>OX596380.1:178513520-179799356 GCA_951394425.1 Tipula unca | reverse complement strand
TTCTAGATTTAAGAAAGTTTTAATATTTTTTAGTTAGATATGGCCCTCAGCTACCAAAAATTGTATATCGCTATCTGGGTACGATCCCTGGTTTAGTCCGAATTTTTTTTTAATATTTACATTTTGTACTATCAAACAACATGTTAAAACACCCCTGTCCTAAGATACTTATCTTCTAGATTTAAGAAAGCTTTAATATTTTTTAGTTAGATATGGCCCTCAGCTACCAAAAATTGTATATCGCTATCTGGGTACGATCCCTGGTTTAGTCCGAATTTTTTTTTAATATTTCAATTTTGTACTATCAAACAACGTGATAAAACACCCCTGTCCTAAGATACTTATCTTCTAGATTTAAGAAAGTTTTAATATTTCTTAGTTAGATATGGTCCTCAGCTACCCAAAAATGTATATACACCCTTGTCCGAAGTCAGTTAGCAGCTGATAGAGGATTGTTATTATTAATCGGTACATTAAGGGTTCCGTTCATTTATTTTAAGCAAGTTCATGCTTTCGTTTATAGGTATAACTTGAGTAAAATTTGGCATTCGTTTTTATTTGAATTGGCATGAACTTTGTAGTTGAATATTATTGTATTTAGATTTCTTGTCTTAAAGCATTGCTAATTTTTCTACGTCTCTTAATAAGACAAATTGATTTTAAATATTGTTCGGTTTATCCGAATTTTGTTTATTATTGTCACTAATACAAACAAATGTATTTAGTATTAGGACAAACTTCACACTTCTAAACAGACGCGTGAAATTTGTCCTAAATTTGTCCTAATTGTTGTTTTTGTAATTTAGGACAAATTTAGGACAAACTTCACGCGAATAAAAATAATAAGATAAACTTGGCCTTAAAACTAAAAGAAAGATACACATATATGTATGTATTGAATAATTTATCTAACAATAATCTTATATAAGTTTAATTCAAATAACATTAGTTTATATAGATATGAAATAAACACTAAAAACATAAAACATACAAGATTAAGAAATCGCGTAGACATCGGTATTTATTTGTTTTACGTTAATCAAACATCCCACTTATAATTGCATGCGATTAACTTTCAAGTACATAATGTCGGATGTAGCCGCCGCCGCACACGGTATTCTATTTACACTTGTAAAATTGGAAAAACCTAGTGAAAATGTAATAGTAAATGAGACATCCATTAAGATTATGTATTTAAATTAATTTTTGTCGGAACCTTGGCCGCGTTTCAACGTTTTTTTTGTGTTTTGTTGTATATGATTACTTTCACTCACAATGTGTGTGTGTGTGCCTGTATGTGTGTGATTATCGTCACTTAATTTTATTATCATACCAATTTTTAAAAAATTGTTTTTTTTTCGACTTAGTTTTGAAAACTACACATACGTCAACGTATGTTAAAATCTGTGTATTAAGGGTAGTCTATGTATATGCGTGGCTATTAATCCATCAAACTTGTTAACTTTCAAGTATACATACATATGAAATTATGAATTGTAAAGGTGAGGAAAACCTTACTACATGGAAATTTCCGTGATTTGTAAATTAACTTTATGAGTATCTCGACTATACTTACATTATTTTATATCAATATCAATATCTATGACTCGTTATTTTTATTATAATAATTGTGTATAGCAAAATTCACCTTTGTTCGGAGGTTATCAGAATGACACCTGAAAGTTATTAGTTTTGTATAATATATTGCATAAACGGCAAGGGTATCACTGACGATAGAACTTATGACGATTTTTGAAATGGCAAGTTCAAATCTAATCTATTAAATCTGTGATATGCATTCTTAATTTAAAATTTCCATCTTGATTACACAAATGAAACTATAGATCGATGTCTCCAAACAGATAACTAAACATTTTTATCCGATCCCGAGTGAGTTGCGATAATTTGTCTTACAAATATCCTCTTATGAATTAAGATAAATTAAACATTCATTTCTAATTGCGAATACATATTTTCAAAAACTTGTCAGCGAAAAATAACGTGTTAGAGAAATCCAAATTGTAATTTGTTGCCAAACTTAATATGCAATTACTTAAATCGTAAGTACATGTTCTGTACAGTTGGCAGTTATACACAATTTCATTTCAAATAGATTTATCAAACAAGAATTCTGAAAATTCTACATTTTAAAAATCAAATTAAAAATTCAATGTTTATTGAAAGCAATTATTCTAATATTGAAAAATTTCAATTCACTTCGGTTTTGCAGTTTTGGGAATTTGAATGTCGCATTTAAATTTACGAATTTTTCAAATTTGATCGACATAAATAATGTCGAAATTGTAATTTTAAATTATCTAATGAGTTTCGAAAATTTAAGTCTTTGTTCAACTCCCAAACCCATCAAAGAGGGATTTCCCAAAACGATTTTTGTTTAACAATTCTGGACTAGCGAAACTTGTCCGTTATTGATGAAAACGGAAAAGTGAAGTTTTATATAGAGTTTTTCAAATAAAAACGTACTATTCATCAATCTAAAGAACTAAGACTAATGATCAATTTCGAAAAGGTATATATTATGATTAAGTTATGGTGTTATTTTGGAGTGGACACTTTACCGACCTGCTTCGTGTTCATCAGGCGTCACAGACTATAGTTGAGTCATCTCAAATACAGACTGCGGAGATTTGTATTGAGGATCCATCCCATAAAGAATTTACTAAGGCCATGCAGAGATTAAAACGAAACCGCTCACCGGGGTTGGATTGCATTAATTCGGAGTTCTTGATATTCGGAGGGGATACTTTATGGAACTGGCTTTTCGACGTGTGAGAATTATCGCGGCATAGCTTTCCTTTGCACAGCGTATAAGCTACTGTCCTACATTATATTGGATAGAACTACCCCTCTAGCGGAGGGCTTGGTTGGTGACTATCAAGAAGAATTTCGTTCGACTGATCAGGTCTTTTCGCTGCCGATGATTCTATCTAAATATTATAAGACATCTATCACCGTAAATCAGGTGTTCCTGGATTTCCGGCAGGCCTATGACTCGATCAATCGAGAGCTTGTGGTGCCAACAAAATTGGTACGACTGTGTAGAACAACAGTGACACAATCTCAATGCTGTGTTAAAGTTGAGAACAGTCTATCCAGAATATTTGCAGTTAACTCGGGTTTTCAGCCGAGAGATGCTCTGTACCCGATAATCTTGAATCTCATCAGTACATCATTCGTAAAACTGAAGCACCTCAGCGCAACATTTTATATCGCCAGTCTAAATAGGTGCTTGCATATGCAGATGACATATGCGTGATTGCACTGAATAGCAATGGAGTGAAGGAAATATTTGATCCGCTTGTTTCAGCTTCCGTTGGACTCCAGATCAATGAGTCCAAAACAAAATACATGATCTCTGGTCATAGGGACAATGGCACACCAGGTTTTAGTAGTGGCCACTACACGTATGAAGGAGTGAGGAAACCCAAATATTTGGACTCTCTTATCACTCACGATAACAGTGTGGATGAGGATATTAAAGAGCGGCTCGTGGCTGGTAGTCGTGCTTTGTATCCTGGCCACTGCTACAATCTAAACACCTATCAAGTGCCATGCGGCTGAACACCATAATAATAATAACAGCGTGTAAAATACATAGTAGAATAATTCAAATAAATCTTTTAGTTTACACTTATTCCCAACCTTTCGAAACTTCGAGCTAGTTCGACTATTGATGATGCACTTGAGAGCAGCTCGTACTGCATAACAACCTTAAATTTTTTAAATTTAATGAGACACTTGAGACTATATGCCATCTGCCAGTTTTTTTTACAATTATTAGCGCTGGTGTGGAGAACAAAGTCCCAATCTCAATCGCCATATGATCGCAAATCTTAAACATATGATTTTTCTTTGATTTTAATTGCTTTTGAAATGTTTGCAAGGGCGACATATTTAGGTATTTATGTAACCGCAATTCCATTAACCAACAAAGTATCAGCAGGCATAGTGGTGGCCAACGGCGTCCCAAATTCAATCATGTTATAATAGGGAAATAGTTATCCCTGATAAAGATTGGACATACGATTTGTTCTTCCTTTTATTTATGTGACCAGCGCTGACCACAAAAGTTTCAAAATTGCTAGAAAAAATAGCCGTATATTTAACCGCTTCTATAGAACTAAATAGTTTATTTTGAAATATGTATATAATGAGTATTTTACCTGAAGATAATATTCCCGGAGCTAAGCTGACCATTATTTAAAAAGATAGCTTGCTTGCAGAGGCATATAAAATAACGCAAACAAATCGGTATCTTATTTGTAACTAGTGGGACTTCAGTTAAGTTATTAAACATAATAATAAGTGTGAAAAAATGCAGTTTCATTAAAATAAATAAAAAATGTTGCTTTTATTATTGTAGTTAATGAAAACTTCATATACAATTGATGATAACATTTTTGAAATTAAAAATTGGAAAATCATAATGGGAAATATATGTAAGTATGTACAAAATTAGGATCATGTCAGCACCACAAATTGTAGTGTCGATTGTTACTGGTTATTTCATACGAGAATTTCCGTTTTATCCGATTAAAAATTAATTTTCGTGCCGTTTTACAAGACTTAGGTCCTTGTCATACCTGTCAAAGGAACCAGATAAACGTACCATTACTTAGGTAATATTTTTTGTTATTCTTTAAAATTATGGCAATGTGTGCGTTATAATCATCTTATTTAATTCTAGTAGCCAACCAGATTACAGTAAATACTAATACGCTGGTTCAAATTCTAGCAATAAAATGTCAAATTATGAATTCAAATATGACTTAAAATCCACCACAAATTAAGTCAAATGTTGACGTCGAAGTCGTAGCACGCAATTGGATATATTTTCTTTATCCTGCGCAGAGTTCGAGCTTTGGCATTTGTAACAAAGACGTAAATAATTGCGCGACATTTTTTAAAACTAAACAACAGCCTCTACTAAATGACTGCGTGTTAAGTTCAAAGGATTCATTGAATGACCAATAAGAAACAAAGCAAGAATAATAGCGCATCACAAAATACTGAGAGAAAATATAAAATGTTCAGTTACCCGGTTACACTTGCACTGCATTATAAATATGCCAACAATTTTTCTATAAGTATCTTTCGTTTTAACGGCACCCAATGTTTATATATTTTATTAATAAAGATAACGAAATAAAATTATAAGATCGTATATGAATTGAACAATACTCTATTCTTATACGCAACGAAAACCTTCACCTTGTAATATTAAATATCGAAATGGTTAATAAAGAAACACAATGGCCCATGGCAAATTGTTTTTTTTGTTAGCGTTTTCTATTTATTAATTTAAACACATTAAGATTATTAAGATTCTTAACAAAAAATTCTTAAATACATACTTATATACACACACATACGAGTATACGGTGATTCAGATCAAACAAAGCTATTAAGTTAGTATAACATTATTTTAAATAAACAAATCTATTATTAAACTGTTTTTGAACTTTAATTATTTCAATATGGGGGTAAATTAGAAAGACTAATGTCTCACCGTATAATAACGATCGTCAACCAGGAAGTAAAATATCTTTTATTTTAGTTTATTAATAAGAGAATGAATACAAGGCTATATCCTTGACTCTTTCTAAATGCGTTAATCGTGCAAACTTAATTACATATAACTAACAAAAATAGAAATTTAATTATATTTCTGGCCATCATTCGTCGAGAGACACACAAATTTTAAAATGATTATGGAATTTGACCTTTGAAATATTTTTTGTTAGTTTTTATTTACAAACTACATTATTAAACTGTGGTGATTGAACTCTATATATTCATTTATGTACAAAGATAGTAATTTGTAATATGCGTAAACTATACATAATCAACAATGTAACCTTGGTGTCGCCGCGCAAAGTATATTTTACATACAACTATTTATTGTATACGAGTAGTACAAATTTATATTGAATACGTTTTGCATATGTGCGCGCGATTAAAATTTTTAATTTTAATTTGTCATCGCAAACAGGAAAATGAGTTTTATTTATTTAAAATATTTTTTTTTTATTATTACATTCAACCATTCGACCTTTTATTGAACTTGCACAAAAGCGTAAATTTAATTTTTATAATAATTGTCTTGAAAATGTGGTAATGTAGTGTTAAGGAATTAATTTCCGGACGCGTGTTTATTGAATATATTTTCGGATATTTTTGAAATAGTTTGTATGGAGTTAGGATTAAGATTATTTTCTGTTCATTTTAATATGAGAATGATAAGTAGAGTAACCGTATCAGCATTACAAACTACCGTCAAAAATAAGGGAATTATTGAATTGCTGAAGTGCCATGCGATTCTTCCGTATCTCAAATTCTCATCTCAAAGATTATAATATACTCTTTCGAATTTTTTGGTTAGGACAACCAACTGGGCAGTTTGAATATTATTGTTATAATTTTTTTCTCTAGAAATTCTATCCAATATTCTGAAAAATTTTCGCAAATTGTTTACCTAATTTCCTCTGAAATTTGACAGTGCCAAAATTCGCCGTATTGGATCTCAAATTTTGAACAATGAGCCTACACAAATTGCTAATGAATTTAATGAATATACTTTACGAGCGTTGGTGACTCTAATGGCACCTCTGCACGGACGAAGCTAAAAAATATCAAATAAAAATATCAAATAATCAGTCAACGCTATTAACAGTTGTGTTTTTCCGGAAATTTCCTCAAGCGAACTGTTTCTCATCATTCTTTCGCTAAAAAATAAGTCAACACTTATAGTATGGACGGCATTTATTATAATGTTGTAAAAAAATGCTTTGCTTTATAGTTGATGTTTTGTCTTTTATCTTTAATTTAAGTCTGGAAACGGGAGTTTTCCCTGTATCACTAAAAAGAGCTCTAGTCGTTCCAATATTTTAAAAGAGTGATAAAACTATCCTCGGTAACTATCATCCAATTTCACTACTTTTTGTTTTTCTAAACATTTTTGAAAAAGCTATAAAAAGTATAGGATTCGTCTCCTTTTGAACAAAATTGATTTTCTCGCTCACGCTCAATATGGTTTTAGGAAAAACAGAAATACTGAGCAAGCAGTATTAAAGCAGGATTAAAAGTATCGGCACTCTTTATAGATCTCACAAAGGCCTTTGACCGAGTGAAACATGAAATGCTTTTAAAAAAACTCTATTGTTGTGGCTTCAGAGCTACAACCCATAAAAGGTTGCACTCGTACTTTAATGAACGAGCCCAATAGTACGAGTAAATTTTCAATTAAGTACTGAATTATCAATTAATGTATTAGTTCCACAGGGTTCTGTTTTAGGGCCTCTTATTATTTTTAGTGTATGGTAAATGGTATATTTAGACAGCAATCTTGTCTATATGCCTAAAAGCTCATAATTTTTATTAAGATAGAAAACAAAACTATTACATTTTAGAGAGACTCAATCAGCGTATCAGACCAAATATCATTCTTTTGAATTCAACGGTCACATACAATGCCCCCAAATGATTGCTTTATAGTTAATCCAGTCAATGAATTTCGATATCTTGGTATTTTGATAGATTTAAGTTGGAAAGCGCAAATTCAAGGGTTAAAAACTAAACTATTATTGGTCGCTAGGAAATTGTACGTTCTTCGGTCATTTTGTCCTCAATATCTACTAAAAATGATTTATTATGCTCTAGCTGACTCAATTTTGCAATATGGATTATCATGTTGGGGTGGAGGATCTAAAGCTACGTGACAGCCTATATTCGTCCGACAAAAACATTTACTGAGGATTATCTGTTTCAAACCATTATATTTGCCCTCCTGGCAGTTAATCCGAGATCTTAGTATCCTTCACAAGGTGTTGAAAATGTTCTACATCAAAAGTGGAACTAATTTTGTTACACATGCAGGATATAATATTGGAACTAACTATCAATTTAAAAAATACGTTCCAAACTTCAGGCTAGACCTGCGGAAATATTTTTTCATTATTGTTTCGCCAATTATTTTTAACAATTTACAAAAAAAAAAAATATAAAAATAATAAAAATATACGAGTATGTAATCGCATGAGCATAGAGCGATACAAAACCGCGTCAAAGCAATGACAACATTACACTTGAAATGATCCTACTTTACTGTTTAATTGTTTTCACTATAAATTAAAATGCAAAGCGCGCCACATTCATCATGGAAACTATAGGACTGGGGAATTTATCTCTATTTTCGCATAAGTGAACAATTTTTTATTTTCTAGCTGATTTTAAAATAATTCGAGTTTATTATAAACTCTTATTCACTATAGCTTAAGTCAGTGATGTTCAACCGGTACCTCGCGAGCTATTGGTAGCCCGCACAGCTATTGTAAGTTTCCGCGATCGTATTCTTGTTTAATGCTCCTAATGAAAGCATCTATTTTAAACTGACCGCAAAACCAATGAAACATCCATTATTTAAACATTATATGAACACATTTTCGTAATAACCTTATTGACTATTACTGTCGTTATTAAAACCATTCTATGCAGTGTGGATGTATTTATGTGGGACCACCTAGAAGTTATTCCACACTGTTATTCCCGGAAAATTTAAAATTATCCCTAACAACACAAGCATAAAAAATCTATATATTCCAAAAATTTAATTTATTTTTACAATTATTCAGTTGACTCATCAAATACTTTATCGTCATCTACAAAAAAGATACCGTTGGTACAAAAACACTCATCCCTGACTTTTTTGGCAAGGATATGTAAAATTAATTTATAAGCATATAAAATGTGCGTGATTGGACTGAGCAACGGAGTGAAGGAAATACTTGAACCGCTTGTAGTGTTTTCAGCTTCTGTCGGACTCCAGATCAATGAGTTCAACACAAAATACATGATCTCTGTTCATAGAGACAATGGCACACCAGGTTTTAGTAGTGGCCACTACACGTTTCAGGGAGTGAGGAGGATCAAATATTTGGGCTCTCTTATCACTCATGATAACAGTGTGGGTGAGGATATTAAAGCGCGGTTAGCATCTGGTATCCTCGAAGGCCACTGCTAAAATCTAAACACCTATCAAGTGAGGTGAAGCTGAAGCTTTACAAAGCGTTGATCAGGCCCGTTGTTATGTATGGATATGAAAGTTGGGCGCTGACGGATGAGTACGACAGATGGCTCCTTACATTTGAGAGAAGAATCATGCGAGTGATTTACGGCCCAAAACGAGAAGTAGATGGTACATACCGAGCTCTGTACAATATCGAAATCAGAGATCTAATGAAGATCCCCGATATTGTACATGAAGTAAGATCTCAGCAAGTAGGCTGGTTCTGCGTGCTGATCCGGAACGAATTGTGCAGCGATTTCTGAAAGGAATCACATATGGTAGGCGCAAAGGTCGCCGCAGGTGACGATGGCTCCACGATGTAGAGAATGAGTTATGGCTTCTTCAGATTGTTTAAAACAGTAGTAGCCAAATTGTTGATACAATAAGGGGCCAGATGGTATACGTTAAATGTAAATGTGTAGCTCGCAGCTTTTAAAAGGTTGAGCATTACTGGCTTAAGTATCCAATCAATTCTCTATTTTATAAACTATTTTTAAATCACTTAGTTGAATTTGAAAGATGATCTGTAAGTTTCAGATTTAATGAATGTTTCGTTTCTAGACTGTATAAAAGATGATACGAGTCTCTTCAATATAGTTATATATTTAATAGATAAATAGATCTGCTGCACAATAATTCCATCGGCTTGGAAAACAATAATTCAAAAATATCTTTAAATTTCCAGCTAAAGTTACAATCGTAAATTATTGTCCATTTCATGGGTTTCAATTAAAAAATTAAATAATAATTTCATAAAATACAGAGTAATGATTTTGATCCGTGTGTATCTTTCTAATTAAAGTTCCAGTCCCCAAACTTACATACTTTCCAATCTTTTAGATACATACTCGTATACTTACTTAATTATTTCAATTTTTTTATTTTATGTTACAAATAATCTTTTCTTATCGTGAGTTTTTTTTTGTATATGTATGTTTATATGTATATATTTCGACCAAACTAATTAGTTACACGCCAAGCACACGCCAAGATAATCGAAATGTGTGGCCATTGACCACTTATATTCTTCAGATAAATTGTATTTACCCTTTGTATATGTTTACCGAATCAAATGAAGGAAATGACCTGATTTGTTTAGGTTTTGAACTAACGTCAGTCTGTGTACTTGTGTATACAAATTGCATGATGATATTTTAAATGAATGTGTCATCATTTTCGGTTTATTTTGTAAATAAACACAATTCTTGTTTGTTCGGTTGACAGATTAAAGTCAATAAACAGAGAATTTTATATTGTACATACATACGTATATATGTATATATAAAATCTATGCGAAGGAGATATTTAATCGCAGATGTATTGGATGCGCAAATGCGCTAATTTTTTGTACATGTTTTGGATCATACTGTATAAATAGTAGGCTAGATTATGTTTAGGTGACCCAAAAAAAAATGTGTATATGATTATGATGGCATATTTTATATAGAGCTTCGTATACAAAAAAAGATAAGCACACATTGTATATAATTTAAACATGTGCAAATTTGCTTGCAACAATAATGACTAATTGCATATTTCCAAAATACAATGACACTGTGTAATCCAATTATGCCGCATCTTGAAATAGTGTTATTTTAAATCAAAGGAAATTTCAAAACATTTTGTTTTAAGAGATCCGGAATATTTAAACAAAAAAAAAATGAAATCATTTAACCCTAGATATGTACACACGTAAACCGCACATCGACTTAAATCACAGTAAAGATCACACAGACAGTTTTTTGGCAAAAATTCAATTTTTTTTTTTTTATTACATCGCGCATTTTTTTCTTTTAACTCACTCATTAGTTTTGTTATAGTTGTGCTATGTTATGTATTATAATACATAAATATATAAATATAGCTACATACTAATGTACGTGTATGAATACACTACACACATTCAAAACGAAAAACTGGAAAAAAAATTATGAAAATTGAAATTTTCTGTTTCGAAAATAAATTATTTCGAAAGGGAACCAATACAACAGTAGTAATAAAAGATTATTGATTTAATAAAATATGCGGGGTTATAAATATAACAAAACTGCTGAAACAAAAACTATAAAAAAAAAATTAACTAGGAAATTCACAACAATTCCAACAAATATTAATAATTTTATGTATATGACGTACTTATGAGTACAGTGCTGGTCAGCTGCACTACATCGATTTGAAGGTTGCAAAACTAACATTTTAAAATTGGGAAATTTAAGAGTTATAGATTCTGGCCTAACCTAATATCGGGTTTTCCATTTGGTACTTGACAACTTTGAAGTTTCACTGTGAATGCACCCTTAAACAAATAACCAAACTGTCAGTGTCAAAACATTCAGTAAAGACAACAGTTTCATCATGGTGTAGTACACGAACGAAAAAAGTTTACAAATAATTAAACTCTACTACAAAAATTCCGAGTCAGTGACTGCAACTGCAAGAGCCTTAATTCCAATTTTTGGTTGTAATTATTTTTGGTTAAACGCCTTCATCAACAAACAGAATATGCGTTATTGGTTTCGTGTGAAAACCCTCATGTGCTTCAAGAAACACCAATTCATCCAAAAAAAATTGGAAAACCCTTTATATAAGAATATTGGTTTTACCATATATGAATGTTTAGTACAACCCACACTTTTTGGAAACCCTTAAAATGTAAGCAAGAATATAATACTCTTATTTTAAAATTTAGTTAAATTTTTATTTGCTAGAATTACGAAATTCAATTTACCTATATGAAAAACATAAAATTATTGAATTTTCCGTTTTAAAATATAACAGATTCTCGATGCGAGCTTCAAAATTTTGTTATTTGTGATTACATATTTCTGCGTACTTCTAAAAGTTTATATATATCAATAAGGTATGTAAAAATTCGAAATTTTATACTTCTAATCTGAAATTCGAAGTTTTGATAAGTTCTATAATATATATAGTATAAGTTCGAACTTTCAAATTTCACTGGTTATTTTTAAAACTTACAAATGTATGTTGAAAATTTTAGATTCCAACTTATAAAAGTAAAAAAAATATTAATTAATAAATTTCAGAAAGTTTTAAACTTGAAAAATTCAAAACATAAAATTCAAAAATGTCAGAATCTAAGTTTAAAATCTACATTCTCAAAATTTTAAATTTTTATATTCAACATTTGTTGATTAATTCAATTGAGGGGACGAATTATCTATATTTAGAATTGATTAATTCAATAAAAAATTTCTAATAGAAATTTGGAGTCTATATTCTTTAAATTTAAAGTTCCTTAAAACTGTACATCTAAAATGAATCAAAAATCTGAAAATTCGAACGGTTAAATTTCTTAATTCTGAAAAATCAATATTTTTAAAAATTAAAATTTTGAATCTGAATTTTTGAACAAATATTTCAATTAACAAGCAGATAGAGAGAAAGAGAGAGCAATTTTTAAAGCTGTGACGTTTGGATCGGGAGGTAACGGGTTCAAATTTTAACGATTTTTCATCTCCCGATTACATTCGGTAATTAAACTAAAAACGCTTTGTTGGAGTGCAGAACTCATGGGCTTCCATGGTTGTAAAGTGCAAATTAGTTCATTAATCCCATTAAAATATATTCTAATGACTTTATCATTCAGACGTGTATACAAGATAAGATTAATTTTTCGTTGTTCAGCAAATATCTGAGGATTTTCAGGAGACAATTACTCTCTCTGTCAAATGCGAATTTATTCTAGCTGTTAAAATTAGTAAGTAATTGAGGCGTGCTTAATTAGTAATTGAGCCCGCAGGCCAAAATATTTTTTTTTGTTTTCCCTTTATCTTGTAAAATTGTACTGCAGTACATTTTCGTAAAGCAAGCTTAATATTAATTAATGATTCTCAAATCTGATTTAAAAAATGTGTACCACTAGATTGCTTATAAAAATATGTTTTACATATTTGATATGTTACATGATATAACTCAATATAAAAATTAAGATTCATCATCTAGCATCTGTGGTCCAGATGGTTTTTTTACAAAAGTTTATATCCTCTAATGGTCTCATCAATTTCTACAAAACCACGAATACTTGTGAAATAAAATCCCAGGTAGATTTCTATCAAAAGTATATCAATCAGACTTGCATTTCAACACAAAGATGTTATATAAGTAATTAAAAAATCTTTTAAACGTCTCAAGTAATTTTTAATTTTTCGCGTTTTTCACTCAATTTCTTCAATCTGGTTCATCTTTCTAGTTTAGCCGTTCAATTTTGTAACTAAAACGGCTGGAGAATTCACCTTCAATTGAACCATTGAATCCAACTCATTAAAAGTTGTGGACATTTCATTGATAGTGACTGGAGTTAAAATTATATTTGGCTCGATGGCCTAGTAAAGCCTGCTGGGTACCACATAACCTCTCATATATACATTAAAGCATTATTTTTTATCTGCGAGCTTCCACGTAACCTAGAATCGGTTTCGATGTATCATACTTTCATGAATGAAAATTTCGAACTTTAAGACCCACTTTATGAACAAACTCCAAGGCATTTTCACCAAGCATTATAAATTTATAATCAGTGAGTACAGCCTCTTCTGGTCACTCGATTGTCTGGCAATAAACCAACCTATCATCGGTTGTACTACTAATATTTTGATGACTGCTGATCCTTTTTAATATTAAAATAATTTCTAAACCTTTCTTTCCGTTTGAAATATGAGCTTTCAAGTTGAATAATAAAATTCATTAAGTTAAATTCGTTGGTCCCTAGTTAAATTGCATAAAATATGAAGCTTTCAGGTATCCTTTTATTTTAAAAAACAAAATCATTAATTTACTTTTGGAAAACGTATAATCAAAATTTTTAGTTGATGCCTATATAAATTTTTATAATGATTATGACAGAATTAAATTTGAGCAACTGAAACCTACTACGTAAGTATAGTCCACCTATTATATTTTACATTTGGTAGGCCAACCAAGTGGATGAAAGTGGGTTTTATATCTTTCTTAGCGTTGTTTTAGCGGGTTGAAATTATTAGGTAAAAGCATTAGGTGAAAGACTATTTCACTATGCGAGTATATTAATTACAAAATTAAAATTAACAACCTGCATAGTGCCTACAATCCACTGTGTAGTGGGATCTGTAAATTCGGACCACAAAATAAAGTAAAAACAGGATAAGACAATATATAAATCATGATCTGTATGTATTTTTTACGATACGAATTTTTTGGAGGAATCTTAAGCAAGATTCTACACAAATAATTATTGGCTTAGGTTAGGTTAGGTAAGGTTGGCCGTCCTAAAGGACTAGCATAGACACAAAATTGATCCGTAGCTATACCACATTCGAGCTGCCTCATCTTCACTCGTTAAACCATCCTGAGCTTATCAAGAAACGTTTAAAGTCCCGGATCTCGATCTTACTAAGATCCGAGAGGTCGTTCAAAGGGGAAGTTCCCGCATAAATTTTGTTCTGCTGTACGCTAGACTAGGGACACCCAGTCTGCTCGCATGTATTCCAATGAGACAATGTTCAGTTATAGCTCTCACGACCATACCAATATGGTCCGTCGAAGCGATATCAGTTCGCCTGATCTAGACCGATCAAGTTGAGGCTAGATCTGCCTGGTTATTACACACGAAATGGCGTAAGACCATCTGACGTTCGTTTCTTTTATGGCTTCTTCCTGAAGCATCAGTTTACACGAAGCAAGTGGTATCTTTATATCCCACCTGCTTTGGGTTATTAGGCGTGCTGTGCCCTTACGCGCTAGCTCATCTGCCTTTACATTCGCTGCGATATTAAAGTGCTCTGGCACCCACATCAAGCGGATGTTGAACTGATCAGCCATCTCATTTCAAAATGCCAGACAGTTCTAGGGTACCTTCGTCGTCAGGGAGTATTATTGTAACGTTTTAATAGTAGCCAGTCCTTCCGTAAAAATCCGAATATCCCTCGTAGATATTACATTATACTTCAACCAGTCCATCACTTCCATTATCGCGATAAGTTCAGCTTGAAAAACACTGCAAAAGTGGGGAAGATGAAAAGAGAGGTTGATCCCTAATGCCTCAAAGAATACACCGCAGCCAACCTCTCTATCCCTTTTTGAGCCATTCGTGAAGAAGCTTAGCGTCTCATTGTCCATAACCGTTTCGTTTACCCAGTCCTCTCTGGTGGGAAACTCAGTTTGGAATCTCACCTCAACAGATGGCAAAGGGATAGCGTAGTCGGTAGCTTCCGGGATACCCCTGTTGCATAGGATATACGAGTGCCCTATATTGTTATATGTCCACATAGATATGGTTTGAGCTTAATGGCTGTGCAAGATGCAAGCTGCTCGGCCGCAATATTCAAAGGAGTAAGATGAAAGAGAATCTCCAGAGCTAGAGTAGGTGTGCTCCTGAGAGCCCCACTTATACACAAGCAGGCCAATTATTAGCTTACTGAAAAGTTCTAATTTAGTTTCATATCTTTACAAATTTAAAAATTGAAATATAGAATTTAAATCAAACTGAATATGATTTTTTTTTAAATTAAACAAAACCTTAACAGTTTGTAAAATTCTTATAATTTAACAATAAATTGTTTTCTAGCACTATTTTGTATTTTAATTTAACATTACTCGAATTAAGGTGGTAATTGAAAGAATTATTAAATCCTAATTATGGCAAATAGGACTGTTAGGACTTATTATGACAATGTTAAAAAATTTATTTTACATTTCAAATTTTAAAATTTTCATAATTTTAATTTCTCTAAATTTTGTTGTTTCAAATGACATTTTAAAACAGGAAAAGTGTTCGAGCTATTCCAAAGATTGAAACTTCTGATTCTCAAATTTAGAAATAATTATACGGATTTTATTCTCGAATTTTTACTAATTACATAATGGCTATACATAAATCAAGCAAGCTCAAATCATTCAGAATTTTGTGTTAAAAAGTTTATTTCGTATACGTACGGTTTTTGTATAATGTATACACAAATCTTCACCATCTCATAATATGTTTAATTCGATTTCATACAAGTTTACTGCGGAAATGTGAATTGAGACGGATGTTTATATGGAATGTGAGATGTCTTGGACATGAAGCATGTATGTATGTGGCATCACAGAGACCATAACATTTTATAAATAAAAAGCGCCTGAGATTATATTTTTAAAAGCGATTATATACAGGAATAAAGCAACAAAGACATTATTGATTCCAAAAATGGTATACAACTTAGCCTTGATAAATAAGAAAACAACAACAATCATTCATTATTTTATGTACTTGCACATATTATACTTATTTCAGCTGAGAGCATTGTGTTGTGTTCATAAAGATATGTATATACATATATTGTAAATAAGCAAACGACCTTTAGTGGTGTCAAATAACTATATGTGGTGTACTTCATCTCATCGTGAATTTTAATTTTAGTAAATTTATACCAAAAATAGACGCGCGAAGGTTTGTAAACAATTCAGGAAGTATGTACTAAAGAAAAATCTAACAAAAATCATCCAAAAATGGAAGTTTCAAAGTTATTGATTTGTATATTGTGGTGGTATGTCTGTTTGAAATATTTCGTGTATCACGAATTATTTATCATACAGACAGATTGAATACGAAAATATGTTGTAAATACGGTCAATATATAAGTGTTCGAAATTTCATCATTTCCGTAAAATCCAACAAGGCCTGCAGTTTCAAATGAATAATCTTTAGTTTAAGTTTTATTTTATTTCTAAAGTGAGTGTTTAGTTAAATAATTTATTCGTACAGTCATGAATCGCTATAAAATATTTGATTGTGTTATTCAATTAAAACTGACGTTTTTCATAAGACTATCTACATTATCAGATTAATATAAATTCTGATTTTATTTTCATATCAACATTTTATTTATGCAAGCATTTTTATTTTGTTAAAACTGGTTATCTTACTTTAAAAATGTACAAAGTGACTATTGCTTGTTAATAAAACTAACTATCAGCAGATGTCAATTAAATTCTGATACACCTAAACAGGATATTTGACATATTTTCAAATTACAGCATAATACAATTATTTTTATGTATAATATATTTTTTTATGTAAGGTGATTTCTGCCATCTTTTTAAATTTGGAATACGAATAAAATCAATAAATATTTCTAAATTATAGTGAAACTCGCGCTTACAACGTACGTTGGACCATATGGTGCCTACGTTACATACAGGGTGTTAAATCCATAGTAGAAGTAATATGGTTTGATACTCTATGGACCAAATAGATCGTACGTTATTTACCGAGTAAACGTTGTAAACCCAGAATTATCGTGTAATAAAGGGTTTTTCAATAATGGCTTGACTAAATAAAACGCAAACCATTTCCCGAAAATTTTATTATTGGCTTGAAGTACAATCAAAACATTTATGTATGACTCAAATAATTTTCGATGACTCAGCCACACATTTCGACGGAAACGGCCGCTATCTCTCGCTATCAATATTGATTCTGAGCTCCTCTGACGACGCCAGTTGGCATAGAGCAATGACTTAACGTATAGCAACATAAAAAAAGGTCTAGAGGTGTTAAATCACACGATTTCTGGATATAACACCAACACGGTCATCGAATTTAGATTTCAATAAGTCGATTGTTAGTGATCAAAGAAATAACGATTCAACATGCCTCTGTAGCGATCTCCATTGACTGCAACGTGACGGTTATTTTCATCAACGAAAAAAAAACGGTCCAATGACACCACCAGCATGAAAACTACACCATACAGTTATTTTTTGTGGATGAAGTAGTGTTGAAGTATATGAGGGTTTTCACATATTCTGTTGGATGACGAAGCCGTTTAGCCAAAAACGCGCTTGACCCAAAATAGGAATTAATGCTCTTGAAGTTGTATATTTGAAATTTTTTCTTAGGTTACTATACAAAAGCACTCATATTCAAGATGGTTTATGTTAGGACTTTTATTAAAAAACTATAGTTTTTCTATACAACATATAGTGTAACATAGAATTATTCACTATTTCAAAAAGTACGTTGTCCATGTACATATTTGTCAAGTATTATTAACGGAATTTTCTTAACTTCCCGCTTTATCAGTCTTATAAGGCTAGTCTGTCCGTTTTGTTGTACAGGGTGGGCCCTCTGTTCTTTTTCTATCTGTAAATAAAATACAAATTTTGGGATGAAAAGTCAACATTTTTTATTGATAATGAAGGGTGGTTCTATATTTGTGTATTAAAAACAATATTGATCATATGCCCACCATGGCTTCGTCTACAGGCCTGCATCCGAACATCAAAATTACCGATGACTTTTTCCAATAACAGCGGATCAATGATCTCAATTCCAGCTCGAATTTTGTTTTTAAGTTGTTGAATTGTTTGTGGATGATTAGCATAAACCTTATCTTTCAAATAACTCCACAAAAAATAATCAAGTAGCGCCAGGAACTTCACAATTTCTTGTAATTATGCGATCAGCAAATTTTGTTGACAATAAATAGATTGTTACACGATTTGCGTGGCATGTCGCTCCGTCTTGTTGAAACCAAAGATCGTTGACACGCAATTCATGCAATTTGGGCCACAAAAAACCATTTAACATGTTGCGATAATGTTCCCCATTCACAGTAAAGGCATTTTCCTGTTCGTTTCCTGTTCGATGCAAATGAAGATCAACATGCAAACTGCGTCATGTGGTTCGTGAAATGTTTAGTCCTTATGAACGATGTCTGGTTGATGTGCTTGGTTCATTACGAACAGTTTCATTAACAGCTGCCACTGCATCGAAAGTACGAATTGGAGGAACATGTTGATACGGTCTACGATCTTGTACTGAACCAGTTTCTTTAAAACGATCAATAATTTTGCCAATTGCACACTCAGTAGGACGTTCATGTCGAACTCTCACGTAATTAGCGAAATGTTGTTGTTTTTGAACAATTACTTTAATAATAAATTTAGACAATCAAAATGCGATGTGGTGTTGTTAGCAACTCCATGATGATAAATGGCATATTTTTGACTTTTCATATGTCAAAGAATTTTTTAAACAGAAAACATTTAGTACTAAAATTCATTGTGACCAAGAGCCCATCCTGTATCTATCTGAATATCGCAAAATTATAACTTTTGATGTAATTGTGATATCGAGATGGATTTTACATCAGAATTTAAAATTAATACAGTTTACTGGTTGGGTCCAAAATACAATTGTGGTAAAATAAAAGGTGAAATAGACAATAAATAAACCAGGGTAATATATTATCATTATAGTCTAAAACATGTCAGAGCGTACACCAGGGGGAACTACTCCAATGGAACAAATAAATCAACACATAGAAAGGAGACGTCAATAAGCAGGGTCCCTATTCCAGGGGCCCTATTTCTGAATACGATACGAAAATGAATTAGTATTTCTGAATTCAATCGAATCAAATATTTTAACACTGTCATGTATTCATTGGAAAATTTATTTTGAATGGTTACTGACGCTTGTAAAAGTAGGCTAATCTCCTCTCGCGGAAAATATGATTATTAAAAAGAACGATCCATTTGAAGTTTGTGTTGTTGTTTTTGTATTCGAAATTAGGTGGCTGTGTGTTTTTAAACGTCAATGGATAGCTGGTTTTATTTTAGAAGCTCAATTTGAATCTTTGAGGTTCAAAAAAATACTATACCAAGACACGATTAGCAGTATTGCAAATCCAATGGAGTAATCTAAACGTTCCAGTTACTAAATTGGAACTAATAACTAAAAATATTAAATATTTTGTATTTACAAAATCTGTAATTTCAATAAAAAAATGTAAAATCTTTAATTAAATTTATAGTTATTTCGTGAACTCAATTAATTAAATAAACTAAATTATGAAATTTTTTAAACAAAATCACTAAAAATTCTTTCCAAAATATCTTTAATTTGAAACGTCAACGAATTCATAAACGTACAGAAACCCGTTCATAATCGAACAAAATTGGCTCGAAGTCGTATTGAAGAATAAGGGAAATTTTGTAACGTATATCAAGTAGACACGAATTCGTATTAGAAATATTCAAATTCGTATTCAAAAATACCAATGGTATACGAATTCGTACAATTTTTATACAAATTCGTATTCAGGAATAGGGGCCCTGAATACGATACGTACGAGTATCTTTGTACGATACGAAAATGCTATACGAAACGAAAATTAATTGGTATTTCTGAATTCGATCGAATCAAATATTTTTACACTGTCAAGTATTCATTGGGAAATTTATTTTGAATGGTTAAACCTCTATGAATTTTAGGCCTTGGGTAAATGTTTTTGACGTTTGATACAAAATATGGTATTTTCATATTTCATTTATTGTTTGTGTCATAAACACAAACATTTTGTACGTTTATAATAAAAATAAATCTCATCAGTTACGATACAAGAAATTCAACATTAAACAACATTCAACATACATTCAGTATTTTTGAAAATAATTTAGACGCAAGATTTTATACTTTATGTTTTCCTAAGTAGCTCAATTTGAGACCAAATTTCATGACTGCCGATGCTTGATTTTAAAGTTTTATAATTGGCTCAGGAAAAAGTGACCACCAAGACGAATGGCAGTATTTCAAATTCAATGGGGCGATCTACGCTTCACAGTTTCATTAATAAAAAAATCAAATATGTATTTTGTATTTCCTCGTAATTTAGAATATTTAAGACAAAATTTTGTCAATTCAGTAAAAAAATTTAAAATATTTAATTAAATGTATAGTTATTTCTTTAATTCAATTAATTTAATATTTAACTAATTAGATTATGAAGTTATTTAAAAAAAATCATTACAAATTCTTATCAAAATATTTTTATTTGGAGTCGTCAACGTACAGAAATCCGTTCACAGTCGAACAAATTTGGCTCGAATACGTATTGAGGAATAAGGGAAATTTCGCAACGTATCAAGTAGACACGAATTCGTATTAGCATAATACGAATTCGTATACAAAAATACCAATGGTACGAATTCGTATAGGAATAGGGCCCCAGATTTGGTGTTTCACATAAAAATAATATTTTTAGAAAATTCAATTTTGAATAGGTGAAAAAAGACTTAAACAAAACCCCTATGTGGTTAATGCTTATAGAAAATCACAAATAAAAATAACCCTTGGAGTTGATAAATTAATCTTAATTTGTTATTCGAGGATCTCGGGTTCGATTCCCGGTGGTGACCAACAATCACGGTTGGGTGTTTTTAATGTGTAAGTATATGTGTTTGTCCGGGTATTGTTGTATTATTACCGTGGTTCTATTAGTGGCATTGAGTGCTGGAGTAATTCGCCCAACTTTAATTTTTAAAACAGCTCAATTGTGATATACAATTCATAAAAATTAATCTCCAGGAATTACAAAAGTAGTGAATACAATTAGGTTAAAATAACTAACATTTGTCAAAAACTTTATAATTTTGCTAACAAAAATCTCCTATTCTTCTGATTCCTGATCAGTGGTTTAATCCAAAGTTTGTATGGTGTTCAAAAGGGATCTCAAAAGTGCTAAGAATTACTTTATAAAGCCAAAATCCATCTATAGTAAAATGGTGTAAGATGTATCTTTGTTTTACAGTCATTTGTAGATTAATAATTTCAATGGATGTCCTACGTCAACAGATCAACAATAACAATATATATATATTACACACATTAAAGAATAGTAATCTTTTAGTAAATAATAAATCTTTAAAGTTATGGCATATGAAAGAGCAAAAATTGTTTTTAATCTTAGCTGCTTAATTTCAACCATTACCAACAATTTAGACATAATATGACGAACAATAAGATGGTTGTTTATAATTGTACAACATTTATAAACACAAACACATTTTACTAAAGGTTAAAATATATATATATTTACAATAACAACAACATCAGCAAAAATCGCGAAATAAAATTTCCGCAAATTGATGCTAAAAATATTATACATATGTATGCATGTGTATGTAGTATGTAATGTACTGAAGTATTATAGACAGACACATACATAAATTATTCAATGTCAGATTGTACATACTCGTATAATATGTAGATTTTTTTGTTTGCCGTATTTTGTAATTTCCTATCTCAAATCGCGAAAATATTTTCAAATTCAATTAAAAGTAGGAAGTAAGTGAAGAAAGTGAAATAATTTTTATTTCAGTTTTTGCTACTTGAATAATTAATTTATAATAGTTAGTTTTTTTTTCAAGCACATGATATAAAATAGTAACGTGTGTACATAGTTACTATAAAGGGTAATTAATACGAATTATGTGATTCATTAGTGCACACTCAATAGGAATGTAGTGCGAACATATTATTATTGTATACTGGATGAATCAGTCGATTTTCAGTCATTCGATATATTATCCGAATACTTACAATTTTTGATTTGTATCTGACAGTTTTTTTTTTTTTAAATTAATTAATTAACAAGATCTTATTTATTTCATTATTCATTGTGTTCACCTTCAATTTCAATCATTTATACTTTCTTATCATAACCGTATAGTTTCAATAATGTTTTTTTGTGTAATGCCTTTCTCTTCTATTACCAGTTTTGATGGGTTTTTTTCTAATAAGTACGTAACATAAACTATTTTAAGTCTAGTTCAATGGAAATTTTATAATTAATGTACAATATACATATATACTGGTTGATAATTATGGCGAGATCAAGTAGTAATATGGGCTCCATAAATTTATTCGTTTCCTTATTTTTATGTAAGCTAGAATTCATTAAACATTTTGTATATATTTAAGAACCCTTTTATTTAATTCGAATAATTAAGTAGTATGTCATAAATTATATGTATTTGAGTTTGTAAAAACCTTATCTGCCAGTGTCAAGTTAACCTTTCAACTAACTATCTAAAACAAATTATTTTAACATTTATTTTTGATGACGCATACACATCTTAGTGGTCAATCGCATCTCGCTTCTAGCTAGACCCGCAATAATGCATGCGGTTGCGGATGCATACATAAATGAAATCGTGTGCGGAAAATAAATTGAAAATGTTGGCGTGATTGGTATTTTTACGACAAGCTTGATTTTTGAACTACATAGTTTGAAGTTTATGCGTAACGGAAAAAAAGTAATTCTAAAATAAAATTAGATTGAATAAATCGCACTTTATACCAGTTTCGGTTGCATCGTATCGCATGCATATAATTCTCATTGCTCATGATTTAATAACTGAATATTAAACTTATCGCCTGTCACAATGCCAAATTTTTCGTTAAACGGTCCATAAAAAGTTATGTGCTCTTTTTTCCTTAATATACGCTATATCGTACTCGGTCAAGACCAACATCGGCTTGATAGATGTACTGATGAACACCCTAATATGAAACTTTCAAACACAGGGCACCGAAACATGATGGGGGCAAACTCAGGGGGCACTGAAAGTATATCGATCAACATTTGGAGTTTAGCAACACAACTTATGTAACACAGACGGAATTAACGTTATAGTCTGTGATCACATCACCTCGATCTAACTGATACTAAAGGGTTTTCCAATAATAGGTTTCATTTTGATATTTAATAAAAACGAGTATTTTGTAAGAGAAATCAACGAATGTTTATTTCATTGTAAAGAGGTATGTCATTAACATTTGAAAACGAAATCCGCCAAATGGCCGCCACGGCTACGCTTGCAGCACTATATCCTTTTCATGAAATTTTCCATGACTAATTCGCACATTGGCGGCTGTATGTCCTCGATAACTTCACGAATTCCAAATAAACGTCGTCCACATTGATATCTTCCAATTCCGGCCATCAAAAATCATTAATCATAGCTCGGTAGTGCAATCCATTCACCGTAACAGTTGCACCAGCCTCATTTTCGAAAAAGTAAGGTCCAATCACACCGCCAGTCTAAAAACCGCACCAAACAGTGACACGTTGAGGATGGAGAGGCTTTTCAACAATGACCCTTGGATTTTCTGAGCCCCAAATGCGACAATTCTGCTTATTAACGTAGCCTCCGAGGTGAAAATAGGACTCATCACTGGAGATGATTTTTCGATGAAAATCCGGATCATTTTGATGCATTTGAAGGACCCGATCAGCGAAGATACGACTTTTATGTTGATCAACCGGCTTGAATTCTTGTGTTAACTGAACTCTTTATGGAAAATACTGTGTAATGTCGGTTGTGGAATGTCGAATTCCAAAGATCGACGAGGAATCGACAAACCTGGGTTTTCTTCAACACTACGGGCTACAGCAGCCATATTCTCAGTTGTTCATGAGCGACGCACACGGTTTCGATTTTTCACATCACTAACTTGTCCCAACAGCTCAATTTTCCACCAGTTTCACTATTGCTGGCTGAGAAGGTGCTTTTCGACGTCCAAAAAGTGCTTTAGTTTTGCGAACTGTGACTGTAAAATTTTAATGGAAAACCCTTTATTGCGTAGGGGTGCTTTTTGGTTATGCATCGAGTAATGTGTCAAAAGGTCAAATTTCAAATGCTGCATTCAGTTCAAGAGAAGTACAGAGTGTGTTTTATGTTTTAGGTCGAGTTTGGTTTGCCTGTCATTTGACAGTCGTGAAGTCTATTATAATTTAGTATGAAGCAGCCTAAAGCCGCAACTTTAAATCAGAGCTTCGAACAGGAAATGAACCGGAACATTAAACCGTAATTAACCGAAATATTTTCCTTATTATAACCGAGTTACTAAAAAAATTAAAATTGTAGGTTTTTTTACTCAATTTCAACACCAAATCAAGTACTTTTAGCTATTTACTAATCAAAATAAATTAAGGCAACAAAACGAAGATTCGAATTTGATTTTCGTGATCGCAGCTGTATGATCGAAAAAATCGTTTACGATAAATCAAAAATGATTTAATAATTTAGAAATAAAATTTTAATTTTTGAGATTTGCGTACCACAAAAAATAATTGTTGGTTTTCCTGATGATATTTTTTTTATATAAAAACTTTATTTTTGTTAGTTTCGCCGACGAAAATTATTATTTTTGGCTAAAATAAAATAATGATTTACTAATCATTATAATCGTCAATCTTAATTTAAAAAAATATAACAATGTAAGTAAAACAAATTTGTAAAAACGTTTAAACGAAATCGTTTGTATATAACATTTCTAGGACCTTTCCTTTCCAATTTCGCAATTCATGAAATAATCAATTTATAAATTCTAAAAATATAATTCAGAGCAAAATATATAGTTAGTTAGTTTTTATGCCTAACCAGTTTTGAACCGATTCCGTTCCGGAATCAAACCTGGAAAACCGAAGCAGAAAAACTTTAGAAACTGAGTTTTAGAACGATAAAAATATCTGTTCGATGCCTTGCTTTAAGTAAGTTTGAATTCATACACTATAGAGATATGTAAATGTTTGTTGGTGATAATATAAAATTTAATTGGCACAACAGTTATCGGAAAATGATCTTAAACGACTGCGAGATTAGAGTGCTCAAGTTTTACAGCTCGATATAGACTATTTTTAGCACAAAATTATTATGGGGCACTCAAAATTGTCAATTAACTGGATGGTATGCCATTTGGGCTGGCGGCATTATTGTATCATATTTCTTTCAGGATGCTTAGGTTAGGTAAGCGTTTCCGTCCTAAAGGACTAGCATATGCACAAAATTGGTCCGTAGCTGTACCAGATTCAACCTACCTCCTCTTCACTCGTTAAACCATCCTGAGTTTGCTAAGAAGCGTTGAAACTCCTCCTCCTCATCACCGCAGCTGCGGCAGACATCATGGGCAGGGCCACTCAGTCTGGTCGTCTGTACCCCAATGAGACAATGTCCCGTTATATAGCTCCCACGACCATACCAATATGGTGCCGTCGAAGCGACAAGAGTCGGCCGGATCTGGACCGGTTAAATCCAGGCCAAATCTGCCTGGGCCCGTATTCTTGAATCCCACATCAAATTCCCCATCTGGCAAAATTTAAAAAAAAAATGTGATATTTCAAATCTGGTATGCTTATATGCATGTGAAAAAAATGCCCCACGGGGAATTTTGACAGCTAAATTATTTATTTTTCTAAATTTAATTGCCAAAATTAAACAACTAATTAAATTTATTTTATACCAAATCGTTTTATTTCAATTTTATTAAGAAAAATATGTATTGACTATATCTTGTCAAAGTTTTCGTCTGGCTAATAAGTATTTGATCGTAATCTCTCACACAAAACAAACATTACAATAAATCACTATGAAGTTAGTTATAATTTAAAAGTGGTGAATTTAATATTTAAAAATGGAGAATAAAAAATTCCAAATTTTTCAAGAATCCGGTTCTTAGTTGCATGTGGAATATGCATAGGGAAATACTAAGGGAATTGGATGGGGAATTTTGACAGATATCCACACGGGGAATTTGATGTGGAATTCACGAATATGGGCCCTGGTTATCACACACGATCTAGTGTTAGACCATCTTGCGTTCGTTTCTTTTATGGCTTCTTCCTGAAGCAGCAGTTTACATGAAACAAGCGGTATCTGTATATCCCGCCTACTTTGGGATTGGGCCTTCTCATCTGGTTTTACATTCCCTGGGATATTAAAGTACCTTGGCACTCACGCCAAGCAGATGTTAAACTGTTCAGCCATCTCATTTAAAGATACCAGACCGTTCTGGGTTACCTTCGACGTCGGGGAGTATGATTGTAGCGTTTTAATAGCAGCCTGGCTGTCGGTAAAAATGCGAATATCCCTCGTAGATATTACATTATACTTCAACCAGTCCATGACTTCCATTATCGTGATAAGTTCAGCTTGAAAAACACTGCAAAAGTCGGGAAGACGAAAAGAGAGGTTGACCCCTAGTACCTCACAGAATACCCCGCAGCCAACCCCTCTATCCCTCTTTGAGCGATCCGTGAAGAAGCTTAGCGCCTCATTGTCCATAACCGTTTCGTTTACCCAGTCCTCTCTGGTGAAAAACTCGGTTTGGAATCTCACAGATGGTATAAAGGGACAGCGTAGTCGGTAGATTCCGGAATATCTATGTTACATAGGATGGATGAGTGCCCTATATTGTTACAGGTCCACATAGATATGGATTTGAGCCGAACGGCTGTGCAAGATGCAAGCTGCTCGGCCGCAATATCCAAGGGAGTAAGGTGAAAGAGAATCTCCAGAGTTTTAGTAGGTGTGCTCCTGAGAGCCCCACAAGCAGGCCTTAATTTGGACTTTCATCAATAGTTTAAGGTTGGCCAGCAGTATAGGTTTGACCACTGAGACGTAGAGCCAGTGTACTATGTGGGGCTCTATAACCCATCTCTTTCCAATGGCATTTTTACGGAAGTAGAGCGCTATAGAAGCTTTCTTTACTCTCTCTAAGATGTTTGGCGTGTTCACACTGAGGAAGTTTGTGCTCCCTGGTAAAGAGGACCAGCTCCGTTTTCTGTGGGTTTGCATTCAGTCCTCAACTGAGTACCAACTAGTACCGTAGGCAACCGTCTTGAAGCCTTGGATCAGGATGCTTAGAAGCAATGCTGTAATAGTTCATAGTGATCAAGTGGCCTCAACAGGACGGTACCACATCATACACAGCTCGTGTTACGATACAAATTTTACGAGAAATGTTTTCCTGCTGAATAATGTCAAAAAGTGATGATACCGGCTTGAAGGTGTATGATCTACTGATTTGAAGGTGAACACCAACAAATAAACCACAATCTCGATGCTTAAGGACAACAACATTCGAATATAAATTGCTGAAACGGCACCAGAAGTTTGCGAGAATATTATGAAAAACATGGTTATATAGCTTTATCCCACGGTCAGAAGCGACATTATGTTCCATACATAATGTTAAAGACTCGAATATTTTTCTAGTTTTTAGGCATCCAAATATCCGGGTGATTGCGTCGGGTATCTCTGAGTTTTTAAATTATTCATACAAAGTTTCTACGAATAATCTGACTAAACAACTTTTAATACGTGTATATCCGAGTCAAAATAATAAAGCAATGATCGTGAACAACACAAAATTATCTAATCTGGTGTTTCTAGCTTCATAGACCACCATTCAAACTTCGAATAGAACTAAATGTTTAGAATAGAACTAAAGTTATCGAAACAAAATAATGGTGGAAAGCGAAATTAAATATTGAACCATTTATAGATGCTTCTTATAAATTTTTTTTACAACAATTAAAAGCCGCTAGGCGCTTCTTGCTCAAATCGATATGAGCAGTTTGTTTGCTGTTCGTTAGTCCTTTCAGATTGATTATATCGAATTTTTCGATTTCTAAAAATCTACACCGATTTCTCAGATTGATTTTAGTTTCGAACTCCAGATTTTTATTGGAAGCGGTGGTAATTAGACTAGAGATCGGTAAATAATTTTTACACAGCTGTCTCCTTTACATACTCTAAAACAACGATGGCAAACCAAAAGTGTGCGAAAGATTTAGATGACATTATTCAACAATTGTACATAATCACAAATAAATTGTAATATTATCAGTTTTTAATCAACTAAATGTATGCAGAATGAGTCAGTTAAAAAGATCAGTACATTTATTTTTAAAACTATGATAGTTAGAGGAACCTTGGTGACCTTGGATGACCTTAGATTTTTAGTTACAGCCAAATATAATACATTTTTTTAAATGGATATAGTTAATAGTATTCGATAAACATTAATATTTTGTTTAGCACTTAAAAAGTACTTTTCGAAAACGCAGTAGTTTTGAGATATGAGTATTGGCCTAACCAGAGAGTCTGTAATAAATTATTAAGAAATCTTACGGAATTTGACGTTAAGATTTATTAAAGTGACAATTCAATTTAAAAAAACTGAATGATAAGTTCTTAAAGATTCGCTGGTCAGTAATGTCATAACACACATATTATAAATGTAGCCTTGTTACTTAAATTTCTTACTGACTCGCTGGTTAGGCCTTATTTCAAGTTTTTTATGCCTTTGTCCCATTGTATTTTTGCGTTTTCAGTTTTTTGTTTCTCATTTTAAACGTCAATCGTTGATATTTGTAATACAGCCGTAAAATGTTTAATTCACACGCAGAAGCATTTAATCGACGCTTAATCTCAAATAAAATTGATAGAATATATAATTTAGAAAAAATTTCGATAAATTTATATTATGATGGTTTTGCGATAAAATGCAAGGTTGCTGAAAGATAAGAAATCGATATAGAAACTGTATACATATTTTGAAAATGTATAAAAACAGAATTTTTTCCATTGGAATTCTACAAATTTTGAGAATTTGTTATTTTAGAAATTCGACATAAAAGATTTAAAGTTCTATTTAAAAATTTCTGAAAATTTGAAAAGTTATCTGTTTTTGACACTTTGCTGGAATACTCTTGAAACGATTTAAAAAAAAAATTGCAAAAAAATTGAAAATTGAAATTTCAACTTTAGGTTTTGTCAAAATTGGAGAATTTAAATTGTACCTACATATTATAAATTCAACGAAATTTTCAAAATATCAGGATCAATAGTGATAAATTTAGAGCTTCCAAATTAGCCTATAGATTATCGCTTAACAATTAAAAATATTACTTTTATCGATAATCGGATACAGAAAGCTCCGAAATATTTAAAAAAACTTGTAAATTTGTTGAATTATCTTTAGGAATGTGAAAAAAGTTAAGTAATTTGTTTATTTCAAAGTATTAAAAGTTCTGTCTTTAAACATATATTTTCAGAATTTTATGAAACTGTACATTTATAAATTTAATTTTTGAATTAACAAATACGTAAATTCAATAATTATAAGTCGATAAATTGGCGAATGTCGATCGCACTCAAGTATTGCATTTGAGAGGTGGTATTTTTTAATGCAGCTATAATGTCGGCGGTTACTTGAGTTTATTTGTATTATTCATAAATCACACAATTTTTGGATTTATTTTAATTTCTGGTCCAATGTTACTAAATATTTGAAACATTGAACTGGAAATTACGCGTTCAATAATTATTATAGAATTCTAATCATGAGTATGATAGCATTTGAAATGAAAACATTGGTATACTTGTTTTTTAATTCTAATTTTTGTTCAAAATCTTGTGCAAATATATCCGAATTATGTCTTAAATAATTTTAATATATTTTTATCGAATAGCATCGTAACCTTATGAAAGTAATTTAGTGGATTACATAATTATACATGAGCTTCGCTTACAAATGCCATTATGGCCTCAAGCCATAAAATATAAATAGAATTATTAATTAATATTTTAATTTTTAGTTATAAATTAAATGTAATTGTATTTCTTTTTAAATATTAATTTTTATTTTTTATTTTATCGTTTTAGGTAAGAGATGGTCAAAGTTCATCCACTTTTAGTTTAATACTCACATAAATGTAAGATGTATTAAAAACTATTGGGATATAAAAAATTGTAGTTAAAATTAACGTGCCAGTCATATTTTGCCCGAACTCTATTAAGGAGAATACAAGAAAAAGAAAAGAAAATATTCTTAAAACGTTGCTAAAGTTTTACTAAATCCGAGTTAGTAAAACTTTATATTTTATGGTAACGTTCACGTTAAAGCGTTGCCATATGAATTTAGTTTCTAGCATCGATTTTCCTATATTTATGGTTAAATCAGAACATATTTATGATTAAAGTTAATGGAAAATGATACTAAAATAAATTAAATTAATAATTAAACAAACAAATAGAAACAAAAGATAATTTTTCTGATAAAATAGGAACATTTTTCTAAACTTTTAATTTTATCTTTAATTGAAGTTCTCGTAAACCTGAAGTGCACGAACATGTTTTCCAAGAATACCACCACAGTATCCTTTGCTTGTCGTAGGAGGCGACTAAACGGCAAGCTTCGCTTGCGCATGAAGTTAGTCAACCTGTCGATAAATTGAGTACACGTGCCCACAGAAGTCAGCCAGCCCCAAGATAAAAACTAATTTTACAATAACTTGGACGATCTAATGGGATCTATACCCGAACAAGAACTAAGAATGGTAATTGGGGATTTTAATGCTAGAGCTGGCAGAAATCAGGCCGGCTTGTGTGAAAACATAGGTCCGTACTCCCGACATGAAACTGCGACCGATAATAGTGAGAGAATGATGTACTTTGCAATTGCTCACGACCTTAGGGTAGCAAGCAACATTGTTCCCACACAAACAAATACATTTTGAAACATGTATCTATCCTGGCACAACTTCCCGCAGCCAAATTGATCATGTGTTAATTTCAAAAGGGCAAGCTCGGGTTATGCAGGATGTGAGAACTTATCGGTTAGCAACCAAATACGTAGGCAGCGCCAGCGATCATCATTTGCTCGCTGCTAGGCTACGATGGAAGTTTTCATACTTTTCGTAGTCTGCGAGCACAGCGAAACGCATGGGACGTTTCGACTGTGAAGGTCTGATAAATGAAGATCAACAGAAACGATATCAGGGTCGACAGCATTGAGGAAGCTAATTGCCAGTCTCACTGTGTGAACTCTGTCTGAGAGGTAATGAATATTTCGGTTGTCAGTGCTGCTCAACAGACTTTAGGTACAGTAAAGTCAGACCCTAGAATGATTGGTTTGAGGATGAGTGTCGCCTCGCAGTCGAGCAACAATATATAACCCATAGTGAAGTGCAACAACGCCTAACAATCGCGAGGAAAAACAAGGCAGCTCTTGCGCGTAGGACAGCTAGACGGATTTGTAGACGGAAGAAGCGAGAATGGTGGAAGCCCGAGGTTCTGAAAGTACAACAACTCAGCAATGAGCGCAATTCGCGTAATTTCTTTAAGGGAATTACTGGATTGCATACTTACAGGCATGCGTCAACCGCCATTCAGGACAGGGATGAAAACCTCTGTGTCAACATCGATACAGTATTCGACGCATGGAGTGGACATTTTACCGACCTGGTTTGTGTTCATCATGCGTCATAGACTGTAGTTGAGTTCACCTCAAATACAGACTACGGAGTTTTGTGTTGAGGATCCATCCCATAAGGAATTCATTAACACCATGCAGAGATTAAAACGAAACCACTCACCTGCGGTGGACTGCATTAATTCAGAGCTCTTGATATTTGGAGGGGATACTTTATGGAACTGACTTTTCGACCTTATTCGATTAGTACGGAAAACTGAAGTTATGGCTGATAAATGGAAAGTGGCTGCGATATGCCCCTTGAATATGAAGGAAAACCGCTTGAAGTGTGAGAATTATCGCGATATAAGTATATCTTCTTTGCACAGAATACAACTTACTGTCCTCCATTATATTGGATGGAATCACGCCTCTATAGCGGAGGGTTTGTTTGGTGACTATCAATGAGGATTTCGTCCGAATCGATCAGTCATTGATCAGGTCATTTCGCTGCGGATGATTCTATCTAAATACTGTGAGATATCTATCACCGTACATCAAGTGTCCCCGATACCCTTTAATCTTATGTTGGAGTACATCTTTCTGAATAGCAACGGAGTGAAGGAAATACTTGATCCAATTGTAGAGTTTTCAGCTTCTGTTGAACTCCAGATCAATGAGTCCAAAACGAAATACATGACGGCCACTACTAAAATCTAAACACATATCAAGTGCCGTAAGGCTGAAGCTATACAAAGCATTGACCAGGCCCGTTGTTATGTATGAATGTGAAAGTTGGGCACATAGATCGCCGCAGGCGACGATGGCTCCACGGTGTAGAGAACGACTTGGCTTCTTCAGATTGTCTAAGACAGTATGAAGACCAAGCCCTGCATCGAAACCCTTGGAGTCAGATTGTTGACACAGTAAGGGTCCAGTAAATGGCCTTTAAACACTGATTATTATTATTACTATTATTATTAGGGAATGATTACTGTGTGCAACCGCTCCATATCTACCCATTTCAAGATGGCACATCTACCAATGAGTCAAATATTTCCAAACACTACTTTCTGTGCCTGTGACTTTAAATTATATCCTTTGTCGACAGTTTTTGTCGGATATTCCAGAATCTAGACCATCATTCACTGACATCCCGTATTAATTACATAATTTTCATACAACTCATCTAAGCTCAGAATTTCAAAAATCGGGTTAACAAAAATTATTCAAAACCTTGAATAGTTCTCGTTTCATCACTTCCGCATGCATACACTATCCTTTTTATCAATATTTTTAGAAAAACCAAGAAACACTGAAACCGGATGTTTGAAGCGAAACGAAATTGAATAGCCCATATTTAAATGGAAAATTTAAAATTAATCGTCGAATAACGAATTCAGTTAGTTTCTTTGTGGGAAACCATAAATTAAATTCAAAACAAAAATTTTGAATTATGTATACTATTTAATGCTTGACTGTAATTTGAAACAAATTTGAATATTGTTCACATATTAATTGAGCTCAATTGAAATTTACTAATTTGATGAGGGGAATTACAATATTATTCAAATCATAATTTTGTCCACAAATTGCATGAGTTTGAAGAGAATTAGACAACTAATCTAATTATCCAATTTTAAATATAATTTGAATCAACATTCGGTTAGAATCAAAGAATTTGAAGAGAGTTTGATAAAAAATATCCAATTATGCAAATTACATTTATTTTCCTTACTCTATTGACTCAGATTATTTGAAATAAAAATTGAAAAGTCCGATTTTAAAATACCTACAAGTAATTTAAATATGTTTTAAATTAAAATTGGAGCAAGTATGTACGAGTATATATACCAAACAGAGTATTTGTTTTAGGCTAACTTTATACATCCCCACATCTAAATATATAAATATTTTGAATGGGCCAGTGCTATGATGATGACCATTTCACCATCAGATAGTTTACAATTATATTTTTTCTCTATCTTGAATAAACTGGGCGGGTCTAATTTATTCAAATTAGCTGATACCGCAATATGAAAAATTGTAGATGCAGCGTAGAAATATATTCTTGGAAAAAGACAGTAAAATTATTAAAATCGCGACATCCAAGTATTTATAATTTATTCAGTGTAGCATGTCTTTAGGAATAATGTTAAACTAAAAGTCCGGTTATTAGTCCTGCATATCAATTTTGTTATAAAAAAATCATTTACATACGTTTACTGTTTCGACACGCATTTTCACCATTTTCCAAAAAAATTTTTTGTTTTTTTATCAAGAAAATTTTTCTTTTCTTTTGCAAAATTTAATTTTAGACTGTACAGTAATACATATATTTTACAAACAACAATGGCAAATAATTAAATTTATTTATCTTCGTTATATGGGAGATATATTTGTATTTCTTACTCGTACTCGCATTACCTCGCGCGCTGTCTTTCTTTAAAAGTAAAAATAAAATAATATATTTTTTTTCAAGTTTTTCTTCAATTTATATACGACATCGTGCGATGTACATACATTCTTATAATTTTCTTAATGAATTATTAAATTGAAGTTTATGTTATTACTATTTTGAAATGATCAATGGGGTTTAGTTATTGGTTCGTAGTTATGTATGCGTACAAATATAATATAGAGACTGAGATACAAAACATTGTTTAAATGTCTTTGACTTTTCAGCTAGATTTTCTGGATACAATAATAACAAGATATTGTGTAAATTTATACATCGATAGAGTAAGACGTTGTTTTATTCTGTTGGTTGCATACAACGAAATGTATAGTTATATTGAATAATATTAGTATATACATAATTATAGTTTTATATAAATAAAACAGAAAGAAGTAGACTAAACAGTTGGTACGTGTGTGTATAATGTATTGGTTACCAGTTGGATTTGTAAACAGATTTATCTTTGTCTTTGATTCATGAACCATGATAAGGTGTTTAAAGTAAAGTCTGAATATAATCTTGATTGTAGTTTTGTTATTGCTCAGAAAAGATAGCACATGCACATATAAGTATATATTAGTTTTTGGGGCGTCAAAATTATACTTCATATGACGTGAGACTCTTCTGGCCCCAAAAATACCACCACAGTATCCTTTGTTTGTTGTAGGAGGCGACTAAACGGCTGGATCGCTGGGCTGACGAACTGCATCCGTAAAAAAATCAACTGTTTATAAAGTCAGCAAAGAGAAAAATGCATACCGCCAAAAAAACACAGTATGATAAATGAAGATCAACAGAAACGATATCAGGATCTTGTCAACGGCAACATTGATGAAGCTAATTTCCAGTCTGATTGTGTGAACTCTGTCTCGGAGGTACTGAAAATTTCGGTTGTCAGTGGTGCTCAACAGATTTTAGGTATAGTGAAAGTTAGCCCCAAGAATGATTGGTTTGATGACGAGTGTCGTTTTGCAGTCGACCAACAAAATATAGCCCACAGTGAAGTGCAACAACGTCTCACAATCGCGAGGAAACACAAGGCAGCCCTTTCTCAGAGGTCAGCGAAGATGGAAGAAGCGAGAATGGTGGAAGGTCGTTGTTTTGAAAGTACAACAACTCAGCAATGAGCGCAGTTCGCGTAATTTCTTCATGCGTCCAAGACTGTTGCTGAGTCACCTCTAATACAGACTGCGGAGATTTTCATTGCGGATCCATCCCATAAGGAATTCACTAAAGCCATGCAGAGATTGAAACCTAACCGCTCACCTGGGGTGAATTGCATTAATTCGGAGCTCTTGATATTTGGAGGGGATACTTTGTGGAACTGTCTTTTCGACCTTATTCGATTAATGGCGAACCGAAGTTATGCCTGACGAATGTGACCATATGGTAGGCGCTTAGGTCGTTGCAGGCGACGATGGCTCCACGAGGTAGAGAACGACTTGACCTCTTCAGATTGTCTTAGTCACTATTAAGACTGTTGCTAAGGATTGAAACCGTTGGAGCCATATAGTTGACTCATTAAGCGGCCAGTAACGGCCTTTAAAAACTGATTATTATTATGACGTGAAACTCCACATTATATTTAAGTCATAAATGCCATCAATCTCTTCCGACTTATATGGCTTAAAATTGTTTATTGCCCAAGGATTTTCCTTTTCCTTTCTAATAACAGCTCCAGAGATTCTTCGCGACACGTCGTCCATGATCGATCTGGTCGTTGAACATAACTCGGGATGGAAGGATTAGAATATCGTATTTTACAATAGGATTTCCGCCTCAGAGGAATACTGTATTTAACTACAGTACAGCTCTTAAGGTTTTTATATTGGCACTTCTTAATTCGTATTTGTAGTTTTGAAAAGTTTTTTGTAGCGGTTCCAATTCGCAGCAGTTTTGGATTTTTGTAGGTTTGAAAAGTCTTCTGTTTTTCGAACGGGGTGCAAATTAACAGAATTTTTGCCAAATTTTTAATTTTATAAATTCATGATTAGTTATATTATTAGCCACTATGCGCCTACCAATTGCCTAATTAATTTGGTCAGCTCGTGAGTTTGCTTTTCGCTTTGCTTATCATTTTGTTTATGAGTTGGACAAAAAATAATGAAATATTTACATATTTTGAAAATAAGATTCATAAATAGAATCATAATTTATTTGATTGATACTAGTGTTATCTGTGAATCACTGATGTCGATTTTCTTTGGTTTTACAAAAAATATCAATTATTTTCTTGCCAATCGAAAACGAAAAATAATTGATTATTTTTTGTCTTTGTGTTGGTATTTTGACATTTTGTTTTCTGTCAGTTTAATGTGAATTTCATGTGAATGAAATAAATATAATGAATCATTTTGTGTTTTATTTATTATAATCTATCTATGTATTATTTTAATTTATTTGTAATATTTTTGCTTTAAATTTTAAAAACTAGAAGCAATTCGATTGCGTTTTACTTCGACCAAATGCTTCAATACATTGCCAGTTACATTTTCTCCCGAGTTATCAGTTGAATCATTTTGTTCTGTCGATGTTATCTGCTGATCTTGTGTACGATCTGAGGTAATGTTTGATGCCTCATCCCATAAATCGCCACTGTCAATGCAGACTACCTCGTCAACAAAATTATGGACAACTATTATGGACAAATTATTATAACCACACAGCAAGAAAACCATTGAATTGACATAAAAATTGCGAGGTGTCTATTTGTCATATTTGACATTTCTATTTTTCAATGTAGTGGTAGTAGATTATAGAAAAAATCATGATTTGAAAAAATTGATTATACATCAAAAAATAATCAATTATTTTCGCCAAAGAAAAATGAAATCCTGAAAAATATCAATTATTTGTCAAAATAATCAATTATTTTTGACCAAAGAAAATCGAAATGACTAAACTAAACTAATCAACCAGTTAGAAAAGTCAGTCATTTAGCCGTAAAAGTTGGCGTGAGACACACAGCATTAAAGCAATAAAATTTTATGCTAAAGAATTATGTTTTGGACTTTAAGTTTAGCCCTAATTTTTGTTGACTTTAATACTATTCGAATTTTAGTTAACTATGGCTATGAATAGAGCTTGCTGACTCTTTTCAAATTTCCTATAAAAATGGATTTTATTTTTCATACGAATTCTCTAAACAAACTTTTTTCTAACGATTGACGTCGGTTCTATATATAATCGTAATATAGTTAGATGAGAAAGTATATCGATTAACGCTAAGTTTGATTTGGAATAAGAAACCAAATACTAATTTGTTTGCTAACGACAGAAATTGAATTTATTAGTTTTGAGATAAAATTCCCAATTGAATGTTTCGTATAGCTGGACAATTATGAAAAAAAAAATCAAGAAACACTTGATTTAAGAAAGAAACACGCACACAGTCAACCCAAACAAGAGTCGGCAGTGTTTAGTCAATTTCCCGAATTACTACACCTTAAAATATATACTACATAAATGACTCATTTATTGTCATGATGTTATGATTTTGAAACATGTTCGCTGTTATTTGTTAGTACATATTTACATATAGATTCAGAATTGCATACTATAATAGTGTATGCATATGACGAATTTATTGTAATTTCAACTAATCAACTGTGGCGGCAAGATAAGGCAAGACAAAATTTTTTTTATTGTTCGTGTATATTTGTATTTAACCATCCAAGGTTAAAATTGTAAGATGTTTTACGGGCCCACGCGTACTACAGGTCATTATAATATCTAGTAGGGCTTCATTTGCAGATCGATGGATTTGAACCCACATCATAATTTTCACACAAGGTGGTATTATGTTTTCTACTAATGTGTGTATATTTTATATACACATTCATCAAATTCAACGTTAAAAATCAATAGATTTGCGTGTCTTATATTTTTTATTTTATGTTTGCGCCGTATTATGTTCTAAATTTTAACTAAATCTACAAAAACATAATACTATGTAGCTTTATGACCTATGCTTTGACTATATGCTATTTATGTAATATGTGTGTAAAAATAATTTTTAGCCATCATCGACCATAGAGATCACCAGAAAAATGCTACGATGGGCCATTGAAACGATAACTCTGTGCGGTATACATATACGAGTGTCGCTGCTAATTTATGAAGTTTTGTTTTATCAATAAAAACGCGTATTGTTTAAGGGATATCTCATTATTATTGGAAAAAATGATTAGTAAGCACGCGCGATTATCGCCGGTTATCATTATTATCGGCAGTAGTAATTGAAAATTTTATAACACCTGATATATTTTTTTTTGTACTGTAATGCTATCAATTTTTATAAGTAAAGTTTGGTTTTGTAATTGAATGAAAAATTGCGAAAAAAATGTAAAATTAAATATAGTTTAGTTTTTGATTGAAATCAAAATTAATGCATTGACTGATAAGCTAAAATAGATTATAATATGTAACTCATTGTTGTTTTCAACTTGATTCGAGTTAAATAATCCGCCTACATCGGTGCGAGCTACAATTCACTAATAATTGCAAATACTAACACATATGTTAGGTTAGGTTAGGTAAGGGTGGCCGTCCTAAAGGACTAGCATAGACAGAAAATTGGTCCGTAGCTATACCACATTCGAGCTGCCTCCTCTTCATTCGTTAAACCATCCTGAGCTTACCAAGAAGCGTTTAAAGACCACTAAGATCCGTGAGGTCATTCAAAGGGGAAATTTCCATACATTGTGTTCTGCTGAACGCTAGACTAGGAAAGGTGCAGAGCAGATGGAGCACACTTCCCTGTATCTCCTCATCACCGCAGCTGCAGCAGAAATCATGGGCAGGGACACCCAGTCTGCTCGCATGTATCCCAATGAGACAATGTCCCGTTATAGCTCCCACGGCCATACCAATATGGGCCCGTCGAAGCGATATCAGTTGTCCTGATCTGAACTGGTCAAGTCCAGGCCAAATCTGCCTGGTTATTACATACGAACTGGCGTTAGACCATCTGACGTTCGTTCCTTTTATGGCTTATTCCTGAAGCAGCAGTTTACATGAACCAAGCGGTATCTTTATATCCCGCCTGCTTTGGATTATTACTGTGCCATGACTTCCATTATTGCGATAAGTTCTGCTTGAAAAACACTGCAAAAGTTAGGAAGACGAAAAGAGAGGTTAACCCCTAGTGACTCACAGAATACCCCGCAGCCAACCCCCCTATCCCTTTTTGAGCCATCCGTGAAGAAGCTTAGCGCCTCATTGTTCATAACCGTTTCGTTCACCCAGTCCTCTCTGGTGGAAAACTCAGTTTGGAATCTCACCTCAACAGATGGCAAAGGGATAGCGTAGGCGGTAGCTTCCGGAATACCCCTGTTGCATATGACAGAGAAGTGCCCTATATTGTTACAGGTCCGCATAGATATGGATTTGAGCCGAATGACAAGATGCAAGCTGCTCGGCCGCAATATCCAAGGTGTGCTCCTGAGAGCCCCTCTTATACACAAGCAGCCCGTTGGTTGGCCATAATTTTTAACGATGGCCACCAAATGACAACCCCATACAGCAGTATAGGTTTAACCACTGAGACAATACCCCACCTCTTTCCCATGGCATTTTTGCAGGAGTAGAGCCCTATAGTAGCTTTCTTTATTCTCTCTAAAATGTTTGGTTTCCAAACCAAACAGGCGAAGCCTTGCCCTTCCAGGTTTACTAACAGGTCATTAATGACCAAGTTCCAAAGAGAAACCCCACCTTGAGGTGTCCCTCTGCTTACGTATCTGCCGGCAGACGTCCCACCCAGATAAGCTGTCACAATCCTGCCTCTAAGCATTTGATCTATCCAGCCTCTGAGTGACTCGTCTACCCCCAGACACACAAGGGCCCGAGTGATTGCTCCCGATCTGACGTTGCTAAAGGCCCCCTCTATATCCAAGAAAGTTGCCAATGAATATTCCTTGTATTCAAGTGATTTCTCAATCGGGCCTATAAGGGAGTGGATAGCTGTTTCCACCGATCGTCCCTTACAGTATGCGTGTTGAGATCCCGACAGCTCGCCCGGCTTGATTGAGCCTCTAATGTAAGCCTCTATTTGTCTTTCCAGTGATTTTAACATAAAAGAGGATAAGCTTATAGGCCTAAAGTCTTTGGGATAGCAGTGAGAGCTTTTTCCCGCCTTAGGTATAAATATTATTTTTACTTCAGTCCATTTTCTAGGAATGTGACAGAGTTCTAGGCTGCCTTTGAAGATTACTTCCAGCCAGAGTAAGGTTATGTCAATAGTTCGCTGGACATCCGCAGTGATAATGCTATCAGGTCCTGCCAACTTGTATGGCTTAAAACTGTTTATTGTCCATAGGATATTCCGCCTATTTACTATTTATCTTAGTTCTCTCCGCAGCTAGTATCGAGCACTCCGGGATACGTTTCTTGTAATATCTCCAGGGATTCCTCACTACACGTAGTCCATGAACCATCCGGTCGTTGTAGATAACTCGGGATGGAAGGAATAGAACATAGTACTTTGCGTAGCGTGGCCGCTTCCGAGGACTCCTGTATATTGCCAAAGTAGAGCTTCCAAGCCGTCTTTTTGGCTGCTCTTAGCTCGTACTTATAGGTTTTGAGGACTTCCTTATAACAGTCCCAATCTGCAGCAGCATTTTTGTTTCTCGCTTTCTTGAACAGTCTCCTGCATTTCATACGAGTACCTTGCAATTCTCGCGTCCACCAGGGTGGTCGAGACTTACCCAAGGGCCTACTGATAGGACATGTACCTAACATGGCCTTGTTAAAAGCATCCGATAGCTTGGTTACTAGAGCATCAAGCTGCTGTGTAGATGCAGGTGAGTTTGGTTGGAACTGATACCGGTAATGAATTACCCAGAATGGTTCTGAAGCAATCCCAATCAGTTTTCCTCCTATTTCTGAAGGATGGTTTGCTAGTGGGTTTTGTATCCACTTTGTACTGGAGATAACAATGGTCAGAAAAGGAATTGTCTTCGGACACTTTCCAGTTCAATACCCTCTCCTTAATAAAATCCGAGACAAGTGTGATGTCCAGCACTTCTTGTTTATATTTAGTAATGAAGGTTGGCTTGCATCTGATATTACATATATTTAGGTTAGTACTTCAAAATCAAGCCTGTTGATTTTTGTACTTCCCCAGATTGAGTGATGCGCATTAGCATAACTGCCCATGATGACTCCTACTTTTCGTTTTTGAGCCTCCCTTATTATGCCCAACCTACCTGGTGGTATATTTTCCTCCTCGTATGGTAGGTAGGCCGATATAAGCCAGAGATTTTGCCCATCCATCTCTTTCACCAATTCATCCATAAGAAATAACTTTGTTCGTTGTATCTGGAGCACCTCTATCAAAATCCAGTTCCCAAAACCTTAATCATCGAATTCCAGTTGAATTCTGAAAAACGTCGTTTTATTATTCCATGGAATTCTTCTGTGTGCATTGTTGCAGCATCACAATCACAATTGACGATATTCAATACTTAAATGAAGCCATAAGCAAGATTAGCATTAATTTTTAAGCTTCATTACAATTCGATCTGATTTTAATCTTAGGTTATGCTTAAATTTTTTGTTTGTAGTTTTGATTTACATTAGCAGATAGATTTCATTTATTATCAACAAAAAAACAATAGTTTGAAACTACTATGAACAATTTAATTGAAATTTAATTTTAAATTTAATTAAATTATGTTTTGTTATCTTCGATCGAAGTTTACATAATTTTTCATTCCAGTCAAAATTTATTCAGTAATTAGGATTAAAATAGATATATTGAACTGTAATCAATTTTTTTTGTATATTCTATTACAGAAACACTTGAACGGACGTCCACAACACGAAATTGATGTACTGATTTCAGCAAAAACATCAGGAGCAACCCCACTAGTAATAGCATGTCGAAATGGCCACTATGATGTTGTTCAATATTTACTCAATAAATACCATGCAGATGTTGAACAGCCCGGTTCTGTTATATTCGATGGTGAAACAATAGAAGGTGCACCACCATTATGGTGTGCCGCAGCTGCTGGCCACCTAAGTATTGTCAAATTATTGGTCAAATATGGTGCAAATGTGAATAGTACGACACGAACAAATTCAACACCATTGCGTGCTGCATGCTTCGATGGACATTATGAAATTGTAAAATATTTAGTATGCCATGGCGCAGATATTGAGGTAGCAAATCGTCACGGACATACGTGTCTTATGATTGCATGTTACAAAGGCCATTATAAAATAGCACAATATCTGTTATCACTGAAAGCGAATGTAAATCGTCGTAGTGTTAAAGGTAATACAGCATTGCACGATTGTGCCGAAAGCGGTTCATTAGAAATATTACAATTGCTATTGGAGCATGGTGCCACAATGGATGTTGATTCATATGGCATGACACCATTATTAGCGGCAAGTGTCACGGGCCATTTACCAATTGTAGAACATTTAATTAGCCTACCGACTGTTAGACGTGAAGATCGAATAGCAGCATTAGAATTACTTGGAGCAACTTATGTTGATAAAAAACGTGATATGTTAACGGCTTTATCATTTTGGCGGCGCGCCATGGAAAATCGATATTGCCAACAACCAATCTTACCAAAACCCACAAATCGTGTCCCCGTACCAGCCTATGATTATGCCGTAGAAGTAAATGATATTAACGCTTTAGATGAACTAGTAATGGATCCGGACGAAATGCGGATGCAAGCTCTAGTTATAAGGGAACGTATTTTAGGTCCGACACATCCAGATACCAGCTACTATATACGATACCGTGGCGCAGTATACGCAGATGCTGGACGTTTCGATCGATGTATAGAATTATGGACATACGCATTAACAATGCAACAAAGTATATTAGAACCCTTAAATCAAATGACACAATCATCTCTATTATCGTTTGCTGAATTGTTTAGTTTTATGCTTGGCGAAGCTGGTCGCCCAATTACACGCGGACGTGTTGTTCCGCCAATCGAAACAAGCGATATGCTATCAATATTTAAAAAATCAATTAATGAAGTTGCAATGGGTCAACGATTATTAGAAAAATTTCATGATGATGAACGCGATTCAGTTGGTTTGAGTCGTGCACTTGTTACTTCATTACATTTAGCCTGTTTATTAGCACGCCTATTAGAAGAGGAGGACGTTTGCGAAGAAACGAAAAATAATATTTTAACAGCTTTATATGAATTAGTTAGTTTAAAGGTAGGCAATTCATAATTCGACTCCAGTCAAAGTTAAATGTTGCTAATTAATTAATTTTGTATTTTACACACACAGGTCACTGTTCGATTAAATCGAACTGCATTACATTTAGCATGTAACCGGGAAGCAGCATTAGTAGGACGTTATCCAGCTTGTCAATTTCCATCTCCACACTTAGTAAAAGCATTATTAAAAGTTGGTGCTGATCCAAATTCAACAGATGATGCGGGAAATACACCATTACATTTAGCTGCATTGGCGAGACCATGCCCACCTAGTTTAGCAATTGCATTATTAGAGAATGGATCACATCTTGTAAGTATTTTAGATAACATTAGTATTTAGTTTTTATTTAGTTCGTGAATCGTATGATCCTTTTGCAAATTTGAACTAATTTTTATATATTATGAGAAACTGTGAAAGTTGTTGAGTATGAGCCAAACAGACAATTTTGCACAAAGGTCTTAGGACACAAATAGATTTGCGTAATTTAAAAAAAATTGTTTAGGAAACGGCTATAATAATTTGGAACAGTGTATCTTATTAAACGTTTAATGCCATTGTCCAAGCAAAATAATTTCAAAATTGAAAGTAAATTCCAATTTGAATTGCCAAAGCTAAAGAGCTCATGTTAAGTTAGATATAAAAATTTATTGTAATTTCAATTTAAAATATTTATTCTTGACTCTATATGGTATTGGTTAACGATTAAAATTACCTAAGCGATCAGCTGCTCCCTCCGTGAAACAAACGTAAGTAAACCATTAAGATCTTTGCTCTGTATGGTGAAATATGTTATTAGTGAAAGAAGATTGAGGATTCATAATTGAGCCATTGTGGCATTGAGTACTGAACCTGTATGGCTTCCATCCAATTTTAATAATAATTTGGTTTAGCATATGTTTCATTTCCTGTCGATTTTGCTATAAATGAATGAAAAACAAATAGATGATAATGAACCGCTGTTTAATTTTTATTTCACATTTCAACCAATCCTCGACAAATGAGTAATGTATTGCGTCATAGTTTATAGCACCCATCGTTTATTCCTCATTGTTTTGCCGGCCATTATGATTTGATTTTTGGCCACAAACGAGAAGAAGAATTTTACTGATTTGATTTAGGATTCGTAATGATGTTGAATACGAATTGAAATTATTATTTGACATAGATATTAACATGGCATTTTAATTAGGAGTAAGGTGTGATCTGTTTTCAAGATCTTAGACCGGTTTAGGTATTAAAATTATCTTCGTAATCTACCATTGTATTGGGAAATATCCGTTTCTAAGTCTGGCATTGAATCTTACACTGACATCTGGTAACTCTTATAAGACTTTCCCCTTACTTTTTTCTGGTGTTCCATTGCCAAATGTTGATTTCCATCACTATCCTTAAAAAATTTGAATTGTTCACGTTTAATTTTTCCATCTGAAAAAAATCCAGTCGCGCACTAATAATTGAAAGAGATTCCTAAAACTACTGACTACGCTATCCTTTGAAGTGAAGTTCCTGACTGTAATCCCCTCCGGGGATGCAGGTCTGTTTTAGAAGTTATAAACTTCTTCACAGATGGTTTGAAAAGGGAGGGGAAAATTGGTGGCGTGGTGGATTAATCTCGCTTTCCATCTCCTCAACGCGACAGAGTTTTTCAAGCTCAAATCACTGCGGAAAGTAGACTGGCTGAGATATAACGTAATATAGGCTAGCGATATTCGCATTTTTCGCCGACAGTTAGGCTGCCATTAAAGCGCTTAAACCTGGCATCTCCGGCCATATCTTAAAAAAAGAAAGGAACATTGAAACGCCTGCTACATCATGCAAATTCCTGCTCTAGTCAAGCAGTACTTCATACGTAAACACCTGGCATGTTTAGCCGGGATTGAACTTGGTAAGGTCTACAGTTTATTTTTAACCAGTCGTGTCACGTCAGGATGGTTGTCGGAGTCAACACAGCTCGGTGTCTCCTAGACAGGCATGTGAAATTGTGAGTAAACTTGGCTTCTTTTCACATGACTACTGTTGCAGCCGTGAGATTGAAGAAGAGGTAGAGTCAATACTCCATTTTCTCTGTACCTGTTCGCTTTTATATCTAAACAACTAAAATATTTAGAGACACCTCTCTTAAATGACTTAAATGACAGCTCAGCAAGATGGACGACTCCAACGCTTTGTAAAAAGGTAAAATTTCTATGGGTAGATGCGGAGAATAAAAACTTGTGGTATGGCTATAGACCTGGCTCCTGTAGTCGGGTGGCACTCACATGTCTCGTAAATCTGAAGTGAACAAAGATGTTTTCCAAGAATACCAGTATCCTTTGCTTGTCGTAGGAGGCGACTAAACGGTTGGATCGCTGGGCTGACGGTCCGCATCCGTAAAAAACAATCTGTTTATAAAGTCAGCAAAAATAAAATCTGGAAAAAACACCGGACCCCCGGGGGGCCTAATCATGTGCATGATGGGCTATACGTTGCTCTACAGTGGAGATGACCTCGGACATCTTGGAGCTCGTGCAGGTAAAGAAGGCTGTTTTGGGTTTCCAAGCAGTCGATAGCCTATTATGTAAGCTTCGCTTGTGCATGAAGTTAGCCAACCTGTTGATAATTTGTGTACATGCGCCTACAGAAGTCAGCTAGCCCCAAGATAAAGACTCATTTTTCAATGACCTGCACGATCTGATGGAATCTATACCCGAACACGATGTTAGAATGGTTATTGGGGACTTTAATGGTAGAGCTGGCAGAAATCAGGCCAACTTGTGTGAAAATATAGGTCGGACAATGGTGAGATGTGATGTACTTTGCGACTGCCCATGATCTTAGAGTAGCAAGCACGTTCTTCCCTCACAAACAGATACATCTAGCGACATGGACACATCCTCGCAAAACTACCCGCAGCCAAATTGACCATGTGTTAGTTTCTAAAAGACGGGCTTGGATTGTGCAGAATGTGAGAACTTATCGGTCAGCAACCAAATACCAACCAAGTTTAATAACACCTGAAACCGTGGCTACCTATCTTTCAACTATGCCATGCAAGTTATAGAAAACTACGCTTTGAAAGATAAACGGTGGAACGGCTATAGTAGCTTGCTTCTTCTAACTGTCGAATGGCGAAGAACTTCGTTAGTGAACCCAATTGGAGGTTGTACGTACAATTGGAGGTTGTATGTACGCTTTATCTTTAAAAAAGGACCAGGTAAGAACTTTGGCTGCGGTTTTTAAGGGGAATGGTCGTTTTAAGGGTCATCTCATCGCCTTAAGTCAGCTGATCACTCGAACTGCCTTCATTTTGTGTGCAGTTTCAGATTTTCAACTATAGGTCTATTAATGTAGGTCAGTTGACCTCCATGCCTTGGTCTAAACTTGCCCAGTTTGCTAAGGCAGCATTGCGCGATCGCGAATTAGGATAATCCTGGGTTTGAACCATGGGCCTTTGTGGCATTGAGTGCGAAACCTTTATGTGGGTTCCAAACAATTTTAATAATAAAATAATCCCTTTTTCTTCATTTCGTTACCTATCGAAAATAAAAATATAGGTGATATTTTATGAAAAGAATGCAAAGAAATAGAATCGAGCAGAACATGGTCACAATAGCAATTGTGGAATTGAGACACAAATGTTTATCGAATATCGATAATAGTGATGTTACAAAATCCCATCCCTAGTTTTACTTTCACCAAATTTTTCGTAATGGAAATTAGGCTTTGCTGTAACAATAATTAATTGATCAGCCATAAATCAAATCTGTGTACGTCGATAATCTATGGGGAATTCGACTACCTAGACATTTAGACATGTTAGCGGTTTCCGAGGTTCGTTAAGATATATTTACTTGCTTTTGTTTCATGAAATTCGGGTAAGTTTTTTTCACTTTTACCTCAGTTTTTTAGTAATCTGTAATACAGAAAGTGAATAAATAAAATAAAATAATTTTCTTCTTTTTTTTTATTCGCAGGACACAAAAAATTCAGCGGGTGACACATTCGACACGCTATTAGAGAATCAACGCCAAAATGAATTATTTAATCCAATCAAGTATACAAGATTAACATGTTTAGCTGCCCGCGTTGTACGAAAAAATTCGATAAATTATAAAAATCAGATACCAAAATTTTTGTATGAGTTCATTGAAAGTCATTAATTTTTAATTTAGCAAAATGAATTTTTTTTTTTTAATTTTTGTTTGTGAAATATCAATACAGTAATATTATTTTATTTTATTAATTATATAATATATTATTATTATTTTGTAATTTAATTAAAAAAAAATATTTAAATTTTAAAAGAAATATGAAAAAAATTATAAATGAAATTTAGTTTTAGGATTGTAAAATTTTTTTTTTATGTTGAATTATTTTTTTCATTGATATAAATATAAACACAAAACACATGAAATGAGAATAAACTTATAAATAAATAAATAAAATAGAAACAAAATTATAAAAAAAAATATTATGTATTATTAAATAATTATATTGATTGTCATTAAATTATGTAAAACTGGAAAAATTTTTGAGATAAATGAAAAAAAAAAAAAAATATTTTAAAATCCATATTGAAAAATTGCTAATGAAATTATAATTATATTATAAAAAAAAACGTTAGCGTTTCATTTGAATAGGCTACGACTCGCGGGAATTACCAGTCTATATATGTGACGCACAGCCATAGGTAAGTTACGTACATATTCCAAACGAATGTCTAATCACATAACAAAAACATTTTCTGTAACTTAAATAATTTTTTTATGATAAAAATTTCATTTCTCAATACCATTATTGTTATTAATATTTTTTACGTTTACCAATGATTTACAAAACAACTAATAATTTATCTAATTTGTAATTTTGGTACTGTTTATGACGCATAGTTCTTTATTTCTTCACTATTGTATTCCATCTTTAGGTCCCTATATTAAAGTTGGTATTTCTTTATATTTACGATGTCACGTACGACTTAAATTTTGTTTACATGGTAGTTATATTAGTAATTATGATAGCTTAGCGTCTAGTGTTATGTTTATATGTCTATATTTGTTCCTCCGTAATCGCCAAATCTCTTGTACATAGAGATATACAGGCCGCTTTCTTATGGTATTCCTGCTGATATTTTGAATTTCATATTTCTATTTTACCCGAAAGTATCGATCAGGAAAGAAAGATTTTAGAATCTGGTAAAACTGCCTCGGTAGCTATTACAGTTTAATTTTTATTTGAAATGCTTGACTGTTTTGCAATCTTTTCAAATGCATCTTCCAATTATTGAATTTGTAATTCTGTGTACTTGCTCTATAATGGAAATAGTTTATCTGAAAGCCAGTTCGCGAGAAAGAATACAATTTTTTTTCTATTGTTAGGACGAGTTTTGGAGCCCGATTCTTCTGCCACGCTTACAGTTGTTCTCTCAACAACTCTCTAATTTTCATCTAGCGTTTTAATTGGCGTTGTCTTCGACTATGTAACTTTCGAAATGGTCCTTGTTAGTTTGATTGTTTCTCGTAGATACCGTTAAAATTGGTGAAATTGAATCTAAGTGATTTGAATAACGACGGGTCCGTCCGTAAGTTTAACGAAATCATGTTCTGGAATATGTTGCCTTAGTTCGTTCATTTGCATTCAAGGTATCTATTCTCAGGGTTTTGTTCATTTTGTTTAATATAGAAGGAACGTAAACCAAGTCGCTTATTCAAGAAGTTGATTTTCATTACAGCTCTTTAGAGTTATTAGTTCTTGTCTTACAATTTGTGAGTTCTTAACTTGGTTTTTAGTAAGTTTTCTTTCTACCGATATTCCAAGATTTGGTACTCTTTGTTACCTAATTTATGTAGTTCATTCGCGTCCTTTGTAATTTACGTGTTGTGTTGCCCTTTACAGTTAACGCGCTCCAGCAATATATTTCCGCAAAATGTCTGCGTATAATTAAAGTCCTAGTATTTTTAGTATTGTGGTGGTTTTCCTCAGTGACTCTATTTCAACTCTCATGTTAAGGATTGTTTTTAGCCAGTGCTAAAACGGTTTATTCTGGAGTTGTTCTTAGTAATTGGTAAAAATAATACAATCATCCACTTACTTATTAATTTATAAAACCATTGTATGCAAATAAAACAACATTATTTACGTTGTCGCTTTAATTTTTATTAAATATTAAACTGCCTATATACAAAAATAGATCTATAACTGAATAGAGAATCAACCCTAAGTTTATGCAACAAATCATGTGCCGCTCATACCAGGAACTCGATACAAAAACTCACCGTCACAATCATAAAAGCAATCTTTAATTCTATATGTAGCACCTTCCTTCCACAATTTTTTGGGAATTTTTATGTGCTCCTTAATAATATCCACACGCTCGATTTCTGCCTGCACCAATTTATTGATTTCACTAACATCTGCCTTCATTAAATCAATGTGTTGATCCAAATGTATGTTAACTTTTTTATCGTTTCCCATACTTGACCCAACTACTTCAGATTTTATATCGTTGTTTAGATGTTTCAATCGTGCTAATGTAATAGGTTTATGAGTTCCAACTGTTAAATGTGCTGAATTTTCTAATCTGGGCGCCTCAGTATTTGAATTGTTTCCAGATATTTCTTTTAACTTGGGCGCATTAAGTTTAGTGATAATACTAGAAAATTCATTCGATTTCGGTTCATGCAATTTTAGAAGATCCCTTTGTTTGGCCAATTTAATAGTTTGCAAATTAATTCCTTGGAAATTCTCTCGATTTATAAATCGGTGCAAATGGGCCACTAGTTTAGGATTAACATTATCAATGCGACTTTGTTTAAATAATTCCCAATTTCGTTTAACATTGATGTCATGTTTTTCAATGCGTTTCTCATCAATTGGTGACCATTTCGATTTTACTACCTTAGAGATGGTTTCAACATCAGCCGGAAAACTGTCGGCCAATTTTTCAAAATTCCATTCATCCGGATCTTCATTGTATAGTTGGCGAATTTGTTCTTTTTCCGACCATGTCAAAAAATTTGGTAATTTCTCTTTGAAATATTTATTTTTAACAATTGCATTAGATATTTTATCTTTATGGCGTATCGCTTCTTTCTCCCAATATTTGTGTTGCTGTTGGACACTCATGAAATCGGCCTCCGAATCTTCATATTCCTCGTGTAAATTTGGATTTTCCGATTTTTTATTAGAAAATATTTTTAATTGTCGTTCAATACCGGGATTTGGTGTTAATCGTGTACCACGAACGTAATGTCGAGTATATAATCGTAAATTTTTTATTATTAAATTTAAAATGATTCGATCCATTATTTAAAAATATTTTTGACATTTGATAATAATAACATAAACCCTTTAAGCAAAATATAAATATTATAACCCAATAAACAAATTTCGCACCCATGTAGTCTATATATTCTGATAATCTAGTACATTTTTTTGTATCCGAGACGCATTATAACCCAGCTGAATCCATCCACATTTTCCATCATCATTTCGCTTACTTTAATTATTGTGCTCACTACATAGTGGCATGAATAAAAATTATTTTTCACATTTAAAATTACGATTTATTTTATTAATTTCAATTAATTTCTTGAAAAATGTAAAATACATAAAATATCATTATAAAAAAAGGATGGTTTATAAATTTTATAAAATTGATTAATAAACGAAGTACAAAGTACAATAAGAAATGCTACAAAAGGAAATAATAACCGTAAATAAGCAGTTCATTTGAAAAATGTATCCTTCCCTTTGACTAAAATACGAGAATACATATTTTAGTAAATGCTAAAAGCTACGTTAAATTTTTAATTTAACTAAAAATATAAGTGTAGCTTAAATTATAATGCTAAATCTAATATTGTTGTAATAAAATGTATGTCAATATATTTTAAAAATAGTTGGCTTCAACGACACGATTCTCAAAGCGTGACCCGTCCAAACATTCTAAAATATAAAAATAAATTATTTATTTAAAATTATATAGAAAATATTTTATGAACATACTTATTGCAATTTCTGCATCTCGTTCATCCGCAAATCGGACAATGCCTTTGTCTTGTCCCCGGACTTCTGCGAAAACAACTTCACCAATGTCACGTAATTTATCTCGAAGTGTTTGCCATGTGCATGATGTGGGAAGCTATTTATCGAATATGAAAACAATAAATTAAAATTTTTTTCAGAAATAAAATTATGTGGGTTGACTTACGTTTGAAATAACTATAGTATTTGATTTTCTAGAGTTATTTCCATTATTCATGCCAACATTAGAACCGGTGCTTCGACTAAAATCATCCCGATTCGAACTGGTATTGTAATTGCGCAATGAATTGCCACCACCAAACTCAAAATCACGAGATGCGCTTGCACCTCCACCGCCACCACCAAATTCAGTAAACGAAGCATTTGAAGAAATATCGTTATTGTTGGAATTTAAACCATATCCCAAATTAGCCGCCGATGAAAGAAGGGGATTCGATAGAGCTCCGCTTAAACCACCCACAACATTGGTCAACGCTGCCAAATTAGAACCCAAATTAGAATTTGGAAGTGGACCACCAATACCACCACCGCCCAATGACGTTACAGATGATGGAATATTATGATTTAAATTTTGTTGAATATTTGGAAGATTTCTGGGAACATCTTTTAGAGGCTCACCATTAGGCCCTAAACCAATACCGATGCTGCGCAAACCTTCAGGCAATTTAATTCCCTCACCTTTGTCTGGTACACGATCCAATCTAACTGTCAATCTTCGATCGTATAACATTTGCTGATCAAACATTGCAATTGCTTGAATAGCTTCAACGGGATGTTCATATTCAATAATAGCAAAACCACGACTATTACCATCTTTGTCCGTAGACAAATCAAGATTATATATACGACCAGCTAATCTGAATACTTGTTCTAATTTCTTAGAATCAACTTTGTAATCCAACTGTAAATAAAATCAAAGAGAGAAAGGCAAAAATTCCCCTAGTATTATAGTAAAAAATGAACAAAAAATATTTAAATAAACAAATCGATCTCTTAATTACAATAGCAACAAAATTGATGATCATGCAACAAAACAAACAAAAATAATTTGGCCAAAGAAAATAACCACCCAGACTATTCTTTAAGGGTTTATATTCGTTTAAAAATGTGTCTAGAAAAAAATACTTCGAAATTCGCCAAGAAAAATCAAACCAAAAATTGGGTATGTACCCTGTGTTGACGAACGCCTTTTTCTTTTAAAATATCCAAATATGTATGTATAAGCAGATAGTTTGTTCTGGCTAGAGTTGGGAGATTGAATGAATCAATGTATTGAATTCGATGTTTCATTAACTCAAAAAATTTATAATATAAGTTAGATGTATGAATAATTAGAATTATACTACAAGTTGGTTGATTCTTCCAGACGCCGATTAAAGAGCTTGTATCAATTTTTTAGAAAGACTTAAGCCAGTCGATGAAAGAATTGTTGGAATCGATCGAAATCCGTTAAATTTTAGAGTAAGCGCTAAAACTCATCACCTCCTTTCGTGGAGGGTCCTACCCAAAACTCGTTTCGTTATTGAAACAAAATATTAAATTGCAATGCAAATCAGAACAATCCCAATAACAACATTCAATTAATTGATTTAGATTTGTGTTCAGCATATAATATTAAGCTGTGAAAATTTTTTCTATTGTTTTTAACAATTATAAACTCGGTTTGTTTCTTAAATAAAAATAATAAAAATAACAAATTACCTACACGAATAACTTTTAGTGTTCGTCGTTGGTGTCGCATTTGTTTAAAATTTAAATACATAATCTTAATTTTTTAAAATGAAAAATAATAAATTAGCAAGCACCTGATATTTCATAGATATCGTTCAGAATACTTGGAAATGCTTTCCAAGTATTCAATGTGATAATCTGGCCACCATTGATTACTGTGGTGATCGTATAACGAAAGAAGTGCTACACCTAAGTACATATTCTACCAATTTGCTACATTTTCTACATGACCATAGATAGATAGATGATCAACAGTTTGATTTAAAAACAAAAAAATATCTAAATTATTAAAAAATGTAAAATTTCTGCAACTTATTCTTCCATTCGTCTATAAGATCTGCGATGAGATATCATATTTTAGAAAGGAGTAAGCTTACTATGCAGGATTTACAATCCAAACATGCATATCCTAATACTCGTTTACAAATATCATAAATTATAGCAAAATACTCACATTAGCAACGAAAACTCGGGGATGAAGAGGCCCTTCGATTCCCAAACTTTGCAAAAATGAAGTACTCAATCCATAGGTGTTAATGGGACCAGAATAATCGTGGTGAATACCACCACTTCCGCTACTTCCTCCAAAATTACTGCGTACCGGACTATTTGATACGTTACAAAATATAACAAAATGATTAAGTTATTGAAGATTATCAAAAATAATGCAATAATATATACCGCCTCGATTAAAAAGTGGAATAGGACCAAGGATATAATCGAGGAGATTTATATTTAAAACTAACACATTGGCTAGACAACAAATCACTGGACCCATCCTCCCAAAATAGGAACACAACTACTCAATTTGAACCAGTGATACACAATAACCAAAGTGTTACGCCCAGACACATAAAAGGAACCTACGCTCGATCGTGGCTGCGATCCCGTTGCCTTCCCTGATGCTGTTGTTGTTGTTGAGGCTGAGGTTGCTTTTGGCCGGAATTCCGTTGAATTCGACCATATTTATCTCTTTCGTGTCCATAATCTTCAACCACAACCATTTTACGACCATTCAGCTCATATTTATTCATCTTCCCCAAAGCTTTAGTAACCAATTCAGGAGTTTTAAATTCTATGATACCACAACCCCGAGGTTTAACACGCTCATCGAAAAAAAGTTCAACGAATTCTACTTCACCGACTTCTTGCCGGAAAAGATCCTTTAAACTTTGCCATTTAACATCGTACGGTATGTTGCTCACATAAACACGTGTCACAATACGATTGCCATCTTGGCTTCGATCCCGTTTTACATCACCTCCCATATCGTCCTCATCAGAAAAACGATTATTACGACGTGAACGATCACGTTCGTTTTGTTCATCCTCGATTAATTCGACGCTTCCCGTAGCACTATATTTATCGTCGGCCTGTTCCATTTGTAATTAGATAATTAGTAAAGTTCAAAAGGAACTTTGTTTTATATAAACAATTCACAAAATTATTGATTAAAAAATGGCGGATTATCGCAAAATAGACAATTCACGTAAATTTATGATTTAGATCTGTATTTATAGTAAATAATTGCTGTTTCAAATTATTAACAGGTTTACAATACTGCTTAGTAGACACTTTAATGCAACCTTTTTATAATTATGCAGATTAAACACAAAATTATAATCACAAAGAAGAATTAGTAGAGATGCAAATTTTCGCAAACATGAAACCACTGGAAAATGAACTGAATGAATACAAACAAGCCGGAACATTGATTGAATGTCAATTTTGTTGAAAATTGGATTGTTCAAAAAAATATTAATACCCTAAAGACCGTATGATTTTAACAACGAATTTTTCATAGTTTCACGGGTGCGTCAACTGTACTCTGTGTATTTTCTTTTAAATAAATTATCATATCTTCTGATTAAACTAACCCTAAACTCATATCAATAAACTCTAGAATTAGATAGCACATAGGTACTTCCCACATGAATGATGAAAAATTCGTACCAGTTATTGAAGAGTTATATTACGATGTCTCTCGGGTTTCTGGAAAGTGTTACGAGAAACCAACTTCGCCTGTCTGCGGTTTCAGTTCAATCAACAGCATAATATTTAAATTTCGGGGTATTCATATCACCAATACCAATATATAACGGCCAATTTTTAACATCAATTTTGAAATTGCATATGTATGTGTCAAACAAACAAAAATCGCTCCATACAAATCATATGAAAACTACTTTTTTTTTGTTGCATTTTTTGGTCTTAAATTTGTAATAACTTATAAATTAGGCCCAAAGACACTTTTTCATGTACCTGAGTAGAAAGAACAATATGTTTTCGTTCATTTTAAGATGAAAAATTATTCAATTTCCACACTTTTCATTCATGAATTTCAATAACTCTCAGTCAAGATTTTCGTTTTTTTTTAGGGGAAAATATGAGAAATTAATAATTTTCGCTTTTCGTGTCCCTTATTATTCATATTAAACTGCATCTGTTTCACATTCGAAATAAGCGAGCTAAAGTCGTGTTCACGAGATCGGATTCAAATCCTAGGAATTAAGATCCGATCTCTCTCCCAATCAAATCAACTAAAATGACAAAAACAAACGCCCCTTTTTCTCTCTTGAGTTGAAATATTTTTAACTTTTAGCAAGAAACTCGCAGACGACCAACTTAATCACACAAAAATTCTCTTAATCACACAAAAATTCTCTCAGAGAGAGATCGGATTTGATTTCCTAGGAATTGAATCCGGTCTCGTGTACAAGCCTTAACAAAAATCGGTTGGTGTGAGTGACAGAGATAAATAAAATTTTTACGAAAACAAATGGAATGAAAACACGCGGAAATTCTCAGGAAGAGTATAAAATAAATATAAAATATTTAAAATTTACACACACACATGCAAACCGGAGAAAATATACTCATTGATTTGAATTTCTGTAATTATACATTTTAGTTATCTTATATGTACATATTTAGTGGAAGAAATATGACGCACAATTTCACTTGGGCGTTTTATTGTTGGAATGTTGCATTTATTGAATTAAATTAATTTTTTTTATGATCAACTATCATATATTTGTTCGCTATCATATATATGTTGCACATAAATAATAATAAACTAGTAAATTCATTTTAATAAATTAATTTAATTCAATAAATATAATTATACCAGCAATAAAACGCCCACGTGAAATTGTGCGTCATATCTCTTCGACTAAAAATGTGTAACTAAAATTTATGATTACAGAAATCCATGTTGGGTATGGGTATATTTTCTCCGGTTTGCATGCGTGTCCCGTCACCCGTGTGTAAATTATAAATATTTTATTTTGTATTTTATACTCTTCCTCCTCACCTATTTTCATTCCATTTGTTTTCGTAAAAATTCTATTTATCTCTGTCACTCACACCAAGTGATTTTTGTTAACTCGCTTATTTCGAATGTGAAACAGATGCAGTCACGTAAGGGACACGAACAGCAAAAATGATTAATTTTTGAAATGTTGATTTGTATGGAGCGATTTTTGTTTGTTATTACTCGACACATACATATGCTATAAAAGCACTTGCCAGGCCAGTAATACATAGGCATTGATATCACTTTTAATGTGGTACACCTTTAGTACAGTAGCTCACTCACTAAGGCAGCACAGTCGATGTTGGGTGAATTGAATAGTACTAGAGGTGTGTTTTCTCCTATTATTCATAATTTATAAATACACCAGGGATGACATGTTCTACCATCACAATTATCGATATTCGATGAAATATCACTGATTTCGATAAAATGGTATGTTGTATCATTTTCGACCATCACAATTTTCGACAATCTATCACTGAATTTTTTGCTTGTGATACACATAATAAGCGAAAATTACTGACTTTTATTTGAATTTATTTGAATTAAATTACGTTAAAAATAATATTATTTATTTATATTTTTATATTATAATGAAAGTACATATAAAAATTTCCAAATGTTCAATATAATATTGTATATATTATGTATATATAATTATCTCCATCCTCCCTATCAACATCGTGTGAAGTCGATATAGCACCAATAAATAAATTAGGATTCATCCATCATATTCATTACTATAATTAAACAATAAAAGTCAACAATTGTAGAGATTTATAAATAACGTACTTACATTTATTATGTTTACAAGATAATTGACGGATTGAACAGTTGAAATACCTATTAAAAATAGATGTCAAACGTCATTTCATTTTCGAAAATATGTTCCTTTATAGTATCCATCGAAAATGGTACAACATACCGACTATCACTTTTTTCGATGCGATGTTCACTATCGAAGCGAATCGAAGTGATGGTAGAACATGTCAACCCAGTATTGTGTATTTTTCTATTGGTTGGTTCACACACTTGCCGTGATAAATTGCAAATTTTTCAAAGTATGTACTAGTTTTTTCATAATTCGTGTCTACCAAATTTCTGTTTATTGGGCTTTAAAAGTTTGAATTAAAAAACAGCTATCGCAACTTACTTCATTCATAACTAGAAAGTGCCACAATCATATGTAAATTGTACGTGAGTGATGTGTATTTAATATTTATATGATTTTAAGAAACTAATTCACCTAATAAATGAGTGCATATAAATGTAATTAGTTAAATAAATTTATAATGAATTATGGTACATATTTTATAATTCATAAATTATTAAACAAATTGTTTCGATCCAAGCTTAATCGCGGTTTGGTTAAATTTTTTATTTTTTGAGGTTTTGGTGTACAAGTCGATTACCTTTTATTGTTTTTGTACTTTGATTAGGCGCAATATTAAAATATTTGGAATAAATAAATGTAATGGCAAATATCTAATTCGTTTAGATATATAATTTGGTTTTAATATCGTGTTTATTTTGGTTTATTTACAGAAATCAAAGAGATGAAAAATAAAACTAAAATCGAAAATAGCTTTGAAGATTCTGAATACCTATCGACAAGTTTGGTAAGTCGAATACTTTACAACATTTTAATACAAATACATTTGTGTAGCAGTACCTATCCAAAATATAATTAAGGATTGCCACGAAACTTCTTTTTCGAATATATTTTATTTTTTACCTACAAAATAATTTTAATGGAAGCAATTTTGTTATCTATCCATTTTCCATTGAAAAGTTGTTACCCCACTAAAATGATTAATTTCCTCAAAAATGGTTGCAAAATTATAAAAACAATGCTGAACTTGTAAAATTCAATAAATAAAAATGTAATAATTATGTTTGTATTACAAAATTATTGTTATTACTCATTTTATGTGGGTTATTTGAATTATTTTAGATGATGAAAAGGGTAAGTAATTTCTAAATCCGCCAATTACCACGAGTCTTCTCTTATGAGATGAGAGTATCCTATGAACATTGTAGATATCAGCCTTTGAAACTATAACCAGAAATATTAATTTTAGCAAGGAAAATCAAATAAGTGGTCCAGCATAAGCAATATTCTTTAATCTATTGGCTCGTCTATAACAATCAAAAGTCACAAAATTTGTCGATTTTTTCAATTCGTTATTAACAAGAGTAAACTATTTAGTTTAGAAATTTAGAAGCAAAATGTTGTATGGGATCGATATTTGTTATTTGACATTGTCCATAAATTATTAGGTAACGCTAGTTTTTGAATTTTTTTATCACCACGCTTATAATAACATATAACGTATCGATAGACAAAACACCGGCTTCGTTTTTGAAAAAATACCAATAATCGATAACAAAACTTTAATCAATCCATTTTCATTCATATCTTGGCAATAATAGCTATCATGAAGAACTCAACCGTGCATTTTTTTGTGAGTGATGGGGCTTTCTTGTGAATTTGACGATATGTTCAGAATCATTTTTAATGTAAAATAGATTCTGCAACCATTACATACCCGATCTTTAATTGAATTCATTAAAGGCATACTTTAAAGTAGGTAGCGTTACGCAATTTCTTCATAATTGTCTTCGTCTCAGTCCATACGGCTTCGTAACATTTTGGGTTTTCGAAATTGAAACGAAAAAATGTGTAACTTAATTGGAAAGAGTGAATTCACAATAATCAAGGCGACAAAGATCAACTTTGAGATAAATTAGCATTGATTTCATGCGAATTTAAATACCATTTAAATTATATTCACTAAATTAGATTGCTATGTACATTATTACTCCTGTACTCTAGCTGTTGCAATAGATACATGATAAAGAAACCCTATATAACGAATCAGACGAAAAAAAATCCGCATTAAGATAGAGTTCGGGCAAAGATTATATATATAAAGATAGACCGTGTGGAAGCGAAAATTGTAATGCGAATAATAACTGTAAAAATACGAAAAATAGATTATATCATCTCTCTGCTCTACATTCATATAAAATCGAATGAAGTGAGAGACAAAAAACATATTTCCACTACAGATATAGTAGGGGCACCCAAAAACGAATATGCGTCGCCCAATATTTATTATTTTTTGTACGGGATGAACTCTCTATAAGGTTCTATTCTCTTTGGTTCAGGTAATAAGTGACTTATGTATTATCATGTTTTCTTGAAACCGGTAGAATATTGTTTCATTGTTCAAATTAACAAAAAAAACCTAACTTCATTGGTACATGGAATAAGTGGCTTATCAAACGAATATTGTTCAATCGCTTCGAAACATCTGGTACAGACTATCTAGAAAATACAGCCAATTTTTGTTTTATATTTTCAGTCGTCTGGTTCAGAGGAAAATCAACAATCAGCAGAGACAACTTTTTTAAATACTTCCTCATTTAATGTGCCAAAATTACTAAATCTCAATCAAACAACACTTTTAACATCCCAATTTGAATCACCGACTGATAATTATGAACAGCACAATATTCTGGCGCCATCCATGGTACATACAAATATAAAAAATAAACTAAGTTTATTTCAACAATTTCCAATGAATAATGTTATCAGTAAACACAAAATAGATTCGGTTTCTACCATGTTTGGTTATAAAAGTATGGATGGTGGACATGTACCTTCCAATGTGGATTCGAAAATGCTTTCAAATCAAAATGAAGAACCTCAGATGCAAATTATTAAAAAAGATTCACCGATTATCTTGGGTGATTTAGTAACTGAAAATAGTTCCAATGCCGTTGATAACGAGCTAAATAATAAATTAGAGCATACGCTACCGATTTCTGAATCAAATTCAGTTTTATCGTTTAATGGTCGAATCGATAGTTTAAATAGCAATAATAATTTTAATCTAAATGTGAAGACAAATGAAAATTCCCCGGAAATTTTACCACAAAACATAATGTCTCCAAATTTAACGAAACATTGTAAATTATTGACACATGACACCTCGAATTTAATGTACACGAATGAAAAATCACCAGATTTGTTTGAAGACGAAGATGATGAGGTGATATTGAACAAAGCAAGCAATTATTCAAATGCGACTGAAACCACATTAACGGCGGGTACAAATAATTGTGATGATATAGATGTAGGTAGTAGTGTAAATGATAAAAGTGGTTGTGAAAGTTTATCTGAAAGCTTTGATGAGAATAAAAAGAAAACAAGTTCCTCAGCGCATATGAAACACGATGAAATTTTGTTAAAAAGAATGCAAATGTCGCTTACTGGGGTGTTACCTCCACCGTCGATCACAATATCTCAAATAAATATCACTAAAATGATACAATTGTATAAAGACAACAGTGAAAAGTATATAATTTCATGGACTACTAAACGTGAGGATCAAGTATCGACCTCAAAAGATTTGGATACAGACACCATCAGACAAGCATCTCTTCTAATTCCGACGCATACCATAGAGGAAACAATGAAAACGGAATGGCCACAACTGAAAGAAATAAAAAACCATGGCATACATTACAATCGTTCAAAATTTTCGGAACGTTTTGAAAATTTATCGCTTCGTTATGTGGATCGATATGTTGGGGCAGAAACTAGCTCTTCATTTTCAATGCCAGCATCGCCAACAAGCGCAAAGAAGCGGAATATGAGAATAAAGTATGTAACTCATTTATTGGCTATTAATTATTTATAATTCAGTTTTTAAATTTATTTACAATATTATAGATTGTTGGGTAAATCGCCAGGTAATCGATTGAGTCATTTAGCACGTCGTCGGGCTATTTTTTCATCGGAACATTTAGCTGGCCAATCCTCCAAATGTTCGCTTAACTCAACATTAGACGCGAAACGACAAATTCTGCTCGATCCTAAGAAAAGTGTTCGTAATGCTCGGAAAACATTAACGCCGAAACGACGGACACCAGGGAGAAGAACTCCGAGTCGACGAACACCTAGCCGTCGAACGCCAACGCGAAGAACACCAGGCCGTCGTAAAACACCATTATCAAAAAACAAAAATAAGTTGAGTAAAAATTTATTTGGCGCTGGCAATAGTACTAGTCAGAATAATCGTTCAGCCACAAACACATCTGATCCTGTGCTACGAGAGATATCAAAGCGGGCCCTTTTCCAATCACCACCAAAATCAAAACCTGTGATGGCACAAATAACACCGGAAGTTGCAAATCGTGCACAAAAATCAAAACGTGTTTTATTTACACCCGAAAAATTATCACGTAGCACATCAATGAACGCTGTTAACATTATACCATCTGAAAAGAGTGAAAAAGTAAAATTACGTTACAATTCGCTTATGTGTTTGAACGAGTTGAACGAAAATACAACTCCAAAATTGACAACTATGAAACGAAAACGAAGTGATTATGAAATCGAAAGTCATGAAAATAAACTTACTCCAAACTCTTTAAAATTCGTTAAAAGTCAAAGTTTTTGTGCGAACACTGAGAATAACAATCCGGATAGCATCAATCTGATCTCATCGTCGGAATCGGGTGGCCGGAATTTATTCTATCGCTCGACATCTGAAATAATTCCTTCGGCGACTGGATCCCAATCAACATCTAGTCAATTATCAGAACATCATCGAAAAAAATTATTTTGGGCTGTATCACATGCGCTGCAAATGAAACAAATCAATGTAAAACACGCGAATTTCAAGCAATACGCTTCAGTGTTGGCACGGGCTACAAAACGTTTGTACTTAGAATATGAGGAACATAAATCGGGTAGTACAAGTGAAAAAATGATGAAGTAAGTAATAATCGTTTTTTTTTTAATTTGTGCTAAATAGAAACAATTTTATCGATGCAGGTTAACCAGTCGTCTTGTTTTTAATGTGATACAGGGTAAGAGCGTCGATGAACTGTACGAAATTGAAAGTAAAAATTTAGAAAATGCAAAAAATAGATTGGAACGATCACAAGCATCATTTCAATTTGTTGATAACAAGACAATAATACAAGGGGAACATTGATACGTTGATACAAAATTCAGTTTTCTAATTTGTTTGTATGTAAGGGTCTAGCTTAATGATGATTTTGAATTGTTAATTTATTATATAATAATAATTTTTAATTTTTTTGCGATTATTGATCAATTTAAAATACATTTTTTTGTAAATAAAAGTTTTAAAATAAAAGATTTTTTTTCCTTCATAAATGCAGTAATGTACATTTACGGAACCCTAATAATTGTCCGGCTGATACAGGCTCACAACTTTTGAACTATCATTCGTAACGACTGGAAATTTTGCATGTACATTAATTCATTTAATCCATATTTAATTCAACTATTGTTCCAGAAAAAAAATTAATAATTAAATGTAGATACCAACTTCATTCATATGGCATGTGATGTCATTTTAAATGGCTCACTTTAACGATTTTAAAAATATGTTTTAATAATTTCTGCGATGAATTTTTCAGAGCGAATTTTATGAAAATGTAGCAAAAATTATGCCCCGATAAATTATATCAGATAAGGGTATCTTTGAAAGTTGAAGGCCAACATTTTGAGAAAAATCGGAAATGTGTATAAAGTGGTACAGATTATATATGCTTTCAGTAATCGTAGATGAGATAATCGACGGTTCGCTGTAATGAACCAAACAGTCATTCCGTGAACATATGCCAGATATTAACGTTGATCCAATCATTAGAGCATCGCATGTTGCTCTCTTTGTAGAAACATGAAGCTGTCAAGAACATAATCTTTGTTTGACAGGGTTTTCGGAAAAAATGGCCCTTGAACGGCTCAAATGGTAACCTTTGTGAATGTATCGAGAGATACAGATCTCTGGAGTATGTTTACTAGCTTTTTATACAGGCCATCTAGGTGTTCAGTGTATATGAGTATTGCCTTGATTGAATATATACTTTTCGGGTCCAAGAAGACCGACATCTATCAGCCTAATTCTTTACATATTTTCGAAATAAAGGTTTGATATCTCGATTCCATGGGGATGCACAACGCAAATCATGAACAGATTGTATACTTTCCAATATAGAGAATATTCAACTAGGTGCATTGGAAGCGGTTTTTAGTCATCACAAGTAGTTATGGTTGAGATGTCGAATAGTTTAGTTTACCCGAATTGTTTTCTATAATTTAAAACAAATATAATTTCAAAAGAAAATGTATTATTACAATTGAAAAGTACACTGCTTACGGAACCCCCGGCACATGAAATTGATGCTTGATCGAACTATTTATTTTATTTTTGAGGTTCAACTGTTTTAACATTGATTTGGTGTATCTAAAGCAAATACCAACAGTTCTTCAGGATTATTACGGGCCCTTTCGATATTATTCATTGGAATGGCGGATATGGATTTTATTCTAGATCCAGAAACTTATTAGGTTAAGTGCTGCGCTACGTATAAAATAAATGACTACGCATTAGCCACATGATGTAGGAGATTTTTAAGAATAGATTCCCCGGATTGGGAAAGAGGAATTTATACGTATTCCATCTCGGTAAAACGAGCACTGATTCACAATCGAATTACGATTCGAGCGGGAAGAAACATTCTACTAGACTGTACAACCCATTATGAAGGAGCTAAATAAGTAAGTAGAAGCAATCATCGTCATATAACTTAGCTACGGTACTAGAAATACTGTGTTTCTATGTTTTCCTAATGAACATCTATTACTTGGAGTAACAGTGCCATTTTTAAAAATTGTCAGCACTTAAGGAAATAAAATTACGATTCCAAAAAATGTAGTTTAAAATGTTTTACACGTTTCAACCAAAAACTTTAAATCAATTCAATTGGTTTAGGTGTCTAAATTGTTTATAATTCAACCTAACCTAACCTAAGATTAGATCTCAACCCAGCCTAAACCTTTTGAAATAAATAGTAAATGAAATAACCAAAAAAAATCATACACATTTCATTAAGGTTTATTGCATCAAATTGTTTTTAATTCAATGAATATTTATATTAAATAATACATTACTTTACTAAGAACACGTTATTGAATTTAAACATTTAATTAGATTCGAAACTTTTACCAAAGTTTATACACATAATTTCTTACAAGAATAAGCTTCTTGTCGATTGCCATGGCAATTTCGACCATTGTGTTTTGGTGATGGTGAATTACAATAACGTCTTCGCTTAGCAACACCTTCTCCACATGACACAGAACATGGGCTTTCAATCCAGGCACCCCTAAAATATTTAACATGCAAAATAAAACGAAAAATAAATGTATATCCCATATAGAAAATTACCATCCTCCATGAATTGGGCAATTCGGAACGTTACACTGTTGTGTTTCTTGGTGTCTTCCATGGCAATAAGTCAAGGTGTCATCAAGACAGAATCGTTTTCTCATTGAATATCTTTTATTTATGGTATCGTGACAATTCAAGTCACATTCTGACCATTGTCCCCAAATTGATGAACCTGAGTCAAGTATAGGTCGCTATAACGAAATATAAACATGTAGGTAGTTCTAACTGAAATAAATTTTTTGTTTTGTAAAAAAACACTTACTATTGTTGTTGTAGTAGTCGAAGTTCTAGTTGTTTGGAATTGTATGGGTGGCGGCGGCTCATTTACAGGACAAGCTTTTTGTACACATTCGTAAACTTCCACTTCATCCCCATCGCACATGCCACGTGCATCTACCCCATTTAAAAGGCATCGTCGGCTTCTATATTGCGACCCAATACCACATGGCACATTACAGCTGGACCATTCACTCCACATATCCCATACCGCTGAGACTACTTCGACATAAAAATCTCGAGAAATTTCTTGTTCATTGTTTTGACCAATACATGTATATTTTCCACTGTCATCTTCTACTGAATTTTGAATGTAGTAAATAGCGCTGTCATAATCTGGTATTCTTATGTTATTCTTTGTCCAGTGTATTATGGGACTTGGCGTACCCTCCATCGTACAATTCAATAATATATAATTGCCCAACACTACTTTTATTGGTTGATCATTTTCGACTGCGGTAAACTGTAACGTCGATAATTTTAGCAGATTGAATTTTTTCTTCCAGAATCCGAGACTATTTTCGAGTGCACAATAAATTGTGGCCGAATCTGGTAATGGTTTAATTGTTATAGTATCAGAAATCTCATTCAATAAATCGTGTCTATCATTTATCACAAGATGCCATTTAATATTAGGTCTTGGATTTCCAATATGTGGGCAATGTAATTTTATTGGTTCATTTCCCTCAACAACAATTTCCTCAAGTTCACGTCCATCGATTGTATTATTTTCGGGATGGATAATTTTAGGTGGACCTTCTACATTCAAATTGAAAATATGTGTAAGTGTTCCCAATGGATTAACCCCGGTACATCTTAGTTTTCCACTGTGACTTTGGGTAATATTGCTAAAGATGAGAAGTCTACCGTAATATTGTAATTGGATCGTGAGATCCGTAAAATGATCGATTCGTTTACCATTCAAGTCCCAGGTATATTGTGTATCAGGATTACCCTTGACCGAGCAATCCAATGACTTTTTTGTATATTCTGGCACAGTTATATTAGTTTCATATTGTTCGTAATTATAATTACTCATACTTTGCGGTTTAGCCAAAATATTAACCGATACGCTTTTTTCTATTGTATCAACCGAGTTTGTAATGTAGCATGTGTACACACCTGATTCTTCATCAAATTTGGTATTTTGGATAACATACTCAAACACAATTATGCTGCCATCACTTGATTTGAATAAAACACCATAACGGTCATTATTTGTTGCTGCTTCTTGTTCCGATGGATATAGGTCATTGGTTTCCGAAAAGAATATTTTGTCATTTGGACCTAGCGCAGCTAGCACTGATGGATCATCACGGGCTAATGCGATATGTCCTTCGAAAATCCAATAGAATTGTGATAACGAGGGCGAGTATGCAACCGAACACGGTAACCGTAAAGTTTCTGGTTCTGTAATCTCGATTTCGGCCGGTACATTAGGTTCGGTTAACGGATCTGTAGTTTCTATTATGAATTCACGATCAATTGATCCTAACGAGTTTGTCACTAAGCACCGGTACTCTCCGGTGGTGTATGCACTTACATTCTCTAATCGGAAAGTGGCGTGACGTTCATTTTGCATTAAAATGCCATTATAATACCATTGAAATAATGGTTCTGGACTCGCAAATGCGTTACAATCTAGGGATGTACTGCTTTTATAGGGTAGTGATAAACTCTGTTTATCCCCTAAATCCAATTTAAATTTTGGTGGCGCTAGTAAATTAACTTGAAACGACTTGCTGAGCTGGCCATTGTTATTGCCACCCGTACAAGTATATTCACCCATATCATCTGGTTGCAGTGAACCAATTTCGATAGTTTCTTCTGAACTATACTCCTGGTTATTTTTTACCCAACGAATATTGGGAGATGGGTGTGCCCCATGCACAATACATTGAGCTGTTAATTGTTTACCAATTTCGGTTGTAATCGATTCCGTTTCGCTTACATCATTCAAAATTTTTGTTTCCGGGCTCGACAAATAAATCTCAATACTCAATGGAGCTTCCGAATCTCTAACAATATAAGTGAAATCTGAAATGCCAGCTTCATTCTCACCAACGCATGTATAATTCCCGTTAAAACCCATCGGGAACACTTTGGAATCGGCATTCTCAAGTGTTCGCGTCCATGTAAAATTTTTAGCATTTTCTATTGGACACACCAATTGCTTCAGTTGACATGGGTCGGCTGATATTTCACGATAGTTTTTATTGTAGATCACTTTAGGAACATTGATGATTTCTACGTAAGTTGGTTTCGTTGAGAGGCCATAAATATTTTCGGCGTTACACGTATAAGTTCCAGCGATTTCTTCGTTCACAATTGAGAATTCCAATTTGTTTGGATATTGTGGAATTTGCAGAAATTTTTCACCATTAGGCGAAGTCCAGTACACTTTTGGCTCGGGATTACCAAAACCATCACATGATATTAGCTCTTTCGTGCCGGGCAATATTTTCACATGATCTTTAACCGTTTCGCTCACCGAAGGTTTTTCTCGGCGGTACAACAAAAATTTTTGTTGGCCGAAACCAAGTTCACTGGTGAATGAACACGAATAGCTGGTTTTGTCGGTAATTTTTTTACTATACGGGAGAAGATCACACAAATATAAAAATTGGTTGGTTTTTGAAGTGATATAAATATCTTTGTACAGTTCAACATCTGGATTTAATTGCGGATATTCCGATTCTTGAGTAGACATTACGATAAATGGCTCATTTCGTGTTTCGCAAGATCGTACCACATTGGTTCCCTCTAAGTTTTCGGTATCGTTGAATTTACAAATTCTATAATCCGGACGGGTGTGCTCAACTACTTTGCCTAATAATGCTTTGTTCGTGATATTGGGAATAAAGGTGAATAATTTAAAAGAGTCTAGAGGTGAATTATCCAGCTTAAAACCAGGATTTTTCGAATACACTAATTTGTACGTTGTACACTTGTATAATTGTCCATAGCCTGTTGCAGTAAAGTTTACATATTCTATACGTGTAGTGACGTTATAACCAAGGAAAGTTCCGTTATCTTGCTTAAAAATTGTTACCGGACGGATTATATCTTCCTCCAGTTCACATTTGATTTGGGTGGCTTTTGCTTTTTCGTCTAAATTTTCGGTGTCAAAATCTAAGGAAATAATAAATAATTATAGTAATTGGTTCAACATTATAATCATATATCGAACTATAGCGTACCAACAACTTGGACATGAAATGTAAATACATCACTGCCAAATTCATTTTCTATATAACACTTGTACTCTCCTTCCTCCGATTTTTTAATGTTGCTCTTGATTAATGGTAACAAACCAACTTTGTCATTACCCAGATACGACTCAGTATACTGTAATGGTTTCGCATCAATTTTTGTAATTTCAATTCCATTATAAAACCACTTAATCGATTTTAATGGCATACAATTTTCACATTTACATGTTAGAAATTTTACAGAATCCTCTTTCATTACAACGATTTTTTTACTTTTATCTGGTAGCTCTTCTGAATTTTTAATCGTTGGCTTTACACCAGCTTGTCCAAATATATGGAACGTACGTATCGGAGTTTTACCTAATGGATTTTCACCGTAGCATGTGTATGTACCCTCATCCGTTGGTTTAAATCCGTTAAACTCAATATCAGGATTTGGTAAAAATGTTAATGCGCGTTTACTATCTTGTTTATTATGGCGTAACGTTATACCCCAAATTATAACCGGTTCGGGAACAGCGTTTGCTACTTCACAAGATAATGTGTAATTTGTATCGTATCTGATGTATACATTTTGTGTTATTCTTGGATTGCCGATCAATTCCGGTTGGAATTCAACTTTCAAATCGATATAATCACTTTTGATTATTTTATTCATGCGTACCGTACACGAATACAGCCCGTTTGAATTCCGATTTAATTGTTTGATGATTAGTGCCGCATTGGTTACGGCTAAATCTCCATTATACAATGCCGATTGATTATTATAGCTCCAAGTGATTATTGATTTGCGACTGAATTCGTATGGTATTTTACAGTGAAGGGTGTATGGTTTATTTGTTTCGGGTAAATAATTATTGGTTGGCATTATTTGAGCTGATAGTCGACTTGGTTTAACTATATACATAAAAAATTAAATTCATCTTGAATATGAATTGTTTAATGTTTGCTAAATTAAACAGAGTTTACTTACCGATTATTTGTAACACTTGTTTAGAAGTACCATATAGATTTTGACCGGTGCACGTATAATCTCCACTGTTGGAAACATCAATACCGTCAAAGTAATGTTTAATGGTTCCATACTTCCTGTATAGTTCAAAAAATAAAAAAATTATCGTCACAAATTCCTCTGTAACCTATTCGAATAATAAATCTCCAATGATCTATACTTACAATCCATTTAATTCTGTTAGTGTTTCGTTTTTTGCGTCCAACCATTTTAATGAGGCGTCTTCGATTGAAGAAACGCTACAGTTGATTTGTAAAACCGTGCCCTCGTCTATTTCATTTCTTAATGGCCGATTATGAATATATACTTGAGGTGTGTAAATACTGTTCTCATCGAGTAAGATAATCTGTGAGTTATTGGCTATTTTTTGCACTGTTTGAAGTGGTGCTTTATTTAGATTTTGCTGATTGTATTGTCTGATAAACTGCAATTAAAAATGAAATACCTATCGTTTACAAATATTTTGAATTGCTGCCTTTTGTCAAATGACAAACGTGCGTCTTTGAATTATTAAATTATAAAAAACTTTCAAATAATGATAATCTATTCAATTTTGATTAATTTTACTTGAAATCCTATCAAATTTTTAAACATATTTCGTCAATAATTCTAAAATTATTGTTTGTATACATGCACAATTTTATTGTCAATAAACCGACACATTCGTCAATAATTATTCTCTAGCTTGGATGATTTTAAAAAATTTACGCAACCCTTCATTTGAAATAACAATATTTTATTTTCATAATGTACCGAAACAGCGCTGTAAATCATAAAAAAGGGTTTTTTAATTTTGTTTGCTTAATGCTTATTGCTTTAAATATTAAATTGTGACAGTTCATTTATTTAAATAAAAATAAATTGAAAATCAAATTTGTAAGTTTTAAAATTGTAAAAAATGTGTATCAAATTAAATAAACCAATATACGACCATCATGCCAAATACATAAATAAATTTATATTTTGATTTAAAATTGCAATCGGTTTTAATTTATGCGCAATATAAATATTATATTTCACAAATAAAATGGCGGATGGCACAGAAGTTACCGCATGCATATTTCATTTCAGTTGATATCATAAAATACAGTTAAACGATTTTTTTTTTAGTAATTTGTGTTTGGTCAAATAAAAAGCTCCTATTATGTCTGAATACAAAAATTATATTACATCTTGAGCTGCCAGTTGATCCGCTCGTTTCCTCAAATCCAGTGGTCTTGCACCATTACTTGATCGCTTGATCCTGCTGTACATTTTGATTTGATCATGCTCATTAAGTTCATCTTCCAACACTGAAACGATATTAAAATTTATATAAATTATAAATGCAATTTAAAATTTTGTTTACATAAATTCATTATTCATTTTATTCTATCAAATAAATAAATTATTAATCTTTAAATGTTTTTTTTAAAATGAAAATTAGAGCGACAAGTTCAATATTCTAATTTTTCAAGGCCATATATTATGTATAATAATAATTTTATTTCGCCCTAAAAAGATTATTGTATAATAATATGTTATCACGATAGCATTTCACCTTTCTTTTATTTTTAGAATGCAAATTGTCTAATTTATTCGGATGTATTCTGCGAGAACTTTCAAATTAAATAATATTTTGATATATTGCTTTACAGAAACTATCTTGCAAGAGTGTATCTAAAGTTATGTTTCAAGCACCATTTAAAATTATGTACCAAATGTGTCCAAATAGTTCAACTACATTTATATAAAAAACGTGGGAGTTGAGATAAATAAAACTTCCTGCATTTAAAAACATTGACACGGAAACATCAAAATAATATGAACTATTTCCTAAGGCGATAATTATCAAACCGGAATTTCAGGCGGCATGGCATAATAATAATATAATTGTGGGATTAAATTCAAGAATATCACAGACTAACAGTATTTTATTCGATATATATATATCATTAATATTTTTTTTATTCTAACCGACTGTAAGGTGCATCATCTTTATAATAACACAGGCCTAACATAATTCCGGTCTGTTGCTTAGCAAGAGTGATAGAATAGCCCAGATATCGGAATCAGAATCTATTAAAATCTATTGTGCAGTTATAATAAAACCAGAGATATTTTATTCTATAGTATTTATCCTTATTCGCTAAAAGGAAGTTTCAGATTAATATGGCCGATCTTAAAACCAAAACTGCTGTTTTATCCTAAGAAATAAGAAATCCAACAGTTAGATTGTGGTGGTCATCTCCAGTGATATTATGTGCTTTCAGAAAGTATAATAAATCGACCAAAAACTAGGAACTGGGTAGCAAATTACGTGCAGTCATTATCGCTTTACGTGACGAAGGGTACTCACACTAAGAACACAACTAAGCTTTGACGTGGATGATCTCTAATCACCACCATGGAAAGGATGATAACATTAGAATCATATCCAACAGACAGTTAACGGCCCCTAAAAGATTGTCGGAAATGAATTGTAGTGAAAAATCAATTATCATTGATTTCGGTGAAAAAAACCCTCAAAAACCCTCAAGGACTAAATGGCAGAACTGCTGTGAGGAAACCACTGTTTCCGAAGACAAACCGCCAGAATCGGCTCAATTAGGCAAAGTGCCACGAAGAAAGGTGAATTTTGCAATGGAGAATAGTTCTGTGATGATAGGAGGTTACTTTGGTGACAAATGACAACATAGCAGGAGCTTTGGTGGAAATGAAAAAACGAATGGGTTGCACCGATGGTTTCTCGATGTTGGAGAATCACCAAAACCTACCTTTAATGGATTAACCGTCACACTCATCTGATTTAACCCCATTGATATGTTGTAGGATCAATTAGATCGGAATCATCGGGAAACATTCCTGACATTTTCGAGGGATGTGTTACATAAACTAACAAATGCTTGGAATAGCACATCTTCTGAAAAATTGCATAAATTATTAGAGAGAGTGCCCGCTCAATTTGGTCCTTTCTTGAATTTTCTTTTGGTTGTTTTATTTAATATGAGTTAGAAATAAGTTAAATTTAATTAAAATAAATTTGTTTTAGTTACTAAAATACCATCATTTAACAACTTCTGGCTTTTAGTGTACATATGTACATATATATTGTGATTGTACCTAACAGTCATTGTTTATATAACATAACTGATGAATTACGAATTTTCTAATAAGAGCGATAGCTATATAAATAAAATCTGTATTAGAAATATGCATATATGTACTCGTATATTTACAATTTAAAATATAACATTATAACTTAATACAAAATACATAGATTCAAATATAGGTCAACTTGGAAAACTTATAATCAATTTAGTAAATTATAACTCGGTAAATACCCGTTTTTTACCAATATTTTTGATTATAGATAGGCAATCATCTGCCAGAAAAGTAAAATATGTTTAGTTTAGATGTGCCTGCCCAAATCAGTATTCATCAGCTATTTCTGATACGTGGCATTGTTAATTCGCGATGATAAGTGAAAATTTAAATCTAATTCAAATGTGTTTAAATCTAATTCAGAACACTTTCTATATGAGTAATAATTGCGAAATGCCACTTAGAAGGCTGCTATAGCCGAGTGGCGTAGTCCCTAGTAACATTACATAAAAATGCTAACTATAACGAATAATGATTATGTTTTTTTTTAAAAATTAACATTTTTAACATTAAGTGATAGTTTAAATAATTCATTCGATCCATATCATGGATCACACAAACAAAATAAGATTAAAATTATTTTGCAGAATATGAACAATAACACATCCAAGAGGCATGTACAAAGATAGTAATGAGCAGATAAAATTATCTTTCTTTCGTTTCTTAAGAATTGCTATCCAGGCAAAACAACAATATACATTAGTATATATATATTTATACACTTGAAATATTACACGTATTTTTGTCGTTAGCATAACACAAAATATTGAAACATAAAATAAACGAGATGTACATAATATACTTTAAATCAGTTCGTTGTTCACGTTAAAATAGAAACACATATTGCTGGGCGCTGGCCATCGTTATATCTTAAGTATCCTGGGTGGTAAAAAATTATCACTTTCATACATTATTGCTGATAAGAAAATTTTTATAATTTCAGTCCAGTTAACTATACATATTAAGTAAAATTGATAAAAGCGTTGTCTAAACTTACACGTATTATCAGAAATTAAAAATAATTCATTCGCATTAGCGACACATTTAATTAGACACTCAACCGGCTTGATGACTCTCTCATCATCGTCAATTTCACTTGTGATCACCACTAACGATTGACTATTAAAATCATTGACACTACTAACACTTATTTCACGTTTCGTACGATGCGCCAATGAAAATTCACTTTCCCATTGGGCAATTAAATTTTCGCGAAAATTTGTAGTTTTATTCCCGAACGAAAATGAAAAATTGAAATTAATTAAAAATAATAATAAAAATTTATAATTTAATTTAAACATATTAAATATATAATATGTATATCTATATATATTTAAAATGTAGCTGCTGTGAGTAATTTATGCGCTTATCGCAATAGTTTAATCGGGATGAGATGTTGCAGGCTTCGGATTTAAATTAAAACTGAAAACGCAGACAGAATATAATTTTTATTCTGCATCCGCGCGAATCTTTAAAAAAAAAATAATTATTATTTTTTTTGTTTTAATTAAATTTTTGAGATAATAAAATAATTGTTTCGTAATATCCGCGGTATCATGTTTTGCTCATTTCGCGTCTCGGTATCTACATAATATATAGTTCGCTACATATTTACATACATATGTACATCTATTATATATGGACTTTCGTATGTGAATTTCAAAAATTTTGTTTATTTGAAGCAACGCAGGTTAATAGGTCATAATCTGAATTGTCATAAAGTATTTATTTAAAATGTGTGACAAATTATAAAGATGCTGTAATTTTATTTATTTATTTATTTTTATTATCAACTATATGCATTTAGTATTGTATAATATGGTTATCTCAATTGACTTCTATAAACTTCCGAATTGGTTTAAGTCAGATAGGATTAAAATTCACTGTCTGCCCATAAACTCGCACCAATTCCTGTGTCGGTATTTGGGTGATCATCCAAAGTATTATGTGTTCTAGGAGTTCCCCTTATTTTGATAGAGATTGGAAGGTTATCAATTATTTAAGTTTAACTTAAGTTTTTTCCAACAGCTATAGATATATAGGCTCTACGACAATATATATAATTATTGTTTACATGCTCATTTATACATAAAACTTCCATGGCCAACGGTCCAAAATGTAATTAATCATTTTTAAAATAAGTTAATAGGTTATTAGTTGTATCATCAGAAAATTTTTAATAAATAAACTATTTTCTAGAATTTTAGTTAAAATAATTGTGTAATTACAGGCGCCTTCAATGTGTAATTTGCTTCAGCTGCCATTAAAAATAAGTAAGAGCCCGCAGAACAGCTTGCTGGTATATTGATTATGGCATTGATTGACGATAAATTAAAGATAAAAATTACAGCAACTATATAAGTAGACCACACATATTTCGCGCTGTTATAGGATTTGGAAGTAGTTCACAGCAAATAATTTTGGCATAATTTGTCTGAATTTTTTGACAGAGCATAATAAAATAAATAATTGGAGTGATAACATAATATACTTGCCTCGATGCTAAGTTGAACCAGTAAGATTAAGTGTGGATTACAGAAAATTAAATGTTTGGTACTAAGTTTTAATATATAATTAAGTATAGTGCAGGAATTGTAATGGAATTGTAAAATTAAATATTGAACTCAGTGAATAAAACTGCAACATTAAAGTTATTCTTATATCAACTTTTCAAGAAAACAATCAAGACATTTAATTTCGTTAATAGTCAATATTTTGATCTTTATTGGTTACCAATTATTTCACCAGTCCCATCGTCTTCAGAGCCAATTATGTAGAAGTGTCGGACTAGCTCGGGTGGGACTGGTGAATTTAATTAATTAATTTACATTTTTTTTATGATACTTTTTTGCGTATCTATTTTTTTGTGATATTGAGATGGTTTGGTACGAAATTCAAAATTATAGTGATTTCCTGGGATGATAGGTTTATGAAACTGTCGCAACATTAGGACATATTTTTCCTGGGATGGGACAAAATTATGGGCTAACTTTATATACATTTAATGTACGTCTTTTTTAGTCTTTGATATTCTTTTCTTCTAATTGATATTTAATTTTGATTTTCTCCCGTGATTTTCGTAAATTTCTTATAGTATCGTTTTTATGCAAGAAGCTACAACAGGTTTGTTTCTGGAACTTCTGGGAAACCATATATACAACGCCGCGATTATCTTAAAATATAACACTTACTTACAATTTTTTGACAGTAGGTTTGTTTCCACGATATACTATATGTGTATGTGTAACACTTTGTGATTAATAGATCTAAGTTATAAACTATAATACTGTATTGCGGGTTCTAGGTTCATGCAATTCTTCTGGACTGCGCTTTTTAAAAGTAAAATGAATGTTGGATTTTATGATTTCGTGAGAAAATCATTTGTCGATATATTCGACGAGAATATTAATTTTTAATTTTCTCTATTCAAATGTCAAGTATAAAAGATTGATATAGCAGTCATGTAATTTTGCGGCGGTGGCTAAGTAAGCTGATCCATTGGAGTTCAAGTCTCGGTTAGGGTCAAAACTATTTTAATTTAATTTCTTCTTTCAAATTGGTTCAACTCAGCATATTGTAAAATTTCCATCCAGCATGTCGAATTTCATCATAATTGGCCAAGAAATGGCCTAGTTCGGTCCAGTTGGCCGTATTTCACAACTTTGTCCTAAAGTAATTTTAGAATCCCATTTCCATTGAACGTACCGAATTTCTCCATTCATAATTTCGGTTAAGAAATATGTAGCTTAGGTAGTTCCATTCCATTTTCTATGGTTTCCTCGCTTAGGTTTCACGGTAAGAACATCACCGTTTTTTTAAAACTTTTTTCAGAATACAGTGCAGATTGCTTGGCATTATGCAAATCGATTGTTCAATGACAATTTGCTAAATTTTGTCTAGAATTTGCCACAATAAAATATTGAAGCAAATATAGAAAAATTATAATTACCAAAGTATTTTGTTTTTAAATCTAGTATCTAACATTTTTTTTATAGAAGGAAATGCAAAAGGTTATCCAACGATAGACCGCAGATTTAGAAAGTACTCCAAGTTCAAAATTATGATATGTTTTGAGTGATAATTTAGAAAATTCATTCATATTAAATTAACTGATAACTAACTTGTCTTGAATTTATGCTTGAGTAATTACTTATTATAATTTATTAACAAATTTATATTCCATTCATATACAAGTACATATATTGATATACGAGTATTGGAATTAATAATAAACAGTGTTTAAAGACCATTACTGGCCCCTTACTGTGTCAATAATCTGGCTTCAACGGTTTCGATCCTGGGTTTGTTCTTCATACTGTCTTAGACAACCTGAAGGAGCCAAGTCGTGCTCTACTCCGTAGAGACATCGTCGCCTGCAACGACCTCTGCGACTATCATATGGTGGCGCTCCTTTCAGAGATCGCTGCCCAATTTGTTCCAGGTCAGCGCCAGGGATGGGCGTTTACGCGTCATCTAATATTTTCTACATTGACGTGTCGACAACCCGTAGATAACGTCAACAACGTAGACAACGTCGATAATGTAGATAATTCCTAGAGTGGTTTTGTCAATTAGTTCTAAACTAAAGGGTGACCAAATTTCTTTCCAAAACAACGATATATAGCGTTATATAGAGTGGGGCCCTCTTTATAACGGTGGAACAGCTCGCAGAAAAATCGGAAAAAACGGCTCACATAAAACATCAGACAAAAAGATTATAACATTCATTAAAAATAATCCGGGGAACTTGAACTAGGACCGTGCCATAAAATTTAACGCACCCCACACCATGGTAAAACGAATTCGAGTTCAGGAAGGCTATAAGTGTTACCGAGTTATTAAAAAGCCAAATCGCTCAGATAACCAACACTTGTTAATGTATATAAAAGCCAACCACTTTCCTATTATTGTGGCAGGATTGTACTGCCCACTAAGACATTCTATTAAAAACAAGCAATATTCAGAGTTCTTCAAGCGTCTGGGTAAAAGGTTCATAATAGGCAGTGACTTCAATGAGGAGAGTACTCACTGGGGTTCTAGATTAACTACAACTAAAGAAAAAGAATTACTAAATAAATAAATCCATCTTTAATACTCACCATTTGAAAAGAGGAAAATGAAAATTTAACAGAAACTGAATTGAATTAATTTGTAAAAAATTAAATTAAATTTATTTTTAGTTTTAATCGAGATTTAAACTCAGCCTTTAATATATTTGTTATACTTTCAGTTTGTATAGGGGAATTTTTTATTTGAACGTTATTCATGTATACTGATTTAAACTTAAAACTTGTATGGTCAGTGGTCAATATTGTGGCCCGCCTATAGAAAATCGCTTGGAGGAATAGCTTGTCAGATTTTTAACTTCTTCGAAATACACTGGCACTATGCTGTTCAGTTAAGTTTCAAACGATATTAATGTTGTGACATTTTTGGTTCAACTCAGCTTCTGTTAAAAAATTTCTCAAGCAAGTTTCTCAATTCAATTGGAAAATATAAAATATTTGCATAACATCAAATATATATACGGTGGTGGGCGAGGTAGTAGAGTGATTGACTTTGGATTCGTGGACCAAGGTTCGAGTCCCATTAGCGACGGTATTATTTTTATTTAATTTCTTCTGTATTCAAATTGGTTAAACACACAGCTCTGTTAAACATTTTCATATTTTTCAAAGAGTAGTGGCATATATGCAAGACGTTTATATAGCGATGTTGAAATAAACGCAGAGTCCATTGCGTTTGCTAAAATTTTCAATATTTTCTATTCAAACGACAGATATAAAAGATTTGTATATCATGAAAAAAATATGCAGCGGTGGTCCAGTAAGCAAAGTCAGTGACTTTGGATTTATAGATCTAAGTTCGATTCTCGATCGAGCCAAATATTTTTTGATTTAATTTCCCCTGGAAAATTGGTGATGGTGAATTCAAATTACTCAAATCCAACTCAGCTTCTGTTCAAAACTTCAACATTCTCCATGTAAAAGTGGCAAGTATAAAATATGGGTATGATGGGGTATAGAGCGGTTATGAAATTGTACAGCGATGGTCGTCAAATTAACAGAGTCCATTGCCGTGGCAAAAATTTTAATTTTTTTTATTCAAATGGCAACTTTAAACACTAGGAATATCACTATTTTTATGTATGGTGGTGGCTCGGTGGGAAAAGAAGATGTGTGATTGGATATTAATGATGACTAGTTCAAGCCTCAATATATATTTTTAATTTAATTGCAAATTGGTCATTTTTAAATCAAAAAGCTATTTTTTGTGTGTGGATGGATCACTAAAATTTTTTTTACCCTTAATCGAGGTTCGAACACTGCACAAAAACATCCATGATTCCAAATCCTATAACACCGCGCTTACTTTACCACCTCACTATTTCCATATATAGATTTGCCGCTATACTCATCCTTTATATTTGCCAATTGAAGGGAGAAATTAAATAAATTAAATTAAAAATTATTTAATACCAAAATTGAGGCTTGAACTTGAGTTCTCAATTCCAAATGCAACGACTCTGCTTACTGGACCACCGGCGTATACAAAGTTAGTGCTATACAAATCTTTTATGTTAGCCAATTCAATAGAGAAAATTGAAAATTTTAGCAATTCATTACGGTCATATACAAGAGATGGCTCTTACATTTTCATTACGATCATACACAAGTGATGGCTCTTACATTTTCATTACGGTCATACACAAGAGATGGCTCTTATACTTGCCGAAGAAATTAAATTAAAAAAGTATTGAAGCTGATGAGAATTGAACTCGAGTTCACAGTTCCAAATGCAACAACTCTGCTTACTGAACCACCGGCGTATATAAATGTGGTGCTATACAAATCTTTTACATTCAATACAGAAAATTGATAATTTAAGCAACAGGAATGGACTATGCTTATTTGACCATTACCGTATATTTTCACAAGAGATGGCTCTTATTCTTGCAGGAAATGAATGTAGATTTCAACAGCAGCTGTGTTGTACCAATTTTACAGCAGAAATTAAATTAAAAAAATACTGGCGCTGACGAGTCTTGAACTTGAGTCCACGATTTCAAGAGCATTGACTCTGTTTACACTACCATCGACGTATTAAACAATTGTGATGCACAACGATAGAAATCTTTACAACCTTCATTAAAAATAATCCGGGGAAATTTAACTATAACCGTGCCATAAAATTTAAAACACCCCCATGGTAAAACGAATTCGAGTTCAGGAAGGTTATGAAAACTAATTTTTTTCAAAAAATTTAGTTTTGATGGATGACGAAACGTACATGAAATTGGTTCTGAAACACTTTAAGTTAGATACATTTGCAAAAAAATGTATGATTTAGCCAGCAATTTGCAGTTGTGGAGCTAGGTTTTTGTCACATTTTTCATAACGACGTATTTTACTGCTAATTTTTTAACACGATCCAGCTGTAAAGTTTTGGCCATATAGCTCGTTCACACGACTATAATTCCAACAACAGAACCAATAAATTTGCACGAGATTAATCAAATTAATGTTATCTCAAAGAGTCCACAGGTTTTCGATGTATCGAAAATTGATGGGGTATAGTGGAAAGAGTGCTGAAGTGCAAAAGTCACACCGGAAGTTATGCCAGAAATATGAAGCATCAAACAACATGTGCGTGATTTTATCCGTAATAACGAAATCTGTAGAGGTGATTTGTGCAAAAATTGAAAAAACTGAAAATATTCAATTTAATTGTATGGAAACTTTATTATCATTCGACAGAACATTTCTAGTCATTTATATTTTAAAGATTACTTCTTTCAAATGATGGTCCTTTCTCAAAGTTCAATTTCTGATGACGCATTCATGGTATATTTGGCGAATGACACGAGTAATGTTGGCTTCCAATGCCTCAAATCTAGCCTGTTTATTCACATAACCTATGGACTATGCATAGCCCCAAAGAAAAGAGTCTAGAGGTATCACACGATCTAAATAGTCAATTCAATGATCCGAACCGTGAAATTAATTCCATTTTTCAATAAGTACATTGTTTCGCGCGCTATATGGCAAATAGCGCCGACTTCTTGGAACCAAATGTCGTCGAGGTCGGGCTTCAATTTCAGGTAGCAAACTATCCGTTATCATGGCACAATAACGAGCACTATTCACAGGTACGTCCCGGCCGTCTCTTTTTTGAAAGAAATATGGAGCGATGATTTCACAGGCCCATAAACCACACTAAACCGTTTATTTAGTCACGTATCATCCAATACTGTAAATTGAGTTTCAAACTTTTCGATGGTATTCCAAATAGTGGATTATGTCAACTGTAACTTATATATATATATATATATATATATATATATATATATATATATATATATATATATATATATATATATATATATATATATATATATATATATATATATATATATATATATATATACGGGTAGATTACATGGCGTAATCTACCTCGCTTATCCCTGATTACTAATAACAAAATTTAAAACACAACATGTGGTTTATTAGTGATAACTAGCTGCAATTGACTCGTAATAATATACTCTGATTGTGATGGCTTTTTCGGAAAATAAAAGCATAGACAATCATACTAGATTTCTCATTTATACAAAAACAGAGGAGTACAGCAATCTTCTGAATTTTCCAATATCATCTTTGTGTTGGTGCATTCTATTGTTTACACTGTATACACTATGGAATATCAACAACACAACGATAACATTGAAAATATTTTTTCTCGCTCATACGCAGTGCAAATAAAAATATGAGAAATCTATTTACTGTTTTTTTTATGATAAAAGCTATCATTTTATTATTTTTGACAGTTTCAAGCGGTTGGTCAAACATTTTTCTAAAGTTTTTAATTAGATTTTAAAAATTAATAATTTTTCTTTCTTGCTTTTTATAAAACAATTGTTTTTTCTTTTTTATCATATAAAATCATAAATTAAATATACTAAATTAATTTATTTAAAAATAATAATAAACAAATATAATAACCAAGGTTTAATATTTCCCAAGCCCCGATACCTTACTTACCGATCCAAACGCCAAAACTTTAACATTATCCATAATGTGCGGTTTCTGTGATACGATAACTAAATCAAGCGACATTGTATATATATTTTCATCATAACTTATTTATTTTGTTGTTTGTTAATTAATTAATTATTCTCTATTTACATAATTAATTATTATTATTATTATATGTATTATAAATTATAATAAAACAAATTCAATTGGGAAAGCGTTCAAGTTAGTAAAAAATTATATAAATTAATTAAAAATTATACATTAAAATAACTTCACTAGCAGTAAATTAATTAATAATACATACATGTAAAAACGTCAAGGGGGGCAAGATTTATTCGTGACTTTTTTTAAATATTAATCCAATCAGATTGTTAATTTATTGTAACCTATTTTTTTAAACTACACTTAATGCAGTGTTGATATACAAAATATAATATTAATTAATAAAAATAATAATAATTATTATTATTTTGAGGTTATAAATCACATTATATAGACATGCTCATATATTAATTATAATTATATATAAGCTGTAAAATTAATTTATATAATAATGTAAAAATAAAAATAAAAAATATAATTTTTATTTAATATTGGTTATTATTTTAATTTATACGAAAACAAAAACAGTCTTAAAATAATATTTATATACTAATATATTATAGAGAGAGATTATACATTAATTAATTATTTATTAGATATATTTATAATATGTATATTACATCGGTAAAAGCATTTAAAAAAATAATTAAATAAAAAATAATTTATCGGAATTTTGGTTTTGTTTCATCATCATTCTATGAACTTAGTATTTCTATAAACTAATTTAGTAGTACGAATTTAGTAATTATATATAATTACTTACTAAAATAATTAATTAATATTTATATAATATTACAATGTGTTTCACCGAACTAATAGGTAAAGATACAAAGGGAAAGAGAGAGAGATAGAGATAGAGATACAAAATGCAAATTATTATTATTAACAACATTTACTTAATTAATTAATTTATTTTTAAATCTATTTATTATTTATATTTTATAAATTAATTATTGTTTATATATAGATTTCTAATATTTGAGCGCTTAATCGTATAAATCTTGGGTGGCCCATATTGGTATACGTGACGAATGATTACGTTTTAACTTATCTCCACCTCCTCCGACTGCTCCCCCTCCACCTCCACCGCCATTGGTGTGCTGATAATTGTTGCCGCCGCCGTTGATATTTCCACCGTAGTTTCCGTAATTTCCATTATTGTTTGTTCCGTTTGATTTGCGTTTTCTAAATTTTTTTTTTGGTAATTTAAGTAGAAATTTATTTATTATTCGATTATATAGGAAATAAAATGTTAGATTCAAAAAATTAGAACAAAATTAGAGAAAACATAAGAAGTAAGAGTGCCAGTATAAGAAGTGGTAACATATAGTTTAAAAAAAGCTTTATTTAAAATGTAATATCGTAACACTAATCTTAACCAAAATTCATGCTATGTATGTGACTGTGCATGTATATATGTGTATTCCCAATACCTTTGTGTGCAGTATTTTCAAAATAGTTTCAATTTCACTCAATTAGTAGTTCACTTATTCTTAAACTTAATACTAAACATAAATTATGGTGTAAGCCATTTCTAACATATAGATTAACATGTAAATTAAATCAAGATTGTCAAGGTTGCATGAGTTACGATGCCGAATAACTCGACTGCTATTAAAACGCAACAATCACACTCCCTGACGTTGAAGGCAGAACTGTCTGCGGCATCTTTAAATGAGATGGCTAATCAGTTCAACATCCACTTGTTGTGGGTGCCAGGGCACTTCACTATAAGGGGAATGTAAAGACAGATACGCCTTATATCGCAAAGCAGGTTGGATTTCAAGATACCGCTTGCCTCCTATAAACTGGTGCTTCCAAGGAAGAAGCCAAAAAAGAAACAAATTACAGATATATATGGTCTAACGCTAGTTGTTGTGCAATAACCAGGCAATGGCCTAGATTTCACCAGTCCAGATCTGGCCAACTGAAATTGCTTAGGTAACTCAAGAACGTGTAAAAATTGTTGAATTTTATTATGTTTCCGAACGATTAATTGTTGCAACACAAAGATAATACCGTCAGCATTTTAATACTGGAACGGCCCCCAATGTAAACATGATAAGAAGCTTAATGACCCGTTTTGAGAATTTGGGTTCAGTAGGTGATGAACTACGAAGAAATGTTGTTCGCCCTGTTCGCACTGAAGAAGCCATAGATGATGTGCAAGAAAGTATTCACACGGATCCAACTATGTCTACTCGTAGTCTACACCACAACGGCTCCAATATGCCAATAGATCGATTTTGCTAGCGACAGAAAATGCCAATTTTTTGAATAATCTGATTATGAGCGATGAAGCACATTTTCATATAAATGGATATGTTAATAAACAGAACTGCCGAATTTGGGGTACGTAGAATCCGCTTTGCATGAGCGACAATTACACCCTCTTAGATGCACTATTTGGTGTGGAATAATGTCTGATAAAGTTATTGGTCCATATTTCTTCGAAAATCAAATTCAGGAGCCAGAAACCCTCTCTCGGGCGGTATACCGGAGCATGTTGGAACATTTTTTACGTCCGGTAGTTCTTAATAATCGTGACATATGGTTCCAGCAAGATGGAGCTACAGCTCATACTGCAAGAGCCAAAATGGTGATTCTGAGAGAACTTTTCGAGGACCGAATAATTTGGCGATGGTCTTTGAGGAAACAAAGCACAACTGCCAGCCGCTAGCCACACTTTAATATACTCACTTACACTGTTATCGTGAGTGATAAGAAAGCCCAAATAATTGAAACTCCTCACTCCATCAAACGTGTCAAGTGGCCACTGCTAAATTCTGGTGTGCCATTGTCCCTATACGCAAAGATCATGTATTTTGTTTTGGACTCAATGATCTGGAGTCCAACAGAAGCTGAAAACTCTACAAGCGGATCATGTATTTCCTTCAATCGGTTGCTACGCGGTCCAACCGCTCATATGTCATCTGCATATGCAAGCACCTGATTAGACTGGCGATATAAGATGTTGCGCTGAGGTGTTTCAGTTTTACGAAAGATGTACTCCAACATGAATTTAAAGAGTATCGGGGACAAAGCATACCTTTTCCGCACACCCAAGTTATCTGCAAATATTCTTGATAGTCTGTTCTCAACTTTAACACAGCATTGAGACTGTGTCACTGTCATTCTACACAATCGTACCACAAACTCTCTCGATTGATCGAATCATAGGTCTGCCGGAATTCCAAAAGACAGTTCCACAAAGTATCGCCTCCGAATATCAAGAGCTCCGGATTAATTCAGTTCACCCCAGACGAGCGGTTTCGTTTTAGTCTCTGCATGGCCTTAGTGAATTCCTCATGGGATGGATCCTCAAATCATGAACTATCAAATTTCACATTTTACTGTTCCGTTCAGAGATTGATTTTAAATGTTGCTAAGTGTAAGGCAATATTTCACTCATGTTCTCGATAACAACGTCATTCATTTTATTTCAACTAATGTATGAAAGATTAAGGTCTGGATCGTTTTAGAGTCAATTCAGTCTACATGACTGAAACATAGTTGGCCATCAGTTTCTTTTGAATTGCAGACGCTGTTTGCAATATCGTTTATAGATTTTTCCTAATCCAGTATCCTTATCTCTATGGAGCTGTTTGTAAACTAAATTTTAATAATGGTAGGATCCGCCACAATAATTTTGTCTGTACAATAATTCTGTATAAGTCTATTTCCTTCAGAGAAACTATAATAAAGCTTTGAATGTAGGTGTGCTGTTCGGAGAAAAATGATTGACGTTCGTTTGAGATTTATGGCCATTGTTGATTTAATTTTAAAATGGAGGCTGATGGATGATATCCTCATCTCTGATAATAGGAGGATCTCTGTTAATGTTAACATTAAAAGATCACTTGATTGAACGGTAAACCTAAAAAGGTAAACCTAACTAACTGATTGAGAATTATTTTTAATTGGGCTCCTTTTTCTACTAGATTATTAGAGAATATATTAGGTCTACCACAAATGTGATCGTTTTAGTTAGTTAGTTAATTTAGAGTGGCCGCTTCAGCACACTTAGACCGGTGACGGTCCATTGTGATACCACATCGTTTTAACGGCTACAGGTTCGTTTTTTATTGCCCATCTACACATTGTATAGGTCCATGCCAGCCTGTACTGGTTTGAACAAACGTTCGGCCCATGAATTATGCATTCCAACAGAGCGTTATAGATGTGTTCATCAAAATCCTGATCGAGAGGATGAAGAATCACTTTTGCATCCTGCCTCTGTTGAGATTCGAGAACCCGGTACCTCCCAATTCAAACGTCACAGCTTTATTAACAACCAGAAGATTCGAAATAAACCGTTCTGGAGTTCGACACTTAAAAAAACAAATTCGGAGCAGGACAAGAGGTTCTCGTACATTTTTGCGATTAGAATTTAATTGATTTAGAAAAAAATATTATTCTCTGCACGGTCAGTAAAGTTGCGCTTAATGCTCTAAATAAATCTCCGTCTGCGTCCAAACTGGTTAAGGTTTGTAAGTATTACATTAATTTCCTTTGTTCTAGTTTTAACGGTCATGTGGTTAAGTAAAATGATATTGTTGATTATTGATTGCTTAGGCTGGCTCACGTATAAAATTTAGTAAGCACGAACCAGATGCTCTATTCACTAAATATGTATTATCGTTAAAAAAGTACCAGGTTAGAATACTGATCGTACGTATTACTGGCCATTACCATGCCAAGATTCATCTACAACGTACGAGACTAGGTCAGACCGTAGATCAGTTATATTTCAGTTTGTTAAGTTCGCAGTGTACATTTTGTATTTATTTATTTTAATCAAAGAATGGCTATCGTTTAGGAGAGATTTAATTAAAATTCAAGTTATTTCAACAAAAAAGACTAGGAGTAGAATTTGGTTGGTGTGTTCCCTCTACTATCTCAATGACTAAAACTATTTGACTTAAACTAAGACATTAAACCTTAAAGTCCGATTGACGATGGAATTAAAAGTTTAATGAGCATTAATGGAATCAAGCTAATGAAAAAAACATACAAAAATAGTGCTAAAATTCAACATTCATTTACACACAAACACCAAAATTTAATTCAGTTAACAAGGTTACGGGTTAAGCAAATTATAACAAAATGAAAAATAATTTTAAAACATGCCCACAATCAACAGCAAACCAAAAAATCCAAAACTTATAAATTTATTCTCACTTATTGGCAATTTTGTTTCTTTGTCGTTTTACAGAAGTTCCGTCCAAATCACTAAATTGATGTAGTAATCCAGTTCCTTTAGAGATATACACGAAGAAAAGCCGAAATATATTTAGAACTCGTGTGAACAATAATCTATTATAAAACTTAACTTACCGATATTGGTAATACCATTGTTGAATTTCCGTTTATTTCCTTTATGATGGTGATGATGATTGTTGTTGTTATTGCCATGATGATGAAGATTATGATGTAACGGCAAATTATTATCGGGTTGATTCAATCCGACATTAGGATGATTATTATTCGTATTCGAATGTTTTAGTAGTGTACAACTTTTCCCACGACAACCTTTTAAGTGTTCTAGTGTCTTGTGCAAAACAACCTTTTCCCGTTCGGTTAGCGACGAGGCACGATTTAATTGTTCAAACGGATCAATCCGAAGATTATAAAAGGTCACTAGACCAGTTGTGAATTCACAGTACAGGAAATTATGAGTTGAATTTATTGTGCGCAAACATGAGTAAGTGTTATTATTTGCGTTCATGCAGAAGCAAAATGGATCATCGTTCCAAAAGGGTGCCGTCCGCCAATGACTACTGTCATGACTGAAACAATTCATTTTCTCCGATAGACACTCTTTTTCCATTTTTGCCTTTTTATTGCGTTTACGCTCTTTTTTACGTTGCCGTTCCTCTTTTAATTTACGCCGTGTTTCACGCGCAATATCCTTCTCTTCCGGTTCTCTATATAACGAATTAGACAAAAAAAAATATTTAGTTTACTATCACGATACTTCATAAACGTAAAAAACCTAACAAATCCCAAATAAAAAACATTACCGTTATCAAATACTCTAACCATTATATATACATAATATACTTACGGTTCTCCTTCGGGTGCGCAAAAACAGATGGGCGATTTTTTACCATTGGTTTGAGGCTCGACTTTTGTTTCAGAAAAATCATTACTTGGTTCTGTAACCGGGGCATTGACCAAAATTGGGGTCAATGGACTAGATGAAAATGAATTTTCTGTCGTCGACATTAAATCACTATCAGGCAAATTTATATCAATGTCCGTATTATTGACCGAATCGTCATTAGCCGTTGGACTCGCTGCTTCTTCACTAAATGGGTCAAATCCGATGGTAGATGTTTTCGATGTAGATGAAGGAAACGTTGATGAGGAAAATATTGCTTCAGGGGTGGTTGGAGCCACTGTCGTACTGGATGTTGTTCTAGTGGTAGTAATTTTCTTGGATTTACGATGTTTTGAGGTAGTGTTATTCGAAACAAGTGAATAAATTTTATCATAATTGTCTATATTGGATGAGAGAGTTTGGTACGCGTCGTATTTTGAGGTAGCTGGGGAAGATGTGGTTGAAGTACTTCTGTTTGTTTTGCGATTATGCTTTTTATGATGGTGGCGATGTGGTGCGGAACTACTTAGCTTATACGATTTTTCTATAGATTCGGTTGTTGTAGTCGATGTTGATGATAGTTCCGGAGTTACCTCGTTTACATCTAGTAAATGTTCGACCGGTTGCGGGGAAGTACGATTATGTTTCTTCTTAGACTCATGATGATTCTTCCGCCGTTTCCCTTTAGGTTTTGTTGCCACAATAATGGACTCGGTCGAAACTACTATTTGGGTTGATGGTTTTGTTGCCTGTGTTGCAGGAGACGGTGTAGTTTGCTCAACGGTCGGCATAAGTATTGAATTCTCCTCATTGATCTCATCCGAATCCAATATACTAATATCTTCCTGTCCACGCATATTAAGAGGCCGATTTTCTTTTAAATGTTTACGTATATCTTTTAATTCATTAATTTTATTTTTTAACACTTTGATGAGTAAGTCAATTTGAAGTCTACTCCGTTTCCAACTTTTCTCATCCTCGTATATAATATCGGAACAATTAACTCGCCCGTTCGCTTCGATAAAACATTTTGCACCAAATTTATCATTAAACGGTAAACTCGATGAAGTATTATCCCGCTCATTCGACATTTCTTGTTCGATGAATTCATCTTCTAATTTTTCCAACTGACTTTGAATTTCTTGAATTATCGAAGTGATGTGATCAACACTTTCACGCTTTCGACGATCGTTATTATTTTCGTTTAGAATTCGTTCATTTAGTCGATCGATCTGGTCTAAAATATCGATTAAGCTTGATAATTGGTAACTTTCTACCACGACTTCATCGTCCACCGACCGTTTATGACGATATAATCGTCGATTACCATTCCGACCGTTAAACGACGCAACATTTCCTTCGGTTTTCATTTTAGTATAAACTAAACCGTCTGGCATTAGACAGGCGCAATTCCGTTTATTATTATTCTTGTTCATGCCATACTTTGGATATTTTTCAGCCAATGCATGCTGCAATTGAATATGGAATTTACACTTGTGCTTTCGCCACTGACCGTTTTCATTGACACATCGCCATTTTTGGCCAGCAACACAATTTTTCAACAGTAACGGATCAGAACATTCATAATTGAGACGTTCCATTTTCGACATGTGATTTAAATGCGAATTGGTCGACATAATTGGAAGATTATTATCCAGTTGGTCGAGTTGAACTGAAATAGAAAAATTGGTTAGCATTTCTCTGAAATACGGTGGCACGAAATTCTTACGATTTTCGCCATTATAGTAAGACGGATCTTCGCCACTATGATGGATATTCTCGCTATCGTACGGGGAATATGTGTTACTTTTATACATATCATCGTCCAAATCTTCATCTTCCTCTTCATCGTCATGCTCATGAGAACCAAAATCTATATTACTGCCATCCTTTTCGACTAGAGTGCCATTAATCACACTAAAATTAGCAAAATTTTCTAATTCTCCCGTTAAATTCAACTGATTTAGCATCGAACTATATTTTTTTGCCGATGCTTTAGCTTTCATCTCGGCCAATTGTTCAGCTGTTTCTCGCCTACCAGAACTTTCGATCAAAAACGTATCCGGCCACTTATCTTTTATATTACGATTCCGATTCAACAGCGGTAAAAATGATTTGCCGTCCATATGCGGCGGTGTCGGCACACCGGCAATTGCCAAAAATGTTGGTGCCAAATCAACATTTAATACGATTTCATCGACGACCGTAGCCGGTTCAATACCCGGGCCACGCATTAAAAATGGAACACGAACATCAAATTCAAATGGAAAACTTTTTCCTTTGATCAAACCGAACTGGCCCAAATGATAACCATGATCGGATGTATAAAATATATATGTATTATCTAATTCTCCTAAGGCTTTTAGCTCTTGGTATACTCGTTCCACAGCCACATCTACACTTTGCAGTGTTTGTAATCGTTTTGTCATTAGCAGATCTGTAAAGCGCCGATGAACCGGTTCCATTTGGTTTGTTACCCGTAATATCCATTGCTTATCAGGATTTGGTGCATGATCATATGCTGGTGTACTAGAATGAAAAATTGCAGATTATTTTAAGTTTTAAAGGATTTAAAGTAAAATTTAATTAAAATTTAGATCTGTGACTTTAGTGTTCCCCCTATATTTGATTGTTGTCACTTATTTTCTCTCAAAGCAATTTCCACTCTCAAAATAAAATTCAAATTTTTTCATCTAGTAATCGATTTAAATTCATCTATTTGACATTTTGTTTTTTAAATTCAGTCACAAACATGGGGTTGACCACATAGCCACCAACCAGACTATCATTTTTAAACTTTTTGAACAAAAATTGTAATTTTACTGTGATACAGAAAAGTGTAAAGATTAAAATTTTTGTGTTTCGTAAGGTAAACCTAGAATTAATTTAATTCCAGCGCATAAATAAAAATGGAAAACGCCATGCGAATTAAAACGGTATTTACTATTCGGTGTAATTTATATTAAAGCGTTAAAATTAACGAAGAAACCAAGTCGATGAAGCATGATTACATATCTAGCAAAAATGCCGATGCCACGATGGTTAATGAAAAGTTTAGTACTTGAGTCGCGGAGAGGAGTAAACGAATTAGTGAGGACATGCTGTCCGATCCGAAGGGTTCAAAGGTGGTGTTTATATTTCGTAGTTTGGAACCACAACGCCTATTAAGGATTTCTTAACAATATTTGGGATAAATAGGTAATCAACACAACATTTCTTCTTATTATTTATTATGAGGGACGAACATATTCATTTTACTTAGTTAAGATATTAATTCTCTTTCGCTCTATAGTAAGTATAATAGACAGAGACAATAAATGTATTATAAATACATTAGGGTTGACCGTTAAATTTTAATACAATTAAACCACTTGCAAAATGTTATTGAACTAAATGTTGGAAACATGGTTAATAAAATATAAAGCGTCATGTGTCAAAAATTTTAACATTTACTTTGTATAATTGTGTGCTGGAGCAGAATCCTGATAGAATGTCGGGATATAGCACCTTGTATTTAAAATTAATGTTTGTAAAGAATAAAGAATATTTTGTATAACAGTCCGAATTAAGTTACGTCTATGTAAGATATTCCCTTTGAGATAAGGTTGTTTTTCGAGAAGGTCCGTACAAGCAAGTGTGGGCCTACATAAATATTGGCCCGTATTCCGGGATTCAACAATTGTATGCTTCTTTTCCATGTTATAGGGATACCATGTTACGGAACGATTTGTAGACGGAAAAAGCGAGAATGGTGGAAGGCCGAGGTTCTGAAAGTACAACAACTCAGCAATGAGCGCAGTTCACGTAATTTCTTTAAAGGAATTACTGGATTGCACCATACTTTCAAGCTTGCGTCAACTGCCATTCGAAACCGGGATGGAAACCTCTGTATCAACATCGACGCAGTACTCGACCCATGGAATGGACACTTTACCGTCCTGCTTGGTGTTCATCATGCGTCATAGACTGTAGTTGAGTCACCTCAAATACAGATTGCGGAGATTTGCATTGAGGATTCATCCCATGAGGAGACTAAAACGAAACTGCTCACCTGCAGTGCTAAATTAATTTGGAGCTCTTGATATCCGGAGGGGATACTTTGTGGAACTGTCCTTTCGACCTTATTCGATTAGTATGGCGAACCAAAGTTATGCCTGACGAATGGAAAGTGGCCGCGATATGCGCCATCTTCAAGAAGGGAGACCGCTTGAAGTGTGAGAATTATCGCGGTATAGTTCTCCTTTGCACAGCATACAAGTTACAGTCCTACATTATATTGGATAGAATCACTCCTCTAGCAGAAGGCCTGGTTGGTGACTATCAAGGAGGATTTCGTCCGAATCGATCAGTCACTGATCAGGTCTTTTCGCTGCAGATGATCCTATCTAAATATTATGAGACTTCCATTGCCGTACATCAGGTGTTCCTGGATTTCCGGCAGGCCTATGACTCGATCAATCGAGAGAATTTTTGGTTTGCGCTGGAATATACCTAGGTATGCCAACACAATTGGTACGATTGCGTAGAATGATAGTGACACAGTCTCAATGCTGTGTTAAAGTTGGGAACAGGCTATTAACCATTTTTGCAGTTAAATTGGATGTTTGGCAGAGAGATGCTTTGTCCTCGAAACTCTTTAATCTCATGTTGTACATCTTTCGTAAGACTGAAACGCCTCACAGTCGAAACGTTCCATACATCCATTTACTAAATAGAAAAAATGAGAGATGTTTTTGTGCACTTTTTTTTTACTTGAACAGTTATTTTTCTCTGTTATTATTGTGTCTGTTGTATTTCGGATTTGATTTAGTTTCATTGCTGACTTGCTCCTAAATTGTTCTGTAGTAAAGATCTAACCTTGATATTTATTCTATGTGCAAATCATTTTTTTAAATAGATCATTTCATGAACAAGCTTCTCAAAATAAGTCGAAGAGGTAAGAGATAATAAAATAATTAAAATTTTGCGTATTTTATAGAAAAATTAAAAAAATTTTTTCAGCCAAGGAATCATTTTATACGAGTACAAAATAGAAGTGCAGGTCAATGCAAGTGTTCAAAAACAATTAAAACTTCGGGCGGAAGTACGAGTGGTATGCATGCACACCTTCAAACCCAACATAAAAATAACCTTTTAAAAAGAGATGAAGAAAATAAAATTACAACTTACTACAACATTGAACATAAACACATCTTCAAATTTGAATAATTCATCGACAATTTCAAAATACTTCAAAAAATCCGTAGATGATTCGTTTGGTGCAGTTGTTGCACGATTAACAGCCAAAGATGGTTTACCATTTGTTAAATTTTGTACATCTTATGATTTAAGAATACTGTTAAGTGCTGAGGGTTACACTAATACTTCAAAGTGTCCAAATACGATTCGAAAAATTTGTGAATGAATATGCAGAGAAAATACGCCAAAAAATCATAACCGAACTAAAAATTCGGAACTAATCAAGGTGAAGGATTTAGCATCTAGATGAGTGGACATCTGTAAAAAATCGACGTTATATGAACGTAAATGCACATGCATTTGACAAATTTTGGAATCTCGGGCATGCTATAGAGTTCACGGATCAATGCCAGCTGATACATGTGTTACCATTTTAGAGGAAAACATTAAAACATTCGGTCTTTCGTTAGACAATGCCGTTTCAATTACGACTGATGGAGCATCGATAATGAAGAAAGTGGGAACGTTAATTAGTGCAAATCACCAATTGTGTTTGGTGCACGGCGTTCAATTGGCAATTATCAAGGTTCCGTATGATAAAGATTATTATTATTAATCAGAAAACGCCAGTGAACAGGAAAAATCAACTAGTTCAGAACCAGAATATTTTTCAAACGACTAGGAAGATGATGATGTTGATGGTTTATAGTTATTATCTGAAAAATACATTGCTCCGCCGTTTATTATAGGCATGCAACTATACGTCCGCTGATAGAAAAGATTTGAAAATTCTTTAAAATATTTCGCCGATCACCGACGAAAAATGTTAAAACACTCCAGAAAAATAAACAAGGAGAATTTTGTAAGGAGCTTTCATTAATTATAGACACTCGAACCCGTTGGAGTAGCCTACTAGCAATGACGTTGGAGCGTTTTTATGAAGTTAGAAATGCTATACGAAAATGTCTAATAGATATAGAGTCTACTATCATATTTGACGAAAACGATATTGACTTGTCATCAAACGTAATAGCAGCCTTTCGATTGAATCCAGTAAAACTGCCATAACTAAAACAATTATTAAGTTAATTGAATGTCTTTCTAACAACCATAATGAAAATATTGTCAGTGATAATGATGATCATGCGAACGCTGTAGGTGTAGAAGAAGTATTAGACGTCGATGTACCTTCAGTTTCTTCCAACATTAAATGCTGGGTTCAATATATCTTTGAAAGAAAAACTTCAATTAGAAATTTAAAAAAAATCTCGTATTCTAGAAAATAAGAAGAAGAAGAAAAACAGAAAAGATATATTGAAATAATTATAAAGGAAGAAATAGCTTATTTGCAAGACATCAATATTCGCAACAAATATTTAAAGATTATAAACAACAATCTTATGACTGTACGCCCAACGCGAGTAGAATTGGAACGTGCCTTCTCTGCTGCCGGGATTATCACCACAAAAATAAGATCGCAACTAAGTGATAGGAGTATAGATGATTTATGCTTATTGCGGGCATATTTTCAAAAGGATGATCCATTAAAAATTAATTGATTTAATTTCTTTATAAAATGAATTAATTTAATTTTAATTTTATGACTGTTGTTTTTTAAGTAGCCAGCGTAAACTAAAAATAATAAAATATCTTTTGGATTCTACAAGTTTTAAAACAGTAGTGCAAGATTACCGATTACTGGTAATGAAAAGATTTGATAATTTTGCAATCACTACAAGGAGGTGCTTGCATATGCAGATGACATATGCGTGATTGGAGAGAAGGAAATACTTAATCCGCTTGTAGAGTGTTCAGCTTCTGTTGGACTTCAGATCAATGAGTCCAAAACAAAATACATGATATCCGGTCATAGGGACAATGGCACACCAGATTTTAGTAGTAGCCATGCGGATGATTTACGGCCCAAAACGCAAAGTAGATGGTACATACCGACCTGTGTACAATGGCGAGATCAGAGATCTGATGAAGATCCCCGACGTTGTGCGTGAAGTACGTAAGGAGCCAGTTATGGCCTTTGAACACTGTTTATGATTATACGGAACTAAATTTTGGGCGACTAATCAATTACCTATCAAAACCAGTTTAACTGGCCTGGGGGTCGATTCTTGTTTTGTGAAAAAATGAAATGAAAAAATTATTACATGTAAACCAAGCTTAATGATGAATCCAATTGATTTCTATTATTTGTGTGCGCCTACTTTAAAATATAAAATTTTCGAATTGCACTATTGAGTATAGAAGTATGCGCTGATTAATCGTGGTATATGCTTGATTTGCACCTGACAATTTTATTTACTGATATTTGTGTCAAGTGTTTATCGCTAAGTTAACAGATTTTTTCCTGAATTCTCTAAATGGCTGTTTGCAGAAGATAAAATATTTTACTGACGGCATAATTTAAACGCGTAAATTTACCTAAAGTTTTCAGAAACTAAGTATGTATCAGACGGGAAAATATTAGAAAATCATAAACTCTAAAGTAGATTTAGCAGAAGCCTATAGAGTTACCATTAAATCCACATAATTGGTCATTTTCATAACAATTTCCCAAGCTAGACGTTCCTCACCTTGCAAAATAATTATTTTGGATTTGAATCCTAAGAATATATAATAATTAAATTCAATAAAATTACAATCATTTTTCTAATTAATGTTGGTCGAGCGTGAAAACTAATTATTTAAACTAATCTCACGACCAAAATACCCAACGAAAATTTTTTTTTCATATGAAAATATGTTGACGTCATTTACCGTGTTGACGTCATTTATCAAAACACTTTGGATATATCTATCAATGAAAACTATTTTCATTTGACTTTTCACGGAACGGGAATCGATCGTACAGTACAAAAAGACCTGAACAATTTTGTTTTGTGATTTGAAAAACTGAAAATGGATGACTAGATGCAAATGAAAACAATTTTTTTCACCGTATTTTATTACGGAACGAGAATTGACCCCCTGAGCTCTACCACGTGTAAAACAAAGCCATTATACTCGTACGCATAAAAATTATAATTTAATGATTATAAAATCCACGAGGCATTATACGTTATTCATTTTGAAACGATTTGATTAAATCGCCCTTATAAGAAAGAGCGATGCCATATACAATTGGTCACTATTAAATTACAACTTGCAATTATGAATAAAACAAAGTTAATTGGTAGTTTGCATGTTTTCGACGAGAGCATAATAGCTCATGTCGACAGATTATAAATAAATGTTGGTTTCAAATAAAATAAAATAAAAAAAGTTATTTTTGATAATCTTTGACCTCACAATACACGCCCTCCTATATATTATGTATTTATATTTATGATAAGCTTTCGTTTAAAAACTTATTTTCTACTGTTCTATATACAACTATAATAACATAATACTAACAATAATGATTCGTTAAAACAGCATTTTTTTGGGAGAATTTGCACTAGGTAGCTCTTTACAACAACAACTGAGAATTAAAACATTTTCCATTGAGATAAAAGAAAAACATTTTTTTTTTTTGATAAAAGCTTCGATGATAATCTGTGTTCAGGTTTTTTGCACACAAAAAAACCAAAAAATAAAAATTTCTATCGATTGGTGTTGCTTATTTATGTTATACGAGCATAAACATATATTTATATAGTTTTGTTTGTGCTTTTTACATCAAAACCAGAAAGCAACCAACCACCACCGCACCAGCAACAGTAACCGTTATATTTCATTTTCATTTTATTTTCCATTTTTTATTATTTATTTTGGAAAAAAAGAAAAACATATTTGTAAGGTTTACAATTTCCATTTATTTTTTATTGTATATGCGTTTCCTTTACGTTTCTGCCATTTTGTGTTTTGCTTTATCCAAAATGTTTAATTTCCATTATGGAAAAGGTAAGAAATGAAAATACGATGTAATGGAAATTTATGAAAGTAAAAATGCGTGTCAAATTGTAATCTAGCTTCTAAAGCAGAAAAAAAAAATAAAAAAAATACCAAAAACAACATAAAAGCATAAAGGTAGCTTTTATATTATATATGTACATGTCTATCGTTCAAGATGACAAATAACCGGTGTAAAATACTCGTATATATGTAACGTAACAACATATATAAGATGGATATCGTGCGTTTAGCCTATTATACGATTTGTAACTTTATAAATTTATGAATTGTGATGTTTATATTATTCGTATACGTAATCGTATATTCACTAAAAAGGTATGCTATATGTTATGCATATATGCGTTTATATGCATATATGGTGAAAAAAAACGGACAAATTGAATTTTAAATTCATTGATGTCTAGTTGCTATAGAGACGATTTTTTTGTTTTTTTAGTAACGTTATTTTGTTTTTTCTCGAACGGATCTTTTTCATGTTTTGGAAAAAAACAAAGGAATAATTTAGTATTAAACATGACGTTCACAAAAGAAGGGATGGTCATTATTTTAAAAGTTAAAAGTTTAAAGGTTAAAAGTTTAATACCCGGTTGGTTGCACGAAATATTTAACTAACTTTAAATAAAAACAAATTAAATTGAATTGAATTTCGGTTGTGTAATTTTTATTTTTTTTATTTATATATAATATTACAACTGACTTTATTATAAGTCATCTAGTAACTTTCCTATCATAATTATATTAACAATTGTTGTGATATAGCCCAATATAAATGTCTTCTATTAAATTTTAAAACAGGCGACCCAACTAATTTACATTTTTACTTTCAACGTTTCAACTGGGGAAACAAATTCAATGACATGAGGGACTACGAAGCATAAATTCACAATGTGTACTACCAGAGGAGTGTGTTCATTAACTCGACATTGTAACAATAGCCGTGTTTCTTGACGTATGATCTGATCCGGATCAGAGCATAACTGCTTCCCTTTCATTTGTATAGCCGCGTTTCATGAAATCAACACAAAAATTGTATTATTTTTTGTTTTTAGGTTATTATTTTGATCCTAGTAGCATTTTGGTTCAAAATACAAAAACAAAAAATAGTTCAACAAAACTTTATACAGAAACAAAAAATAGTACCATTTTTGTGTTGATTTCATGAAACGCGGCTATACAAATGAAAGGGAAGCGGATATGATCTGATCCGGATCAGATCATACGTCAAGAAACACGGCTAATATTGTTGCGACTGTTATTGTTGTAAACGACAAAAGAAAAATCAAGCCGTATTGCTATAATTTAATAATTACACAACATGTCTTGACTTCGATTAAGACATGCTTAATGTGTATATCACGGAGTGTTTAACAATACAAAACCATAATATTATTCCAGAAAAAGTAGAATTACCTGGATCACGGAGTCAAAATCAAGATATACCAATAAACATTGGCACCAATCCAAATAAGAATATAAATTGCTTCTTTTAATATTATCAACAATTATTGTTTGTTTTTCATTATTTGTAATAACTGATTTCAGCCGATTCACATAATTGGAGCACCTTGTCCTGAAATATTTTGGTGTTGGCTTGATTAATATAATAAAAACAAAATTAGAGACTCCAGCCTCTCCAACAAATCCTGGTTTGGTAATATGCAAACACAACTCATCCAGCATCATAACCTCAAAATATAATATATCCAATACTATTATTTCCTAGATGCGTGTTTTGGCCGGCATTATTCATTTTAGCAAATAATAAATGCTTTTGACGCATAGAAAGCCAGTACCGAGTAGAGTTGGTAATGACGTTTCTAACAATAAGAGGAAATTTTGGTTAGGGTTTATGAACAACAAATAGTACATGGCTGTTGTTACAATCGCAGTTTATGAACGCTTTAGTATACTGTCATTGTTAACAATATTGTTAGACTGTTGATTTTATGACCACACTCCAGTCATCAATTTTTTGTATACGAGACAAAATATATAATTATAAAACATATAAATATTAATACAAAATATATAAATTCTGTTGAACAACAGTACCTTATAAAAGGTACCACTCTAAAGACCTTACTTTATAAAGGTTTACTTTTGTTGGAAACATATATGCTTGACAAAACACATCAAATAGTGCGTTGCCAGAGCTCCAGGTTCGGTTTTTATTAAACGGTGCACCTGTGAAATATTGTATTTAGCCTATATGTCAGGTCTCAAGTGAAATACGTAACCTGGAAAGACGATGGGCCAGATAAAGGTATTCGATTTTTAATGTACTTATTCAACGCAATACTTAGAAATGGGTATTTCCCAATACAATGGAAAGTTTCACAAGTAATATTAATACCAAAACCAGGCAAGCCTTCAGAAGAAGCTACGTTGTACAGACCGATAACTTTGTTATCAATTATGTCAAAATTATTTGAAATATTACTGCTTAAGCGTCTAAAGCCTTGCTGCAGAAGAAGCTAATTCCGGACCATCAGTTTGGATTTAAACCAGAGCACTCAACTATAGAGCGGGTATACAGAATAGTTCAATAAGTAATTCAAGAAGCGCTTGAGGAAAAAAGATATTGTTCTGCTGTATTCATGGACATCATAGGACAAGCTTTTGATAAGGTGTTGCATGTGGGATTACAATACAAAATAAAGCAATATTTACCACATGAATTCTACAGAATACTAAAATCGTATCTGATGGACAGCTACTTTATTATAAAACATTAGGATGCTTATACAAGTGTATCCGCCCAATTAAATCTGGCATACCACAGGGCAGCGTGCTTGGCCCGATATTATATCTGCTATATATCACAAATATACCTACAAGCAATCAAGTATCTGTTGCAACATTTGTAGACGAGATGGCAGTACTCTCCTTATGTGAAGGCCCCAACAAAGCGACAAATGTGTTACAGGAGAATATTAACAATATTCAAGTATGGATGAAAAATGGCGAATTAAAGTTAATGAAACTAAATCCAAACATGTAACATTTACAATGCGAACAGGCACATACCAGTACAAATGAATAACCTGGATATACCTCAAGCTGATGAAGTAAAATATTTAGGGATTCACCTCAACCAACGTAAACATATATGGATGAAAAGAAAGCAATTTGGAATAAAACTGTCAAAAGCAGAAAATCAAGTTTATCGATTGAAAATAAACTACTGCTTTATAAAATGATAATAATACCTCTCTGGACGTATGGCACACAGCTGTGGGAAACGGCCAGCAACTCGAACTTGGACATACTTGAGCGGTCCCAGTCTAAACTACTAAGGATCATAATAGACGCGTCAAATGATATAATTCACAGAGACCTACAGGTCCCAACAATACGGGAAGAAATTAGGGAGTCCAGTGTCAGGTATCACTCAAGATTGACAATCCATCCAAATGAACTGGTGAACTTCTCACTACCACAATATACATTTTTGATCTGCCAAATAGGTCTTAGATATAAGAGTACCTACCGATTGTCGGCACGTAGAGTACTACGTAGATTACTTGGAAATATTTTTTAACAACGACAACAATTAAAACAATATCAACAGCCTACGACATCTTGGCATATTGAAATTACAAATAGAGCGATTGAACGGCGGTTTCTGATAATGGATTCAAAGTTATGGTTAAAAATTGTTCGCAATTGGTTTCCGTTTACTTAAGACAATGTATTCAAATCACTGATATTGGCCAAAAATCCTTACCAAGCATTTGTGTTGCTCTGCGTTATATAAGTTACGTTATTTAAATGTTTGAGGATGCGAAGCTGTAGTGACTATAGCGATTCAGTTAAGCCGTATGACAAATTGTGATTTGACATGTATGTGAAATCTGTCCGAAACCTGTCCTAAAATGCAACAACAACATTTTCCTCATATGTATTAATCAGTATACGTATATGTCACGATGTAATCGTATTGTTCGATATTGGAAAAGATAGGGGAGTAGGACGTTCAGGACAACTATGTTTGTTGGAGTTTTCTAAGTCTAGGCTAGAAAAATTTGAAATTAAAATATTTTAATAATCTATCTCTAGAAATGTAAAATTACATTGTAATCTGCATGCCCAAAATTACACTGTCGAAACCAATTAAAATGCATTGAAAGAGATTATAAAACTTGTCGTCGCCTGTATTGAATTAAACCTAAAGAAATCTGACCACCGTTGTTTAGTATTAGTTCACTAAATCACTCTATCTACATTATTGACGTTTTTTACGGATTGCGTCTACGTTGTCTAACGACACGTCGAAGTAGAAAATAATAGATGACGCGTAAATGCCCATCCCTGATACCTACCAATAAACATTAATTTTTAATTTTTACATTTTTTTAACCCAAAAAATTGCAATGTAAAAAGGACAAAAAATTTACTGAATGCCTCAATTATAGTAATGAACATGAGAAAATAATACAATTTGTGTTGTAGGGTTCAACAAAATGATAGTACATTGTGTCATTAGGATTAAAAGTGATACTTTGTTTGACGAGCAATTGTATTTGCATGCGACGCGAAGCGCAAAGATTGTGAGTGAAACAAAGTCACTTTTAATCCGAATAACACATACTATTTTTTTTCCAACGGAGAAAAGCTGATTGTAAACTAATTATACGAGTAAGTAGAAATTATGTAATTAAAACTTCAAAATTGAAACTAATTTTGTTGAAATATTTTGTGAAACTATTATGGAGATCATCACTTTGGTTTGGTTTGGCTATTGTACGCGTCAAACTGCAAAGCTATAATTATAATATTTTCTTTCTTGCGAACAAAATATTTGAATCAGATGATTTATCAAATTTACCAACGGATGTGATTCAAACAACAAAAGAAATTGTGTTAAACCTATTGCTATCAAAATCACGTAAGATTAATGAGTTCGCATATAAGCGATTTTTTCAGTCGTGTACTGAAAATAATGTACAATCTGGATTGTTTTAATACTGGGAGTAGCGGGTGCATGTCGTTGCAACGAACTAGTCCATTTAATGATAGATGACATTGAAGACGTTCAATCAGCATAGCTTTGTTGATAACAATTTCCAACTCTAAAACAAACAAATCGTGATTCTTTACGGTTTTGGGAGAAAATTATTTGGGGATTTGCAGAAAATACTTTGCTCTTCGCCCAGAAAATTTAGAGGTACGACATGTTTTTAGAAAATACCCAGGTGGAGTGTGTCATGAGTAGTAGTTGGCATTCACAAAATTAGTAGCGTTGCAAGAAGTGGCATTGCATTTAAATTTAAAAAATGCGAGTGAACATAGCGGTCATTGCTAGCGTCGAACTCCAGCTACACTCCTTGTAGATTTTGGCGGTGACCTCACTTGCTTTAAAGGGCATGGTGGTTGGAAATCTAATACTGTAGCTGAGGGATACTTAGAAGATTCCACAACAAATAAAATAAACACTGTTATAAGAATATTACGACCCGATGAACTTCGTACCAGCTACAGTACTAATCACGAAAATACAACCACTCATGATACTTTAGAAAATGAGGAAACCACTGATGTAGAGATAACACGCCCCGAAGATCCCAGTACCGTTCACTAAAACTACCTTCTTTTACACCAAGGATTAAAAGTGTAGCTTAGCAACACAAACATTTTTTAAAATAGTAAGAAAAAGGCCAACTTCAATACCCAAAAACAGTATTAAAACAAGAGGCTTTTAAGACGTTGGGAGAAAAAACTAATTATTAATACCCCTATGATGCTTCTCGCCTCGCCGACTATCTCGCCGTGACTGCTAAAGTTACACTGAATCATATATGATCCAGTAGACACGGGTGTGAAGTTTGTCCTAAAATGGTCCTAATTTTTTTATCTGAGGATGTATTAGTAAAAATTATAAATCTCCCGTTATTATGAATTTTTGCCCAAACTAGTATTAATTTTGCAAGAAGAAAAATTGAAAATGTAGCCTACACAAAAGAAAAACCTACACCAAAAAAATTGAGTAGAAATTCGAAACCTTTAACTTAAGTGACATAGGGCAAGCGTGCATTTTACAATCTTGTATTTTGGTAAAAATTAAAAAGTTAAAAAAAACCGGCCTGCTGAACCTAGAATCGTACCCAGACAGCGATATAGATTTATGGGTAGCTGGACTATATCTAACTAAAAAAATATTAAAGCTTTCTTAAATCTAGAAGATAAGTATCTTAGAACAGGGTTGTTTTAGCACGTTGTATGTTCAAAATTGATAAAAAAAAACGTTAATCTTAATTTTGTACTAACATACAACGCGACAAGACACCCCTGTCCTAAGATACTTATCTTCTAGATTTGAGAAAGCTTTAATATTGTTTACTTGGATATAGTCCTCAGTTACCCAAAAATGTATATCGCTATCTGGGTACGATTTTTTTTAAATCTCAATTTTGTACTAACATACAACGTGGTAAAACACCTCTGCCAAATAAGTAAATAAGTAAAGATACTTGTTTTCTGGATTTAAGAACGTTTTATTTTTTAGTTAAATAGAGTGTACAGCTACCCAAAAATGCAGATACACTCTTATATGAAGTCACTTAGCTACTAGATAGAGGATTGTTTCTATTAATCGGAACATTAAGGTTTCCGTTCATTTACGTTAAACAAGTGCATGCTCGTGTTTATGCCTTGAGTTAAATGAATTGGAATATGCTTTGAGCGTTGGTAGTTTTTCTACGTTTTCTAATAAGGCAAATAGCTTTTAACAATTTATCGGTTTATCCGAATTTTGTTTATTATTGTCACTAATACAAACATATTTATTTAGTATTAGGACAAACTTCACACTTTTAAACAAACGCGTGAAATGTGTTTTTGTCCTAATTGCTGTTTTTTTAATTTATAGGCTAACTTCACGCGAATAGTAGAACTATAATTTATTGTATATTTTGAGCAGTTTTATTGACATTTGACGTCTAGTTATTCTGTATTTACGAAGTATAGAAATCAACTAATTTAGCATTTGTCTGTCTATTAAAATAAAATTAAATAATTTTGGTGTTTTTATAATTAAAACCGCATTTTGCATTAAGCCAACATTTGAGAATCTATGGCTTAAATCCGGTACTTTCCTGTTTACCAATTTGAAAATTGTTTGTAATTTTTGACTTATTCATAATATCGGAATGTGATATTTGACATTTCTTTCACTCACTTCACGCTCACGGCGAGAACCGGAATACCAAAATATGATTACGGCGACTTGAAGTCGCAAAGTGACGTTTAGGTGAGAACCATAATAGGGGCATAAGTGAATTCATTTAGCCCTGTGTCACGTTTCATCTTCCACGTTATGTAAAATAATATATTTTTTTTTAAATGCTGCGTTATTCTTGAATCTTTCTACAAAAGAAACTAACAAGAAGTATTCAAATCTTAAGCTTAAATTATTACATATTTTAAGTCTTAACCAATGTTAATACTTGTTATTAGTGTTCACTATTTAATTAATTTAGATTCCATTTATATGTAAAACCTAAACATTTAATATATTTACAGGTTCATCAGTCCAAGTGGATCTGCTCCTCTAAGTCGCCTAAATCGCGGCTGTTTTAATATATCCCTGGCCAATTCATTGGGATGTGTCTCTATATAGTTTTGAATAATATTTCGAACTGGAGTCTTTAATGGTTTCTTTAATAGTTTTAATTCCAAGATCATGGTGTATATTACTATTTCGAATGTACCACGGAGCATTGGTATAATACTACGAAGTATATTACATAACTGAATACCATATGGCCATATGGGTTTGATTATCACTTTGTATCAACCAATACATTTTGGAAAAAAATATTTTTATTTGTTTGCGCTTTGCTTCGATATGATTTTTCCACGTTAGCCTTCTATCCAGGTGCATGCCTAAGTATTTGACCTTGGTTTGTTGAGGAATAGTTATGTCGTTTAATTACTGTGTGGCATCAGGACGGCCGTATCATCTGCCTTGTGGAACACCTGCGTTGATATCATTTAAACAAGTAGTTGCATTATTTTGTTTAACCATGTACTGCCTTTGAAGGAGATAGTTTCCCAGAACTGAGTGAAATTTCTTCGGTAGAAGTCCTTTAATTTTGTATATTAGCCCATCATGCTAAATTTTATCAAAGGCTTGTGCAATGTCCAAGAAGGCAGCAGAACAATATTTCTTTTCCTCAAAGGTGTTTTTGATTGCATTTACAATTCTGTGTACTTGTTTTGTGGTAACATGTTGGTTCCGGAACCCAAATTGATGGTCTGGAATAATATGCCGTTCTTATAATACTGGTTTCAACTTCGTTAGTAGCATTTTTTCAAATAACTTTGAGATTGTAGGCAGCATTAGACGATATGATGAAATCTGTGTTTCATTTTTTCCAGCTTTATGTATCATTGTGATTAAAGATATCTTCCATTTTTGAGGAATATAACCAGTCCGCATGATTGCGTTGAATATGAATGTTATTAGTTTTATGCATTTGTCTGGCAATTCCCTTATCATTTTTCCAGTAATATGATCATGCCCTGGTGCCTTTTTTGGACTTATATAATTTTTAATTGTATTCTTAACTTTCTTCCAACTATATTTTATGGGTTTGACGGACAAACCATCATCCATTTGGTCGGGTAGCACGAAGTTATTAGTTTCTTCGTGTGGTGCGAATACTGGTGTTAGATGAGCAGCAAAAGCATTGGCTTTTTCTTCCTTGCTTCTCGCCCAATTTCCAGTTGGTAGTCTAATCGGGTGATTCGAGTTTGTTGGCCTTTTTAACTTTTTTGTTGCCTTCCACAAAGAATAATCTGTCCTCTCGGTTGCCGAGAGTTCATTTAAATAATTCTGGACGCTCTGGTTTTCTTCTTCCCGCAATGCAAATCTGAGAGTCTTAATAGCTCGATTTAATTTCCATTTCAACAACGGTGATTATGTTTCTTGCCATCGGCGGCGAATTTTCCGCTTTTCCTGGATTAGTTCCTGTATATTATGTGACAATTTATTAACTTTTTCTGTACTATTTGAGACAGGTGTCGCCTTTTCAGCTGATAATGTCAGGACATTTTTAAAATTTTCTTCCGCCTAAATAAAATAATAGGCCATCGTATACGTTAATAAATAATTCATAAACAAATTGTGTTAATTCTGCATGCAATCGATCGTCACGGTATATTAATGCTATACGCATCCATAGTGAAATTAGCGTATATGATTACTGTCATAAAGCATCATCATCATCATCATCATCGCCATTATCATATTATTCATTTATACATATATTATATATTTATATAATTTATGTGCGATAACAGCAGCGCAACATTCAGAATATTTTTATTTCATCTGTTCGCTTGATCGCACTGCGTCTCGTAAATACCAAAAATTTTTTATATATTTTAGAGTTTGAAATCTACTAAAAATGGTTGTGTTACGAATGTGTGTCGCACACTCGGTATGCATCACTGGATTTAATACGTTTTGCATAGTGATGCATGGGCGCGTGTCATGCTCAATTTGATTTATTTAAACATTTTAAATCTGATTACAATTAAAAAAAATAAAAATAAAATTTATGTCGAATCGTATACATCTTTCAGCTTGACGGATTCATATAATAATTTCATGACTTTTCTAACTATGCGAAATTATTTTTTTTTATTCTTTTGTTCAAAATATTTCATAATGCGGGTGTGAAGGGCCAACCATCACGTAAAAAAAAATTCTCACACATCTCGCCCGGGAATTTTTCAAATTCAGATCTATAAAATTATACGTACATATGTATATGCTTCAGACGATTGAATTTGATGAATTAATTGAACAAAATGGTTCCAGTAAAAATTAAAAAAATCGTTCAAATCATTACGAGAAACACACGATTAATTATTGTAAAATTATATGAATATTAAAAATAATTTGTGAACTTATTAATTCCAAATCACTAAATAAAAATTTAATTTCCGATTTTAAATTGATTTCGCTTAAAAGAATCTAATTTTTGTATTGCTTTTCTCGTATATAGAAATGTACGTTATGTGTATATAGAACTACAATCGGAATCACAAATGTTATTCAATTATGTTGTATGTATATTGGGACAAAAAATTGTGTTCAACGACAACACTGATGAGTTGTGTATAGTACAAGATGCCAGCCCAGAAATTTAAGAGAAATTTAAATTACTTTTTAAGCTAAGTACACACACGTACCAAATATTTGTCAACAAATAATGGTCGAATAAAGAGGTGCAAATAGATATTTGATATAATGGAATCAGAAGTCTTTAATTATTCGCTTGTCTTGGTTGATCCTCTAATATCAAAACAAGACACAAGTATAAGGAAAGGGATTACAGCTGTTGAGAAATTGGCTCTCACGTTGCCATTTTTCGAAACTGGTGGTGCATTTGATTCATTGCAGTGCATGTCTCAGATTCCATAAAGTATCTGTATAAAGTAATTTTAGTTCTAAATTTTATCTGTTCTAAAAAATTCTTTGGCATATGAAAAGTCAAAAATATGCCATTTATCATCATGGAGTTGATTGTACAAATTTATTATGAAAATAATCGTTCAAAAAATCGACCTACTGAGCGTATAATTGGCAAAATTATTGATCGTTTTGAAGAAACTGGTTCAGTGGAAAGTCGTAGACCGTATCAATATGTTCATCCAGTTCGTCCTCCTGATGCAGTGGCAGCTGTTAGTAACCAATCACATCAAACTGGCATCGTTCACGAATACTAAACATTTCACGACCCACATTACGACGCATTTTGCATGTTGATCTCCGTTAGTTGAACTAACTCAAAAATTGAAGCCACCAGACCATTTAAATCGTCGCCGTTTTATTAATTGGATACTTGAACGAAATGAAGGTGGTGATGAAGCTCATTTTCATCTTTTTTGGGTACGTCAATATGCAAAATTATCGAATTAGTGGAGCGGAGAGTCCTCATGTTATTCACGAAGCAGAACTTCATCCTCCAAGAGTCACTGTTTGGTGTGGTTTATGGGCTGGTGGCATGATTGGTCCGTTTTCATTGAATACGAACAAGAAAATGCCCTTAAGTGAGTGGGGCTTTTTTGTGGCCCAAATTGAATGAATTGAGTGGCAATTACCTTTGGTTTCAATGCCATGCAAATCATGCAACAGTCCATTTATTATCAATAAAATTTGCTGAACGCAGAATTTCAAGAAATTGTGAAGTTCCTTGGCCACCAAGAAGCCCGGATTTAACGCCACTTGATTAATTTTTGTGGAGTTATTTGAAAGGTAAGGTTTATGCCAATCATTCACAAACAATTCAACAACTTAAAAACAACATTCGAGCTGAAATTGAGGTTATTGATCCGCTTTTATTAGAAAAAGTTATCCGAAATTTTGATGTTTGGATGCAGGCCTGTGGACAAAGCCATGGTGAACATATGGACGATATTGTTTTTTATACATAAATGGCATACGACCACCTTTCATTATCAATAAAAAAATTTTACTTCATCCCAAAATGTGTGTTTTGTTTAGAAATAGAAAAAGGACGGCCCACCCTGTATAACCTCTTCATTTCGTTTTGATGTGTGCGACTAAATTTACGGAGTACTGAACGTAGGATGAAAGTAGGTTATTGAAACAGTATATTCCGATTGTATATCTCGGTTTTAACGGATGATCCAATAAGAGCTTCCAGAAGTTTTGTGAAATAAAAGCATTAAAATCAATTTAATAATCAAAAATTGTATTTGTGACGTAATTTCGGTTTATGATATTTAATGTTTGAAAATAATTTCTTTTAAATGTTGTCAGCGACTGGCTCTTAGATGATTCATTCTATGGGTCCAATTTTCGAGCACTCTTTCAAGCATTTCGGCCAATATTCCGTTAATTATGTGTGTTATATTCGGTTCTAATGTATAGGAATAGTTTGTGGTTTATCGATATAAACAAGTGATTTCAGATACCTCCATAAAAAGTGATCTAACGGCGTCAGATCACAAGATCTTGGAGGCCAAGTTTAGGATCTCTTTCTTGATATGATATGTTCTCATTAAAATTTTCTTTCAATAAATTGATGGTTTGGGCTGCTGTGTGGCACGTTGAACCATCTTGTTGAAACCACAAGTCGGCAACACTAATATCTTGAATTTTTGGCAATAAAAATTGATTGATAATTGCTGTGTATAGTTTGCGCCATTGACCTTTACACGCTTTAACAGCAACGAATTGATTGATTGCGGGCTTCACGTACACTTTCAGCTACAGCAGCAATATTCACATTAGATCGACTTGTGATAAATATCCAAAGTGGTTCGAAATTTATTGATTGTTTTGCGAATAGTGCGTTCAGTTGGACGATTATGAACACCATAAAATGGTCGAAGAGCATGGATATAATTTTTCATTGAACACTGGTTTTAGAAGTAAATTTCCACAATTTGTAAACGTTGTTCTCGCGTAAGTCTATTCATGGTGAAATGTCAATTAATACTGAACACAAATGTCATATGAACATGACAGGTGTCACGCATGAATCCCAATGAGAATTCCAATTGGAAAAAGTACATCCTATTGGATCACTCTTTATAATTACTGCTTTTAATTTATTTGAAGATACACCATCTACTGAATTGGCGTGGCTTGAAATTGCACGAGGTTTCGATCATGCCGGCCAGTTTCCACATTGCATTTGCGTGATTTATGGGAAACATATTGTGATGAAGACACATTTTGTACATCGTCGCTGGCGCCAACTGTCGCATATCGAAAAATGCTCATCCCATCGAGCTATGAAAAATAATAAACTACACCTTCCACCACAATGTACGTTGCCTGGTTGATGATGCTTTTTCCTTCGACACGTGTGTTGAAATAAGAGCAGCAATGGTGCCAGAATATAATAATGAACCAATTTACACCAAATCCGAATGACATGACACTACTATATGGAATTTACACCAAATCCGAATGACATGACACTATATCATTAAGTTCGAAGTACATCTGTTAAAGAGGACGCTATATGGGCTGTACAAATTAATCCGGCAACGTCACAAAAAAGCATAAACAATGTGATCATAGATAGAATTAAACAATATTTAATATGGAATCAAAAAATATCTTTAAAAAAACCTTACATATCCTGCAAAGTTTAACTGTTCAACAATCTAAGAAGTTTTTTAATTGATCTAAAAAACACCATTTTCAATTATAGATTCAGCTGAAGTAAGTAAGGTGATCCTGTGAAGTATAGTCTTAAGGTGCAATAAGAACACTCACCAAGTAGATATGGGAGTAATCGTCTCATTAATACGATAAGCCATTTTTAATCATAAAATATACGCAATTTTTCGGCTAACATACGAACTGCTTAATATATATGTGACACGTCAGTGTTGAAATGAGTTATGTGCACCGGTGAATGGAACACGGCTGTCTGAGTCAATTCCATGGTAACAGTTTATCTACAACAAACACGTAAGCTTTACATTTTGTTGTATAATCGAAGACAGATTTATCAATTTCGGCAAAGAAATGCAAGAGCTGCCGAAGTGCCGTATACTGATCTTGTTGCGATTGACTAATTGACTTTCACAATTAAAAGTATAGCTTATTTTTAAATTAATTTCAAATTTAAAAAAAAATTGAAAATATTGGTTCATCCAACTAACCGCTAATAGTTAGATTTTGTGCTTGCTATGGACAAATGGAATGCACAAAATGAATGATATCTAATTACAAAATGAGTAATACACAATTTAATATAAATGTATGCAATAGTTGCTTTGCAATCGACCACCGCAAGTATTTAGGTTTGTGTCCATGCTAAAATAAAATAATTATGCGCGGTTGCACCAGCGGTTAACTACTAAAATTGTTTTACATTTCACAACCGAATTTCAATTCAATTAAATTTTTTTTTGCACTTTACTTGAAAATATTAACATTTTCTATCAATAGAAAATTAAAATATTAACAGCCGGTTAAATATTTAACTCTAAAAAATAGGCCGGTTAACTTTAATTGGAGAACCAGTAGTTAAATATTTCGTGGAACCGGCCAGAAGCAAATTTAAGCAAAGAAACAAACCTAAGTACTTATAAGTACTTGCGGTGGCCCGATTGGAAAGCCACTAATAGCAACATTATATTTGTCAATCACAGCAAAGAGCTACATGTACGTCACTAAACCCGAAAGAAGGTTTTGTTTCAGCTAAGTAGCCAAACTAATATTTTGTATACTTGCAAGCCGTATGAAATGCATGTTTTCAAGTTCAAATGTCTCGCTTGTACATGATATTACGAATAAAAAAATTGAACCTACATCCGTTTTATTTTAATGGGATTGAATCAAATATTTTCAATAAAATTTCCCGACCCAATCAGAATCATACAATCGATCGAAGTTGATCAATGCACCTCGAATTGAATTCTGAATTAAAGTGCATTTCAATATTTAGAGAGAATAACAGTTCGTCTACATATATCAACAATATATAGCAGAATTAATTATTGTGAAACTGTATAATGTTTCATTTATATGTAAAGTATAATAAAACAATCGGTAATAATAATAAAATTGCAAAATTTAATTAACATTTAATTTACAAAAATAATTGTAATTTAATTTAAAATAACATTGAAAAAAATTAATTTGATTTGGAAAGTTTAAATGGCTCATGCCGTCATGTTGAAATCTAATAAAATAATCAAAATGTTAAAATGTCACATAACATAACAGGTCTTGTCGATGATCAGATCGGTGCTAATTCTAAAATTACAGCAGCAAACTAAGCCCCGGGGTTAGAAGTGGGAATTATGAAATGGGCAAAACTAAGAGGTACATTTTAGAGCTACTCGAACGCCTTTGCAATATTAGAATCAATTTGCTTCAATATGGTGTTGTGAAGACGACACCTAAATGAAACATAATATATCGACTATATTATGTCAATAACAGTGTTGCATAGGAAATTCCGCTGAAGCATCGGAGAGCGAACTGAAAATACTGAATTTTACATTTATGATTATTGACGAGCAACTGTATCTGATAATTCCGTTTATAAAAAATGCAACCAAATCATGTTGAAACCTCACACAAGCAGATACGACGTTGTAAATCGCCGACAGCAAAGCTACACAAAATATGTAAGTGTGAGTATAAATTATATTTGTTAACCATTAAAATTTCAATCACCTGATAAAGATAAGAAGAGTCAGTGTATCGACTTAGACGTGATAACTTCTATAGACGGTGAGAAAAATAATAGACTATACATGAGTTTGTTATAAACAATTTTTTTATTATTAGCATCGGTGATGTAGAATCAATTAAGTATTGGGTGATGCCACGAGAAGTACGATATGGCAGGGTCTCAGCGGTGATGTTCCTGACGAATGTGAGATCCAGGTAAATGATTTCCAAAATCTTCGAAGTTATTGTGTTGAGATCGATGTTAAAGTCACCATGTTAGAGTATATATGTACGGAATAAATGTCTATTTTGGAGAAGTTCTGTGTAGTTGCCCAGTATGGAACTGAGGTTAAAGTCGTCATTGGCCGCGGAAACTATGGCGAAGCAAATATCACCAAAAGTATGAGTTCTGGTCGTCTGCAAGTTCATTTGGTGAAGAAGTGTTTGTTGACTCCGCCGTTTGCATTAATGGTCGATGAGGTGCGACTATAAGTTTGTTTTATTGTTTTGATAATGTCCCAGTGAAATTATACGATGTAAAGTGACATCTATTACAATTAATTTGCACTATTTTTATATATTTTGTTATTTGAGCAAATATTTTTTTGTAAATTCCCCTAAATGTATGCAAAGTTATAATACATACACACATTCATGTGAACACATTTTTTATGTATAGTAATCAGAGGTTCGCAATGTGGTTTCTCTCTCTCTCCAACAAGCGACTAACGTAATCTTGTATTTGGATTCAATGCCTTATAATTAAAGAATATAATTGACTTCGAACAAAGCCCATTTTCGTTCTGTCCTCTGAACATCCTGCATAATAAAATGATATCACGTTAAAATGGTTTACATGGACAAATTAAAATACTGCATGGCATTGAAAAGGTTTGGAATGGCGAATATATTAGAATTACATGAATAGTTAAAAATGAAATATAAAAGCAGATGAGCTTGCCCGTCAAATCCCAATATGACTAACCAAGCAGGTTAGCTATTGAAATACCACCCGTTTCTTGTTAAATACTGTTTCAGGAAAAAGAGCAACGAATAACAGATGGTCCAACCTCAACTAGTGTGAAATAACGTCGCAGTAAAGTAATTGCACGCACCAATGCTCAGATAGAAGTCATTCGATCACTCACCCACAGAGTTACCTATATATAATGAGCTCTCGGTAACCAAAAAACAGATTATTCAATTTGAAAGGCAACAACAAAAAAAGATGGATATTGGGCCAGAAGTGACATAGAAAAGACTATAGTTTTAACTACTTAAGGCCGTGTGCCAATCAGTTGACAAAAACATCAAATTTTTCGATTTACGAGTGCTGCGATAAAAGTTTTTAAAAAAGTAATAACAAATAAAAAAATTCATCAAGAACGGCTTTATTGCTTTTCAAAATATTCGCCTTTTAGAGCTATATACTTTTGTATACGCTCAAACCTTTTATCGAAACACTTTCGCCAGTCCGAAGATGATAGCTCCAAAACATGGTTTTTGAACACTTCAACTGCTTCTTCAGGCGATAAAAATAGTTCTCAACGCATCTTATCATTAATTGTTGGAAACAGGAAGAAGTCATTGGGTGCCAAGTCGGAAATGTAAGGTGTCTGACTCATCAATTCGATCGTTTGAGTGCTCAAATACTCGCTTTTTTGATGTGATGTGTGTGAGCTCGCTTTACCGTGATGCAAAATGATTCGCCGTTTTGGGTTGTTTTCTCTCAATTTGTTGAAAACCACGGGAAAACAAATGGTCGCATATCAAGTTGAATTGACTGCCTTTTGATTTTCAAGAGCCACAGTGGTCACATGACCAGTTTTCGCGAAGAAACACGTTACCATTTGCTATTCCCAACGCTCCGAGCCCGCACAACTTTTGTTTGTTTTTCTTCGAATTGGAAGATCCATCCAGTCGATTGATGTTTTCTTTCCGGCTCATACGCACATATTCATGACTCATCACCTGTTACGATCTTGTATACGTTTTTGAAAATACCTCCAACGAATTTTTGAAGCATTTGGCGGCACCAATCGACACGAACCTTTTTTTGTGCGTCTGTTAACAAATGTGGAATCCAACATGCACATAGCGTCCGCACCTTTAAATGTTCATGTAAGATCGTATGTACGCTGGTGTTGACGCACATGACGATCCTTTTCAATCAGTTTTCTCACAGCATCGATGTTTTCTGGCACAACAGCTGTTTTTAGACGACCTTCACGAGGCTCGCCTTTTAGTGAACGTCGATCGCGTTTAAATTCATTGTACCAATTATAAACACTAGCCAAGGATGGTGCTTCATCGCCAAAAGTCGAATGAAGTGATTCAAAGCACTGTTGTTGAGTTAACCCCTATCGAAAATCGTAAAAAAATCACCACACGAAAATTTTCACGCGATAGTTCCATTTTTTCACAGAATTCAATTTTTCAAGTAAATAAAAAACAATGTTGCGATGCGAACTGACAAATGACTTCTGAGAAACAAAAGCTCTAAAAATGTTAAACTTTTTGACTGACATAGAGATTTGCATCGGAAAATACTAGTATTACCATTTTCTAAAATCTTTTACGGTAGCCTATGTAGCCTTCACTTTGTGATGAACAAACAAAAATAAGTTTGGGTTTTCTGTCAATATTTGAATTTTTAACAATTTTTTTATCTCATCGACACATGATCTTAACGGGAATATCCTCACCAAACGAAAAAACTAATTTGGAAATGCCAGATGTTGGGGAGAACCATTCGAACCCATTTCCTGTAAAATTTAAGTGGAAAAAAGTTAAAAATACCACCAAAAACTGTATAAACTCAAATTAAACTCCAGGACACGATTGTATTACCAATATTATCTGAAGGAAACATTAGTACCAGACCACCAATTTAGGTTTCGAGATCAGCATTGTACTCTAGATTCGGCAGTTGATTTCCTAGACATTGCACAAGATTGCACAAGTATGGCATGAAGGCCTTAAATATAAAATTAAAAGTGGTCCGTCAAAAAATTGAATGCTGTCTTTGATAGCTACTAGTTACAAAAAAATACTATAGGTTCAACATAATGCAGCCTATACTGATGTCATTTGCATAAAACCAGGCGTTCAACAAGGAAGGTATAATGACATCAATTAGTGCAGATGACGCAGCTTTTGTGTTTTCACACAAAAATCTTCACTCTGAGAGCTAAACGCGAAGGAAAATAAATTAACACACATTACATTTAAGTTAAAGCAACTTAAACTTTATGTCATCTTCCTTCAACAAACAAACGTCAACTTGGGTCTTCATCTTGATAAAACTGCTGGAAAGGGCAAGAGGAGGATCAAAAATATTTGTGAAAGAAAATATTCAACATAATGAGGGAATAAAAATTGAAGAGCAAGTATGCAGGTAGCTACTATCAGCATTCAACTTAACAACAAAAAAATATTCAATGTCTGCTCAATTTATTGTCCTCCAAGACCTAATTCAAATAAAGAGGATTATAAAAAGTTATTGAACCAGCTAGGATTTAATTTTATCATTGGAGGTGATTTTAATGCAAAAAATACTTTCCGGGGTCAAGATTAACAACTCCAAAGGGTAGAAAACTATACGCCACAGGTCGAGCTTACAAATGTGAATTTCTTTCAGGGGAAAACCAACGTGCTGGCCTACTGACACAAGGAAAACTCCGGATTTAATTGATTTCTACATTAGGTATTGAGGTATATTCGAAAACCACATTTTTCTAGAAAATAGTGAAAGTCTCTCATCGGACCACTCGCCCGTCATTATGACTGTTAGTTCCACGATTGTTAACAAGGAAAATCGGTTGAAGACAACACCGATCTTTTTGTACCAATCAAGCACCCGGTTCAATTAGAAAATGCAGTGGAACTATTAATCAATAATATACAACAAGCAGCATGGAATAGCACCCCTATAATCCAAAACAAGGAGCGTAATAATTTCACTTATCCAGTCGAGATAAGGGAGTTGGTTAATGAAAAACGGAAAGCAAGGAAAATATGCAGAGAAACCGAGCACCGCACAAAGCAAAATAATTTTTAATTACCTCTGCCATAAGCTTACCTCTGCTATAAGCAAAGAATTAGAGAACTAAAAAATGAATCGGTCACCCGTTATCTTCATAGTCTTACAGACGATAAAGAAACTGAGTATTCTCTACGGAAAGCTATAAAAGCATTAAAAAGATCAAATTATGAAATACCGCCAGTAAAAAATGATGAGGGAAATTGGGTAACAAGTGCCAAACAGAAAGCAGCACTGTTCGCATCTCATCTTGAAGGAACGTTCCAACCATATGCTAGACAATCAGCGGATGAAAATATAATACCAGTGCACAAGGAGGATTGTAGGGAAATACCACTTGTAACTCTACGAGAGTTGAAAGATGAAATTAACCATAACATAAATCGAAAAAATCTCCTGGCTATGATTTAATTACAGGTGAAATAGTGAAGGTACTTCCTGAGAAAGGGGTGCGAAAACTTCTTCATAAAATCAACGCTTCATTTCGATTGAAATATGTACCTTTGCAATGGAAAGTAGCAGAAATAATTATGATACCAAAGCAGAACAAACCATGTAATCATAAAAAGTCATATAGGCCAATTTTACTGCTCCCAGTACTTTCGAATATTTTTGAGAAACTGTTATACAAAAGGAGGAAACCTATAATAGTTGAGAGAAAGCTAATACCACTCCACAATAGAGCAAATTCACAGGATTACAAGTATTATTGAAGATGCACTTGAAAATAAGAAAATATGCTCAACAATATTTCTGGATATAGCACCGGCCTTCAAACTGCATCGAGATTTGCCAAAAGAATACTTTCAGAAATTGAAATCGTACATTGATAACAGATATTATCGCGTTAGATGTGAATAAGAATTTTCTGAGCTAAAGAGGGTATCTGCAGGGGTTCCCCAAGGTAGCGTGCTGGGGTCAGTCTTGTATTTACTTTACACAAGCGACTTACCAAACAGAAGCGGGACAACAATTTTAGCTACTGGTTATAAAGTAGACGAAGCATCCAGAAAACTGCAACGGGCTACAAACCAACTAAGTAACTGGACCAAAACATGGCGCATGAAGCTAAATGACGAAAAATCAACGCACGTTAACTTTACCAATCAAATAGTTAATTGGATACCAATAGAACTAAATTCCAAACAAGTTCCTTAAGCTAACACAGCCAAGTAACTTGGCATGACTCTCGATGCTGAGTTAAAATGGAAAGAGCACATTAAAAAGAAAAAGGAGGAACTACACATTAATTATAGAAATATGTTTTGACTAATTGGAAGATATTCAGAGCTGTTAATACCTAATAAGTTGCTACTATACTAACAAGTTTTAAAACCTATATGGACTTATGATATTCAGCTTTGGGGCTGTACTAAGAAAATCAATATTAAAATAATACAAGCTTTTCAAAATAAAGTGTTACGTCAGCGAAAAGATAACAATTCATGCAGGGAAAACACATACAACGGCTTGGTCAGCATCAAAATGTTGAGTAACACAAATGGAGTACGAAGGCTCCAAAGAAAGAAACCGCTGGAATTGGGAAGACCACAATAGGGCGGCCAAATTTTTAGAGACTAACTAATAAGATCAACAAATTACTAGATGGTATATGTAATCAGTTGTAATATTTAAAATAATTAATTAAAACAGTTTTAAAGGCCATTACTGGGCCCTTACTGAGTCAACAATTTGGCTCCAGCGGTTTCGATCCCGAGCATGGTCTTCATACTGTCTAAGATAATCTGAAGAGGCCAAGTCGTTCTCTACACCGTGGAGCCATCGTCTCCTTTCAGAGATCGCTGCCCAATTCGTTCCGGATCAGCACGCAGAACGTGCCCGAGCCAGCGTACTCGCTGAGATCTTACTTCATGTACAACATCGGGGATCTTCATCAGATCTCTGATCTCGATATTGTACAGAGCTCGGTAGGTACCATCTATTTCGCGTTTTGGGCCGTAAATCACACGCATGACTCTTCTCTCAAATGTTAGGAGCCATCTCTCGTACTCATCCGTCAGCGCCCAACTTTCACATCCAAACATATAACAACGGGCCTGATCGTCGCTTTGTAAAGCTTCAGTTTCACGGCACTTGATAAGTGTTTAGATTTTAGTAGTTGCCTTAGAGGATACAAAGAACGACTGCCAGCTGCCAGCCGCACTTTAATATCCTCACCCACACTGTTATCGTGAGTGATAAGAGAACCCAAATATTTGAACCTCCTTATTCCCTCAAACGTGTGGTGGCCACTACTAAAATCATTAAGAGATTAAAGAGTATCGGGGACAGAGCATCTCCCTGCCGAACACCCGAGTTAACTACAAAAATTGTCGATAGCCTGTTCTCAACTTTAACATTGAGCCTGCGTCACAGTCATCCTACATAGTCGTACCAGTTTTGTTGGCATTCCTAGGTATTCCAGGGCAGACCACAAACTCTCTCGATTGATCGAGTCATAGGCCTGCCGGAAATCCAGGAACACCTGATGTACGGGGATGGATGTCTCATAATATTTAAATAGAATCATCCACAGCGAAAAGACCTGATCGGTGACTGATCGATTTGGATGAAATCCTCCTAAATAGTCACCAACCAAGCCCTCCGCTAGAGGAGTGATTCTATCCAATACAATGTATGATAGTAACTTGTATGCTGTGTAAAGGAGAGAATGTGCTTCCTACTCTAAGATCATGAGCAACCGCAAAGTACATCATTCTCTCACCATTATCGGTCGCAGTTTCGTGTCGGGAGTACGGACCTATGTTTTCACACAAGTCGGTCTGATTTCTGCCAGCTCTAGCATTAAAGTCCCCAATTACCATTCTAACATCGTGTTCGGGTATAGATCCCATCAGATCGTCCAAGTCACTGTAAAATGATTCTTTATCTTGGGGCTGGCTGATTTCTGTGGGCACATGTACACAAATTATCGACAGGTTAGCTAACTTCATGCGCAAGCGAAGCTTACACAATCGGTTATTGACTGCTTGGAAATCAAAAACAGCGTTCTTTACCTGCGGCCCAAGAAGAAATCCAGCTCCAAGATTTCCGAGGTCATCTCCACTGTAGAACAACGTATAGCCCTGGGACACATGGTCTCCACTTTTAGGCCAGCGAGTTTCATGAAGAGCAACGAGTTCCAGCCGATACTCCTTCATGCACGTGATTAGGCCCTCTAACGCTCCTGGTTTTCTTAGTGATTGCATGTTCCACGTGCCGATCCTAAATCTCGTGTCCGGGTACTTGAGGGGGGTCCGATGTTGTTTTGGCGGTATCCATTTTTCTTTTTGTTGACTTTATAAACATTTTATTTTTTTTCTGGATGCGGGTCGTAAGCCCAGCGATCCAACCGTTTAGTCGCCTCCTACGACAAGCAAAGGATACTGTGGTGGTATTCTTGGGAAACATGTTCATGCAATTTTGATTTACGAGACATGTGAGTGCCCCTCGACCACAGAGGCCAATTTAAAATAAAAAAAAAATAAAAAATCTTGATAAAAGGTCGACATGAAGAAAGCACATTGGATCACAGCGCAATCAAATAAAAATAACATTTTCAAAAATGTATATATACTGGAAAAAAATCAAAACTATATGTTCATATAGAGATTATAGGATCAGCAGCGGGATTATACCAGCACATCAAATATAGATGTTTTGCAACGAACGCAATCAAAAATACTTCTCTGTATTGCAAATGCTCCGTGATATATCCTAAATTGGAACATCCACGTAGAGAACATGGGATTAAGACGGTCAATGTTAGAGTTACATAAAATTTTTGTTTTCTTATACCTGGAAAAACATGGTTTGAGTTTGTGGCACATAAAAATTCCGCAAGTATACATATGTACATACACAAAAATACATAAGTTAAACTTTAATGTTTTAACGATTTTTTTTTTTTACAAACTTAATGTCGATTTTTACGATATTTGACATGAAATACTTCAATATCACGTTTTTTAATGATATTTTTATGTAATACATGTACCCAACAACAACCTACAACATAACAGGATATACATACATAAAACACGACACACAATTTTTCGTATTTTATAGCTATTAAACTTAAAAGTTTCATGTTAAAATCTAAATAATTCGAGTAAAGTCCACGGATAGATTTTATCGCTGGTGAAATTTATATTCATTTTCACTATTATACCTGTAGTAATACAACTATGTACATACATATATACGAGTACTACATATTTTCACAACTCATTTTCCGAATCCGTATAGCATAAATAAACTCAATAAAAACCAATAAAACAAAACAAACAAGAATTCAAAAGCTTTTAAGTTTTCGAACACACACACACTCACCCACAAACACGTACACCATCGTTTACAAGTATATTATGCATACATCTAAAGTTAATATTTAGGGAACGATTTAAGACGATATAACATGCAATATGGGTTTATAACACTATTGTAAATATATACATGTCGAGGGGGGTTAAAAACTATGTTAATAGGTTTAGATTGGGAGTTAATGAATTGATTATTAATTAGAATACATAAATGTTTTAAAATATGTTATTAGAATTCCGTTTGTGCTGCTAGCGTACAGCATATTAGTCAACATATAAAACAAAACAATTCTGTAACATTAACGATAACGTTCTTGAAAGTTTAAATGTTCAAATAACGAACGTGATTATTTCGAATTAAACCGAAACAATAGATATGTATATATGTAGATGAAGACGTGCAGGGGCAATGAATTAGCCTTCTGGGTTCAAAGTATCAGATTATAATGCATTATGACTAATAAGGCACTTTATTGTGTTTTGTTTCAAATCTTGATTAATTTCCAGAAAAATATTGCAAAGTTTATGTAAATATTAATCTTATGTAAATTAATCATTTGGTTGCAGCATTTAATAAAATATAAAAAAATATTCTCATTTGATTAAAACACTTAATTCATTCAAAATAATCTTCATGTTTTGAAGATATCTTGGAAATGTTAACTTCAACATCTAATTCTAAACACCTTTAATATATTTTATTTAACCCTTCATTTAAAAATCGAAAATAACGTTAAACTCTTGACATTTTTAATCCACAGATTATATAGAGCTTTTCATTTTAGATGGAATACGCTAAGCCGAACTGAAGGCCGTTGGAAAATATTAGATATAGCATTTAAAGCAAATAACAACAAAACGCGATTTATACCTATTGAAGTTTACGGTTAAATAAGTACATAGAGCCTGCCTCGTTGCCAACGTCTACACACCCACTATTGGAGAAAACTTTCTAAGCCCGACGAAGCCACGAACCACCATGCAAAACCAGAGCATCTATATACATTGATTTAGCATTTCACTATACACAGACCGTATATATAGCATTTTCAAGCAGAGCATCGAACATCAGCTGCTCTGGACCATTATGAAACAGCAATTAAACGAAATATTTTCTGAACTTTACTACAAATTGGAATCCATTTAATAAAAAATTTAAACCAATAAATGTTTCCGTTCCGTTTCGTCTTTTTTTTCGTTCTTTGTTTTAACGAAACGGAACGAAAACAAATCAAATGACAAGTATTTTCTTATAATTGAGCAAATATAACCCAGTGCTTAAACCTGTGGCGTTTGAATCGGTAGGTGCCAGGTTCGAATTCTGAATCCATAAATCCTGCATAATCCATGCGACGGGCCATGTTCATGTCAGTACAGGCTGGCATGGAGCTATGCATTTGGTAAATTAAAAACGATCCTGAGCCGTTCGTCTTCCAATTGGCTCAATTTTGACTGACCAAAATAAACGTTGCTGATTGGTTTCTCGTAATCACAGCGCATAATCACAGTTTAGATGACAGCGTCAGCTAAAGGATGACCCAAAAGTGTTGCATGAGCAAGAGCGCAATTTTTTCTGAGTAATAAAACTAGATGCGCTCGAATCGGCGATGACAATTCAGCTAGTTCTAGTACAAAGCGTTGGTAATAATTAACCATAACAATGGTTAAAGTCGAATGGATTTAGGCACTGGAAATTCCGATATATGCTTCAACTGTTTCCTCGGATAGGAATATTCCTTTAGTGGTAATTTTGTAACTCTGAAAGTTAACACCAGCCTTTTAAACAGTAGTTGAACTGCGATTTGTGCTCTTCTTCTGATTTCGAAGCTACAAGAATATCATTTATATATATCCTAAACATGAAATCCAGTCCTCTAACTACCTCGTGCTCATGAACTGTAATAAGCCAAAAGGAATGGTAATGTTTTAGCAATATCTTCTGTAGCAAAGGGTATTAAACGATATGCACTAGGTCAATTTTAGAGAATAAAGTACAACCGGTTAAGTTCATAGAGAAACGTTGTATGTGGAGTATAGGCTAACGGTCAGGAACGGTGACGGTGTTTAATCTTCTATAATCACCACAAGGGCTTCAATCAAGTTGTTCCTTTTTTCTAACCATGTATGCAAAAGACTAGACACTGGAGAACATGATGGTTGGAATTTTCCATTTTCATACAGCTCCTTTGAGACAACGCTGAATAAATTAGTTTCGTACCAATTTATTATGCCTTTATATTACTATGAACTAGCTAACTCAGTAAAGGATTTCTGTGCAGGTCTATAGTATACAATTTTTTTATTAAAATAAAAATTATTGTGATGATTGCTTTATTTCATTTGGGCATTCAACACTATAGCTTTTAAATTGATCGTTGAAAGAATAAAACAACAGACTATAATGTAGTTTAATCGACGTCATTGAGGAGAATGCGACAAAACCGACTCTTGAGTGCACAACTGCAAATCGCTTGCTAAATCATAATTCTTTAATAAATTTTTACTATTAAAACCGATTTTAACGATGCTTTGCAGACAATACAGATTAAAAAGATGCCCCGTATCCGATTGATCCTAATGATATTCGGTCACCGTAGTTTTAAATTAATTTATAAAATCACTCTAGGAATTGTCTACAGAAACTTGTCGAGCAGAAACCCGTTCTCAAGTCAATCAGGACGCACTGTAAAGGCGGATCCAGATATTTCTATGAAAGGGCCCATTATTCAAGTGTAATGGAGGCTACGGAGATAGGCAGGAAGTGTTAACTTTTTTCTGCTAATGTGCTAAGTAATTCACGTTTAATTATTGTATTAAAAATTAATAATCTGTGAACTTAAACATAATTCAGGACAAACTGGCATTCAGATGGACTTCTACAGAACGAATGATAAACATTCAAGGTACGAAACGGGATATTTCGAAACTTCATATTATATATGTCAATTCAAAATTCAATACAGTAAGAGTACGGAACAGGATATTTCAAAACTATTAATTCAATGAAATGGATAATTCTCAATCAATATACTGATGAAACTCAGTTCAATGGAATTTTGCGCCAACCTTCACAGACACACATCAAAATGTTAACGTACCGCTTCTACATATACTGATAGATTCACCCACAAACGTTACAAAATTTTTGTTCGGTTAGTTTTATTTTTACCTCAGACCCCACGAATTGTCTTCTGGAGAATGTCTAGTTATTTAACTAATTTTAGATCGAATTTCTTCAATGTGGCTTGCTTAGACCAAAAATTTCACTCAATTCAACGTGTAAAAAGTGAAGAGTAAATAGTTTATCTCATTAAATCAGAGATGGCGCGCAAGATATCTACAATTATTTTTCATTTGAAAATAACGTTTTGACGACTTTCTCGTAAAATTTTGACAGTTACTACTTCGATAGATCTGTGTTTGGTTTGTTGTGATATATTTTGGGCTTTTTAAATAAAAATAAAACCAACAAGATTCAGAAGAGAATTTAATCGAAGAGTGTTTACATTTCAAGCACTGTATGACCGACGACAAAACTGCATCGAAAGCCTAGTTTAGCTTGAAAACGTTAATAATTAATTCAAATATTGAAAGTACATTGCACCTTTTTTGCATTGAAAAGAATTAAACATAATCTTCGTTCATCTTTAGGACAGTATATATGCTGATTAATTCAAGTATTGTTGCCAAAGAATCGGAAATATTAGAATGAAATAATCGCGTAGCAAAAGCGTCTGACTATTCCTTAAACGCATTAAATTCAAAACATTTAAAATGTATTAAGGATAAATTTAAAGTTTACAGTTTATGATTTTTTTTTGATTTTCATTAGGATGGTTTTATTGCGCCTGTAGAATTAAATTTGAAAGCACCTACTAAAACCTAATTTTATCACGAACGACTTTCTGAAATTTAGCAATTGAGCTTGGTAAATATATCATATTGCCAAATTGGAAGCTTTTAACAATTTATAAAAATATTTAAATTCATGAAATCCAAGCTTTTAGAAATGTAAAATATTATAAAATCTTTCGTAGTACCAGCTAATAGATTAACTTTTATAAGTGAATCTGGCTGAATATGTAATATGTAGTTTTACTTAAAGGAAACGAATTCATAACGGTTATAATTTTCTAAAATAAAATATCCGTGAAAGCTGTTTACCATTGAGTACAGTAAAAAAGTTAAATTATAAAATCTCTAATAAATATGCGGTTTCAAAGCTTCGGAAAGCTGTGGAATAAAAATATTCGAGCGATTAGGGACGTTGGAATATTCCGGTTTCAAATTTTATTTTATCAGCATTAAGGGAATATAAAATGAATGCAATTTTGAAAAGTAAAGTAACGAAAATAAAATTCGACTTAAAAGCTCTCAAATCAAAATTATAATATTTGGTGTTAGTCTGGTTGAATGTTTCATCAGTTGATCACTAAATTGATTAAAAATTATTTATTAGGGTTATACCCTAACTTAAGAAATTAAATCTAAACGCGATTACAATCTTTGAATACCGTTTAAAGCTCGATTGTCCCTCTTACAATTCTTATATTTCTAAAAACCTTCTTTTGAAATTTTTGTTGATCGAAAATAACCTTGGAATCTTGTTTTTTACAGTTAATTTATTTGGATTTTTCGCCTCAACCTCAACGGCATAAAATTAATATTTTGCAGTTAATGCGAATAACGTATTATCTAAATGCTTTATATAAATAAATAAAAAATTATGAAACCACAATATTGGGCAAAAATGATAAAAAATATCAAGATCTTTTTTATGACCCTAACTTCACCAAAAGATTTGGACTGGACTATTGTTAAAATTCAGTCTTAGCTAATTTCAATTTGTCCGGTGGTACACGAGTTTCCCATCGACCAGTTATGTTATTCTATCTCGTGTGTAACACATTCGGAAATTAAGTTTGATACTTTTGAATATAGAGTTGACTTAACTATGTTATGTACAAAATGAAAGTTTCCTGTTAATGATTTAGACTCATTCATTTGTCTCTATATAACCACTGCCAAAACATCAGTGAAAAATTTGATCTGATTATGAGTATTAACACGTCAGTAAATTAATCTTGAAATGTAATATAGTTTGGTGCTAATTGCTACAACTCTAGTTCCATTAGACGCAAATAAATCAAACTCAGAGTTTTAAATAGCTGTCCTGCACAATCAGGAGGAATATCACAAAAATATAATTTTTATCCGAGTGAATGTCTCACAATTATAAGATGAGTTTGCAGTATAGTAAGTTACGCCATCTTTTGGTTTCCATCCCATTTGAAAAAAAAAATCAGAATGTGTTTTTTTTACATAGACTTTTGAGTGGTGGTAATCCTGTATCGAGTGGTGGTATTAATGTGAAAATTACTGCCACAATTTGGCTTAGTAAGTAGTAGTAGTATCCAGTTTTCGCTAGTAAAATGGATATTTTTCGGAATACAATACAGATGTCTCTATTACATCTTTTCGCTCGAAATTTTGACTTTCATGATTTTACTATCGAGTAGTTGCGGTGAAAATCACACAGCAAACTACAGCGGTTGCCCTATATGAAGCAATGAACGAAACAAAATCTAGATTATTTTTGTTCTGGACACCCAACTTGTTGGCTATCAGATAGATATAAAATACCTGATTTAATACCAGAGCCGTAAAAGCAAAACCACCTCAACGTCTAAAAAATAAATTAAATAAATGTGCTCTTTATCGAAATATAGTCGAACAAAATTGCCAATTGGATATTCAACTTTGCACTCCGGAAGATGTTGATGCGGCAGCGAATGATTTAACACATATATTGGAAATAGCACCAAAAGAGGCCACCCCTGATAATAACAGTTCTGAAAAAGTTAATAAGCCTTCACCTAATATACTGCAGTTAATCCAAGTAAAACGGACAATACGTGGGCTATGGCAGCAGCAAAAATCTCCATTACTAAAAGGGAAATTGAATAGGGCTATTAAAGTCCTTAAACGAGCATTGAGAACAGAAGAAGACTCAGGAATCCAGGGTTACCTTACTGAACTCTCGGCGGGCGAGAAGACAGATTATTCACTATGGAAGGCAACAAAAAAACTAAAGAGGCCGACATTATCGAATCTACCAATTAGGCAACCAGATGGACATTGGGCCAGAAAAGACGTAGAAATGGCTGAGAAGGCCATGATTTCTAAACTTTTTGAAAAAATTGGTATTACAAAAATTAAAACCAATATTATCTGAAGGACAGATTATACCAGACCACTGTAGAGCAGGTGCACAGAGTTGTTAACACAGTTAAATTTGCATTTGAAGAAAATAAATATTGTTCGGCAACTTTCCTATACATTGCGCAAGCTTTCGAGAAAGTATGGCATGAGGGCCTTATATATAAAATTAAAACTCGTCTGCAAAACAAATTTCACGCAGCTATTCGTGCAGCTTTCATGCAGCTACCAGGTTAAACACAATTCAGCCATTACTAAACTAAACCCATCTTCCATGTCACTGTACAGGGCGACATGGAGCTATGCAATGCGCAGGTGATATACTGTACTTGTGTGAATCGGATGAATGGGTTGAATGAATTAGTGTGAATGTGGGTATTGCACCGTAGGCCCATTAGTGGCATTGAGTGCTGGAGTAAAATCCGCCCAATTTTAATTTTAATTTTTAAACTAAATGATATAAACGCAGGAGTTCCACAAGGCAGCGTACTGGGGCCAGTATTGTATTTGCTGTATATTGCCGATCTATCAACAACTGATAAGGTTTTCACAGATGACGCTGTCATGTTTTCACACAAAAATCCTCAAACTGCATCAAGAGAATTGCCACCACCATGAATTTTCGGTTTTTAACGGATTATAATGTAATTTTTTTGTGGTCTTTGTGATAATGCAATCAAAAATGTTCTAAGTGCGGTAGTTTTCGAGTTACTGAATGCGATTTTGGTTTAAACCCAGGCAACAAAAAAGATTGGATGTTCTATTATGTTATTATCTCCATTACATAACATGTAATGTACATATGTTTGAACATTTTAACACTATTTTCATCAACATATTTTTCTTGCGTGTTAAACCACCGTGGTGAGTAAACGTCGATAAAAAAGTGTCATCTCATTCATATGTACTACTACTACATATGTACTACTCATATCTACTACTACATTCATACGGAACAGTCTTCACAGGTTAAACCTGTATAGATCTGGCAGCTGAACGGTAATTAGTGTGATGATTACTTCATTTTAAATTATATAGATAACATTTTTAACATAATAAATTTAAGTCGTTCAGATTCAGAGTGTTCAGAAAGTAGGGTTTTCGATGACTCAGATGCAGATCCTTATTTCCAGGCAATTGGCAGCGATGATTCAAATTGTGTTTCGAAACGAACGAAAATACCAATATGTACTAAACGTAATTAATTAATTTTATTTATTATACGTTTGAGATTAACATCTATTTAATATTTCCTTAACGATTTAGTATATAAAGGTAGCAAACAACAGAATTCCATTGTTGGAAATATCTGGTATCATGGAAGCCAAAAATATCGAGTATAATATTGAAACATTTGGAGCTCCGTGATCAATACCTAGCATTTTAGAGGAAACTGAAATATACGAATCAGTTGAACTTCTTGATAATCGAACCGACAAACAATTATTTCGTAAAAAGCAGAGCGAACCATTATTATGGAAAAAAATAACAATAAAAAATTTGGAAAACAAAGACGGTAATATGAAGATGTTAAAAGAAAGATACAACCAGCACGGCGTATTCAGCACACCCTACCCATTAGTAGGGTGTGCTGAATATTGCCGTTTTAAATGTGGGTTGAATATTAGTGAAACGGATCGACAAAAATTACATAGTATATTTTGAAGTCTTAGTGGGAACGCTAAACTTGACTTTTTCTCTAAATTAATCGGACGAGTACCAACAGCACGTAAAAGAACTGAAAAACCAATTTCAAGAAAACACGATACGTGTTTATATTCTACAAAAACATTATCGCTGTCGTGAGAGTTTGTAAGTTATTTTTCCTTACTACGCTAGATGTGAGTCAAAATCGTGTGTACCATTTCTATAATACGAAGGCAACCGAAGTTGGCACAAATACACCAAAAACCCAAGGAAACCATATAAAGTATAAAATTTCCGAAGACAAACTTAATATTGTCAGAGAACACATCAAAAATTTTCCAGCAATTCTCATTCTCATTACTGTCGGGCCAACACAAACCGGCCATATCTTGAAGCCGGTTTAAATATTAGTAGAATGTACTCATTATATGTGAGTGAGACCACAGATCCTGTGAAATTTACTATTTACACTAAAGTGTTCAACGGAGGGTTTAACATATCATTCTACAAACCGAAGAAAAATCAATGCGATCGATGCGTGGCACATAAAATTGCAGTCAAGCTCACCACTTCTGAAATCAAAGAATTTGAAAAATTCGTAAAAATGCTGACCAATTCATCATTGTTCTAAGCTACGATTTGCAAAATGTGTTTTCTTTGCCTCGGGCAATTACGTCAACATTTTTTTATTAATTTCGACTCATGTGTGCCCTAAAATATAGAAGCAGAATAACCACACTCGCGATTTTAAAATTTATGGAAACACATAAACTTCTACTATAGCGCAACAAAAATATTCGGAGCCAGGGCACTCCCAAGTACAAGAAATAGATGCTGTTCACATTACGATCGAAAAACATTAAAAAATTTGAACTATACAAATAAGTTAAACTTAAAATTTTACAAATGAAACGTAATGATTTCAAAAATTATAATATTGCGTCGGTTCGTATGACATTTCCGCCATTTGCATCAGTATCAAATTTGATTTACGAACAATCTGATTTATATTCAATAAAGTATCGGACTAGGTAGTATCGTTAAATTAAAACTACGACTTTGATGAAAATCTCAGATACTCGCCAATCCGCATCCAAGAAGAAATACTCTTTTAAATTACCTATACAATTGGGTCGTTTGTCATATATAAAATGTTAGCTGAAACGAAAAAAGATATTCGTTCAATGCTACAGTACGTGCCAGAAGCCGACAGGGAATTCTATAAATTTTTTTTACAAAAATGTGTTAATGTGCACTAATATGTTAGGATTAAGCGTAAACCTTAGGACTAAACCTTAGACTGAATTAAAAATAATTTGTTATATTGTTATTTTAAAGTATGAAAATTGAAGTGTTTTTCCTACGTTCTAAATAAAATATATTTTGAAATACAACTATCTTTTATATTATTTTGAGGTATGCTTATTACACAGGTCTAGAAATCTTACACGTAAGTGATTCCCAAATTTATCAGAATGGCCCTTTTTAATCTAAACTCCAAACTCTAGCATCACATCTCGATTTATTTTGTTAGTTCTAAATTAGTGTATTTCCATCGTCCTGCCAATAATTACGATCACTTAATTTTATGTGACACACCAAAATACCCATAATATAAAAATTGTATTTCACATTTTCCGGGTAAACTATACTATAGTCAACTGCAAAATGTTAATTGCAATATGTAACTAACAGTAACATGAATCGATTTAGGCAAAAATATTGCTGTTTAAGTGAAACGATTCTGATTAAAGCATTAAAACTTTACAGTTAATTTTCTCGAAACTTGATTGTTTCGCTTGGGTCTTCATCTTGATAGAAGATTGACATGGAGAAAACACATCGAATCAAAGCAGAACCAAATAAAAATAAAATTCTCAAAAATTTACTGGCTGATTGGAAGAAAATCAAAACTTTCCCTAGAATGCAAAGTTCTGATCCTAATTCCTATATGGACATATGGAATTCAAGGCTATATGAGGCTGTACAAGCGCATCAAATATAGATCTTTTATAACGAACGCAATCAAAAATACTTCGCTGTATTACAAATGCTCCGTGGTATATCCGAAATTGCAACATCCATAGAGACCTTGGGATTAAAACGGCCAAAAATATGATCCAAGCACATAGTTTGAAGTACCTTTCGAAACTGGAAACTCACCCCAATGAATTAGCAATTCTGCTGTAATTTGAAAATATGTCCGATATCTAGTTTTGGTGTGTCTGAATTTAGTTCACATAAAGTTGATATCTGCAGATAGTTAGTTTTATTAACAAACCATGGACACATTGTTAAATTTCAATTCCTGTCAAATTTGGGGTGCTAGTTGACAGCCTCCTCGTGGCGCACTCTGGGCAATGTACTGTAGATCGAACGGTTGTGGTATCCAATCTCAGCGTATAGTAGAGAAACAGTATATAGCAGATAGTCAACAAAAAGATGAAATGTCGGGTATAAACAAAAACATACTCCAGGTGAGTCAGAACTTAGATTCTAAATCCCACCACGACATTGCAAAGGAAATGGTCGGTAGGCAACCAGGCTGATCCTTTTCTTAGTACTCATTTTCATTTCATTTCATTTCATTTCATTTCATTCATTATGTCGCTTTGATCGAAGAAGCTGTTCCCAGGAGGTCGTGCCTTTAACAACTCCAACGCGGACTTACAATTTTTATTATAAAACTACTAAATCGGTATGCTTAGCCAGGTTTGCCCTGTTACCGTCCCTGCCATCGAGGAGGCGCATACTCGTCTACTTATAACTAGCGTTTAACATTAATTTACTTGAGATAAAAATCTGGTGTACTATTCTCTGTCTATCTACCGCTTAAAACGGTATCACAGAACTTCTTGAAAGAGTTGAGGTTGATTGGCAGCATTAGAGTTAGTTTACTTGCTGGCCACTCAACTCTTGTGTCTATTATTAGTTGTTCTCTAGCTTCTTGAGCTAGATCACAGTCATAGAGGATGTGTTCTATTGTATCCTCGCCCTGTCCACATTCACAGGTGCTTGAGTCCGCTAGATTCAGTCGGTGCATATAGGAAGCCATTCTACCATGTCCTGTTAACATTTGGGTGAACCATACGCTTAGAGGAATCTTTGTCTCTAATCTCGCCGCAATGTTAGGCAGATAACTATATGTTATTCTGCCATCCACTGAGTGCGACCATCTGTCCTGCCATATTGCTATTGACGCTTTTCTCGTTTTCCTCTTGAGCAAGCCCACGAGGTTCGGCCGAATTTGATCGCCTTCTATTATCACGTTTCCATAACTCACATTTTGTCTTTTCCTAATTTTGTAGTTGGCAATTCTTTCATTTAACAGTATATCAATGGGTATCATGCCGGCCAAGACAGGAACGGCGTCAGTTGACACCGTTCTGTAAGCCTTGGTTATTCCGAGCAAGATACTTCTTTGGGCACTAACTAGTGTACGCCGATGGTGGCAGTTCATTCGGTCTGCCCATGCCGCGCACGCATATGTTAATGAAGATACCACAAGGCCTTCATATATTATGGATAGTGTTTGTTGCTTGAGGCCCCAGTTCTCTTTAGCAACTCTTTTTAGCACAGCGAAAACCTTTTTACTATTTTCAGCGACTCTTTTGACATGTGAAGTGACTCCAAGACGTTCATCAAAGTCAACTCCCAGCCATTTGACAGTTTTAACCATCTTAATTCTTTGGCCATTTACGGAAACCAATGGTGGTCTCCTAATGTCCAGCGAACCTTTAAGTTGGATCATGACTGTCTTTTCTGAGGAAAGCTCCATTTTGTAGCTTTTGCACCAGTCCACCATCCTGTCTATGGCAAGTTGCGCTTTTTCTTGAATACTTTGTCTTGAATTTCCCGCAAAAAGCATTACCTTATCATCCGCGAATGCTACTTCTTGGACTTCCTGGTTCATGCTTCCGTTGAAGACTATATTCCAGAGATGTGGACCCAGGATGGAACCTTGCGGACAACCTTTGTTGACCATTTTTTCAAGTGTTCCATGACTTGAAATAACAGTTGCCTTTCTTTCAGAGAAATAATTGTTTAGGATGTTGTAGAGATTGCATGGGCAATTGAATCTCTTTAGCTCCAACATAATGCTGGGCCACCACAGGTTGTCGAACGCACCAGATACATCTAGGAATACTCCAAGATTGTACTTTTGGTCCGACTATTTCACCATATTGATCAACTCGATCATTGCGTCCTCTGTGGATTTATTTTCTCTGAAGCCAAACTGTTTGTCGCTATAGGTACCACTTCCTTGGAATATGTCCATTAACCTGCCGGCAATTAACTTTTCAAATAGTTTGCCAAGGACAGGCAACAGCATGATTGGTCGATAAGATTTGGGATCGGTTTGACACCTATCTCCAGTTTTTCTAATGATTACTAGTTTGCCATTTTTCCATGCTTTGGGGAATATTCCTTTACTAAGACAAGTATTCATAAAGTTCGTGATACAGGGCCCTACAATAGGCCATGCACGTTGTATCACTTCGACCTCGATGTTGTCTAGGCCTGGCGCTTTACCGGTTTTCATAGACATGATAGCCAAAGTGGCCTCTTCATCACTGAAGTGGCTCACGTTTGGTGTGGTTGGTGAAGTGCTACGATCGGCGCGGATTTCTTTTTGCCTCTCGGAGTCATTTTCCTCGTAGTCGTCAGGCAGTAAGGTGTTAAGCAAGCATTTGGTAGTGTCCTCCCAACAGATTGTTGTTAGTCCGCTACCGCTCACCAGGGTACTTAGTACCTCATTCGTCTTCAATTTGCCTGTGTTAAATTTGTAGACAAAGCCCCACGGTTCCGCATTTCCATGCTCCGTTATGAACTCTCTAAGGCTCATTTGGCTTTTGTCTTTAATATTTTTGAAGTACGCCCTTCGGTGTGCCACATAGTTAAGCCTTTTGCTTTCCCGAGAGTCGGGGTTTTTATCTTTTTGATATAACTTGCGCAACTTACGAACCAATTTTCTACTTTCAGTTAGGTCAGGAGACCACCAAGACAATTTTGACTTGCGAGCACGTTTACGTGGAATAGTAGCGCTACAGACTTTGATTATTGAACTGGTTATTGTTTGTTCAACTCGATCGATATCGCTTTCGATCGTTACCTCCAGGTCTTTTGCCAGGCTTAGCCAGATGCTACTTAGCTGGCTGTAGAAACCCTCCCAATTGGCATGCCTTAAGGCATACCGAGGAGCTATCTTAGATGGTGCGGAATCATTATGTGTGTCCTCCGAGCTCAAGATCGTGACAATTAATCGGTGGTCACTTGATGTCCAATTTTTATGGACGGACCAACTTCTTATTTTTCTTAACAGACCACCCGTCATGAGAGTGAGATCAATATTTGACTCTCCATTGTGGGAATATGTACTTGGCTGCCCTTCTTCGTTTATAACGAATAGGTTACTTCTTGCAATAAATTCTTCGACGAGGACTCCTCTTTCGTTTGCGTCCTTATTGTGCCAAAGTTTAGACTTTGCATTGAAGTCGCCAGTAATTATAATAGGATAGTCTTTTAGACCATCCATGATTTTGTCAAGTTTGTTAATATATTCCACTGGATCGTCTGAATATTGAAAATAGATACTGACCAAGTAAAATTTTCCTATATTAGATCTCACCTCGATACACACACAGTGTGAGTCGCAGTACTGTGCGATTTTAATAACCTCAAGATCGTTATTGAGTATGCCAATTGCTGCTTTTGTGTTATTGTTGCATCCACTGATTATCCTTGTGGACGTGGTCATTCCCCCTATGACACCTTTAACCGCGTAAGGTTCCTGCATGCAGAGTATATCGATTGCTTCTTTTTCAGTAGATTGTCTAATCTCGTACCCAACTGCTTTAGCATTTTGCATATTCAGTTGGGCGATCTTCAATCGATAATTGTTTTTGTTTTTAACTATCATAGACAGTTCGCTTCATCATAAGGTTCAAAGCCGTTTTGTATGAAGTACAAACTTTGCTACGCGACGAATGGTCGAAAGCCCTGTTTGCCTTCCGACAAGAAGCGCATTTAGCGTCTTCAGTCTTTTTTGTGCATGATTTTTGGTCATGCCCATTTTCACCGCAGTGACCACAAATGTGGTTTAGTTCCTTACAGAACTTGGCAATGTGTCCAAATGTCTGGCATTTGTAACACTTTGTCAACCTGATGAAGTCTGTTATTCTGCATGAGGACCAGCCTAGATAAACACGACGGTTTTTTATGAGGATATTCCTCGCAGCTGGCGACACCTCGATTACCCAATGGACTGACTTGGCCTCTTTTGGTCCAGTCATGAAACTACGTTTCAAGTCCTCAATCTTTACTGATTCAGAGTTACATTGTTTTATTAAGGCTTCTTTGATTGTCTCAATCTTTTCAGCCCTATCCACATCATAGATGATTATTCTGGGCATACGTTTGTCTGGTAGCGATGCAACCAGCCCAGCATTTGATAGCTCCTTATTGGCTAGGAAGAAATCTAGATCTTCCTTTCTTCCCGTTTCGATTAGAACGCCATCCTTGATGGCGGTGACTTTTCTGACCGAAACGTTAGCCGCTGCCGGGTTTATTATTTCCCGCAGCTTATTTTTGACCTCCTCACTGTTAGTGAAGGAGGTCTCCCTACCCGCCATGGCTTTTACAGTGACAACCTTTGATGGTTGCCACTGGGTCTTTCTTTTGACTCCCGTTAAAAGGACGGGGACCTGGGGTACCGCATTTTTCAAAGTCTGCGCGTACGATATCTTTTTCTCTGATTTAATTGCTTGTACTATCTCGGATCTTTCGAGCAGTCGGCCTTTAAAGCCAGCAATTTCTAGGCTCATCAATTGGCCTGCGTCTACAATAGCGCTAAGGCAATCCATAAGTTTTGCCCTTTCTCCCATGTTAATTCTGGAGATCTGCTTTATCTCCAGTTCTATCGCTTTGACAGCTTCCCTTAAAGCACCGACCGAGTCAGCGACTACAGGCTGTGCGGTGGGTTGCCGGGACCCATCCTCCACAGCCTCGTTGTCATCAGTTCGAGCACGTTTACTGCGGCTCGAAACGGATGCAACGGGTGATCTATCGACACCCATGTCCTCCCACCACCCTATCTACACTGAGTTTTTCCTGTATTTCGCCGTACAGTGGAATTTTTATTGCACCCTTAAGATGTGACCACTTATTCGTTGCCTCCCCTCGACCTCGTAGAGGTAACAGCTCAGGAAACAGATTTGCTTCTGTTTGGATGGGATGATAGGACTTAAATTATTTTAATTGTCAATGTTTTAATTTTATTTAATTATTTTTATTCGTTTGTAATGTGTATTGGTTTAATTAGCGCTTATAAGTAGATAGACAATACTAAATACTTATCCCCTTTTCTTAGTACTACTGGAAGCAAGGAACAAGCGATACATGAATGGCCCTTTGTTGGAAGAAGAACGGCACTCCAAAGAACACCACCATCAACCCCACCGCCAGGGAACACCACACTGCTGTGTGAACTAAACAAGGAGGAAAATACCTCTTCCATCAAGCATAAAAATTCCAAGCCAACTGCCGAAGCCACGCTAAGTGCACGAGCAGTTATAATAAATAACGCGGAATTAATAAATAAAGCAAATGGAGAAGTTAATCGCGCAGCCGAACAATGAAGTTGCCGTGCTAAAGAAAGAAAACCATATGCTAAAGGAAACCGTAAATAAAAATAACAACGCAGGAAACTTAGCAATAATGAACAACCAATTTCAAGTACTCGCAGATCAAGCCGAATATCCAACTGATGAAGATAAGCTTGAAAAAGAAACAAACTGGAGGCTACCTAAAAATCCAAGAGGGCAAATAAGACCCCTAGAAAAGAAACCAACCCAAGCAAGAGGAAAGCTGAATTATCACCAGAAGTTGAGCCAATGCAAACCCACATTAAAACTGGCAAAGCATTTTCTGGATCAAAAGTGCATGAGACAGAGAAGAAAAAACAGGTACCACCTCCGATCAATATTCTAGGAATAACAAACCACGGTAGTATTCAGAAACTGATGAAAGAAGTAGTACGAAATGACTACAAAGTAATATCGCTCAGCAATAATATTTAGAAAATAAATTCAACAGAGCCTGAAGATTATAAAGTTCTAGCTAACAAACTAAATGCTGATGGTCACCTGTGGTATACCTACGAGGACAAAAATGATCGATCAATTAAAGTAATGGCAAGAGGTCTCCATCCAACTTGCTCAAAAGATGAAATTATTGAGGACCTGCAAAACATAGGCCTGAAAATAATTGATGCAGTCAACATCATTAGAAAAGAGAGAAGAGAAAACAGGGACGGAAATGTTGAAATCATGAGAAGAGGTCTCCCACTTTTCATGCTAACCTTCGATAACCAAGAAAAAATCGAAAATATTTATAATATTAAGGCTATCCTCAACCTTAGAGTTAAAATAGAAACTACTGTATAGATACAACACCGAAGTGTATCAACTGTAATGGCCAGCATCCAGGCAACTACAGAGGATGTGAAGTTGCAGTAGAACTACAAAAATGAGAGATAAATCACATAACATACAAAGCCAGAGAGTAAACGAAAACGTTACTTATGCACAAATAGTTCAGCAAACAGGAGAAACAGTTAAAAGTGGATCTCGTTCTACAGGACATACTGAGAAATCTAGAGAACCTTAACAAAAGACTTATTTCGCAGGAAATGAGTCTGCAGAAAACACTAGAAGAAATCAGAATCACAAACTAGTTTCAATAAAAGAGTAGAAGGAAACCTTGGTCAAGTGTATCAAAATATAAATTATATAAAATCGAATTATAAACAAGAAATGAATAAAACATTACGAATTGTAGCCTGAAATGCAAATGGGCTATTGCAACACATTCAAGAACTAGATATATTTTTAAACATGCATAATATAGATATATGTCTTATATCAAAAACCCATTTCACTAAAACTTCATTCTCTAAAATAAAAGGATATAATTGCTGCTATGCACTACATCCTGAGAACAAAGCCAGAGGTGGATCAGCTTGTTGAGAACCTTTCCATGCAAGTCACAACAATCAAAATACAATGAAGCAATATTAAAACATGCAGTATCTCAGCAATATATTGCCCTCCAAGATACAATCTCAAACAAGTAGATTATACTAATCTTCTCAAAACCCTAGGAAGTGTCTTTTTAGTTGGAGGTGACTATAATGCAAAAAATACATATTGGGGATCTCGGTTAACGACCGCTAAAGGAAAAGAACTGTTCGCAGCAGGCAAACAACTAAAATGCGAGTTTCACTCAGGCGGTACACCAACCTATTGGCCTACGGATACCAGTAAGATTCCAGACCTTATAGACTTTTTTATTACAAGAGGGATTTCAGATAATTATATCCATATAGAGAACAGTGAAAGTATATCATCAGATCATTCACCAGTTATTATGATACAATTATTTTGAAAGAGAGCAACCCGAAATTAACGAGCTTCAAAACCAATTGGGATCTCTTCCAAACACAGTTAACAGAAAGAATTAGTCTGCAGAGCCCAATACAGGGACCAGTCCAAATAGAAGACGAATTAGATAAGCTCATCCATAATATCCAATATGCTGCGTGGGAAGGCACTCCAAATAATAAGCAGGAAATGAAGCACAATGCTAGCTATCCAGAGGAAGTGAGAGAACTTCTTAAAAATAAAAGAAAAGCACGGAAGAATTGGGAAAAACATCGAAATCTTGAAAATAAAAGAGTATTTAACCATTTGTGTAACAAATTAAAATCGATCAGTTAATAAATACCTCAGCACTCTAACTGGGCAAAAAGATACTGATTATTCATTATGGAAAGCAACTAAGAATATTAAAAGACCTAAACTTCAGATTCCTCCAATTAAAAATAATAAAAATTGGGCTCGAAATGCTAAACAAAAAGCAGATTTGTTATTGCAAATCACCTTGAAGAAACATTCCAACCTTACCCAAAACAAACGGAAGAGGAAAATATTACACCAATAAATAAACAGGATGAAGTAAATATTACACCTGTAACATTGAAAGAACTAAAATGGGAAATCAAGAATAATCTGAATGCGTATAAGGCTCCAGGTAATGATCTTATAACGGGTCAGATAATAAAACTGTTACCGGAGAAAGCGTTGAGGAAACTAGTGCATATATTTAATGCAGCATTTCGACTAAGTTATGTACCAAGACAATGGAAAGTTGCAGAAGTAATTATGATACTTAAACCGAACAAACCTCCGCATGATAAAGCTTCATATAGGCCAATTTCTCTGCTACCAACATTATCGAAACTATTTGAAAAGGTTCTTCTTAAAAGACTAAAACCAATTATCGAAGAAAGGAATCTTATCCCTTCACATCAGTTTGGATTTAGGCAAAAACATTCTACGATATAACAAGTACATCGAATTACTGATGTAATCGAGAAATCACTATAGAAATAAAACGAATATGCTCAACTATATTCCTTGATGTAGCGCAAGCATTTGACAAAGTATGGCACCAGGGGCTAGAATTCAAACTTCATCGAGATCTTCCGGAGCAATTTTTTCAAATTTTAAAATCATACATATCAGAGAGGTACTTCCGAGTAAAGTATGAGAATGAATACTCCCAACTAAAAAGAATAACAGCCGGAGTACCACAAGGGAGTGTTCTTGGGCCAAAGGCGACTTTTGCCGATGACACGGCAATACTTGCAACAGCAAAGAACATCAATGACTCCACTAGTCAATTACAGAGGGCTACTAACCTGATATGTAATTGGACAAATAAATGGCGAATTAAATTAAATGAAGCAAAATCAATCCAATTGAACTTTACAAATCAAAAAGTTAACCATATACCAATAATGATAAACTCAATAGTAGTACCCCATGCAAACACTGCCAAATATCTTGGTATGACTTTAGATGCTAAGCTTAGATGGAAGGAACACATAAAAAAAAGTGAGAAAAATGCATTGGCTCCTAGGGAGACAATCTGAACTAGCGATCCATAACAAACTGCTGTTATACAAACAAATTCTGAAGCCTGTATGGACATATGGTAGCCAACTCTGGGGATGTGCCAAGAAGACAAACACCAAAATCATACAAACAGTCCAAATAAAATCCTACGATGTATTGTTAATGCGCCATGGTACATTCGAAACGACAACCTCCATCGAGATCTCAAGATTGAGCTTGTCGCGGATGAAATTAAGCATTATGCAACAAAATACCTATGTACAACGTCTGTACCAGCATCAAAATCTGGACATACGCTGTATGCTGACTACATCTCCAACAAGGAGACTGCAATGAACCAAACCACTGGAGTTATCGCGACCAGGACGTCAGTAGACTTACTGTGGCGAAAAATCTGAGGGAGGAGTTACACGAAACTGGGGATAATCACTTGATTATGCCGACTATTCAAAATACTTTATTATACAATGTAAATTACTAAAAGGGTACAAGACTCAGTCGTAATATAATTTAAAAAAAAAAAAAAACAAAAAAAAAAAATTTAAATTTTAGCAAATCTTGATGTGAAATTTGATCAAATTTCTAAAATTGAAATAGAATATTACACACACAAAATTATGTTTAATATATGTAGTATGTTTTCGGTTCTCGTCAAACACCAATTTATAAGCAATTTAGCCTATTTCCAACTAAATATATTTCCAAATTATCTGTATACTGAAATGTTCTCTCAAGCCACACACAAACCGTTTTAATTACAATCTTCATTGTATACGAACTTTAAAAACCGCTAAACATATTTTATTAATGTATTTATGTGAATTTCAAACACTATTTTTGTAAACTCATTGTGTATTTTATAGATAGTAGCTTAAAGTATATAATAACACTGTGAACAATAAACAATATATACGATTCCCTAATAAGCATTACACAGATATCACATTTAAAAGAAACTGTGTTGCGGTTTGTTTGGCATATAAACACATATTATATCTTGTTTTATTATGAATTATGATGTGCTGCACAATAATATATAATACCATCATGATCATAAAAACATTAGTCAGTCGCCGCAATTTTGAACAAAAAAAAAAACCCAAAAATAGATGATTGCGCGCCACCGCTTATCTAACTATTCAAAATAGTTTTAATAATAATATAAGAATTAGTATAAATCAAATTAACTGCAAAACTAGTTTTTATATATTTATTTAAAATTTACGTTTTTGCATATATTATTAATTTAACCGGTTCCCCTAATAATTATTTTGTCTAAAAGATAAAAAAATCTCTTATTTGATTTGCATGCATAAAAATTCTACAAGTCGCATTGTATACGCATCATATACACATACGTAAAAAAATATATCATTTTTAATTTATCGCTACCATTTTAAAAATTGTGTTGAGTTGTCGTAATCATAGAACATAGAATTTATCTACATATGTGTAGATGCGTCTAAATACTGACATATTTCATTTTATATATACGAGTGTTGTGTACAAAAATATAAATTTCATTGAATTGTCAATTTTAATTTGACTAATTTCAATGAAACTTCATATACAAACTAAGCACAAAATATTAAAACTTCATATCATCGAATATATATAGACCGCAGAGATTCATAATCTGGGTTCCGCGCGGTAACTGGATTATTTATGTTCAAAATAATTTTTCATGATTTATCTTAACCGATTTTGAATTTAACGTCATTTTGGGCCCAATAGCAATAGTCATTGTGAATCGTCATTGTGGTTTCCGTTGAATTTTCCTCAAATTCAGTTTCTTACAAGGTGCATACATGATATAAAAAATAAAAATTCTGATGCACAAAAATTCACCACGAAATTAGCTGTATGAGTTTAAATATTCACTACTCGAAATATAATTTCATCAGTATAGCCTTTGTTAATAACGAAAATATTATGACTTTTGAGTGAAAACTTTTGTTTAACTATACTCAAAATGGCAAGTCTTTGTTTATACAGACTGTGTCCGAAATCTGTGATAAAAAATCGTGAATTAAATTTTTGACATTTACTTGAAAATACCGAACACACTTAAATTATTCGAGTCTATTACTATGATAATTTTTGACAGCTATCGAATAATTTGTGTACGCATTTGCACGTGTAATTTATACATACATAATAATATATTCTAAAATTATTAATACATATAATAATAATAACGTGACATTCAATGGATGGATCCTTTATTAGTCTTCACAAAAAATTTGAGGTTATGAAAACTAAAATTGACATATATGACGTGGGAAAAAAACTATGAGGTGGGGAGATTTATTACACATTTCGCACAGCATAATAAAAAATCGTGAATGTAGTGGAATAATTATCAAACAAATGTCATAAAATTAATTTACGATTTTTTATCACAGGTTTTGGACACAGTCTTAGAAATAAACGAGCACAAAACAAGTTGCTATTTTTGAATGTCTTATAAAGGAACATTTTTTTAGGCAAAATATGTTCCGCATTGACGAATAAATAGCAACACAAGGATAATTTTCAGTTTTGTTAATATGGCAAACCTGGTGAAATTTTCGATTCGAGCTGAGAATATTTCAACTCAGATAGCTAACTACGTGGTGAAATTTTGTGCACCAGAATATTTTCTTTTGTATCATGTACGCGGCTACAACTTCATTATATCGCAAACCAATTAAGCTGCTTGGTGAGTTCTTAGTTGAAAATTTGTTTCACCAGAACCAATTTCGCATCGAACAACATGTCAATGCATACAAATGCTGTGTTTTTTTATTAACGGAACTTCAAGTCTTATATAGAACATCGGTAATAATACTGGGAAATTTAATTTAATTTAATCAATATATTTTTTTCATGTTCTATTTATTTTGAATAATTTCAACTTTTAACAATATTTTAATGACGTTTATTGTCAAATAATACATGTATTAAGCTAAATAAAAAAATAAATATTGAATTAAAATATGTGTAGTTTAACTTTAAATGATGATTTATGATAAAAAATTAAATTCATTTGGATTTTACTGAAAAAACGAAAAAGTTCTTATCCAGAACTATATTTGAACTCGAAAATTTTTGAATAAAAAAACACGACATAAAATATCTTTACTCTGAAGTCAATTGTGATTATGTTTTATCAAAGATCAAAACTACAATATAACAACTAACAGATCAAAAATCTGCATACGGTAAGCTGTATGCAATTGATTCAAAACACTACAGTTTTGTTTTGTAGTTGTAAAGTAATTTCCAAGGTTAAAATTCACCCAACTGTTACTCTTTTCCTGCAGCCATCTCTCGGCCAATAGCTTAAGATCTCGAACGTAAAACGGAAAAACGAAATGTAATACAATTTGGCTGTGTACAGGTTCAAGAAAGTTTTTACAATATTTAGACACATAATTCGAATTTGTTGAATAGATGTGATGTGAAATCATAATTAAATAAAAAAATTTAATTATATAAAGATAAAAGTTACGATTGTGGGGACATTTCTATACGAGTAGAGACACTACCGTAAATGTAAAACTGTTATAAAGTATATGTGTCTAGACTATTCAAGAATGGTCTAGACACTCTCGAATATTGTGGCAATTTCTAGAAGGTTAGAATATTTGGTATAAATACGCGATAAACATTTAGAAGTAAGTTAGTTGTATTTTAACTGTGAGTATGCTAATAGTAATAAAAGGGAAAAAGTGAAGTTAAGTCACAAACGTAGTATATCCAGATGAATTTTTGAGAAAGAAAATTTGGTCGAATATCGAGGAACACAATATAATTTCTAAACATTTTCATTACTGCCGTCTATTTATACAAAGCAGAAACATCATCAAAAATTACCAAATAACCAAATAATCATCAAAAATTAACAGATAACCAAATTACAAAAATAAAATAAATTAAAATATTGGTTTGTATGTAATAGCAATGTCTAGATATGTACATACTTATGTATATAGATTATATAATATTGTTACGATTTTGCCTTGTCAAATTCAAGGTTCGATCACTGGATTGTGAATAAAACAAACGATGTAAATTCTAGAACACACTAAATTTATTTATTTCCGATTAAACACTAATTTAATTAATTCACTTATTTAACTTAATTATTTGACTTCACAATAATTATTTTACTACACTTTAACAACACTATATTACACTTTAATAACACTTTATTTTACTTTATAAACACTTTCCTTTTAATTACTATTAGCACTCTCACGGTTAAAACACAACTGATTTACTCCCAAATGTTCGTCGCGTATTTATACCAAATATTCTAACCATTCTAGAAATGTCCAGAATATTCGATTAGTCTAGATAAGTCTAGACACCTCTACTGTTCTACTTTATAACCATTTTACATTAACGATAGTGTCGCTATTCAAACATAGATGTCGCCACGATCGTAACATTACCCCCTACCTAATCCTGATTCGTCCCGAACAGGATCCAACTCACTACCCCTGTAGATCGCTAATCGCTCTATATGCACCACCTTCAACTTTCCTCGTTGCCCTTTCTTGATCCGGTAGACCACGTCATTTATTTTGGTGATGATGGTGTATGGCCCTTCCCACGAAGGTTGCAGCTTTGGTGATAAACCCTTCTTCCGTTGTGGGTTGTAAAGCCATACTAACTCTCCTTCTTCGAAACCTTTATTATTTGCTCGTATGTCATATCGAGCCTTCATCCGGTCACTTGATACTCGTATCTTCTCTCGTACAAACTGGTGTACCTGGTCGAGTTCTCCTCTCATCTGGTCGACATAATTCTGTCTATCTAAAGCTGATGACGGAACAGCTCCAAACTTTAGATCTCCGGGTAATCGCAGATTATTTCCAAAAAGGATTCTCGCTGGTGTCATTCCCGTTGAGTCATGTACTGCTGATCGATACGCCATCAGGAACATCGGAATATGTCGATCCCAGTTACGTTGATCATTATCCACGACCTTTGCTAAATATTTCTCCAACGTCCCGTTGAATCTTTCCACCATACCATCCGACTGTGGATGCAGAGGCGTTGTTCTTGTTTTATTTATACCGAGTAACTGACATACTTCCTGAAATACAACTGACTCAAAGTTTCTTCCTTGGTCTGTGTGAACCTCCATTGGTACTCCAAAACGACTTATCCAATTATTAACCACGGCGTCAGCTATCGTGGTTGCCTCCTGATTAGGTATGGGATACACCTCTGGCCATTTGCTAAAATAGTCCATTATTACTAGTACATATTTGTTACCAACATCCGTAGTCCGGAATGGTCCTGCCACATCCATTGCGATCCTTTCAAACGGCGCTCCGACGTTATATTGCTGCATTGCTCCTCGACTTTTCCGTGCAGGACCTTTTACCGCCGCACATTGATCACATCTTTGGCACCACTCCACTACAGATTGTCTACATCCTGACCAGTAAAAACGTTGACGTATTTTGGCAAGTGTTTTATTAATTCCCAGATGACCCCCACTTGCCCCTCCGTGATACTCCTTCAATATCTCGGCAATTCTAGACTTAGGCACCACTTTTACCAATTGCTTCACATTACCGTCCGAGCTTTCCCATATTCGTTTTAAGCATCCGTTCTCGATTTGGAGGCTATCCCATTGTGCCCAGTAAGCCTTTACCGTGGGACTCTTATCCGCAATTTCACACCAAGTTGGACGATTTCCTGTCTCTTTAAGTTGCATGATTATTGCCAAATCTGGATCTGCTAACTGCTCGTCCCTAACCGTTTCATCCGTCCATTCCTTATCGGGTAGTATTTGCATAAGCCTGATGTCGATAACGTCTTCCTTTGCTTCTATACGCCCGCAGTGCTTACATTCCACTTGACATGGTCGTCTTGACAATGCATCAGCATTTCCATGTGCACTCCCTTTCCGATGTTCGATCTGGTAATGATAGCTCTGTAGTCGCTCAATCCAACGCGCTACCTGTCCTTCTGGGTTCTTGAACTGCAGTAGCCAACGTAATGCTCCATGGTCCGTTCGTATATGAAATTCTTGGCCATAGAGGTACTTATGAAAATGTTTCACACATTCCACTATAGCCAACAATTCCTTACGAGTTACACAATAGTTACGTTCTGGTTTAGATAACACCTTCGAGTAATAAGCTATTACTCTTTCTTGCCCTTCAATTTCTTGCGACAACACCCCTCCGATGCCATCATTACTTGCATCGGTATCAAGAATAAACTTAACACCAGGTATAGAGTATGCCAACAATGGTGCCGTACATAATCGCCTTTTCAACTCATTGAATGACTCCTCTTGCTCGTCATTCCATTCAAATGCTCTGTTCTTCCGGGTCAAATCATGTAAGCTCTTTGCCACATTGGCAAATCCTGGTACAAACCGCCTATAATAAGTGCACAATCCGAGGAAGCTCCGTAATTCCCGTAAATTTTTAGGTCTTGGCCAGTCCTTTACCGCTGATATCTTGTCCTCATCGGTGTGGATTCCATTGGTCGTTATCTTGTGCCCCAAAAATTTTACCTCCGTTCTGAATAATGAACACTTCTTCGGATTTAACTTCAAACCGGCTGATTGTAATCGCTTCCATACCTCTGACAAATTTGTTAAGTGTTCTTCGAAATCCTTTCCCATAACAATGATGTCATCCAAATACACGAGGCAAGTCTTCCAGTGCAGTCCCTTTAACACGCGCTCCATAAGTCGTTCAAAAGTTGCCGCGCCATTACATAATCCAAATGGCATAACGTTAAACTGCCATAGCCCATTACCCACACTGAATGCCGTTTTTTCACGATCTTGCTCTTGGACTTCCACCTGCCAATACCCGCTTTGCAGGTCCAATGTTGAAAACATTCTAGCACCTGACAATGTGTCTAACGTGTCATCGATCCTTGGTAATGGGTAGCTATCCTTTTTCGTTACTGAATTTAGCTTTCGGTAATCGACACAAAAGCGCATTTTCCCATCCTTCCTTTGGACTAATACTACAGGTGAACTCCATGGACTGTTTGATGATTCAATCACTCCATCTGCCTGCATGTCCGTTACCATTCGATCCACCTCTTCTCGTTTTGCTAAAGGTAACCTTCTCGGTGCTTGGCGTATAGGTGTCTCCGTTCCGGTATCAATTCGATGTTTCACCATGTTAGCCCTTCCATTATTATCCGGTGTATTGCAAAATATCGACTTATACTGTTCGAACAGTTGTCGTGCTGAATTTTTCTGGTTCATGGTAAGATCCCCAGTCCATTTCTGCATGAGGTGTTCTACTATTTGCTTCTGTCCTTGCGTATCGGTGTTTCTAATCGGATTTTTCTGCTCGCATTTCATTATCGTTGACACCTCTTCACATTTACCAATAACAGTTCCTTTCTTAATTGTTTTTGTCTTTTCCGAGAGATTTAGGGTCCTAATCGGTACCCTACATTCGTTATCTGATTTTACTAACGTCCTCCCTATCATAATTCCTTTGGTTTCGCTTTCTTCTTCACTGGCTTCTACAACCCACAACCTGGGTGGCCCAGAACCTCCCTCCAATCTCCCCCACACAATTGTTTCCGAATTCGGTGGCAGCTTTTCCCGATGTTCTATTATTACCCGCCTAGTAGTTGCTTCCACATCATCCACTCGTAGTGGTAACTCGAAATTATCACAGTCCAATACTCCTCTTCCAACATCCACCACGAAGCCATTCGCCCTCATGAAGTCCATCCCCAAGATGACTTCATCCACTATCTTTGCGACCAGCACTTCGTGTTGGAATTGAGCATTGCCTATCTCAATTCTCACAAGCTTCCTACCCTTTATGTCTGCGCTCTCTCCTGTGGCTGTACGTAATTTCAACTCATTGGCTGGTAGTACTCTTCCCTTTACTAGATCCTCATGGACAAACGTGCGCACCGCTCCTGTATCCAGGGTAACCACACAGCTCTTCCCGTCAATACTTCCTTTAATTGTTAAGCTGTCACCGACTCGTCCCAATCTCGAAATAGGGATGGAGGTTATGGGGCAATTGGTTGTGGGAGTCAGCTTCTGCCCCTTTAGGCTGACTCGTTGTAGTTTAACGACTCCTTTCGTTCTTGGCCATCTTCCTTGACCAACGTTCGCTCTCTACTTAATACTCGTCGTTGCAAAGGAGATCGCGATCTTGTACGTCTCCATTTTCCTTCTTTACAGTCTCTCGACATATGACCCATTTTGTCACATGTCCAACATTTTATTTTGCTACCACCCTCTCTGTATCTTGGAACCGATCGCTCGACGTTGGTGCTGCTATCCATTTCTACTCGTCGTACCTTAAGCGACGGTTTTATGATAGCCTGCGCAGTCTCATTTATTAAAGCACACGCGATGGTCTCGGTAAAAGTCGCTTTAGGTGATAACATCACTGCTTTACGTGTTTCCGGATCCCGTATTCCATCGATGAATGCGTCCATCTTAATCCTCTCCATGTAATCGGGAGATGTATTCACATGTGCCAAATGCACTAGCCGCTCGACTGCTGCGGAATATTCTTGAAGAGTCTCTCCGATCTTTTGACATCGGCTCTTCAGCTCCATACGATACATCTCTCGCTTATGGTCACTTCCATACTTCCGATCCAGCGCCTTCATTATTTCGTTGTAATTACTACGGTCATACTGCGGAATAGTCTGCAGTGTTTCAGCCGCTTCTCCTTTTAGAGCCACTATTAATGCTGTTCCCCGATTTGCGTCATTCCACCCATTTTGGTTAACCGTTGTCTCAAATTGAAATTTGAAAACCGCAAACGAAGTTGTGCCATCAAATATCGGTGGCTTAAATTTCATTGCTTGAATTGGCTGAGATACTGGCGACGATGTTCCGTTAACTTTGAGGTAAAGAAGTTCTTTTTCGAACCCTAGAACTTTCTCTTGTAACTCTTCCATCTGTTCACTCCCATTCCTAACTTTCTGCTCCAACCCTTGGATGTCCTTTTGTAATTTTTGTTCAATTTGCTCTACTTCTTCATGTAAATTGATATACATTTCATTGAATTTCTCATCCATTTTGTTATTGATCTCGCCCACCGACTGCTTAATTTCCTGATTTGATTGATCGATTTTCTGATTTAATTGATTACTAGATTGTTCCATTCTCAAATTGGACTGCTTCATTTCCAAATTGGACTGTTTCATTTCCATCATAGCTGCCATTAATTGCGCCATATCAAAATTTCCAGAAGGTACCGATGCAACCTCCACTACCGCCTCTTTACTTTCTCCATTCTCTTCGTCCCCTTCTGCGTGGTCGGAAAATGTCGATTCATCAAAATTATAATCGTTGCCTCAATACATTTTTCTGGCCGACCGTTGACAAACCACGTCGCTCCAACTCTTCCTTTAAATCGGAAATCTTCAATTCGTCTAGAATCATCTTTTAATTCACAATCCCACCGCTGTCACCAATTGTTACGATTTTGCCTTGTCAAATTCAAGGTTCGATCACTGGATTGTGAATAAAACAAACGATGTAAATTCTAGAACACACTAAATTTATTTATTTCCGATTAAACACTAATTTAATTAATTCACTTATTTAACTTAATTATTTGACTTCACAATAATTATTTTACTACACTTTAACAACACTATATTACACTTTAATAACACTTTATTTTACTTTATAAACACTTTCCTTTTAATTACTATTAGCACTCTCACGGTTAAAACACAACTGATTTACTCCCAAATGTTCGTCGCGTATTTATACCAAATATTCTAACCATTCTAGAAATGTCCAGAATATTCGATTAGTCTAGATAAGTCTAGACACCTCTACTGTTCTACTTTATAACCATTTTACATTAACGATAGTGTCGCTATTCAAACATAGATGTCGCCACGATCGTAACAATATAATAGACAGTGCCATCTACTAGTAAGTAGATGTTAAATACATTTCGAAATAGTTAATTAGGTTCCTCGATTGCAGTATACATATAACCACGTCTTTATTCGTCAATAATTCGTCTGGATATATTACGTCTGCGGATAAGTGTTTATAAAGTGTTATTAAAGTGTAATAAAATAATTATTGTGAAATTAAATAATTGAGTTAAATAAGTGAATTAAGTAAATTAGTGTTGAGTGTAATAATTCGGAAATAAATAAATTTAGTGTCATCTAGAATTTACATCGTTTGTTTTATTCATAATCCAGTGATCGATTGTTTGACAGGGCAAAAACGTAACAATTGGTAATAGCGGTGGGGTTGTGAATTAAAACATAATTCTAGACTAGTTAAAGATTTCCGATTTAAAGGAGGAGTTGGAGCGACGTGGTTTGTCAACGGCTGGTCAGAAAAACGTATTAAAGCAACCATTACTGCAAGCATTGGAGATGGACGGTATTGATCCGGCTAGTTACAATTTTGACGAATCAACATTTTTCGACCACGCAGAAAAGAGCAAAGAGGATCAGAGTGCAGTGGTTGAAGCAGTACCGGTGCAAACTGGAATTTTCGATATGGCGCAGTTAATGACTGTAATGATGAGAATGGAACAGTCCAATTTGGAAATGAAACAGTCTATTGAACAGTTAGTTGAAAGGTCAATTGAAAAGTCAGTTGACAAGTCTGTTGAAAAGTCAATTGGAGAATTAAATCATAAAATGGAACAGTCCAGTAACCAATTAAATCGCCAACCAGGACCCTCGATGAAGTTCAACCCACCGATATTTGATGGCACAACATCGTTTGCAGTTTTCAAGTTTCAATTTGAGACAATGGTCAATTAAAATGGTTGGAATAACGCAAATCGTGGAACCGCGTTAATAGTGGCTCTAAAAGGAGAAGCGGCTGAAACATTGCAGACTATTCCAAAACAAGACCGAAATAATTACAACGAAATAATGAAGGCGCTGGATCATAAGTATGGAAGTGACCATAAACGAGAGATGTATCGTATGGAGCTATGATGAGTCGAAATCAAAAACTCGATGAGACTAGTGCATTTGACACATACAAATACGTCTCTCGATTATATGGATTGAATTAAAATGGACGCGTTCATTGTTGGAATACGGGATCAGGCGACGCGGAAAGCAGTGATGTTATCACCTAAAGCGACTTTCGCCGAGATCATTGCGTGTGCATTAATAAACGAGACTGCACGCAGGCTATCATAAAACCGTCACTTAAGGTACGACGAGTAGAAAAGGATAGCAGCACGAATATCGAGCGGTCGGTACTAAGAAACAGAGTAGTAGTGGATCAGTGTGAAGAGTGTCCATCGAACTCAGAAGCAGTTGCACGGGAGAAAATACTCTCAGGTAATACGAATGTCAGGTAATCGAATGAAAGCTTGGAGTGATGTACTCTGCCTTAACTATGTTTAAGTTCAGAACACCAGAAGAGTTTGTTACGCTTCTTCTGGTTGTTAATTATGAGGGCATGACTTTTCAATAGCAGTCGAGATCGCTTTCGTTAGTGTACGGTTGCCTGCAAATCAAGATCTGCGATAGACCTAATCTGGTTAGTCAAATCTAGTATTGAAACGAGCTCATAGGAGAAAGTATCCCAATTCGTAAGTTTCCGATTGCGATATGGTTTTACCAATGGTCTTTTAAAGTTAATATTAAAAGAGATGCACCTATAATAAGAGGTTGATTATTCTTCAATTTGAATTAGATGCATTTTAAATTTTTTAAGTTTATAGTACAAAATTAACAAGCCATATTCGAATTTTTTAGAGTCGAAAAATATGTATTTAAAATTTTAAAAATTGCAAAATTTTATTTGGCCGTAATTCAGAAATATTAGTTTTAAATTTTGAATATTTTGAAAATTTGAACACAAAAAAGTCTCTCTCCAGAATTATGGAACTTTTTAGTTTTTAATTGTTCAAATCTCAATTCGAAATTTTAATCCTAATTATCCGAACATTGATTATTTAGAAAATTGAATTTTTAAAGTTTTATTTATAAAAAATTTAATTACGAATTTCTAAAAAGAGAAATTTTGAATTTAGAAGTACAAAATTTAATGTTTAATTTCATTGTTCGATGTAGAATTAAATTTTCATATTTATAGATTTGTAAAATTGTATTTCAACATTTTTTGGACGAAATTTGACATTCCAGTAGTTTTAAAATTCGAATTAAAATGACAAATTTTGAATTTTCTTAAACTTATGAATTATATAAATTTTAATTAGTCAAGGAACCTCGATCGAATTGATAATGAAACCGACTTTTTAGTTATACAATTCCCAATCTGATTCTTAAACTTCCATTTTCAACAATATTTTTGTATACTCTGCGGTTCTAAAATTTAAAATTGCCAAAATTTTAAAATCAAATTTCGAGTGTAGTTCGTTAAATTTGTTTAATTTAAAAAGAAATTTAAATGATAAGTTTTAACGAATACAAAAACTTTGGAACTAAATCAAGGGTTGACTATCACATTTTCGATATTCGATAGACGTTGGTGTGTGTCTTTTGTGTCTTTTTTCTCGAACCAAATTCTATTCTATTACGTAGTCAATTCCGCACTTTTTATTGTGATCACAACCTACTCGATTCTATTTCTAGGCTATTACATTTTATTATGGGGCACAACTTTGCTCGTGAAAAAAGAAATACTCGAAAGAAAGAAGAAAGAAAGAAAAAAGAAATAGAAAAGGAAGAAGATCTCAACACTGGAGTGCATCAACAGCAAAAACTGTTTGTTGCTTAGTTAGGATTAGAACGTCTTCAAATATTAAAATTTTTTAAAACATTCATCTTTTGTGTTCGCAAATATCTGGTCAGCCTAGTTCTCAGCCTATTACAGTAAATATGCACACTGTCCTTTTTCTTTTCTTCATTTTGAACATTGGTGATATTTTATCGAATGAATATATGAGAAATAGAATAGAGCAGGCCATGAATACAACAGAAATCGTGGAAATGCTAACGAATACCATATCATTCTGTTCTTGACAACAAAGACACGAATATCGAATATAGTGATGTTACAACATCCAACCTCTGGATATAATTCGAAGAATCTATCAAATTTTAAATTAAATAAATAAATCAAAATGGCCAATGATGTGTGCACTTTAGATTGGCAAAATGTAGGCAAAGTGTACCCAGCACTGGAATATTGCATATTATGGATATAAATCAAATATAGTGCTACATATGTACATGTACAAAGTGTAATATATGTACATACATATACAGTTTTGAAATACATATGTAGTCCAATTTATTTAAAATGCATAAACATACCTAATCAATATAAAATCGTTTGTATGTATACGATATACATATGTACTCGTATATGCAAAAAAAAAAGTTCACCAACCCGTATATTAGTCGCAAGTGAATAATGGGAATATTACGTTAATTAAGGAATTCCCTTTCCGCATCGGCAATAGACATATACATACATACATTATACATATGGGTGTATACCATATACTTATGGCATTGAAGCATTTTAATATCGACCTAGTCTTGCGATAAATTGCTATACAATTGCGGAGGTAGATGATTGCGATTTAGTGATAGATAATTTCTATAAATCTTAGACTTGAGTCATACAACTTTTTACATCCAATGCTAATAATTATTTATATATTTGTATATTAGAACATGTATTTAATTATGAATAATTTATAAATTTTATAATTACATTTGAAGTAATTTTAATACGGATTTTAGATCAAAAATGTAATATTCAGTCACAATCATCATTAATTAACTGTAATCCTGTGTGCCAGACGCCAATATGTTTGGCTAGTGATGTGTGGCCTCATATCAACATTAAGGCGACCATAAGGCGGCTATCCCAATTGGTTAATAAATTTGGTCTGCTCGCGACGTTGCTTTTCGTTTCAGTTATCATTTTATAATCCGAACCTGAATCCGCTTTCTGTTTGGATATTTTCTCCTTTATAGTTTGTACACCCGAACCACCAAGCTGAAATTTGGATTCGGGTTCACAATTATTGCTTGAAAATATCAACAAAATACAATGCAAAACCGAAAATCAAATCAAAAACAGAACACTCAAATTATTTATGGACATTGGCTTCTATTTTAGAATTCTAGTAGAACGATAATGAAACGTCACTGCACTATTCGAATATATGTACATACTTGATTAGGATCCTAACTAATCCTGCAACAGTAGATTAATGAGCTTGTGATGATGAATTCTATATTTCTTTACGATTGAACCTGAACTGAATTCAACATTTTCAAATTTCGCGACTGTGCCAACATAATTTCAGAGGGATTTTTTATTTTTAAATGTTTAAGTATCAACAAGGTTTGTGACGTTTCACGTCTTGTATAAGAGCACAATATTTTTTATTAAGCCATGGTTCCTAACGCAACCCAATCCGTCCGTCGCAATTCAATGTTATCTTTCCAGGTTCAAATTTGTCATCCGCTCTTTATAAATAAAGTATACGAGTAAATATAAAATTTGAGTGAAGTTTATGTTTGTGTGAAAGTCTTATTCAAGCAGTTTCGAATATCGGTGAGTCCTGATACTTAGGCTGCTATACATGACTTCCTCCGCAGATGGAAAACCATATATTTTGAAGCGTTATACGGCAAATCGAACGGTTTTATATCGTTCGTATAGCTGATATTAGATTAGCTGAATTGCGAATACTGAGATTGATTGCTGTTTGTCTTTTATTGAGACAATGAATTGCTTGCGTAAGTGGCGTATAAACTTCTATGGTCCATCGTATGGAGTTTTTAATTCAGTTCGACATTTATCAACCCTGGCGAAGACGTAATCGCAGTTGTCGGTTGTAGGTAGAGACACGGTAAATGATTTTCGACGAAGAACTCACCGGGTAGCTTGATGGTTTGACAGTTCAGATCTCCTTTAATCGGTGCTCGGATCCCAAGTAAAACGATTGGGAAGTGTTCGACCATACTATTGGCTTGTGGATGGTAAGCTATTGTACATATCTGATGGTAAGCTGTTGTACATATCTGCGTTACCTGATCAGTTGTAATGTCAAGTAGAACGTAATTGTGTACGAATGTAGTAGCAATGGTTGCTATGCAGACATATCGATCATGCAGTAAGTTTCTGACTATCGTATGAAACGATCGACATAGGATATTACATAAATACGTATTCATTGGACGGAGGAAGTGGTTCATAGATAAGTATTCATTGGACGGAGGATGTGGTCCAAAGATGTAAAAACGAATATGTTTGAATAGAACAGGTGGAATTTCGAACTGTCCAAGAAACCAAGCGTTTGCGCGGATATCATAGGATATCATATTAGCGCGGATTCATAGGATGCGAGATACCGTGTATCGTGTTGAAGATGATTCGACGTATAGGTTCTGCGATGTACGGGCGATTTGAGCCAGTATAGATGTCTCACAGGCGATTTCTAAATCAGGTACAGTTTAAAAAGCTCTATAGTTTCAATTGATGTACCAGCGTGACCTTTGGAACCAGTAAACACATTTTGATGGTGATGGTGAGAGAGTAAATTCTGAAATGCCAGTTCTGCTTTTTGTGCTTGTGTGATTGTGTTGTAATCGAAATGAGTATCGACTATGGCCGTTTCGTTATATTCGTTATGCAAACTGAATCGGCAAAAACGTTATCGTTGCCTTGAACATGTTGGATATCTGTGGTAAATTGACTAATATAATCCAAGTGGCGTGCTTACGTTGGATTACGTTCTGTTTTAGACTGAATTACTCTGGATAATCGCGGATCAAATCTCACGAAGCCCCAGCAACAAAAGATACAGACAAGGTAAATGCTATCACAAAAAATTCGGAACAGCCGCGAGGAAATGCCCACAACCGAGCAATTTCAACACGTCGCCACAATCGATGTCCGCCACGGCCTCAAAAATGTATTTGGTCCACAAAGTCCACATTTTCCTAATTTTTGAAAACACTTTACACTAACACATATGTATGTACGCATATTAATTTGTTGTTTTTGTTTTATGACAAAATTAGGAAAGTTCAGTCATGTACAATTTTGAGCTGTCATATTTTGAAATTGTTAAAATTCACTACAAAAATGGTGAAAATTTTGCAGGCACAGTTCGCAAAACTAAATCACTTTTTGGTCGTCGTGAAGCACCTTCTCGGTTGACAATAGTGAAACTGCTGGAAAAATTTAAGCTGTTGGGACAAGTTAGTGATGTGAAGAACCGAAACCGTGTGCGTCGCTCAAGACCAACTGAGAATATTGCTGCTGTAGCCCGTAGTGTTGAAGAAAACCCAGGTTTGTCGATTCCTCGTCGATCTTTGGAATTAGACATTCCACAAACAACATTACACCGTATTTTGCATAAAGACTTAGGTCTTAAGGCTTTTAAAGTTCAGTTAACACAAGAACTCAAGCCGGTCGATCTCCATAAACGTCGTATCCTCGGTGATTGGGTCCTTTAAATGCATCAAAATGATCCGGATTTTCATCGAAAAATCATCTTCAGTGATGAGGCCCATTTTCACCTCGGAAGCTACGTTAATAAGCAGAATTGTCGCATTTGGGGCTAAGAAAATCCCATGCCTCAGAGTAGCGTAGTAGGGCCTTTCCTATATCTTCTTTACACGTCCGATACCCCATTAACAAAAACAACCTTCATCGGAACTTTTGCTGATGATACTGTGTAGTATTGGCATCAAGCGGATCGCAAAACCAAGCCGTAGAATACTTACAGCACTTGATAAAATGGACCAGGGATGGGAAATTAAAGCTGAACGAAGCTGAAATCAGTCCATGTAACATATGCGTTGCGGCACAAAAATAGCAACTTCCATACATTTCTCGCAATGGGGTCCAAATTCCACAAGGTGAATCTGCTATATATCTCGAATAGCATCTCGATTCAAGATATACTGGTGTGCGTATATGTCGGACGCCATCCCGGTCTAATAAGGACTGGAATGCTTTGGAAATAAACTGTTTGCCATTATCGGTGTGGATTAGTTCCGGCACTGAGTACACGAGGAAAATCTCTCTCTCTAGATACTCTATATAACCTTCTGGAATACTGGTCCAATATTATTAGGATGTAGGTGTTTCCGGCTTTTGAGCGAGGATAAGGGCCCAAAAAGCCGAGGTACATTTTCTGGAATGGACGTTCATACTCTTGGTAGTTTCCCATTGGTGGTCGTAAATTAATGTTTGCGGCTTTTGTAAGTTTACATATCTCACATTGTCGTACATAATTTCTAACGTCACGGGCTATAAGCTAGCCCAATAAAACTGTCTACGTAGCATTTCAATCATATTTCCGGCTCCCATATGCTATGCTGTTGGTGGCATATGCAATGCTGTTAAGATTTCGTTGATTGTGCCTTTAGGTACCCATAACTTCTAATCACGTATATCAGTCTCAATATCAAGATAGTGGTTCGGCCTGTGTATTAACAGCTTTCCGTCAAATATTTTGTGATTAAGTTTTGAATCTTTCAACTCTTTTACGGAGTTTAGTAATGTGTGGTAGTCGGTTTCCGTGAAAGACGGTGACTCTAAATCTATTTCCCCAAGGTTATAATCTAGCTTAGGTTGAACTATCTCTTCGGCATATACTCTAGCATAAACTCTTTGTAGAGTTTCAAACTCCATCGATCCAATTTTCCTGAGAGATCAGACTGGTTCATAACCCCTATGCAAACTGACATGATCGCTGATGATTATAAACTCATACCGTTAATGTATAAGCACGAAATTTTTTTCTAAACATTCTAATTCGGTGACACTATAATTACGTTGTGCTCCATTCAGCTTGTGGGAATAGAATGCAATTGGGTGTTCGTTGTCATTGTCACATTTCTGGAATAATACACTGCCTATTCCAGTTTTCGAAGGGTGTTATCTGTGACCATTGGCGGTGCATTTTTAATTAAAAAAAAAAATTAAAAAAATAGAAAAATATTTGGAATCTTGTAACGACACGTGTTTGAAAGATGATCGTTTCAACCGCTATGTAACCAACGAGGAATTACATCCACGAATTTGCCATCAAACCTGAAAGAAGATTACTGCGCAACATATACCTATACTGAAGCAATACAACTACTTGACCTAACACCAGAACTAAGACGCCTTTAAACAATTAAAATTCTTATGAAGAATCTCTTGGCGCCATACCGCACTTTCCACCACATCCTATTTTTAGAGGAAATTTATAAATTATCATGTAAATTTATAAGCATTCCATTTTTCATTTAAAAAAAAATCAGAAATTATTGTCTTCAGCGAAACCCAACAAAATGAGATAGAATTTGTTAAATGAACATTTTACTAACTAAAAGTGATTCCTCTTAAATTCGAATTAAGCTCTAAAAGCAATAAAACTTAAGAACATATATAAACTTTTTAATAAATGTTAAATTGAACAGCGCTGCCGAAGGTAGCAAAGTTGTTAGATTCCATATTTTAAACTACATACATACGAGTATGTCAAGACAGTATATAAATAATATAAACAGTATATAAATATAAATAAGTTATAATCGATAGAGCACGAGAAAAATTTAACCGCCATCAGTTGAGTTGTGACGTTTCACAGCTTGTATTGATATTTATCAGCAATAACCGAAATATTCTTTTCATTTATCATTATTAGTAAAAAAACTTATGGGCTGGCAACCAAATAACTTAAATTTTTATACCTGAATATGTATTCAACTTTTTTCAAAATCTCTTCGAATTATTTGATTTATAGAAAATCTCGAAATATAGTATAGTGTAGTAGACTATATAAACGAAACCCTCATAATTTCTTTATAAAAATAAAAATAAAACCGAAAATCGAAATCCTTTATCGATTTCTTAATTAATAAAATTTCTGACCATTATAAAGTTTAAGGTTAATTTACCTGGTTGGGTGGTATGTACATATATAAATAAATTAGTAAATAACTAAATTTTTATATAGACATTATAGTTATATACAATGTACATTAACTGTATAAAACAATAAATATTTAATAGGTACTTACTGATGTGTTGTGACATTAAAAAATAAATGACTATATTGTGGCGCTGAATCTTCTGGTCCGTGTGGCGCTGGAAAACTCATTGTCAGCATTACCGGTTTTCGTTGGTTTTGCTGTTTTGATTGTCGCAAAAATGCAATCGAATCATTTGCTATCAAATCTGGATAGTAATCCTTTGGTTTTCATGAAAAACCAGTTGTTCGTAAAATGAAATGAAAAAGAAAAAAGAAAAACAAATGAAAAATAAGATTTGTGTTAATTTTTTTTAACTTTAGAGTATGGTAAAAATTTGCCTTGCCAAACAATATACGTTAGGGCAGTAACAGTGGCAGGAAATTCAACCGAATTATATATTGTACTGAGACATTGTTTTTGATCCAATTTTTAAAGGGAAATATGGGAAAGTCCACCGAAACATTTTTTTTTATAGTGGGAATTAGACGATCCGACAATAAGAGTATAGAACAAAACCAACCTGCACCTTTTTTTCTTTACATCTGAACATACTAATTAATTGACAATTTTATGGAGAAATAGAAAAGACTAGAAGACCACTTTAATTATTGATATATTTAAGTAATCCATTTAATCGAATATGAATATATACAAGTTTAAAATATTAAAATACAAGTTGTTGTTAAAATATACATTAATATTCACGTGAATTTTGTTCTAAATCTGTCCTAAAAAAAAAAAAAAAAAAATTAGGATTATTTTTAGGACAAAATTCACAATTCTATATAGACGGATGAAGTTTGTCCTAAATCCTAAAAATGTTTACATATGTAAGTGAGAATATCATATTTTATTCGGATAAACCGATAAATCTAATAATTTACCCGATTAAGTGGATAAATAAACTTTTAAATTTCCTTAAAAAGTCCCTAGAAATCTAACATTATACTGACGTTTTATTCAAGATGTCATTGGGTTTAAGCTATCCGAAAAATAGTTCAATTCTGGAAAAAGTACGGAATTAGGAAGCTTAAGACAACAATGTTTGGTATGACCTCATGATGTAGGTCATTTATTTGATTTTCCAAATTTTCTTGGGAAAATTCTAGGAAGCTAACACCATAATGACATGTATTTGAAGATGTCATTAGGTCTAAGCTATTTGAAAAATATTTCAATTTTGAAAAAAGTAGGAGATTAGAATTTTTTTGGGAAAATCGTAATGTAATGGATTAGGAGGTTTAGCATACCAATGTTTGGTATCACCTTATACATGTATGTCGAATAAACGATTTTCCGAATTTTCATGGTCACCAAAATGACGTATTTTTCAAAATTTCGAAAAAATCATATAATCGATATAAATACATGAGGGCATACCAAACATGGTTGTCCTAAATCCCCTAGTCCCCTACTTGTCCCAAAATTGAAATATTTTTAACCTAAAACTTTAACCTAAGTTAGCTTCCTAGGTATTTTCTAAAAAATTTCGGAAAAATCATAATCGGCAAACATGAGGTCATACCAAACATGGTTGTCCAAAACCCCCAATCCCCTACTTTTCCAAAATTGAAATACTTTTCAGATAGCTGGGCCCTAATGACATCTCAAAATGTATGTCATTATGATGTTAGCTTCCTAGGTATTACCAAGAAAATTCGGAAAAATCATATAATCGACATACATGAGGTCATACCAAACATGGTGGTTCAAAACCCCTTATTCCCCTAATTTTTCCAAAATTGAAATACTTATCAGATAGCTTGGCCCTAATGACATCTTGAAATGTATGCCATTATGGTGTTAGCTTCCTAGGATTTTCCCAAGAAAATTCCGAAAAATCAAATAATCGACATACATGAGGTCATACCAAACATGGTGGTTCAAAACCCCCTAATTCCCTACTTTTTCCAAAATTGAAATATTTTTCAGATAGCTTTGATCTAATGACATCTTGAAATATATGTCATTATGGTGTTAGCTTCCTAGGATATTCCCAAGAAAAGACTATATACCTTTTTCTGAGTGTAAAGTGATGACAGAACATTTTTTTGCATTCAAGTTAATGTCGTTTTCGTTTGATTTTTTTCCCCTCATTGGCAGAGTACACTGATTTTTTGCGTCAATCGAACATGAAACCGATTTACCCTCATTTATATTTGTGTTTTCTGAAAAAATAATGAATATTCACAAACAAAACCGTTTATAGATAGACGATTTTGTTCACAAAAGTCAAAATGGCACCACACTGACAGATAAAATTATAGTAATGGTGTAAAATAGGGGTAACTCGGTCGAAAAAACCAGAGTAGACAAAATTGCACTGAGTGCAAAAAATTTAGCTGTCAGGCAATTTTTTTTGGTTCAAACGAACGGTTTTAGTGTAATTTTTTTCGTTTTAGTGTAATTTTTTGCACTCAGTGCAAGTTTTTATGTTCAAACGAAAACGACATAAGCTTGTTGAGTTGGCATCATTCAGCCAGACGATTGAGAAAGGATTGTAGAAATGAGGCATCATTCACTGTTTGAATTGTGTGAAAAATGTTGGAAAGCTTCATGGGTAATTATAGAAAACTGCAACGTCTTGACTGAGAATCGCCTAGGTGTTTGACGTGCTCTGTCCGTATAATTGCTCTACCAAATAGAATGGGAACAGGTATATTAGCACTGTCTCTACGTCTGAAAAACACAACCAGATCAGATTTCGAGTGATTAACGTGAAACCCCTTTCAATTAGACACTTAACTTCCACTATATTAAGGGCGTTCTGGATCAGATCAAATAAGACGTTCAGGTATTTACCAGTAACTGTCAAGACTAGATCATCCGCGTAGCTTTGTACGATGAACCCAGATCGCTGTAATTTAACAAGTAATTCATCGATAATCTTGAGCCACAGCTGGGTGAGAGTACTCCTCCTTGCGGGCAGTCTTTGACTGCAAAGTAAGAATATCGGAATTTTAAAATAGAAATTTTGATATTCTGAAACTTTTTGAAAATATAGGACTAATGCAGAAATTTCAAGAATTTCAGTTAGAAATTAAACAAATTTAGAATTTAATATTTGAAATTAATATCTTTTTGTCAAATATGTTGATTAGAGTTGGATGATCCATAACACGATAACAATGTAATAAAAAATTCGTTCAAATAAAATTCAAATAAAATTCTCACGCCAAGAAGGCGAGTGGCTTAAAATCATATATTCGTATATTCTAATCCGCTCATCAACCTCGGCCAGATACCTTTGGCATTTACGTTGAAATAGTAATTGAGTGGCGGATTAAATAAATAAAAAAATATCTATAATTTGATACAAATTAGCAGCTACATTAGCTTTGTCGCTAATTTGCAAACGTCACGTCTGCTATATATCCACAAATATTTAAAAATAGATTTGCAATATACATACATACTCGTATATGCGTTAATGAAATGCAAATGGTTATTTAAATTGTGGCATATTAAAATTGGCACGTTTTATGCACAATACTTACTGTATGTGACATAATAAACGATATGCAGCAAACAAAAAAAAAAAAATTAGTTAGAATTTGGCGCCTGCCTACAAAAACTAGACATCAAAAAACTTGACACATAATTTAAAACAATTTTTCGTTTTTTTTTTGTTTACAAGCAAAAACTTGTTCAAATTTATTACATAAATTAAAATACAACAACAATCAAAACTATTAAATTTTAATTTATGACATAATCCACAAATAATCTTGGTAAATATTTCTTGATTTGTAAAACGACATTTTAAGTAGTTGATATATAATACAAATATAATTCCAAATTATTAATCAATAACAATTTGATAAGAAACAAAAGGTTTTCAAGGTTTATAAGGAAGAAGAAATAACACTTTACGCGTAGAAGAAAATCGAATTAATTTTGGTATCGCTATAGGCCGTTTAATGTTTAAATTTATACCCGCAGAGAAGATTAGTTTGGGAGAAGATTTACGTACTACCGTTTAAATTTAACATGAGATTATATTTTTAAAATCTCTTTAAAATGCTAAAGAATAAATGTATGCGGCTAAAAAATCCACATTCAGTTATCCGCATTCGTGCATCCGGCTTTAAGGTTTCTTGATGCGTGTATTCCAGGGGCCCTTATACGACTCCACAGAACTTATTTAGATTTTGATTTCGAGTTTCAGTAAAAATTCTAAAAAATCTCACATTTGAGTGGCTATGTCACGTGAGCTTACCGTCTTGTGGTTTAATGTCATAAATTGTAATTTGCGGGTGAAACCTGATGTTTACAACAAAATATTTTAAATAATTTTTTGAGATATCATAAATATACAAGCCAAGCTTAAATCATTTAAAGCTCTGATTTATTAATTTCTCCATTTTCCGGAAATAATCAAACGGATTTAAAAGAAATTAGTGCAACAATAAATCACGTGTTAAAGAAATATCTCGAGGCAGATAGTCATGAAAACTATATGAAATGCATTACTATAGCAACGACTAAAACAGATTTTTTATTTTTTTTTTCCAATTTGTTTTTATTTAAAAATTATTTATTATTCCAATAAGAATATTTGACGAAATTAAAAATCACAGTTCACTTCGATAACAACGTCAATTAAATTAAAGTAGGTAAACATTTATTTAGTTTCGCAGTAGTTCACAAATAAAATTTGATGATGCAGACGAAAGCAGTTTTTGCGGTCTTCTTATACTGATTGCGTTTTCTGTCAACTGCAAAATCTTTGAATTTTAGAATTCAGAAGTCATAAAAATTATTATTGAACAAATAATGACGGAAAATTGGGAGTAAGTGCATTTTGTTTCTACTTATTTTAACTGATACGATAATTAAGAAGTTTCTCATTTGATGTTACGAGAGGAAAGACGTGTGTTGTTTTTATTTGTGTTTCAATAAAAATTTAAGTTTTTTTATGAATGAACAAGATTGTGTTACTATACGTGGTGGGTATGGTTTTAAAATGATTTATTCATTCGAAAGGTCACTGTTATTGCCGAAGCGCATTCTGCGGACGTTCAATTTTGGTCACTTTTTCGAGCACTGCTGGCCATATGACACAAATAACATGAACAATGTTGACGTTCATGGCGTCAATTTTTACTGGTTTATCAGCATACACTCGTGACTTGACGTGGCCCCATACCGACCTTGGAGGCCAATTGACAAGTCAATTTCTCGAAATCAATTTATCGTCAAATATTGATTTTATTAAGTCGACGGCTGTCGTTGCCATATTTCGCGTAGCGCCATCCTATTGAAACACATCTCATCAATATCATCCATATTTTCAAACAAAAACTTGATCATGGTGCAGTAACGGTCACCATTGGCTCTATCGCGGTTACTACGGTTGCACTGTGCATTGCAGGTGGACTCAGTTGGACTCAATATCTAAAGGTGAGTCCGGTAAAACCGTGGTGGAAGGAAGCATATTTTAGGATGCTGATGTTTATGGAAACTAACCCCCACTCCTGCTTAAAATGGAAGCTGAGAGATAAAAGATGGTTATATTCGTTCCTGCATTCTCGCTAATACTAATCTGAACGTTTTTATACTATTATAAATTACAGCAACGCTGATGGCCAGCATTGAGATGGACCAGAGATGTTGGTGGCCAGCATTGAGATGGACGGTTAAAATCTCTATAGCTAATATCAGCTTACCTACCATATGAGGAGGAAAATATACCAACGGAAAGTTAGGAAGCGCAATAATTATTGAGCATCAATAACGAAAAATCAGTGATATCCTGGGTAGTGATGCAAATGCGCATCACACAAGTACAGGCATAAATAGGCGAGGTGAGTGATTCCTTGATTTTATTCTAAGTACAAGCCTACACATATGTAATACTGGGCGCAAGCCAACATTCATTACCAAAAGCAGACATGAAATGCTAAGAACATTAGTCTCAGATTATCCACTAGGGATGGTATACTGAATTGGAAAGTAATTACAAAACCTACTGGAAAACCCATTTTCAGAAATAGGAGGAAACCCGACTGGAATACCTTTAGAACCTTTCTATGTAACTCATAACCGGTGTTAGTTCCAAATGTTAACACATGAGCTTGATGTCTTAGTAGACGCTTTCAACAAAACTTTAAATGCATGTCTTTGGACAAGTCTGTTTAAAAATGCTAAGAAAACAAATGCTGCTGTGGATCGGGACTGCTATAAAGAAGTCCACAAGATATAAATATGAATTAAGAAGTGGCAAAACAGGAGCTTGATAAATCTACGGCTCAAACTTACCTTCAAACTGAAATGAAAGTAATATTTAATTCTAGCTTTCCTGGATATAGAGAGAAGCCTTTAACAATGCCGGAGAGGAGGTGACCACTCTAGTATTTTCACGTCCGAGGATGGATGAATAATTTAGGGAATCTATCTAATAGATCTAATAGAATAGATCTAATTCGCTTAGAGGCAGGATCATGACAGCCCATTTGTAAGTGAAGGCACACTTTGGGATTTGGTCATAAATGACCAGTTACTAGACCTGGAAGGACAACGTTTCAGGATGGCTGCTTTCGCGGATGATGTTGTATAATCATAGTCTTTGGAAAACACCCCTGTTCGCTAACTAAATACTAATCTACAGTAAATTGAGTTGACCCTCTTTACTAGGAGGCACAGACTTCCTGACTGAGATTGACTTAACTTAAACTTAACTTAAACTTTGTATGGTCAGTATTTTAGGTTATAAGTTGACAAATTATTCTGCTTCATGCTATAATAGATTGAAATGGAAATCGCGAGTGAATGTTTTGCGTTGGTTTCATATATATAGACAATTATTATTTGTGTCGAGTTGAGCATTTTCAACGCAATCAAAGTTAGAGTTTAGAGTTTTTAATTTTCATAGTTCAGTAAATAGTTTGTATAGTGCGAAAGAGAGGGAGAGAGAGAGATATCGAAAATAAACAGACAATTTGTCTCAATAAAATAGGTAGGTAGCCACCATTTTCTAATGAGACTAAATTGATTCGAGCAAATTAGATTTGTAGTGACTCTTTAAAATACTGATATAGATAGCCGGGCGATTTCGATCACCTAAATACTTAATAGGTGGCTTGATTCATCATTGTTTTGGATAATTTAGGCATTCTACAATTGTTTACGTAAAAATGTATACGATGGTCTAATGGAGGAATTGATTTAAATTTTAAAATACATAATTAGAATTGGAACTTTCAATATTTTTATTTTTTAAATGTATAAATTAGAAATATTTAGAATTAAGTTAGTTAGAAGGTTATATTTTAAAATCAAATAATAATATTTATCTTGGGGGGAATCGACATTCGATATAATTTATTAATTTTGCTGTAAGTATGATATTTTTATTTGTCCAAATGATGGACGAGAAATAAGCAAAAATTAATTTTTCTAACACCATCGGAAAAATTTATTAAATTATTTTAATTTGAATACAATTACTATGTATTAGTATTACAGGGGAACAAAATTGTGAAAATTGTAATTATTTTGGATTCGAGACACAAATATAAATTATTATGCATGTCACGCTCCAGATGGCGCATTAGAAGGAGTAAATTAAAATAATTAAAATTAAAATTTTATAAATTATTATAAAAGTGATTACATTACAATTAATTCAGTAAGATTGTATAATTGTGGGAAAGATTCTACATAATATTAAATCAGATAACTTATTTTAATTTATTACGTTATTTTTTATGGTTTTTAAAATTTTAACTAGCTGAATAGATAAAGTAGATTATTTTATTTTATTTTTTTATCAACAGCATAACTACATACCGACACTTTTATATCAACTATCAGCCCAGGAATAACTATCATCCTATAATTTTGCCCCATTTCAGGAAATTACTGGAATTTCGTACCAAACCATCTCCATATCACGAAAAAAAATAGATTCACAAAAGTATCATAAAAAAATTTAAACTAAACCATTCAATGATTTGATTTATTATCAATGAAATCAAAAGAATGCGTAAAACTGACGAACAAAGTCGGGTGTTTTTTAAACTTGGCAAACAAAAACAACTATGTACTTCGAAACACCCGAGCTAATGTCGGACTATTTAGGTTTAAGCTAACCATTTCATATATTTTTCATTATTTTTAATTATTTCACCAGTTCCATCATCACCGCAGAGCCAATTAGGTACAAGTGTCGAACTAGCTCGGGTGTCTTTTAAGTTTGGCATACCCTGTAAGTGGGTTAATCAATCATATGGTGGGGAGCAGGATGGTTAACTCGGAGCTTGGGGAATCCACCATTAGGAGGCGGGAGGCTAAGGGAACCCCACAGGGAGGTGTCCTGTCACTTCTTCTCTGGAACATAGCAATCAATGAATCAATGGGTTGCTGTTCTCTAACAGCAGAGCTGGAGAGATAACGGATCGGAGTGATTGTTTATGCAGATGACATAGCAATAGCTGTCTCTGGTAAATATTTAAACAAGATGAAGGAGGTAATGCAAAATGCCCTCCTAATCAGATGGGCCATCAATTGTGAACTGGCAACTAGCTCGTCCAAAACTGAACTGATACTCTAGATCAGGAAATATAAAATCCCGGTAGTAGATCAACCTATCTTAAACGGTATAGGACTAGCTTTTACTGATAAGGCAAGATTTCTGGGCGTAATCTTGAACAGTAAGCTTAGTTGGAAGCCTAACATCTTGGAAAGAGTAAACAAGGCTAATATAGCCATGTACTCGTGCAGAAACGCCATCGGAAAGAGATGGAGCCTAAAGCCGGAGCTGGTACACTGGCTATTCACTGCCGTAGTAAGACCTATACTTATATATATGGTGAGCGTGTGGTGGCGATCTCTTCAAACAGGACACTCCAAGGGTGGCGTTGGGTTGCCATTTGTCTTTGAATGAGATGAGTGATCATTTCAACATTCAGATATTCTGGGTTCCCGGCCACTCGGACGTCATGGGGAACTGCAGGGCGGTCAACCTAGCTAGGCATGGTACAACTCTCCAACTGCTACCGGAACGGGCAAATTTGGGGAGGCCGATTAAGACTCAAGACAGCGCTTAAAAAGGAGGCCGTAGGCTCAGCGAACGAAAGATGGACTAACACCCTTACATGTAGTGTAGCAAGGCAAGCCTGGCCAAAGCTTGACTTGAAACGCTCAAAGGCACTGATCTCTCTACCTAGACGTGAATTAAAAACGGTCGTGGGGATACTCACAGGACACTGCCTACTTAGAGAACATGCGAGGAGGCTAGGTTTAGAAGCTAATGATTTTTTCAGAAGCAGTAAGGACGAGGAGGAGGAAGAATCGGTAGTCCACTTCCTTTGCTCATGTCCCGCTTTGGCACACAGAAGACATAAACATATGGGTAGATTCTTAATGGACAGCCTCTCTGATCTCGAAAACTGTAAGGTGCGAGATATATCACGCTACATAAGTTTTAAATGTTTAGCTTAAAGCTAAATTGACTCGCTTACGACAGTGGGAGTTATTTGAAACGAACAGGATAATTTAATTTAATTTATTTATTCTTAAATTTGTACAAAAGAGAATAGCTTCTCATAATTAATTGTACACATAACATAATATACATAAGGCGATAACAATCCCAAATACTTAATTACTAAAATAAAATAACTTAAAAATATAAATAAAAATAGAACAAAAAAAATCATAATAATAATAGTAATAATAAAGTTTATTGTGATTAACTGATATGTTTAAGTATGTATTTCCTTTTGAATTGAGCAACAGTCGATGAACACCTGATGTCGTTATCAATTTGACTATAAGTGTGAATCGTACAAAGATACTATCATGATACTGTACACAAGAAGACTTTGGGACAGACAAAATTTTTAATCTTCTAGAAAAAGCAGTTCTCAATTCATTACTCAAATAGCTCGGCCGATTATTAAGTATAATTCGAAATATAAAAGTGCATACCCTGAACGTTAGAAACTCATATATTGCAACATAACAATTTATTATGAAATCCAGATATATGATCATATTTTCTAACATTAAAGACGTATCTTAAACAAGCATTATAAAGCATTTGAATTAAATATTTACACCCTTCAGATAATTCAAAAAATGCCTCAGACGCATATACAAAATGAGGCAAAAGATAAGCCATAAACATAGTTTTACGACAATTAATGCTAGTGAAAGATGAGAATGTCGAAAGCTTACCAAGTTTGCCAAAAATTTTACCACCAATATATGAAATATGGTCATCCCAGGTAAGATTTTTGTTCATGATTAAGCCCAGGTTCTTAATTGAGTCTGAATATGGAATTATTTTGTTATTCAAATAAATAGGTGGCAATAAACAAGTGTCAACAGAGTGTTTATATATTACAATTGCCTGAGACTTGGTTTCATTTAAAATTAGGCCGTTGTATCTTGCCCAATTAGAGACGGCCCCAAGATCGAAATTAAGATTAGCAAACCTACTACTATAATTACATACTGGACCGTTTAAATATATTTGAACATCATCAGCATATAAATGAAATTTTGAAAATTTGATGGCCATACCAATACTGTTAATATATAATGAAAAAAGAAGAGGTCCCAATACAGAACCCTGTGGTACCCCAGTATGCAGAAAAGAAAATTTGGACAACGAACCATTAACAAAAACTCTTAGCTTACGGATAAATTGGTGTTAGTATGCTAAACTTAAAACGCACCCGAGCTAATCCGACACTTTTACCTAATTGTCTCTGGAGGTGATGGAACTGGTGAAATAATTAAAAAAATGAACAAGTGTTACCCTGTACTTGTCGTACTACACTCCATAGACTATATAGCGATTGTTTGATCCCAAGTAAGTAATTACACATGAGCAAACATCTTATACGTTCTGTTATATACCTTCTAAAGATTAATTAATTCCCAACAATAGTACACAACCCTAAAAAATTAAAGTCTTTTATCGACGAATATTTCTAAATCTCATTAGTAGGTATTTGCATATCTCTATATACATACATATATCAAAACTGAACTACAGGCACACACAACAAACATCTACTCCCAAAGCACTCATAAAATATAGAGGCTTCATTAATTAAAACAAAAACTTGTTAATAAATCAAAATATATTTTTTGTTTTCCTAATCTTTATGATTAAATTGTGTTTACTTTTGTTTTAATTCTAAGTCTCTCTCTCTATAATTCAAGTTGTTTAATATACGACGACACACCATCTATACAGTAAAATGTGTTTTTTATAAGGAATTTTTTTTGTCTAATCCTCTAATGCGTGAGAATAAAAGTCACGAAATATCATAAAAAATAATTTGTGTGTGTGTGTGTATGTAACATACAATAAAATTTATACATATATACATATTTTAAAATAGATTTGAATGATAACAACAGAATTAGATAGACATGCCGTGTATTAGTAATTTACGCGCGAGATTTATGTAGTAAAAAAAAATATTCGGTGCGCTATTTGACGTATAATATACGTACATGTCACAATATACCGCGTACACTTCAAGTTGTATATTGTAAAATGTAATAATTTATTATGTGTTTAGAAATTCATTGTTATACGTATATAAGTGACAGACTTGTATATACATAATAAATGCCCACATTTTATTTAAAATGAAAAATAAATGGAATCTTTCTAAATCTGTCATAAATAAAATAAATTGGAAATGCTTTATTGTGAAATTAAAAAGAAACACTTCAATTTATTTATTTTTTTTTTAAAGAAACTATCAATGAATGCCGTGAGTGACCTATTATTAAAAAGAATATTTTAATTTAAACTTTAGTTTGATACATTGCACAAAGTACGTATACCATCACGAGTGGAACACGAGTGGTAAATTCCCATAGCTTAGCCGACACTCGATAACATAGTAAATTATGTTCATCTTCGGACTGGTAACAGTATGGTAGGTGTAACATTACTAAATATTGTTAATAAACTACAGCGTTCAATGAGTATAATAAACAAGGGAAATAATACCTTAGGTGAAATGAGCTGCGAAAAGTTTGTGAAAATTGGTGTTGACAGATTGCGCCTTGTACGCGCCAGCCGTGGCGGCCACATGGTCGAAATAAAGCCCGTTTCATTGATATAAAAAATATATTTTTTGTTTTATTATGATTTAAACTTATGTAACTCTATAAAAAACACCGTTTACAAAATTTTTTTTTACCAAACACATTAAAAACGTAAAAATCGCAAACCTACACATTCAAAACGTAAAAATCGCAAAATTAAAACATGACTTCCGGTTTCATGTGTTGAATTTGCGATTTCACGTATTTGTCACCACCAGTTAATCCTATTTTGATTTTATAAACATTTTATTTTTTTTACGGATGCGGGTCGTCAGCCCAGCGATCCAACCGTTTAGTCGCCTCCTACGACAAGCAAAGGATACTGTGGTGGTATTCTTGGGAAACATGTTCGTGCAATTTAGGTTTACGAGACATGTGAGTGCCTACCGACCACAGGGGCCAGCGATCTCTGAAAGGAGAGCCACCATATGGTAGGCGCAGAGGTCGTTGCAGGCGACGATGGCTCCACGATGTAGAGAACGACTTGGCCTCTTCTGATTGTCTTAGACAGTATGAAGACCAAGCTCAGGATCGAAACCGTTGGAGCCAGATTGTTGATTCAGTAAGGGGCCAGTAATGGCCTTTAACACTGTTAATTATTTAATCCTATTTTGAAATATAATGTTTCAATCGAGACCGGCAAATACAAAATATCAAATCATATCTGATTGCGTACCCGTGGGATAACATTAAAATGACTTGTACTGAAAATTAACAATTCGTTTCCTTACAGAAATGTACAACAAATTTTACTATAAACGAGTATGTATGTATGTATGTGGTATGCTAATGAACAAAGAATCAATAAAAAAACGAAATCCAAACATTATATTGCCACTAAAATTGATAAACGATATTATTAAAAAAAATAAAATAATCCAATAAAAATAAAATATATGTGTGACATTCATCGACTGTAAACAGCTAAATTCTGTGTGTAATAAAGAAATTTATTGGTCTATAAAATTTTAGAAGCAATAAATAAATAGACACCAACTATATAGTTTTTAATGTATTTTTTTTTTATATTTAGTCTCTCTAAAATTTTAAATTCAAACAACCGAAATCATAATATATTCACGTCCCAGTGTAAACTAAGCCCGTTATTATTAATTATAGAATATAAAATTTATGTATCAATTTAAAAGTCAGAACTATCGAGCAACAACAAAAATGTTAAGTGTTATACAATTAATAATAAATGTATGCATACATTTCTTTTTTTTTATAATACTAATTGTTGTTTATTATAAATGAACAACAAACAAGTTGTCAAAAAAAAAAACACAAAAAACTAACAGAATTTACATAATTGAATGTCACTTAAGTGTCAAGAATATTAAATTACATGAGACTAAGAGAACATAAATAAAAATTCCGATTGTATTTTATATGTTAGACAACATAATTATGTTTCGGGCTAATTTAAATCAGGAAATAAGATAAAAATGTATCTTGTTTTAGTTATGTTATCCGCATGAACAACAACATGTACCTTGACACCGTTACCCATTTCCATTAATTACGTTTAAAAAAACAACAACATGTTTTGGGGACAATCGATAAACTCTAAAGAATACGAGCTAAGCTGATAACATTATATTTTTTTTTCCGCACACATTATTTTGTGTTACATATTATAGAGTTGTATAAATATAACACATTATATGGTTTCCAACCGTTATATTATCCATCCATACACCGCACAACATGCGGGCGAATAAAATTTTCTCGAATATGTTATTACGGTTTCTCATTCATGTGAATAAGACCACATTTTTATTGTTGTTATATACCGAAAAAAATTTCAAATCTCGTACATACTCGTACATACAATTAAATTGCAAATTGGACAGAGATTTTTATGTATCTGCCGTATTTTTTATTATAAATGGACTTGATCCTTTACATTTGTATACATGTTTCATACTTACTTTGGCATAATCGAAACCATGTTTTATTTTTTGACCATTCATGTTTATACTATAATTATAGTATTTTGAATTCATGATGAGACCACCCCATTCTCGCCATCCTGGTGGAATATATGAGCCATTATATTTGTTCAAATATTTTCCAAAATAACCTGCAAAATAGAAAAAAAACAGAGTATTAAAACTACGAGATTATATTAATGTATAGAAAATAACATTTTAATCTATCTTATTGAAAAATGATTTTTTTGCCGTTGCTGCGGGTATTAATTTTTTTTTTGATTATGTAGTGTAGCTATTGCTCAATAGATGGCAGCCTATTAAAAAAAGATTTGTTTAATTTCAGGTGACGTTATGTATTTAAAAGTTTCTGATTTAAAGTTTTGTGTTTAATTGAAATTTTGAAAAATTTAGGAATTTTATATACAAAATGTTTGGCCCCTGTGGTCGGAGGCACACATGTCTCGTGAACCTAAATTGCACGAATAAATTAGGAGGCGACTAAACGGTTGGATCGCTGATGACCGGCATCCGTAAAAAAATAAGCTGATTATAGAGTCAACAAAACGAATAATGGATATCGCCAAAATAACAACGGACTCAAGTACCCGGACACGAGATTTAGGATCTGCACGTGAAAAGTGCAAAAACGTGCGAAATGATAAACCCATATTCAAGAAGGGAGACTGCTTGGAGTATGAGAATTATCGCGGTATAGCTCACAGCATACAAGTTACTGCCCTACATTATATTGGATAGAATCACCCCTAGCATCTAGGGTTTGATTGGTGACTATCAAGAAGGATTTCGTTCGAATTGATCAGTCACTGACCAGGTGTTTTAGCTGTGATCCTATTTAAATATTACGAGACATCTATCTCCATACATACGCTGTTCCTGAATTTCCGGCAGGAACGGATTGCCAACAAAATTGGTACGATTGTGTTGAATGACAGTGACACAGTCTCAATGCTGAGTTAAAGTTGAGAACAGGGTATAGAGAATTTTTTGCAGTTAAGACCCGACGGTGTTCGGGAGAGAGATGCTCATTACATCATTCGTAAAACTGAAATACCTCACCGTAACATCTTATAGAGTGAAGGAAACACTGGATCCGCTTATAGAGTTTTCAGCTTCTATTGGACTCGAGATCAATGAGTCCAAAACAAAGTACATGATCTCTGGTCACAGGGAAAATGGCACAACAGATTTTAGTAGTGCCCACTACACGTTTGAGGGAGTAAGGATTTACGGCCCGAAACATGTACAATATTGAGATCAGAGATCTGATGATGATCCCCGAGTAAGACCTCAGCGAGTACGCGAGTAATTTCCTTTAAAAACTGTTATTAATTTTTATTACGATGAGAATGTGTTTTTGTACAGGTAGAATTTTATATTTTTTACCACCTCTTCTCTCTTCTACTTCTACTTCTAAATCTTGTCAATTTTCTTGGAAAAATAAGTGTGAGGGTTTGAGAGTGGGGATTCTACAGAAGACAAGTGCTTAATTTGTTGTTACTTTTCCGGAAGGTAGTTTATTTTATGATCCTATATACTTTTGCTATTATCGAGTTTTAACTTCTATTAAACTCTAGAAACAAAAGGAAGAATCCTGGTATGGAATAACTTCAAGGCGGTCTCTTTCAGAAGATATATTTCTCGGTTTCACAACACATGGTCATATATTTTGGAAAAAATATATCGGAATTGGCAATTGGTAACCAATTTGGTCTAATAATATTAACACATTCCCAGGTATCTCAAGGCTCTCATTTAAGACCATGGCATGTTAGTACCTTCACTGAGGACAGGGACGGCGGTAGTTTAAACACTCACACGTGAAATTTCTCCTAACTGCTAAATATGTCCCAAAATATGTTTACAGTACTCTGTTATATTTTAGTTAACCAAAAGTAGCATGTCGAATACATGCTTTTTGTTTTTTTTTTTGGGGAACACCTGGGAAAGATATCATTGCGGTTCTCAGCTTTCCGAGAAATATTTAATTTTTGAAAAAAGTAGAGGTAAGGCGGACTTTAGGACGTCCAAATTTGGTATGACTTTGATAAGGTCTCATAGATGTAGTTTTGAAGAAAGTAGCGGATTAGGGTATTTACGTTAACCAAATTTTGTATGATCTCACATAATTACGCCGAAATATGAGTTTACCCCAATTTTTTGGGGAAAATTCTGAAATGGTGTTCATAGATGTTATCGGGTCTCAATGACTGGTACAGGGGAGTGGCGATATGGGTGACCGCCCCTCCATATCCTTGGAGTGAAAAACACCATTGTTATTATTATTTGAATCTATACGGTACGTCGCTATATATTCGAAAAAATTCCCTCGTGGGATAAGTATCTAGTGTTTTATATTTACTTATAAAAGCGTTCATTTAAACTAAACTAAAATAAATCCATAAACGAAATACAAAAATCATTGACAGCAGCCTGTAGGCACTGACTCGGTCGGTGCGTTTAAAGAGGCTGTCAAGGCGTTAGAATTGAAGATCAGACAGACCTCTGAGATTAACAATGGGGAAAGGGTAAAACTGCAAGATTGTCTAAATGCCATAGTAGACGAAGGCCATTTGAGGAGCCTCGAGGTAGCCGGCCTTAAAGGTCGTCTTCAAGAACGATCAGAAATAGTGGAAACACTTAAATCTAAGAAAAAAATCTCGTACGCGCTGACTTTGAAAAATGCGGTACCTCATGTCCCTGTCCTAGTGGCAGGAACAAAAAGAAAGACCCAGTGGACACCATCAAAGGTTGTCACTGTTAAAACCATGGCTGATAGAGAAACTTCCATCACAAATAGTGAGGAGCTTAAAAATAAACTGCGGGAAATTATAAACCCGGCGGTGGCTAACGTTTCGGTTAGAAAGGTCACGAACATCAAGTATAGCGTTCTAATCGAAACAGGAAGAAAGGATATTTGGATTCCTTCCTAGCCAGTAAGGAACTTTCAAATGCTGGGCTGGTAGCATCGCCACCATCTATTGAAAAAGAAGCGATTGACATACTCTGCATATGCAGAAACCATACGCAGTTAAAGGGGTATTAGGTGGATGACGTCCACAAGGATAATCATTGGAAACAATGAAAATGTTAAAGAAGCAATTGGCATCCCCAACAGTGATCTTGAGATTCTTAAAATTTCACAGTACTTTGACTTTCTATCTGCAGTTTCTATCTGATCAGTATTTACTTCCAATATTCAGACGATCCAGAGGAATAAGTGAAAGACCATCCCATTATAATTACCTGCGACTTTAATGCTAAGTCTAAACTTTGGCACAATAAGGACACAAACGAGGGGTGTTCTCATTGAAGAATTTATAGCAAGAAGTGGCCTATTCGTTATCAACCAAGTACATATTCTCACAATGTGTAGTCGAATATTGATCGCACTCTCATGGCGGGCGGTCTGTTAGGATAAATTTTAAGTTGGTCTGTCCATGAAAGTTGGACATCAAGTGACCACAGAGCTATTGTCTCGATCTTGGGTTCGGAGAATACACATAATGATTCCCAAGCATTAAACAAAGTTCCTCGGTATACCTTAAGGCATTCCAATTGGGAGTGTTTCTACAGCCAACTAAGTCGCAAAGACCTGAAGGTATCGATCGATAGTGATATCGATCGAGTTGAACAAATAATATCAAGTTCAATTATCAAAGTCTATAGCGCTATGTCTATACCACGGAAACGTGTTCGCAAATCAAAATTGTCTTGGTAGTCTCCGTTATATCAACGAGATAAAATTCCCGAAACTCGGGAAAGCAAAAGGCTTAACTATGTGGTACACCGAAAGGCGTATTTTAAAAGTCTTAGAGACTAAAACCAAATGAGCATAAAAGAGTTCATCACGGAACATGGTAATGCTGAACCGTGGGGTTTTGTCTATAAGTTTAGCACAGGTTAATTGCAAACGAATAAGGTATTAAGTACCCTGGGGAGCGGTGGTGGACAAGCAACAATTTGTTGGGAGGACACCACAAAATGCTTGCGTAATACTTTACTACCCGACGACTCTGAGGAAAATGACTCTGAGAGGCAAAGAGAAATCCACACCGAACGTATCTCAGTACCAACTACACCAAACGGGACCCACTGCAGTGATGAGGAGGCCACTTTGGCCACTATCATGTCTATGAAAGCTGGTAAAGCGTCAGACCTATTGTGCTTGGCCTACTATAGGGCCCTGTAGCACGAACTTTATGAATACTTGTCTATAAGCAAAGGAGTATTTCCCAAAGCCTGAAAAAATAGTAAATTAGTTATCATTAGGAAAACCGGAGATTGGTGTCAAGCCGAGCCCAAATCTTATCGACCTATCATGCTATTGCCAGTTCTAGATAAATTATTTAAAAAGTTAATTGCCGTCAGGTTAATGAACATATTCCAAACTAGTGGCACCTATACTGACAAACCGTTTGGCTTCAGAGAAAATGGATCCACAGAGGACGCAATGATCAAATGATCAATCTGGTCTAAGAGTAGGACCAAAAGTACAAACTTGGTGTTTTTCTAGATGTATCTGGAGCGTTCGAGAACCTGTGGTGGCCAAGCATAATGTTGCAGCTAACGAGATTCAATTGCTAAGAAGTCCAAGTTACCATAAGGTAATGCTCTTTGCTTTGGAATTCAAGGCTAAGTAGTCAAGTGAAAGTGCAATTAGCCATAGACAGGATGGTAGACTGGTGCAAAAGTTATAAAATGGAGCTATCCTCTATCCTCTAAGTCAGTTATGATCCAACTTAAAGGTTCACTGGACATTAGGAGACCACCATTGGTCTTCTTAAATGGCCAAAGAATTAAGATGGTGAAAACTGTTAAATGGCTGGGAGTTGTCTTTGACGAAAGACATGAAATAACTTCGCATGTCAAATGAGTCGCAGAAAATAGTAAGAAAGTTTTCGCTGTGTTGAAACGAGTTGCTAAAGAGACCTGGGGACTCAATGAACGTACTTCGTCAATAATATATGAGGGCCTTGTGGTCTCTTCATTGAAATACGCGTGCGTGGCATGGGCAGACAGAAGAAACTGCCACCATCGGCGTATACCAATTAGTGCCCAAAGATGTATCTTGTTCGGAATTACCAAGGCATCAGAATAGTGTCAACTGACACTATTTCTGGATGTATCTGGAGCGTTCGAGAACCTGTGGTGGCCAAGCATAATGTTGCAGCTAACGAGATTCAATTGCTAAGAAGTCCAAGTTACCATAAGGTAATGGCTCTTTGCTTTGGAATTCAAGGCTAAGTAGTCAAGTGAAAGTGCAATTAGCCATAGACAGGATGATAGACTGGTGCAAAAGTTATAAAATGGAGCTATCCTCTATCCTCTAAGTCAGTTATGATCCAACTTAAAGGTTCACTGGACATTAGGAGACCACCATTGGTCTTCATAAATGGCCAAAGAATTAAGATGGTGAAAACTGTTAAATGGCTGGGAGTCGACTTTGACGAAAGACATGAAGTAACTTCGCATGTCAAATGAGTCGCAGAAAATAGTAAGAAGGTTTTCGCTGTGTTGAAACGAGTTGCTAAAGAGACCTGGGGACTCAATGAACGTACTTCGTCAATAATATATGAGGGCCTTGTGGTCTCTTCATTGAAATACGCGTGCGTGGCATGGGCAGACAGAAGAAACTGCCACCATCGGCGTATACCAATTAGTGCCCAAAGATGTATCTTGTTCGGAATTACCAAGGCATCAGAATAGTGTCAACTGACTACGTTCCTGTTTTGGCCGGCATGATTCCTATTGATATACGCTTAAATGAGAAAATTGCCAAAACAAAATAAGAAAAAGACAAGATGTGAGCTAGGGAAACGTGATAGTAGATAGCGATCAAATTCGGGCAAACCTCTTGGGCTCGCTCAAGAGGAAAATGAGAAAGCGTCTATAGCAATATGACATGATTGCATTCAATGGATGGTAAAATAACATATAGTTATATTTGCCAAGCATTGATACGAGATTATAGACAAAAATTCCTCACGAGTATGTGCCTCCTCGTTGGCAGGGACGGTAACGGGGTAACCTGGCTAAGCATACCGATATAGTAGTAATATTACAATATTTGATAGTCATCGTTGGATATGTTAAAGGCTCAACCAGCTAGGAACATGTTCTTCGCATCAAAGTGACATCTGAAATGAAATGGAAAATAAATATTCGAAAAAATAATGGAACCCATTTATTTGTTTTATTCACTGCCATTTTCCAAGAAGCTTTATCAGTGCACGTTTTGTAATTCCACTTGAAAAGTCACAGCTGCTGTGCTGCATCAAAGCAAAAATGCTAAAGAAGTAGTTAGACGACTTCGATTTAATCGCGGCACTATACAGTAAGGTTTCAATATTCCTCCCAATGATCCTCCCACTAATGAAACTTTCAAAAAATAATTGACACCCAATTCGACACAATTTTTAGCAACATTGAACAAATATTGTATTCCGAAAGTGGCCTCATCGTTTTCTATACAGTCTTCGATGGAAGATGATTAGCAGAGTATGAAGATGAACTATACATGAGATTAAATTACAAAATAAAATTTGTTTTTCGTTTTTCTCTTAAACGTATTCGTTTCACGACTTTCTACTTTGGCACACATATATCTGCAGAAATAGTTGTTGCTGCTACAAAATTAGGACAAACTTCATATACGTCATTGACATAATAATAGCTAAAATTAACTCTATGTTGGGTTTTATTAAACGGTGGTCCTGTGACCTAACTGACATCAAATATCGAACCTTGGATATCATCTAGCTGACAATTGACAGATGTCATAAATACCATATTGCAATAATAAAAGACTTGGGCGAGTCAGTCTACTTTCCATACAACAAATGTCAAAGAACACATAGTTCGGCATTTTGGTCACATCAATATTTTATTTATTGGTGTACTATACAAAGGAAAATTACTCAACTGAATCGATTAAAAATTTTATTGAAAAGCATGCAGACAAATAGTCTAACACCCAGTTTTTATTTTATATGTTAAATTATCCGCACAATGCCAAAACATAAAAAACTGATTTGTAAGCAAAAATCATGTCAGACATTTTTCTAGTCGCCTGTATACATTTTTTATTGATTTTGTCTCGAGTTTCATAGATGTGTATATAACCATACATACAGAGCAGGAAACTGATAAAATATAGAAAAGGTTGTGTGTGGTATACGAAATAAAAATTTAAAACGACTTACCCGTTCGGTAACCAGCATTAGATAAATATGTAGCAAACGACCTTGTCTCGTGCGTTGCCTGCCACTGTGTACTCGAACAATTATCATTATTTGTAAACACTTGATGATTATGTACATACAATCCGGTCAATAAGGAAGACCGTGCCGGGCAACACATCGGTGTTGTTGTATACGCATGACGAAATTCGGCTCCACCATCCCGCAGCAAACGTAATGTGCGCGGCATAAAATTCAACGATCCCAGCTCAACGTCCTGGTCATCGGTTAATATTAATATAATATTAGGTTTTTTTTCACGCCCACCCGGCGATAAATATCCATTAATTGGAATATCTGACATACCCTGATTTAAATTACTCACACCACTTTTTTTAACTCGGCCGCCACCGCCTCCACCACCACCATTATTTAAATTGTGATGTTGACCGGTCATACGTATTTTGCGGCGCGGTGGCGGAGGTTTGTAATACGTTTCCTCCACATAATCAGCCTTAAGTAATTGTATTAGCCAGAATATTAAAAAAATTATAAAAATCAAATTGAATTTAATTTCGTTTGATAACATTTTGGATAAAAATGTTTAGTTTTTTTGTTTTATAGTTTTTTTTATCGCATATACTGTGTGTGCGTGTGTGTGTGTGTGGCGTGGTACTTAATTTAAATACAATTATTTTTAATTTTTTAGTTTTATGTCTAAAATATTCATTGAATTTATACTTTTCAAAGTTAAATTCGTTAAATTTCAATACGGTGGTGTTGTATCATTTTTGCTTTGTTTGCGCTTTTATAGTTGACGAGAATATGCGTATATATAGTTGTTTAATAATCACAAGTTTCTTAACTCTATAATTAAATCATTTCTTTTTTAATTTTTGGAAAAATTTGAGTTTTGTATATTTTATCACTATTATCGGTTACGTTGCCTTTTTTATAATTTTAAGAGCAGGATGTTTGACTTAATTCTATATAGTGTATAAATAGTAGTAGTATACGATTACGAATATCTATCTTTTAATGAGTGATTGTGATTGGTTGTGCCGTTTATGTCTTGTGGAAGTCTTGCCGTCTGAAAATATAAGAACATAAAAAAATAAATAAATAAACATAATTTGCATAAAATTTATTTTTGGATGATTCATTATAATTCACGAAAAGAAAATGTTAAAAACTCAGCTGATTTATGTTGATATTGTAATGCAAATTCTTTAACATAAGTACGTACAAAAATAGTTTTGTTTAGAATATTTAGATGTTTCGCTGATTCATGTAATATGTATATATGTAGCTATATAGGAGTTTAATAAGTATTATATTGCATGCCAGACATGACTGTGACTAATATACGTGTACAAAGAAATATGTTTGTGGAATAATTATCTAATGATTTTTATGACCTTAGAATTAAAGTTGTCAGCTGTTTTTTTAATCAGGTATGCAGCTGTCAGTAAAGGAGACATTTTATGAAGGCATTCACCAAATTTGCAAAAATGGAGGCCGGATTCGCTAAAGTCATATGATTTTCAGTTTGATTTATCCATTATTGTTTTGCATGATTTATTCGCATAAAATTACTGACGTGAAATTTATCCTAAATCTGACCTAAAAGCAACAACAAAAAATAAATATTTATATTTGTGACTTATAATAAAAGTCTCGTTATAACGAATTTTTATATTTTTATTGTGAATTATTCTTTATAAATTATCTATACGGTTTCACATTTAATTAAAGATCTGCTACAGGAAAAGTCCGATTTACGTTGTTTTTGAATAATTAAAAAATAAAACGAAAAACAATTTGGATACTCAAGTACTCAACCCAGGAGTGGTTGAATGTCAAAGATGCACATCGCTCTGGTTGGTTAGTCTCTGAAAAAGTCGATGAAATTTTGCAACTGGTGGAACAGGACCGGCACGCAATCTGTCAGGAAATAGCGGAAGCATTAAACATCAACCAAATGACAAAAAGGAGATCGATTTTTGGGCACACGAATTAACGCAAAGAAATTTGATGAACCGAATTGACATAAGTGAAATGCCGCTGAAACGTAACGAAATCAAACCATTTATTGAAAAATAGATGAAAAAATAGGTGAAATACGGGAATATCAAACGTAAGCGCTCCACAAACGATTTCAAAGCCTGGATTGGCGGCAAACAAGGTTATGTTGAGTGTTTGGTGAGATTGGAAGGGAATTGTCCATTATGGGCTGTTGCAACGTAGCGAAACCATCAATTCGGTCTTGTACTGTGCACAACTCGACCGTTTGAACGAAGCAATCCAGAAAGAGCAACCAGAATTAGCCAACAGAAAGAGAGTTGTGGTCCATCATGACAATGACGCATCCACATACATCTTTAATGACTTGGAATTGGCGTAACTTGGTTGAGAAGTTTTGATGCATCCATCGTATAGCCCGGACCTTGCACCGTCTGACTATCATTTGTTTTGGCCTCTGCAACACTCTCTTGATGATAAAAAATTTGCAAACCGAAGCGCCGCGGAAAATCACTTGCCCATATAAGGTACATATGTCTATACTAGAAACGCTTTTATATAAGTTTCTCGTTTGATAGTGGCTTTTCATTTAATTTGATTAGTTCTACAACGTCACTACGACTGACATTCGACAATCCTATATTTCGATTATATAGGACTAGATTCTACGGCATTATTATCTGAAGTATCGACCATAATTATGTATGGCCATCTCAAGACTTGCTTTTGTTTTTCCACCACCTGCAGAACATTGTAAGTAATTTCACCAGAAAATATTTATTTGGTGTGTAACAGAATTTTTAAAAGCACTCAGTAACTACCGAAGAGACAAGCGTAAATAATAAGTTTTAATCGTTGATATAACGCCCTTATCCACGGGTTGTAGTATTTGTTATTATCAATCAACCAAGGGCGCCATATGATTTAAGTTATTTTCTTGGCAATATTACTTGACTGCCGGACAAAAATAATTTTTCAACCATTGCTTTGTTGTCATCCATGTTTTCAGCATTATAAATTACCAATGGCTTAAGTTTGAACTCACCAGCTGCATGGCCTTCAAGCAAAATTCAAATTCTTTCTTTTGCTGTTTTAAAGCCCGAAAAACTATTTTGTCACTTTAGATTAAAAATGTTCTGGGTGACATTCTGGTTCAGTATAGATAGACCTGTCTTAGGAAATTTTTCTGAAGCCTCAAACCAGAGCCGGCCGCCTCACCAGTTAATTTTATGTTATGTAAGCCTACTATATTGCGAAACCGATCGAACACCCACTACTCGCAACACAACTTAGACTTATATCACTAGCACTAGAAGATTTTTTTAGCTCATCAAATAAACTGAGAGCTTTTGTAACGATCGCGGGTTTTTATTTAAAAAAAAAATATGTTCGTATGTTAAAAAAATCAGGAATCTATTCCCGGTGTCCAAAATTCCTGCTCCTTAGTTCCTGTCTAGTCACTCATCATTTTATTATGTTTCATGTTATGTTCAAGATTAATTGTAAAAAAATACTCCTGTGTTGTTGTTGTACATAATATAATGTGTATAGTGCTGTACCAAACTTTAATTCGTGTGTTTCAGAAAATATGTGTGTATTTGTCTCGTCTGTGGGTATAAAAAGGCGAAATTATGAAAAAAGGTCATTCTAGTAAAATCGATCGTAGAGATCGCGGTGGGGGCTAATACACCAAACCCAAAACAGAATATTCTTGAATTTTTGTATGGTAACGGTGGTGGATTATACCAGCAAGACTAAGGAAAATGGAAGAAATGGTATAGCAGAGTACCGATAACCTGGTTGGTGGTATGGCTTTAAGCTCCTAATATACCTGGAGGATGGTCGGTGTAGTCTGGAGTGGATGGGGCATGGTGCAGAATTTGGAAGGAGTAGATGAAAGAAGCCGGCCATGTGGACACCATGCGGTAAAAGTAAGAGAGCAGCTTCAGATGGAGATCTTGGCAACGGAGACCCGAAGAGGTGGTGCAAAGAGCACAGCTATAAACACAAAGGTTGCACAAGAGCACACAGAATGTACAGGTGAGTGACCAAATAGTTGTATTCCTTTATTTGTTGATACGTCCGTCGATCCATGGGTTGTAAGGCAAATCAGTTTGCCCCATAGAGTGGACTGCTTGTTGACCATACCGGGCAAGATGGTTGCACTTTCAAACAGTCACCACCCAATCCATGGGTCAGTCCAATATTTAATTTATTTATTTCTTGTCATTTTCGTGAACCGTCATTCCTCGGGCACATGTGTATTTATTTTATTTATTTATAGTGTCGTGAAAACCAGGAATGGCAAACCTACCATATTTGTAATGAATGGCGGACAGAGGCAAAAAGCAAACTTATAAACAAGCAATGAAATAAATGGTGTTCCTAAATTTCCGGCAGGCCTATATTCGATCAATCGAGAAAGTTTGTGGGCTGCACTGGAATACCTATAGATAAGCCAACAAAATTAGTTCAATTGTGTAGAATGACAGTGACGCAGTCCCAATGCTGTGTTAAAGTTGCGAACAGGCTATATAGACAATTTTTGCAGTTAACTCGGTTGTTCGGCAGGGAGATGCTCTGTCCCCCATACTCTTTAATCTCATGTTGGAGTACATCTTTCGTAAAACTGAAACACCTCAGCGCAACATCTTATATCGCCAGTCCAATCAGGTGCTTGCATATGGAAATGACATATGCGTGATTGGACTGAATAGCAACAGATTGAATTAAATACTTGATCCGCTTGTAGAGTTTTCTGCTTCTGTTGTACTCCAGATCAATGAGTTCAAAACGGAATACATGATCTTTGATTATAGGGACAATGGCACACCAGATTTTAGTACAAGCCACTACACGTTTGAGGGAGTGAGAAGGTTCAAATATTTGGGCTCTCTTATCACTCACGATAACAGTGTGGCTGAGGATAATAAGGTACGACTGGCAGCTGGCAGTCATGCTTTGTATCCTCTAAGACGACTGCTAAAATTTAAACACTTATCAAATGCCGTGAAGCTGAAGCTTTACAAAGCGTTGATCAGGCCCTGTGTTATGTTTGGACTTGAAAGTTGGGCGCTATTGGATGAGATGACTCCTTACATTTGAGAGAAGAGTCATGCGAGTACGCTGGCTTGGTCATGTTCTGCGTGCTGTTCCGCAGAACGAGTTGTGCTGCGATCTCTGAAAGAGAGCCACAATATGGTAGGCCCAGTGGTCGTTGTAGGCGACAACGTCTCCACGATGTAGAGAACGATTTGGCTTCTTCAGGTTGTCTAAGACAGTATGAAGACCAAGCCCAGCATCGAACACAGTAATGCACCAGTTAAACACTGTTTATTCGATTACTTAGAAACAAAAATGTCCAATCGTAAGTAATTGAAAACCTATATTTCAGAAAATCTGAGTGGTTTTCCATTGAACCAGATCCACACCTATTCAAATATTTTTCGGCTATGATGGCCCCTTAGTAGAAACACTCGAAAAAATTCGGATACTTCGATATATGTATTTCAGTTTTGTTACCATGAACCAAAATTACCTAATCCTAAGAACCTGAAAGCCTATAGTTTGGAATATCTGAGTGGTTTTCCATTAGACCAGATCCACTTGTAAGTAACTTGTATAAAGTGCAAACGAGAGCTATACGGCGGTAATACTCTTATGGCTTTAGTGAATTCCTCATGGGAGGGATTCTTAGTGTAAATCTCCGCAGTCTGTATTAGAGGTGGCTCAACTACAGTCTGTGACGCATGATGAACACCAAGCAGGTCAGTAAAGCGTCAAGTACTGGCATCGATGTTGACACAGAGGTTTCCATCCCGGTCCCATATTGCGGTTGACACCGGCCTGAAAGTATGGTACAATCTAGTATTGTCTTTAAAACAATTATGCGAACTGGCTCATTGCTGAGTAGTTGTACTTTCAGAACCTTGGCCTTCCACCATTCTCGCTTCTTGCGTCTACAAATCATCTTAGCTGCCCTCCTTGCAAGAGCAGCCTTGTTTTTCCTCGCGATTGTGAGACGTTGTTGCACTTCACTATGGGCTATATTTTGTTGCTCAACTGCAAGACGACACTCGTCATTAAACCAATCATTCTTGGGTTTGACTTTCACTATGCCTAAAGACTGTTGAGCGGCACTGGCAATCGAAAGTTTCAGTACCTCCCAGAAAGAATTCACACGGTCAGACTGACTAGCTTCCACAATATTGTCGCTGACAAGATCCTGATATCGTTTCATTGGATCTTCAATTTTCAGACCTTCACCGTCGAAACGTCCCATGCGTTTCGCTGTTTTCCCAGACTTGTACGAAAAGTGCTGCTGGAAGTTCCGCGAAGATGTGTTCATAGATGTATCTGTTTATGAAGAAAGAACGTGCTTGTTACTCTAAGATCATGGGCAGTTGCAAAGTACATCATTCTCTCACCATTATCGGTCGCAGTTTCGGGTCGAGAATACGGACCTATGTTTTTACACAAGTCGTTAGCATTAAAGTCCCAAATTACCATTCTAATATCGTGTTCGGGTATAGATTCCAACAGATTGACCAAGTCATTTAGAAATGAGTCTTTATCTTGGCTGACTTCTGTGGGCGCATGTACACAAATTATTGGCAGGTTGGCAAACTACATACGCAAGCGAAGCTTACACAATCGGTTATTGACTAGTTTGAAATCTAAAACAACCTTTTTACCTGCAACCCAAGAAAAAATCTCCATAGGATTTCCGAGGTCATCGTCACTGTTAAGCTGCGTATAACCCTGGGACACATATGGTCTCCACTTTTAAGCCAGCGAGATTCTTGAAGAGCAACGAGTTCCAGCCGAAACTCCTTCAGGCACGTGATTAGCCCCTCCAACGCTCCTGGTTTTCTAAGTGACCACACGTTCTACGTGCCGATCCTTAATCTCGTGTCCAGATACTTGATCCGGGGCCCCGGTGTTTTTTTGGCGGTATTCATTTTTGTTTTGTTGACTTTATAGACAGGTTATCTTTCTACGGATGCGGGTCGCCAGTCCAGCGATCCAACCGTTTAGTCCCCTCCTACGACAAGCAAAGGATACTGTGGTGGTATTCTTGGAAAACATGTTCGTATACAATTTAGATTTACGAGACATGTGAGTGCCCATTTCAAATCATACTCAAAACATTTGATTTTTTTGACAATTTTTTTTATTGGATTTATTGCTTTCCTATTAATTGAAATTAAAAATGTATTGCTTGTTGAAATATTTTCTGCGGGAATCAAGATATGGTCATTGAGTTTGATTGTCCAGTTTTCCAGATTTCTGACACTTTGCATATTCAATGCAAAATTTTGACATTATTTTTGAAAATATTTTCATTCAACGGCATTTCTTACACCAAAAAATGTAATCAGCCCGCATACGCAAAACAGATCATATAATTGAAGGATCACCATACCTTTTTTGATCTGATTTAAAATCTGTAACAAAATATTATTCAACTTCTCCTCCACCATTTTTTGACAGAAATCAGAATAATATTCTTGACTTTCTTTTGACCAAAATCTGTACTGAATCTCAACCCTGTTATAATCTAATTAGAGAAACTAATTTTTATAAAAAACGAAGCTTGTGTAGTTTAACTCAATCCTGTAGCTAAAATCGAATCCACGTCAAATGTTATTGATAAATGAACAAACCTGGTTCATTGAAGTTTGATTACTATTTGAGGCGTCTTTGAAAATAATTTGAATTCAATTTCACTTAAATAGAACTAAATTCGTATTGCTGAAATTAAAACTGTAACGTCTTCACAATTAATTGTTCATACCATACACTTCAATGTGTTGAAGTGAGTGTTGATTGTATTTGTGCGGTGGACCTTTAGGCGATGTATAAATTTAATTTAATTATAATTTTGAAACATATTTTGAATGATCCACACGAGTTAATTTTCAGCTCTGCTGTTATGCATGTAAATCTCTTAACCACAATGCCGAATGCATTGTTAGTTTGTTAACCCGAAAATTTCCTGAAATTTTCTGGAAACAGTTTTTCCAGAAATCTTCTGAAACTCTTTTGTTTCCATGGTTTGTGCAGCTTTGATTTTTAGAAGCAGATTAGGACTTTGGTAAATAAGTTACATAGGAAAGCAACCAAATCCAAATAAACATACTGACATTGCATGATGTATATGACTATATACATCCAGCAAGATAAAATAATCTTCCTACTGGTACACAATGTGCCGTCTTGTGCACAATTTAAAGAAGATTAATTTATACATAGGTATATATAGATTTAAGATGTCATAACAGAGTATATCGTCATTGGTATAAAGAAAATCATTTGTAAATGATATTGAAAGTTTATGACGGATGCAACAACATGGTATAGCAGATGGTGAAAGCACGATGAATTCAAAGTTATTCTTGAACAAATTGTATAGAAATTCATACAAACGAAGAAGATTTTGCACGAGTTGTTACTATATACAGACGGTTTAAGGTCAATTATATGAAAATACTTTTTTATTTGCACTTCGTGTCCAAATTTTTTAATGATCAAACTGGCATAACCAGACTTAAATATTTATTGTATGTAGTTTATAGAATATATAAAAGGAATATTGAAAAATCAAACCACCTGATAATAATATCCTCAAGTAACATGCAGACTGTAGCAAAATTTCAAATATAAGCGAAAGCACCAAGACAGATCAAAAATGCAATTTTAATTTATGTCTTAGTTAACGAAAAACAAAAAAACCAAAAAAAAAATCAGGGAGCCAGATGTTTGATCCATCTTCAACTATAAACACCTGCTTTTTGAGAATTGAAGCCGAATAGAAATTTTTACCTTCCAAGGGATTATAATATCTGTCTTATACATATATTATATGTAAGTGTTATAACCAGTTTCGAATTTATTGTAAGTATGTACAAAGTAAATATACAAAATAAAAATCAATTTGCACGTTACAAACATTATATAGGTATACTGAAAATCTCAATAAATTCATTCCATGCAAACCATAAAAAAAAACAATAAAATTAATAATTAATTCAATTACAATGTTATGTGTATATAGCGAAGAACCGCACCTACTTCCATATCGGCCCAAATCGATCTGTGCGTGTATATATTCTTTTGTAATTCAATTGCGCAATTTTCTATGTATATTGTACACCACAAATACAAAATTTATTAGGTTATGAAAATTTATGACTATCAATTTCGTGTTTAATTTATTTATTTCTATTTAATTATTTAACCAAATACATGAAAGAATATAGCTATAATTTTTTTTTTCGTACTAGTATTTGCGCGATTGGCCTTGCAAATGTTTTGCGTTTGCAAATTACGTTTTTGAGAATTTCAAACCATATGTTTTATCGTATAAATACCGAATTTTAATATTTTTGTTTTGAAATTCGCTTCTAAAAATTAAAATTTTCAATAAATATTTATAAAAAATTATAAAAATAAAATTCGTATTATTCTTTAGTTCTACACCCCCCCTATGCAATATTCATAAATGTATAGTGCCACCCGACAAAATAATTTTTGAAATATATTCTTCAAAAAAAATCACGCGCCTATGTTAAAAGAGGCACTTCAGTGCTTGTGGGATTAGTCTGCCATGCATGCTGTAACAGTTCTCCGCATACGTTAGTCCTTTCCGGTTCAAGTTAGAGAGTTGTACCGGGCCTAGTGAGTTGATCTTCTCTGCAGACCTCCATGACGTCCGAGTGATCGGGGATCCAGACTATCCGGATGTTGAAATACTCACTTATCTCATATGAAGAAAACAACTCAACGCCACATTCGACGCCAGACGAAAAGTACTTTCAAGTTTGCATCTCATTAGTTTGGTAAATACTTTATTTAGGCTTAATAAAGGGTGTCCCAAAATTAACGCTAGTTTTAAATTTGCCGCCATTTGTGGAGTAAAATGTTGGAAACCCCGAAAAAAACATAATTTGACAGCTGAGAGGTTAGGGTTAGTAAAAATGTGGTATTACACAAAATAATGAAAGTTTGGCAGCCGCAGTTCGAAAATTGCATACAAAATATGGTCGGAATAGTGTTTCAATTTCGTCAACTGTTAAGAGATTAATTGAAAAATTCAAGGAGACTGGATCAGTTGGATACCCTAAACACACTGGTCGTCCAAAAACAAGCCGTTCAAATGTCAATATCGGAGCAGTGCTTGAGAGTGTTGGTAAAAATCCAGAAACATCAATTCGGCGTCGTGGACAAGAATTGTAAATTTCAAAAAGCTCTCTGCAGCGTATACTCACTAAAGATCTGTGTCTTCATGCTTACAAAATTCAATTAACACAACAACTGAAGCCTAATGACCATGCACAACGAAGAGAGATCGTTGAATGGAATACTGAGAATCAACAAGTGGATGCTGATTTTTCGAGCAAAATCATCCTAAGCGATGAAGCACATTTTCACCTTGATGGCTTTGTTAATCGCCAAAATTGCTGCATTTGGATACGAAGAACCCACTTGTGATTGTCGAAAAACAATTGTATCCACAGCGTGTCACTGTTTGGTGCGGATTTTGGGCTGGAGGCGCAATTGGACCATCCTTTTTTGAAAATCAGGCTGGTCAAGCAGTAACTGTTACTGGTGCTCGATATCGCGAAATGATAACACATTTCTTTCCTCAGTTGGATGATATTGACAAAGACGATATGCGGTTTTAACAAGATGGTTTTAACCACATGCCATACAGTCCGTGAAACAATTTAATTACTGCATGAGACATTTCCTAGTCGTGTATTCTCTCGTTTCGGTGATCAGAATTGGCCCCCTTGATCTTGTGATTTAACAACATTAGGTTTCTTTTTATGGGGTTATTTGGAGTCAAAGGTCTATGTCAACAAGTCCACAACTACCCGTGCATTACAGAAGGAAATTAAACGCTGCATCAACGAAATTTAGTCACATTTATGCAAAAAGGTCATGGAGAATTTCGATAAAAGAGTGCGTATGTGCCAGTAAAGCTGTGGAGGCCATTTGCCCGATGTGATATTTCATAAATAACCCTATCCTATATATTTTATGATTCAATAAAAACATCACAATCTGAAGACTAAAAACTATATTTTCTATTTAATACCTTAATGGGACACCCTTTATGTGTTCTTGGAGCGTCGTAGAAAATATAACGATGTCGTCCATATAGCAAAGGCATATTTTGCCTTGCAATTTTCCAAAAACATTGTCCATGACACGTTGGAACATGCTGGGAGCATGTTTGAGCCCGGATTCTTATCTAGTAGAATCCTGATGCTAGATCTAATATTTTAAAATCAATCCGTTCGCCAATCTCCCTATTAAAATTACAGAACCAATCATCAAGATAACCAAAAATAGAATTATAACGTACAAATTTGAACGGAGATATCCTAATTTTAGTGTTGGTGAATCAAGATGTTTGGAATCTGGATGCCGTAGAATGTATTCAATCCACCACACAGCTAATTTCAGTGGCTCTATTTGTTGATCTCTCTAAATGTTCTCGAAACCTCTAGGATATTTTGACGATAACTGAAACAATGATATACACACGTAATTTTTTAAACATTTTGTATTTTAACATTCTTCGGTAGTTTTACATTCAAATCTGATTCAAACTTCCATAGAAAACCATATTCAGGAAATTTTGCCATCGCAGGCACAATCATCTGTCGCATAACTCATGGTAATTCGTCACTCCGTTCATTTGTGCCAAGTGAGAATAATACGAAACCAGTTTTAAAAGATTCCACAAATGTTTCCAAATCATAGGGTTAGGTTGTCGGACTACAAAGTCCACCAACTTGAACAACATTTCCGGAAAATCGATTGCTGGATGCGAATTTATTAAAATAACACAAATTGTGGCGTAATCATAGCCGTGCATTCTAAACTAATGAGTGGTGCAATAACATTAGTCCCATCAGGAGTTGAGCAGATTTTCATGAAGATTAAAATTAATCAACTTAATATGTTGATCAACACAGCTTACATACACTCCTAATTCAAATAGTGATTATTATGCTGCATGTCGATTCGATTGAAGGAGTAATTAATTCATCAAATTCATCCGATTTACTTGTACTTGGTGACTTCAATCTTCCAAATATCATCTGGAATTTTGACTTGGAATTTAATTTCCTTCTTCCATGCAATATAAAGTCAGATGCATAATCTCCATTCGTTGATGCCGTGCTTGAATATAATTTAAACCAAATTAATACGATTGCTAATAATCTGGAGAGGCTTTTAGATCTTGTCTTCACGAATGAAGTAGATTTATTCAAAGTAACTGAGTCAACCACAAACCTTTGGATATTGTATTTAAGACTAGCGACTGTACGCCTAAACCAAAACACCTCCAACAAATCAAATACAACTTTAAGAAAACAAATCACACTGGTCTGCAAGTTTATTTAGAAGCAGTGAACAAAGCTTTGAACTCCATGTACCAATTTATAACAAAGCACCAAGTGTTCACCCTCCTTGGTTCGATGACCGGCTTATAAGTCTAAAAAACGTAAGTATAAGGCATATACTAAAATGATGAAATCAAGTCTGGAGGCCGGCAAGGCCTATTTAAATGGCATCCAAGAAAATATTAGAATAAATTCAAATCAGTTCGGGAAATACTTCAGATCTAAACGTGAAGTTGAGGGGTACCCTTCCAACATGACTTATAACAATATCAGCACCTCGAACGCCAAGGAAACAGCGGACATGTTTGCGGTATTTTTTCAATCTGTCTATCGACTAAACGTCAATACTGGGTACATCGATCAATCAAGCAGTAGCAACATATTAATCATTTCTCCAGCCTTATCTGATGAAGACATTCTACACGCATTGAAGTGCTTTAGAGACCTTACCACTGCTGTGTTTTCGGAAAAATGGAAAGTGTCTAAGATAACACCTATCTTTAAATCCGGAAAACGTGATGACGTTACATGTTACAGAGGAATATCCACATCATTATCAGCTTTTAAATCCACACTAATACGTCATATATCTGTCAGCCAGCGCAGGGTTATGCCTGCCAGATCAACATTTACTATAACTTGGTTGAATTCACCAGCAAAGTAATGAATGAGATTGAAAAACATCATCAAGTGGGCACAGCTTTTAGTAAGACATTTGATTCTATATGTCATCATAAAGCACTCCAAAGTCTAGATGAATTCGGATTTTCATTTGATTACATTAAATTGTTTAATTCGTATTTAACAAATCGTCTGACAATAAGAAATCCAACGTAAAACTCAAATGTTCTCATATTTGATGATAACGTACAACGTTATCATACGATTGAAGAAATGGGAAATGCTGACAAACTGCAAGATGATCTCAATAGACTATGCAAGTGGTGTGATCAAAACTGATTACTCTTAAATATGAAGAAATGCAAAATTATGTCTTTTCATCGTAAAACGAATCCAATAATTAAAGCGCATTATACTAATGAAAATGAAGTTCAAAGAATAAGATCTAAGGAATATGTTAATCTTAAAATAAGACAATTAGAAAACAACATAGAGGATGCCACTCGAGCTGTACAAGAACTAAAAATGCTCACAGAACGAGGTTCAAAGGAAATGGTTCTCTAACTCAAGGGAACTATTGAATCAGATTCCCAAAGAACTACACGGCACGGGTAACGTTCAATTCAAGTTAAATGACTGCATTAAAACATTCAGCATCCTCAAAAGGACCTTTTTAAATTCAATATAGAAACATTACAACTATCAGACACACGTCAGCCAACTAAACGCTCACTGTTATCCGACTCATTCAAGCTCTTTGATCCCGTTGGATGGCTTTCCCCAATAACAATCACAGCAAAAACCATGATGCAAGAAATATGGACATCAGGAATAGATTGGGATCTGCCCTTGCCAGAAAACATATACACAAAGTGGGTAAAATACAAGGAAGAATTGTGCAAAATCAAAAACATAACAATCCAGAGATGGGTAAAAACAACAGATGAGGTCGAAACGGAGCTTCACGGATTCGCTGATGCCTCAGAATACGCATACGTATAGCTACAATTTATTGTCGAACAACAAATAAAGAAGGAATTATAACAACACAATTATTAACCTCGAAGACAAGAGTCGCGCCAACCAAAATAAAGCTATCCATCCCTCAATTAGAGCTAAATGCCACTCTGCTATTGGCAAAATTACTTAAACACTCACAAAGAAGCTTGACCATTGCACTTTGTTGGATCACAGGGGAACAAAAAAAAATTAAAACGTTCGTGGCAAACAGAATTTGGGTAAAAACTATGCTACCAGCAGCATCATGGAACCCCGTAAAGTCATGCGATAATCTAGTGGATATAGCTTCTCGTGGTACGACACCGTCAGCACTAATAAAAAAACAAATTGTGGTAGCAGGGTCCAGATTTTCTTCGGCAAAAGCTAACTAGGTGGAAAGCAATGAATCCTATTATGCGAAATAATACGCATAAACCAGAGGAGTTAGAAGACCAAGCGATTAAAATTATGACTATAACTACGGAAGTTCACGTTTTTCCATTATTTGAGCGATGCTCCAACTACAACAAATTTAAACGTATAGTCGCATACTGCAAAAGATTCATTAACAATTGCTCACGTAGAAGCAATAATAGAAATGAATTAACTGGTTAAGAACTCCAAAGCGCAGAAATAATAATTCTCAAGCTCGTATAAAGAAAAAAATCGAGCTGTAAGACAGATAATTCAAAAATGTATTATTTGATTTCGCCATAAACAACAGTCATCTAAACAACTAATGGGAAGAATTGCAAAAACGGGAATCGACTATGCGGGGCATATCCAATTTAGATCTGCCAAAGGTAACGAAGGCCATTCACATTGAAATAATAAGCGATTTAACAACAGAATTCTTCCTTGCCGCTTACAAAAGATACATATCCAGGAGAAGATTATGCATCGACATTTACTCTGATAATGGAACGTACTTCGTGGGAGCAAACAACGTAATGCAGAAGGAAGACAACCGCGAAATGACAACATTACCAAACGTCATTGCTACCATGATAGCAGACAATGGGTATTTCATACCACCTCTTACATCTTGTTTCGGTGGAATATGGGAGGCAGGGATTAAATCAATGAAATTTCATCTCAAACGGATCATAGGCGAAACAACACTCACTTTCGAGGAGCTATGTACCGTGACTAACCAAATAGAAGCATGTCTCAATTCTTGCCCACTAACTCCGCTACCAAGTAACGCTGCAGATCTGTCGCCACTAACGCCGAGGCACTTCTTGATAGGAGATTCTCTCAAGGCGCTATCAGCTGAGAGAAAGGTTCAGGACTTTTGGAAACGGCGGTCCTCCGAATACCTCCACCAACTACAACAACGAACTAAAGGGAAGAGCAGCTAGCCAAACCTATAATGATCAATGACCTGGTAGTATTGAAGGACGAACAACAACCTGCCACACGGTGGAAACTAGGGAGAATCGTGATGATTGAGATTACAAGAGATTACTGATTCGGGAGTCACCTTCGTCGAAAACGTTAAAGTTTCAACAGACCCATCGATAACTGTATTGCTAAGGCGAACTCCATGTTTGCCTTTGTCAAGCAATGTACTGGAGACTTCAAGGATATTCAAACTTTATTTACACTATATTTCGCTTATGTAAGATCTCAATTGGAATATACTGCAATCGTTCAATACCCGGACAAACATATATACTTACACATTAAAGACACCAAACTGTGATTTTTGGTCACCACTCGGAATCGAACCCGAGACCCTCGAAAAACAAAGCAAGCACGCTACTTACTGTGCTAACGAGGGCGGTAGCTGCAGAATAAGTAAGAATTAACCCTTTATTATTAATAGTTCCAACAGACACAAGTTAAGAGAATTTATCAATTGGGATATTCCTTGACATATGGTCACAAAGGCAATTTTTATTTAAATGGGTGGAAATGGCCTTGTTAATGGGATTATTTCCGCATTAGCATAATGTAGGGACGACGGCCACGATTCTTGAATTTGAATTCTAAAATTTGAAACAAGAATGATGGAACCTTAAGATGTTATTTGTAAATATTCCTAATTGGTTGGATTTCTGGAAAATTTGATTATCAGGGTGCAGCCAATTCATATTTGTTTACATAAACTATTCATTGTGTTATCGATAAAAACTGCTATTAATAAAACTGCATTAACTTTGTAATTGAAGGTCTTAATACTTCTCTTACAATTAAAATAAATTAAACGGAAAGTATTTTTTTTTTTTAATAAAATTGACAAAATAAAAAAAAATTTACTTAATTGAAATAAATTGATATGGAATACTCGTTCACTACACATTTAATTTATAAAATAAAAAAGATAAATATAATTAATTGGAATTATAGACTCTAATCTAAATGCAATATATATCATTAAATGTCAAATTTGATTAAACCGTATACTCGCAAGTATATGTATATCTAAAATGAGATCTTGTGGTAATGAAATTTTCTAAATTTATATACATTGAAACGCACTTGCATTACAGTAATTGAATTGAGAGTAATTGTCTTATCTTAGAAATACATTTAACTAGATTTAAAGAAGAAAGCAACGAAATCTATTCTATTGTATATAATCTATGTATATAGTATATAGTGTTGGGTATATATAATATATATTAGCAATAAATAAAATGGAAAAACTAGGGAAAGATTTTCTAAATAATGAAACATTCACTATACTTCTACATACTATACCAAAATGATATCATCTGTTAGGCAATTTTAGTGCCACCTTATTAAAAACACTAGGCGCTAGGGGTGGAAATTTATTAGGGTTGTGCAATAGAATGCCGACAAAAAATGTATGTACCGTTCGAAGGGTCGATTACACGTTCTGAGAAACGTAAACGGTATATAAAAAAAATATACTCGTATATACAATTTTACGCTATTCAATAAATTTATTTTTGCACCAGTTCTACAAAATTAAATTTAAAAAGTATTCATATACAGATGTTCATCGACTTACGTCGTTTTAATTTACATCGCGGATAATATTCAAATTTATTTTGTATAATTATTTAACCCAAAATTCAGAAAAGCAATGCGCATAATTCATCCTTATGAAAGTAAATCCGTCTATTCTTAAATTTTAGAAATTCTGAAATTCTATTTTTAAACTTTATACGAACAATTAATCGTATTCTAAATTTGTGTTTTTTTTCTGTTGCATTCACACGTATAGACTATGAAGAATATAGTGAACTAAGTTCAATTCTTTCTAAATGCCAACTTTGTAATCCCCGAATAGTGAATTCATATCAGTAAAAAGTGTTGTCATCGAAACTAAGAACATGTATGAGCCAACATTTTAATTTTTTTGTTAAATTTGAATGGAGCCCCGTGACTCCACGGTCGAATCACTATTATAAATCAATAGAACAAAGTGTATAGCAAATTTATGATAACGTTTTTAATTACCTTAAAACAAAACGTCTATACGAAAGCCCTTGACCCCGGGGTTTGTTTTGAAACTTTTAAAATTGAACAGATCAAAATGTACAGAGAGATTAACGTACCAAATTTCAACAATTAATGGGAAACAGTTAAATAGGAAAGGGCTCAATATTAGGGCTGTTGTACCCGGAACCACTTGACAATTTCATAAAAATCAGAACGTGCAGCAAAAAGCTATTTACCAGATTTTAGCTCTCTGCGATGTGAGGAAACTAGTTTGATAAAAGTTTTTAAACATCAATTCAAGCAAACATCGAAAATATTGGTTTCTCGTCCCTCAAAACTTGTCGCACTCTAAACAGATGTCATCCGCAAAACTATCCCTCAATAACTAATTTCATTCAAAATTTAAAACACAACATGCGAACAATCGAGTTGAATTCACCCGGGGAAAATTTTCCTATGCAACTACATTTTTATAGACACCTAAGAAAATGTTCACCGATTTTAAGAATAAGGCCACAAGTAACGTTGTTTTCTCTGAAAACTTAATGTGTTACACTTATTAACGTTACGATTTAATTGATTCTGCCTACACCACACCACACTAACAACTTAAACACGTTAAAGCTCAAGATCTAGACACTCAATATTAAAATCTACTGCGCGAAGACAATTTTCATGTTTCTCACACAAACATAGAGCTTTTAAGACGCATTTACCTATAGCATTAATACAAATTAGAAATAACTGCGGGCCTCTGTTGTTGGCTTGCTTGAGGACAATAAGTGGTAGCGAAACGGAATCTCCCAGTTTTACCATTTAAACACAATTATTTCAGAAATATGATTTAATCTACTGATGCAAAATTTATTCAAATTTTTTCATTTGGCTTTTCTCTAACTAAACGTTAGATTTTATAGTGCAGGTACAATTTGATAAGCATAACTTCAAGAAGTTGGACATTTTTAAATTTTATAGTAGTGATCAGACCCCGGGGTCAAAAGGGCTGCTATTGACTCTTTAAGGCAATTCGGGATCAGAGGCTGTGGTCAGGTATCTGATTATAAAATGCCAAAAGAGATATATATTCTGGTAGAAAGTTCCATAGGGATGACGAAATTATTATCAAAACCGAGTGTCAAATATCTACCAGCAATTCGATAAAGTTGCTCACAAATTTTTGGGTCCGTAAATAAAAAAAAACAATTAATACAAGGCTGTGTGCCAATTAGTTAAAATGCTTGTTAAAATTTTTAATTTTGACAGAAAACTCAAATGTATTTTTGTTTGCTCACTAACAAAATGTAATAAATTAAATAATAATTTAATCGATTTTCCTGTCAATATTTTAATTTTTAACAATATTTTTTACTAATTGACACACGACCTAATGATGAAAATTGAGTCAAAAATATTTTATTTTTTCATATGAAAATTGCTTGCTCAGGCCTACTTTTCATTACGAAAAATTTACTGACCAGTATTACTAGAGTGGGACAAACATACAGATTCGGTTGGTGTGTGCGAGAAAGTAAACAATTTCAAGTAAAACATACTGGAAAAAGATTTGTGTATGTGTTAGTAGTACTGCCATAATCTACTGACAAAAATAGGTTAGTCAAGTATTTTTAATGGCAGTAGTCCAAAAAAAAAAAATTCTCGCGCACACTTAGGTAATTTGATTAGTTTACTATTTTTATGGTAAAGTAACATTCATATCTATATAGAAATAATACGTTAATTTATCTATTAACCTTTGTTTTAGGTTAGATTTCAAATTATAAATATGTAGAATATTGTTCGCCCATTTAAACTTAACATTACTTAGAAAATCCAACGAAACTTCGTTAAATTCCATCTGTCACTTTAAAAAATTTATGAATGTCAAATTTTTCCGTTTCGATGTTTTATTTGGTTTTTATATAAGAACAAAAGGAAATAATATTTTGATATTTCTATTTTATGATTATTATTTTAGTTTTAAAATCAAAATTGGTGTCGGTATTTAAATGTTCTAAAATATGTGTAAAATTATTATTATCTAAAGATTTACAAAAGATACAGATAGATTATGCCTAACGTTAAACTTAATCACAGCATTATCGTCGTAGTATGGTGGTTGGAGTCGCAGCTATAGAGCACTGTGTGGTATAGAGCAAATGGTTCGAGCCGCACCAAGGGCAATCGTAGTTTTTATGACGGATATTTATTTGAGTCGACGACAGATGTTGGTACAATGATTCGCAAAGGCAAGAATGATCATTATATTATGCAGTAAAACGAGAGAGATAGAATGCAAATTATGTGCAAATTGCGATAATTACGTCACAGAATTCTCTCAAATAAAATACACCTACCCAATATGAAACGTTCGAGAGATGCATTGAACGGGTATATAAACGCGACAGGTTGCAGAGTATATCAGTTTAAATTCAACCAGTGAACTAGTGAAATAGTCGTAGTGTTCTAAAGTGAACCATTGAGATTGTGATGAGTTGTGCTGAAAACAAGTGTTGTAATTTATTCTCAAATAAATTGTGCAGTGTTAATAAATAATGATTCATGTGATTTATTGCAAAATCCCCTACGAATCTGTAGAAGAGCCCGAAATTCTTACAAATTTGCTTTTCAAAATATTGATAATTATAAATTGTTTCAAAAATTTAAAACTGAGTACCTCCGATGACAAAATTGTATGCCCGAAACATAAACTTCTGTTTTTAGCAGGGAAGTGTTATTATGGCATGGTGTCGGCAAAGATTTCGAAGTTGCCATGGCTCAATCTATACGATTTCTAAAGTAGTTTCCGAGAATTTGGACGCATTGGAAATTCGATTATGCGGAATTGTTATGCACTAGGTTCGTAATAATTATGTAAATTGTTTTCTATAAATATCACAAAGATATACCAACTAACAGAAAATTTTCAACTAATTCATTATAGGTGATTCAGGATACCCATTGGCGCCTTGGCTACCAATACCATTTCGATCACCATCAGAATCTAGTACGGAAAGTATTTATAACCAAAACACAGCAAGTCTCAAAATGTAGTGAAACATACCATCAGAATTTTGAAAAACCGCTTTCGTTGTTTGCTTGGAGCGAGACAACTCGATATAAGAATAGTGAAGAACGGTTGTACAATATATGCAATAAGAAAAGTGGATGATTTAAAGTACCAGTTAAACATAAAGTATGAGATTTGTGGATTTTTTCCTACAAAATGAGTTCTGTGATACGAAAATTTTTTCCAGTAGGAATGAGTTCTGTGGCATACCTGATTATCTTCCTGGACGTACCGATTTATAAAACTTTTACAGATGTGGAAAAATATTGAAAAAAGGTTTTTGTCAAAAATTCATCAACTTTGATACGTAATTACGAATTAACAATAGCGGTATAAAAAAAACTATATCCTCGCTTGCAAACTGAACTTTGCTGTACTAAAGCATTTAAGTAGGGAAAATTTTTAATTAACATTCAATTTTAACATTCAAAGTTTTAAGTTGTTGAATTGGTTGTGGATGATTAGCATAAACCTTATACCTTTCAAATAACCCAATAACAAATAATCAAGTGGTGTTGAAGCCGAGCTTCTTGGTGACAATAAATGGATTGTTGCACGAGTCAAAGAATTTTTTAGAATAGATAACATTTACTACTAAAATTATTGATTGAAAAAAGGACCAACAGATGGCTCACCCTGTATTAAGATGGCTTTACTCTATCACTTTATTATCTATTTACACAATAAGATGTATGGTCTGCTGTGCCACATATTAGAGATTTGTACGCAAGTTTTGGCCTAAAACGATTTTAGGCTGATTACTATATATGAATTGATAATTCTTGTTAGTTGTTGATGATGCTATAATAAGTAGATTTATGTAATGTTTTTAAGGACTTAACAATATGTAGTTTTACAGGATTTTGGTTTCAGTTACATTTGATGAGATCAATATACTGCGTTAGTTGGGGACCATCTGTATGAATTTTATGATTCTTTAATACGTAAATAAATTAATACAATTTTTCGTAGAAATTAGCGCGAAATCTACATTTACATATTATATGTGTGAATCGTACTCTATACATTTTTGTATCAATTTAGCGTAAGTGGGATGTGAATTTAATATATTTCCTAAAATTTCAAAAACCAATTCATAAACATAAAATAAAATGTTGGGTAAATATATATATATATATATATATATATATATATATCTTGCATTGAAGTTAATAAATTTCTAAGAAATTCAACCAGTCAGACAGACATGATAAAATATTTAATTAAAAATTCTACTCTCGCTCTAATGATTCATATATAAATCCATAAAATATATAGATCAACACACACACACTAGACATACGAGTGTAATATACAATATATGAATGGACCATGATAATGCAATTATGCTTCATAAAAACGTGAATGGCTTGGTACACTATACATATAGCAATAAATTTAATTTATCTGGTATATAAATACATTGGACGACGACAAATTAAATAAATTCTTTAACCCACGAGTGATATTGCGCTGATAGTGTACCATCAAAGATGATGACTGCAATAAAATTTAATAGCAAAATAATTTGCTTCTAATTATCATTATTTTTAAATGTATATGTACATATGTATGCATAGCACATTATAATAAACTAAATGGAATTTTATATTTCGCAGAGAGATTATGTACAACACAAAAGTACGAGTACATTGAATTAATTTTCGCACATGGTATGGTACTCGACGTACAGTACAAATTCTAAATTTAGCACACATCAACATAATAATTATTATTATTTTTTTTTATAAACTCGAATCCTATTTATTATTATAGCCATAAGTATATATGTATATATATATATATTTATAGAAGACATTAATTGGTCTATTCTTTTGTTGAAAAATATTTGAGATATGTTTATTGCATTAAAAAAAAGAAAAATCTTAAATATAAACAATTAATTTTCGTTTTAAATTAATTCAAACAGATTAGATTTTAATCTAAACACAATTAATTAATTAATTTGTGCGCGAGAATATACATATATCCGATAGTGCGTGCGTGCACTAAAATTTGGATGCTGTCGATGTCGAAAAAAAAAAGAAAATTAAACATTTGGTAATTTATGAAGATGTGTCTGAATGCTTTTATTTATTAGTTTTTATTGTGACCATCTGACAAACTGTCGTATAAATGTATTTTTATTCAATTTAATTAACAAGACCTCGGCTCTATCAAATATCGTGTAAACAAAATCTTATAAAAATGTTAACGCCACTTGTAGTTTTATTTAGATATACTTACTTAAGTTATATTATAGTTTTCGGCTTTGTATGATTTGGCCACCAAATATACGATATAAGAAATATATAAATATATTATTACAGTCAGGAGTGTTCATAAACTCGACATTGTAACAATATTGTTAACAATGACAGTACTAAAGCATTCATAAACGGCGATTGTAACAACAGCCATGTGCTTTTTGCTTTTCATAAACTTTAACCAAAATTTCCCCTTTCTGTTAGAAACGTGATTACCAACACTACTCGGTACTGCATTTCTATACGTCAAAAGCATTTATAAAGCATTTAGCTGGCACAGTGGTGGCCAATAAGATCCCAAACTCAATCGGTATGAGAAAAAAGCCGACCCGATAAAAACTTGGGCATACGATTTTTTTTTTCGATTTTACATAACTTTGGAAAGTTGACAAAGGCGCCACATTTATTTATATTGCGGAAATTTCAACGGTCACAAAAATATAAAAGCTGGCGTAATGGTTGCTAACAGGGTCCTAAACCTAATCGCAAAGAGAAATTAGCCCTCCTTTATAAGACTTGCACATAAGAATTTATTTTCCACCAAATCAATTTTACATATTAAAAAAGTATGGGATGAGTATTTTGGTACCAACTGAATGCATACGTATTTTTGTGAAGACGAAAAAGTCTGGGATAGTATAAATGTAAAAAATCCTGGGATGAAACAACTAAATAAATTTTATATGTATTTTTAAAAAGTCTGGGATGGATTATTTACTCTTGTGTTGTCAGAGGTATTTTAAAAAAATCCTGGGATAACTTCAAGGGGGTATAATAAACTAGGAAATAATAGTAATGGATATATTCATGTGGCTAGTGATACAGGTATGTGTATTTATTTTTTAAATGTGACGTGTAATTTATGGTTTTAATGAATGTGAATTATTTCCTAAACATTCCTAAACCATCAAAAACAATCTGTATGTATGAATGTATCTGTAAAACTACGTATTACCGAATAAAATACAATAAGGAAAACTAATGAAGAAAATATAAAGAAACTAAGTAAAAACCAAATTGACAATTTCGATAATTGAGGAATAGCTTGGGTCTAAAGCTAAAAACAAACCACTAATAAAATTTCTAACTAACACAAATTTTGATGATATACGTTAAATTTTCATATCAAGCGTGACTAAAAACTACAAGTAGTTTTGAGTTACTATGAACCTAGACTTATAGAAAAACACCACAATTGCATTGTTATAGTTTTTTTAGAGCCTGTGAAGGGTTCTAACAAAAAATAACACGTATACGTATACGGTTCCAATTAGAAAAAAATTACAGAACGGAAATCCCATTGGAATCTAATTGAAATGAATATGTATTGGTAAATTCCGCCATGTTAAAATGAGAATTTCAAGAAAGTGAATTAAATATTTCATAAAGTGATTTTTTACATAATTATGGCAATACGAGAGATGGCTCCTAACATTTGAGAGAAGAGTCATGCGTGTGATCTACGGCCCAAAACGCGAAATAGATGGTACATACCGAGCTCTGTACAATATCGAGATCAGAGATCTGATGAAGATCCCCGATATTGTACATGAAATAAGATTTCAGCGAGTACGCTGGCTCGGTCACGTTCTGCGTGCAGATCCGGAACGAATTGTGCAGCGATCTCTGAAAGGAGAGCCACCATATGGTAGGCGCAGAGGTCGTTGCCGGCGACGATGGCTCCACGATGTAGAGAACGACTTGGCCTCTTCAGATTGTCTTAGACAGTATGAAGACCATGCTCAGGATCGAAACCGTTGGTGCCAGGTTGTTGACTCAGTAAGGGGCCAGTAATGGCCTTTAATACTGTTTATTATTATGGCAATACAATAATTATAAAAACACGAATATTGTAATAAATATTATATAAAAAGCGACGTTCACACACGCTATAAAACATTAAGAAATTAAGAAATTCAATTAGGTAGTCATTTGCAAAACATACAACACATAATAATATAATTAAGCCTGTTTTAAGGGAACATTTCGTAGAAACAAACTTCCAAGCGAATGATTTGAAATCGGGTTTTTACCATTAACATTTTCACTAACTGGAATCGAATACGAAAATTTATAATTTTTTGTTAGCAACTTTATATATGTTAACAAATCCAATAACAAGGTACTCTCGGAGATTTGGGCAAGATTCTGCTATATAGGTCTATAGACCTATCGTTAGGAAACATTTCATAGAAGAAGATTTTTCCAAACTGAGGTTTTTGAAACTTCACTCCGGTGTTTTTTTATCGGTTAATCCGAATAAAGTATATTATACTAAAGTACACATTAAAAGATATTTAGGATTTAGGATTAACATCACATGTTTGTACAAACGCGTGAAGTTCTTCTTAAAAATTCCTAATAATTTTTTTTTATCTTTTAGGATAGTTTAGGATAAAGTTCACACAAATCATTTTTATTATTATTATATATTATGTTGAGCTTGAATAAATATACATATTTAATATTTTGTGGTTATGATGCTGGATGAGTTTTGTTTGCATATTACCAAACCGGGATTTGTTGGAGAGGCTGGAGTCCCTATTTTTGTTTTTATTATATTAATCAAGAAATAGGTACTACTTTCGATCGACGACTGACATACATATTACATGGATTGTGGATATATTAGAGATATGTGGTTTAATGTTGTGGGTGTGTAATCATTTTATAATCAACTTTACATTACATTCTATTGTGGTTTTAGGTTCCGAACATCTCAATCAAGTTGGTACTTCAACACAACCGCACGATTCTTCAAGAATAGTGAACGATTCCTCAAGAATAGTGAACGATTCTTAAAGAACAGTGTGAAATCGACCCACAATTCTTGCATTCATAAGGGCTTATAAAGAAAAATAATATTTATTTGGGACTGGGTTGCGGTAAAAAGCGAAGAAATATGGGATAAAATACACTCGTTGATGGTGAGTTATGGTTATGAAATGTCTAAAACTCAATTTAAACACAAATTTAACAATCTGAAACGTGTATGACATAAAAAAATCAGGTATTGATCGTCGTACTGGATCGATAATTTTGATGAATTTAATGAAATTTTTGGAAGGAACCACTAGAGCAATCCAATAAATATTTCTTCCAGCATTGAGCCGAATTCAGCTGCATTGTCAACAACGAAAACCATTCAATATAGTTCAGAAACCAGCATATCACTATGGTATTTATTAATTTATTGTTGTTGGAGCCCAATCCGCCCTCTTCATATTTAATAGCTTCAACGTGCGAAACCTCCCGAACGACAAAGCAAAGCTACGCTCTACTATTTGCCAGTATGAGAACTGTTCTTGTTTAAATTCCACCTCTTGCTGCAATAATCGACTTCTATCCATGAATGGAGTGATGCACCAGTCCAACAAGGGATATCGATTATCACCTAAGATATTTTCCCGTTTGAAAATAACTATTAATATTTTCTTGTGATTTCAGGTAGATATGGCTTTAAACACGAAGTAGATGGGACATACCTAACTCTGTACAATATCGATATCAGAGATCTGATGACGATCCCCGATATTGTACATGAAGTAAGATCTCACTGAGTAAGCTGGCTCGGTCACGTTCTGCGTGCTGATCCGGAACGAATTGTGCAGCGATCTCTGAAAGGATAGCCACCATATGGTAGGCACAGAGGTCGTTGCAGGCGACGATGGTGTAGAGAATGACTTGGCTTGTCAGTTTTATATAAAACAGTATGATGACGATGCGCAGGTTCGAAACCGCTGGAGCCGGATAGTTGACTCAGTAAGGGGCCAGTAATGGCCTTAATATACTGTTTATTATTTTTCTTAAGTTTTCACTCAATGTTCTCTTTCCTTTTCATTTGTCGCGCTGGCCATATTTGTCTTATTTAGGTAGTTTTACGTGTCTGATACCTTATTTTTTGTACCATTAAATAATCTTCCTTCAAATGGTCCTAAAACAATTTTCAATGTATCTAAGTACGAAAATCGCACAGTTTGCCAATAATCGATTTCTGAATTTCAGGCAACGTATTGAAAACTCGGCCCTTCAAAAACCTTCATAAGAAGTAATCCATCAAGTGGTCAATCAATTGAAGCTACACGGCCAATCCATCGCTGAGGAAAAGTTTCATGTATAAATATTGCCAAATAAGCCGTGAATAAAACGTAGGTACACCATCTTGCTGGAAGAAGTTATCAGCCATTTGGAAGTTTTGTTTGGTCGACGTATTTTGAATAGCATAAGCTATGTTTTAAAAAGCCAATTATGTTTTCTCCAAGCCTTTCAGCCCTGACATTTGGTGCTCTAAAATTTTTAAATGTAAATGAATACATGTTTTATGCAATTAATTAAGGAAGGAAAACGCTCACACTGCAGTCCCATGATATAAAGGAGACTTCTCACAACGTTATACGGATAGATTAAATGCTAAGACGCTGGATCATAACTGTCAGTCTGGAGGAGTCCTCCGGAAGATCATTTGTAAGTGGAAGCACGCCTCAGGGTGGTTTCGGTATCCACTATGTTGCTATTAGCGTCTCTGGTAAATATCCTAACACTTTTAGTACTCGCTTGGAAAATGCCATCTTTTTGGTCAACAGTTATCGATTAAATGCAAACCCACACAAAACTTTCACCCTCCTACTTTAAACGGTACCAGCCTAACCTTCACAAATAAAGCGAAGTACCTGAGACTCATTCTGAAGACGAGAACTACGGTATAGCACTTTACTCGTGCAAAACTGCCATCGAAAATCTATTATATCTAGCTCATTTATATATAGAGCAAACAGTTGGCAGCATGTACTGCACTAAAATGTAGAGTCTGAATTCAAGAGTTATTAAGCTCTTGAGGAATGGTTTGAAAACGGTGAGGAAGCCGGTGGTGGGGTGATCTGTGAAAAAGTACAATCTCGCTTTCATAATCACTGAACACTGCAGCGTTTTCCAAGCAGAAGTAATTGCGGTAAGAGAAGCTTGATTGAGGTATAATGTAATACCGACCAGCGATAATCGTATTTTTATAAATAGCCAGGCTGTCATTAAAGCGCGTAAATTGAATCTCTTCACGTCAAAAGTAGTCCAGATTTTTCTCTCGTCTCATTTAATATGAGTGCCAGGATATTTCAACAGTCCAAGAAATATTAAATCCGACGAGCTAGGTCGAGTTAGCACTAAAGTTATATCTCAAAAAATGAAGAAGTATTAAAATGCATCTAGTATCATGCAAACTCTTGCTCCAGGTAGCAGCCGCTAAATTAACGAACGACATGAATCAAACAGTACTTCATGCTTAATATGCATGGTCAAATGGACCTCAGTAAGATGGACGTCAGGAGTATCCAACCCTATATAATCTCAAAATGGTTGGTGCGTAGAATAAGAACTGGTGGTTTGGCTATAGACTTATGTCTATGCCTGTCTCTTTAGGACTGTCATCAAAACCCAAACTAACCTAACCATCGATCTATTTAGGTTCATTTGGTTGAACATTGGAGCTCAAGATCCAAATAAAGCTGGGAAAACTGCCGTTTTCTGTAGTGTAGTACATTTCGACAAAAGATTATTTTGTACAGCTTATAAAAGCAATACTGAATATCAAATAACAAAGTAAATAATTTTAATGTATAACAACCTAGTCAATGAAGGTCCGCTATAGATGGATAGATCTTTTGAGCCCTTTTCTAATCAACTAAGTTTAGTGAAAATTTGGTACATATTAGTCATCTCGCCATACTTTTATTAAATTTTTAAAGTGCTCTCGCCCCGGAGTCTTGATTCAAAATACTGTTTAATTGCAACTGAATTTACTCGTATCTTATACGAGGTAGTATGATAACAATTTATCTTTAGCGCATTAGAAATGTTCACATGACTTCGATCGCTCATAGTTGGAATGCTGAGCTTAGGCAGACAATAACTGATTAGGCAAAATGTAATTATCCCGGAACATTGACTTAATGTACTTGGAAAATGTATACCAAACGTACTTGAGAGTTGAGATACTATATATATGTGGATATATTGTGAATTATTACAATTTCAGGCGGTACGAGGTTACAGTTTTTCAAAATAAAAATTTGTGAACAACAAAGAATGAAAACGGCATTACCTTTGAATTATAATCTTAAGCCGACCAGTCCCAAAATAAGACTGAACAGATTTTTGATAATCCGCGATAATCAACATATTATTTATTGCGTCCACAACACAAGGGTTGTCTGCTAAAGTCTTAATACCATAATATTTTTCAATTTGAAAGAAAAACCCATCATTAACTTTGAGCAAACTTTCTCAGTAGATAAATTATGAAAATAAATTATAAAATCCCGAAAAATCTAATTTTAAAATTGTATTGCCACCTTTTGAACGTTATAATTCCACGTATCGGAGCTGCTGTGAATGTAATTGTTAATTGCATTATGTGATACAATTAGCATTCATGACAATGTGATGACCAACTAATATCGTTATAACTGTAAGCTGCACTTTTCTTTCCTGTTTTTTTTTCAATTTTCAGTGAATCGGTAAAACTCAGCCAGACGCGTACCGTGTATAGCGCAACTTGCCGAATCAATCGACAATGCGGTAAATTACCAAACACGATTTAGGTGACGAATTGCTACTCTAAAACTACTCGTTAGCGAATCAAAGTTTGTATATACCTTGAGATTAGCTAATCAAGATAACTAATTTCACACCCACGGAATATCTTAATTTTTTCGAAGTAATCATAAAACCAACCTACTCTTCTCTCTATAATATACATAAGTACTATAAATATATTTAACATATGTTAAGTGAACTCGTATATACTGCAGAACTATTTAATAACTTCGAAACTTGCTACATAATTCAATTTATTATTATTTTGACTTGGCATTAAAAAAAAACAAATCGCGATCGGCGCAGACAAGTTGGGTTGGCAATAACAAACAACAACAAAAAATATAAGAATTCTCGTTTAAATATTATTTGTACGTTCAAGTATTTTTAATTTATTTTATTTTTGTTGGTCTTATATATATATATATATATATATATATATATATATATATATATATATATATATATATATATATATATATATATATATATATATATATATATATATATATATAAAAATATGTTTGTCGCCAATACGACTTATCAGCAAAAATTCAACACACTACAACATTATTTTTCGGTATGCAATGCTGCGTTGCTTCACACAAAATGTAAACGCGAGTAATTTGAGCTTGACTTTAATGAATTTTTGTTAATAATTAATTATCACCATTCATTCAAACGTAGATATACGTATATATATATATACTTGTGTCTCGTGTATATAAAGTAAACAATTTGAAACAAAACCGAAAAAATTCTGCAAAGTCATCAATTACTTAAGCAAATAAATAATTGTATTAAGAATTAACTTACGAATTTTTATATTTTCGTTGTTTTTAAATTAACTTTAAATATATTTTTTTTTTGTTTTATCCTATTTTATTAAATGTGGGTGATAAGAATATTTGTATGTTTGCGAGCTCGATTAAACACATACATATACGTTTCTAAATGGTTAACATTTTTTAAATTAAAATAATCCGTAGTCCAATTTTACTTAATTCAATCAAAAGAAAAAGATCTTATCATTTTTTATTAATCATTTAATATCTTATACGACAATTCAATAATCTTTAGTTTGAGCGTGGTCAATATGTGTACATACATAATATCACAGTGTTGTTCAACAGAAACCATACGGGCCAAATCTAACCTGCGAATTTAAAATAGTTTGTACTTAAATTTGGTTATCGGCTTATACAAAGCAATATTTCGTCCGAACATCTTCAAGTAGATCGTTCAAACTAATTCTGAGCATTGTTGGAATACTGGCTAGTCGATAATCTCAAGTATTCCTTAACATTTATTTATTAAAGTGAAAGGTATATAATTTATGTTTCAAAAATTTAGTTCGGCGCTATAGAGTTCATTCAATCACACAGAAAATTTAAATTTTGCATTCATCTATAGTTCGGCAAAATTATTGTAACCGCACTAAAATTCAAACTTATATTCCACAAATTATTCATCACTGATTAATTCATTCACCAACAAAAATTACAAACTTAACAATTTTCTTACAAATTTGAATACTGAAAATAAGTTTCACTATTGAAAATCATGTTGAAAGTTTCTTCTACAAGCATTAAAGATATTGTAATTTAATTTCCTACCCTGGATGGTTTATTTACCTAATCAAATTTTGCATTCACCTATAGTTGAGCAAAATTAATGAAATCGCCTTAAATATTGAATTTATTTATGTTCCACAAATTATTCGTTACTGATTAATTCATTCGCCAACAAAAATGAAAATTTAATAATTTTATTTGAATTTCTTTATTATCATAACTAAATCTTGTGACACCCTCGTTCACTGTAAGTAGCGTCCTTGCTTTGTTATTCGAGGGTCTCGGGTTCGATTCACGTTGGTGACCAAAAATCACGTTTGGGTGTGTTTAATGTATATGTGTTTGTCCGGGTATTGCACCGTGGACCTGTTAGTGGCATTCAGTGATGGAGTAATTCGCCCAACTTTTTAAATTTTTAAATTTGGAACCCAGAAGTTTGAATATTTAAAACAAGTTCTACTATTGAAATATATGTTTAAGGCTTTGTCTGCAAGCTTTAAAGCTATTGTAATTTAATTTCCTTCCCTGGATGATTTATTCACCTTCATAGATGCAATTACTACTACATACAGAATATTGTACGAAATGTTGATTAGAGTTCGACTTAACATTTTTATTAATTTGGTTTTTATAGGCAATTCAGCAGACCTTGAAAAGTTTGAGGCCAAGTATTTGAATAGAGTTTCAGTATATTGCGTAAGAAACAATTGAATTCTGAAATTTGAATTGTGTTGGGAAAGATCTAAAAAACCATGTTGAGCATTTAGGATAAATCAAATCCGTTAATAATATGAAATCGAAAATTTATGATTTTCCGAAATGTTGAATATAAATAAAAATAGGAATTAAAATGATAAATAAATAGAAATAGATAATAGAAAATAAAAATTAGGGCTTTCTTTTTATTTCATATTAGGCAATTTGGTAAGATAAGTTTGGATTAAAACAAAATAGAAAACCGAAAAAGTAATAATTATGTTTCGTATATATTTTAGACGTCATTGGTTGTTATGAAATAAAAACAGCGCTCTAATTTTTTATGTGTATTATGGTTTGTTTTAGTAGTTGTTTTCGTGAAAGTTGTGATATATTGCTTTTACAGTTGGCCGAATGGGGTCATAGCCGATAATAATAATTGAGTGATTCTCTATGAGTTAAACGTGGCACAACCAAAATATATTGAGAAACATAGTTCATTACTTATAGGATATACATACATATATTCGAATTTTGGTGTGATACACGTCAGAAATCCCTTCGTATTTTTTAAAGTAGGCGATGCACAAAAAGCTAAAAAAGCGTATAGCTTAGCGTGAGGCACACAACATCTAAGGTTTAACGATAAATTTAGAATACAGTAAAAACTAATTTTGCACTATTTAAAACTTATGAACTTATTTAAAAAAAATTAATTAAATTTGTAGGCACACTCAGATTCTCAAGACCTATAAACTATATTAAATCAAATTTCTGTTAAATAATTTGAGTGCAAATTTAACCAAATTTTAAATATTTGAGTTAATAAAAGTAACGATTTTGGACATCAATATAAAATGTAAAACCCATTTGAGAATTTGATAGAAATTTGAAACCTATCAAATTACCCAATTTTTCAAAATTAACAATTATTTTTCTCTACTGCGTTTACTGATTAATCCGTCTACAGTTGAATCAAAATTTTTACAAAAGGACTGAACTATATCAAAAGCTTGAGTAAAATTTGATACAAAATGAAATCAACTCATTTAAATTTGAATATTATAATTCATACGAGCTCGTATTTGTATAAAAAAAAATTGTGTGCCAATATTTTTATTATTCTATCGATTGGTAAACGTCATTTTCAATAAAACTCAAAGACTTAACAGACAATCATGTTTTTGAATGATATGGAAGCAGGAAGCTGTGGTCATGTTCTTTACTGTAAGGTTCTATACAGTATAGGTAGACGGTAATAATAAGCGGTCCTGTACAGTGACGGATTATGGTTCCGGGCCCATGGGGCCATTATTAAATAAAAGTGTCCTTAACAAATTTCTACCAAAAATCATCAACTAACATCGATTTTTTTTTACTTGGTCTGAGACTAAAGGCGCTCCCAAATCTCTCTCAAATTGCTTCGGATCCGAATCATACCCGATTTAATTCGAACCTATTTTGTATCGTGCCTCTTGGAATTCTAACCCGGAACTGCTCGATCCTAACGTCACAGCTTTAACCACTGTGCTATTTGCTAGGTATAATTCGAGTGATATCGCGAAATTCTATAATCAACTTCGATTGAAAATTGAAAATGAAAACATCCCTAGTGAACTTTATTTAAATTTGTGAATTTCGAATGTTGGAAAAATTACAGAAATGCCCGAAAAATCAAAACAATGTCCACCATAATAAATTGGAGATTATTACAACTGCTGTGAATTGGTAAAATTCAAGAATTTTTGGTTTTCTAAAACCGAGTTACAATTCAGAATTATCGTAGGTTGATTTTCGAAATTTCGGAATATGCAAATTAAACTAACAAAAATATTTAATTTTTGTTATAAACATCATGGATTGATTGAATCAATAAAATTAAAATAATCATTTTATTCGAAACCGAATTTTGAAAATTCTAGATTTATTTTTATTCGAAATTTGGCCTCTTGATGTGGTTAAGATTGGCAAGGGATTGAGTAAAATTGGCAAGGGATTGAGTTTGGCATATAACAACCTTAAAAAATGGCTTCCTCTGAAAAATTCTTTGAAAAAAAAAATCAACCAAAAATTTCTAAATTTTAAAATTTATCTAAAACTTCGTCAAAATTCGGAGAAATATTCTAAAATTTAATATACTTTACAAAATTTAAAATCTGATTAAGATTGAAAAAAATCGTTAGATTGAATTGTTCAGCGCAGAGTAAATTTTTTAAAATTAACACAATTTAAGATTTTTTAATAATTTGTTGAAATTAAATTCATTTTTTCTTTTAATTTTTAGTGATTTAAAAATTTTGGGAAATTATTAAAATCTTCACAATTTTGTCTAAAGTTTTTATAATTCAAGCGATAATTAGAAATTCGAAAAGTCAACTTTTTCTAATTTTGTGAATTTTTAATATCGCAAAAAAAAATTGGAGCGTTAATATTCAAAATTTCAAAATTCAATAATTTGAATTTTAAATTTCACCTCCAGTTGTCACGTTTAATTTTTCGAATTTTAAAATATAATTAAAAATCTTAAAAGGATTAAAAAATTAATTTAATCATTCGAGTTAAAATGCAGAATTATAAACGTCAAATTTCCAACTCGTAGAATTTTCACAATGTGTCCAAATTAAGAAAAGCAATTATTTTTTTTACTTTGTGATGCCACGACTGAATCATTAGACTAAATAGTCATTTCGTAGATTTAAAACTATTTACAACTTGATTTGGATTTTGGATAGGTATTTTGATATTTGTTCCAGAAGAAAACTTATTACATTCATATTGTGTATAAATATCATATTTTGTATTAATTTTAGAAAAAATCAACAAAGCAGTTTGATATCAGGGCCTCGGTTGGAAAATTTCGACTGGAAAAATTCCATTCTATTGCAGTTTAATTTGCTATTCCGTATATGTCGTTTCACTGGAAATTTCCGTTAGAATTTTTATTTTTTAGTGTCGTCAGATTAATTTTTTTTCGGAGTTAAAAAATATAAGAATATCACTTGGTAATTTTTATTTAAAAAACAGGAATTTCTAAAAATGTAATATGTACAATTATTTTTGATTCGTCTTAATATTGTTTTATAACAATAAAATATTTCTTGTTATATAAGTAGTTAAAATATATTCTGCATGTATTTTAGCAAAGTTTTCATTTTCCAAATGTAATATGCTTTTGGTAGCAAAATAGATTACTATACTAAGACTGTGTCCGAAACCTGTGATAAAAAATCGTGAATTAATTATTTGACATTTACTTGATAATACCGAACACCCCCAAATTATTCGAGTCTATTACTATGACAATTTTTGACAGCTATCGAATAATTTGTGTACGCATGTGCAACATATGATTTATACATACATAATAATATATTATAAAATTATTAATACCTATAATAATAATAACGTGACATTAAAAGGATTATCGCATCCATTATTTGCAATTTATTACTTGTCACAGAAAATTTGAGGCTATGAAAACTAAAATTGACATATAATACGTGGGGAAAAAACTTATGAGGTGGGGAGATTTATTACACATTTCGGGCAGCATAATAAAAAATCGTGAATGTAGGGGAATAATTATCAAACAAATGTCAACAAATTAATTCACGATTTTTTATCACAGGTTTCGGGCACAGTCTAAGATTAAAAACGATTAAGCAAATTTTATCTAAAACAACCGATTTTATATTTTTCAAACATTTACATAGTTCTTGTCGAGTTTATTAAGTATACCTGAGTCAGCCGTTAATAGTACTTATCCAAAAAAAATTCTGTTGACCGACCAATTTTCATTTTATAAGAACTTTTTCAAATTTTTAAATATTTATTTTAAACTAAGTAAGTACTAACTAAATGCATTTGTGGCTGGGTCAAGCCTATAAAAAATTGTAATAAGAACTAAAATACCGACTATTGTTAAATGGCGAATTCATCGAGAACAGTTTTGTAGCTTACGATTTTTTGAATTTTTGTCATCTATATATAGTATTTAACGTGTCCAATTTTTATTTATGTTTACAAACATAAAAAAAAATTGAAAGGAATAGAAAGATTACAATAATTCAGGAAGTCGTGATCACGGCTAACAAAGTTTACTCGAATATTCCACTATGATCAAATAACGAAATGTCGTTTGGTGGCAAATTGTTATTATACGTACAGTGTTTAAAAAAAGTCTGCTGGATCATTTTTAACTGTCTCGTGAGCGCTGGTGATCGATTTTTATGGTCCCTGTAATCTTTTAAAATATTCCGACGTATAATCAAAACTCACTTTAGCCGGCAATTGACAACTGTTAAAATGAGTTTTGCGTTATACATATGTTGGAATACATTTTATTTTTATTTTATTTTCATATTTATTGCACAAAAAAATTACTTGGAATATTTCCATCGCAATGGAATTTTTCGAACGAAACGAGATACAGAATAGCCAATTATCCAATGGGATTTTTTCCAGTGGAAACGAGTTACGAGAGTGTTCGAGTAAATCGTTAGTACAATACGGTTTCCTACCGGCTTTGTTCAAAAGGAGTTTCTATTTATTCTTTTTAGATAAATAGACTTGATGTGGATAAAGGCCAATCGAACACTGATGTCAACTACATTACTCTCTGCAATAAAACATCCTTCGGTTTTTACAGTTCGAAGACTAACTTCTTGAAAATAAGCATTTGTTGCTCTTTTGACGACTTTTATAGAGCGTATATATTCTTTAAATTTTCTATAGCTTTCTGTTTGGTCTGCCGATAATTTTGGAGCCTATAATTGGTCCGTAATCGTAAATATGTTGGTCAACTCTGATTTATGTAATCAATATATATATTTATATATATATATATATATAGCAACTCAATATTGAAATCGTCTTTTGTGTATTATTATAAGAGATACGAGATGGCATAATACAATAGAAAGCCTGTTAAGCTCTAAACCATATATCTATTACGTCCTATTGTTGTGGGCTGAATGAAGATTTTTTTCAACATTTCACATATTGTATGCGTACACAAAAGAAAATCATCTTGACATAATTTAATCATCCGAATTTCAGCTACATATTTACTAATTTCTTTTTGATTCAATTATCGGCTGCAACCAAAGTGTGTACATATATGTTATAATCTCAATAATAAAGAAGTTAATTTCAAATATAAATATATACATATGCTTAAATGAATATATAAGTGAACGCGAGAAAAACCTACATCTTCCGCTGTAGCATATATACATACATATACGTACAACCTACATGCAATGATTTAAATTAATTTCAATTTTTTTTTTACAAAAATCTTTGAAAGGTTTTTGATTTTATTCGCTTTATGTGTCCTACTCTGTGTACATAGTGTTGTTTATTATTAATTTAAATCATTTTTAATCAATTATTTAAATATAGTTGTTGTGCTGATTTAAATACTCGTTTATATATGTATCAAGTTAAATTAAATAATGGACTTGATAAATGGTAGACATACACAATGGAACTATCTGGATTGGAAATTGCATACAATTTAATTATCAATTCAATACTCGTCATTTAAAAATGTTCATTTCATTGGAAACAATTTTGGCTTAGCCGGTAAATAAATTACAGCTCTTACGCCATATATTCTATTTTTAACAAACTATGTATTGATAATCCCCAGTTTTAGATAAATCGATACATTTGCCGTTTACCACAGTAATTCATTTTAATTTGGTGATTTATTGATAATTTTGAAATTGTGCTCAAATTGTAATTTAAATAATTTGCTGGCAGTGTTGATCCGGCATCAGGTATAAAATAAATTTAATTAAAACATCCCAACACTTAAATTATGTTATATAAATTTTTTTAAAACTATTGATTTCTCTGAAAGAAAGAATTAATATTCAAAACACGTTCCACATTTTTTAAACTGAATTTATCTATATATAATTTATAATCCTGAGTGCCGCTGTTTTATTTCTTACACACATATTCTAGCTGTTTCACGAAAGCTTTCGGCATGATTTAAACTATTATAACCAGTGGCTGAAAAGTTCATCAGCAGTCGTTATCATTGCTGTAGTAAAACTTTATGTATAAAGTTTCAAACGCTACAGTTAAACATTATACGTATGGAATAATGAGGAAGAATTAATTTATGTTCCACAAATATTGTTTAATCTTTTTAATCGCGTTATTAAAGCCCATCAAGGTTGACGGATGATATCTTCACATCAGTTCATCATTTGTCTCTCTTGAGCTAGGTTCTTTACTTACCGCACCGAAGGTTATTCGTTCGAGCAAGGACATTGAAGATCGTCACTTACAATGGCAATTTCAATAGCCTTTGAAAACTTGTGTCGCCTTATCACTAGTCGAAACCTTATAAATTAATCTAACCTTAAAAAATTAATAAAATCTGCTAGAAAACTGAAGATCAGAGCACTTAATGTGTGTAAACTTGAATCATGAAGAGAATCATCTACTGGGCGGATAGCTTACCTCTTCCAATAAGGAAATTGGTGAGCTGCTTCTTTCTGTTCATTTTCCTGGTTGTGATATCATCAACTCGGATGATGTCGGTGCCGAAATCACTAGGACTTCTGTTGCGAGTCCCGATTGGAATTTGTCTTACTATAGCTGATGAATCGTGATGTTTTGCGCTGTAGCCTCATTTCCTTTGCATCTTATAAGGCTGATGGCCTTGATGGTATTTTTCCTGCTGAATTACAGAAACACGTGCCTTTGGTCTGCTAAGAATCTCTTCCCTGCTTACAACCGCAAGGCTCGCGTACTAACATACCACTCCTACCTCTTCTTTTAGGTTAAACTACATTTTTGGAAATTTCATCAAATTCTGGAATTTTATTAGCATCATATACTTTATAAAGCTTCTGATTTGAATATTTTGCCACATACTGAATTTTACCATCCAACCGCAGTTCGAAGCTGATTGTCCAACTATCTATGTTGGGTCGAGGAAACATTTCAAGAAAATGAATAGAAATTGCCGTAATTCTATAGCTGTTTATTTCTTAACCAGTTCTTTCATCAGCCTTTCGCACAGTTTAGTTTTATGGAATATTCTTTCTTAAATAGTTTAAGAGGTGGACTAGACTCCCTACAATTATCGACAGGCATTTCTAGTTATTTCAATGGTTTGTTTGCTACCATGAACTGAACTTTAAGGGCTCATAAATTATATAAAACTATCATGTACATGGCTACCCATTTCTTCCCATTCATCATACTTGACAGCTCTTCATACTCATTATTTGAATAATAAATAGACGCGTATGTTCCTTCAAGGGTGCGTGTGCGTTTAATCAAAGCCGTACCCCGATTACAGTATCTCTTCCAGAATATTGATGCTGGTAGTAGATAGAACCCTTCTGGCTAACATTCTGGAAAACATAACATTTTCGTCTATATATAGCTCGATTGAAATCATAGCCCAATTTTACTGTACATTTTTGTCATAAACTCGTACGCGTATTATTTAATTGAAATTCTGCTCAATTCGAGAGTTCATTTGCAACTAGAGTTTGAAATGGGATGATCGATTTGCGCTATTTGATTTTTTTTTAATGACAGACTTTGTTTAACTTGTGATGCGGTTTTGGAAGTTTAGCCACGGCAACGTCATTGTAAATAACAACATAACCTCAATTTGCGTAATGAATAGTATCATTTTATAACCAAAATATATTTTATTATAATTTTTCGAGATTGATCATTAAAATATTTCGTTTTTATTTGAAACCAATACTATAAACTTCACTTTTCATCAATAATGTAAATGGAGACAAATTTTAATACTCGTAGTTCAAAATTTTTGAACAACAATCTATGTTTTTTTATACGGAAATCACAAAAATGATTTGTTTGTCCTCATAAGCTATACTAGCGCTGCCCAAGCGAGTAAGGAGAGAAATTCTTGCCTAAGGAGCGAAAATCTTCTCTATTTAGTTCAAATCTCATCTTCAATTTTAACCAGCACATTTTCAATACGAATTTATCGAAGACGAACTTGCAAATTTCATTAGATTCGAAAATTCCACTGAAATTCGTTATCAAACTTTATTGTGGAACTCAAATTAAACATTATGTACGAGTAAAAGATTAATTAAATTATGTTTTGAGGTTTGACATAATTTTTGAAGAACAAAATTCGCGCCTATAAGTAACTACATGTTTGACACCTACGATATAACACAATCACGATAATATGTATAATAATTTTGTTATTTTTGGATCACTTTCAAGGTTACCAAATCAAGTGGTTTACTTCCGCTTTTATTATTCCATTAAAAACGTGTACGTTGTTTATATAATTTTGGTTTATTAACTTGATTGTTACATATAACATACGTTATAACACTTTACAAATTGTTATGAGTATATCGTATTATGTATGCATACATATAGAAGTTATAATTTAAAGGGTACGATAAATACCAACATATGTACGTATAATTATTATTATATTTACATCAATTAGACAGTCTATTAACAAAGAACAACCTTTGTATGTATATACATACATAATTTGATTTGAATAATTATTGTTAATTTAATGATTTGTATTGAGCTTAATTGAGATATTTATTCAAATTTGATTCAATAAAAATGAATAATAAAGATTACTAGCAAACATTGTATTGATTTAGCCAAAGTTCGTGAAACCTGTATTTGTAAGTGTGTATACTGTTACAGTTAGCCGGTAATTTCCAGCCGAAAGGTTCCAGCCGATATATGTCGATAAAAAAGATTTTTATTATTGGACAAAAATAATACGATAAATTGGATTTCTATACAATTGCAAAACAATTTATAATAATACCATAAGGAAAAGTTCCATGTTGGGATCCTGGGAAATATATGTATATTTTCCAAAATCTTATGTAAATAATTGAAAAATTAAAAAAATTCAGCCTCATAATACTATAATGTATGGAGATTGCTTGTTTTGAAAATTGGAAAAACACTTCAAATCAAGCCAACTCCAGACTTAACACTCAAGAGGCTGAATTTTTATCAATTTTCAATTATTTACATATGATTTTGGAAAATATAAGTTTTCCAGGATCCCCACAAGGATCTTTTCCTACCAGTGTTAATAAAAAATATTACACAAATGTATCGAAACAAATCGTATCTCTTTTATTCAAGAATTAATGATCTTCTTTATCGACATACGTATACCGGCTGGAAATTATCGATAATTTTAGTAGTATGATGATAGAAAGAGAAAATATACTTCAACTCTAATGTTCAATTCAAAACAAAAATTTATCTTCATTATCGATTTTTTTCGGCAGGAAACTATCGGCTAACTTTAACATGGTTAAGTGTGTAGCAGTCATTGTCCACTTTTTGGTGGAGGACTAACTTCTAAAACTAGTTCCTAATTTTGTAATTTATGTACATAAAATTTATGTATGTCTGCATTAATTACACAATAACATTGGGACTAAATTTCAATTTAATGAACTGAGAATAAATATTGTCAAAAATATTATTTGTTTATAAAGAATGTCCATTGCAATTCATCACACAATTTTTAGCAGCATTTTTTGTGATTCTATATAGCATTGAACAAAAATTCCGATTATTTAAAAATTATTAAAATTAATTTAATTAAAAATAATCAATTTAAATTTTATTATTTGAATACGAAAATATCTGATTGAATTTATCAAATTATGTATTTATAAATTAAAATTAGTTGTTGATTTTCGGTTTCCATAGTGCCTTGGAGAAAATATTTTTATTTTTTTTTTGTTAGGCGTTGTAAGTATAATATGGATGTATACTAAAAAGGGAATGAGGTAGAAACTAAATATAACTTGGTATACATATATTGGGAGACGAAAAGTGACCTTGATTTGACTTCAACAATAAGAATTTTCTCAAATATTCATTGCTCGCTCTAAAGTGTTCGATAAAGTCAAAAAAATATCCCTAAATTTTAAGCCGAATAGTCCACGTTTCAAATCTGGTGAGATGGCTTTACAAATAATTCTCTGGTTCCAACAAGCCATTCTCAGATATATTATTTCACACTACTCTGCGAAAATGAATTTATAGGCAAGAGACTCATTAGTCTCAATATTAATGGCAATCCATCTCTCAGTGATCTGGTCGGTATTCTCCCAGGGCATACAGAGTGACATAGTGTCAACTTGATGGAGAGAGAAATTCATTGAAGGTTCGTTGCTTTTAACATGAAAAGCAACATCAATAATCTTACTGAAGACTCTCAATGTTTTACCCATTACAGATAACTAGCTGTAAGCAGACTAATAATCATCAAGCGATTCTTTGTGCAAAATGAAAAAACTAAATTAATTCAAACATTTTACGCAAGATGCCGGAGCAAATTGTTTATTATTTTCAGCTCAGTGTTTGCTTTCGAATTATATTTGTAACTTATATAGTCTTCAGGAGTATGAATATAGTCTCTAGGAGTATGAATATTTTCTTGTGGTTGGTCTGCGGCATATTCATTGATAATTCAACTGGTATTTCCTTTGCTCTCGCCTGTGACGTTGATGCTTGTGCCTTTGAGAGTTTCAAAGGGGTTATATAAGTGATTTTGATTGAAAATTAAATACATTTGCTATATTCAGAATTTACCTCAATTAATTCGTTAGCCCTTGCTATTGCTTGGGCGGTGATGAGCGACGTCACCCTATTTTCATATAGTCTGACAACTCTTTCATCTTTGTGTGGACACCCGTTTTGACTATGGCACCATTTATTGTAGCATTTCGCTCTTTCACGTACCATCCATGTATGCACATATGTAACTCATATCTTGCAGATTTACATCAGTTTGTACAGTCCTTTTTTCATTTGTAAATAAAACACACATTTTGGGATGAAAAGTTGAATTTTCACGTTCAATTACGTATATAAATAACTATATGTATATGGCCCCGTATAAGTTAATTGTTCTCGAGAACCATGAATGCCGGAAAAAGTTTCCTAAGTTTTCGACTTCGCATGGTATTTACTTGCCGTGATAATTCGTTGAACACTCATAATTAGGCTAGCCACCCGTCCTTTTTTGTGGAGGACAGTCCTCCTTTCGTAAGAAACTTCTTCCATCCTCCACGGAGACAAAAAGGACCTCCATCAGGAAAATAAATCAAGGACGGACTGTATCAATCAATCAGTTTAGAGATAATTTGGAGAGTGGGAATTATTTGATGGAATATCATTTATGGAATAAACTTGTAAACGCTTTCAGTGTATTTAAAAAATTTGAAAAACACAATTTTAAATTAGAATTAGATGGATTTTGTAATTTATAAGATCATATCAATATGAATTTTCAAATAATTGAAGAAAATGACAATGGAGAAAATATTTAAAAACTTTAGCGATAGTAACAATGATACACCTTGAGATTCTGCGCTTCGTGTAATAAATGTAACTTTCAAAACTAAGACAGCTATATGAGTAAAATATTTTTCAGAAATTAGCCTTATATCAATGTTCCCAGAACTTCTACAATTTTTCTATAGGCATTAATGGGTTTGGCTTGTATTCTAGTTTCGTAAATATTATGCCATTTAATTTGGGCAGTAAAATATTCTCCGTTCGATTGTTCAGTAAGCACAGCTACCATTTGCCTGAATGGTGGTTTCTATAAGTATATTGAAGGCGATCTTTCTTTCGATCCTCCCTCACAGGCAGCTGTGTATTTGGCGAAATCACTTTATTAGCTTGTTCAGACTTCAGAGGTCGTTGGTCTTACGAGATTTATACTTTTGTTCTCGCCTGTATTGGCTTAAGATTGACGTTGATTGTGATACGTATGCAAAATTTCTCATTAATCTGTCCTAAAAAGCAACAAAATCAATTTCTGCATATATGAGTTGGTGTGCAAAGCAAACTGTCTCGATTTAATGAATTTTATCATTGGGACAACAAAATTTGGTACGATATGATTTTCTGAATTTTATAGGGAAAATCCTAGGAAGCTAAGATGTCTTTTGGTTTAAGCTAACCGAGAAAAACATCTATTCGATATATTTCTATATGAGGTCATAGCAAACATGTTTGTTCGAAACGTCAAAATCCACTACGTTTGCCCAAATTGAAATATTTTTCGGATAGCTTAGACACGAATGACATCTTGAAATATACATGCAATATTATGGTGTTAACTTCCTAGGGGTTTCCCAAGAAAATTTGGAATTTATTTATACGACATATATATGAGTTATCAAAAAGCCACATAATCGGGGTTTAGAACAATCTTCACCCGTCTATATGAAATTTTAATTTAGTTTTAAAAAAATCCTAAATTTTTTTTTAGAACCGATTTAGGTTAAAATTCACTTGAATGATTGTAATTGATGTTAGATTTTCTTTAGTTGAAGAATCTTTATCGTATTTTGCGTAAATAAGAAGCTAACTAACACAGCACGTTTTCACTATTTTATTTAAATTTTATCACGTGCATCGAGATCAAGTTTAAATCGCACGGCAGTTAAAATCATCACACGTCGCTTCAATAAATTAGAGACTAGAAAATTTAAATAACTGAGCATTTGAAAATTTAAGAATTTAAATTAAGTTTGATGAAAAGTGTCTTGAGTTCAGTTTTCAGCAGAATTTGATTTTCTAAAATTATAATTAAAACGAAAATCAACCTGCATGAAGAGGTTAAATTAATGTTACGTTTTAACCTTGTCAAAGGTTCGATGACTGCACCTCTCCTGTAGAGCGCTACTCGCTCTAATGCTGTGTGCCTCGATCGACTAAATTGACTAACTAAACTAAAGTAAGGTTAGTTAATTCAATATATATATAGATGTCACTAGTATAAAAGTCATTATATGTGCCTCAACTTGCACTAAATTAATGGCAAAATTATATATCGTACTACAACCAAAATGTATGAAGTATAGATGATTTTTTGTGATATTTTTTATTGGGTGTATGCATTAAAAACCGGAATTTGATATTAGATGTCATTACTTGTTTATGCGTAATAATCTATGTCATTTGAAAGCTCTATTCAATACCTGTCAAAATCAGCTAAACGTTTTTGTTTTGAACCGATTTCAACGATGGAAAATTTATCAAATTTGAGAAAAAAACAGCATTTGCGGGAAGTTTTGTTGAGTCACTTTTTCGCAAACAGCAGCTGAAAGTCATCGTTTGCTCGTGGATTTGTATGCTGAGCATGCTCTTACAAAAACACAATGCTTTGAGTGGTTTAGTCGCTTCAAAAGTGGTGATTTTGACAGCAAAGGCAAAGAGCGTCCTGGTCAGCCGAAAAAGTTTGAGGATAAAGAATTGGAGGCATTACTCGATTCATATCAAACGCAAGAAGAACTTGCAGAATCATTGGGAGTTGATCAAGAAACAATTTCCAGACGTTTGAAACCCTAGGGATTCATCCAAAAGATGAGAAATTGGGTGCTATACGAGTTGAAGCCAATGCATAACGTGGAAAGACGATTTTGCATGTCCGAAATGCTATTCACTTTTTCAAGAAAGGCGAAGCCGGCCCATCGACACCAAAGCCGAATATTCACGGGGCTAAGGTTATGCTATGCATTTGGTGGGACCAGCTAGGTATGATCCACTATGAGCTGTTGCCAAGTGGCCAAACCATCAATGCCCAACTCTATCGTCAACAATTGATCCGATTGAAGCAGAAAATCCGGGCAGAGCGGGCAACGTATGCGACCAGACACGAGCCAATCATTTTCCACCACGATAACGCTCGGCCACATATTGCGGCGCCGGTCAAAAATTACCTGGAGAATAACGGATGGGAAATTCTGCTTCACCCGCCTTATAGCCCAGACCTTGCTCATTCCGACTACCACCTATTTCGATCCATGCAGAATGCCCTATCAGGAATACGCTTCACTTCAGTTCAAGGTATCGGAAATTGGCTAGATTCGTTTTTGGCCGCCAAGCCGGCGCAGTTTTTCTGGGATGGAATCCATAAATTGCCAGAAAGATGGGAAAAAGTAGTGGGTAGCGATGGGAAATATTTTGAATAAAAAATCTTGTAACGTTTTTTCACAATAAATTTATTTTAAGTTTGTCGACGCTACAAAAATAGCATATCACTTTTCAGATAATGAAATAATTTATTTATTTTATTATAAATAAGTGTGGACATGAAAAAAGTTATAAATGAAGTTATGTACTTGCGTGTATATAAGTATTTCAAGAGGTGATTAATTTTGAGCAAAAGATCGTCCTTGTGGAGAGTGTCCATTTTCAAAATCTACTGCGATACAATACGATAAAGACAAGTAATTTGAAATAGAATACCCTCATTCGAATTATCCTTAATTACTGCTGAGGTAGGTGAAAAAAAGAGCACTAAAATGCATTCAAAATGGAGCAGATTATTTTGAGAAATAAGAAACAGCTATAAGAAAAAATATTCGAAACAACAATAATAATCTTAAAAAACCATTAATAATTAAATGCATTTTAGTGCTCAAAAGCTCTCTGATTTTTACAGCGGTCGCATTAATTCAGTGATTTAGATTTTCTAAATATCAAATGAAAAACATTCATTGTACTGTCCTCCTATAGCTTTTTCAAAAGGTGGCAAGCCTACTCATAATACTTATGAGCCCATTTCGCCAATTACAACATACGGCTGGTGTTCAACGATTTATCACAGCAAGTGGATGGCAAGCCAAGTCGCGAGCAAAATAAACTTTCTTCAACACTCATGGTTCTCGGGAACCATTAGTTAAAATCGTAATTTTATGTATGGACAAGCATATTTAAGCAAAAAATTTTAAAATGATCATATGATCTTTAATTTTGGGATGATTTTCAAAATCCTGGGATGGGATGAGAATAGTATTGCCTGATGAACATTTTTATTTTTTATGGGATGGAATTCTGGGATCGGCACCGACAGTATTTTCTATTCCTTACTTATTAATTTAATCACGATGTCTAGTCAAATGTACAAACAGAAGTAATATATTTACATATATGTAAAACGGGTTGAGGTGGAACTTTAATGAATGAAATTGCTACGAAAAATTATTCTAATCATGCGTTCATCCCAAAAATAATTTTACAAGTTAATTTAAAGAGAGTTATAGTTAATTTATGTTCACATTTTTAGAACCTATATACTCATAATTTCTATTACTTTTATATATATATATATGTATATATATATGTATATATACATAAAGAACAATAAAAATGCAAATCGTCTTAAACAAACAAAACAAAAAATAAATTTTTCGCGTGCCATCTCTTTAAATACCTTGCCATACAAACTTGCGACTACATCAGTATATAAATATTATACGCGTGTTACATCGTTTATATGTACTTTGCAAACGTACCAGTTTATCTCAATAAATTTCGTCCTAAGAATTCGTTTGATTTATTTAATCGTCATACTTGAACCTTCTTTAAAAATATATTCTTGTTTCTTATAATTTGGTATACATGTGTTTGTATATTATAAAGACAAAACTCGCGGAGAAATTTAGCAGCAAAAACCGATAAATGAAAAAAAAAAATTAAATCAAATGTAAAAACGTTTCAAGTAAAGTAAATACGAGATTTTCTCACTCAGAGGAAAAAAAAATGTAAATAAATAAAAATGGTATAGAAGAAGCGCGAGCAATGTCAACAAATAGATGAAGAAAAATAAAATTGCGCTATAAATACAATTTTTGGTTTTTATCGATTTTTCATTTATTCTGTATAAAGGCACTCGTACATACATATGTATGTACATAACCATAGTTTCATTTTTATAAATTAAACTATATGAAAAATAAGTTTTGTTTGCGAATACAATTATATATGTACTCGTATAAATAATATCGAGAGATGTGGTGTACGTGTTTAGTGATAGAGTTGTTAATTGAATTATTTACAATACGAATTTGTTTATTTTTGATTTGTTATGAATTGGAAAGTGAATCATTAGAGTTTTAGTATAATTATAGGCCGTCGTTAAATTATTGCCGCATCTGACCGTGTAACTAAAATCATAAACTAAATTCGGGGTCCAATCAATTTGTTTATCCAAACTCTTATTGCAAGCTGAATGAATCTCAAAATTATTTTCTTCAAAAATTTTGAGTACCTAAAATTTATATTCTCATAAAAGGTAACCAATAAGTAATAACCTATACCGCATCAATACTAAGCTCAAAATTTTATGAGTGCTTCAAATTTTTATTCAAAACTGTTGTTTTCCACAAAATTCTTGATTAGTAGAGTAGGCAAACCAAAAGTGAATTTAATTTTTTTTTATACAATGAGGCTTACATCACAGGCTCAATTAAGCCGGGCAAGCTGTCGGGATCACGCGTACTGTACGGGACGATCGGTGGAAACAACTCTCCATTCCCTTATTGGTTCGATTAAAAATTATGGCTAACCTGAAACTATTGATGAAAGTCCAAAGAACTGCCTGCTTGGAGATTCTTTTTTCAAGCCTTGGATATTCTTTTACATTTCACTCCATTGGATCTTGCACCCAAGCAGCTTGGATCTTGGACAGCCATTCGGCTCAAATCCATATCTATGTGATTGGTTGAAATATAATGTAATATCTACGAGGGATATTCGCATTTTCACGGACAGCCAGGTTGGTATTAAAATGCTACAACCACACTTCCTGACCACACTTCTTTAAATGAGATGGCTGATCAGTTCAACATCCGCTTGACATGGGTGCCAGGGCACTTCAATGTCGTAGGGAAGGTAAAGGCAGAGCACGCCTTATATCACAAAGCAGGCTGGATATAATGATACCGATTACTTCCTGTAAACTGCTGCTTCAGGAGGAAGCTCTAAAAGAAAAGAACGTCAGATGGTCTGATGTTAGTTCGTGTGTAATAATAAGGCAAATCTGGCCTAGACTTGACCGGTATAAATCCGGCCAACTGATATCACTTCAAAGGCACCACATTGGTATGATCGTGGGAGCTATAATGGGGCATTGCCTCATTGGGGTACATGCGAGCAGACTGGGTGTCCCGGCCCATGATTTCTGCCGTACCTGTGTTGATGAGGAGGAGGATGAAACTGTGCTTCATCTAGTCTAGCGTACAGCAGAATGAATTTTATGGGAACTTCCCATTTAGACGACCTGACAGATCTTAATAAGATCGACGTCAAGAACCTTCGCAACGGTTCTTGGTAAGGTTGGTTAGTCCATTAGGAAGCCAACCTAACCTAACCTATCTGGTGATTGTCGTCGTTGTGGTGACACTCGAAGTGATCACTAAATAAAATTTAAGTTTTTCGCATTTTAGCTCAGAGTCACTGAATCTAGTAAAGGGTACTTTATTTCGAGGTATAGAACTTTAAATTTAAATAAAATAGAGAAAAATAATTTTAATGGCCACGAATGTGAATTTATTTCAAAAATAATTTGATGCCATTAATATTTGAATATGATTTCGGACATCTGGCGGCCGCGGCTTGCGCGCACATGGTGCAATCTCTGGCTTATGACTTCACATACCCCCAATTGAGGCACAAAAAATTAGTAATTATGACCGGTCTCCGTTGACTGTAACGTTTTCACCAACATCATTTTTTGAATACATGTGGTCCGATGATTCCTTCGGCCCTTAAAGCACACCAAACGGTAACTTTTTATGGATGGAATAGTTATTCAACAATGGCTCGTGAATTATCTTCACTTCAAATGTGACAATTCTGCTTGACCAACCAAAAATGAGCTTCATGTATATGGAAAGTTTGTATCGTTGTCAATATTAAGCCAAGATCCTTACGCAAAAGCCTCCTTAAAGGTATTGGATCAAGCCCCAACTGTTTTGCACGATCGATTCATTTGGATCCTCTTCAATACTACGCACTATAGCTCCAGCGCCTGCTTTGTGCGCGCCGTATGGGGTCTTAGGGGTGCGTATTATCATTTAGAGTAAACGTGGTGCAATAGCGAGCCATAGTTAGTCGAATTAACTGCTCTGATGAACGATTATGCCGACCATACAATGGACGTAGGCATCAAAGTATCCCTTAATAATGTTAAAAATTTCATAAAACAGTCATACAAATGCCGCATTTAGATTCGTGTTAGGGTGTTCTTTTTAATATCGCCGCTGTAAACGGAAGTATATAAGCAGATCCATAATTATCGATTCGTCGTCGTTCGCCGAAATTGGGGCTCAAATGATTTTTTGTTTGAAAATATGGTTGACATTGAGCCGGACGAGATGTGGTTTCAATAGGTTGGTGCTACCTGCTAAAATCAAAATTTGATGATAAGTTGATTTCGAGAAACGGACCTATCAATTGGCCTTCAAGATCTGGGGCTACGTGAAGTCACTGGTTTATGCTGATAAACCAGCAACAATTGACGCCTTGGAGACTCGCATTGTTCGTGTTATTCGTGACATGCGGCCAGCAGTGTTCGAAAAAATGGCTGAAAATTGGACGTCCAGAATGCGTTTCGTCAAGAACAGCCGCGATGCCCATATGCCCGAAATAATTTTCAACTATTAATGCCATGTATTTATCTTGCGAATAAAAAAATTTTTTGATTACAATTTAATTTTTTGTGTTGTTTTTTACAATGTCAAATTCTATCCGGCTTAAAAACACACCCTTTAGTTTGTTGTTCTGAATTAAGGGGCGAGTCGTATGTTAGAACGAAATTTGAAAGTTCTGCCGGACCGTCTTCAACACTATAACTGGCACTAAAACACAACTGTAACAAAATTAATTGAGTACCTACCATTTTGATATCAATATATAACTAAATACTAATCGACCGGATGATAAATTTGCATTACCGGTTTCATGTAAATGTAATGGCCGCTCACGAGATTTCTTAAAGTCATAACATTCGATAGTGTTCAACAAAATTTATAAATAATATTTCTAGGTGTTACCTACTTGATTATTAAAATTATGATTATTTTAGGAATAATTTGAAAATATCTGTTAATTTTTAAACTATTTATAATTAAATATCCATCCATAAAAATTTAACGTTACAAATTACAAATTATCACATAAACTAAATACATATTATGCACTCAGCCATCTTAGTTATGAAGAACAGCAATAAACAAATGAAAATAAAAACAAAACAAACATTTCTACTGTGTTAAGATTGTCACAATTTGCATTATCGTTTTACACTTTAAGAGATGCGTTCATTTACTTTAATAGATGCGTTCATTTAGTTAGAGACAAACGAAAAGGTGAACTACTCTGATCGGACCAAAGTGGCAGCCCTGTTTGTAAAGTTATGTTAAACATCGTTTTTCTCTTGCATAAAAACTGATGTTGGCCAAATTTGTTTTTATGAATGATCAGTTACTCTTAGCGAATTGTATTAGTAATGACGGGCCATTTAAATGTGACGTTTAAATGAAATTCCTTTATAGTAGTTTTATTTAGTTTGGGAGTCCATGAAAAGTCGGTTAAAAACTAGAAAATCTATAATTAGATTTCCGTTGTACTTGACAGAATCTTGTCCATTTAATCTATATGGCTTAATATTTTATACAGTGCCTCATTAGTACTTTCTACAAACTGTGCCGTATGGATTCTATTAATATTTCTATATCTAGAGCTCGGTGTTTATATAGCTCGCCCAATACACTTGTCTTCTTAGGGCTATATCTCCTGCCGCCAACAGTACGTCCCACTCCGATCCCGGATTGAGCATATTTATATTTCACTAATATAACTAACTGTTTCCCACTTCTTCTTTCACTTCTCTGTACCGATCTCTTTAACCAATTCATATTAGCTTGTTTGACATTTTTTATAATCCTTTTAGCTCTAGAGAATATTATTTTTTAAATTAAATTTTGCTATCACATAAAAAATAATCAGTACCAAATTTTAGTCGACCTTACCAAGCACTGACATAGTAAAAGACGCGAAAAATTGTCTAGCTCTGATGCAAGATAATTTTTCGTGCGTTTTACTATGTGAGTGCTTGAAAAGGTCGACTAAATTCGATTTGGTATCGAACAATTTTAATATTTTTGTTTTTATTATGATTGTATTGATTGCTGTATATTGATTGCGTTACGATATTTAAGTTTGTATTGATGACCAATAAATAGTAATGTGTTTTGAGGATAAATTTTTGATTGTATCTACAATATTTAAAAAAAATTCCGCTAATCCATTTTTAGTCGATTTGTGAGTGCTGACATATACATTTTAATACTGAATATCGCTGATCTAAGTGCATCAAAAAGCAAAAGCCGCAGTAGCGGCCCGTGGGTCTTAAACCAGGAAGTTAAAATTTACAAATACAATCGATTTAGTTGATATATTTTTCATATTTAGATTCTTATACTCTGTATGAAACCAAATTTTAGTCGACCGTTTTAAGCGCTGACATAGCAAAACTCTCGAAAATTTATCCTGCATCAGTGCTAAACAATTTTTCATTTTCATGTGTGTGCTTAAGGTCGACAAAAATTTTAATTTACTATAATTTGTAAATAATAATAAAATAGAATATAGTTCTCGCTACTAATTTTAAGCCGACTTACCCGACCTAATTTTTAGCCGACCTACCCAAACACTCACATAGTACACACGAAAAATTGTCGTGTATGACGGTTAGACAATTTTTTGTGTGTTACACTATGTGAGTGTTGGCAAAGTCGACTAAAATTTGGGATATAGAGAATAATTGGTTAATTGTTTATATGAAGATTTGATTAGCCAAGTGAATTGGGAATTTCAGCCTTTGGTAACTCATGGCTGTTGCAGCCATCTCATGTAATCAAACATAAATCACGGAACATCTATATGGTACTAAATATGTTTCGTACTCAATATGGTGACTCAACATCAAGCGGTTATGAATTTTTATTAGCTTGAAAACAGGATAGAAAATGTAAAACAAACTTTGTTTTGTGTATTATATGCAAATTTCTCTGCCAATATGTACCTAATGAATAAATGAAATTAATGGTTTGTTATAGTTTAAAAAATACGATTTATGTATGTACTTTATTGTGTTTGCATTGATTTTATTTATGCAAAATTATATTGTGCAGTTACAAGAAAATCGAATTTTGTATACATTTTTAAATGTAAATAATTAAATAATACAAATTCAATAGAAATGATAATTTCACACGCAGGCTTTAATTTTTTATGTATTACATTACAGTTTGCGATCAATCATTTATTCACCGATAACAACTATAATCTCTCTTTGATGTTGAATTTAGTGGGCGAAATTTCTATTCAAAATAACAAAGTTTGGATGAATCTGTTTGTTGTGGTATCAAATTGGTTTTATAATTTTCAAATTTGTTCCGGCCAACAATATCAAAAATTTTCAAAAAATGATCAATGGTTGACTCTACCAATAATAATAACAGTGTTAAAGGCCATTACTGGCCCCTTACTGAATCAACAATCTGGCTCCAACGGTTTCGATCCTGAGCTTGGTCTTCATACTGTCTTAGACAATCTGAAGAGGCCAAGTCGTTCTCTACATCGTGGAGCCATCGTCGCCTGCAACGACCTCTGCGCCTACCATATGGTGGCTCTCCTTTCAGAGATCGCTGCACAATTCGTTCCGGATCAGCACGCAGAACGTGACCGAGCCAGCGTACTCGCTGAGATCTAACTTCATGTACAATATCGGGGATCTTCATCAGATCTCTGATCTCGAAATTGTACAGAGCTCGGTATGTACCATCTATTTCGCGTTTAGGGCCGTAAATCACACGCATGATTCTTCTCTCAAATGTAAGGAGCCATCTCTCGTACTCATCCGTCAGCGCCCAACTTTCACATCCAAACATAACAACGGGCCTGATCAACGCTTTGTAAAGCTTCAGCTTCACGGCACTTGATAAGTATTTAGATTTTAGCAGTGGCCTTAGAGGATACAAAGAACGACTGCCAGCTGCCAGCCGCACTTTAATATCCTCACCCACACTGTTATCGTGAGTGATAAGAGAACCCAAATATTTGAACCTCTCCACTCCCTCAAACGTGTGGTGGCCACTACTAAAATCTGGTGTGCCATTGTCTCTAAAACCAGAGATCAGGTATTTCGTTTTGGACTCATTGATCTGGAGTCCAACAGAAGCTGAAAACTCTACAAGCGGATCAAGTATTTCTTTCACTCCGTTGTTATTCAGTCCAATCACGCATATGTCATCTGCATATGCAAGCACTTGATTGGACTGGCGATATAAGATGTTACGCTGAGGTGTTTCAGTTTTACGAAAGATGTACTCCAACATGAGATTAAAGAGTATCGGGGACAGAGCATCTCCCTGCCGAACACCCGAGTTAACTGCAAAAATTGTCGATAGCCTGTTCTCAACTTTAACACAGCATTGAGACTGCGTCACTGTCATCCTACACAGTCGTACCAATTTTGTTGGCATTCCTAGGTATTCCAGGGCAGACCACAAACTCTCTCGATTGATCGAGTCGTAGGCCTGCCGGAAATCCAGGAAAACCTGATGTACGGAGATGGATGTCTCATAATATTTAGATAGAATCATCCGCAGCGAAAAGACCTGATCAGTGACTGATCGATTCGGACGAAATCCTCCCTGATAGTCACCAACCAAGCCTTCCGCCAGAGGAGTGATTCTATCCAATAAAATGTATGACAGTAACTTGTATGCTGTGCAAAGGAGAGCTATACCGCGATAATTCTCACACTTCAAGCGGTCTCCCTTCTTGAAGATGGGGCATATCGCGGCCACTTTCCATTCATCAGGCATAACTTCGGTTCGCCATACTAATCGAATAAGGTCGAAAAGACAGTTCCACAAAGTATCCCCTCCGAATATCAAGAGCTCCGAATTAATGCAGTCCACTCCAGGTGAGCGGTTTCGTTTCATTCTCTGCATGGCCTTAGTGAATTCCTCATGGGATGGCTCCTCAGTGCAAATCTCCGCAGACTGTTCTAGAGGTGGCTCAACAACAGTCTGTGATGCATGATGAACATCAAGCAGCTCAGTAAAGTGTCCACTCCATGCGTCAAGTACTGCGTCGATGTTGACACAGAGGTTTCCATCCCGGTCCCGAATGGCGGTTGACGAAGGCCTGAAAGTATGGTGCAATCCAGTAATTCCTTTAAAGAAATTACGTGAACTACGCTCATTGCTGAGTTGTTGTACTTTCAGAACCTCGGCCTTCCACCATTCTCGCTTCTTCCGTCTACAAATCCGCTTAGCTGCCCTTCTTGCAAGAGCTGCCTTGTTTTTCCTTGCGATTGTGAGACGTTGTTGCACTTCATTATGTGCTATATTTTGTTGCTCAACTGCAAGACGACTCTACCAATGATAGCAAAAATAATTCTTATTTCTTCTCATCTATTTAGCTCTAGAGAAGATCATTCCATTACAGAGTAACTGCACTTGGAAATAAAAAAAATTGTTCTTGTATATTTTTGGATGTGATTCAAGCATTTGATACATACGTTGTCAATGGCCTTAATAATTCATTTTTTATTCAAAGTACGGATGAATTAAACGTTAAAATCACTTTTCTTATATACCCAGGTGGTGTCACATTTAAATATTTGTTGTGAATTAATCGACGAAAAAAGACGAAGAGACGGACAGATCCACCGCCCCAAAAATAATGAAAAAGTAAGTCATTATCTTGGGAAATGACTTAAGTTGGCAAGTCATTATCTTGGGAAAGTATGAAAATGTTAGCTTTTAAATGTTAATTTTTAAAAGTTCCCCTAGTTAAGTGGAAATACACTTGAAATTCGACATATTATAGATAATATTCTATTGTATATTTTTTGAAAAGTAGAGGAAATGATATTTAGGATGGAGCATTGAATATGAGCACGAATATATTTAATAATATGTTTTCGATACTTGTGCTCAAAAATCCCCCTACTTTCCAAGAAAATCTAAGCAATTAGACCCAGTTCGACTTAACACCATCGTTTATTAAAGTGGCCGATGATCATTAACACCAGGAAAATTTAGGAGAGACTAGAATTATTTGATAACATTTTTATAAAATTAGGTTTACCAACTAAATATAATTTTGCTGAACACACTTAGTATACAAATTTCATCCAAGTGTCACCAATCCCAATACAAAAAAAAAAAAAAAAAAAAAAAAAAATCCCAATACAAAAAAAGAGAAACCATATGACATTCAAGATTTGTACGGAACAACTTTACACACGTAGTATGTTGAGTATGTTTCAGAATGCCGAATTAGTAATTACTGTTTAACAGGAATTTGATTTGATTTTTTTGTTTTTTTGGTTATTCAAAGCTTTCCATATACAATGTGTCTTAAATTGAAACTGAGCTTGATAACTTTATAAGGGTCACTGTATGTGGTGACTGGTGAAGTTAGACTTTATTTTACCTTGTCCACTCTGATAAAATATTTTGGTTATAAACGTTATATTAACTTTGTATTCGTATGTCTTTTAGAATTAAATTTGAATGTGTTTCACGTATTTGTCCTAACGATGTTGGGAATTGCTATATCTTTTGTTGGGTATAAAGAATTGTGAAATCACTTTCAATGTCTCACCGCAAACTTACTCGATTGGCCAACAATTCAAATCGTCTTTAAATGCAGTGCTCATACCTAATAAAACGAAAGAAACTTCATCACCCCGATATAGTTAATCATATTCCCGCTAGCCGGAGAGATTTTGGGATTTGAGAGAAAATAAGAGAGATTTGAGAGAAAATAATAGAATTGTGACCATTGGGCGCTCGTAAGTTTCATTGTAAGTTTGACAACTAAAAGTAGTAGAATCTGTTGAAAAATTAAATTTTTGATATACAGTAACTTGTATGCTGCGCAAAAAAGAGCTATACCGCGATAATTCCCACACTTCAAGCGGTTTCTCTTCTTGAAGATAGGGCACATCGCGACCACTTTCCATTCGACAGGCATTACTTCTGTTCGCCATACTAATCGAATAAGGTCGAAAAGACAGTTCCGCAAAGTATCCCCTCCGAATATTAAGAGCTCCAAATTAATGCAGTCTCAATGCAAATCCCCGCAGTCTTAATTTGAGGTGACTCATCTAGTCTGTGATAACTTAAGAAATGATAGTATGTCGCAGAAAACATGAGAATTAACACTCAAGCAATTTTAAATACTCGTGAAGAGCAAAATAAATTAAACGAGTAAATATTTGATCAACTCAAATTGCTAGGACAACCTACGAGTAAAACCAAAGTCTAATCTCTGAATCTCACTTTACTAGAAACTCGTATTTAAGAATTCGTGGATATATGTTACCATGCTCTCTAACCAGCGGAACGAGCAAGAAGAGGGGATCAGATTTACGTATTAGGGTGAACATTAAACACCACGAAAATTTCAAAATGTATAACTGGATTACTGCGAACCCTGTAAAATATCAGTGATATAATGTCCCCAACGATATAATTAAAAAAAAGAAGAATTCATGCATTTGTTCAAAATAATCGGAAGTAACTTCATTCAAGACTAACTTATCCTAAGAAATAGAAGCTGAATTGGACAGACGAAAATGAATTAGAAGCTGAATTGGACAGACTCATAAATATCATACAATCGGCTGCTTGAGAAAGCTTCCGTAAAACTCTAACCGCAACGAAGTATAGACAATTCGCTCTGGAAAGCAGTTAAAATCTGGACATGAGGCCTGCATCACTGAAAGAACTAAAAAATAACAAAAACAACAATTTCAAATCTAATGAAGCTCCAGATTGGGATTGATTTCAGGACAAATAATTAAGAAGCTTCTCGATAAAGCTATTCTCAAACTTCGATATATTATCAATGCAAAGACTAAAACTAGTTATAGAGCAAAGAAATCGCATCCCACAACATCAGTTAGGATTTAAAGAATTCAACCATTAATCAATAGTACATAGAAATACTGGTGTTAGAGAATGCATTAGAGAAGAAAAAAATATTTTCTGGCGTAGCGCAGGCATTTGATAAAGTATGACACAGGGATTTGCTCTTCAAACTTCAGAAACCTCTACCAAAACCATTTGATGTGATCCTTAAAATCATATTTGGAGGGCCGATACTTTCGTGGGAAATGAAAAGAATATTCTGAGCTCATAATAATCTCAGCAGGAGCCCCTCAAGGTAGTATCCTAGGAATGATACTATATATCTCATTTACACCAAAGACATGCCTCGCATGAACGATGCTACACTATCGCAATATTTGCTGACGATACCGCGATTCTGGCAGTTGTTAACGAATTAAAATCCATACATGTCAATATCACAAATTTAAAAATCTATTGGAGACATGTAGTTATTAATGGACTGCAGGTTCCATTCGCAAATACACCTAAGCATTTGGGGATCACATCAGATGCCAGGCGTATGTGGAAAAAACACGTTAAAAAAATTAAAAATGAACTCGTTATTAAATTGAGGAAAATGTAAAGAAAGCCAAAGAAAGAAATCACAAGGTATTAAATCACACGGGCTGGGAGGATAATTAACTGGGCCAAATCTTGAGATAATTTCATCAAAAAATTCTTGTTTTCAATAAATCGATTGTTAAGGTGGCTGTGTGGGCACCGTCGTGTTGAAACCACATATCTTCCAGATTATTTTCATATTATTCTCAACAACAGCAGGAAAAAAAATCATTTAACATCGTTCTCCATTGACTGTTAATCTACGACCATATTCATCAATGAAATATGAACCAATCACTCCACCAGCATGAATCGCACACCACACAGTGACTGTATCTGGATGTAATTGTGTCTGAACAGTTTCGTGTGGATTTTCATCACTCTAAATTCTGTAACTATGTTTTTTTTTTTTTTTTTTTTAAATTACCTTCATCAAAATACAATTTTTCGATAAAAATGTTCATCATTTTCAAGTTGGTTATGAGCAAAACCAGAAAATAAGTTACGTTTACGGTGATCTAATGGCTTCAGTTCTTGAACGAGTTGAATTTTGTAAGGATGTACATCCAAATCTTTTCTTAATTTTCTCAATGTTGTTGTTTGAGAAAGATTTAATTGTTGAGAATGCCGTGGAACCGATAAATTTGGATTTTCTGTTGCACTTGCTGCTACCAAATCAATATTCTCTTGTGTGCGTGCATTTCTTTGTCGTACTTGTAATCATGTAACGAAAAACCACTTTCAAATTTGTCGGCAATACGACGAATAGTGAGTCGATTAACTGAATAATGTCGTCCATGAATTCTTCTTAAATTTTTCACAGTATTCACAAATGAGCACTGATTTTGTGGGTATTGAATTTGTGAATGTGTGGGTATTACACCGTGGGCTAGTGGCATTGAGTGCTGGAGTAATATCCGCCCAATTTTAATTTTTTTTCCATGATTAAATGGCATAACCCACTGAACACAAATTACATAAGAAATGCCAAAAAAAATACGCCGTGTTGCCATTATAACCATTTTAAATTGCGTCATTCCTATTGGAAAACCCTTTAATTAACGCTCCATAAGGAATGATGATTCACGGTTGGGTGTTTTTAATGTGTAAGTATATATGTTTGTCCGGGTATTGCACCGTGGGCCCATTAGTGGCATTGAGTGCTGGAGTAATCCGCACAATTTTAATTTTTTTTTTTTTTTAAAACATGACCTTTCTAATTATTTCTAATTAACATAAATTGTGTATTCCATCTAAGATCTATAGTTAAGGTAACAAATTAATGAATATTTGAATTTAATAAAATTGAAAAACCGAAAATTCAGGGTAGACATTCGTATAAACGCACTTGTGATAATTAAAAAAACAGTAAGAAATACTTTTTTTTATTTATTTATTTAATATTTTGGTTGACCTCCACCATTTTGTATTACCTCGAAAACTCGATTGCCCAACAATCGCGGATTGCACTGTTCAAGTCATTAACGTTCTCAAATTGCCGACCATTCTCATAGACTTTGCCAGCCAGGATACCCCAAAGGTTCTCAATTGAATTACAGTCAGGACTGCAAGCTGGCCAGTCAAGGAGAGGGATGTTCTTGTCGCGAAACCACTGTTTGGATTCATTAGACACATGGATCGCCGCATTATCCTGCTGGAATATGAAATTGTCAATGTAACTAATTAAAACATCTTCCAAAAGGTCCGTGTACATATGGGAGTTCATCCGATTCGTTATAAAGCATATGGGAAGCTTTGCATAGTAAGAAAAGGCTTCCCATATCATTACGGTTCCTCCACCGAAGTTACGTTTCGATCTGACGACGCCATGGTCTTTCAAATTATGCCAGTAGCAACTGTAGCAGTCAGGACCATCGAGGTTAACCTTTTTTTCGTCAGAAAAAATCACCTTCTGCCAATCTGTTGTCCACGACATGTGTTCAAGAGCAAATTTACTTTTCGGCTTACTTTTCAATTTAGTCCATTTGACGTTTGGTGTACTGCTCAAAATACGGGCAATGTGTCGACTCGTCACAGGAAGGTCCAATGTTTGCAAGAGAGCCGATTTCGAGTAGCCTCATGCCGAATTTGACCTTTGTTGGGGCTTTTACACCATAATTGGGGCCCTTTTTTAAAAAATTGGAATATCCCTCCTCTTTATATATTTTTATCGATAACTGCTCTGCGTCTGTTAAACGATTACCTTTTGGCATTGCTGTAAAAACTGTCCTTAAAATGATTTTTTTACAAAATACGAAACTGCTGTACATATGTAATTGTGAACAAAACCATCACATACGTCACATACGTGTCTAAGAAAGTGTTATTTCTTAGGTTTTTTTAACCTTTCTAACAAGAACAATACACAATATTGCGCCGTTACAACACATATGTTTTCGTTATTGTACTGTTGCAAATAAAAATTAATGAACAATTATTGTAATATGGTTTTTATTAATAAGGTAACAATACGTAATTCCATAAATATGCGATAGTTAAAATTTTATTACGAAGTAATTCGCAGAAACAACTAAAAACACTTAGTAATAATTGTATATGCTTATACGAGTATATCGAACAATTTCACTTATGTAGTTTTTATTATTAGTTATGTGCCCTATAAATCCAACCCAATACATATATACATATTATGAACATGTATTTATAATTAATTAAGATAAAACAATCAAGATAATATATCAATTTAATTTAATTGAGATCAATATACGACCTAAAAATGTCATTCAAATTGTAATCAAAACTGAAAAATTCTAGTTCAAGTGAACTATTGAAACTAATTAGAATACTGGGCGGAAAGCCCAAATCAATTTCAAAACCAAAAGCAATATACAAATTATAATTCGTTGAAATTAGACGATTAAATCGAATATGTTCCTTCTATAGCCAAGATGATTGGCTCACATTATTCAAAACATAATCAATTTAAATCAAAATACTCGTAATCGACTTCTAAGAATTTACAGTATTTTGGTAGATTTAAAAAGTCACACAATTTGTCAGTAGTAACTCTAAAAATTTACAAAATTTTATTGTCAAATAGATGAGCGTTTAAGAATTTTACAAACATCAACATATTTTATTACTCGTCAAACTGCGGCAAATATGTTACCGCTATCAAATTAGGTATAACGAATGATCGTGTCAAAAGAATCGTGCTAATATATACTGTGATCGAAATTTATATTAAACCGCAAATAGTTTTATTGAGGCTTTATCTACTATAGCAGATCAAAAATGATAAATTATTTATGACAGTAGAAAAAAATCAAAGACTAATTATACACATTTAATTATTATTTACTAATAAAAATTATAAATTAACCGCAAAATTAATTTAACCGCATTAACGCTATACAACCATAGATTTGTTTAAAATCCACGTTATCTTTTATGTAGCGCTTCCATTTTAAAATAGAATAAATTATAATTAAAATAACATAAATTAATTTTTTTGTTAGTTTATTCTTTAACATTAAGTCAAAAAAAGTTATATTGGTTTAATGGCCCCCGCTCTATCCACAACACATTTCTGGGTGTTATTTCATTAATTTGCTGGCGTTACTTTTTATTTTAAATTCGGTATAGTTTATTCGTAATTATGTCGGCCTAATCACTTACATGAAGGAGTATCGGCTGGAACTTGTTGCTCTTCAAGAAAGTCGCTGGCATAAATATGGAGACCATGTGTTCCAGTTTTTACTAAAGGTTGCCCCCAGGGAGATGTCCTGTCACCTTTCCTGTGGCTCTTAGTTATTGATGAATCACTTGTGAAACTACTGCAATCTGGCTTCACTGCTCAGAGTTATGCTGATGATTTAGTCGTTCTGGTTCAGGGTAAATACCTTAATGTACTATCGGACTTAACGCAACGCGCTCTCCAAGTTCTAGAAATGTGGTGTCTAGAGAAGGGATTGTAATGTACAGTGCATCGAAAACTAGTCTGATAGTCTTCACCAGACGTAGGAATCAGAGATGGGCGGGGTTGATTACGTAGTATTACGTCATTTTTATCAACGTCGACAATTAAAACAGTGTCAACAACTTACAATATTTTTGCATGTTGAAATTACATATAGAAGACTGCTCGGCGGTCACTTAAAAGTGATTGTTGAAAATGGTTCGTAATTGGTTTTCGTTTACTTAAGGCGATGCATTAATCAAATCACAGGTATTGGCCGAAAACCCTTGCCAAGCTTTTGTGTTGCTCTGCGTGAATTAAGCGTATCTGATTGTTCGAATATAATGGATTTTGGGCTTTATGATTTCCCCAATGTTAGGTGCTACTTTAAGATATTTCTCGGTTGCCAAATGCATTAAAATATCGGATGCTGGCTTAAAAATTATTGCTAGAAGATGCAATATGTTATGCTATTTAAATTTAAGAGAATGTGAAGCTGTTAGTGACTAGCGATTCAGATAAGCCGTATAGGACAAATAATAATTTGACACGTATGTGAAATTTGTCTTAAATCTGTCCTCTAAAGCCACAAAAACAATTTCCAAACTAACGCCGCATTGAGCGCGTAATCCTCGTGGGTTCCCACCAACGTTTATTAATAATACCATAATGACATACATACCACATACATACAATTTAGTTTTTAAAAAAGTAGAGGTTTAAAAGAGCAACAATTCGGTAAAGTCATTCAATCGAAATACATGACCATATCTTATTTGGTGTCCTAAACCTCCCAATCTCGTGTTTTAAAATTGAAATATTTTTCGGTTAGCTTAGACACCCATAATGACATATTGAAATATTCGTCATTATCATGTTAGTTTCCTAGATTTTCCCAAGAAAATCCGGAAAAATCATTTAATCGACATACCAAACATCGTAGTCCTAAACCCCCTAATCCCCAATTGTTTCTAAAATAATTTTTTTTCGAGTACCTTAGACCAAATGACATCTTGAAATATACGTCATTATGGGGTTAACTTTCTAGGGATTTCCCAAGAAATTTTGAAAATTTATTTAATTGACATACAAGAGTTGTAGAAAATTCACATAATCGGTTAAATTATAAGAGTTATGGGTTTATCCGAATAAACTTCTCACTTGCACATGTAAACGGTTTTAGGATTTAGGACAAACTTTGTGATGTTTGAAAAATCCTAATTTTTTTAGACACATTTAAGACAAAATCCAAGTGTATTAGTTTAGCTGGTTTAGTTTTAGTTTTATCTTCCCGAGTTAACATTAATGTCGGAATTTTAAAAAATAAAATCTAATTTTGTGAACATTCAAAAGTGATTCTAAATTTGATAGTTCGGTTTGCGCCTCTTTGATGAATTCTAAACAACACTGTTTTTAATACAGTCCACATTTAGAGGCAAAACAGAGCACTGTACAAAATTCACACTAATATTTGGTGGCTCCACTGCATTGTCAGCAAAATATCTGGCAAATATCAAGTAACGCCATACCAACTATTATGAATAGTCTACGTTGTCTACGATATCTACGTTGTCTACGTTGTCTACGAGTTGTCGACACTTCGACGTAGAAAATAATAGATGACGCGTAAATGCCCATCCCTAGTAGGAATACTGGAGAGGTATCTGCTCCTTCTCTTTTTGGAGAAACGATCGGTAGATCGGACACAGTAAAGCATCTGGGTGTCATTCTGGACAGTAAACTCTCCTCAAAATCTCATATTGAAATAAAACTGCAAAAGGTCACTTCCATTATCTGCCAGTGTAGAAGAGCATTTGGGAAGTCGTGGGGTCTAACCCCCAAAATGCTGATGTTTATTTACAAATCTCTAGCTTTACCTATGCTATCTTACGCGTCTGTTGTTGGCCCTGTTCAGGCTCAAGTATGTAATTCATTGGACCTAAACCGGCAGTGGCCCTGACCTTTAATTGTGGAAAGGAAGCTATTAAGAACTACATGTTTTTGTAAGCTAGTCGTAATTGGCTAGCTTCTACTACATGCCGAGTGGCTAAGTACTTCATTTGTGAACCTAATATGAGGCTCACAAAGCTTGCTCTATCTTTGAAGAAAGACCAACTGACAGTTCTGGTCGCTATTCTGAGCGACCATGGTCGTTTTAAACTCCATTTACAAAGAATGGGACTTGTTCAAGATCCTTTATGTGACAACTGTCTTGAAGATGACAATGACAGTATTCACTTTGTCTATGGCTGTCCCGCTTTCGAGGTAGTTTGGTCCCGATTCCTTAATCATAGAACTTTAAATGTAGGTCAATAATCATCCCTACCCTGGTTTAAGCTGTTACAGTTTGCCAGAGCAGCCGAGCGCATTTGCGAATCGTGATAGAATCCTCGGTTTGCACCATGGGCCCAGAGTGGCATTGAGTGTGGAAGCTGTTTGGGTTCTAGCCAACTTAAATAATAATAATAATGTGTCCCAGGGCTAAACGTTGATTAAAAGTGGAGATGACCTCGGGAACCTTGGGGCTGGATTTCTTCTTGGGCCGCAAGTAAAGAAGGCTGTTTTGAATTTCCAAGTCGTTAACCGATTGTGTAAGCAGAAATCAGGCCGACTTGTGTGAGAACATCCGTACTCCGAACACGAAACTGCGACCGATAATGGTGAGAGAATGATGTACTTTGCAATTGCTCACAATCTTAGAGTAGCAAGCGCGTTCTCCCCTCACAAAGAGATACATCTAAAGATATGGACACATCCTTGCGGAACTCCCCGGAGCCCGATTGACCATGTGCTAGTTTCTAAAGGGCGGGCTCGGGTTACGCAGGATGTGAGAAATTATCAGTCAGCAACCAAATACGTAGGCAGCGATCATCATTTGGTCGCTGCAAAGGTACTATGTAGGTTTTCGTACAAGTCTTAGAATATAGCGAAACGCATGGGACATTTCAACAGTGAACGTCTGATAAATGAAGATCAAAAGAAACGATATCAGGATCTTGTCAGCGACGACATTGAGGAAGCCTAGGGTACTGGCAATTGCCAGTCTGATCGAATGAACTATGTCTGGGAGGTACTGAAAACTTCGGTTGTCAGTGCTGCTCAACAGACTTTAGGTATAGTGAAAGTCAGACCCAAGAATGATTGGTTTGATGACGAGCGTCGCCATGCAGTCAAGCAACCAAATATAGCCCATAGTAAACTGCAAAACGTCTCACAATCGCGAGGAAAAACAAGGCTGCTCTTGCTAGGAGGGCGGCTAAGCGAATTTGTAGACGGAAGAAGCGAGAATGGTGGAAGGCCGAGGTTCTGAAAGTACAACAACTCAGCAATGAGCGAAGTTCGCGTAATTTCTTTAAAGGAATTACTGGATTGCACCATACTTTCAGGCCTGCATCAACCGCCATTCGGGACCGCGGGGATGAAAACCTCTGTGTCAACATCGACGGAGTACTTGACGCATGGAGTGGACACTTTATCGACCTGCTTGGTGTTCATCATGCGTCACAGACTGTAATTGAGCCAGCTCTAATACAGAATGCGGAGATTTGCACTGAAGATCCATCACATGAGGAATTCACTAAGGCCATGCAGAGGTTGAAACGAAACCGCTCACCTGGAGTGGACTACATTAATTCAGAGATATTCGGAGGGTGTGGAACTGTATTTTCGACCTTTTTCGATTAGTATGGCGAACCGAAGTAGGTTAGGTTAGGTAAGAGTGGCCGTCCTAAAGGACTATCATAGACACAAAATTGGTCGGTAGCTGTACCACATTTGAGCTGCCTCCTCTTCACTCGTTAAACCATCCTGAGCTTACCAAGAAGCGTTGAAAGTCTCGGACCTCGATCTTACTAAGATCCTTGAGGTCGTACAAAAGGGGAAGTTCCCATAAATTTTGTTCTGCTGTATGCTAGACTAGGACAGGTGCAGAGCAAATGGAGCACACTTCCCTCCTCCTTCTCATTACCGCCGCTGCAGCAGAAATCATGGGCAGGGGAACCCAGTCTGCTCGCATGTATCCCGATGAGACATTGTCAATGCGTAATCTCAACAATTTGTTGCGGCCTACATATCTTTCAGGAATAGAAAATGTTGTTGATGTCTTGTGTGTTCATATCGTAATTTATTGGAACATTGACCGTCTCAGAAATATATTTATAAAATCCACGTATGCAGATTGTATATATGTAGATTGAGTTAAATCTTTTCAACGGCAATATATGTATATCTACATATGTATATATGGTTTATACACAGCATTTTTTATTTCAACGTAAATAACTCAGGCATGATAAATACACATAGATGTATGATGTCTTGGGTATATATGTATATAAACGCGGTATGTTTATTATTGAAAATTTAAAAAGAAAAATTATAATATTCACATATTTAACAGCGACACACACATGCTTGTCTGCGTAAATTTGTTCCGCGCGCACATGAAATAACCATTAATTTTCTTAATAAAATATAAATTATTGTTTCTCATTTCTAAATGAGTAATCCATGCGTCGTCTTCGGGGGTCAAATCATGTTTTGCGTTTTATACAAAAATTAAATAGTGTTTTTGATTTTCAGAGTACAAAACATAAAGTGTCATCGTAAATATTGTTGTCACTGCGTCATTATTTTACCATATATCGCCACACTAATCGTACCATCCATATATTTAAAAGCGTTACCTTAATGGGTTTTGGTTTTGTTGTTGTTTTATCGTTTTAACTTTCACATCATGATCAGTATTTTTATTTTCAATTTGAACTTTAATCTGCTGATACACAATTGTTGTCTATTCCCTAATGCATTATCCCCCGATTGATTATAAATATATTTTTCTGTATTTTTATACGTATACGTACGTAGATTCAACACAGATTTTTCGATCCAGATATAAGATAACTTTCTTTCGTTGTTTCTATAATCTATTTAGATTATACGAAATGTAGATGTGAAATTCTGGTATTGTTATCCGCATTGTTTACTTTGAACTCAATTCAAAAATTGAACGCGTATATAAAGAGAGCAAAACTAAAGAAGTTATACTCGATTTAAACGGGTGGACAAATCACTTTGACATTTTTATTTGGTTGACAGGGCCTCCATTAGTCCATGTACTCCATTTAAAAAATATCGAATATTAGCGGATAAATTATCCGCTTTGATATTTTAATAGAAATTGTTGTCACCTGAGCTAAGAGAATGTACAAAATATGCATTCTCCATTTTGAACCCAAAGTCCGCTCGTTTTGCAATTTTAATAAAAAATGTTACTTCATACATTTCATAGAAGTATCATGCGTGTGATTTACGGCCAAAAACTCGAAATATAGATGATACATACCGAGCGTTGTACAATATCGAGATCAGAGATCTTATGAAGATTCCCGTAAAGTAACATTTCAGTGAGTACGCAGGCTCGGTTGCGTTCTGCGTGCGGATCCGGAACGAATTATGCAGCGATCTCTGAAAGAAAAGTGAGGGGCCAGGAAGGGCCTTTAATAAACTGTGATAGTAATAATAATAACAAATTTTAATGCCGCCGCTAAGAAAGTGCGTTTACAAATGTTCAAATTTCTAGCTTTAGTCTAGAAATCATTTTACAAGTAATTAAATAAATGGTGAAAAATACGTGAAATCACAAAAAATTGTTTTTGAGAAAATTGAAAAAGAACATTTTGGCTGGAAATTTAAAGAAGAAGAAATTAAACAACATACTTTTATATTTTTTTATTAATCGCTATTAACTTATCTTTAAAATGAGCCCAAAATCATAATTATCGGACAATTATTTTTCTTTTTATTGCCATAAATACAACATCATGATTATCATTTTGTTCAAAATTTGACACCCTGTATCTTTAACAACAACAACTACAAAAAAAATAAAGCATTCCAAAATTATCTTTTAATCAAGGCTATGCATACAAAATATGAAAATCATAAAATTCAAATATGACTTACAAAAATTTGTGATTTCACGTATTTTTCACCAAATCTATATACGAGCCTATGACCACCGTCTCTTCTATTTGAAATTTAAAGTTATCAGTTATCATTATCACTATATACGAGCCTATGACCACCGTCTCTTCTATTTGAAATTTAAAGTTATCAGTTATCATTATCACCATTATAAAATCATAAAATTTCAAAATAGTGAAGAGTATGTTCTGTTAATATACATATGCGTTTTGAAAAGACAACCGTATTTTTAAATTAAATGCAAATTAAATCGCAAACGATAGTATAACTATGTGTGTCATCTATAATTATTCAAATTTTTGTAATTTGAAAGACGTTTTTGCTTAGAGCAAAACATAATGATAATTTATAAAACCAATAAATAAAACTATTGCGGGATTGGAACCAATCCAAGAAATTAATTTATTTTTGCTCTGAATTTAATAAGTTTTGAAGAGAAATAAAAGTTTACATAAATTACAGATAAAACATAAAAAATAAGTTCATAACCAAGGATGTGCACGATTGGCATATGTGAAATTCATGCAATTTATCGTTAAAGTTTTCGAGAATACAAACCGCTACTTTATGGTTATATTTCCTTACTTAAACAAATCTTCATACGATTTTACCAAAGTGACACAAGCCAAGGGAAAAATTTCGTTTCTGTCTCAGTTCTTACGCGAAAAATTAATGTTTATATCATTGCATCAGAGATGTCGCTTATAAACTCTCCAAATTAAATATTATTATTGCTTGAAATTTTGACATTAGCATTTTAAAATTCAATTGTTTAAAAATCAGTGCAATGTAATACGTATGCCGCCATTGCAATTGTTACCGAAAAAGTGTGTTTTTAAATAATCAAAAAAAAATATTTTCAATTCAAATTTGAATCCACTGTGTCAAGAATGAAATGTATCCAAAAAAAAAAATACATTTCTGTGTTATATGAAAATAAATATACGTTTTGGAGACCGCGGTAAAATTTCGCGTAAAATCGAACTGAGCACTAAACTTTACTCAGTAATCCTGTTTAATAATTTTTGCAATTAGACGTAATTTTAAAACAGTTGTATTTGGATATGGAAATATAAGCTTATGTGATACTTGAAAGTAATTTGAGAAGAATGTTTCTAACAAAGTGTAATGAACGCACAGAACAATTCAATTTAAAATTAGAAATTTTGTTTTAAATCTATAACATGATAAAATTATAATCAAATGCCAATAGTTTAGTCTTAGTTAATAGAAGAGGAATAATTGCCAGCCGCCCTCGATAGAACAGTAAGTAGCGTCCTCGCTTTGGTAATCGAGTTAGATTCCCGATAGTGAGCAAAAATCACGGTTGGGTGTTTTTAATGTGTAAGTATATGTGTTTGTTCGGATATTGCACCATGGGCCCGTTTGTGGACTCAATGCCACAAACGGGCCCATGATACAATATCCGAACAAACACATATACTTGGAGTGACTCGTCCAATTTTAATTTGAGATACACGATCACGAATGAAATTTGAAGGATTCAGGATTGTATTGCAGATTTGAATGAGATGAGGTTGAGTTTGAATTTCATTCAAAAACAAATTGTTTTAGTGTAATCAGCCAATTTTAAAAATTCGTTAAAACTTTTAGTACACAGGTCCATCATATTTTACCGTTTTTCTCTTTTCACAGCTTACATAATGGGGCTGTGTGTGTGGATTTCGTACCATATTAGAGAATAAAGTTTATATTCAATTCAATTGGCTAACACAATTGTTATATATTCTATTTGGAGATTATTGTGTTCAGGGTTGACGAGATGTCTTTCAAACACATTACTGGGTCCGGAGCGTCACTGCAACACGATCCTTGAGAGGATCCATTTCAGGGTTATGTCAGGGCTGTATAGGGCTTTATTTTATTATTATAATTTGTTTATAGCTGGTCCTCATGACATAATAACGTTCATGCTTGAATCTAAACAGATCAACCTGCAACATAACAAATCAGCTTCTTATGAGTTAAAGAGGATGCTTACTACATCGCATACATATTTTTATCTAATTCAGAAACCGTATTTTATTGATGGTGCGGTTTTTGGTTTAAACTCTAAGTTTGGCATGCTTTTTTATAAGTCCTCTGATGTTATTAATATGTGGTGTAGGGTAATAAAATACCTCTCATGATTGATTATGATGCTAATACTCATCCATATGGGGTAGTTCGAACACTAATTATAGAGGATCCTCACTGTTGAATTATATAGACTCTTCTGAGTTAGAGAGCCTCAATGTTGGTTGTAAGCCCACGTTTATCAACTCGTTATGTAAGGAAGTGATTGATATTAGTTTGTGATATTTGTCCATCGTTGACCTGATTCTAAATTGGAGGAATCCGGATGATATTCTCACCTCTGATCATAAGTGCTTCCCTTTTAATATTAACCTTAAAAGACCACCGATATGGTTTATCGCAATAGCAACTTTACGAATTGAGCTCCTTTTCTCTGAGCTCCTTTCACTACTAGATTCGCCTAACCAGATTAGGCTTATCACAAACCTTGATTTACAGGCAACTGTACTAACGAAAGATTATCTGTTCTCGCCTGACTTAACAAAACTCTGGCTAAAAAAAAAAAAAAAATTAAAATTGGGTGGATTACTCCAGCACTCAATGCCACTAATGGGCCCACGGTGCAATACCAAGCTCTGGAAGAATGATACTTGGAAGAATGATACTTGTAGGCTCGATAATCTTCCTGTACCTTCGGGCAAACTCACTGTTGTCGGTCTGCTTTCCTACGTGTGACATTGTTTAATCAGGTGTGGTTGCCATTGAGCGTCCTGACATTTTAGTCGGTACTCCAGACTGAAACTTATCGGGTAGCCTTTTCCCTACTGAATTGCAGTATGGTGTTCTACTCATCAGTACCCACCTCTCTTATCTGTTCCAGACGCGCATTGATTTTTGAACTATACCACGGTCCTGGATCAGGAATAGAGTAGTTTTCATACCTAAAGCTGGAACGTCGGATTATACTGACCTAAAGGCTTCGAGGCCCATTAGTCCAGCCTATACTCTCCTTGAAGTTTTCAAGAGGGTCATTGACAGAATTATTAAGGATAATTATTTAACTATGTCCCTTCTCAATATCATGCAACAGGCTTACGGAGGTGGCTCTACATCAACTCGTAACTAGAATCGAAAGATCACTTAGTTATATTAAGAGTTTCTAGTAGATTAGTATCTGGACATTGGTGGAGCTTTTGATAGTACCTCATTTTCTTTGATCACGAATGCGGTGTGCGAATTTTAATGTTGATCAAACCATTATTAAATTTATCGATTCTATGCTCAAGTCTTGCAAAATTGAAAATGAGCTGGATTGTGTGCGCAAAGTAACCAAGGGATACCCGCAAGGAGGAGTACTCTCATCCTTGCTGTAGCTCATAGTTTTCGGTGAAGTACTTGTTAAATTGCGGCAATCTGGGTTTATCGTGCAAACAACTGATGCATATGACAGTAAAGGTAAAACCAGTGATTTGTAGATAACCTACATCATTTTGGAGGTCAGACCCCAGGAATGGCTAAAGGCCCATCTACATTGACCAAAAAAAAATGACCTCTAGGTGCTTGACGTGCTCTATTCTTGTGACCGCGCTTCCAAAGAGAGTCGCAACAGACAGATTAGCACTGTCTCTACGGTTAGTAAAGATAACCAGATCAGTCTTAGAGGGATTAACGTACAACCCCTTTTCAAGATATAAAACTTCCACAATATTAAGGGCGTTCTGCGACAGTTCAGATAACACGTTCAGGTATTTACCATAAACTCAAAGCTTGATCATCCGCGAAGTTTTGGTACGGGGCATAGACGCTGGTTTCCCTTCGAGACGATTGTGGCTCTCCCAGGATTTCTATAGACAGTTCAGGGTCAAGTCGCTGGGAAACGCCGCACATTTTTCAAGTTCAACTAATAGTGCGATTAAGGTGTTTAAGTTTAGTGATTTAGGGAAGGATATTATTCTCTTCATGGATAGAAAAGCTGTGCTTAATACCATAAATAATAATTTGACTGTGTCCAAACTGGTGAAAAATGGCAAGCTCTACATTAATCCCTTTTGCTTTAATACTAGAGTAAGGAGCTTTACTAGAACTGACTGGTACTGAACATCTCCTCCTAGCTATCGAAATGTGAAACGGTTCATTATTGAACCCAATTTCAGGCTCACTAAACATGTATAAAGTCAGAATCAGCTAGATGCCAAGTGTTCTCTCCCGGATCAAATTATTAATTTTTTGGTTCAAGATTTTATTTTGTGGCATTAAGTGTGGAACCTTGGTAGGTTCCAATTTATATGGCCAACAATTGAGTTTTCTTTATTAAAGCATTTAAAGAAATATACTAATCATATACAATCAATGAACTTTAACCTTATTATAAAACATATAGTTTTAAAGCAACATTTAAAAATTTTAAATAGCAAAAACTGTCATTGTGTTGTATTTTTTACACATTCTGACGAGCGCGTATTTGTTTGGAGGGGAAAATCGACATCGATTATTGGTAATTTATTGAAGTTACATGATAATGCAAAAACAAAAAACAAACTATAAATTGCATAGTTGTTATTTGAAAATTAAATTGATTATTTGTTTGTTATTCAAAAACTTTGTGTGCGCATATGTGACATCACTTTATAAAATATTCTTTATTGCACGGAAAATTGTTGGAAGCAATTATACCAATTGATTATCAATCCTAATTTAATATGCGAACAAGCAAACTCCTATTTGAATATTTTACACTCGAGTTGACCTACCAAGAGGCGACACATATACACACATATGTACATGTTTATATCAATAATTGACGTAGAAAATGATGAAGCCAACGCGTAGAACGCTATAGTAAATCGTTGATAATTATGAACGATATTAAAGAGTAATTTAAACGATTTGGTCGGTTGATGTTACATAAATATCATTACATAGAACGATTGTGCTATTACGTATATATGTTTATATACGGTTTCGGGATAAAATACATATGGAACCTATACGTCTAAACTAAAGTATAAAATAAAATAAAACGACTAAATGATTGTAGTGTAACATTTTTAACTATCGCTGTATATTGAATAATATATAATCATATATTATTCATACTTGAATTTCAGAAATTTATAATTTATGCATAAAAATTCGTTTTGTTAAAACTGTATGATAGTGTCAGCTACAATAGTTAATACTATTATGATTCAGGATATTCTATCCTTTCCATTAGGGTATTATTAGGGTATTAGGTGGTGGCCATATAAATGACAACTCAGCATTTTAAAAACTATACATATCTGGAACCCAGGTTAGAGTCTGAACTATAATAATTTATGCAGTTTTCGACATAAACTTTTGGTAGCAAAATAGCTGTATTACTTTACTACTATACTATTATAAGATTTAAAGCGATTAAGCATATATTAACTAAACCGAATTGGTAATTTTAAAACCAGTGCTTAATTAATGTTGAGTTTATTAGATGTGTGAGCCGTGAATAGTCCAACAAAATACTGTTGATCGACCACTTTTCATACTTTACGCTCTTACAATTTTTTTAAATAAATAAATTCACTAGTGGATGAGTCAATTAAAAAATTTCCGCTGGATCATTTTTAACTGTCTCGTGACCGCGGGCGATCGATTATTATTACCCCTGCAATCTTTTTAAATATTCCGACGTATAATTAAAAGTCACTTGCTAGCCGGCAATTGAGGACCGTCAAAGTGAGTTTTGCGCAATACTTACATATAATAATCAAAAATTCCAATGGTATCGAGTTACAGAATATCAAAATTCCAACAAAATTAAATTCGGAGTTAAAATTCCTTGGCATTGAAATTTTTCCAACGAAACGAGATACAGAATAGCAAATTGTCCAATTGAATTTTTTTCCCAGTGGGAACGACTTACAGAACAGGCATGATTAAGTTTTTATAAGAATTAACGTTTTAAACTATCAAACGTATAATCACACTAGTTTTTTCATTTCTATAATAAAAAAATCTTTTGATATCTCGGATCTTTTGTGTCTCCAATGGAATATAATAATTGACCTTCATCATTTTTCTGGGGAAGATGCAAAATAATTTTCATTTTTTACAACCTTTTGCCAAATTTAATTGTTTCGACAATAAACTACAGTCTTTGAACTCAAAATACCAAACCCTTTCTTGACTCTGAGTTTTAAATCTCTAGACTTAATCGTTTGAAAGCAACTTTAAATGTCGAAATCAATTGATTTTTTTTAGAAAATATTTACAAGATTAGAACTGAATCTAAATTCAGACGATTAAAATAAATTATTAAATAATAATTAAAGACTACATAGAGATTAAAATTTTGAAGATTAAAGTCTGACGATACACATTTCTATTCTCCAGGATGAGTTGTTTTATTCTAAAATATATGGAAAAAACTAAAGGGAAGCAAAATGTAAAATAAAAAATTAAACCCAAACACACTTCCAAGGCTGTTTGATCCCATGAATTTATTTTCTATTTTTCTATGGCCTGCCAGACTTTTAGCTTTATGCCCCGCGGGACTTTAATAACTCTCCCCTTGCTACAAAGAACCTATTATCTTCTGTATTTTAACATAGAGTATGGAGACCGAATTATTTTTACTTCAGTCACATGTGATTACCAGAAACTTGGTTCTTGGTGCACAGCGAGTCATGTAAAGAATAAGCCGTTGAAATGTGCAAGAATCCGGTCATTAAACTTAAAAAGCTATAGGTTAGTTTAGGGTGGCCATACCTAATGGACTAGCATAGACACAAATCGGTCTGTAGCTGCATCACATGTGAGTTACGTCCTTTTCACTCATTGAACCATCTTGAGCTTACCAAGAAGCTATTATTGCTTGCGGGTTGACCCCGTTATTATTGACACGATAACAATTAATTTAGTTTTAAATAATGTATTATCTGATTTCACAATTTTTTTACAAAATTTTATTTTGCTGCTCAGTTGGTGTAAGTGCAAGATGATACTATATTATTCCCTACGATCACTCACACTTCGATGTTGTTTAATGAATTACGTTTCATTATAATGGAATAGGGTGCATTTGGATAATGTGGAAAATGGAATAGATATTATTGAATTAAAATATTGTGCGAACTTAAATAAAAAATTATTTGAGTCGCTACATTCACTCACCCCGCAAGTAAAATCCTTACTAAATTAAATGATATCTATCACAAAATTTACTTTTCTTTTTGATTTTGAACCAAGTTTGTCGTTATTTGCGCGAACGTAGTCCGTCGTATATGCCGGTTTAAGTCGTACTAAGGATATAGAAACGTTCATTCAATTCATTTCTATAACAAAATACTTGCGAGGTCGTTTCACTACTTTATATGGCCCCTCATATGGAGGAGTTAAGCCGATCTTAACTCTGTCCACTCTGACAAAAACTTGGTCACAGTCCGTTAAGTCTTTAGGTATGAAAATGTTGTTTTGAGGGGGACTCCGGGTCATTTTAGGTACGACGTTGTGCATCGACTGCTTAGGTGATCGATCAGTGTAGTTGAATCTGTCGATGGCGCAGAGAAGGAATACATTACTAATTCTCCAGGGACCTTTACTGATTGTCCGTAGACAAGATCGGCTGAAGTGCATCCGAGGTCAGATTTCACCGAAGTTCTGATTCCAAGTAGAATAAATGGTAGCTTTGTGCTCCAGTGCATGGTGTTTTCTCTAGAATGCAAAGAGGCTTTAAGAGTACGGTGAAATCTCTCCACCATACCGTTTGCCTGTGGATGATAAGTAGTTGTACGTATTCTGTGTGAACCTAACAGTTGGTTAAATTCCTGAAAAAGTGTACTTTCAAATTAAGTGCCTTGGTCGGTCGTAATCTCGAGCGATACACCGAATCTAAAGATGTACTAGTCTACGAATGTTCGCACTACAGAGGTTGTTCTCATATCTACCAACGGAATGGCTTCCGGTCACCGCGTAAATCTGTCGATTATGGTCAAAATATATGAATAACCGTTTGACGGAGGTAGTGGTCCAACCAAGTCGATGTGGATGTGCTCAAACCTGCCTGAAGGAACAGTCCGTCAGGTCGTAAAAATCGGAAGTTCATGAATTTTATTTTGCTGTAGGCTAAACTAGGACAGGTCGAGCAGATGGAGCACAGTTTGATGAGACAATGTCCCGTTATAACTCCCACGACCATACAAGAAGCAAACTGTATCTTTATATCCAGCCTGCTTATTGATATAAGGCATGCTGCGCCCTTGCGAGCCACCTCATATACCTTTACGTTTCCTGCGATATTGAAGTGCCCTGGCACCCACGTTAAAAGAATGTTGAACTGATCAGCCATCTCATTCAAAAATGCCAGAGAGTTCTGGGCTACCTTCGACTTCAGGAAGTTGGATTGTAGCGTTTTAATAGCAGCCTGGGTGTCCGTAAAAGTGCGAAAATCCCTCGTATATTACATTCAGCTTAAAAAACACTACAAAAGTCGGGAAGACTAAATAAGAGAGGTTAACCCCTAGAGTCTCACAGAATACCCCGCAGCCAACCACTCTATCCCTTTTTGAGCCATCCGTGAAGAAACTTATCGCCTCACTGTTCATCTCATTTACCCAGTCCTCTCTGGTGGGAAACTCAGTTTGGAATCTCACCTCAACAGATGGCAAAGGGATAGCGTAGTCAGGAGTTTCCGGAATATCCTTGTTGCATAGGATGGATGAGTTCCCTATGTTGTTACAGGTCGAAAGATCGAAGCGAGTGAGATATAAGAGAATCTCCAGAGCTTGAGTAGGCGTGCTCCTGAGGGCTTTACTTATACACAAGCAGGCCGTTCTTTGGACTTTCTTCAATAGTTACAGGTTTTTAGCGCTGACCATCAAACGACAACCCAATAAGCAGTATAGGTTTGACCGCACTGAGACGTAGAGCCATTATAATATTTGGGGCTCCATACCCCATCTCTTTCCAATGGCATTTTTGGAAGAGTAGAGCGTTACAGTAGCTTTCTTATTTGTTTGGTTTTTAAGATGTTTGGCTTCCAGCTTAGCTTGCTGTCCAAAAGTAGCCCAAGGTATTTCGATTTATCCGTCAACCAAGCACGTACCATTTAATATTGGCGAGTCACACTGAGGAAGTTTGTGCTTCCTGATAAAGAGGTGCTCCGTTTTCTGTGGGTTTGCGTTTAGTCCGCAACTATTTACCGATATTTATCGAAGACCGCAATAGCAACCGCGTAGGCAACCACCTTGAAGCCTTGCCCTTCCAGGTTTAGTACTAGGTCATTAATGACCAAGTTCCAAAGAAGGGGGGATAAAATTCCACCTTGCGGTGTCCCTCTGCTCACGTATCTGCTGGCAGACATCGAAGGGATTGGAGAGCTGTTTCCTTCGAAAAAGCCATGTAACAATGATTGATTTTGAAGAAACCAACATAAAATATCAAATGAAACTATGCGAAGTCGACTGGTGCAGATTTATTTAAAATGATTTTAAAATGGGAAAATTTTTAAAATTTAAGAAGTCGGCCGTTGTTCTGGTCGCTAAACATGTTAGAAATCAGTTTACGCATTAATATCAACTTCTTATTTCTTCTCATTCTCTAGACATCAAATTCTTATCAATTGGCTTTTAGGGATTAGAATTAGAAAACTGAAGAATGTAATCTGGTGTTTGAAGGTTATAAATACATAAATTATAATATAAAATTTTGGACAATTTAAGAGCAAAATGCACGAATCTTTAAATTCTTGATAAATTACTAAACGTATCGGCTTTAATAAACCAAACTGGCACTTCTTAGTCAAAGGATTTCGTCTTGTGTTTATTTTAAAATATACGAAGCTAAAAATGACACAAAATGCCTCCTTAAACAAAAACGAAACAACTTCTCCGTGCTTATCAGTTAATACTTTCTTCACAATCTCTATAGTCATTCAACTTAATTCACAATTTAAAATCCAATCAAAGTATACGATATATACATACTCGTACATAATAAAATAAAATTTAAAAAGTTCAACATTTTTTAACTCGATATATTTCACACATCATACATAATACACAATTCAACTCTTCAAACTCCACTTATAGAGAACGACGATTTTTAGGTTAGTTTAAGTACCAATTTATTATTTTGTAGTTTTGAGGGAAAAAAAATGTATTGTATTAAGTTAAGGGGGATTTTCCTCTTCTCTATATAAATACATATAAGTAATTCTGCTGGCTAGAAATGTATGTACGAGAAACGAAATAGAAAATTGTATTACACATAGTTAAGATAAATTAAATGAAGATGAAAACATCGCAATCTTAAAATGAATACTTTTACATAACATACGTAAGTATGTGTATGTCGGTATCGTTTATTTTATGTGTGTACTCCTATTTATTTTAATTAAATTTTTCGTCTTGGTGACCGTAATAATATATACTATCACGGTTCGGTATGCTTAACTATGTATAAGCAAGCAAAACACTTATGAGTATCAACACTATTAAACCAGGATTTAAAGTCTAAAAATTATTTGTAGAACGGAAATGTTGTATAAATATGTATATAAATGGGCTTACAAAATAAATTTTTAATACTCGTAATAAAATAAAAATCTTACATTTTATAAATTTCTCGGTATAATTGACCAAATAACCAATTACAACCGTTTTGTTGCAAATATATTAGAACAGTAAAGCTACACACTTAAGTTATTTACGGTGTAATTTGGTGTATATTATATATATATATATATGTATAAGTGGTGCATCACTAAAATTGCAGCAAATCACACAATCACAATAAATTATAAGATGCACATATAGCACTACATTTTCTCATTAGAAAACAGTAATGAAACAGAAAAACACAAGATTACACAATTAAATTTTTTTTTTTTTTTTTTTACAATAGATTTTATATTTTTTCCTTCTAATACTTATTTACACTCAATAATTTAAACAACAGAAATACACTCAAAAAATAAGAAATAAAAAAAATTACTCAAACAGGTTTTGATTAAGCGTTTTTGCCTTTTATTTAAAAACGAGAAAAGGCCTACTTATTTATGTTTCTAAGATGTTATTTTTATTTAACTCAAAATAATTTCTATTTTTTATTTATCGGTTTTATTTAACTTTAAACTCTATATTTAAAATATAAAAAATAACTCGTACGTAACCAGTGTTTAATAATAAGTTTCTTTTAATTTAACACCAGAAGAACACAAAATTTTAGAACCAAAACAATAACAATAAATATTTGAAACACATGTACAAACTAATCACGCGAAATTTAATCAGACATCTTTCTCCTTTGACGGTCAGACGAAAACTAAAAACGAATTTCATCGAAATATTTAATTTTTATTTTATTTTTCTACATTACATTTCTACTTCTTCTTCCATCAAATTCAACAATAGCAACAACAATAAAAAGAATAAAAGAAATATATTCCGTTCCACGACAAAAGAAGAGTGAAAACAATCAGAACTATGAATGAAATTTAAGTATAGGTATCGTTTTGAACTGGCCTATGCATGAGAGGGGAAATTTGTTGGCAGATAATATTTCAAATCAAAATTACCTACTATGAGAGTGAACTCGCCGAGAACCATCCAGATTGGTTCATGAAGACGGATATTTGTATCCTCGAGACAATCGTCATATTGGATAAGGTGACCGTTCATTAGCATCCATAACGTTCATTTCACCATCCAAGCAAAATTTCATTTAACCTTCTATCAATAAACGGTTTCTGATACAAACTTTGTTAATTTTTTTTATTTAGTATCTATTACAAATGTAGTTACTCCTTGATTTTATTTTAAGTATTAACCAAAATATATGTAATATCGTGCGCAAGCCAACCTTTATTTCTAAAAATAGACAAGAAGTGCTAGACATTACACTTGTCTCAGATTTTATTAAGGAGAGGGTATTGAACTGGAAAGTCTCCGAAGACCATTCCTTTTCTGACCATTGCTACCTCCAGTACGAAGTGGATACAAAACCCACTAAAAAATGACCCTTCAGAAATAGGAAGAAAACTGATTGGGATGGTAATTCATTATCGGTATCGGTTCCAAACCCACCTGCATCTACACAGGAACTTGATGTTCTAGTAACCAAGCTATTTGATGCTTTTAACAAAGCCATGTTAGGTGCATGTCCTATCAGTAGGCCTTTGGGTAAGTCTCGGCCACCCTGGTGGTCGAGAGAACTCCAAGGTACTCGTATAAAATGCAGGAGATTGTTCAAGAAAGCGAGGAACACAAATGCTGCTGCAGATTGGGACTGTTATAAGGAAGTCCTTAAAACCTACAAGTACGAGCTAAGAGCAGCCAAAACGAGGGCCTGGAGGCACTACTGTGGCAACATACAGGCGACCTCGGAGTACTATGTTCCAGTCCTTCCATCCCGAGTTATGTACAACGACCGAATGGTTCATCGACTACGTGTAGTGAGGAATCCCTGGAGCTATTACTAGAAACTCATTTCCCGGATTGCTCGGTGCTAGCTCCGGAGAGACCCATGATAAATAGGGGTATAGACTCCGTAAGTCATATAGTAAATAGGCGGAATATCCTATGGGCAATAAACAATTTTAAGCCATACAAGTCGGCAGGACCTGATGGCATTATCCCTGCGGATATCCAGCGAACTATTGACTTAACCCTACCCTGGCTGGAAGTTATCTTCAAAGGCAGCCTAGAACTCTGACACATTCCTAGCAAATGAACTGAAGTAAAAGTTAAATTTATACCTAAGGCAGGAAAAAGCTCTCACTGCTATCCCAAAGACTTTAGGCCTATAAGCTTATCCTCTTTTCTGTTAAAATCACTGGAAAGATAAATAGAGGCTTACATTAGAGGCTCAATCAAGCCGGGTGAGAGCTTACTGGATCTCAACACGCATACTGTAAGGGACGATCGGTGGAAACAGCTCTCCACTCCTTTATAGGTCCGATTGAGAAATCACTTTAATATAAGGAATATTCAATGGTAACCTTCTTGGATATAGAGGGGGCCTTTAGCAACGTCAGGCCGGGGGCAATCACCCGGGCCCTTGCGTGTCTGGGGGTAGACAGGTCACTCAGAGGCTGGATAGATCAAATGCTTAGAGGCAGGATCGTGACAGCTTATCTGGGTGGGACGTCTGCCGGCAGATGCGTGAGCAGAGGGACACCTCAAGGTGGGGTTCTATCCCCCCTTCTTTGGAACTTGGTTATAAATGACCTGTTACTAAACCTGGAAGGGCAAGGCTTCAAGGTGGTTGCTTACGCGGATGACGTTGCTATTGCGGTCTTCGGTAAATATCCTAGTACGCTGGGTGAGCGCATGCAGTGCGCGCTTGGCTACCTCTCTGAGTGGGCACGCGGCTGCGGACTGAATGCAAACCCACAGAAACCGGAGCTGGTCCTCTTTACCAGGAAGCACAAACTTTCTCAGTGTGACCCGCCAACATTAAATGGTACTCGCTTGATCTTTACGGATAGAGCAAAATACCTCGGACTGCTTTTGGACAGCAAGCTAAGGTGGAAACAAAACATCGTAGAGAGAGTAAAGAAAGCTACTATAGCGCTCTACTCCTCCAAAAATGCCATTGGAAAGAGATGGGGTATGGAGCCCCATATAGTACACTGGCTCTACGTCTCAGTGGTCAAACCTATACTGCTGTATGGGGTTGTCGTCTGGTGGCCAGCGGTATATATTACGGCCAACCTTAAACTATTGATGAAAGTCCAAAGAACGGCCTGCTTGTGTATAAGTGGGGCTCTCAGGAGCACACCTACTCAAGCTCTGGAGATTCTCTTTCATCTTACTCCCTTGGATATTGCGGCCGAGCAGCTTGCATCTTGCACAGCCGTTTGGCTCAAATCCTTATCTATGTGGACTTGTAACAATGCAGGGCACTCATCTATCCTATGCAACAGGGGTATTCCGGAAGCTACCGACAACGCTATTCCTTTGCCATCTGTTGAGATGAGATTCCAAACTGAATTTCCCACCAGAGAGGACTGGGTGAACGAAACGGTTATAGACAATGAGGCGCTAAGCTTCTTCACGGATGGCTCAAAAAGTAATAGAGGGGTTGGTTGCGGGGTATTCTTTGAGGCACTAGGGGTTAATCTCTCCCTTCGTCTTCCCGAATTTTGCAGCGTTTATCAAGCTGGACTGGTCGCGATAATGGAAGTCATGGACTGGTTGAAGTATAATGTAATATCTCCGAGGGATATTCGCATTTTTACGGACAGCCTGGCTGCTATTAAAACGCTACAATCATATAGTAGTTTTCAAATCTCGCTGGAATTCTGACAGTTATCGCGCAGAAAGAATATGGCGGATACACAGTGATGTATTAAGTACAATAATTCATGTTTACATTTTTATGTTGTATTTGTATTTAAATGGAAAAGGAACGTTTTTAATCACAAAATGTTTTTATAATTTAACTTATAATCACGGACACTTTTGAAATTAATATTTAATTCGATAAATTAAGAATTAAATTGAAAACTGATTTTGCTTTTTATGTTGTTGTGGTTTTGTTCGATATGAATGTCATTTGGTCATTTATTTTCCTTAGTCCGTACCAAAATTAAATGTTGACATTGTTTCCAAAAGGCGTGCAATTTTTTTTTGACCAATTAATTTTCACTTGAAATATGATTGTAATAACATAAATACATAATCATTTTGAATGTTTTGTGTATTAAAACTGAAATATAATTCTTTTTATTGGTTATTTATTATTTTATTTAAGTTAACTACCTAAGATAAATGCGACCCATCAAAATTTTTATAATTTTTTTTCTACATCACTGAAAGCTGCGCAGAACAATTAAAAAAAAGTTTTTTTTAAGATCTGAATAGGACTATACTTCCTGACGTCCAAGGTAGCCCAGAACTGTCTGGCATCTTTAAATGAGATAGCTGATCAGTTCAACATCCGCTTGACGTGGGTGCCAGGGAATTTCAATATCGCGGGGAATGTAATGGCAGATGAGTTGGCCCGTAATGGTACAGCACGCCTAATAACCCAAAGCAGGCGGGATATTAAGATACCGCTTGCTTCATGTAAACTGCTCCTTCAGGAAGAAGCCATAAAAGAAACGAACGTCAGACGGTCTAACGCCAGTTCGTGTGTAAACCAGGCAGATCTGGAATGGACTTGACCGTTCCAGATCAGGCCAACTGATATCGCTTCGACGGTACCATATTGGTATGGTCGTGGGAGCTATAACGGGACATTGTCTCATTGGGATACATGCGAGCAGACTGGGTGTCCCAGCCCACGATTTCTGCCGCAGCTGTGGTGATGAGGAGGATGAGGAAAATGTGCTCAATCTGCTCTGCACCTGTCCTAGTCTAGCGTACAGCAGAACAAAATTTATGGGAACTTCCCCTTTGAACGACCTCTCGGATCTTAGTAAGATCGAGATCCTGGATTTTAAACGCTTCTTGGTAAGCTCAGGATGGTTTAACGAGTGAAGAGGAGGAAACTCGAATGTGGTACAGCTACGGACCAATTTTGTGTCTATGCTAGTCCTTTAGGACGGCCACCTTTACCTAACCTAACCTATTACTACTGTATTTTTATACAACTGCCCTAAATCTAAAGTCTTCGTAAATTTTGTGTCTAAAGGATTCATCCTTCGAAGCCGTCTGACTGGGTCTGTGTTGGTCAGCATACGGCGCATATCTGCATTTTGATGTTGACCGAGTCGCTGTACATGTTTCTTTGCGTGGTTCTTGATTTCTTCGGTAACGTACTTTATCTTTAGATCCTTATGAAGATTGTTGTTTCTAATGTTCCATGGTGTGTTCACAATGCCACGTAAAACCTTGTTTTAAAAGGTTTGAATTATATCAACGTTGCTCTTCTTGGTACAACGCCACAGTTGTATACCATATGTCCATATAGGTTTAAGTATCTGCCGATATGATATCAGTTTGTTAGCTCGGATTTTCTACCTAAGAGCCTGTACATTTTCCTGTATTTGATTTTTAGCTCTTTTTTCTTTTTCACGTGCTCTTTCTACTTGAGTTTAGCAAGTGTCATGCCTGAGTATTTGGCCGTATTTGCATGCGAGAGTGAAGTTAACGTGTATGGATTTCGTTTCGTTGAGCTGAATGCGCCATTTCTTTGTCCAGCTACATACATATTGCATCAGTGGCATTTTGTAATTTACCAGTTGACTCTTCTATGAGTCGCAAATATTGCAATGATTGTTCCTTTTGTATTTGGTACATCTCATGTATAAAGTAAATACAATATTGGCCCCAAGACGCTTCCTTGTGGAACTCCAGCCGATATTTGTTTTAGATCACAGTACTCATCTTCAAATTTAACGCGAAAGTATCGATCAGCTAGATAATATTTTAATATCTGGTAAAATTGCTTTGGCAGGTCTCGGTGTGGTTTATCCTCTAGTCACCGGTGCGATACTTTGTCAAAGGCTTGTGCTACGTCCAAGAAGACACTTGAACATATTATCTTCTTTTCCAGTGTAGTTTCAATTTAATCGGTAATTCTATGCACTTGGTAATTCTATGCACTGTATTTTCTTCGATGCTGAAAACATCCCAATTTCTTTTATTGTTTGTTAATCTAGTCAAGTTTTCTTTCTTGATTATCGTTGTGATAAGTGTCATAATTACTGGTGTGTGGTCTGAACATATTCCGTCATTGTTTTCTATCAGTACGTAGTTTGCGGATATTCCTTCTGTTACAAAGAAGTCTATTAAGTTTGGTATTTTTGTATGATCGGTAGGCCAGTATGTTGGTTTACCCGCAGAATAAAACTCACAGTTTAATTCTTACCCTGCTGCAAACAAGTCTTGACCCTTACGTGTTGATAGTCGCGACCCCCAGTATGTATTCTTAGCATTGAAGTCTCACCAAATTATGAAGGTGGTTCCAAGAGATTTAAGCAACGCGACATAATTTTTGGTGACGTGGTGGGTAGTATATAGATGAAATGCTATATTCCTTTTCATTGTTTACTCGAACGTTAATGGTTGATACTTGCATAATTGTCTTTTCTATTTTAACTCCTTCGCAGTGTTTGATATTTTCAAATATTGCTGACCCTCCTCTCGCTTTCCCTGCTGGATAAATGGCATGGTAGCAGCGGTATCCATGAATTCTTGCGACTGACACTTCTGTAAAGTGGGATTCTGATATTACGCATATGTCTATCTTTTCCATGTGTAAGAAAATGTCTAGCTCCGGAATTTGGAGCAGTAGCCCATTTGCATTCCAATTGGCAATTCTTATTGTTTTGCTGTTATGCATATTAGTACATCATAGAAGTGAATTCATTCACACTTCTTGCTTATTTAGCCGTTTATGCATACTGCTTCTATGCTCCTTTCAGTTTTCGGTATGCGATTGTTTAAAGCTTCTATACTCCTAAATATTTTTTCAAGAATTGTAGTTTCTTGATCTTCCTTAATATTGAATGGATCCTGTTGCTGCTGAACAATCTGAGAGCATGTTTTTAGACATGCTGCTGCAAAGGATTGTTGGTTAGCTTTCGCTGAGTTTTTCGGTGGTATTCTGTCGAATGGTGTTTCACGGTTTTGCTTACAGAGTTTTTTTATTCCTCAGCTTTTGCAGTTCTTTAGCTATCTCGCTCTAAATGAAGGAATGCTCTAAAATTCAAAAAATGTGCACCATAAATTGGAGATTTAAATGAACGTTTATTAACATTCAACTTTTCAAAATAAATACCAATTCAAGTTAAAAATAACTTGCTTTCTACAAATTGCACGGCTGAATTATAAGAATAATACGTACGGTTCTCACCATGGATCGATAGAATCAATAAAATTTAAATAATCATTTTATTCGAAACCGAATTTTGAAATTTCTTGATTTTATTTAATTTTTTCGAGGTTTGGAATTTGGAACGAACTCGTTTCGTTCTTTTCCAATAAGCGTCCTATATAGCTAGAATCCACACATATTGACTGGGGTCTGTTACATTGTTGTAAATCATAATGAGGATGTAGAATAAGATACATATTTAATGGCAGCCCTAGGGCCTTCCTCACCTATCCAACAAACTTGGCCAGGAATTTTATTTGGCATATAGCACCTCGATAAAAATGGGTCCTTCCCAAATAGTTTTTTAGAAGAATTTTGCTAAATCTATAGAAATTTTTCAAAATTTACAAATTCAAGTACAATTTACTAAATTGTATAAACCATTTACGAGACAAATTCAAATCATAAAAGTATCCGTCAAATTCTGAGAAATATTCTAAAATTGAATACATTTTACAAAATTTAGATAATTTTGAAAAATCATGAAAAATATTGGGCTTCAAATGTTCAGCGCAGAATACATTTTTAATAAAAGTTTGAAAATTATTTGAAAATTCATGCATATTATAAATGTTGATGATTTTTTGAAAATCTGATAGTCACCTAAAATATTTTAAATCATTTTGTTATAATTTCTTCCAAATTTTATTTTAATTTTTTATATTTCGAGTGATATTTCGAAATTTGAAAAATATCCCAAAAATCTAGGTAATTTTCTCTAAATTTGTGAATTTTGAAGAGCCGAGGAGAACACCACTTTTTATTGACAATAGCTACAGTATTGAACGTCACGTGTATACACTTGAGGAGAGGAATATGGTGACAAAGATTTATTCTCTTTAATTAATTAATTTATTTATGTTTATTATATTAATTAATGCTGAAAATTCATATTAGTGATGACAATATCGATAGCCGATTAATCGATTAATTGATAAATCGGTCTAACATCTTATTTTAATTCATTGATAATTTACGGAATTTTTACCGATAAATCCGATAGAAAAATATTGTTCAACCCTATTATACTAAATTTGCTACGAGCTTATACTAAAGTGGTACTACTACTGGATTGCATTACCATTTAAATAACCATTTAAGTGAGAACCAAAGTGGGAAAATCAACGTTCTCTACCAAAAAAAAAAATCGCAATATCAATTTACAGAACATCTAGACGGTACTGAAGTCGATAATAACACTGTGGGCTCCGAATCATTGACCTCAGATGATTCTGATAATGAGGACAGCGCTGACGATGATGGGTTAGAAATTATTATTAATACCGAGAATGAAAATAATTTGAACTCGAATATCGTCTTACAATCAACAATTTATCCGTTGGTAGATACAATTCGCAGGGTCGTTAAAAATGTTCGTCGATCGCCAACCAAATATGACAGTGAACTACAAAAATATATTAAAGAACAGTTTAATAAAGAAATCCAATTGAAATTAGACTCCAAAACAAGATGGAACACTTTTGTTCAATATGCTCGAAAGGCTTCAATTAGTGAAAGATTGCGTATGAGAAAGCCTTATTGATATAAAACATGTTCGAATTGTTATCAACCGTTAATTTAGCAGTTGAGAAACTCTGCTGCCAAGATACAAATTTATTTACAGCTGACATTGCCATTAAATTTCTATTAGATGAATTATCGGCTATTAGATATTAATAAATCAGATTAGTGCAAGAAGGTCTACTTATTCGGATTTATTTCATTACATCAATAATCCCAAGTATTTGCAGTTATAGAATCGAGAGAGATTACTTATTCAATATTTAATAAAACAAGCCGAGGTGCAGTATTAAAAATAATAGTAGAATTGGTCGAAGGCCTATGTGATAAAGAGGGTCCTTAAAACAATAATATGGAAGAAGTAAAGCTAATAGTAAAACAACCTGGGTTAAATAAATCTTTATCACTGTAAGATAAACTAACCATGGCTATTAAACAAAATAAACAATAGTTGTGTACTGACATTGACAAGGAGCCTCAGCAAAGAACATCACGAGAAATAATTAAAACAATAAGGCGTGAAATGACGACTTACATAATCAAATAAATATGTATCGTATAAGAAAAATTATCGAATTATCGATAAAAAAAATTTTAGCGTATTTTGAAATCCCTATTTCATATGAACTTATTACATCAGTAAAAATATTGATCATGTAAAAACGATATAAAATATTGATCATAAAATATACATCATGTAAAAACGAACTAACTTACTTTTTTTTTGGATGTTGGAAAAATATTCTTTTCGAAACACAATTTCCGATTTACAATTCTATAATACTGTAATCCCTTCAATAAAATCGAATGATTCATTGTAGTAGTCCTTAAACGCAAATATCAATTTTTGACTACGCCGACTAGTTGATTCAAAGAACTTATCAATTATATACTTAGGTTGGTTTCTTATATTTTAAGAACTTAAAGATATATAAGGATACCCGGAACTCATACAGTTTCTCAAAACTGGAAATATGATCAAATTTTCTCAATCTAAACACATATCTAAGGCAGGAATTAATTAGCATTTGAAGTTATTTAAAATATTTCGTTCTCAATCCAAACAAAACTATGTCACCATACAAAAGATGTGGCAGAATATAAGTTATAACTAGTTTTAGTCTCAGTTCAGTATAAAAGCTTTTTGTAGTAGTCTATAATATCCTTAATAAAAAGTCTATAATATCCGGTATTACAACTTATCTCAATATAAACATGCCAGCACTTCGTTATCGCAATTCCCTTAACAAATATTTTTGGGAAGTTCAGTACATCGATTCGTTGAAGTTATACGTTATTGCGCAATGACCACTGCTTACTCGGATATATGTCGGGATTAACCATTGCAATACTTATTATGAATGTATTAGGACCAAAACATTTGTAAATTTGTTAATCATCTGCAAAAAGATGATAATTACAATGCGAATAACCGTTTCTACGTCATTTATAAATATCATAAACAAGAAAGGTCCTAACCTCGATCCATGGGGTGCCCACAATAAGTATTCCAAGTGGCAAAAACTCCGATTCAAATCTATAACGGACTGTGAACGATCATATTAAGCGACACGCAGGCATCTTAAAATTGCTATACAGTTTTGTATTTAAAATTGTATGATCAATCTAATTAATCAATCATTAAATTTACAAATCACGGAAATTAACTTTCAATTAAATCACAAAAACTTTGCTGTTAAAATTATCATTTTTAACAACCAGTCTGTAAAATTCATATTTGAACATGAACACTGCTATACTCTGACCGTAGTATCACCTGAGTATAAGGAATTTCGTGGCAAAAACGATATACAAATAATACTTTTAAAAAATATTTAAATTTCTTGATACCAATTTTTAGCGAATCTTCCCAATCACTCCCAATCACATAGTAAAGCACATGAAAAATTATCTTGCACCAATACTAGACAATTTTTCGCGTGGTTTACTATATGAGTGATTGACAAGGTCAATTGAAATTTGGTATCAAAATTTTATATTTTTATAAAATTATATTTATTTTGAGTTCGAATCCGAATTAGGTGTTTTAGAGTAAATGGGTTACCTAAAGATATATATAAAGGATGTTTACCTACCCTTTGGCTAAAGTCTAAACCAATAAAAATTGTTAATTAAATTATATTTAAATTAGACTCGACCTGTCTTGCGAATTATGATATACACATTGATAACTTTACATCGTTATGGGTAATATAGTGAAGTTTGTAAAAAGCTAATCATCGAGGGAAATAGTTTGTGCGGGAATTGTTGATGATTTATCAAATTTTGAAGTTCTTTGAAGATATGTGTAATGGGAATGTAAACAGATTACAAAGATAATTGATTATAAATTGAAATATATTTTTTAGATGAAGATTTAGGTTGAATCACCAAGAGAAAAATAAATTGTAATCCAAAAAATATAAATTGTAATATAACCAAAATTCGTGTTTAATATGTATTTTGGTTCAGTGACCAAATGTTATAGGGTAGTTGACCTATTCGCTGGTCTAAATCTTGTTTAATTTTTATGAAATTTTATTTTTTAATTGAAATTCAAAGCCCCTACGGTTACAGCTAATTTGAAGAGTCGCAGTTTGTGGTGTCTTTAGTACTATTCTATTATGAACATTCTCGCCAGCATGTAGCTCGGGATGCATTTTGCCTAGACATTTGCTGATAGTATTTTATTGATCTTGACAGTCAATGGTTTTCTTTCCACAGACATCAGAGTTTTTACCGACTTGTAGAAGGAAACAAAATCTTACTTGCTCCAAAATGTCTGCACTGTTAACACAAAAACTAATAAATTAAGAGATTTTATATTTAAGAGTTATACTTAGGCCTATACATATTTTTTTTGAAAATTAACGTGAAAAATTATGCGATGCCTATGTGTAGCCTCTAGAAAATAGACTAAAGCTAGGGAAATTTAAACTTTTTCTTAGCTCCAGAAACAGAACTTTCTACTCAAACTTTAAAGTAATTAGAGGTAATATTTTAAAGTAATAAGGTAAGGGTTGAAATAACATTTGTATTTGTTATAATAAGGAAGTATTAATTCGAGTTTATTTTCTGAATTTTTCAACGGATCAATTGTAATACTAATTTTGTTTTTAAATAAAAAGATGCTTTTTATGTTGTTTACATAGTTTTTAAAATAATTCTGTGGTTTTAAATAACTTTGATTTGTCGAATAAAATTTTGAACGTTGACTTATCTGAGAAACCAACCTAGTAATAATAGTTTAAATTTAAAAATCGTATTTTAACACGGGAAGTATTAAACTATCTGCCCTATTTTGTGTAACAATCGAGTGAATTTAAAAAACAAACTTAATATGCAACAAGCAAATGAGATATAAAACGCCATTTTGTAGGGTATCTATAATAATATGGCATGCAAAAACGAAGCAAATGAACTCCCAACCAATTTTTGGAAAAAGATGCATTATTCTCATTCAAAGAATATTTAGTTATAGCAAACTAAGAAAATAACAATGAAAATTAGAGACATGATTCACATTCGGAGCACAAAAAATACGAAATTTAACAATCAAAATATATTCTCAGGAAACTTAATTAATTTAAAGAACTATTAATGATTTCGTACCATGAGCGATTGTATTCTAACCATGAACATTCGTCACTTTCTGCCTTACAAAATATGTTGAGCACTATACTATTCAGTTATCAACACCCTCGCAGTAAGTATAATATTAGAATAAACAATTAATTTAAAGCTGAAATATTAACATTTATGTACAGTGTACGTATTCCGGAGGCTATAGGAAATAGTTTGTTAAAAATATACCGAAATTTTTTATTAATTTCGAGATGCATATTTGATGATGTAATTCTTCATTTAGTTAATTTTAAATTGAAGCAAATCGTCTAGACGAGATTCCTCAACTTAGGGTATTAATTTATAAATACTGATTAAGGTTACTTACCTTAAGTAATAATAAATTCAATTTCTATTTTAATTGGGAAAACAAAAAACAAATATTCTGTTCTTTAATCGAGAATATATTTCCATAAAAAAAGGTTTAACTTTAAAAGAATAAAATATGCAACAATAAATGATAAATTGGTAATATTTAAACCAAAAAAAAAAATTTTGTTAATAAATCAATTTCTTAAAATATTAAATTTTACTTTCATATAGAAAAATTAATTCACGAATTATTTGAGTTTTGTTTAAATATTGTATATTTATAGCCTAGCTATTATAAATTTAATTTCTAAAATTAAAAATATTTGTTTTACTGTAATTTGAATAATAGTTTGTTTATATATTAAAGCAATCGTATACTTTTTATTTTAATTATTTTATTATAAATAATTTTACCAATTTATAATTCATTAGTCTTTAGTTGTGAATTATCTGAAATTATTTTATAAAAAATAAATGTATTTTGCTGAAACTAAAATAGGTTTCTGTTATAAATAAAATAACAGAAAAAATTTAAATAAAGAAATAAAACCGTAGTCCATTTTAAATATTTAAAATTTTAAGCGATTTATAAAAATTATTGAATTTTATTAAAATATTCTCATGTTTAATTTTTTTAAAGTGGAAAATTTAAATAATTTTTAGTTTTGATTCACAATGAAAACTTAAATAATAATAATATTAATGATAATAAAAAAAAAAATTTCTTTAGATCATTTCAGGTACATTTTGTAATTTTTGTTTGTTTCTTATTTAATAATTAAACATGTTTTCTTTATGCATATTAACATTTATTTATTCAATTTTATTTGTGTTTTTTTTTTAATTTTAAATAATTCATTCCATTTTCTATCTTCTAGACTAGAGGTTACTTTTCAAATTTTCGGCTGATATCTCTTGTTGAACCATACATTGCTAATTTATAAATTTTATTATATAGCCTAATTGTGTTTTGTATCTTGTTTATTAAGTAAAATCCTATAAATACTGAAAATATATAAGTTTTAGCTGTAAAATAAAATCAACAAATATATAATTATTATTATTATATATTTGTTTTTGAATAAAAATTTAATAAATTCAGTAATAAACACAAAGGCATAAGGAATTTTATTTATTTCTTGAGTAATCAATAATACATTCTTCATTTAAAAATTGTTTTATTTAAATAATATTATTATTTAGATTATGTCTAGGATGCTATATTTTATTTTAAATTTCGATCAATTTATAATTTTCTACCACCAACCTTCTGAAAAAAGAAGAAAATTAATCATTTATATAGTTAATATATTAATTATTTTAATCATCTGGTTTTCTTATTTAAAAAAAAAATAATAACAAATATTATGTTTGTTCTTTTTAATAATTTGTTTGATTCTAAATAATTTGTCTTAATACATACAATAAAATAAAATAAATAAATAAATAATAAAATGAACAAAACTAATAAAAGAAATAATATTTTTTTTAAAATAAATTAGTAGACAAAAAGTCCAACAAGAGGTAAGCACAGATAAGTAATGACAGATGCGTAAAATAACTAAAAAAGAAGAAATCCTTCTTCAATATTGGCATAGAAAAAAAACATTAGTTTTGAGTGCATAACGCTTCTGTTAACACTTTTGTCTGTCTTGACTGGAAAGTTAGTGCGTCAGAGTAAGTTAACACTATATTAATTGGTAAAGTAACGTATTCAAACATAAAAATTAAGAAAATACAACATTAAAATTAATAACAATGTTTTATCTTTATTTCCTCGGTAACAATTACTTTCAATTAAATCTGATATCTGAAGAATATATAATTTTCTGTAATATTCTTAATTTTTCGCATTTGATTTAGTTTAATCAACAAAATGTATTGTACATAATCACTTCCTTCCTTAGAATAAATTTGTTTTAGCATATTGCGTTTATTACTATAGAATTTTTTTATTTCAATTTTATTTTTAAGACATAAAAGTGCTTTGATTTATTTAAATTACTGCGGTTTAATAATCTTGTTACAATAGATAAAATACAGTTCTTTAAACATTGTTTCGGCTCGCGAACTTTAATTTAAATAAATAAAATAAAGTTATTAACTAATAAATCTAAACCAGGAAGACGTTGAAAATATCATTTAAACATGATAATAACGTATGTTTCAAATAAAGAAATTGTGATTTACCTCAAAAAATATTACTTATATATGTCATGAACTTTGCATGTTCAACAATCAAATGCATCTATTGATTACCGAATTTACATTTAGATTCTAACAAAAATAGTTATATTTCCTGAACAAAGCAGATATGTAATAACCGATAAGAACTAGTTACAATAATAAAGTAATGTTAAAATTTAAAATTCCGCTAACTATCGGGTTACAAGATTAAAATTGGAACTACTGGCTACTTGTTTAAAAACTAAAATGTTTAAAAGAAACTTCTAAGTCAATATGGCAAATATTCACTCACAAATTAGAATAATGAACCATCATCTAGATTTTTTTAAATCATAAGCACTAATGTACAAAAGCGTACATATTACGAAATCAAATTTTGTTCGACCACAATTATTTGGCATTGTATAAAAGTCTTTGATAGTTAGTTTCACTGCTCTTGTAATGAACTGTTGAATTTTTCTAAACCTTTACGCGATTCTAGTCCGACAAAATTATGTAACAATATTTTAATAAAATAAAAAAGTATTAAATAAAAATGCCACCCTTAACTTGATAGTAAATGGAGCAACCACAAACTTTAAAAATATACATTTTAAATTAAAATTTGAATGGTCTATGGAGTGAGTAATCAATTGTTTGAAAATGTTGTTAAAAAACAAGTACGTACAAGCACTAATATTTTGTACATCCATATATTTATATTCTAGTAAATATCGTTATTATTTTTTGAGAAACACTCGTGTAAACAATTATCTTACTATTTACATTTACAAATGGAAAAGAAACAAAAATTCGAATAAAGAATTTAATATGTTCTTAACTAAATTACGTACACAACAAAAGTGTGCTCGGCCTTATTACCAGAGAACAAAACGAAAAAAACAAATTCATAAAAACAAAAATGAATGATTGAGCAATTTCAAAACTGGACTGGAAACTTCAAAACTTGCTTAATCCTATCTAACATTCCATAAAATGTATACATGCTTAGACATTGATATGAGGCCTGTTCAAAGATAATAAAGGAACAATTCTTTGGTTTCTCCGAGAAATTTGTTAACAAGAATGGTTAATTCAAATAATTTAGAAACATTTATTTTATTCCTGTTCTCAATTTTATCAGAATTTAATTCAAATAAACTAGATATCTACAGATAGTTAGTTTTATTAACAAACAAGGAGCACTTTGTTAATTTAGTCTTATCGAAAATGTTTGCATAAATTAAAAAATTCCTATGAAAATCTACAATGACAATTTATTAAAAAGTTTTTTTTTTTTGTAGCAGTTAATTTTAGGATTATTCTTGTTCATAGGTCAGAATCGTCAAAAATTCAGTTAAAAATTCAGTTAATAGTTTCTTACAAAAAACATAGAACTATAACTATACTATAAACCAGCAATGATTTTTTCCACAGTTTTAAATCAAGTAACTGCGATAAAGAACTTTGAGAATAACTCAAAGTAACTTTGAGAATAAAGCATTATTGAAAGTCACTGTTTATGTTTCATTTTATGAATTTCAACGTGCACGAATATTTCTGACTGATAATATGCGCACGTCATAAATCAGAAGAACCGATACATCACTTAAAGTAATAGTAAACCACCATTAGGCATTGATGTGAGTTAGATTTAATTATTAATAAAATAGAATGAAAGCCGAAAGACGATAGAACAATCCAAACTAAATGGTTTGCCATTTTAAATCAGTTTTCAAGAAATCAAACATTTATCAGAACCGGTTTGCAGAGTCAAGAGATTATTTATTTTTAAATATGAATGAAAACTTTAATTAATAAATTTTTGAGTTTGTAATTTAAAATTTGTTTATGTTTATCAAATAAAAATAAAAGAAGATACAATCAATTTGATAGATATTGATAGTAAATTCCTGCCAATAACCTCTATTATCTAGACTATATATATTTAAATTTTTTAAATAACATAAGATGATTTCCTAATATTAATACTCAAAATTAAATTTGCTGGTAACGAAACAAACTCTCAGCATTTATGCTACGCCATACATTTGATACAATCTTAGCCTTTCTTCTTTTAATTTGTCGTCAAAACTATTTTCATTTTTAATAAATACATATAATTAATTCAACTTAGATTATTAACTTATTGTTCGGTAATTCATGTAGTTAAATAAATTTTAAAAGTGTAGAAATTTACGATTTACAATAAATAAAATATACAGAATAAATAGTAAACAAAAATATAAGAGACGAAATACAATAAACAATACTAATATTTATTATAGAATGAGTAGTAAAACGCTTTAAATATTTTTTACAATGAATTGCATAATATCATATTAATGAACTGATTATATAAAGATTTTAGTTAACCAACTTACACACACCATAGTAAAATCTTATTTTGCGCAATTATTTTAGAAAAAGCAGTTTAGCATTCTTTTTTCTTAAATATTCATAAATAAATTTAAAATTATCATAGGGTGATGCCAGTGTCGTTTTGACTTCTCGATTATTAAATTGCATCCTAAAAAACTTTATATTTTAAGATTAGTATTTATAATTCTCTGTATATTTTATCAGAGTCATCCATATTCAACAATTTTTGTTTTTGTTTTTAAGATTTGTGTTATTTTGATCTAATCTCACTATGCATTTAAAATTTATTTAAAAATCATTTTAATTCATATATGATCATCTTGACTATTTTAAATATTTAATATTTTAGAAGTAGTGCTCAAACGTTAATATATATTATTGTATTGTAGAAAGTTTCGATCTATATATCGTATTTTGATTACTAAGAAATTTTATGTGGTAGAATGCCATAGTTATTACTATTTGCTACGAGAAGCAATCCTAAATTAAATTTGTTTATATTTAAATAAAGTTATAAGCTTTTTTATCAGTCATATAGTATTTGATTTTTTTTTTCTAAGAAAATATCTTGAAATAAATGTATCTAAAACATTTGTCTAGCCTATGGCATCTGTGCATTAATTAATTTACTTAATTTTATAAATAGAGTATATTATAGAAATTATATTTTAGTTTAAAAATGTATATATTATGCCTTTGTAGTCTTTGTATACGACTAATATAGCCCAATATAAAATTTTAAATAATATTTCATTATCCAAATTTCAGCTTATTTTAAACTTTAAATTTTTAATTTTTTATTTTTAATTATTTAATTTAAGAGCCCAAACTAGATTCAACCAAAATGTAATAATAAATAAATAAATAAAAAGAAAATTATAAATAATAGAAAAAAATAAATAAAATAAAAATTAATAAATTAATTATTAAAATTTGTTTACCAAGTTATATTTAATTTTTTGCAAATTCCAATAATATATTGTACTTGAAGTTTGTTATTCAATATGAATAATTGTTTTTACTAAATTATTCTAGATAAAGAATTAATATATGTTTTTTAATGATTTGGTTTTTTAATATAAAATAATTTATATTCCATTTTTAACTTTATTTTTTTATGAATTGTAATTTAATATAAATTATTTATTTATTTTTTGTCTTATTTAGTTATTTTTTAAACAAAAAATTATAACTTACCCACAATCATATGTATATTTATGAATTATTCATAGTCTAGTTTACCTTTTTAATTTAATTTTGTACTGTTCATTACTAAAAATAATTAATATTTTTAATTATCCTTTTTCGATTTGATTCCATTTTTGATTTATATTAAATATTTTAATAATCGAATTGTTTATAAAACAATTCTCTATATAAAAAATATTTTACGATTTTTAGAATTTTGAAATTTTTTTAGGAAATTACTATTATTCACTATAATTTGAAAAAAAAATCAGTTCACTTTTTGTTTGCTTATTAAATGATTTTTAAATCACAGTGAGAAATCACAAAAGAAACTTTAAGATTCTCATTATTACGTACTCTATAAGAAATTTTGTAAAATTGTCTTAAAATTAATTTTTTTTTTTTGGTTGTTGTAAAATATCACAGAACTTGTAATCATTCTTGTTTCTTCTAATGTTTTGGTTCGAAATTCTTTAAAAAAAATTTTAATTGTTTAAAAAAATATAATAAAATAATATCACACCTTTGATTGGTTAAAATTTTTTTTTTATCTTTTTCCTTTTTTCTCATTATATTTATTTTATATTTATAATTAATTTTATCATACAATGATTATTTTATATTTAAATTGTATTTTATTTAGTTTTTTTTATAGTCCTTCAATAATTAATAAAAAACGCTACAAAATAAAACTTTTAAAAAAAGGATGACTATCCAAATTAGTTTCTATACACCTCGACGGTAGATTTTAATAAATTTGACATTTTGTGATAACATTTATAACATATTGGTGTTTGCCAATCGACGAAATATGCTACACATGCACAGAAAATTTTACTTTATATTCTTAATTTATATGTTTAATGATTTATATTTACAAAATAATGGGGACTATAATTTATTGACAAACACAAATAAGCCATATCTCTTTACTAATCGTTCTATTTTTGGATAGTTTTATATTGGCCCGTATAAATTAATTTCATACTATTTTAAAGAATTTAAAATTCTAAATTATCTGTTTTAATAATTTAAATTATTTTTTGTTTGTTTAATTGTTTAAAAATGATTTTATGACAAACTACAAATTATTTTATGTAAATAAAAACTACATTTAAGTTAAGACAACGATTTAAAAAAAAAAACCTTTACTATATAAATATAAATGATTTTTTTCAAATTTTCTTGAATAATAAAAACCACAAAAAATACTAAAACATAATAAATTTAAAAAATAACGTGAAAATCAGCAAAATTATTTCTTCAACGCATATTTGTTTTTGTATTCAATAATAATTGTACTAAATTTTAGTACACATATTAACTCTTAATTAATTAGTATTTATATATTTTATTTATATATATTTTGTTATATATTTAATTTCAAAATAATCGAAAAACAAAATTAATATTACTATAATGTTTTTTTTTTATTATTTAAATTAATTGTTTATACTTATGATTGTAAAATATCTTATTAAATTTGTTTTATGTAATATATTTAAAATATATTTGTTTTTATTTTAACCCATTAATATTTATTATAATTAATATTAATAATAACCCTGATTGGTATAACTTTGGGGATAGGCTTGCGCGTCTATAACAAAAAAAAATAATAAGTTGGTTTGATATCACCATTAGTTTTTTTTCAACTCAAAATTAATTCATATAAAATAAAAATATAAAATTAAAATTAATAAATTAAATAAATTATTATATTGTATATAAATTTTTTATTAAATATTTAAAACTATATTGAACAATAAATTTTAATGAATAAACTTACCGTAGCCACTGTATGTACGGTCATCATATGAGGCTGTTGTATAAGCGTCTTGTGATGTGGAACCATAACCATCACCACCACCGTACGATTGATTGTAGTCGGTTGCACTGTAATTTTGATATCTTGTATCGGGAGTATAAGACGCTGAACTAATTACAGATACAAATTTAAAAAGAAGAAATACAATAAAAATTAATTATTACGCGTTAAACCAAATTATATCTCACTTGTATCTATAATCTTGATAATGTTGATCATATTCTGATGATGGTGCATACGATTGAGGTGCTGTCGCCGATGTACCATAACCACCCTGCGAATATCCATTATTCATATAACCACTTGATTGTGCTGTATAACCTTGTGAATAAGAATCGACTGGTGGCATTTGATCATGATTTTGATAACCAGTGTGTAAACCTTGTGAGTAACTGAGGCAAAAATAAAATGGTTTAGAATGTCATTGCCAATAGAGAATCCAATTTTAAAATACCTTGGTTGAATTGATGACTGAGAATTATTGTATGAATTTACATGAGGTGGTGCATGCTGTGGAATTTGATTCATCGATGGTCCATGATGTAATGGAATTTGTCTGCCTTGTAATCCTTGATCGTACCTTCCTCGTTTTGGTCCGGGTGGTCCACCTGGGGCGCCTCGTTTTAGGGGTGGTACAGGTGCTCCTCCTTGTGACGTGGATCCAGCTGAAGGTTGAGAAGATCCTGTTAATTGTCTAGTTACATTCTGATAAGTACCACGACCACGTGGAAGCAATGGTCCACGGATTGATTTATTAAATTCCCCTCTGGGTTGGATAGGTTTAGCATCCAGTACAATACCTGGTGGTGGTACATGACCTCCTGTACCAATGTTACTGCTTGAATTTCCCCCGACTCCTCCTCGGCCTCCCCTCATTAAAGTCCCTCGTCCTCTTGACATACCTCGAGATGGTGGTGGAGGTTGTGATGTTGTGCCATTTGGTGGAGGCACCTTTGATTCTACTGCTGGTGGTAATGGACCCGGTCCTATATAAAAATTAACAATTTTAATAAAATACTAAAATATTGAGATACATGGTTATAAAAAATATATTCAAAAATGTATTCGGCAATGTATTCGAAACCATCAAATTTCGAAACCTTCCTTTCACTGAATTATCTTTCGCAACCTCTCACCACCATCGTTTCACATTTACCATACGAATATTCACGCTTCAGAATTTTTTCAAGCCATATACTAACAAAATTGTCCATTTCAGGAAGTGCTCACCCAATAAGGCTTCTAACAAATTCGGCTAATAGAATTAGCTAGCCTAAATTGAAATTGGAGTGCAGTTTCGTCACAAGAAATCCGTTTATTAATATAGAAATTTAAGATTTAAAGATTATAAGTAACTAAGTAATGCGAGTGTTTCATTCGTGATTCGCGGATATAAGGGAAGTAGGTAAATAGTGATTTCTCTGTCAACAAGAAATACAATTAAAAACAAAGCGATGGTAAATTCACATTGGTGGATCATCTTCTTGCTCGGACGTCGTGCTGTTTAGCAACTTCAAAGCAAGCAACAAAACTAGATTATGCTACTAAATGATTAATAATTAACGGTTTCCTAAGGTTAAAAACAATTATACTACTTCATTATACTACTTCAGATTGAGAAACATATTTTATACAGACACGACAAAAAACGTTAATTTAAATTGTAACCCTTTTCTTAATGATGGTAAAATTAATCAGTCCCTAGACGATAATTTTTAAATTTATCCTATTTGTATAAAATGATTTTTATAATTACCCTTTTCATCTGACCCTACATGAGTGACCCTCGCTCTCGTGCTGTTGTAATAGTTGGCTAAACATAGAATGAAAATATAAAATTATAGTTTATAGAAACAAGATGCCGCATGGCATGAATTAAAATTAAGGACAATTTTGAATAAAATTTGAAATGCTTAAAGATGGTTTAAATCAAGAATATGCATACAAATTAGGTACAGCCAAGAAGGTTAACAGAAAATATTAATTTCTTCAAATTATACAAGGATAAATACTATGAATAAAAGGAGCTCTGTATAACACTTGTCATTGTCGATTTATGATTTACGGAAATATTTTAAATATGAATTAGAGATGTAATTCTGAGTTCTGGGGAGTATTCTTGCTAAATTTAGATCAATTGAGGCATGAATTGACTGAAAATTATAGAATTCTTAGTAATTATTACTTTTATAAATTGGGTTCTTTGTTATTATTTGTAAACAACAACTAAAAATTAATTTCGAAACTGCAATTACCAAAGTAATTGTGCAAATGAAACTGTAGTCCAAGATCTTCCGTTTTAAAATACGTTTCTACATAAATGTTCTACAACTGTTATTTAAATAAATTTGAATGCAATTTGAAGACAATGAATGAATAGTAAATATTATAATCTATGGAATTTTTTTTTCATTCTTAAAAATAAATTTTAAAAATTTGATATAATTCATAACATGGTACGTTATCTTCTTTCTCCTACTAGTTATCGAAATATTTGATCTGGGATGCCGAATTGAAAAACTTAAGTGTCATAAAAGAGAAAAATGAATTACCCTTTTCGTCTGACCCGATTTGATTGACCCTTGTTCTCGTACTGTTGTAATAATAATTTGCTATATATAGAAGGAAAATATAATTAATTGAAATATGATGTGAACAAATGTCATTAGTAGATAAATTAATAAAAAATTGTCAAATAATTATTGCAGAACACCCGGCGAACATAAATGTGTATAATTTAAAATATAGTTTTGAAATACCTGGACTCTCTAATAATTATCGAATGTAATACCTAACAGTAATTAGGAAAAAATATTCTTAATGATTTTTTTTACCATTTCAACAATATTGTTTAATTTAAAATCAGTCATCTGATAAAGAATAAATTGAGATGATACAATTTTAACTGGCCATTAGTTAAAAGCTCAAAAGAATCTAATTATTAATTTGAAAAATTTGCAATAAATTATAATTTAATTAATACTCGATTTGATTGAACATTTGAGGTTAGGTTATAGAGTTAAAAATGTGCACTGTTAATACATCTTAAAACTGCGGCTGAAATCTATGTAAACTGCCTACCAGAGATTGGAAACAAGCGCAAAATTTCGTTCAACACCAAACAAAATTCTCTTATATCGAATACAAACAACTACAAAACAGAAAAGGCAAAAAAAAAACAAAAAAATTGGTTTGGTAGTTTTTGTCTTCCAATTATCCTTTTCATTCAAACAAGTGCGAACGAGCAAACTAGAAAAAATAAATTTGTTCGTTTTTGTAAATTTTTCGGTTTACTTGCAAGCAATCAGAATTTGTTCGGATTTTCCAAAATGTTTGGAATTTTACGTTTTTTTATCCGGTTTGTGTTGTTCGGTTGTTACTTGTTCGTCGAAGTGAAGGAGAAAAATATTTTTAAATAATTAGGTACATTTTATATTATACATTTTATGATTTGTATCCTGTTAAATGAAATAAAATGACTTATTAGTTCCTCAATTGGGCCGTATTTTATATAGGCCTAGATTATTTATCTTTTTAAATTTCATTTCAACAGTTTGTTTGAAATTCCTAAAATTTCTTTACACTTGTCAAGAATCTTTTGTTTACACAGTTTCGCTCAAATCAACCGCAGTTTTGTATGATATTTTAATTTGACGATGAAATAATCAAAATTATTCAATATCTGTCATTTTTTTATGTTTTCAAGTCAGCTCGAGCGTACTTGCAATTTTGCAAGCGAATCAGACAAACAAAAACAAAGAACAAAACGAACGAAAAAAAGAGAAACGAATTTTTTCGGGTAACAAGCAAAAACAAACAATTATTTTTTTATTTTTTTCAAAAAGAAACGAACACAAAAAAATTCAAAAAAATTTTCGATTACACTCGAGTTCGCTTGTTCTATTCTCTGCTACCTACTAAATGGGTAAGGTTACATTATATTATGATGATGATATTAATGCTATTCTTGAAACAACTTTAGAATCGGTTAGCAGTTTGTCTAGACTAAAATACGTTGTAACTAATAATAATAACTATTATTTTATGTAATTTAATCAGGTAAAATAAATTGCAAATCTAATGAAATCGAGTAAGATAATTAGCAGCTAAACATTAAGCCTACTTAGTATTGATCAATTGAGGCCCAAGCCTTGTTAGTTGCGATATTTTACGAAAATTACACTATTTTTTTTAAATATTTCATTCCTATATCACTTATCAAATAAAAACAGAAATATACATTTTAAAAATAGACGACTATTTAGCATTTATTATCATTGTCGATAACATAGAGTGAATACTTTATTTATCGACCATTATTTGAATCAATGTTCTCTTTTCTAAATAGAGTTTTGTGTACTATTATCAAATAACTTAAAATACATATTATTTTAGTTATAATAAGTTATTTGACTATTTTAGGCTTATTAGGGAACATGTTCATTATACCTAATATAATTTCAAATGTTATTCTTATAAGATAAATGCCAAACGAGAACATTTCAAGCAACTATAATCCAATAACTACTTAGGTACAAAATAAAATTAAAAATTCTTTGGAGATCTATATATTATAAGTATGTAGTTCAGAAGGCTCAAAGAACATATAAATAAATTCACTTACCGTTTGGCGGAGGCATTGGAGGCCTTCCACCTCTAGATGACGGTCCACCTCTTGGCATCATACCTGGACGTGGCGGTCCCATTCCCCTAGGTGGACCACCCATACCACCTCGCATTGGTCCTCGGGGAACACCACCCCTACCACGCATCATAGGTGGACCACCCGGCCCACCACCTCGGCCACCCATTGGGCCTCCTCTACCCATTCCCCGGCCCCTTTATATGGATATATATTATTAAAATCGACAATGTAATTAACCAATTTTTTTTAATATTTACCTTCCTCTCCCATCAAAACCACCACGACCTGGTGGACCATTTCGTCCACGATACCCTCCTCGCATCGGTGGGCCTTGCGATGAATTATCCATGTTTATTAATTTATTTTCTATTAAAACTTTTGACTCTTCTACAATGAGTTATTTGATTATTTCTTAATTACTATTAAAAATTCACTTATTAAATAGCGTTTTCGTCTAATTTGCTAATTTTTCACGCTCAAGAAAAAAGATGGCGTTCGTATGAAATTTTTTTGACGCCGGTCTTACAATAAATTTTTACTACAATAAGTTTTTGTCATTTATTATAAAATATTTCCACCACGCAAGATAAAACGAGAGAAAAAATCACTTTTTCGGTGTGCAGAATTTTCACTTTAAACTTATGATTATGTATTATTATTATACATTTGCCAACAATGTAGAATTTGATAAAGATATTACACAATAAAGCACACAAAATATAGTTATCAAAAATATATATTTTCTTTTTTAATGAAGTTTTCCTTATTTTTTTTTTTGTTAAAACAGGAAAATGCGCTACTTCATGTGTGTAGTGTGGAAATATGTCTGTAATAAAAAATGGCGTTACGATGTTATTTTAACATACGTCAAATTTTTTCGATGTTTCCAGTTTACTACACTCGCCAATAGGTGGCACGTAGACACAATGTGAATGTATTTTATTTAAATTTTATTTTATTTTAAATACAGTTTTTGGTGATAAATTGAGCCATGTGTACTACTTTTTGTAAGATATTTGGTAATATACTCACATTTATATTAATACATATAAGGCATTCAAATTGTATAAACTTTCAGTTGTAAAGTAATTTGTACTATGTATATTTGACAAACAACCTAAATAATTAGTTAATAAGCTAAAATGCAGATGACAGGCTCAACCGTGTTTTAAATTTTGAAGTAAAGCCGTTTCAGTTTGCTGCCATAATAAATAATGACGTTTCTATGATCTATAAATTATCTTATTAAATTTGAATTTGCCAATTATTTAAATATAAATATTGAATTATAATTATAAATTAAGTAAATTTTAGAAATAGTACCTACGCTAAATAAGAAACATTTTAATTGTAAATTTAAATTTAGTTGCAACAAAATAAACAAACCGGCCATAGTTTATGGAAGTATTGGGATAATTTCTCAATAGTCTAGCAATTGGCAAGTCGATAAATATAAAATTTTCTTCTAATTTTAGATTTTTTTTGCGATTGGATAGCGGAAAATGCGATAAAGGTGCCAGATAGTTTTTTGAGTTCGAAAATAAAAAAAGACAATGAATACGAATGATAAAAATTGAATCAAAATTTTAGGTATTTCTCTGCTATTTAATCAGAATTTCCCCAGACGATAACTACTAGAATAACAACACTGGTCTTACAACATAAAAGATATTTTTTGCCATTAAGACATTGGTGTAAGTAACAAATGTTATTAATTTCATCAGTACTTTCAAGGATATCGAAGATCATATAATCAAGCCACAAGTGGATGTAGTTTACCCAAATTTTAGTAAAACCCTTGCGCATCTAGTGATATAATATATATATATATATATATATATATATATATATATATATATATATATATATATATATATATATATATATATATATATATATATATATATATATATATATATATATATATATATATATATATATATATATATATATGTATATATATATATATATATATATATATATATATATATATATATATATATATATATATATATATATATATATATATATATATATATATACATAACAAAAGTTCCATTTACCCGTGAACCTCATGCAAATAAATATAAAATTAGCGATTTCCCAATAAGTAACATCAACACATGGCAATAAAACTGATAATCTCACATTCATAAAACCATTTCGGTCTACGTTTATTATCTATATAAAGACAATTAAAAATTACGTGCATGCCGTAGTGTTTCGTTCAAGGTGAACCCCCTCTGATTTACAATAACATAAAACATAATCTTGTATACTTATAATTGATCCTCAATTTTTTAATTTTGTATGGTTTAGTTTTGGACTGATCGTTCATATCTGACATTTTAAAATTTATTGCTGATTCTACATTGCACCATTATATATTTTTTATCGTTTATTTTTTCACATTTGATTGATAAACTCGAATGATAAAAAAATTTAAAGGAATACGTATTGTATATACATATTTTATTATATATCGTTTTTTATATCGCACATTACTTACCTCTCTTAAGTCAGAAATTACAATTATAGAATGCATGATATTTTTATAATTATCTGTTACTATTCCCCTGATATCAAATTATTTGCTTGGTATGATGGTGCTTGTTTATTTCAGTGTTCAAAACCCTGTTTTGTATACAACTTTTTTGATTCAGTTTGATAAAAACAAATATAGTTAACCAAAGTTTACAATTTTGTGTATAATGGTTGTGATTAAGTTTGAAAAGTATAGTTATTAGGTCTTCACCTAACTATAGGATCTCTTAAAATTTGCCTCTATAACAAAGCCAAACTAGAATTATTTGTATATTCTGAATTCAGTTTGTTAGATCTGTTAATTTTGTTAAAAGTATTGATTAGTTTATTGATTCACAAAGCTTAACCGAGTATGTGGTATTAAGTGGGAGGAATTACCATAGGCTTTTAAGAAGTAATAACAATTGTATACCTTTTTTTTTTTAAATTGGGCGGATTTTACTCCAGCACTCAATGCCACTAATGAATTATCCTTAATTTAGTTTAGCTTATACCTCATGCAAAAGCTGGGTTAGTATTGGTTTTCAAATGTTACAACCCTAAATTCAATCGATATAATATAAACCTTTAAATAATTAGTAGTACTTTGTTTTAACAAGGTGTTCGTAATGAGCTTGGCTCACTATACGGCCATTTTCTCTTAGCTCAGGCGTCTAGATAAAAAATGGTAGAGCCAAAGTCGACCGTATTTCCAACAGGTTATCACAAGGTATACATTTGGTTAAGATCCTGCAGGACAAGTGCAAGAATTGAACGTTTGTGTTCGTGACTTGTAGATTGTGATAGCGTATGCAAATATGGTCTTGGAGGCCATATTATTGTCTGGCGGTGCCAACTTAATTGTAGGAATAAAGATTAAATCACCACGATTGCATTTGTATTTGATTTCCGATGTGATGAAGCAACAACCAAAATATTTTACCTTCATTCGGGTTCCAATTTCCATAGCATACCTTTTTTTAGATTCAGAGTTCACAGATGACTTATAAAATAATTATTTTAATAATTTAAAAGGTCATAATTGGTACGAATCACGACAAGCTTGTTGAATTGGTGGCTATTAAATTTAAATTTAAATAATACAACCCTATAGATGGCGTTCCTATATAACCGTAAATATTCACCTTCGTCGAAGTGGTAATGGTAAACCACAACCAATTGGAAATTTTAACGAGTTCATACATAATTTGATATGTGGAACATTGACCAGAGCCTTTGATTTTTCAATGATGTTGAAATGCGGATCCTCTACTCTCAATTCCGATTTTGCAAGTAACTCTTTTAGGTGCGATGTTGAATTTTAATGTATGTGTTGGTATTGATTTAGCGTGGATGCATTCCCACAATGCGTCACTATTCGGTGCGGCTTTTTGGGCTGGTGGAGTCAATGGACCGTCATGTTACGGTAAACGGTGAAAGTTGTCGTGATATGATAACAACCTTTTTATGACATAAATTGGATGATATATGAGCTTAGGTAATATGCGGTTTCAGCAGAACGGTGCCACTTGCCACAAAGACGAATTATTCCACGAAACAACGAGGTGCAATAGCCGCCGAAATCTTGTTATTTGTATACATTAGGCTCTTTTCTCTGGGGCTTCGTGGTTTATGCCAATAAGTCCGAGACGATTGCAGAAATGAACAACGAAAACATATGCATTATAAATGATATTTAGCTCGAACCATACTCCGCGTTGTCAGAGGAGTTGTGCTGTGCTTTTGGCGGATATTTTACACAACAGTGTAAGAAAAAAACTGTGTATTTTATTTAAAAAAATCTGCACCCTTTGTGACGAAAAGGCTATTATTATTATTAAAATTTGCTGGAACCCACGAGGATTCCGCACTCAATGCCACAAAGGCCCATGGTGCAAAAAACCAAAAGGCTAACCAGTGAATCAGTAAGAAACCCTGACAGAAATTATTTCTTTTAATAAAATTTGGCATATGGCCGCCGAACCCGTAACATAACTTGTCAAATGGTTTTAAATCGTGAATACAACATTTTAACATTTTCGAGCATGTACATATAGGTTGCCTTTTTAATTTCGGGATTATGGGCAAACCTAGTGCTGCCTTCTGATAACTGACGTCTCTATCTATAAGACGTTCTATAAGAACATTTTTTATATCGCCGGTATTTCTGTTTGTTATAGTGATTTCAAAATTTCATATCAGTGCAAAAATGGAACTAAATCGTGAACATTTTTGTGCGATTGTTTTTCACAACTTTCGACGTTGATTAACTCAACAACAGTGCATTGATGAAGTTATTTCTTACTTTTGGCGCACCATCAAGGACCAGTGGTTTTCGATGATTCACAGGATTTAATCGTGGCAGCAAATGGCTCAACGACGAATTCGTGAAGGTCGTCCAAATTCGGTTGCTGTTCCGGAAAAATTGATTCTGTGCCGTCAAAAACATTTGGCCGTCAAAAAGAAAACTTCGAAGCAAATCGTCACCTGCTGAACCAGGTGAAGACCAACCGCCGACGACGGATCATTCTCCACCGCACGACAAAGTGAGCTCTCACATATCGGCACAAACAACTGATTATTTGAGCGATCAAAAGATCGAATTAATGGGTCATCCGCCGTATAGTCCCGATTTGGCACCCAAAGACTTCTTTTTATTCCCGCACATCAAAAATAAATTGTGAGGTCACAGCGTTATTCGACACCTGAAGAAGCGGTTGATGCGTTAAAAATGCATGTTTTGGGAGTACCTCAATCGGAGTGGAAAAAGTGATTCGAAAATTGGTACAAACGCATGCGGAAAAGTTTATTGATTTTCGTAAGGAATATTTTGAAAAACAATAAAGCCATTTTCGATAAATAAATATTGGATTTTGTTCTCTAATCCCGAAATATAAAAGGCAACCTCGTATAGTGTGCTTTTGAAAATATATTGGTATACATTTTGGCATTTCATTCAGTTTGGGCGACAATTTATTAATAGTGACCGATAATTCAAACCGAACATTCAAACTCTATATTATATCGAATCAAGAATGTTGTTAATTTGTTAAACCGAATTGTGCCTTTTGCCTTTTTTGTACTGTAATTAAGAATGTATATCTTGATGAGGTCAATTAAGTTACGGCCGGACGATAACTAATATGTATATCATAGTATATAATAAAGCAAATATAATAGATTAGGCTAATAAGCTACAGTTAAACCCGGATAAGTCAAGGAAACAGATAATTCTGTGATTTTTATGAGAAATAATAATGGTTCAAATAACTTAAAAATATTTATTGATTTTATTCGTATTCTTATTATGCTGTAATTTGAATAAAATATGTGCGATTTTCTATTTTGGTATTCCCATAAAGTTAGTTTTATTCACAGACAAGGGGCACTTTGTAATTTTTAAGTAAAGATAACTAGTTTTAACATAACGAAAATTTTTGCATACGACAACTGTGATTTACCCGATATTATTTTAAATAGAAGAGTTTTAATAAATATTTATTGTTTTAAATAGTAACAATATAACTTTTTATAACAAGTTCATCTAAAGAATCAATTTATTTAAATTAAACACAAATATATTTTTTTGTAGCAGTTTTTGTTGCAAGTCTCGTATCGGGCACTTCAAACAGCGTCTGTTTCTCATGTAAGAGGCGGCTGATTTTACCTGGCAGGAGATATAAAATGCTAGAGGAAAGATACACTGAACAAAAAACTAACGATAAGCCTGAATACAGGAAAATGTACAGGGTGGGACTTAGAAACCCAGTGCCGGCGACATTCGGGAGTGAGCAAGTGGGCTCCCAGTCGTCGAAATCAAACGACCACAATGTTTCCGCAGCGGCGTACTTACTTTGCTGTTGGGACAGATATTAATAAAGCTTATAAGGGATGATGAGTATCCTTTTCATAGAGGTAACAAAATCTTAAGATCACCTACTATTATAAAAACGAGTTCTATAGTATCCACTGAGTTCTTCGTCTGTGTAATATTTATTACAGACTTGTTTTTTTTTCTTTAGCTGATTCGATGATCCTTTTCAGGTCATCATTTTCATTTTCAGGTCTTTACTAGGATCAAGAAGCACAAGAAAAACCGTCACATTCAACATGGCAGTTTCTGACGTAGAGGAAGTGGCAAGAGAATCTGATTGGATCGTGAAAAAAAACAAGGCCAGAAAGAAAAGAAAAGCAGAATCATCGCTAGAATATGTTGAGCAGGTAAAGCCAACATCAACATCGAGTAAACCAACTACTCAGCGCAACGATGAAATTCCTAACACAGAGAGAAAAAAAACAGCCTCCACCAATCAACATAGTTGGCATTAAAGACTATCCGGCTGTCAAGGCTCTGATGACTTCAATTACGGATAAGGACTTGAAGCTAATAACACTAAATAATGATGTTTGGGGGTAAATGTTCCAGACTCAGATACTTATAGAAATCTCTCTATGAAGCTTAATGATGAGAAAATTCAGTGGAATAAACATGAGGACAAGCAGAAAAGACCAATTAAGGACTGGCTAGAGGACGACATCAAACATGCAAGAGTGAAGATATAATTGCCAAGGTGCGCAAAGTAAAGGATTCGACATTAAGGATACTGCAAATATTATCAAAAAAAGAGAAAGGTAGATGATACAGGCAGCATTGTCGTCACAAAAAGCGACCTACCGCTTTTCATGCTAAGGTTGGGCAAGGAGGAAAATATTCAAAAAATTCATGATATTCGAGCGATTCAAATGCGTTAAATCTACTGGTAACCACTTCACGAGCACGTGTACATTAGACAGAAACTCAGTTGCAAAATGCATTAATTGCAAGGGCCAACATCCAGCTAATTACCGTGGGTGTGAGGTAGTTAAAGAATTGCAAAATATAAGAAATCGCGCTAGAAAGTCTGATCTAAACCGTAGAAATCTTGCTAGTGAAGCTCCAACCAATCAACAGACAAATCGGAAATCATATAAATTCCGAGGAAAAGAAACATTTGAACAGATGACCTAAGGTCAAGAGGCAAAACCAAAGACGGCCAAATTTTGAGAAATGTCGTGAAATGCATAGATGCTCTAAATAAGAAACTTGATGAGCAGGCTGAAATCAATAAACTCATATTTGAATATTTGAAAAACTTGTCATTTTCGTTACCCAACGCGGCTAGAAAATAAAAATTATTTTACAAATGCTCAGAATAGTAATTTGGAATGCGAATGAGCTGATCCAACACATCCCCGAACTGGAAATATTTCTGGGTACAGATTTTACCAAGCCATCCATTCATCACAGAGAGCAAGAGGCGGATCAGCCATTCTTATTAAAGAGAATATAAAACACAACGAGGAATTAAAAATTGAAAGTGAATCTATGCAAGTTACAACTATCAAAACTCACACAAAGTACAAATAATTAAATATATCAGCAATCTACTGTCCACCACGACATAATCTGAAAAGCAACGATTATGAAGAACTTTTTAACACCTTGGGAAGAACTTTTTAACACCATGGGAGTTTTTATCGTTGGTGGCGATTTCAATGCGAAAAACACATTCTGAGGCTCGCGAGTTACTACACCAAAAAAAAGGTTTGAAAGAATTGTTTGAAACAGGAAAAAAAATTAAAATGTGACTTTCAATTTTGTGGCTCACCAACTTACTGGCCAACAGATTTAAACAAAACACCCACAAAAGTTATAGACTTTTATGTAACAAAATGTATATCAGATAACTATATTCGTTTGGAAAATAATGAAGAGCTTACTTCGGAGCACTCTCTTGATATTATGACGGTCAGTAAAACAATAATTAAAAAAGAAATCACAGCGAGACTGTCTAATAAAAATACCGATTGGAAATTTTTTTCAGAATTATTAGAACAAAACATCAATCTTCAAGTACCAAAAAGGAACATCATACAAGTCGAAGAGAAAGAAAGAAAGAACATCAACTGTAAAAACTATCCACTTGAAGAAAGAGAGGCAATGAAACGTAAAGCTCGAAAGTCTTGGCAAATAAATCGAACCTAAGAAAATAAAACCGTCCTTAATAATCTATGTAACAAGTTGAAATCTCTGATCAGAACAGTTAAGAATGAATCAATAAGTACATATTTGTCGTCACTAAAAGATTATATTCCTTTTGGAAAGCAACGAAAGTACTTAAGAGACCAACAAATTCGACGGCACCTATTAGAAATGAGGATGGAAGCTGGGCTCAAAGTGGTAAACAAAAAGATGACTTGTTTGCGAGACAACCATTACCCAGGCAAACTGCGGATGAAGAGTTTAACTTACTGAAACGATCTGATGAGTTTGAAATACAAAGTGTATCTCTACAAGAGCTAAAAGTGGAAATTCAAAATTTAAACATGAAAATCTCTGGGGTACGATCTCATAACTGGACAAATCATTAAAGAACTACCAAATAAAGCGATACGTAAACTTCTCCATACAATCAATGCTGTGTTTAGACTAAGATACATTCCAAGGTAATGGAAGGTGGCAGAGGTAATCATGATCTTAAAGCCTAATAAACAATGTAGCGATAAAAATTCCGTCAGATCGATATCCATACTCCTAACCATATCCATGATTTTTTATTCTTTAGAGTTTATTCTTTTTTGTTACGTGTCATTAATTCGGGAATAAACCCACCTTATTCGAATATGTATTTTTCTACATTTTCAACAAATTTACGGGTACAGTTAAACTTAACGTTCTTAAGTAATGTATAATTCATCATTCAATAGGGACTTTCATGCGAGCGAAGGTGGCAGGTGATCTTAAAGATCAACATAATAAGCGCCAATTCAATTTTCGTTTCCTTCTACCTTGGTTTTCGCCGAGTAAATGGTTCAAACTTCGGGTCAATAGCGGTTATAACTTTCCGATATATGTAGACCAAAATATTTGAATAGAGTTGACAAAAGCATTTTAATAGATTCTGATCCAACATAAAAGTTCTATTATGAAAAATTGAGCTTTTGGCAAATAACTTTCACAATTGGAAATTACATTTTTGATATTTGTAAATTATTTGGTCCTTTTTAACGACAAGTGTAAATATTTTAATTGATCCCGATCTAACATTAAAATTATTTTATTAATAACTTTTTGATAAAAAATTTGCCCACTGGTCCTACCAATTGAAAATTAAATTTTTGATATTTGCGACTTTAATTAGAGAATATTTATTGTAAATATTTCATTTGATGACAAAAATCTCATTTTATGAAAAGTTGAGCTTTTTTCTTTTTTTTTTAAACTTTCAATTGTCATTGAACGTTTTACTTATGATAAGATGAACTTTTTAAGAAAGGTTTTACAATTGTCGTAAAAGTTTAGGTATTTGTAATCGTGTGCTTCTATAATTAAAAAACGAGTGTTAATATTTTATTTCACTCTGATCTGACATAAAAGCTATTTCTTGAAAAATTAAGCTTTTAAAAATAAGTTTCACATTATTGTTCTTCAAATTGGAAATCAACTTTTAGATTTTTCAATTATCTGTTTATTTAAAGAGAACAAATATTTGCTTCCGATCCAACATAATAGTTATCTTATGAAACAATGAGCTTTTGGGAAAAATTTTATGTTTGCCCTTCAAATTGAAAATTAAATGTTTAATAATCTTCTAAATTTGCTTCTAAATTAAAGAACAAGCATACTTATTCTAATTGATTCCGCTGCAACATAAAAAATATTTATTAATACCTGAGCTTTTTGAAAAAGGTGGCCGTTCCACTTCGAAAACTTATATTGTATTTGAAATTTGCGACCCTCGAATTATTTAGTTAAAGCACAAAGTGTTAATATTACAATTCACTACAATCCAACAAAAACTTCATTTATAAAAGATGAGCTTTTTGTTAAACAGTTTCACACTTGTCCTAATTGGAAATTAATAATTTAATATTTGTTGATCATCTCTTTTATAATTAAATAACACGTGTACGTTTTTTATTCAATTACGATCCAACATAAAAGCTCCTTAATGAAAAAAAGCACTTTTTGAAGAAATATTTTGCAGTGTTTCTATTTTGTAATTATCTGTTTCTCGAAATTAAATGATAAGTGTATTTATATTACATATTTTAATTAATTCCAATTCGACATAAACGTTTTTTTTATGAAAATCTAAGCTTTATAAGAATATTGATTTCACAGTCTATTCCAATTGGAAATTTTAATTAAAGCCTAAGGGTAAACATTTTAATTGATTCCGTTGGATCGGAATGCACGTTCTATTGTGAAAATATGAGCTTTTTTAATTACAAGCTTCTTTTATTAAAGAGTAAAAATAGTTTGTTAAATAGATTCCAATCCGACAAGTTAAGTTTTTTGAAAAAAAGGATTTACAATATTGTTCCATTAGAAGTACACACATTTTGATATTTGTAATCACTTATCTGGTTCTTTATTTAAAACAGAAGTGAAAATATTTTATTCTCGCCTGATTTCCTTTAAAAGCTATTTTATGAAAAGTTGAGCATTTTCAAAATAATCTTCACAATATTGTCATTCGGATTGGACATTAAATTCTTGATTTTTGTAATTATCTATGTATAATGTGTTTATAATTAAAAAACAAATATTTGCTTCCGATCTGATATAAAACTTCTTTTATAACAAACAAAGCTTTGTGAAAACATTTATTTGTTCTTCCAATAGGAAATTAAAAAATTGATATTTGTAATTGGCTTCTTTAATTAAAAATCAAGTGTGGATATTTGATTTGATTTCGATCTGACTTAAAAATCCTTTTATGAAAAGATGAGCAGTTTGAAAAATAGTTTCACAGTTATCCTTTGAACTGAATTTGAATTGTAATCATTGGCTTCTTTAATTAAAGAACAAATGTTTATTTTTATATTTTTAAAAGTTCTTTTTTATGATGCAAAAATCATAAATTTTACCTTGGCGTGTGATTAAGAATTTAAAATCAAAAATGTATTACGAAAAGTTTATTAATTGGTGAAAGCTGTGTTATATGGACATTTCAAACAATTTTTAAAATGGTTTTTCAACTGTTTGGAGTCCAAAATAGTGATAACGAATAGTTTATAAATCATCTCAAAATATAGTTTTATGGTACGACGGATGTATATATATTATAGCCGCTAGTGGCTAGTTATAAGCGAAGAAACTCTTTCTACATTCGCATTGTGTCTAAAAATGAGCACTGAGCATTTACAAAAATTAATAATTTTTGGTGAAAAAAGTTATATTCATTCCGAAAAAAGTCTTACTCTAGCTGCAAAATATTCAATTTGTATGGCATTAACATGGCAATGGCAATCTAGAAAATTATAAAAATTAATTCGAATTCGAAAAATGTTTCATTCAATTTAAGAAAGGGCTCGAGCAATTTAGAAATATGTAGCTTCACTTATTTTGGAAAAAGTGCGTTAAACATGGGAAGATCAGTACATAGTAAGTTTTATCTATAAACATAAATGGGAGTGTGTAGAAATATAAAAAAATTTGATATCGAGAAAATGAAAAAATGGTTCAGTGCCAATTTTAGTCTAACTTTTGAAGCACTCCCATAGTAAAACACACGAAAACTTGTCTGGTACCTAAACAAGACTATTTTTCGTGTGTTTTACTATGGGAGTGTGTAGAAAGTTTGACTTCCATTTTCAGTGAAATTAGGGATATACAATTTATACATTTTGAGAATGAACAAGGGCCTAAGTTTACGAATTGAAACTATTTAGCACTCTATACTGTCAATCTAGCACTATCTTGACATCAATCTAGCACCCACCAAAAATAATAGTTGGCAACACTGATTTGCATGTCATCCGTTCTTAATTCGATCATTAAAGTTGGTCATGTATGATACATATACTCATTATATTTTGAAAAATGATTGTGTACATTCATGTATATGTATATGTGTATATAGGTAATAATGCTTAAGCTCATTAAACACAAAAAGGGTCGCGTATATCTTGCCTTAAAATTATCCTGCACGCAAAACGTATTTCAGTGAAGTGGGTGGGATACGCGCACACTTGTATATCGAATTGTATATATTTTGTAATCACACTATCTAATATAAATTAATGATATTTGATAACAGACTTTTTTTCTTTTATAATTATATAAATACGTTGGCAAACAAACAGAAAATTTATTGGAAACAATCGAAATTCACTGATAACGCGAAATATATGTACCTATATTTGAAAACACACACACATATGTATACTGGCCGTCGAATATTTTATTTCTGTTTTATAATATACATATGTATATACTACTACTATATTTTATATAGTTTTATATTTACAACAACAAATAATTGTATAATACACAACAAAATAAACTTTAAAATAAAAACTAAAAAAAAAAAAAAAAAAATTAAAATACAAAATACAAAAAAACAACTTCAGTAAAATATCTTGTTTAGTTTCACTTAGACATACGAGTATACCTACTTACCATAGCTTTTTATTACTAAATAATAATAAATAAATAAAATTAAATAGTAAATAAAAAAATATATAAAACTAAAATAGTTATAAATAAATATATTTGCATAATTTATAATAATATTATGAATTTCATTCAAGTAAAACTATTTATTGTGATACATTTATTTTGTGTAATTGATGGTACATCGTACTATTGTAAAATTGAAGATAGGCTGTGTGATAATAACCGAAGTCATGTAGCTTGTCACCATGATCATCATCATCATCATCATCATCATGAAAACCAAAGTTCTAAAGAAGTAATTAGTATACAAATAATTAATTATATTTTAGTAATTTAGTGATTGTTTTAATTTTATATAGAAATATTTCCAATTATTTCATTCATTATGATTGAGAACTTTAAAGTTTTAGTTTTATGTGTGGTTTGTTGAAAAGTATAGAGGCGTTTTTCTATAAGATTTAAATTTACAGTGGCGATTATAATTAGCGAATCGTCCATCATTATTTTATAATTTTTGGCGAGTGAATTTATGTGGGTATAATACTCGTAGTGCAGTGAATTTGATTTATATTACGAGTATGATGTGAACTATTAGATTGTGTGCGGTGAATAAATTATACGCGCTTATTGATCGATTAAGTATTACATACGTATATGATCATATTCATTATGGTCATAGATGGCCGTGAGTAGAATTTTTTTTCTCGGACAGATTTATCATAATTGGATTAAATTATTTAAGGCTAAACTAACATGTAACAAAATGTATGTGAATGCAGGGCCGCCATGATAATTTGCGAGGCCATGCTAGAAACGGAAGACAACAACAATTAATATGGCGTTAATTTCACAATAAACTTAAAATTTAAAAGAAAACCTTTGGAAATTCTAAAATTTTGTATTGTGTTGTCTTGTATTGAGTCTATCGCTCTAAATTTTGTCTCACAAAATTACCAAAGAAACTAAATGGTGTTTTTTATAGAGTTACACAAGTTTAAATCATCATAAAACAAAGAAATATATTTTTAATATCAATGAAACAGGCTTTATTGGATAGCAAATTTTATGACATTAATGTTTAAATATGATTTCGGCCATGTGGCCGCCACGGCTGCCAAATAACTCTTCGAATGTTGATTTCCAGGTGTTCAATTGTCTCTGGTTTATCGACGTAGACAAGTGACTTTACTTACATAACCCCAAAGAAAATAGTCCAATGGGGTTAAAACACACGATCTTTTGAAATTCAACATCAATATCAATTTGTGCTTCAGCCCATTCGCCGAATTGGCGGCGCATACGATGGTCGTTTGACTTTAATTCCTGCACAAGTTGAATCTTCAAAGCTTTTAAGCCATGATGCTTTCGTAAAACCTTCCATAAAGTGGAAGGATCTTCTGTGATTTGGATCTTCTTCATTGATTTCCTGTACAGCGGCTACAGCTTCTTCAGTGAGCACTTAGCCGCTCTGAAGGACGATTATGTACGCCATAAAATGGACGAAGTGCACGTTAAGTTTGACGATCAGAACCATTATTTTAATAAAAAAAATTCAACAATTTGCAAGCGTTGCGCTGATGTTAGTCTATCCATAATGGAATGTCAAACAAACTAAACAAAAACCAACTATCAGCTGTTAAATTGGTTGTCAAATAAAGCAGTGTGGCCAACTTAAAGTTGTTAGTCTTTAAAAAAACACCCGTTATGATTACATTAAATCAAAAAATATTATAACTTTTATCGAATTTCGAATTATTAATAATTGCAAAGTTTTTCATTAGAGTATTTTGTGTAGTACGTCACAGCAGCGATAACTAAATTTTTGATATCATCGTATATTTTTTCGTTACTTTTTTGTGTGTGCCTATCTTAAATTATTGATTACGCACGATGTAAGTCAAGCACCGCTTAGAATTTATTTTTCTTATTATTTATTAAAAATTCTTTACCATAAAGAACGATCCACCAAGAAAGACGAATACGAATCTAATATAATTTGTTTTTCTGCTATGAACTATATGACTACCGAAGATAAACACATAATCAGTAGATGAAATACGGTATCTTGAACTATACATCAAATTCTCTATTTTTGGAAGGATTTCTCAACAGATGAAATTTTCACGCGGACCTAATTATTTTTAATTATTGTATTTCAAATTTTAGACACCAAATGTCATTCATGCTAAATTAGCGTTTAAACCATCCACGACTTCAACTTTAATCTCATCTGTGTCTGATTAGAAACTTACTGTATAAAAAATAAACAAATACATCAAAACCATTATTTATTAATAATAATAATAATCAGTTTTTAAAGGCCATTACTGGCCCCTTACTGTGAGCGTGATCTTCATACTGTGTGAGCATGATCTTCATACTGTGTTATAGACAATCTGAAGCAGCCAAGTCATTCTCTACACCGTGGAGCCATCGTCGTCTGCAGCAATATGGTGGCTCTCCTTTCAACTTCAGCTTCACGGCACTTAACAGGTGTTTAGATTTTGGCAGTAGCCTTACAGGATAGAAAGCACGACCACCAGCCGCCAACCGTTCTTTAATATCCTCATCCACACTGTTATCGTGAGTGATAAGAGATCCCAACTATTTGAACCTCCTAACTATCTCAAGCGCGTAGTGGCCACTACTAAAACCTAGTGTGCCATTGTCTCTACGACCAGAGATCATGTATTTTGTTTTGGACTCATTGATCTGGAGTTCAACAGAAGCTGAAAACTCTATAAGCGGATCAATTATTTCCTTCACTTCGTTACCATTCAGTCTAATCAATACTAATCGAATAAGGTCGAAAAGATAGTTCTTTAAAGTATTCCCCCCAAATATCAAGAGCTCCGAATTAATACAGTCCACCTCAGGTGAGCGGGTTCGTTTTAGTCTCTGCATGGCCCTAGTGAATTCCTTGTGGGATGGATCCTCAATGCAAATATCCGTAGTCGCCATCCACGCTTCTTATTATCTCTACAAATCCGCTCAGCTGCCCTCCGAGCAAGAGCTTATTTTTCCTGGCGATTGTTCGACGTTGTTGCACTTTACTATGGGCTATATTTTGTTGCTCGACTGTAAGACGATACTCATCTTCAAACCAATCATTCTTGGACCTGACTTTGGCTATACCCAAAATCTGTTGAGCAGCACTGACAACCGAAGTTTTCAGTATCTCCTAAACATTCAGACTGGCAATTAGCTTCCTCAATGCTATCGCTGGCAAGATCCTGATATCGTTTCTTTTGATCTTCATTTATCTTATCCTTTTGACCCAGACTTGTGCGAAAACTTCCATCGTTTGCAGCGACCAAATGATGATCGCTACCTATACGTATTTGGTTGCTTTCGAGCCCGCCCTTTTGAAATTAACTTGTGGTCAATTTGGCTGCGGTAAGTTTTACGAAGATAGATCCATGTTCTAAATGTATTTGTTTGTGTGGGAAGAATATGCTTGCTACTCTAAGGTCGTGAGCAATTATAAAGTACATCATTCTCTCACCATTATTGGTCGCAGGTGCGTACGCATAGTACGGACCTATGTTTTCACACAAGTCGGCCTGATTTCTCCCAGCTCTAGCATTAAAGTCCCCAATTTCCATTCTAACATTGTGTTCGGGTATAGATCTCGTCAGATCGTCCCATTATATTGTAAAATGAGTCTTTATCTTCTGTTGGCGCGTATACCCATTTTATCGACAGGTTGGCTATAACTTAATGCGCAAGCGAAGCTTACACAATAGGTTATTGACTGCTTGGAAATCCGAAACAGCTTTATTTACCTGCGGCCCAAGAAGAAACCCAACTGCAAAATTCCCAAGGTCATCTCCACTGTTGAGCAACGTCTAGCCCTGGGACACATGGCCTCCACTATTAGACCAGCGACTTTCTTGAAGAGCAACGAGTTCCAGCAACTAGTTCCATTATTTGTTAATATATTCTATAATCTGTGATTTAAAATTACTGAATATACAAACTTTTAAATTTTTCTTATAAGGAAACAATAAAATTCTTATAAGGAAAATAAATTCTTATAAGGAAACAATCGAATTTCGATTTGAGAAGAATGCAAAAAGTCTAAAACAACTGATTTGAATTTAATGTTGTGACTATAGTGTATATAACTACAAATTTTGGTCTCTTCCCGCAATACCTGATATGAGTCAAAAATATTGATTTTTTATTTCAGAAAAATATTGTTACACGAACCTATCGTTATTATAATTAATATTTATTTTATTCATGAATACAAAAAAATGAAACAAATTACAATTTATATAAACATTAGATTTTTAAATTCTTCCTTCTAAACTTCATATTGGCAAAATCTTCCGCCATAACATGCAACGTGAGAAATAATAATAAAGCTGTTATTATTAATAATAAAGCTGTTATTTTGACTTGAAATTCTAACCATTCCTTATTACGATAATTTAGTGTCCACATCGTTCATTTCACACAAGAATAAAATTTCAATATTAAATTTGATTTCACCTTCCCAAGCACTCACATAATATAACACACGAAAAACTGTCTCAAGCACTGTTGCAAGACAATTTTTGGTGTGTTTTACTATGTGAGTGCTAGAACAGTCGACTGAAATGTGGTATCGAGAATTATTTTTCTGTTTTTATTATTTATAAATTATAGAAAAATGAAATTTTATTAAAAAAAAAAATTACGATGCGAAATTTTAGTTGACCTTGCCAAGCAATCGCATAGTAAAATACACAAAAAGTTGCCTAACACTTATGCAAGGAAATTTGGCGTGTATTTTACTATGTGAGTGCTACGAAAGGATTACTTACATTTGGATCGAGAAAGGTTAATACATTTTTTTATTATTTTTGTATATCGTTTTGGCTCCTGAATTTCATCTACTCAGACGATACTATAGCGACCCGAGCAGTTTTTTGATTTTTTACAGCAAAGTTTTGTGATTTATTTTTGAAATCCCATTTTTATGATTTTAAAATTTTGTATTTTATAGTGACGTCTGTTAAATGGTAATTTAATTTAATAAAAACCGCCAACCAAACATTATTATGAAACGTATGGGTCTTCTAAACAAAACCGATGTCTGAAGCCAATGTGCCTTAAAAGATTTTTTTTTAATTATGCTCTATACTAGACCTACGCGTTGTAAGTTCAAAATCAAAATAACGTTTTTTAAAATTCGTTTAATTCGAATAAAAAGATTAACAATAAAATGTACTGAATACATAATTCATTGTGAAGACGCTACAGATTTAAATACATTTTTAAAACGCTTACTTAGCCAAGGCCTTTCTTAGTTTGCGATAGAAAATAATATTTTTCGGGCGCAAATGTTTTCGTGACTAGGAATTTTTTGATTCTTGGAAATTCGAGTGTCGATTCTGAGCATGGTCTTCATACTGTCTAAAACAATCTGAAGAGGCTGATTGCGCCTACCATATGGTGGCTCTTCTTTCAGAGATCGAAGCACGCAAGCGTGACCGAGCCAGCATACTCGCTGAGATCTTACTTCATGTACAATATCGGGGATCTTTATCAGATCTCTGATCTTGATATTGTACAGAACTCGGTATGTACCATCTACTTCGCTATTAATTTAAGGAGCTATCTCTCGTACTCATCCGCCAGCGCCCAACTTTCACATTGAAACAAAACAACGGGCGAGATCAACGCTTTGTAAAGTTGCGAAACAAGCGAATGAAGTATTTCTGTCACTCCGTTGCTATTTAGTCCAATCATGCATATGTTATCTGCATATGCAAGCACCTGATTGGACTGGCAATATAAAATTGTGTATAGAAAAAATTGAATGTTCCAAATTCTAAAATGCATTAATTTTATAAAATTAGAAATTTTTAAATTGAGATACGGTTAGAGGCATGCCTATTTTAGACTAACTATTTTTAACGAATTTTACAAATAATATTCAAAATGTTGTACTTGCTATCTCAATGTAATAGTTTTAGCAAAAAAAAAAAATAGTTGTTTATAGATTACACAAATTTGATCATTTTAATTTCAATAGATACCATATGACCAACTTTATTAAACGAAGTGGATGCTCTAATAATAATCATTTAAGCCCTAGGGATAGTAGTTAATTCATCTTCAAACCATTATGCATTGGATCTTCGAATAAATTAGGGAATTAAATTAACTGAGAATATTTACCGCTGGTAGTATTACTTCACTATCTCAAAACTACGGAACTACCCAGCTAAGACCTTTAAGCAATTTGAAAGTGCAATGCGCCCATTGAATTGTTTAGTAACCACTAGATTCTCTGTAAATTTCATAATCATAATGTACATCTTAAATAATCCAACATAATAATGTTTATGATTATTGTGTGCGAAAAATGCCTTATAAATACACATACAATTTACTTTTTTAGATTTCAATATTCAATATTAAAATTGTGCCCAAGATTATTGCAAAACTCATAAATATGATTATGTATAACAAACACGCAAGGACTAAAAATTGTTTGGCGGAATTTTCTGTATTAATGGGTGGGTTCACAAATAAAAAATAGTCAAAAATACATTATCAATTACCAGATGTCAATACAAAATAAAAGTTTTCAAAACGTAAAAATATAAATTCTAAAACTGGGGCCCTACTATGACTTTCGACACGATTTTCGGCGACGGTCGTTATCTTATAGTAGGCAAAGGAAGAAAAAGGAAAACAATATTATAAATTTACTATTGTTTACCTTTTTCTTCCTTTGCCTACTATAATAGGAAAACGACCGTCGTCGAAAATTGTAGTCGAAAGTCATAGTAGGGCCCCTGCACACAGTAGACTAAACGATATACAAAAATACAATCACTACAATAATAAATAAAATTAAAAAATTGTTCTCGATACTAAATTTTTGTGGACCTCGTCAAGCTCATACATAGAAAATCACACAAAAAATTGATTGTTTCCCCTGGAATAGATTACTTCTTGACAATTTAAAAAATCAATTAAGATGTTTTACTTGTTTTCATAATGTCTCATGTATGACGATATGAACTAACCAACAATTTAGAAAAGTCAGTGATTTAAGTAAAAACAAAAGGTGGTATAAATAATAATAAACAGTGTTTAAAGGCCATTGCTGGCGTTTTAGTTTGTCAAGAATTTGGCTCCTGGGCTTGGTCTTCATACTGTTAGACAACCTGAAGGAGCCAAGTCGTTCTTTACACTGTGGAGCCATCGTCACCTGGAACGACCTCTGCGCCTACCATATGGTAGCTCTTCTTAAATCGCAAGCATGACTCTTATGCCTGTCGCCTGCCGCACTTTACTATCCTCACCCATACCCAAATGGTGGTATACATACAGTATAAATATGTACCTAATGTCTTCCAATTGGTTTTTGTACCGTTAAAGTGAACAAGCTTTCAATTACGAATTTAACCAGAGCCACCTATATATACAGAGCCCTAAGGTTAAAAATTGAGCTTTTTCTAGAGGAACTAAAATTGACGAAAAAAACATTTTTTCCATACAAAACATATGAAAAATTAAATTTTTTTCGGTGCGATATTTTTCAATGAAAATGTCGATGGATTAAGTATTTTAACATTGAAATAAAATCTACAATTATCATTTTATAATTGATTCAAAGCTTGATCAAAGAAGTTGTTTAATTTTTGATATATTTATTAATAACATTTATAGAAAAAAAGCATTTCTCCATTGAATTGATATAAATACACACAAATACCAACGCAATAAAATTAAACTGCAAGACGAAAAGAGAAAATAGTAAAAGTGTGGTTATGTTTCCTTTTGAATTATATTTTTGTGAATAAAATAAAATATTTAAAGGGTATTTCAATAAAAGCTGCCTGATTTTGTTTGAATAAATCTCAAACTAATTTCACTTCAATTTCAACGTAAATTTTGGATTTTAGATTATAAATGGAACACCATGACTATCACAGTTCTTCTGGCACGGTTCTATTTTATTTTGGTAAAGTTTTGTTACGCATTAGTGCATAATTATGGTTCTAAATAAATTGTGCAGCTGTTATTGGAACTCCCTATGATATGTTGTAAGTTGTCAATATCACAATTTTTTTTTCTATCGATCGATGTTTATGTTCTCTTTTTAAATTTTACGCTATTTCGTGAATTCAATTTTGATTTTTTTCTATTGCGATCTCAGCCTATTGGAATAATTTTGCACTCTATCCCTTTTCCGATTTCGCTACAAGGTAATGAAATAAAAATACATATGTGGTGAATGTGATACATTTTCAAATGAATAAAAGGAAATAGAATAATGCTTTATACGAGCATGCTGCGATCGCAATAGAAAAAGCGAAATTAAAAAAAAAATGTGAGATTTAATTCTTAAAAAAGAGATAAAATCATCGATCGAAAGGATGTGACAATATATGTTTTATTTATTTATTTTACCTACACATTCAAATAAATTCATGTTTACATAAATATGATAAATTCATATTTAATTTTGATTTAATGTTTATTAAATTAATAAAAGGTTTAAGGTTCTGACTTTCTGATATGTGCTGCTTCAATATAGAATCAATTCCACAAAGTGTTTATCGAAATGAAAGATTTAACTTTTCATTGATGAAAAGTAATTCGAAAATGGTCATTTTTACATTGATTCTTATGGGATAATGCAAAAAGTAGTTCCTCTAGAAAAAGTTCGACAAAAAACATGGCTGATCCTACGGCTCTGTATATATAGGTGGCTCTGATTTAACTCGAACATGACATTTACTAAGTAAATGTTTTAGTTGAATTCGAAATAAACTTAAAATGTAATTTCGGAACAAACTTAGAGTTTTATGTAGTTATAGAATTTAAAATACAAATTACAAAATTGAATTATCTCAATCAAACAGAAAGAAATTTAACATAAAATAGCAATTCAATTGAGATAGATTATATAGGTTCTGCTCAAGCAAAAGTCAAAGTAGTTTATAAATAAATGGTAGTGAAATTGGTAGTGAAATGGTAGTGAAATGCTGAATTGGTAGTGAAATGCTGCTGAAACGCAACGAAATCGTACCATTTTCACGCGAATCATTACAGACGATTATAAATGGGTGATATACGAGAATATCAAACGTAAGCGCTCATGGTGAAAGGCTGGTGATCCTCCACAAACGACTTCAAAGCCTGGATTGAAGGCAAACAAGGTTATGTTGAGTGTTTGGTGGGATTGGTTGGGAATTGTCCATTATGGGCTGCTGTAACGTGGCGAAACCATCAATTCGGTCTTCTACTGTGCACAACTCGACCTTTTGAACTAAGTAATCCAGAAAGAGTGACCAGAATTAGCCAACAGAAAGGGAGTTTTGTTCCATCTTGATAATGCTCGGCCACACACATCTTTGATGACTCGGAACAAATGAACGGAACTTTGTTGGGAAGTTTTGATCCATCCACCATATAACCCGGACCTTTCACCGTCTGTTTACCATTTGTTTCGGTCTATGCAAAACTCTCTTGATGGCCAAAAAAAATGGCAGACGCCGCTGAAAACCACTTGGCCCAGTTTTTCGACGATAAACCACACAAGTTCTACACCGACGGAATCATGAAGCTACCCGAAAAATGGCAAAAGGTGATAATAATGGTCAATTTGTCATTGATTAAAATTTATTTTCAATAAAGATATTTTTGTTCAAATCTGTACTATATTACATTCTTATTAATATATATTACAAAAATATATTATAAAAATATATAATTTATATGATGTATGTAACTATATTACATTCTTATTTTTTGCTATAAACTGTTAGCAACTGGTAGATTAAGTAAATGCACATTTCCAGGTTCAGTAGTACGGATTTATAATTAGTAAATTAATTAATTAATATTCCAGCCATATGTATATAGTATATGGGCTATATAAAAAGTGATATTAAAAGTCTCCGCGGTTTTGGCCACTAGATGGTGTTGATGCCTACATATATCGCAACACGCTATTGCAATACATATATCGTCTATAGAAATCCTGAGAGAGCCACAGTTCTCTCGAAAGGAAAACGACGGAGAATGAATTGGTGAAATTCAGGCAATAGAGTGTCATTCACCATTTCAACCTTCGCAATATGTGTCTTAAAATTAGTAAGAATCTGTCTATGCCCAGTAGAAACGCAGTAGAGCACGCAGTAAGGCAAGCATAGAATAGACTCCATAGTAAGAAGGGGAATAGACGAATTAGCCTCGGTTATAGCCCTACAGGCTGTCATCTGCAGTCCATCCAGCCATTGCTATAAAAGACGTCAGTTTAACAACTGGCCGACGTCAGTTTAACAAAGACGTCACTTATAAAAGACGTCAGTTTAACAAAGACGTCACTTATACAACTTATACATACGACAGTTAAGGTAAAACCAGTGATTTGTAGATGAATGACATCATTTTGGGGGTCAGAACCCAGGAATTGCCAAAGGCTCTTCTGCATTGCCAAAAAATAGCAATGGCCTTTTGCAGCTTATAATCAAGTTGAAATTTCAAGGAGAGTTTACTATCTAGAATAACACCTAGGTGCTTGATGTGATCTGTCCTTATAATTGATCTACCAAATAGAGTGGTAACAGATAGATTAGCCCTGTCTCTACGTCTGGTAAAGACAATCAGATCAGAATTAGAGTCTCTTTATCAGAGACTGTCAAAACAAGATTATCCGCGTAGCTTTGTACGATGAACCCAGATCGCTACAATTTAACAAGTAATTCATCGATAACCAAGAGCCCCATCAAGGTTGAGAGTACTCCTCCTTGCGGGCAGCTTTTCGTTACATTGACTGACACTTATGACCCCTCCAGGATCGTAGTACAGCATTAAAACCAACGGACGCCTGGAATAGATTGAGCAGGTGAGTATACTGATGGGTAGAAAACCATGCTGAAATTCAGCATGGAAAACGCCATCAGGACCACTCGATTTGAACGGTTCAAACGAGAAAAGCGTAGAACATCAGTTGTGATCAGTCTACGGGCTAAGTTTCAATCCGAAGTACCGACATCAAAAAATGGATAGACAACAGTAGCTCACTAACTCCTCGTCTGCAGGAGGTGAGTTTACCAAAAGATAGTCGAAGACTATAATCAAGTCTACAAGTATCATTCTTAGCTAGAATTTTGTTAAGTATAGCGAGAACAGATAAGCTATCAATTTCACTCATCCGATGGTCTCAGATGTACATGTGCTTAAAAGGTGGCATTTCAGCTTCCATTGTATGTGAAGAATGTTTTATAATTCCATGCTTGTGTAAAAGGTTATATTGATTAGAAAATGAGTAAAATATCTGAAGAAATACGCTATGTGATGCTTTTTTACTATAAAAAAGGTGAAACAAACACATGCCGAAAAATCTGTGAAATATACGGTGAGTGAAGGAAGAACCCAGGAGTGGTTTGCTCAATTCCGTTTCGGAAATTTGGATGTCAATCCATGAAATCCGATGAAATTTTGCAACTGGTGGAGCAACACTGGCACGCAAGCTATTAGGAAATAGCGGAGGCATTAAACATGATAGTTTGAAATCATTTGAAAAAAGCAGGCTGCAAAAAGAAGCTCGATGTTTGGGTGCTACATGAGTTAACGCAAAGAAATATTTTGATGACCCGTATTGACATCAGTGAAATGCTGCTGAAATGTTACGAAATCGAAGCATTTTTGAAGGAAATCATTATACAGGCGATGAAAAATGGGTGAAATACGAGAATATCAAACGTAAGCCCTCATGGTCAAAGGCTACTGGTGACCCTCCACAAACTACTTCAAAGCCTGGATTGACGGCAAACAAGATTATGTTGAGTGTTTGGTGGGATTGGAAGGGAATTGTGCTTTATGAGCTACTGCAATGTGGCGAAATCATCAATTCGGTCCTGTACTGTGCATAACTCAACCGTTTAAACAAAACAATCCAGAAAGAGCGACCAAAATTGGCACATAGAAATTGAGTTGTGTTCCATCATGACAATGCGCAGCCACATATATGTGATGACTCGGATCAAATTGACGGTATTTGGTTGGACGTTTTTAATTTTTTTGTTTTTTTTATTTATTAATATTCATCACACCCAAGGCACGTAAGGCCAAAAGCATTGTCGCTGTATGCCTCAGTATACAATACAATTAAAGTTTTAATACTATGATACATAATATCAAAGCCTTACATTTTGAGTTCCATACGAAAACGGATGATGAAAACTGATGACAAGCGAATCTAGATGACAAGGACGTGATTCTAAAAACTCTCGGAGATGAGCTAAATGACAACAATGAATACAGATAAGCTGGTTGCGTAATATGCAATAGTTTAAATATAAAACAAAGAACTCTAATTAAAAGATATGTCATTAATGGCACTCCAAGTATAGTTTTCTGAAATCAAGATACATGATCAAACTTCCGCAAAGAATTAACGTATCTAATACACGAATTAAAAGCCAACATCAAACGATCGAGACTTTGACTGATAATCGGCATTTTATACAAATATCTCACCATAGGTAAATAAGGGCATTATCAAACTAATTGACCAACAATAACCTGATTGTAACAGGAGTTATGCAACTCAGTTTCCTAAGTGAATACTACACAAAGTTAACTTTTCTACAGATCAGATTAATATGTGCACTCCACGTTAAGGTATTATTGAACATAACTCCAAGGTTCCGAAAGTATCACACACCGTTAAGTTTACACCATTAATTACTAAAGGAGGTAACTGAACATTAAGCTTCTTTTTATATATTGGTAGTAATTGGGACTTCACTGGTATCTTGAGTATTGACGAATGCGCAATGGTAAATCATTGATGTATAATGAAAATAACAATGGACCCAAAACAGAACCCTGCGGTACACCAGATGAAATTAACGTAATTGGGGATGATAAAACCTCTTGATATTTAACTACACATGGTCTGTCTGCTAAATATGAAATGATAAGACGTGTAGAGTAATCAGAAAACTTGAAGTAGAGTCTGTGCAAGTAAAACGTGATCAATGCAATCAAACGTTTTAGAGTATCCAGTAATACCAAAACAGAAAAGTAAGACTGATTCATACTCTGCAATAGATCATAACATGTTTTTCCTAAAGCAGTAGTAGTAGAGGAATTACTCTTGAAACCAGACTGGAATGGGTCTAAAATATTATTTTCATAAAAATATTCTTTCATATGCTTGCATAAAAGACTCTCAAAGACCTTGGATAAATAGGGTAAAACACTAATTGGGCGAAAGTCTCATGCTTGAGACGGCGTTGAAACTTTTGGTACAGGAATCACGATTTCCACGAATCCGGGAAAGTGCATGTTGTTAGTATGTGATTAAAAATATGAGTACAGTAGGGTAAAACTACTGGCAATAAAATTTTCATTAATTTAGGCACTATATATTGTCATGACCAGATATAGCATTTGATTTAACTAGGTTGAACGCCAATGCAACCTCACTTTCACTAAATGCAATAAAATTAAATTCATTACAAAAATTGATTGAGTGAGAAAATTGATGGATTGAGTTTTGTATATGCATCCACCGTATAGCCCGGATCTTGCTCCATCTGACTACCAATTGTTTCAGTCTCTTCAAAACTCTCTTGATGGTAAAAAATTGGCAGACCGGAGCGCCGCTTCGATGTACCAAAATACCGTGGAGACTTTTTATATAACCTGTGGCATTATAGGTGCATTCCGGTCCGCCAAAACCGTTGGCAACAGATTGAGTAAATGCACATTTCCAGGTGCTCTATTACGACTTTATAATCAATAAATAAATTAATTAATAGTCCAGCCTTACGTATATAGTATATGGCCTATATATAATGCAAATATAATTACACGTACAATCAATTTTCAAAATTAATTTCTATTTTAATATTTTTATAATTATAATTGTGTGGTATAGTAGGCAGGCAATATAGCTGTAGTGACGGTAATACATCAAATTTATGATAGTTTTTGTAAAAATATTTACATAAATTATAATTTTATATATACGATACGATGACCATATACGTATAAGAAAATATAATTGCGGGAAACTTTAAAAAACGGAACCCACCATTTCAGATATAATATGTATATAGGGAACATAATATACTCGCTAGTAACACAACACAAATAATTCGGTCCTGCTGATTGATTTAATGAACTGTATGTATATGCAGTGTATTGTATAAGTTAAAATCACCATAAAAATGAATTTCTTTGTTTACTGCGCCTTTACTCGTACTCGTACATACATACATAACCAACCACATAAGATTATGTACTCGTAGTGCTTTGTTGCGCGTTTTGTACATAATAATATTATGTATCTTGATCTTCATATTATAAATGTTTGCTTTATTATTATTCATATATGTATACACACACATATATTATTATGCCCTAACCAAGGTTGGGTATTGATCATATTACAAAATATTTCAGTTATTACAAAATAATTTAACTCTATCATCTTTTATAACATAATAATTCGAAAAATATGTGCGACCGCGTGTTTATACTTTATGCTAATCACAAAAAGAAAAAAATTAATGATCCAATTTACTAAAAAACAAACAATCATTTTGCCTATTTAAACGCGGAAATAAAATTCGAAATGTTTAGCATCTTATATATTTAATTGCCACAGCTATTGTTGAAATTCTTATTTTACAAAAGTTAATAAAATCGAAATGTGTTTAAGATTTTTATTGTATGATATATACTCGCACATACAAATCTATGTAGGTTTGCTCCAGTAATTTAAAATAGCGAAATTTCGAAATCGACTCGTATTAATCATACTGCAGATATATGGATGTTAAAAAAATATGTTTGTAAGTTATCCATGGTTACTGTCATGCATTTTAAATTTTACAGTCGCGAATATTTAATTCGCATCTGTTTAGTTTTACGACGCAGATATATAATATTATGTATGTATACATATTATACAACTGTATTTTGTCTTAAAACAAATATATGGCCAATAATCGGTACTGTCTCTTTATTCTTAAAGATAATCATTTAATCAAGGGATAAAAATTTCTGAAACCGTCATTTTTGTTATTTTTTTCATCGACCAATCAAATTGAAAATGTGAAATTGGGTATTGAGTTCGATATCATTTCTTCATTTCATTTCATTTCAAATGTTACTTGGATGCGAAGAACATGTTCCCTGGTGGTCGCGCCATTAACATATCCAACGCTCACCTTATTACTTATTAAATATTACTACAATATCGGTATGCTTGGCCAGGTTACTCTGTTACCGTCCCTGCCAACAAGGAGGCGCATACTGGTCTACTATTTTACTAACTATTTTAAAAATTTTTACTTAAGATAAAAATATTGTGTTCTGGTACTTATATCTACCTACCGCTCAAGACGGTATCACAAAATTTCTTGAAAGAGATGAGGTTGTTCGGCAGCATTAAAGTAAGTTTACTTTACTCTCCACTCAACTCTTAAGTCTATAATTAATTGATCTCTAGAGGATGTTTTCTATGGTATCCTCGCCCTATCCACATTCACAGGTGCTTGAGTCCGCTACACTCAGTTGGTGCTATTCTTCCATGCCCCGTTAACATTTGGGTAAATCATACACTTTAAGGAATCTTTGTCTCTAATCTCGCTTCAATGTTTGGCAGATAACTATATGTTATTCTCTATGACCATCTATCTGGGCATATTGTTACAGACGCTTTTCTCGTTTTCCGAATTTGATCACCTTGTACTATCACGTTTCCGTAGCTCGCGTCTTGTCTTTTTCTTATGTTGTAGTTACCGAGTAAATAGAGCAGTGGTTAAAGCTGCGACGTTAAAGCTGCGGAGGTACCGGGTTCGAATCCCAACAGACGCGGGATGCAAAAGGGATTTTTCATCTTCCGATTACGATCGGTGATTAAATTGAAAACATCTATGAACCCTCTGTTGGAATGTAGAACTCATGGGCCGACCCCATCTTCCATGTCACTGGACAGGGTGACATGGAGCTATGCAATGCGCAGGTGGTATACTGTACTTGTGTGAATGGGATGAATGAATGGATTGAATGAATGTTGTGTGAATGTAAGGTAAGGCTATGGACCGTAAAAGTGTCTATGCCAAGTCCTTTTTTAAAAAAAAAAAAAAAAATGTTGTAGTTGGCAATTTTCTCATTTAATGAGAAATTAATTTAATCTTTAATTCTCATGTTCTTTATGTTCTTTATTTTATTATCTGCCCATGCCGCGCACGCGTATATGTCCATGAAATTCCAAACTAGTTTCTCACCAGAGAGGACTGGGTGAACGAAGCGGTTATAACGGTTGGAGGGGTTGGCTGCGGGGCATTCTGTGAGGCACTTGGGGTCAACCTCTCTTTTCGTCTTCCCGACTTTTGCAATGTTTTTCAAGCTGAACTTATCGCGATAATGGAAGTCATGGACTGGTTGAAGTATAATCTAATATCTACGAGGGATATTTACATTTTTACAGACAGCCAGGCTGCTATTAAAACGCTACAATCATACTCCCTGACGTCGAAGGTAGCTCAGAACTGTCTGGCTTGGTAAGCTCAGGATGGTTTAACGAGTGAAGAGGAGGTAGCTCGAATGTAGTACAGCTACAGATAAATTTTGTATCTATGCTAGTCTTTAGGACGGTCACCCTTACCTAACCTAATCTAACCTATGGAAGCCAATGATGATCTCCTAATGTCCATTGAAACTTTAAGTTGGATCTATACTGTCTTTGTAGAGGATAGCTCCATTTTGTAACTTTTGCACCAGCCTACCATCCTGTCTATGGCTAATTTCGCTTTTCCTTGAATATTTTGTCTTGATTCCAGCAAAGAGCATTACTTTATCGTCCGCGAATGCTATAGTTCTTGGGGTTTTTGGTTCATGCTTCCGTTGAAGACAATATTCCAAAGGTGGAACCTTGCGGACGTCCATTATAGACAATTTTTTCAAGTGTGCCATGACTTGAAATAACGGTGGCTTTTCTTTCAGAGAGAAATACTTGTTAATGATGTTATAGAGATTGCATGGGCAATTCTTAAACTCCAACATTATGCTGGTCCACCACAGGTTGTCGAATGCACCCGATACATCTAGGAAAACTCCAAGATTATACTTTTGGTCCGACTCTTTGACCATATTGATCATTTTTATTGGACCCCCTTTGACCTATATTGATTATTTTGATCATGTGGACCTATTTTCTCTGTGGACCTATTTTCTCTACAGTCAAACTGTCTGTCACTATATAGGTTCCATTTTTTGGAATATGTCTATTAACCTGACGGCAATTAATTTTTCAAATAATTTACCTAGGACAGGCAACAGGATAATAGGTCGATAAGTTTTGGGATCGCTTTGACACCTACCTACCCACCTTTGGGAAATACTCCTTTGCTAAGACAAGTATTCATAAAGTTCGTGATACAGGGTCCTATAATAGGCCAAGCACGTTGTATCACCTCGACCTCGATATTGTCTAGGCCTAGCGCTTTACCAGCTTTCATATCGAGACATGATAGTGGCTCGGATTTCTCTTTGCCTCTCAGAGTCGGTGAGTAGTAAGATACTAAGCAAGCATTTTGTGGTGTCCTCCTAACAAATTGTTGCTTGTCCACCACCGCTCACCAGGGTACTTAATACCTCATTCGTTTTGAATGAACCTATGCCAAACTTATAGACAAAGCCCCACGGTTCAGCCATGTTCCGTGATGAACTCTTTTAAGCTCATTTGGCTTTTGTCTCTAATACTTTTAAAATACACCTGTCGGTGTACCACATATAGTTTAAGCCTTTTTCTTTCCCGGTTTTATCTCTTTGATATAACTTGCGTAACTTACGAAACACTTTTCTTGATTCGGTTAATTCCGGAGACCACCAAGACAATTTTGATTTACGAGCATAATGATAATTGAACTTGATATAATTTGTTCAACTCGATCGATATCGCTATTCGAATCTTTCAGGTCGTTTGTCAGGCTTGGCTAGATGCTACTTAGTTGGCTGTAGAAACACTCCCAATTGGCATGCCTTAAGGCATATCGAGGAACTTGCGTTAATGCTTGGGAATCAATATTTGTATTCTCCGAACCCAAGATCGAGACAGTAGATCTATGGTTACTTGAAATCCAACTTTCATGTCGGACTATAACTTAAAGTTTTTCTTAACAGACCCGCCCGTCATGAAAGAGAAGTCAATATTCGACTCTCCATTGTGAGAATATGTACTTGGCTGCCCATCTTCGTTGATAATGAATAGGCCACTTCTTGCTATGAATTCTTCATCGAGGCCGTCTCTCTCGTTTGTGTCCCTATTGTGACGGTTTTTGATAAGGATATTCCTGGCAATTAATAATAATAACAGTGTTAAAGGCCATTACTGGCCCCTTACTGAATCAACAATCTGGCTCCAACGGTTTCGATCCTGAGCTTGGTCTTCATACTGTCTTAGACAATCTGAAGAGGCCAAGTCGTTCTCTACATCGTGGAGCCATCGTCGCCTGCAACGACCTCTGCGCCTACCATATGATGGCTCTCCTTTCAGAGATCGCTGCACAATTCGTTCCGGATCAGCACGCAGAACGTGACCGAGCCAGCGTACTCGCTGAGATCTAACTTCATGTACAATATCGGGGATCTTCATCAGATCTCTGATCTCGAAATTGTACAGAGCTCGGTATGTACCATCTATTTCGCGTTTAGGGCCGTAAATCACACGCATGATTCTTCTCTCAAATGTAAGGAGCCATCTCTCGTACTCATCCGTCAGCGCCCAACTTTCACATCCAAACATAACAACGGGCCTGATCAACGCTTTGTCAAGCTTCAGCTTCACGGCACTTGATAAGTGTTTAGATTTTAGCAGTGGCCTTAGAGGATATAAAGAACGACTGCCAGCTGCCAGCCGCACTTTAATATCCTCACCCACACTGTTATCGTGAGTGATAAGAGAGCCCAAATATTTGAACCTCCTCACTCCCTCAAACGTGTGGTGGCCACTACTAAAATCTGGTGTGCCATTGCCTCTAAAACCAGAGATCAGGTATTTCGTTTTGGACTCATTGATCTGGAGTCCAACAGAAGCTGAAAACTCTACAAGCGGATCAAGTATTTCTTTCACTCCGTTGCTATTCAGTCCAATCACGCATATGTCATCTGCATATGCAAGCACTTGATTGGACTGGTGATATAAGATGTTGCGCTGAGGTGTTTCAGTTTTACGAAAGATGTACTCCAACATGAGATTAAAGAGTATCGGGGACAGAGCATCTCCCTGCCGAACACCCGAGTTAACTGCAAAAATTGTCGATAGCCTGTTCTCAACTTTAACACAGCATTGAGACTGCGTCACTGTCATCCTACACAGTCGTACCAATTTTGTTGGCATTCCTAGGTATTCCAGGGCAGACCACAAACTCTCTCGATTGATCGAGTCGTAGGCCTGCCGGAAATCCAGGAAAACCTGATGTACGGAGATGGATGTCTCATAATATTTAGATAGAATCATCCGCAGCGAAAAGACCTGATCAGTGACTGATCGATTCGGACGAAATCCTCCCTGATAGTCACCAACCAAGCCCTCCGCCAGAGGAGTGATTCTATCCAATAAAATGTATGACAGTAACTTGTATGCTGTGCAAAGGAGAGCTATACCGCGATAATTCTCACACTTCAAGCGGTCTCCCTTCTTGAAGATGGGGCATATCGCGGCCACTTTCCATTCATCAGGCATAACTTCGGTTCGCCATACTAATCGAATAAGGTCGAAAAGACAGTTCCACAAAGTATCCCCTCCGAATATCAAGAGCTCCGAATTAATGCAGTCCACTCCAGGTGAGCGGTTTCGTTTCATTCTCTGCATGGCCTTAGTGAATTCCTCATGGGATGGCTCCTCAGTGCAAATCTCCGCAGACTGTTTTAGAGGTGGCTCAATAACAGTCTGTGACGCATGATGAACATCAAGCAGCTCAGTAAAGTGTCCACTCCATGCGTCAAGTACTGCGTCGATGTTGACACAGAGGTTTCCATCCCGGTCCCATTCCTGGCAATTAAGGATTCTTTATTTGCCTCGATCTTTTCGACCGTGTCCACATCATAAATGATTATTCTGGGAACTTTTCTGGTAGCGATGTTACCAGCCCAGCATTCCAAAGTTCTTCACTGGCTGGGAAGAAATTCAGATCTTTCTTTCTTCCTGTTTCGATTAGAACGCCATTCTTGATGTTTGTGGCCTTTCTAACGTTAGCCACTGCTGGGTGAAAATTTTCCGCAGTTTATTTTAACCTCCTCACTATTTGTGAATGTATTGTATTTGTGCTGCAAAATGTTCAGCAGACCATATATTAGCCAATCAAAACTACCCATTTAGTAAACAAATTTCCCCTTCCAAATTAAAATAATTTCAAATCGGTGCAAAATGTGCAACAGGCAGCCAACCGCTACAAATTAAAATATGCTCAAATTTCCGCTCATTATGTCATTTTTGCTCTTTTTCTATTTATTTTATTTTTTTTTTGCTATATCTTGGCGAAATGCCACTGTCGAAAATAATGACATCGTAATTTAGGGGATGCTCTTGAAAGCTCTAAATGACTTCCGATCGAGCTGCTCGAAGTATTTTAACAGTATATCAGGTAAGGGTGGCCGTCCTAGAGATTGATTTTTTAAAATAAATTCTGTATTTTGTTCTTTGGTTATTTTTATTCGGAAAGTGGCTAATGTAAAATGGGTAATTCACAAGCGCAATACGAGTTGTATTCCGGCAATTGAAAGTGAAGGTGTATTTATCAAGCTGGTGCCAATGCCACTAAATGCAGGTAAATCAGAATCGTGAATATGGATGGCTAGGAACTTTATAGAGGGTTATTTTCACCTGTTCAGCCGATATAGCGCTAGCATCCATTGACGCACATGGTGCTGAACTATTAGCCGCTAAAGTTGATGATCTTGCAGCCCGCAACGGTTGGTAGATTTCAACCCACATTTAGCCAACCCACCTTGTTTGTTGATAAAGCTGATGTGGTTTTGCAGCCTGAAAATGTGGGTAAATCCAAATTTTGGCGTAAACGTAATACGGTAGATGAACTACCGCAGGCAGAAATTTCGATCGGCATCCAATTCAGTACAACGGAATAACAGAACGTAGATCGCCATTTAGTGATAAATCGATGAATAGTGGTCCTCATACACCACTTACGAATCCAGGTTCGCGACAAGATGGCGATGGAAATTATTGTAGATATTGATAAATCAAAGTAAATAGTATACAGAAAATTATTCGATAAAATGAACTATACAAATTAAGAATAAACAATTTAAAATAATTCCGCAACGCTTACATATATAATCAGCTCTTGACAATTTATAATTAAAATTAGCATTCAAATTGTCGAGTATCGCATCGATTCCGTTAATTTCATTAAATAAACCATAGAAATTATGGTTATTACTAGAACTTCGGCCTTGTGATTCGCATTAACTTATATTCAAATTTCAGCTTCCTAAAAATCCGCTGAGTTATGTTTTATTGCTCGATAGTAAAACGATACTTCTCATCAAACCAATTGGTTTACATTTCACAAAAAATCTTCTCTGGAATAGATTTGACAACATTCATAAAATTGTCATTTCCAATTATGTTCCTACCTACATAAGTTTACAACTATTATTGTATCAGATACATATACAGTGCTGGGATGTTCTATCATCACTTCGATTCGCTTCGATAGACATTTGTGTCTCCTTTTTTACGAACAAAATTGTATTCTATTTCGCAATTTATATTGTGATCATAGCCTACTCGATTCTATTTCTATAAATTCATTCGATAAAATATCACCAATATTTTTATTTTCGATGGCAAGTGAAAAGAGGAAATTGCAAATTTATTCTAACAGGCTGAGATCGCAATAGACAAAACGTAATTCAAAAAAAACTATGGAGCACAATTTTGTTCGTAAAAAAGAGACACAAATGTCTATCGAAGCGAATCGAAGTGATGATAGAACATCCCAGCACAGTTATCCGTTGTTAAAGGAAGTTTTTTATTCTAGTGTGTTGGTACATGATTTTTTGCTCAATTTGTTGTTGTCAAAAAAGTAAATAAAATTATGCCAAAAATGTAAATTGATGTTATTTTCAAAGCAAGTATGATATAATTTACATTTTTGACATAATTTTATTACTTTTTTGACATAATTTTATTTAATTTTTTGACAACAACAAATTAAGCAAAAAACGGCTAACTTCACCCTGACAATTTTTCAGCAGGCAAAAATCACCACTTCATTTGTGATTTGTTCTAGAACATTCTCTCGCCTGCAGGTTACACCGCATTTGGCATTAATTATATAAAATAATATTAAATTAAGGTCAAAACTAAGTTTTGAAATTCAGGATTTACATTTTATCTTGATGGATAATTAGAGAATGTGAATATACAAACACAACATTATCTATCTATCTTATCTGTCTATCTATATGTATTACTACGCCTTAGAGAATCAGGTAATGTAACCAACAGTTGAGTATGTGGATGGATGAGAATTCATTCATATTCACATATAAAAATAAGAGTGCTGTTGAAGTTTTTCGGATTTCTATAGTAAACCAAATCAAAACATACATATAACTCAGATGGTCAAAGTTTATATTACTTTAACATTTGGGTTCAAATTCTTATCAAAAATGTATTTCACACAGACACAATTTTGTATAAAGAACATTTTTAGAGCGATGCTATTCTGTTGATCAATGACATAATATTATGTGTTAGTTGACTCATCCCATATATTAAAGTTAAAATTCAAAATAAATCGTATAAGTACATGCCATTAATATTTTTTATATATAATCCAAAACTTTCGTAGTATTATGGTAGACATTTTAATTGATTGGTAATTAATTTTAAAGAAATACGTTAAAAATTCAATAACAATCGATTCAATTTAGAATTTAATTAGCATGTACAAATTAAAACTGAGAATTGTTTGTATAAATAATATTCGCTAATTTTAGGCAAATCCCCGGTTTATCAGTTCGCCTGTGACCTTATATTAACTTGAAAAGTATTTATACGATTGTCATGAACTAAAGCCGGATTAATAGACTTTGATGAGCCATAGAAAAACATCTTATCTCTTATAGAACTATATGTTCTTACATTTTTAATTGTAAAGGGTGTTTTTTTAGAGGTTCACAACTTTTAGTTTGCAATACTGCTTTATTTGACAACCCATTGTTGTGGGTTGATACACAACAGCTGATAGTTGCTTTTTGTTTAGTTTGGTTTGACATTTCATTATGGATAGAATTACATCAGAGCAATGCTTGCAAATTGTTGAATTTTTTTATCAAAATAATGGTTCTGTTCGTCAAACTTATCGTGCACTTCGTCCATTTTATGGCGTACATAATCGTCCTTCAGAGCGGCTAATTCGAATAACAATAGATCGTTTTCGGACCACGTTTACTCTTAATGATAATGTGCATCCCGTGAGACGCCGAACAGTGCGCACTGAAGAAGCTGCAGCCGCTGTACAGGACAGCATTGAAGAAGAACCAAATCAATCAATTCGTCGCCGTTCTCAGCAACTGGGGTTGTGTCCTTCCACTTTATGGAAGATTTTACGAAAAATAAATGTTGATGAAAGAATATTTTCGCGTAATGGTCCAAATAATTGGCCACCAAGATCGTGTGATTTAACCCCATTGGACTATTTCCTATGTGCTTATCTAAAGTCGCTTGTCTACGTCGATAAACCAGAGACCTGGAAATCAACTTCGAAGAGTTAATGGAGGGCCGCAAACGCTGCGAAAAGTTTGTGAAAATTGGTGTTCCAGATTGTGCCTTGTAGGCGCCCGCCGTGGCGGCTACATGGCCGAAACCATATTTAAACAATAATGTCATAACATTTCCTATCCAATAAAGCCCGTTTCATTGAAATTAAAAATATATTTCTTTGTTTTATTATGATTTAACTTGGTAACTCTATAAAAAACAACCTTTATGTCATATAAAATTTAAGTTAATTTAACTCAAATTCAATTCAAACATTCATCAATTGTAGGTATATGTATATAATAGAAGGATAATATAAGTTAAATTCAAAAATATATTCTATAATCGTTGTTAAGATAACAACATAATGTGGGAAATGACGAGTCAACATAAAATAGCAGACAAGTTGAAATACAACACAACGTGAGAAACGGCTAGTCAATAATACTTGTTTAAGACACGTTTATCTGGTGTATAGCAGTACTACATAAAGAATGTTACTTGTCTTAGAATTAAATCTTTTATGATTAGTTAAGCAAAATTATAGTATAATAACACTGTGTTTCCGATAGTTTCTTTAGTCTTTATTTTGTAACAGAAAAGAATTGTAATGATAAAATACTACAATCTTGTTTTTCTAATTCTACGAATAAAACTCATTAACTGGCGCCGAAACAGGGACCGCCAAAGTAAGTTGTTAAAGTGAATAAAAGTAAAATTTTACGTGTTTTTCTCACTCCCTTAGTAACTTCTATTCCCACGAGAACATAGCAGTGAAAATGAACACAATTATAGTAAAAGTGAAAATTCAACAAACTGCAGAATACTATTCCCACGAGAACATAGTAGCACAAGAGTATTATCCTCGTGAGAACATAATACTTAACAACATATTCACTGTACTGTGATTGACGTTGTGCCACAAGTAGGCTGTTAGCAAGCATTAACGCTTATGCTGCCCATACATGATACAATACTTGGTTATAAAACCGGTTGTCAACCGGATTGTAAAATTTCTCCACAGACGATACAATTTATTTTCCAACCATGTTTATAAACGTCAAACAATGTGTAGAAAACAGTAAAAATGTACAACAAAATTCAACAAAAATGCTATTCTATACTGTTTCCATTTGACAGAAAATGTCGTTTTGGTTGTACAATTTCCCCATAAACAGTGCAACTTTCAACCAAAAACCAACGCCCCGCCCACAAAAAACTAAATATTTTAATATTTTTACAACCAACTACCAACCATCAAAATGGTCGTACAACCGGTTGTCAACTTCCCCACAGACGATACAACTTCCATAGTTGTACAACCGGTTGTACAACTAGGTTGTATCGCGGTGTATGGGCAGCATTACAGCTAAAGGGAAAATATACAAATCATGCGCTCACACCATTGCCATGTCCCATGAGTATCACACCCGGAGTGCACTATAAAACTCTTCAAGGAAATTCTAACCCTTGGATCATTCAAACGATAATACGAGAAATCCTCAAATGGGAAACTCAGCGAGTTTCATAATAAACATAATTAAATAATAATAACAATAATAATAATTAAACCTGCGAGTATAATACTGTAAGTGAATAAACTTAAATAAAGCTAAATAAATAAATATAAAATAAAAAGTTTTGATAAATAAATATATCAAAAATTACCATAATAATATTTGAGTGACAGTAAAAAGTGAAAATAATTATGCACAAACTCGTACTGTACCCAGTACTATAATACTCAGATCAAGTATAAACGCTTATAGCTAAACGGGAGAATCACGAATCACCAAGAATATATCTGTCCCAAGTGTACACTGCCCGGAGTGCACTTTAAAAAAATTCGAGGAAACTCTAATCCTCGAATCACCTTTAAACAATAGAAGAAATTTCAGCCGAATGCGGCTAATAATACTATTATGGCTGTGGGGCTTAAAACAAAGGAACTGACGAACCGTTATGGGGAATTTTAATTTTAACCAACATCATCAATTTAGACAGCTATATGGAATTAATTGAACCACTAATTCACCAAATAAAACATCTCGCAGCTAATTTTAGAACACATGAATCAAAAACCAAGGGCTAGAAAATCCATAAATGTAGCGCATGGAAATGGATCGCAGGTTCACCCTACGCCACGGACTGAGATCGTAGATGAAAAGCCAAAACCATATATGTAATTGACAACAACAACCAACAATACAATATTAATAAAGTCTTAATCGATACATTCCAGCAAATGCTCAGTGAATACAATATATAGTATTGTTGAACATTTACCCGAAGATGGAGACTACCAAATGCAACAAGTACTATTCAACAAGCAAAAGGGAAAATTATATCAACCCCAATCTACTGGATAAGGAAGAAATTAGCAGAATAATCACAGAGATAAAAACTTTGCCTCCAATGAAATATAGAGGCAATGGAATATGACGAACCAATGATGCTGATTAAAAATTCTATAATCTTATATTGTATGTTATATCGATGCCTAAAACAAGTAAACAAAACTATAACCACATCACCATAAGGTCAATAATTAATCAAAACAAACAGATACACCTGGAATTCGAACAACTTTTATTAAATCAAAATGAACTATACGAAATTACCCAGGAATGCAACGTTTTCCAAAACATTACAATCTGCGAAACAAGTAAAGTGAAAGAACTAAATGGGGACAATTGCATCAATCAATTTATAAGAGGGTCAAACGCCAGATTGTCACTATCAGTTCAATAGAAACCAAATTCTCGAAGCTTTGAACAATAATACCATAATGGTGAAAAACGTTAACGGTCGCATTTCTACCACCAGTACTACAAACAAACATTAGAGAGAAGAGCATCAAAATCGAATCGGGGTATTTACATAGTTTGTATCTAGACAGCATTGAACAGCTGCAACAAATCTTCAGCAAACACAAGGAAGCTGCCTTCATCGACTTTGGTATCATAACTGTCGTTATATGCCTAGTCATCATGTTTCTTGTCAACAGAGCAATAAAAATGGGACAAGAGGAATGCTGTTCACAAACAAACCAACCCACCAGGAAGAGAATTCCAGCAACCAGCAAGGAATCCAACCAAGAGTTAAGATCACAACATAATGTGGGAAATGACAAGTCAACATAAAATAGCAATCAAGATGAAATACAACACAACCTGGGAAAGGACGAGTCAACAATAGTTGTAGACACGCTTATCTGGTATAGCAATATTACACCAAGAATGTTGATTGTCTTATAATTAAATCTTTTATGATTAGTTCAGCAAAATTATAGTATAATAACACTTTTTGAAAAGAATTTTAATGATAAAAAAATAAAATCTTTTTTTTTCTAATTCTACGTTTAAAACTCATTAACTTCGAGTATTTATTCCCCCCATGTCTTGATTGTCTGCAGTACTAATTATTTCCATGAAAAATAATCGTGCGGTTTAGTCTAATTTGATTGCAGCAGAATCTCCAATATTTCGGATAAATTCATAACATTATAAAGACTTTTGTACTTAAATTGCAGTAAATCTACAATTAGTTATCAACTATATATAAGCTAGCTGATTATCTTCCAGTTAGCTGATGGCAGTTGATAAATAAATTCTTAACTAGCCTAATATCGAGTTACGGGGTGAAAATCTGAAATACAAAAATTTGCTAACTTGTCATGTTTGGTTAGACTCTTCGAGGTATTTGATTAAAAATTCTTAAACCTGAACAAAGCTTTGAACCCAATAATAGAGTTTTTATTCCAAAGTGTCGCAATAACAATAAACAAGCCTACGGCTCCTATATGAACCGAAGAGTGCTATAATTTTAGTCTATTGCATCTGAAACATTCGATACTGTACCTCTACTGACAAATTCTCAAGTTATTACGATATACGTCTCTTAATAAACAGCTCCTTAGGTCCTAGTTCTTATATTTGTAAATTGATTGAACTTAAAACATAAACCGCTTAATCTTATAATCGGCGTTATTTCCAAAGGATAATTGAATTCATTACTCTATCAAATAAATTGGGTTTTTGATGAATATATTTTTATTTATTTCAACATGTCCTATTCGGGGCAAAAAATTAGACAAAAACTAGTAACTGACTATAAAATTACATGCAAAAACTGAGTGTGAGTGTTCACTCAATATTTTCAAGCGAACACTCACTTTCATGTGAATAAACAAATCTCTTCGTTAAGTTTCGTTAAATAAAACACTCAATATAAAACGTAATGGAGAGAACACTCAATTTTTCATGTGAATAAAAATAATTTATCGTTTGAATTTTGAGAAAACGCTCATATATACGTTTGAGTGTACCTTTTATCAGCCTCAACGTTTTTCAATTCATAAAAATTGAATATATTTTAAAGTTTTACGTGCTAAAATGGATTACTCAGAAGATTTACTTGCTGATAACGCGATGAAGAATTTATTGAAAATGTCAAGAAGAAAAATACACTTTTACCAGATTATCCGACGAATCGCAGTTTTGTTCGATGAAGTCCCAGCGAAAAAATGCTGTGCCAATCCTACAGTTAGGCACGGAAGTGGTTCTATGATGATATGGGATTATTTTCGTGACAACATCGTAGGAGATTTGGCAAAAATGATGGAACGAATGGATCGCCTATTCTCGAATTCACCTATCTCTCGATGTTGGAGAAACGTACTATGCCATCTGAGATAAGATTAATTGGCCGACGATTTATTTATCATTACGATAAGGATTCAAAATACTCATCTAATGGGTTTAAGGCAGATAGATGTGTATCAATAATTTCGCCACCAAAAGCTACATTTAATGGTTTAACTGCCACACTCACCCGATCGACCTGTTGTCGGATCAGGTTCTTCGGGAAATATGGCCAACATATGCGTGGGATATGTAACATAAACTAAGAAATGCATTGAATAACATAACATTCTGAAAAATTGAATAAATTACTAGACACAGTGGCAAGACAGAGTCGCGCAGTTATTCAAGCAAAAGAAGGCCTTATCGATGAGCGCTTAAAATGTTCCGTTTTTCACTTTTTTTGGTTATCCTATATAATATCAGTTAGAAATAAATTAATTTTAAATTAATCAAAATCAATTTGTGATAAAAAAATCATTGTTTTAGTTACAAAAATAATATCGACCAAAAACTTTTGGCCTGTAGTGTGGTTGATAAATTTTTGCCAGTGTATAGAAATTCTTAACAATATTGTTTATAGCTGTGGCAGCGGAATTATACTTACGCTATTCCTATGATTGTTACTTAATGGTATTAAATGACCACCTTATGAAAATAAAATAACATGTATTCATCATAATACATCGAACGATATACATATAAGTCATATTCCTCATATACCATTCTGAACTAACTATAATTTGATGTACAATGGGAGTGGAATTTTTTACTATATAGAATAAATAATTTCAAGCATGTATTTAAAAAATAATATGATACATAAATACGTTTTGTTTATTTCCAGATAAATAATAGTAGTGACAATAAATATGAGCTGCTGCAGCAATGGAATGAGATAATTCTATCAATTCTAGATAATTTTAATTCAGCAAGAAATCACGTGGCTCAACTACAGAACACAGCTAATATGCGATTGCTGGTACAGTATATATATACAAATTTATTCAATGTGTGATTATGTATTATTAGTACAGAGCAAAACTAGAAAATCTTGTGTTTTATGTATTCCAGTTGTGGCACGATGAATACCAGTATTTAGCGGAATACTCCATAAAATATCCATCTCATCATAATGCAGACTGTTATGCAACAGGTAAGTAAGTCCCTATTTAGCTCAACATAAATACAATTAACATTCGTTATTCAAATATTATTTATAAATATTTAAATTTATTTTATTAATATAATTGAAAGCTAATTATCATAATTATTTGTGTAAATAAAATAATATTTATTTTATATATTATACACTGTATAAAAAAGTGTTAATTTAATTAGCACTGTTTCATTATAAATCAATAATTTAAAAACGACATTTCAATTTTCAGAACAATTCCCAATTACACAGTTGTATACGTTTAATGGAAGTGTTAATAGCACCGATGATATTGATCTGCTTAATGATATAATTAAAGATATAAGACGGCATACGAAATTAAAGTAAGTTTAATTTTATTTATTTTAAATAATATGTAAATAGTGGGTGAATTTACTGCATATATGTTGCCCCATTATTATGTTGGTATCTATACGTTGAATACATAAGACTAAGCATCGATCATGATGAATGTTTTACATACTAATAATCGATGGTATCGTTTCCTAATCGATTCTTTATCAACTTTATTCCAATTTTTTTATACATAAAACACTTTTGACTCATCTGTATTGATACATTATTGTTTCCATCTTTCGTTTGTTGATTTAATAATGTTGAATTTCAGCCACTCATGCAATGGTAATTCGGTGTTCTAATAGTGAGGTAACTGAGATTTCGAAATTGTAATATATATCTTCCATTTCTAAATCCACTAAACTTTAGTAAGTAGGTACTATGAATAAACTAGCCCCACTATCGCAAAAAAATTTAATTTTCGCCCGATTTTCTTTTATGAACGTCATGTTTAACATTAAATAATTCCTTTGTTTTCTTGTCCAAACATGATTTTAAAATATGTATCCGTGATTAAAAATACGATGGTTGCTATAGCAACTTCACGTGGGTAGAAATTTAAAAATAAATGTATATTTGTGATTGTGATTGTGAACATTCCAGTTTTGCGATGTAACTTGAATTAGTTTTTATAAAATTTGATTAATTTAGTTTTATTTTGAGTTAGAAATGAGGTATATAAAGGCGATGCCACATGAACAACCGTCAAACCGGCATTGAAAACCGACAAATACAAGTTTTGACAGTAAAATAGGACTTACAACATTTAAGATAATTAAAAATAGTTTTAATGAACAATAACTGATGATATTGTTATAAAATTGTATTGAAATTGATACAATTTCATTTAAAAACACCTTATTTTAAGTTTTGCCGACCGTCAAAGTAAAATCCGGACGACAAAATACTGAATGGTATAATTTTTGAAGTTAACGAACGTTTCCCCGTTTTCCAAAATCATGAACGAATTTTTTTGCCGTTGTTTATTTTTCATTTCGGTCGTAAACTAAACGTCATTTATTTTGTTTTATTTATTATTAAAGGATATAAATCACGACTGCCGCACTTTAATATCCACACCCGCACTGTTATCGTCAATGATAAGAGAGTCCAAATAATTGAACCTCATCCACTATACTTCCTCAAACGTATATAGTGGCCACTACTAAAATCTAGTGTGCCATTGCTCCTATATACAGAGATTATGTATTTTGTTTTGAACTCATTGATCTGGAGTCCAACAGAACCTGAAAACTTTACAAGCGGATCAAGTATTTTCTTCACTCCGTTGCTATTCAGTCTAATTACGCATATGCAAAAACCAGATTGGACTACCGATATAAGATATTGCGCTGAAGTGTTTCAGTTTTACGAAAGATGTACTCCAACATTAGATTAAAAAGTATCGGTGACAGGGCATCCTCCTGCCACACACCTGAGTTAACTGCAAAAATTTTTGATAGCCTGTTCTCAACTTTAACACAGTACAATCGTATCAATTTTGTTGGCATTTCTAGATATTCTAGGGCAGACCACAAGCTCTCTCGATTGATCGAGTCATATAGGCCTGCTGGAAATCCAGGAACACCTGATGTACATGGATGGAAGTAATAATTAGACAGAATCATCCGCAGTGAAAAGACCTGATCAGTGACTGATCGATTCGAACGAAATCGACCATGGTAGTCACCAACCAGGCCCTCCGCTAGAGAGGTGATTCTATTCAATAATGTATAGGACGGTATAATTTGTATGCTGTGGAAAGAAGAACTATACCGCACTAATTCTGACACTTCAAGCAGTCTCCTTTCTTGAAGATAGGGCACATCGCGGCCACTTTCCATTTTAACTCTTGACTTTTTTTAAATTATTTTAGTCAAATAAATCTTTGTCAGGATCTATTTGTTTTTTTTTTGCGAAACATCCTGCAACGGTAATCAAATCCAGGAGCTCTAAATTTATAAAGCAACCGTGCTTGTTGATCGCCTCTATCAATCAGAACGGCGAAATTGGCTTTAAAAAATTGAACATGGAATTTACCAGCGAATTTGATTTACAATTTACAATTTACTGACTCACAAGTCACAATGACTTTGAATATATGAATTCAAACTTCACATTGAATTTAACCTCAAGCCAAACGTGACCAAACTAAGGATGCGGGGCGAGCGATGCAAAAAGCGGTTTTTGAAGTGTTGCGAGAAGGGATTAGGGTTCATGGTGTTCGCGAGTTTCTTGCAATTTTTCATGTCAATTTGAGTGCGAGAAAATCCAATTTAGAGTCAGTTGTTTATTATTTAGATGAATTATGCATTGTGGCGAGATTTTTTTAAACAGTATAATTTATATTTGGAAATTTTGATGCATATATAAAAAAATCCTGTGCATTAAATAAATTTCGGTACAACAACGAATGAAGAATTTCACCACCCTATTTCAATGATCAGGTGAAGTGTCTTTAAGGTAAGACAACACTGTTGATTGAAGAGCATTTTAATGGTACATACACGAAATTCAAAATTTGACAAACGCAATAAATCCCACGTAATTTTAAATTGCCCTCAAGTTAAGAGACGGTAATTTTTATTTTATTTATTCAAACCAGTCAAACTAAGCATATACTATTTTAAAATGGGAAGACTTGTTTTGTGTAATCTTTTATTTATATTTAGGTATATATGAATAAAGACCAATACTCTGTGTCTGCAGACACCGATTATCGCCAACTAATCAAAATTGATGATTAATGTCAGTCATTCAAAGGTTACACTGGTTTAATTAAAACATATTGTGCCTGCATTTCTTATGTTGTATGCCTTACGTCAATTTTTCGGCTAAATTCCCAACTTTTCTGAATTCATGATTAGTTATGCTACTAACCACTAGGCAATGATTTAATTGGCTAGTTAATCGTGAGATTGCTTTTCGATTTAGTTATAATTTAGTTACAATTTTGTTTGAGCTGCACATTAAAAGTTTGAAAATATCAGAAACACGAAATATACGGCTAATAGTTAATTGAGTTCTCAATATTCAGTCGAGAGACTTTTCAGCTGAAACCTGCTGACCACTAGTGGAAGCTTCAATTTGTTTAGTTTAGTCAATAATTAGTGTATTAAGGCACACAGCATAAATGATAAAACCTGGTGATTAATAGCATAAGTAGTCTTAAATTTAATTTAGTTCATCAAAACTCAAATCCAGCTGAATTTGTTTCGAAACATATGATAAATACCATATTATGATTTATATAAAATTGACGAAAACACCTTTAATAAATTCTAAATAAGCAAATGTAATATCAGGAGTTCATCAAGCCACAAAATAAAAAATTCCATCAGATTTACACCAAAACAATATATTAAAACCACTCTCAAACCTCTATAATCGTAAGAATGAGTAATCCAAATAAATTTATAATCCTGCGAGTATGAACTCGTCTCGTAGTGTATGAAGGATATATTCATCTTAAAAGGAAGAATTGGTTTTCGACTAAAGCCCATAAATTTAACCGTAATTAACATGAGTTTTAAGGAACCTACGGCCGATCCAACGGTCTGTGCGACCAAATCTGACATTGCTTACACTTGATCAATTATTTTTTATTTTCTTTATTGATTCTGAATTTATTTATTACGCTGGCTTTTATTACAAACCATACAGCTCAGTTCGATAACAATACACAGTTTAGTCGGCCCGATTCGATCCGACCAAATCGAATCAGTCTGTCTGGTCACCACTCTCCAATTTGACGTCGGGCTTAAGGATCGATTCCAGCACATCATCCAAATTATTATAGAATGAGTGTTTAGCTTGGGCCTGGCTAATTTCAGTGAGAGTAATAATTGACAGGATAGGCTATTTACCTTCAAATGCATTGGGGTTTCTAAAATATTTCACGTTCTATGTACAACATATCGTGCCCTGGTCATTTAACGCATATTCGGCATTATTTTAGCAATTTTACATATTTCGATTTATTTAATTAATCGAATTACCATACAATATCTTAACATATGTTAATTCTATTAAATTCGATATACGACCAAGTTGATGAACTTTAATTGAAGATGATTTAGCCAAAAATAGTTTTTTTTAAACTATTATTAATTCCAATGCCATAAAAAGAGTATAGGGTGGTAAAATTATATCGTGTGTGGATCGCGTCCCTATTGAATTATTGTGTCATAAAATCCACCTTATTTGATAAACAGACATGCAAATAAAATTTAATTTGTTGTACATTTGGACATGCAAAATATAGCCGTATGCATATCTATTGCTGTTTACTTCAAAATACCTCTGCGATGCAGTATGTTTAGTCACACAACACTAATTATTTTCTCATTAAACCTACGTATATATGCGCATACAAGTCATACAGTGCATAATGATTATATTTGATAAAATGATTTGTATGTAGTGCGCGAGTATGTATTTACAACACGCGACCTATTGGTAATATTACTATTATACTCGTATATTTTTATTTCAGAAATAGCATTGGACCTGATACAAGTTCCATTTATACAGATGCGTCAATCTATAACGTTGGCTGTGGACTCGGAAAATTATATGACGAAACATCAAACACTGTCGCATATTTATTACGTTGTATACATAATTCGGATAATAATAAAACAATACAAACGGCAATTGAAGGGACACCATGTTCACGATGTCATGATTACAGTATTCGATGTAATATTATCTATCCAGCACTATGCGGTAAATTAAGTTTTATAAATAGAAAAAATCTGCTTATCACAAAATATTACTTGTATGTTGTTATATATGATAGGAAGTACAAAATTTCCAACGAGTGCGATAAACCCATTTTCATATCAAAACCAAGAAGGTAACGTAAATAAATTATTCGATTTGAATGATTCGACAAAAGTTGATATGATCTTATGGTTTTTGGGTATTATTCTGTTTTTGGGACTTTTTGTGTCGTGCTCCATAAAATTGCGGAAAATCTTTTTGCGGAACAATTCAGAGATGGGAGTCGTTGTGTCCGAGAAATTGTATCGTGACCGAGCATAATTTTGATTTCGATATAATAATATACATAATAAGTAGAGAAATGCATAATTATAGATTTCATATTTGTACATATTTTAGAATTTATAAAGGTTGGCTAATTTTACTTAATTTTTTTTTAAGAGGTAAGTTTTAGAAAACGTTTGATACAAATTATTTTGTATGTTTACATGCTGTTATTAATTTATTCGAAATAAATTTCATTGAAAAATTAATAAAACGTAGTTTTATATTTGAACCATTGTATGGCATCCAAAAAGAATAATAATAATAATAATAATAACAGTGTTAAAGGCCATTACTGGCCCCTTACTGAATCAACAATCTGGCTCCAACGGTTTCGATCCTGAGCTTGGTCTTCATACTGTCTTAGACAATCTGAAGAGGCCAAGTCGTTCTCTACATCGTGGAGCCATCGTCGCCTGCAACGACCTCTGCGCCTACCATATGTGACTCTCCTTTCAGAGATCGCTGCACAATTCGTTCCGGATCAGCACGCAGAACGTGACCGAGCCAGCGTACTCGCTGAGATCTAACTTCATGTACAATATCGGGGATCTTCATCAGATCTCTGATCTCCAAATTGTACAGAGCTCGGTATGTACCATCTATTTCGCGTTTAGGGCCGTAAATCACACGCATGATTCTTCTCTCAAATGTAAGGAGCCATCTCTCGTAATCATCCGTCAGCGCCCAACTTTCACATCCAAACATAACAACGGGCCTGATCAACGCTTTGTAAAGCTTCAGCTTCACGGCACTTGATAAGTGTTTAGATTTTAGCAGTGGCCTTAGAGGATATAAAGAACGACTGCCAGCTGCCAGCCGCACTTTAATATCCTCACCCACACTGTTATCGTGAGTGATAAGAGAGTCCAAATATTTGAACCTCCTCACTCCCTCAAACGTGTGGTGGCCACTACTAAAATCTGGTGTGCCATTGTCTCTAAAACCAGAGATCAGGTATTTCGTTTTGGACTCATTGATCTGGAGTCCAACAGAAGCTGAAAACTCTACAAGCGGATCAAGTATTTCTTTCACTCCGTTGCTATTCAGTCCAATCACGCATATGTCATCTGCATATGCAAGCACTTGATTGGACTGGCGATATAAGATGTTGCGCTGAGGTGTTTCAGTTTTACGAAAGATGTACTCCAACATGAGATTAAAGAGTATCGGGGACAGAGCATTTCCCTGCCGAACACCCGAGTTAACTGCAAAAATTGTCGATAGCCTGTTCTCAACTTTAACACAGCATTGAGACTGCGTCACTGTCATCCTACACAGTCGTACCAATTTTGTTGGCATTCCTAGGTATTCCAGGGCAGACCACAAACTCTCTCGATTGATCGAGTCGTAGGCCTGCCGGAAATCCAGGAAAACCTGATGTACGGAGATGGATGTCTCATAATATTTAGATAGAATCATCCGCAGCGAAAAGACCTGATCAGTGACTGATCGATTCGGACGGAATCCTCCCTGATAGTCACCAACCAAGCCCTCCGCCAGAGGAGTGATTCTATCCAACAAAATGTATGACAGTAACTTGTATGCTGTGCAAAGGAGAGCTATACCGCGATAATTCTCACACTTCAAGCGGTCTCCCTTCTTGAAGATGGGGCATATCGCGGCCACTTTCCATTCATCAGGCATAACTTCGGTTCGCCATACTAATCGAATAAGGTCGAAAAGACAGTTCCACAAAGTATCCCCTCCGAATATCAAGAGCTCCGAATTAATGCAGTCCACTCCAGGTGAGCGGTTTCGTTTCATTCTCTGCATGGCCTTAGTGAATTCCTCATGGGATGGCTCCTCAGTGCAAATCTCCGCAGACTGTTTTAGAGGTTGCTCAACAACAGTCTGTGACGCATGATGAACATCAAGCAGCTCAGTAAAGTGTCCACTCCATGCGTCAAGTACTGCGTCGATGTTGACACAGAGGTTTCCATCCCGGTCCCGAATGGCGGTTGACGAAGGCCTGAAAGTATGGTGCAATCCAGTAATTCCTTTAAAGAAATTACGTGAACTACGCTCATTGCTGAGTTGTTGTACTTTCAGAACCTCGGCCTTCCACCATTCTCGCTTCTTCCGTCTACAAATCCGCTTAGCTGCCCTTCTTGCAAGAGCTGCCTTGTTTTTCCTTGCGATTGTGAGACGTTGTTGCACTTCATTATGGGCTATATTTTGTTGATCAACTGCAAGACGACACTCGTCATCAAACCAATCATTCTTGGGTCTGACTTTCACTATACCTAAAGTCTGTTGAGCAGCACTGACAACCGAAGTTTTCAGTACCTCCCAGACAGAGTTCACGCAGTCAGACTGGTAATTAGCTCCCTCAATGTTGTCGCTGACAAGATCCACGATATCGTTTCTTTTGATCTTCATTTATCAGACCTTCACAGTCGAAACGTTCCATCCGTTTCGCTGTGTTCCCCGACCTGTACGAAAACTTCCACCGTAGCTTTGCAGCGACCAAATAATGATCGCTGCCTACGTATTTGGTTGCTGACCGATAAGTTCTCACATCCTGCACAACCCGAGCTCGCCCTTTTGAAATTAACACGTGGTCAATTTGGCTCCGGGATGTTTTGCGAGGATGTGTCCATGTCTCTAGGTGTATCTGTTTGTGAGGGAAGAATGTGCTTGCTACTCTAAGATCATGAGCAATTGCAAAGTACATCATTCTCTCACCATTATCGGTCGCAGTTTCGTGTCGGGAGTACGGACCTATGTTTTCACACAAGTCGGCCTGATTTCTGCCAGCTCTAGCATTAAAGTCCCCAATTACCATTCTAACATCGTGTTCGGGTATAGATCCCATCAGATCGTCCAAGTCATTGTAAAATGAGTCTTTATCTTGGGGCTGGCTGACTTCTGTGGGCGCATGTACACAAATTATCGACAGGTTGGCTAACTTCATGCGCAGGCGAAGCATACACAATCGGTTATTGACTGCTTGAAAATCCAAAACAGCCTTCTTTACCTGCGGCCCAAGAAGAAATCCAGCTCCAAGATTTCCGAGGTCATCTCCACTGTAGAACAACGTATAGCCCTGGGACACATGGTCTCCACTTTGAGGCCAGCGAGTTTCTTGAAGAGCAACGAGTTCCAGCCGATACTCTTTCATGCACGTGATTAGACCCTCCAACGCTCCTGGTTTTGTAAGTGATTGCACGTTCCAAAAGAATAAACTTTTTATAAATTCTAAATTGGAATACTGTATTTGAATAATAAGTCAAAAGTTAGTGCGGCTGGCAGCTGGCAGTCGTTCTTTGGATCCTCTAAGGCCACTGCTAAAATCTAAAAACTTATCAAGTGCCGTGAAGCTGAAGCTTTACAAATCGTTGATCAGGCCCGTTGTTATGTTTGGATGTGAAAGTTGGGCGCTGACGTAGGAGTACGAGAGATGGCTGCACGATGTAGAGAACAACTTGGCCTCTTCAGATTGTCTTAGACATAATGAAGCCAATGCTCAGGATCGAAACCGTTGGAGCCAAATAGTTCACTCAGTAAGCGGCCAGTAATGACCTTTAAAAACTGATTATTATTATACAAATAATTCAAAAATTTAAATATTTCATCAGTGTTCATGGTTCCATCTAAATTTAAAGATGAAATGAATGGTTTATGATAGCTAAAATATTACACATATGTTAGAGATTGAGGTTTATCTAAATATCTATAAAATACTGCATCGAGAGTTGTTCCAGATCTTGTAGTCGATATTGTTCAATCATTATTTAGCTTCAATCTTAATTTGTTGTCCAACAAGTCATTCAGTGGTTGCGCTTCCGGTTTGGTGAAGTTTACTTTGAAATCACCGCTCAATTTATCCCAACATTTGTTCAATAACGCTGCATTCTCTGTAGTATATATACATGTACAGCCAGCCAACATCCTGTATATAAAATCAATGATATTACTGTTTTTATTTTTATTTGGTGATTTATACACAGCTTCAACAAGAATCCGTTTGACGATGCAGAAATTTACTCTGCTATCGTATTCACAAATAAAGCGGTCATATATCTGATTTGACATAAAATCGAGTGACAACGATTCAGTTCTCGCACGTTTGGGCATTTCAATTATCTATAGACATATTCAAAATTAAGCGCATGCCTTCTTTTCTAATTTTATCACCAACCAGAAAAAATCAGTATTGTTGATTTTTTTGCGCCACTTCATCGTAATTAAAATTATTGGGTGAGCGTTCAAGATTTGAGAATTTGAAAACATTTAGCAGATCGTTTTACTTTTCGTTACGCTCCTATTTTCCAACATGCCAACGAACGAAATTTCACTTTCAAACAACCACAGTATCTATATAACCTTTTAGAGCTTTAAAAATGATTTTCAGCGGCGATTCAAAAAGCCTAAAATAACTAAAAAGTAATATTTGATTTCCAATACCACGTATACAGTAGTAGCTAAGGCATTCACGAATAGGGAAATTTTCACTTCGAATGTGAGTCACAATAGCGCGACCGATGGGGGATAAAAGTACGAACGTCCAACATTTACATAGGAAACCCTATATAGACCAGTAACACAATTCTACGGCAGTCAAGCTTTATACACTAACAATATTGTTCCAGAAGTAAACAACAGGTTTTTCCCGACGGTATATTATAAAGAGTACTAACACACAGAGGAGTCACTTGCATTGGCTGTCTTCATCTATAATCAATAAATGGTTATGCTACTTGAATACTATTTTGTGTTTGTCTAATAATTATTCTACGATTGTGGGTTTTACTCTGATGATCCTTTTTGGAATATTCTTTATTAATTTATTAGCTTGAAAATCACTCTCTAGAAAGTGATTACTACACAAGTACACACTGTTGAGTGCGTATATCGATATTTTACAATACGGAGAGTTGCCATCCATCATCTTCTTTAGTTTTCATCAGGTGGGACATGGTGGAATTTCATTTCGCTTCCGTTTTAGACTGATGGCCTGCAGTTTGGAACACAACAGTATTTCACTATTATCAAACTAAAATTCGACAATAGTTAAATAGATTAAAATTAGTTTAATAAAATCAGTTTAAATAAAAATATTATAAAATCAATTTGAAACTTTTGAATTTCAATTTAAAATTGAGACTTTGTGGTTTGCTTACCCCCTTTACCCAACTGGTGGTGAACTCTTGAAATAGTTTTAAAATGTTGGCATTGTAAATGGTAAAATATAATGCGCCTTAAGTTTAAAGAGTATTACTTTGCGGAATACTCTTTAAACTTAAGTGATTAAATCATTTAATAATCTAAATTTGTTAATAATTTTAGTTAACATTTTATTTAGTTAAGCAAAAAGTTTAATTTGATAACATAAGAATGTGTATTTAGAGGGGGCCATGCAATATGTTTGCGGGTGACTCCATGATTTGTAATTACGCCACTGAACGCCATAGATCAATAAAAGTCTGGTGAAAAACGAGAGAGAGAACAAGGATTCACTAGCTGATTATAATTCATAATAATAAATACTTGGCATCAAATCCACAAAACGCCGAAATTCACAGATTTCGCGGATCAATGATGATCAAATGAAAATGCAACAAGGTTTCAAAGATTAGGTACGTTTAAATTGGTTAATTTCATCATAAAATTATTAACATAAATTGTTTAATTGCAGTTAATTTGAGAGTAATGAATAAATCGTATCGCATAAAAATAAACCTGTAATTCTAAAGATATAAAATCCGAATTAAGTTTTATTTAACCAACATTGCGAAATCTTTGCGTAACAGAAGGGAATGCGTGTAAAATACTGAATACACCTAATCCTTTTTTTACACGGTAGATGCGTTCCAGACTTGGTCGTGCAAAAAAAAAATCGTGTAAAAAAAGACAGGAAATGAGGTAAAATAATTGATGTGTTCAAAAACTGTTTTTTGAGTAGAAAATAAAGTAAATATGTATATCTTGTTATTGGGAAATTAAACGAAATGTTTTAGTTGGTGTATTCCCCTAAATATAACAAACAAACTACAGAAAATAATAAAAACACGAATTTACGGGAAAAAAAAGAACTTTTTTGCCGTGTAAAAAAATTCGATCGTGTAAAAAAAGGTTTAGTTTATTTTTTTCTATCGTGTTATTTCAAAACCGTGTAAAAAAAGACCGTGTAAAAACAGGATTAGGCCTAGTTTGCATCACTAATTAATGTAATGTTATATGAGACAAATCGGAAAATACTCGTTCATACCATGGACCAGGCAAAATAGATAGTAAATGTTATTTTCCGAAAATGTCGATAACTATGTTAGACGATTTCGTCATATTTATTTTTAATACATTTATGTGAATTCATATTAGCTTAGCGTTTCTAACATTGGTTGGGAGGAGACTATTTACATTTTTTTTCAAACTCGATACTTATTGCATATGGGGCGCAACTATAAATTAGGAACGAGAGTAAGTTCAACTGAAAAATTATCACATACCAATATCGTATGGATATTATTATGTATCACAAAAATGGTATTTTTATAAAACAAAATAATCGGATTAATGTACAAACGATTTAATCATTTAGTTTGTATATAAATCTCGAACTATTGAGCGAGCGAGTTTCCTGTTTTAATTGAACTGTAATTATCAATTTTTATTTGTTTTAATGAACTATTTTAAAATTCTAATCGAATAGTGTGTATAATTTTAAATTTTGGGATCCATAACTAATGGTAATAATTTATTGAATAATCATTTGCTGTTTATACATATGCTGTATATTGTATATATTCTTGCTTCTGGCAGATTCTCTGAAATTGAAAAGTGCCCTATGCTTTTAATTAAGGTAATTGTAATCAACACGTTGAGTAATATCCATAAATCATATATTTCTCAGAATCCTCATATTTTAACTGTGATTACTCATCAGATAATTATGAGCTATGCTATTTGCAGTATTTAATTGATTAAAATGAATTAGTATTGGTATTTAAATTTTATTTTATTGTGTTAATGATAAATCTTACATTCTAATCGAATGATTCTTAATCGATGTGCCACATCTGGATTATTGTGTTATTTCCCTGATAGCCCGATATAGGCAAAAACAGCTGAAACTGAAATTTTATCCTTTTCAATATACCTGTAATGCAATTCTGATTTATCCAGTTATTATAAGTTATCCAGTAAAATCGTTCATCACTTGCAATACCGTTAATCTTATTCAAACATTAACGTTAGATCTATAGCATCATTGATATATTATGACGATTAATACAATTTTGTTAAGTAATTTGGCATATATCAATTTGAATCTATTTCGAGTAATTCTGAATAGTTAAAATCTTAATTACCTATTAGCCTAATCGGAAATCGAACGACGTTTGAACTATTTTCTTAAATACATATATACATCAGGTTTTGTTTTGTTTATTAAACTTTAACAAAATTTTAAATTTCTAGATTTTCATACTCTGAAGTCTTATTCAATTAACAACAATGAAATTTACCATTTTATAATTATTTAAAACGATTTACTTTGATACCATTTACATATATTATTATTATAATAGTGTTTAAAGGCCATTACTGGCCCCTTACTGGGTCAACAATCAGGCTCCACCGTTTTCGATTCTAAGCTAGGTCTTCATACTATCTTAAATAATTTAAGGAAGCCAAGTCATTCTCTACACTGTGGAGCCAACGTTGCAGAACGTGACCGAGCCAGCTTATTCGCTGAGATCTTACTTCATGTACGATAACATCAACATTTTTGAATATTGTCATTATCGTAAATTGTATACGAAAATAGAGACTAACTGTTCAAATACAAGTAAATATTAAGAAAAATCAAATTAAGTTTCATTTATTGAATAAATATTTATATATAATATTTATCAAATATCATTAAACTCAATGTATCAATGAATTAACGAGTGTTCTGCAGAAGGCGCCGCCGTTCTATATAAATTCATTGGATCAATCAAGAGTCGCTTAAATGGATTTCATATTTGAATAGATAGAGGTTACCTATAATTTATTTTTGGCTAAGCAGCTATATGAATTAAAATAGAAATGTGTAGTACATATTTATTTTATACAATTGCAGAATTAAATCCTGTATAATATGCAACTAGATACAATCGTAAATCATCCGGAAATTGTTCCTGAGCGATTTTATGGTGTGGATGACGGTATATTAGATTACATAAAAGGAGTCGGCCATGCTATAAGTAATACGGCCGCAAATTGGGATGTGGTGCTATTTCTGATCGTTACAGTAGTAATTGTGTTTGGATCTATAATTGTATTTATGTGTTCAATAAAGAAAATATTCAAATTTCAATCGGACATGGAAACTAAGGTGAGTCTGCTAAAATGTACTATTAAACTGATTTTATAGTTAATATTCAAAAAAAAAAAAAAAAATTAGGCACGAGAAGAAATTCGCAAAAAAAAAATGCTCAAGCATCAGCATTTAATACATACGCAAAAATCAATCGAACACGAAGCACACGAAATGGACACACAAATAGCAGAACAAATTAAATCCGAAGAAAATTATAATACACCAATAGCTGCGGAATCATCAAAGAAAACTATTGAACCTTTACGTCATGTAGATGATACAGTTTTTGATGAATGGTTGGAACCACCGCCACCGGAGCCGAATGATGACCAAATGGTTGAAATCGAGATCGATTATTCCGAAATCGATGTTCCAGATACATTTAATATGTGGCCAGAACCCCCAGCGCCAATAGCCTAATGGGATCATACGAATAAATAATTTATGTATTATTAGTAACAAAAATATTTATTTCAGTTCTAACGATATTTGTTATAAAAAATAGAAAATAAATTCCATAATCACATTATATATTTTCTCTTATTTCAATTACCTCAAATTGTTACTTCTGGCTCACTTCCCAAATAACAAATTATAATTGTTACGTGGGACCGACTTCAGATCTACAAAATCAACCATTGGCCCCAAGTATTAGAAAATTTATTTTAAATAAGCAACGAACAAATTTATTTAAATTTTAACGATATTTCTTGTATAAAATCTATTAAACATAAAAACTTTAATAACATATTGTTTTTTAATAAAAATATTCTTAGAAATTAATAAATGCACATTCCGGTCACCTTAAACTGTTACTTCCTTTAAATTTTAGAAATCGTTATTATTGTTTAAGATTGATAATCTTTTAATGAATAATGTTCCTTGTACTTGTTTAGATGCTCTTCCATCTCACTCATTTGTTCCTGTAAATTTTCTGGTACCTCGTAATAAACATCGTTGAACATTTCTCGCCAATCGTGCTTTGGAATTTTCTCAGATAGATTTATCTGAGACAACACTTGTTTTCGCACCGATTTAACGTACGCATTTTCTTCGTCTTCATTAAACCAATTCTTATTTATCATATAATTCTTTAGTTTTGTTATCGGATGCTTTTGCGTGTTCCAAATTTCAATTTCTTCAGCGGCACGGTATGCCGTACTATCATCAGAAGTCGAATGATGTCCAACTCGATACGACATGGCCTCAACTATAATTGGTTTATTGTTTTTATTGACATATTCACGGGCTGCTTTTATTCCATTGTATACGGCAAACACATCAGTACCATCAACTCGTAACGCTGCCATTCCATAACCAGACGCTCGGCTTGCAATGCCATCGCCCTTATACTGTTCTGAGGATGGGGTTGATATAGCAAACCCGTTATTGCGACAAAAAAATATGACAGGGCACCTTAGAGTAGCTGCAAAATTAAATGCAGCATGTGTGTCGCCTTCTGATGCAGCACCTTCGCCAAAGTATGCAATGGTACAGGCGGCATTGTTAGGTCTACGTTTTAGAGCATAGGCCGCGCCTACTGCTTGAGATATTTGAGTAGCTGCATAATATAATGTTTGTTATTATCGTTGTCTCGTAAATTGCGATAAAAATTCTACTTACCCAGTGTACTTGAAATAGTAACAAAATTTAATTTTTTACTTCCGTAGTGAACCGGCATTTGGCGACCTTTACCCAAATCCTCTTTATTCCCAAAACATTGATTTATAAAATCCGATATAGTATATCCTCTCCATACAAGAACTCCTACCTCGCGATATTGCGCGTATACCAAATCTTCTGGTAATAATCCGGCTGCACTACCGATATGGCTAGCTTCTTCACCAAAATTTGTCATATAAAATGAAATTCGGCCCTGTCGTTGAGATTCATACAATATTTTATCCATCGTATTTAGTAGCACCATATCACGGAACATTTTCGTAATCATTTCTTGACTTAAATTCGGATCTTCTTCGGGATGTAAAACCACCCCATTATCATCGTACACTCGATAAATAGGAATTACAGCCGAGACATCTTCGACAGTGGGTATTTTTAATTCTACTTTATAAGTCCATGGAGCACGGGCACCGGGAAAAATCGTCTCATTACTACTATTTGCTACACTCGTTACATTTTCATGAGTACTTGTAACCGTGGACAAGACCTTGAAAAACAATTAAGCAAATTGTATAATTTTTAATTGATTGACAAAAAATTTATTTCTAGTTTATTAAAATTTATATATATTTACCCGTAAATGTGATTTAAATATATTACGAATCAATTGATTTCTAATTAAAGACATTATTGTACAATATTTCCACTAATAAAAACTATAAATTATACAAATAGGCAAGTTCACAACTATTTAATCTGATTTTACGTCAAAATGGTGATAAGCGAATACAATTCGCATAGTAATAAATAACAAGTGTTTCCTTGTGTTAGTAAAATCAAATGTAAATAGAACCACACACGTTTATTTTTAAATTGTAAGGTTTCGGCATAAGTCTTGCGTAAACGATTGTGATATATTGACAGTATATATTGATGTTTAACCAAATAAAAATGTTCATGTAACCTCGATATCAAATTCGCCTGCTTCTCTACCAGTTTTATTCGATCTGTCAAGTAAACAAAAAATATGGGTCTTGGCTGCTCGAATTACAAACTAATTTGAATTATTATTAAAATAAGCACAACCATTCTTTTGAAATGGCAACTGCAGCGGCTAGTGCCAAGACCATGTCTTGCTCGTTTGAGGTATTTGGCAGGGTTCAAGGTATATAGTTTAATTAACAAATCGAAAAAAAAAAAAAAAAAAAATTTTGCTTCGACAATTTCAGGCGTATTTTTTAGAAAATATACTAAAGATAAAGCAAATGCACTAGGAATAACGGGATGGTGTAGGAATACCGAGATTGGTTCGGTAAAAGGTGAAATTGAGGGAGACATTGATAAAATGGCCGCAATGAAAGAGTGGCTGGAGAAAACCGGTAGTCCCAGCAGTGCAATTGATAATGCTCAATTCTCAAATATTGAAACAAACAAACCAAGAAAATTTCAAGGATTTGACATTAAGAAATGAGAGAATTTTGTTAAGAATTTTATATGTGATTTGTGATTATTTATTTAAAATTTGTGGCTAATTACCCTAATGACTGAATAAAGGTCGGCTTCCAAGGCATTGCGACCTATATTTAACTATAATTTAAAAATATATTTGTTTTATATTTTTGATTTAGTTTAACCCTTCGAGCATTAATATATAGGTTTAACCACTCTTAAATTCTTTTCGTTTGTGTTGTAGGTAGTCAAATTATTGCCATAATTATATTGTGACGGGCAAACTTCTGTGATGCAAACGTACACAACATTCAGAACGGGACAATGAACCATAAAAATATTATTACATATATCAAGTTTATGTGGATTTGTTTTAAACTAAACTCAAATTCAGACAGCATTTAAAATAAATTACATAATCCAAATACAAATCGCTTACAAATTTACACAGAATAATATGTACATTTGCATTAAGATTGATTAAAATTTAAATAAAAAGTCAATTTGAATTGAAAATGACACTTGAATTAAGATTGATTAAAATTTGAATTACATAATAATACTGTATTGCGCGAAAAAATGGAAAATTATACCATATTAAGTTCAGTTTAGATCAAATTTAACAATTTATACAATGTAAACTGTTTCACAAAAACTGAAAGAACCCAAAAAAATTTGAATCAAAAAAGATTTCTTGTTAGTACACTACGATGGGCGTATTAATTATAAAAAAACAGTTGGCGATACAAAATAACGATCTTTATTTTGATTTCAGATAATTTGTATAAGCAATTTAGTTTGCTTATTATTCATCATCCTGGAAAAATAGATCCAATAAATTCGAATCCGAACATTGTTCCATTTCCAATCTTTGTGGTTGCTTCCATTTCAATAAAGTTGGAATGACGGTCAAATGAATTCGCTTGTCTGTTCTAAAAGGATTTTTCGTATCCTTCCATCTGAAATTTATTTGTTTATTCCATACATATAATGTATTTAAAACTTAAATGCTATAGTTACATACGTGGGCCGATCGCCAACATTGATATAAAGTAATTTTGTATCAGCTGGTAATGTTCCTAAGTACTTGTCAATGACAGGTTGTGCAACGATACAATCAGGACACCAATCGGAGCTGAATAATATATTGATATCGTCTTGATTTGATAAATCGTTCATATATTTTATAAATTCATCGTATCCTTTTAAAGAAATTTTTTTCGCCATTATAATTTAATGCACTTTACTTTAATGTTATCAATTAATTATAAGACTTGCGTATTCACTGTGTTGTATGGTTTCTTTTATTTATCAACAATCTCAAACCATTAACCAAAATAAAACCACAAAATAACCCAATATACATTTCACACTAAAAATGATTGATATTCCTTTTCGAAAACATGACAAATGGCAGTAAATAAATATATCTGATATGCATGTGAACATAATGCTTCAAATTTGGGAACAGATTTACTATTGACGATTGGAGCCTCACGGATTCCATGTAGCGGAATTTTTCTAAAATAAAACTATCTATCCATTGACGTTTAAAATAAAAATAAAACTTGACATTTAAAATTGAACTATCTATACATTGCCCTTTAAAAACACACAGCCACCTAATTTCGAATACAAAAACAACAACACAAACTTCAAATGGATCGTTGTTTTTAATAATCTTTTTTTCCGCGAGAGGAGATTACCCTACTTTTACAATCGTCAATAGCTCACCAATGATAAGGCCACTATGTATACGGATTTCTGTGAACTGGTTTGTGTCTTAGATAACCGCTTAATACAATAATTGGTGGGTTACCCGGATACAATAATGGTTTAAGTCTTGGGTAAAAATAATTGGTAATGTACTGAAAATAGTTTTTCTGTCAAATTTCAAATGTTAGATGGAAATATTTGATTTTTATTTATAATTTAATTCGTTGGATGCATATGTGATTTTAAGATAAATTTAATTCGCAGTAGGTATATCTGAATTTAAGATGCATTAAATTCGTTGTAGGTATATCTGATTTTAAGATGAATTTAATTCGTTGTAGGTTCTTAACTCAAATATTTCAATTTAGTTTTTTTATATTAGTTGTAGATTTGTTTATAGTTCATAATAAAATATTATTATTATTTGAAATAAATGCAAGAAATAGATTTCAACCTCGGCCAGAGCTTGGCCCATTATGCGGGCAATGTTTGCGGATATGTATATATCAACAGTTTCGGTTTATTTTAAATATTTTAGTAAATAGTAAAATTTTCCCTGGATATTCAAATATTATTAACATTTAAGCAGCGTACATAACATCGGGAGAATTTACCATAGTATTGAGTTGAAGTTAGACGCTGATGCTTTCGCTCAAAATAGTCCATTTTGTTAGACTTGCTAAATTTTTCATTATCAATTTGAGATTGGCTGTGTCAATACCAAATTGTTTATTATTGTGCGTTTTGAGATAACATGTCTTATTTTAGATATTGTAATTTATTATTTCTAGCGGTGATTTTAAATAACAGATAAATTCAATGAAATGGAGCAAAATATGCAAATCGCCATATATGGACTGATTTACCGACTAAACAACAAAACACAATTCCATATTAAACCGAGACATTTTGGAACTATATTGTACTTTTTACTGACAAAGAATCAACATTAATAATTAATTTTAATCAAATGACGACAGGTGATTTCTGGTAGATCGGTATACCGTCATACGAAGGTTAGGTTAGGTAAGGGTGGCCGTCCTAAAGGACTAGCATAGACACAAAATTGGTCCGTAGCTGTACCACATTTGAGTTTCCTCCTTCACTCGCTAAACCATCCTGAGCTCACCAAGAAGCGTTTAAAGTCACGGATCTCGATCTTACTAAGATCCGTGAGGTCATTCAATGGGGAAGTTCCCATAAATTTTGTTCTGCTGTACGCTAGACTAGGACAGGTGCAGAGCAAATGGAGTACGTTTTCCTCCTCCTCCTCATCACCACAGCTGCGGCAGAAATCGTGGGCTGGGACAACCCAGTCTGCTCGCATGTATCCCAATGAGACAATGTCCCGTTATAGCTCCTACGACCATACCAATATGGTGTCGTCGAAGCGATATCAGTTGGTCTGATCTAGACCGGTCAAGACCAGGCCAGATCTGCCTGGTTATTACACACGAACTGGCGTTAGACCATCTGACGTTCGTTTCTTTTATAGCTTCTTCCAGAAGCAGCAGTTTACATGAAGCAAGCGGTATTTTTATATCCCGCTTACTTTGGTTTATTAGGCGTGCTGTACCCTTGCGGGCCAACTCATCTGCCATTACATTCCCTGCGATATTGAAATGCCCTGGCACCCACGTCAAGCGGATGTTGAACTGATCAGCCATCTCATTTAAAGATGCCAGACAGTTCTGGGCTACCTTAGACGTCAGGGAGTATGATTGTAGCGTTTTAATAGCAGCCATGCTGTCCGTAAAAATGCGAATATCCCTCGTAGATATTACATTATACTTCAACCAGTCCATGACTTCCATTATCGCGATCAGTTCAGCTTGAAAAACGCTGCAAAAGTCGGGAAGACGAAAAGAGAGGTTAACCCCTAGTGCCTCACAGAATACCCCGCAGCCAACCCCTCCATCCCTTTTTGAGCCATCCGTGAATGAAGAAGCTTAGCGCCTCATTGTCCATAACCGTTTCGTTCACCCAGTCCTCTCTGGTGGGAAACTCAGTTTGGAATTTCATCTCAACAGATGGCAAAGGAATAGCATAGTCGGTAGCTTCCGGAATACCCCTGTTGCATAGGATAGATGAGTGCCCTGCATTATTACAGGTCCACATAGATATGGATTTGAGCCGAATGGCTGTGCAAGATGCAAGCTGCTCGGCCGCAATATCCAAGGGAGTAAGATGAAAGAGAATCTCCAGAGCTTGAGTAGGTGTGCTCCTGAGAGCTCCACTTATACACAAGCAGGCCGTTCTTTGGACTCTCATCAATAGTTTAAGGTTGGCCATAATTTTTAACGCTGGCCACCAGACAACAACCCCATACAGCAGTATAGGTTTGACCACTGAGACGTAGAGCCAGTGTACTATGTGGGGCTCCATACCCCATCTCTTTCCAATGGCATTTTTGCAGGAGTAGAGCGCTATGGTAGCTTTCTTTACTCTCTCTACGATGTTTGGTTTCCAGCTTAGCTTGCTGTCCAAAATTAGTCCGAGGTATTTTGCTCTATCCGTAAAGATCAAGCGAGTACCATTTAATATTGGCGGGTCACACTGAGGAAGTTTGTGCTTCCTGGTAAAGAGGACCAGCTCTGTTTTCTGTGGGTTTGCATTCAATCCGCAGCCGCGTGCCCACTCAGAGAGATAGCCAAGCGCGCACTGCATGCGCTCACTCAGCGTACTAGGATATTTGCCGAAGACCGCAATAGCAACGTCATCCGCGTAAGCAACCACCTTGAAGCCTTGTCCTTCCAGGTTTAGTAACAGGTCATTTATGACCAAGTTCCAAAGAAGGGGGGACAAAACCCCACCTTGAGGTGTCCCTCTGCTCACGTATCTGGCGGCAGACGTCCCCCCCAGATAAGCTGTCACGATCCTGCCTCTAAGCATATGATCTATCCAGCCTCTGAGTGACCCGTCTACCCCCAGACACGCAAGGGCACGAGTGATTGCCCCCGGTCTGACGTTGCTAAAGGCCCCCTCTATATCCAAGAAGGTTACCATTGAATATTCCTTATATTCAAGTGATTTCTCAATCGGGCCTATAAGGAGTGGAGAGCTGTTTCCACCGATCGTCCCTTACAGTATGCGTGTTGAGATCCCGACAGCTCGCCCGGCTTGATTGAGCCTCTAATATGAGCCTCTATTAGTCTTTCCAGTGTTTTCAACAGAAAAGAAGATAAGCTTATAGGCCTAAAGTCTTTGGGATAGCAGTGAGAGCACTTTCCCGATTTAGGTATAAATATTACTTTTACTTCAGTCTACTTTCTAGGAATGTGACAGAGTTCTAGGCTGCCTTTGAAGATAACTTCCAGCCAGGGTAGGGTTAAGTCAATAGTTCGCTGGATATCCGCAGGGATCACGCCATCAGGTCCTGCCGACTTGTATGGCCCATAGGATATTCCTTGTATTATTGCCCATAGGATATTCCGCCTTTTTACTATATGACTTACGGAGTCTATACCCCTATTTATCATGGGTCTCTCCGGAGCTAGTACCGAGCACTCCGGGAAATGCGTTTCTAGTAATAGCTCCAGGGATTCCTCACTACATGTAGTCCATGAACCATCCGGTCGTTGTAAATAGCCCGGAATGGAAGGACTAGAACATAGTACTTTGCGTAGCCTGGCCGCCTCCGAGGACTCCTGTATATTGCCACAGTAGAGCCTCCAGGCTCTCGTTTTGGCTGCTCTCAGCTCGTACTTATAGGTTTTCATGACTTCCTTATAACAGTCCCAATCCGCAGCAGCATTTGTGTGCCTTGCTCTCTTGAACAATCTCCTGCATTTCATACGAGTACCTTGGAGCTCTTTCGACCACCAGGGTGGTCGAGATTTACCCAAGGGCCTACTGATAGGACATGCACCTAACATGGCCTTATTAAAAGCATCAGATAGCCCGATTACTAGAGCATCAAGCTCCTGTGTAGATGCAGGAGGGTTTGGAACCGATACCGGTAATAAGTTACCCAGAATGGTTCTGAAACACTCCCAATCAGTTTTCCTCCTATTTCTGAAGGGTGGTTTGCTAGTGGGTTTTGTATCCACTTCGTACTGGAGATAACAATGGTCAGAAAAGGAATGGTCTTCGGACACTTTCCAGTTCAGTACCCTCTCCTTAATAAAATCCGAGACAAGTGTGATGTCCAACACTTCCTGTCTATTTTTAGTAATAAAGGTTGGTTTGCAACCGATATTACATATATTTAGATTAGTACTTAAAATAAAATCAAGGAGTAACTCCCCTCGCCTGTTTATATCTGTACTTCCCCAGATTGAGTGATGCGCATTAGCATCACTGCCCATGATAACTCCTACCTTTCGTTTTCGAGCCTCCATTATTGCACTGCGCAACCTACCTGGTGGTATATCCTCCTCCTCGTATGGTAGGTAGGCTGATATTAGCCAGAGATTTTGCCCACCCATCTCAATGCTAGCCACCACTACATCAGCGTTGCTGTAATTTAGTAGAATAAAAATATTCAGATTATTTACTCGGAACCCTCCTGCTTTGGCTCAGTGATACGCCTTGCCCACGCAAGCGTATCCCTATCCCTATCCGTTCTCTGCTCCAACGGAATGTTGCTGATCTTGGAGATCATGCGCCAGGCCCTCTTCCTGGTCTGGTAGTTGACTGACGCTGGAGGGCCAGCATTCGTGCGTCTGCCCTTTGGTTTCGAGGGGCCAGCCTCATTTGGTCCTATGCCCCTTTTTGCACTTTGGAGATAGGGCCTAAAGGCCGATGTCTCCATAGCACTGGTTTCCGGTTTTTTAAGAGCACCGGTCTCTTTTTGTTCACTATTTTGACTTTCCATAATAGTTCCCACGAGTAGGGGAGAAAGGAGGTCCACCTGTGTAGAGATCCGCAATGCACAGGTAAGGCTGCATGATCCGGAGGGCGCCAAGTATCCGGATACACCGTTAGAGCCTGTGCTAGTTTTTAGACTGGGCCCCCAGCCTGGCCGGTTATCAGCACGGTACGGTTGACACCTTAACCCGGCCCAGTTGTTTAGCGCCGTGTTTTCGCCTAATACACCACATAAGAACATGGTGCATTAGTTGCCCGGTGGTCACCACGGGGAGGTAACACGCGCACTTGTGGACGCTGCAAGATACGGAGCTGGCAACAAGTACCAACTTGATTCCCCCAAGACAGCTTCACACCAGACCACCACCGTCATACAAAACGATTCTCATCTCCATATCTCCATGACGGATTATTATCTCTGCTACGGTTTATTTCGGATATTCACAAATGCACAATACCTACTGAAAATCATTTATTTTAATTGACATTATGTATTAATTATATTATATAAAAATCTAATTTTATTATAATATTACATAATTTTATAATAAACTTAAATATCTACACGAAATATAATTAAAACAATATACACAAAAATTATCGGTGACACGGAATCGAAAAATCAAATCAAATAAGACGTTAAAATTCAAAAAGAGCAAACTACAATATGCAGTACATAAGGCTTGTACACGAGTTAGGAAATATTTGCTAGGAAATCATAGCCGATCTCTCTCCCAATCAAATCAACTAAAATGACGAAAAACACGCCCCTTTTTCTCTTCTTTGAGTTGAAATATATTTAACTTTGAGCAAAAAACTCGCAGGTGACCAACTTAATCACACAAAAATTCTCTTAATCACACAAAAATTCTCTCAGAGAGAGATCGGCTATGATTTCCTAGCAAATATTTCCTAACTCGTGTACAAGCCTTTACACTGCGTATTACAGTTTGCTCTTTTGTTAATTTTCAAAAAATTGCATATAATTTAAAAATTAATTATGTTTAAGTTGGTAACCCTGCGGCCCATTTTGCTCAAAGATAGATTTTTTTTAACTCGAGTATGTCAAAAGTAGGAGGGGCTTATATCATTTTAAGCGATTTGATTGATCGAGAGACCGGGAATTATACTATGGTAAATTCTCCCGATGTTATGTACGCTGCTTCAATCATTTCAAGCAGCGTACATAACATCGGGAGAATTTACCATAGTATAATTCCCGGTCTCTCGATCAATCAAACCGCTTAAAATGATATAAGCCCCTCCTACTTTTGCCATACTCGAGTTAAAAAAATTCTATCTTTGAGCAAAATGGGCCGCAGCGTTACCAACTAAAACATAATTATTTTTTAAATTATGAGCAATTTCTTGAATATTGACAAAAGAGCAAACTGTAATACGCAGATACGCAGTGTAACATATATGTACTGCATATTATAGTTTGCTCTTTTTGAATTTTGACGTCATATTTGATTTGATTTTTAGATTCCGTGTCACCGATAATTTTTGTGTATATTGTTTTAATTATATTTCGTGTAGATATTTAAGTTTATTATAAAATTATGTAATATTATAATAAAATTAGATTTTTATATAATATAATTATTACATATTACCAATTTAAATAAATGGTTTTCAGTAGGTTCGCATTCATTCAAAATTCATAATTTGTGAGTATCCAAAATAAACCGTAGGAGAGATAATAATCCGTCATAGAGATGAGAATCGTTTTGTCCGACGGTATGCCGATCTACCGGAAATCACCCACCTTTCGTCATTTGAGTAATATTAATTATTATATTGATTGTTGTTAGTAAAAAGTGCAATACAGGTCCAAAATGTCTCCGTTTAATTTGGAATTGTGTTTTGTTGTTGTGTAGTAAATCAGTGAATCAGTCCCAATGCGGCCATATCAATATTTTAATCCATTTCGATAAATTTATTTGTTATTTAAAATGACCGCTAGAACTAATAAATTACAAAACCTAAAATAAAACATGTTATCTCAAAACGCACAATAATAAACAATTTGGTATTGACACAGCCAATCTCAAATTGATAATGAAAAATTTAGCAAATCTAACATAATGGACTAAATTTTGAGCGAAAGCATCAGCGTCTAACTTCAACTCAATACTATGGTAAATTTTCCCGATGTTATGTACGCTGCTTCACTGTGTTGTATGGTTTCTTTAATTTATCAACAATCTCAAACATTAACCAAACTAAAACCACAAAATAACCCAATATACATTTCACACTAAAAATGATTGATATTCCTTTTCGAAAACATGACAAATGGCAGTAAATAAATATATCTGATATGCATGTGAACATAATGCTTCAAGTTTGGGAACAGATTTACTATTGACGATTGGAGCCTCACGGATTCCATGTAGCGGAATTTTTCTAAAATAAAACTATCTATCCATTGACGTTTAAAATAAAAATAAAACTTGACATTTAAAATTGAACTATCTATACATTGCCCTTTAAAAACACACAGCCACCTAATTTCGAATACAAAAACAACAACACAAACCTCAAATGGATTGTTCTTTTTAATAATCATTTTTTCCGCGAGAGGAGCTTACCCTACTTTTACAATCGTCAATTGACGATTGGAGCATCACGGATTCCACGTAGCGGAATTTTTCTAAAATAAAATTAGCTATCCATTGTCGTTTAAAATATAAAAAAACTTGACGTTTAAAATAAAACTATCTATCCATTGACGTTTAGAAACACACAGCAACCTAATTTCGAATATAAAAACAACAACATAATATATATCATGCTTCAAATGGATCGTTCTTTTTAATAATCATTTTTTCCGCGAGAGGAGCTTTGCCTACTTTTACAATCGTCAATAGCTCACCAATGATAAGGCGACGGTGGCGCCACTTTGTATACAGTGGATTTTTGTGAACCGGTTTTTGTCTTAGATAACCGCTGGGTTACCCGGATACAATAATGGTTTAAGTCTTGGGTAAAAATAATTGGTAATGAACTGAAAATAGTTTTCCTGTCAAATTTCAAATGTTAGATGGAAATATTTGATTTTTATTTATAATTTAATTCGTTGGATGCATATGTGATTTTAAGATGAATTTAATTCGCAGTAGGTATATCTGAATTTAAGATGCATTAAATTCATTGTAGGTATATCTGGTTCTTAACTCAAATATTTCAATTTAGTTTTTTTATATTAGTTGTAGATTTGTTTATAGTTCATAATAAAATATTATTATTATTTAAAATTAATGCAATAAATAGATTTCAACCTCGGCCAGAGCTTGGCCCATTATGCGGGCAATGTATGCGGATATGTATATATCAACAGTTTCGGTTTATTTTAAATATTTCAGTAAATAGAAAAATTTTCCCTTGATATTCAAATATTATTAACATTCAAACTCATACTAAAATTGGGAACTCCTCAAAGCCGCTATTGTGCGTATTAAGTAATACAGCGAAAATATATAGTGCATTAATTTCAAAAGCGTTAATTTTTATAAATTTATACATTTTTAATTTAAAAAATTACCACTTTGATTAAAGTAGCACGATATTTAGTTTATAAAATTCCCACCTTCGAAAATAATGGCGCTACTAGTACTTGGTGAGCTATACTAAATGTAAGTACTGTGTTTAGATCAAATTTAACAATATATCTATCCAATGTAAACTGTTTCACAAAAACTGGAAGAACCCAAATGAGTTAATTTGAATCAAAAAAGATTTATTGTTAACGTAAGAACCGTAAAAACAGTTAGCGATGCAAAATAACGATCTTTATTTTGATTTCAGATAATATGTATGAGCAATTTAGTTTGCTTACTATTTATTCATCACCCTTGAAAAATAAATCCAATAAATTCGAATCCGAGCATTGTTTCATTTCCAATCTTTGTGGTTGCTTCCATCTCAATAAAGTTGGAAGGACGATCAAATGAATTCGCTTGTCTGTTCTAAAAGGATTTTTCGTATCCTTCCATCTGAAATTTATTTGTTTATTCCATACGTATAATGTATTTAAAAGTTAAATGCTATAGTTACATACGTACGGAGATCGCCAACATTAACATAAAGTAATTTTGTATCGGCTGGTAATGTTCCTAAGTACTTGTCAATGACAGGTTGTGCAACGATACAATCAGGACACCAATCGGCGCTGAATAATACATTTATATCGTCTTGATTTGGTAAATCGTTTATATATTTTATAAATTCATCGTATCCTTTTAAAGCGATTTTTTTCGCCATTATAATTTAATGCACTTTACTCTAATGTTATCAATTAAATATAAGAGTTGCGTATTCACTGTGTTTTATGCCTATGAATTTATGGTTTCTTTTATTTATCAGCAATCTAAACCATTACCCAAAATAACCCAATATACATTTTACACTAAAACATAATGCTTCAAGTTTGTTTAAAAGTTAAATATAAATTTCAAATCGATTTCATAAGAATAATCGAGTGTTATTTTAAATTTTGTACGACATTTATATATTTATATGTATAAAAAAGGCCAGTAACATTTGATTTGTTGATTTTAATAGTGCATTATAATAAACGCCGCCCTTGATTTTCAACAACACCACCACATGACCACATATTCATCAAATAGAAATTCGACGCAGAATGCAGATTCGATTGTGATTTGATTACTATTGTGTCATTATTGTATTCCACAATTCATAAAGATTTCCATGTTAATTTTAAATAAATTATTGTACAGTGAAAACTTTGGATATTTTGGTGGAAATATTAAATAAATTTACAATTCTATAGAAAGACATTACAATAATACAAACTATTATTATTAAAATATAAATTAAGTTCTTTAAATTAGATATTATTGGTGTTTGGTTTGCAAATTTGGAAAACCATAAGTTTTGTAATAAAAATGTCTTCAAAAACAAAACCAGAATATAAAGTGCGAATTAATCCAGAATTTGTACCAGGTAAAGTTGAATTAAATAATATTCATAAAGGGTAATCCAAGAAAATTATGTTATACTTTCAGCGAACGTGAAATCTCTACACGATCATTCTTATGCCACTGACGACCACAGCGTACGGATCGAGATAAAACAGATTAAAGAAACATGCCAGATAATTTTAAAAAATCAATCTTTAATTATGAAAAATATTGCATCTATGAAACATGAATCTAATATTGGTATATCCCATAATTATGAAGCGGACAGTGTGGTGGTAAATAAAAAAAATCCAAAAACAGAGCGAAAAGAACCGCCAATAAGCAAAATACGAATTAAACTACCATGTTCTACTGTCAAAGAAGTGGAAGACCTAGAAGAAAAAATTCAAAAAAACGAACAATTTGAAAGTTTTATGTTACAGTATTTTATAAAGGTACAAGAATATGAGCTACCAAAATTTATAAAATCTGCAATTCAATCGGTAATGACTGATGAAGTGGCTAAATCGTATACCTGGTACGGATTAAATCACAATCGTTGTATTAAAGATTTTAAATTGATATCAATATTATTAGGTAAGATAATAATTATGATATACCTACTTTTCATTACAGAGATTTTATAAACCCAATTTTATATATTTAATTTTTAGCATTAGCGAACAAAAAGTTTCCGCAAGCACCAAAGGAGATCACTGTAAATTTTATGAAAAAATACTTCCTTACTTGCAAGGATAAATCTAGAAAGAAACAACTCAAACTTAGCAGAACTCAAGGACTCGAAAAGGCAGAAGCGTCAATTCAATCATAAATTCATTTAACATAATATAAATATAATAATATACATTTTCTTGAATTATCAGATTCTATCAGTCTATACGCTTTCTAAGTACAACATTAATAATCTATACAACATTACAACACGTACATACGAGCCAAAGGTGATTAAATTTGTTTATGTGTGAAATTGCCTAGTAATTTTAGAGTCGACATAGGTAGTTTAGGTACCCTATAAACCAGGTATAGTCGAAAACGACAAACAATATGAAAATTATTTTCTGCTAACTGTCGAAGTGCCGAATCATTATTTTATTACTACCCCTTTTAAACTTTTTGTTTGTGAGTTTTAATTGACAGTTTAAATGTTTCTTTATAAAATAAATTTTTATTATGACATTTATAACTTTGAACTGAAAAAACGACAGGAGTAAAAAAAATGGAAAATTCCATTAAAACGACAGAGACAACATTTTATTTTTTTATATAACAACCAATGAATTTCATAAATTTAATAAATTTCTTTCAAACTTATCGAAATCTAAATAGAAATGTATTTATTTACTTTACTAAATTTTACACCAAAAAAGGTTCGCATATAAATTGTCTATATCACAAAACGTAATACATATTACTGTACCATAAAAATCGCAAAATACTCAAATTGCCTCAGTGTGCATTCGATATTTCTTATCCACACACATTTTCTAGGTATTACTAATACATACAATAGGATATTTTAGTGGAAATATTTTTGCTTTCTCTCACACATCAAGGGAATCTGTATATTCGTCCCGTTCTGGTTTTATTATCAGTAAATTTTTCGTAATGGAAATCAGGAATTTTCAACGCTCCTTGGTAAGCTCAGGACGGTTCGACGATATAGGAATAGGAAACTGAAATGTGGTATAGTTACTGACTTGTGTTTATGCTAGTCCATTAGGACAGCCACCCTAACAAAACCTAACTATAAGATGACTCGATCTTGAATTTAATAATTGTAGTAATTTAATTAATTAAAATTAATTAAAACAGTTTTAAAGGCCATTACTGGCTGTGTCCATGTCTCTAGATGTATGTGTTTGTGAGGGAAGAATGTGATGCTACTCTAAGATCATGAGCAACCGCAAAGTACATCATTCTCTCACCATTATCGGTCGCAGTTTCGTGTCGGGAGTACGGACCTATGTTTTCACACAAGTCGGTCTGATTTCTGCCAGCTCTAGCATTAAAGTCCCCAATTACCATTCTAACATCGTGTTCGGGTATAGATCCCATCAGATCGTCCAAGTCATTGTAAAATAAGTCTTTATCTTGGGGCTGGCTGACTTCTGTGGGCGCATGTACACAAATTATCGACAGGTTAGCTAACTTCATGCGCAAGCGAAGCTTACACAATCTGTTATTGACTGCTTGGAAATCCAAAACAGCGTTCTTTACCTCCAGTATTGAATAATTTGTATTAATTGTTAAGTGATCAATAAACATCAAAGCAAGCAAATTTGATAATTTATTTAGTTTAGTTATCCCGGGGTCTAACTATGCAAATTTGCTGATATTTTCTCTCATGATAATTTATGTTTGTATGTGTTTTTGGGTATAACCCGGGGTCTACACTATGCAAATATGCTGATATTTTCTCTCATGAAATTAAATTTACCAATGCATGTGTAAGTATATTATACATATTTTGACATTCTCAGCAAATTATCAGGAGGCTATTTCACGAACAAATTATCATGAAATTTTTACGAAATGTCACTATGTTTTTAATTTTTTTCATAGCTGCATAAAAAAAATATTTACGATTTTAAAAACCTACTAATATTCTGACAGTATTCACCGAATTTTATTTGACATTTGAAGAAATTATCATGAGGGTAAAATGCCCAGTTATGATAATTTTTTAACAAATATTTATCAATACATTGAAAAAAACACATACAAACATAAATTATCATGAGAGAAAATATCAGCAAATTTGCATAGTGTAGACCCCGGGTTAATAAAGTTTGATATAAGTTGAGGCACAGATTGTGACTTTTATATTAATGTTGTTGCCTACTATTTAAATATTGTATTAACTAACACGTCTTATTTTAGTTTAGTTAGTTCAGCCGATTGAGACCTGCAAATCTTTATTTTTATTTCGTTGTTTTTGTTGCCAGTAAAGTTTTCATAATGTAAAAGTATGGAAAGCGCCTTTCGTGGAAAAACTGAACAAAATATACAAGAATAATGACTTTTGTGATAGGTATTGACTATGGAGGAAATAATAAATAATTACACATAAATTTATAGATAATCAGTAATTTTGTTCAATACAGAAAACACCCTTGTTTGCTAAAAATTTTCACAGATCTGTTTTTTAGTATTCCAAAAATCAATCATAAACGTGATGTTCCAATCGTCAATACTCAAAATGAGTCGACCGTAGGTAAAAACATTTATATGTTTCGATATTAATCATGTTCACAGGGTCTATTATATATAACGCACGTCAAATTTTGCATCATATATCTGCATTTCGTATCGGTATACAAATTTTGACGAATTTTGTAAATATGTATTTGTAAAATTAAAGAGAAATATGGTGGTATGGTAGTATTTTATTAAGTTGTGTCATAAAAGTGATATCTTTCCTGCCCAACCCAAAATTTTTTATTTTATTTTATTTTTATTTTAAGTTTAATTTTTATATAAAAAAATAACAAATAAAAATAAACAAAATAATAAAGTTAGTGGTTTTTGTTTTAAGTAATGTAAGTAAATTAATTAAAATGTAATAAATTACGACAACACAAAAATTACGATGTTCAAAATTTGGTTGGCTTTAAAGTAATCATATGAAAAAAAATAATTTTTTTTTACTTCAAAATGGCTGATTTAAGTAAACTTTGAGTTCAGAAAAGATAAAAGAAAATATTTTTTTTTATATTAACTAGTGGATTATTACTAATAAATTAATTTAATTTGCATTTTAGTGCATATTTAGTTTAATCTATATTTAATTTTATTTTAGAACATATTGAGAGTTGTATAAAAAGACAACAAGACAAAAATGCAGACTATAAAATGTGTTGTTGTTGGCGATGGTGCTGTTGGTAAAACATGCCTTTTAATTTCGTACACAACAAATAAGTTTCCATCAGAATATGTTCCAACCGTGTTCGATAATTATGCGGTAACAGTTATGATTGGCGGGGAACCGTATACACTAGGATTATTTGATACTGCTGGTAAGTATGGTGTAGTAATGGCTACCTCTATATGATTATTAGAAATGGGCGAAACCGGTTGTTGGGAATTGGAATACGGCAAATACCTATATTATTTTTTTGTAATTTTCCAAATAAATAATTGAAAATTTAATTAGCTAGTTGGGGTAATAAAGATCATAAGCAAGACACCTTATCAATATGACTAATAAACATTATGTATGTTAATTTTTAGATAAATAATTTTATTAGAAATATGTATTAAATTGATAGCTAGAAGTGACATTGACAGTTAAATTTTGAAGATTTTAGCCAAAACATTTAAGTCAATTAAGCAATACTTTCAAAACAGTATTTCTGTTTTAACTTTTAACGCAAAATATTTACAATACACAATAATTTTAAGCTAAGCAATCAAAAAAGCTAAGCAATGTTTAAAAATTAAACTTGCACTGTGCAACTGGTCATTATTCTGAATGAAAATGTGAAGGAAATAATCCAGAATTTTTTGGGATCTATTTATTAGCTTGATTAGTTCAATCGAGTCATTTGTCCTAAGTGTAGACATAATGTACGTCAAAGATACATTTAATATAATAAACGAAGCGGTGGGAATTGCCATTGGAATGCAAATTCAAACAATAATATTTTAGATGAGAAATAATAATTAATTTCTTATATAATCACAAAATGAAAAATAGTCATGTGTAAATATATTATATTGTATTTAATTATAGACAAAAATATCTAATCTTAAATTTGAAGTGGCCACAATTATTTGGAATGAATAATTATAATTAAAATGTTAGGCATTGCATGAGATAATTTAAATAACTGTTTGTATTAAGAATATTTGATCGAGCTATTTCAGACCCTAACCAAACGATTAGTGCAATGTGTTCTTGATCTCTGTTCCATCTGAAATTAATACGTTATATTTTTTTTCATTTTAGGTCAGGAAGATTATGATCGTTTGAGACCATTATCATATCCACAAACTGATGTATTTCTTGTATGTTTTTCGGTTGTGAGCCCTAGTTCATTTGAAAACGTAAAAGAAAAGTGGGTACCCGAAATAACACATCATTGCTTAAAAACACCATTTTTACTAGTTGGAACACAAATTGATTTACGAGATGACAATAGTACGTTAGAGAAATTGGCTAAAAATAAACAAAAGCCAATAACGAATGAACAAGGCGAAAAATTAGCTAAGGAATTAAAAGCCGTAAAATATGTCGAATGTTCAGCTTTGACACAGGTACACGAATTTTTATAAATATTATTTATGTACTGTATGTAATTATAATGTTTCACAAAATTTTAGAAAGGATTAAAGAATGTATTTGATGAAGCGATTTTAGCCGCATTAGAACCACCATTAGAACCAAGAAAGAAAAGATGTAAAATCTTTTAAGCAGCAAGATAAAATATTACACAAGAATGAAAATATTCCAAAAATCTTACATAAAAAAAAACATTTCATATATACATTTTGATTAACAGTGCAATACTACATAAAATAGTTTGGTTTTAAAATGTGTTTTCTAAATTTAAAATCGTAAAAATATTTTTTAAGAACGTTTTTATTGTTGTGTGAACGTTTTTTAGTTTTTCACGCTTTAACATTAAAAAAAAGGAAACCAGTTTCCTGTAAATTGTACTGTTAATATTAAAGTTTATATATACATATAATAAATAATCACACTTTAAATTGAAAAGGAGTAAGCAAAAACAAAAAAAATTATATAAAAAGGAAAATGATTATTGTAAATTAAGCAAAAAAAAAATTATTATATTTAGAATATGTATAGGATATATTAAAAAAAAAGGATTGATATATTAAACAAAGTATTTTTTGATTAAAAAAAGAGATAAAATATTATGTTAAAATTAAATATAATAATGAAACATATATTTATATAATTATTATTTTATGTTTTTAGCATTTATAAATTAACAAATTTATTATTATTTTTTTGAAATGTATTTTTCTGTTTTTTTTTTTAATTTGATTAATTAAAATTTTCTCAAGTATCACCGAATGACGAGGAAACTAAAAGGAAGTAACGTAATTTTCAAAAGGATTAAGACTTTAAAATTAATAAAAATTTTGTTAAATTAATTTTTTATTAGCTTTGCCGATAAAATGGTTTATTTTTTTGTAAATTCTAAGTTAAACACAAAATAAACGTAACACTTTTTACTCAGATGCTAAATTATAAAAAAAAAAAGTGAACTGAAACTTCTATAATAAATATATTTATGATTACCATCACACAATCATTACAGCATTAATAAAATTATTAAATTATATATAAATATATGTATATATATATTACATATATACATATGTTTACGGCATTTCTTAAGAGCGTTATGAATAATAAAAAATTAAAATAAATAAAAACAATGTAATTATTAACATTTTTTATATAATAAATATTTTAATTTATAAATAAAGGAAAAAAATAAAAAAAATGGTTTGTTTTGACTTTTTATAATTTATTTATTAAACTACAATATTTTTAATACATCGATCAAAGTTTGTTATGTTCTTAAGGTTGGTGCAATATCATCTTTGGCCTGGATCATTTTCAATTCGGCTTCTTGTTTTGCCGGACGAATCACAGTAAAATAGCGATGGACTCGCCAGCCCAGTAAATACATTCCATATGTGGTTAATCCTATGCATGTTAATACTACACCTTTGTGGAGCTTATCAAGCGCCTGGGCTGTACTACGTTTTCTTAGTACCATTTTAATTGATTTCGATTTTATTTGTTTTTAACAATAATTTATATGTGGTAATTTGCAAAAAAAGAAATTATTTGACAGTAGATTGGCATGTAAAGTGACGTTTGTTAATAGTTTACGGTTTATTCCAAAGAGGGAAACAAGTGACCATATTAGTTTATGGTGAAATTTTTATTCGCGGGATACAAATTTGTTAGGTCGAGTCGAGTAAACTACAAGATGGCTCGACTCCGTTTTTAGTTAAAGATAATCTGGGTTGAACTGTTAACACAAACGCGCAAAATGAAAGTAAAAGCTAAATTATATAAATGAGTCGAAATGTTTCCATATAAAGTAGACTAATGTGGTCATACATTTAATTGAATAGCTATTTGCCCATTAAAAAATATTGTAGTGTTACAAATGCACGTTTAGCGAAGATAAATAATTACTTTTTCAACAAAATTGCAATAACGTTACAAAGTACAAATTTAAAATGGCGTTAAATGGAACGCAGCAATTTAATATTTAACAAATTTATTTTGTTAATTATACCGTAGTGTCATCTATGTGGTAATATTCGAAAACGAAACTATATGTGTTATACAATTAGTATGTAAGTGGTATAAAAATAATGTACATTATATTATTTTTTGCGCCTGTCAACTAGGCAATTTTGCAATTTATAACATTTTTTATCCATCAATTTTTCTTAAATAATTTCGGGTTTGTTTTTATTTAAATGTTATAAGATATAATTAAAACAAATCTAAGACATCTTATTAATTATTATTAAAAATTTATGTTAATTGTAATTACGGGGAATGACCCGCTAGTGTATAGTTAATTTAATAAAAGTTTTTCTTCGAATAATGTTGTTTTTATTTTAGGGTGTTAGTACCTATTGCACAAAGTAAAATGATTGATTTATTGGAAAAGTAAATATATTTGTTTAATTATTGTCACTTAAAAAAAACATTAAATATAGGAATATAAAATATTAATAAAATAGTGATTAAGACAAATAGAAGCTAATTTAAAATCAGTTACTCCTACACATTTTGTTATGCCAGCTTCAAGCTCCCCATCACAATTTAATAATATCAATAATAATAACAATAATAATAAAACAAATAATAATGGTAATTCGGGAAATTTTAATACCAAGAAAAAACCATTTTTATTTTTAACAAATCTATTGAGACGAAAGAAAGTATTGGAAATTGATGATCTAATGTTTGACCGTGAAATGAATCACAGGGCTAGATCGGAACCATCTGGTAAGTAAAGTATAGGTTGAATCTGTTCTTGGAGTGGTCAAGTATTTTTTTAATTATATATTTAGATCTAAGATCTATAAATTGCATAAATTACATTCTTCTACTCAGTGATATACTAGTTTGGTATCCGTTCTAAATATTTTCACGAAAATTTCTAAATTTACTTATCCAATTAACAAATGATTATTACTTGTACATAGGTTAGGTAGGTCGGGTGCAATTAAAAATTACATAGAAAAGACTACTGTCTTTGCCATGCAAGGGTCAATATAACATGTGTATAAAAGAGGTTTAATAGGATTAATTTAATACTACAATTTTAGTTTTAACGTCAACGAGGCTGAAGAATAATTGAATAACCAACTAAAATTCGTTAAAGTATTATCGATAGTCAAGTTCTTTATATTTTTTTACCAAACATGAAATTAGCTCGTAATGTCACATTGTTCAATGTGTTCAGTAAGGCACACCTGTTTGTGCGAAAGTACCCCAATCTGGCATTGTTGTATATAACGAATAAAATTTATTTTCCAATGGAATGATAAGGTGTTAGATAATGTTGACTCAGAAGATTATTGGCACACACCAACTAGGCTTTGGCAACGTTTGTATATATACAACATATTATCAGCTTGCTGTATTTAATAAAATAAAGTAAAGTAACTTTCGAAATTCTGGTTACACGTTTGATTTAGGCTTGCCCCCAGAATATGTACTATTTGAAAATTTCCTTGTAATATTTGTCTTTTTTGTTTATGATTAATATAAGTTTATCATCGTCATGAAGAATACTTCTTAGGTTTAGTTACAGCGGTGGAAACAAATAATTCTATAACCTTAGTCTTGTAGATTATATCAACCTCCACTTTACTGCTAATTAGCTCTTCCGAACTGTTAATTTGCTTAATACATATAGATATAAGTTTATTGTATAAGCTTTTGTAAAGTTATAATGCAGCCAAAGTCCCGTGGTTTTGGTGACTATTTACATTGCTCTCTAAAATCATAGTGATTAATACTATTAATAACTACTTCTTTCTATCACGGCCAATTTTTATCTCGCCAATTTGGCTCAGTTTTGTATCAATGAACAGACACTTTGTTTTTGAACTGAGCCAGATTTTCATCCATTTCGTACATTCAGTAGATAAATTGAAAATTAAAATCCCTGATGTCAGATGAATTGGCAGCGTTTTTGATTTTAATAATTTTATCAGAATTGCTCAATGGAGTGGGTTGGATATCCTAGTATCCTTCTAACTCATTTGGCAATGATGTATCGACGACTATGAGTAATAGTGAAGAATTTCTTTCTTTTTGAATGATATCTTAAAGATGATGTAAACAGATATTTTACTTACATTTTGGAAATAAAATGTTTAGCTTTTTGAAATATTACGTTATGAATCCTCCTTGCTGACTGAATTAGTTCCAGATTTAACGTAATGATTTGCAGTTAAGGCTATTCGTGTTAATAAATGCTGTTGGTCCCCTTCAATCGAGGGACAATCATTTGACAAAGCTATGGGTATTGGTGTAGTTCCCATTAATACGATGATACTGTGTATCACTTGAATGTTGGCTTTTTTACCTCAATTTGAGTTTACATTCATTAATTTATCATTGTAATCAAATGAACAATTTTGGTATTGACTAATGTAAATATGAATTATAATTTTTTCACTTTGCTATTTAAATTATTAACAGGTCGCACAATGTATATAAGCTAGTATATAATACAACAATCGACGTTAAATAAAATATTATAAACTCATATAACCTTTTTTAAGGCAACAATAAAAGAACCTTTCTGGTCTGGTAAAAATCGAACTCTGATTTTATTTTATTAAAAACAAAAATCAACAAAATATAAAATCAATGATTACTTATTTATAAAAATTAAATCTAATTTTGTACGCAACCATTAAAATCTAAAGTGCAAACGAAAACAATAAAAATCTAAATGGTACAAAATAAAAATGAAAAATGAAGATCAAAATGAAAACACTACAAATACTCCCCCTCCAGAGAGATCGAAGATCTATCGAAGAAAATATAAGAAACGAGAAGGGGTCCTGGATACACGACCCGAACTTGTAGTCCTTACACTTTTTGGTGCAAGATCGAAGTGAACCTTTTTTTTACTTTTCGGCCCTGCAGCAAGTACCCCAGGCACGTTAGCCGAAATAGAAGGTTTTGGTTCGAGAGTCGGTAAAGATGGTCCAGTATTTGTAGTCAGTGTTTGCTGATTGTCGGTGAAACATGGTTTCAGTCTGTTGATTGAAATTTTGGTGTGTCTTCCGTTCAAATCTAATGTATAAAATTTTGGTGTACGGTCAATTACTAAAAATGGTCCTGTATATGGTGGTTGCAGTGATCTGCGTACTGCGTCAGTTCGTAAGAAAACGTGCGAGCAAGTATGCAGATCTTTACTGATAAAAATTTTGTCCGTTGCGTGTCGCGATGCCGGTATAGGTCGTATTTCGTCAAAGTGTCGTTTTAGATTAGTAACAAAGTCTGATTGTAAAATTTGTTCGTTCCTAGGATCTAAAAAGGTACCTGGAACTCGAGTCGTAAGCCCAAATACGAGTTCAGCAGGTGTTGCTTTCAGTTCGTCGCTGTACGTCGTTCGTAGTCCAAGTAAAATTGAAGGGAGAACACTAGTCCAATCTGTTCGATCGTAGCACATAATGGCAGACTTGATGACACGGTGCCATCGCTCGATCATACCATTACATTTTGGATTGTAACTAGTTGTTCTCCGTCGCTCGAATCCAAGTAAGTTTGCCAGTTCGTGAAAAAGTTGCGATTCGAATTGCATGCCTTGGTCCGTAACAATGGACTCTGGCACACCAAAGCGAGCTATCCAATTAGAGTAGACAGCGAAGGCAACTGTAGCAGCAGTAATATCAGGAACTGGAATCGCCTCGGGCCAGCGGGTGTATCTATCAATCAATGTAACGCAATACCGCTGATTATCAGAAACTGGTAATGGACCAATGATGTCGAGGTGAATAATCGAAAAACGTTGAGAAGTTAATTTGTATGTGCTAAGCGGAGATTTTGTGTGACGAGAGACTTTAGCCTTTTGGCAAGCTACACAGTTTTGAGCCATTTTCTGGACGTCTTTATTAATAGATGGCCAGATGACATTCTGAGTCAAAAGTTTAATGGAAGCTTTGACGCCAGGATGAGAAAGATTATGAAATGCATCGAAAACTTGTTTTCGGAAATTAAGCGGAATGAATGGTCTAGGTGTAGCAGTTGTAGTATCGCAATGTATTAGGGTTTTCGAATTGAATGAAATAGGGAATTTCTCAAATTTGAGAACCGAATTACTCCTTAAGATTTCTTGGAATTCTTCGTCATTAGTCTGAGCATCTGCGATGATAGCATAATCAATACTTTCAGGAATAGAAATTTGATTAATGCGTGAGAGAGTATCTGCAACGATGTTATCCAAACCAGAAATGTGTTGGATATCGGTTGTGAATTGACCAATGAAATCTAAGTGTCGAAACTGACGAGGAGATGCTTTTTCCGGATTCTGACTAAATGCGTGAACGAGTGGTTTATGATCGGTATATAGTGTAAACGTACGACCTTCGAGAAAATGACGAAAGTGTTTAACACCAGAATAAGCCGATAGAAGTTCGCGATCATAAGCACTGTATTTCTTTTGCGTATCATTGAGACGTACTGAAAAGAAACCGAGTGGTTGCCAAGTATCCGAAATTAATTGCTGAACTACAGCACCAATCGCTGTATCGGAAGCATCAACCATGATGGCCAGAGGTGCTGATGATGAAGGATGAATTAGTAATGTAGCATCGGAAAGTTTAATTTTGCAGTTATCGAACGCTTCTATAGCTGCTGTTGACCACTGTATTGGAACGCGACTGTTCTTGGTATAACCTTTTAGATAATCATTCAGTAATGCTTGGTCAGCAGCAGCACCCGGAATGAAGCGTCGATAAAAGTTGATCATACCTAAAAATCGTTTCAGTTGTTTAACAGTCTGTGGTCGTTCGAAATTTTTGATGACTTGAACCCGTTCATGCGATGGTAAGATACCTTGTCCAGTTACCGTATGGCCTAAAAATTGAATTTCATGTTTAGCAAAAGTGCATTTGTCAATATTTACTACTAGTCCATGTTCTTCAAATTTAGCAAAGGTCATTTTAATATGTTCGAGATGTTCGTCATAATTTTTAGAGGCAATGAGCACATCGTCCAAATACACAAAACAGAAATCAAGTCCTAGTAGAATTGAGTGCATAAGACGTTGGAACGATTGTGCTGCATTGCGAAGTCCAAAAGTCATCCTACAGAATTCAAAAAGTCCGAAAGGTGTCGAAATAGCTGTTTTTGGAATGTCCGTCGGTTCGATAGGAATTTGGTGGAATGCCTGGACAAGGTCTATTGTAGAAAAAATAGAGCACCCTTCGAGTCGTTGTGTAAAGTCCTGGAGATGTGGAATAGGATATCGATCCGGAATCGTTACACGGTTAAGAGCTCGATAATCCCCACATGGTCTCCAGTCTCCATTCTTTTTTAACACGAGATGTAGAGGACTGGACCAAGGACTGCTACTAGGTCTGCAAATCCCGAGTTTCATCATGTTTTCGAATTCTGTTTTCGCGATGATGAATTTGTCCGGTGCCAATCGTCGTGGTTTGCATGCAACCGGTGGTCCGTACGTCTCTAATTTGTGAGTCACGTTGTGTTTGGTGTTGTCGATGTTTATGTGTCCGTGAATTACTGTCGGAAATTTAGAAATTACTTTGAAGACTCCTGAGTCCATCACTGACTTGTCGATCCTAGACAATGTAGAATTATCATTGTTAGAAGAAAAAACACCGCGTGTATGCAAAGAGGTTAACGGATCAATGAGCCTCTGTCTTTGCATATCTACTAATAAACCTGTGTTTTTTAAAAAGTCAGCGCCGATGATAGGCATCGACACGTCAGCAATGATGAATTCCCAGGAGAATTCGCGGCGCAGTCCGATGTCTAATTTGAGAATTTTGGTGCCAAAGGCGTTCACTGCAGAGCCGTTAGCAGCAAACAATCTGAATGATGGGTCGACCCTTGGGTTCCGAGCGAAACGAGCCGGCAAGACTGAGACATCTGCACCTGTATCTATTAAAAAGTGAATTTGTAAGACGATTTCGAAAATTAAAAGGCGGCTGGATTCAAATATGTCATTGCAGCCCGCTATCTGCAAATGACTTACTGGTTTTTTGCAACCTTGCTATCGGAAGTTGTAGAATTTTTTAAATATTGGCAACCAGTTTTACATTTTTGTGCCTTGTTTCCGAAAAAATGATGGTAAAAGCAAATGAAATTATTAGACGCAGAAGGCTCACCATAATTTTGATATCGTCGAAAATTAGGTGAATTAGATCGTGAATTTGGCCGCGAATTGGATCGTGAATTATTTCGAGATCCAAAATTACTATTTCGATTGGAATTAGAATTTGAATTTGAACGAGACCTAGACTGATGTTGAAAAATTTCCGAAATCTCCGATAGCAAGGTTCTACGAAATTCCAAAAATTGTTGATCAATAGTAATATTTGGGGTAGATACGGAAGCGGATGACTCAATAGCACTGACTTGAGATTGTGTCATTGTCTCGAAAACATTGTCAGCTCGTTCTGCCAAGACTGACAGGGAGACATCATTTTCAAATGGTGTGAGTACCATTTGAACCTGCTGCGGCAATCTCTTCATCCAAAATTGACGGATGGTCGGCTCGTTCAAGTTGTTGCCAGCATTCAACTTCATGGCGCTCAGCAACTGTGATGGCTTCCTGTCCCCAAGTGTCAAGCCATGCATCAAATTGTTCATCTTTGTTTTCTCCGATTCCCCCAGCACCCGGATCACTTCGGTCTTGAAAGCCGTATATGGCTGAGCCCCTTTAGCCTGTGTTATTATGTAAGCCAAAGTATCATGGAGCCGTGCATCCAGGGCCCCAACCGCGTGTGCATACCTAGTTGCCTCAACGCTAATTCCAGCAACCAGAAATTGTTGCTCTAGAATCTCAAACCAAACAACCGGGTTCTGAGCGTAGAGAGGTTGTGGAGGTTTGAACGCAACACGAGAAATTTGAGCTGATAAAAGAGGAGTAGGAACATGATCAATTATGGGAGGCTCAGGTAAATTTATTCTCCTTACAGCTTTAGCTACCGCTTCATTAATCAGGACAGCGAGCTGAGCTGGTGAAAAAGTTAAATTTGTAGCATCCGAAGTGGATGCCTCGTCACTCTCATTAATTGGAGGAGAAGGAGTAGTCGCAGGCGGATCCATTTCGCAAGTAAAATTTAGAGGATGCCGAAAACAAAAATTTTTAAAGAAATAAGACTATATTTTTTAAAAATTTTATTAAAACAAAAACGAAGAAAGAAAAATTTTGTTTGCACTCTAATAAAAATAGTTGCGTACTTACAGTTTTTGCTTTTGATTAGAAAGAAAATCCGCCGGTGCAGAGACTCGTTAACATGGAGTCACCTCGGTCTCTGTTAAAATGCAAATGTGTGTAGTGTTGGTGATGTTAATGATGATGCCGTTGCTGGTGTTGATGTCGATGTTGTTGATGTGGTGATGATGCCGTTGCTGGTGTTGATGTCGATGTTGTTGATGTGGTGTGATTGATAATATTGGTGCGTGTTCTTGATCACGTCGGGGTCACCACTTATGGGTATTGGTGTAGTTCCCATTAATACGATGATACTGTGTATCACTTGAATGTTGGCTTTTTTACCTCAATTTGAGTTTACATTCATTAATTTATCATTGTAATCAAATGAACAATTTTGGTATTGACTAATGTAAATATGAATTATAATTTTTTCACTTTGCTATTTAAATTATTAACAGGTCGCACAATGTATATAAGCTAGTATATAATACAACAATCGACGTTAAATAAAATATTATAAACTCATATAACCTTTTTTAAGGCAACAATAAAAGAACCTTTCTGGTCTGGTAAAAATCGAACTCTGATTTTATTTTATTAAAAACAAAAATCAACAAAATATAAAATCAATGATTACTTATTTATAAAAATTAAATCTAATTTTGTACGCAACCATTAAAATCTAAAGTGCAAACGAAAACAATAAAAATCTAAATGGTACAAAATAAAAATGAAAAATGAAGATCAAAATGAAAACACTACAAAGCTACTAGGCCTAGCAAATGGTCCTAATTCTTGACGCCATTTAAAAGGTATGGTCTGGTATAGTTGGTTTTGTTATATATTCATTATTCATAGATTTTACCAGTGTTCTTACATTGAGATACAACTTTTATTTGTATGTCGTGCTTTTGTAATCAAAATCCATTCCAATTTCAAGTGAATTTGTTATCCACGTTACCGTAGCGTGGTACTCGCCTTGAACTAATATGAAACTATGTATGTATATGGTTTGTATAGGACACCATGTAATGTTTCTTGATCTTCAGCGTCCGTATTGTTTAAGTATGATTTCAGCATATGTACTTTTATTAATTTTTTCGTACATGGCTACTGCAATTATTATAGTGGGCTATCCAGCTGAGTTTTAAGCAACCACCGTACTTTTAGACTCCCTAAGCTCTTTGAGACTCCGTGCCGGAAAAAACATGATAGATCCCGAAAAAATTGTCATATTTTTAGTTACATAGCAACGGCATTTGTTTGCTTAACCTACTCAAATTTGTAATTTTCAGAAAATGACTTTCATTTTTTATTAAGTATAAATCGATTATTATTGCCCATTACAAAATTGTTAATGACCTTGCTAGCCAATGATATTTTTATTTTCTATATAACTTTAATATTTTTCGTCGGAAAACTAAAAATATTCTTGGTTTCTTCTACCTTTTATGTTATTAAACCATAAATGGATCATTGATTTTCAGGCAATCAACATCGTGACAATTTGGTATAATATGTATATCTTGATTTCAAACTCTGTCAACATTTCCTTCCACTCAACTGTTGTACAATTTTTGTTCGAGATTTGTTATTCTTGTCGGAAACAGTGTACATATTTTGAAAAAGTATCCTATAATATGAATTATCCTTCAATGGAACTCCTACAATACAATTTATTCGAAATATTTCCACGAAAGTAAGCAATAATTTATTTGGGTGGGCAATGGAATATATTATGCATTTTAATTTTTTTTTTTTCTGATATCATAAGTAACATAAAATGTTTTGTGTGGGTACCGTATGTTCGTTACAAAACAAATTGGTTTATTTTCAATTGACTTACGTAACTGAGAAGATCTAGGTACCATTCATTTTAATCGTTATTTATTATTTTACAGTAATAAGTTATAATTGTACTCCAATGGGGGCGCCGAATGCGTCATCTCCATCCATAGCAACTTTAAATTTAACTCCAGGCCGGTGTAGGGATATTGATCAAGATATGCAAGCTTTAAGACTGTCGCGACAGGATAATCCATTTATACAGGTAAAAACATATAATGAATATAAATTGAAAACAATTAGTGAAACGAATTAATTCTTTTGCAGAAGGTATTAGCGAGTCGAGAAAGCTTAGTGGATACAATTGATGATTCCGTCTCAGATGATGCAATACTAATGTCGGAGGTATATTTTTGAATTACATACACATTGCAGAGAATACTGAACTTTTTCTATATTATGATTAGGAATTTAATTCAGAGTTGGAATCTGATCCATTCACGCTACCTGAAGTACAAGAGCATATGATACGTTCACCGCCACCCACGTCATGGCCGCGATCACCACATTTCAATGCATTCAATTTTTCCAATGATAATGGTTTAACAATTAGTTCACAAAGCAGTGAAGAGAGTACACTATCGGTTAGAACAATTCCAAAATTAAACGAAATGTTTTTAGCTACTCGGAGTCACAGTACCATGTCGGAGAATAGTTTGACGCAACATTTTCAGAATAAGAAAAAAAATGGAATACTATTAAAAGAACATCATCTTGGTATATCGATACCGCGCCCTCATAGTTCACATCACACTGAAACTCGAACATCTAATCAACATTTATCATCACGACCTTTAAGCCACTGTGATGGTCCATTGAGTGTAAGGCATTTCAAGTAGAAATTCTCGTAACTTTATAGTTTGATTATTAATTTTATTGTTTTAAAATTAATTTCAAAATAGTGTTATTGAATAAATTCCAAATCTATCATAATATACGTTTAGTTAGTTGGTTAGAAGAAATATTACAAAAAAAAAAAAAAAAAATCACCGGCACACAATTGAACCATTTTAAATGATTTGTATTTGTGATTCGCGGGTAATATTATTCGGGTCTTCCGAAATAAAAGAGTTCATATAATATATATGTATATATATATATAATATTAATAGTTTTAATTTGAAATTACAAATACATTCCTGTTCGATTTCCCAAAATTAGCTGATAAATAATTATATACACATTTCGAAACTAACCGGGTCACTTTAAAGCACAACGTAAATTTTACAATATGCGGGAATGCGTTTGGAACGATAAAAACGGTACATGTCTATGTCGTTATCTGTATAACTATCTAAATTTAATCGAGCCACAAAATTAAAAATATTATATCGACAATTTGTGAATCTTCCAACAAAAGTTTTCAAATCTTCCACCAAACGTTTTCCATCAGAAACAATAAAGTATAGATGTTTCACCAAATTGCATGCACCTAGCCAACATGGAGGCAACTGTTCCCAAACCCTCCTTTTTGTTATTTTTAACTAGACTTTATGTCGGAATTTATAATTTAATACGGGGTGGTGGGATTATAGGAGCGGTCAAATTAAAAAATCGACTTCCTATAAAACAATAAAAATTGGTTACTATACATAAGTCGTATTTATATATTGAATGGTTTAATAGTTTGCCTTATGCACTTTCTTTTTTTGTTGCAAACATTGTATTATATTATTCATGGTGGAGAATCAAGATAAAATATTTTAATTTAGTATAGAAAATAAGATAATAATTAAACTGATTAAAAATATTTAGTGGAAAATTTAATATTAAGCCATCAATAAAACAGATTGTTCCAGAACGCACTCCTGTTTTCTGATAAACCGTATGCGACTTATTCTGATTAACAATATCTAATAAATTATGTAGATTATATATTTAATTGTAAAGAAAACTTAATTTCAGATAAAATAATATATATTTAATAGTTCTATATTGTTTCTTTAACTATACATATATGAATTTGTCAATTTTTAACGTTTTATTTTGTTATGTTTTAACATAAATTTAAAAAGAATAAAAATAAATAAAGCAAAGTATATTTAGAAGTTTCAAATGAAATTACAATTATTTTATTCTTTATAAATTAGGTGTTAAATAATTATGTACGGTATAAGTTATAATTTTCAGCAATATAGTAATGTTGAATGACAAGACGTAAGGGATTAAGGCCGTTTTTCGATTTAATGATACCTATACAATTCAAATACGACGATGGCTCCACGATGTAGAGAACGACTTGGCCTCTTCAGATTGTCTTAGACAGTATGAAGACCATGCTCAGGATCGAAACCGTTGGAGCCAGGTTGTTGACTCAGTAAGGGGCCAGTAATGGCCTTTAATACTGTTTATTATTATTATTATACAATTCAAATTGATATATCGTTGGAAAACATTGCCTATAATAATGGCTTTCCTATCGGACCACCGCAAGTACTTTAAGTACTTGGGTTTGTTACTTTATTTAAAATAAGCTACTCGTAGTTGCTCTTACATTGTATCTTTGTGTATTTATATATAGAGTGATTACCATAATAAAATAAAAGTTACAATGTTACCTCGCTCGAATTGTAGAGCGCGACAATCGACTATAGAATTGTACATAGAATGAAACGAAAAAAACAAAAGCAAAATAACCTTACAAAGGTACAAACATACAAACAACTTTTTTAAATTTTGTTTTTTAAATTTTGTTTTTATTTCAGTTTTTATTAATATTTTTTTATTATGTACCAATTTTTTATTCCGTCTAAGGTGAGAGATTGCGTTGCTTCGAAACCAAAATTTCGTTAGGAATGTTTGAGTAAATTGCGCTGGTTGAATAACATACATATTTTGTATTTAAGAAACAAAATTATATACACAAATCTGCAAGAGTTTAAAGCCTCAAATCTGTTATAATGAACAACACTTCAGAATTTTGGTGAAGATTAGAATGGTGGAACTGTTGGCACTGTATGTAGTAAAACTTTGTTTTGAGATCTGCGCAGATTTTATCAATCGAAATATTTACAAGAAATTAATTTCGATTTTATTAAAAAAAATATGCAAAATCCAAAAAAATATATGCCAAATTTTAATAAAATTTGGATAAAAATTTTGAGAATTCATCTCACCGCAAAATAATTAAAATAAACCGAAAATGTTGAAATTCACACACAGATTTTGTGTAGAAGGATCTAATTTATTCAATTTATTTAAGAAAAATTTCCTCCATCACTTTTATTTCATCCCTTGCTGTTGTACTGTTTGTGTTTTCGGTCCCACAAAGAGCGCCTTTCTTCCACAAATTTTATTTTTCAAAATCCATTTTTTACTGTAAATAATTTGGCTAGCCTTTGCAGTCATGTCTCCCTCGAAAAAAAACATAGCTTTTAAAATTAGAAATTAGCCCTTTTTCAGAATGCACAGTACATAGTCGATTTTGAATCGGAGACGTCTGCCAAAAGTGTTCCGATAATTCAAACGACAACTGATCAAAAACCAAAATATATTGTTGCTATTGAAATTCAGTTCAAATTCAGAGGGTTCGTTCGAATTAGACGAGCTTTTAGTTTACTTTTGATGATTTCGTACAAATTCATAAAAAGAAATTTTCGTAAGAATTCATATCAAATGTAACCCCAGCCTAATTCTAAAAGGTATGTACTAGGGAAAGGGTATTTGGGCACACTTGAGAAATCCTATGACCACTTTTAAACTACAGCGTTAAATCAAATGATTATTTTAATTATGTATAAATATGTACATTTTTAATAGATGACTATAGCTAGAGTTTCGTTTTAATAGATGACGCTTTCGAAATGTCGTTTGACGAGTAGGATATACCAAACTTTTTCGAAATAAATTCATTTAGAAAGCAGGAAAACAAGAAAATAGCATGCATTTTATTATTCCAGAATCGATCTCTATATATTTGCTTCCAAGTTCCAACGAAGCAGCAAGCAGTAATATAATGAAAATATCAAGAAATATAATTTTAATGACTGTGATTTGAAATAAGGAAACTTACTAAACAATTAAGACGGGTACATGTTTTTTATTCTAATAAAAGAGCCTCTTTTTCTTTTTACCTGGAATGTCCAACCTAGCCGATTTCGCTTTACTTTCTTATTATAAACACGGTCTATAAAAGGTTTTTTCAATTGAGTTCAACATGAAAGAGTACGGTGGTAGATCTAGAAACCTTAAATGACTTTCTGCGGTTTTATTTTATCATGAAATGCGCAGTTTTATAGATTTGGGCATTATCCGTTCCAAAATAAATCAAACTCCTCTACCTCTATAATTCAAACTCTAATTCAAATAAATTTTGCAAATTTATTGAAGAACTCGCTGCAAAATTAATGAACTGAGTTCTATTTTGTAATGGAAAACGCACAAATCCACAAAACTATGCAGATCAAGGATATAATAGAAACCTCAGGAAATGGTTTAAGGTTCCTACCGCCGTACTCTTCCATGTTGAACGTTGAACCCAATTGAATAAGCCCTTTCAAAAATAAAAGCAATGGCCAGAAATTTATTGGGTTCAACGAGAGAACAGAATTGGGATAGTGTGAATTCAGTGCCATCTACGGACTCTTCGAGTTTCATAATGAACCTTTATGTTTAACACTTACCGGTTGGTACGGTTTTATAGATAATTTTTGCAATAAGTCGATGAAGGAACTGGGTAATTTCTTACCCGATTATGATGAAATTCATCATGTACGATGAAATTGGGATTATAATAATTAAATAATATAATTTGTATACATGAAGTTCTGGAATATCACCAAACACTAAAGAGCAGTGCAATTTCTTAGTTGATTTTTGGGAAATTCGAAATGTGCACTGCCAAAAGAAATCTAAATGATTTTCACATGGAGTTCTGGAATATGGCCAATTAGGAAGGAACTTATTTATTTCATAACCGATTATGATGAAATTCGAAATGTGAAATGAAAATGGATTTCTAAAATGATATTTAGCAGAAGATGTGAAATAAAGAAAATTATGAAGGAACTTATTGGCTATTTATTAACCGATTACGATGAAGACGATGTGAAATCTTTTAAGAAACACCTGAGTACTTTCGAACATGCCGAATTTCATTATAACCGGTTAAGAATTCTATTATAACCGGTTAACAAAGTTCTTTCTAACTGGCCATATTCCAGAACTAATAAAAATAATTTTAGAATTCCAGCATCGTACATGCTAAGCGCCGTCAGAATCGGTTAAGAAATAACAAAGTTCCTTCCTAATTGGCCATATTCCAGAACTTCATATGTGAAAATTATTTTAGAATCCCGTTTTCATCATTCTTGCTGAATTTTATCTCTATCGGTTAGCTCGTTTTGCCCGAAAAAATTTGAAAATTGTCCCCTGCATTTTGTAAACAGTTCAAGTTGCAAAAACAAAAACAATGATAACAAAATATTTAAAATTACAATAGACAACAGTTTTATTGTGTTTTTAATTACGAAAAAGTCTTGGTGTTTATACATTTTTATGGTAAAAACCATCAGCAACTGAAAATCTGCAAATAGCGAAAAACAAATGAAAAAATGAGTCCTCCTATCATATCGATAAGGATTAATCTTGTATTGTTAATACCAATTAAAAATTAATTTTTTCGAATTTTAAATTATTGAAAACAGCTATGTTACTGTTTATTACAGATTAATCTTCATAAATCTCAAGTGTTAGATTCAAAGACGATCAACTTAATAAACGTTAAAGAACGTACATTTAAATGTATATTTCGAAAATCCTAGATAGTTCCGAAGTTAAATTTCCAAAGATTTTAAAATCAAAATCGGGTCCTGTCTGTGTGATAAAAAAAACAAAATCTAATTCGTCTACCTTAGTTTTTAAATTGTTTTGTTGTTGTTTTGGTGTATATAAGAGCGAAAAGAAATAAAGTTCGAATGATACTCAAAACAAAATATTTCAGCAAAAATTCTTACTGTAAAGTTCGATACATTGCAACCTAAATATACTATGCACAAAAACATTCAAAATCGTGTATGTAACGCTATCTACTGAGGTAACATTGTAATTGCTCATGATTTCTCTATTTATATATACTCAAAGATTGTATCAAAAGCAACTAGGGGTATTTTATTTAAGCATGGACACAAACCTAAGTATTGCGGTGGTCGGAACTTCAACCAAAAAATGTTGGTAGTATATGATTTAAAAAAATATGAAACTAACTTTAATAATAGTGGAATCACAATTTGACTTTATCATACAGACGTGTTTACAAGGAAATTAATCTTTGGATTTTCAGAAGACGATTACTCCATTTTTATGAACCCATGTTACAGGGCTTTGAGCTTCATGTGCCTATATGCGTAACAAAGCATCGAGTGTTCATCCTCCATGGTTTGATTTGAAGAATCGAAAATTTAAAGCATATAATTACTAAAATGTAAAAAAAATGTAAAAAAGTGGGATTGGTGTGGACCAAAACTTATTCCGCTAATATAGCGGTGAATTTGAGGTATACTCCAAATTAAAATACAAGTCTTATTCAGCCGACATCCAAGAGAAAATCATGGTAAAATCAAAATATTTTTGAAAATACTTTATTAGAGCTAACATATATATTGAGGACTATCCGGAAAATTACAAGTTACAACAATACCAACACTTTGAATGACAAAGAGACACCCGAATTGTTTGCTACATAGACCAAGCGATAATATTGTGAATACATCGATCCAACAAACAATAACAATATATAAATCATTGCCTCGATTATCTTTGGCGAAAATATTCCATCAGCCTAGACTATGAACTTTTGATCATCATTTCATTTCATTTCTGTACAAAATTCCATTTTATAATTCCGAAAATGGTTTAAAATAACCCAAAATAACTTAAATGAAACATAAATTTAAAAACTGATGCAGTTCCAAAAAATTGGAATTTCAACAAAATAACTGGAAAACTGATCATCATCACAAAAAAACTGTGATTTACAGGAAAAACTGTCGATATGGCAAAACTGCGCCCACCCCTGATTCGGACTTAAGAGATGCAGCAATTGCGTGGAAACTCACACTGTTGATTATAGGGATGCGTGGTGTGAATGAGTCAAGGAAAAAGTTGACTACAAGGCAAAGAGCTCTCAACCAAATATAAAAAAATTTAATCAATGCGATACATCCGCCACCATACACCCAAAAATTTCATACACTCAAGCAGTTAAGGAAAACGCATGCAATTCACAGCACGCTCAACGAATCCATGAACTAATTTATGCATGATGGCGACCAATATATGACTATCATGATGCAAAATATGAACATTCTCATTCAATTTTTAGTTCAAAATCAAAATTAAAAATGAATCGACTTAAACTACCTGTATGGAACGCCAATGGGCTAGCGCAACACAGACTTGAAGTACAATGTTTTTCGATTTTAACAAAACATGACATCATGCTAATTTTTGAAACACATTTTACTGATATTCTGTTTTAATTTTGAAGGATACATCATTTACGATATCAAGCACCCCAACGAAAATTATGAAGAAGGAACAACTCTCATTATAAGAGAAAAAATAAATAAACCCCAACAGAATAGTGAAGAACATATTCAAGCAATCTTCCATGTGTTTGGAAGAAGGGGCCTGCAAATGCAAAATATCTGCCGTTTATTGCTCACCAGAGCTGAGTGATTAAGAGCGACCAATTTGCGATTTTTTTCAAAAAACTGTGAGATTATTTTTTTTGCATTAGGTGACTAAAACTCTAAACAACCTCAATGGTGGTCAATACTAGTAACACCAAAAGGAAAACAATTGTGGGAATGTATACAACCGGCCTAACAGCAACGGAAGCAACAGATTACTCTCTTTATGGAAAGCTACAAAATAAACGAAAAAGGTTTGTAAGGTCCCTCCCATTCACCTTTTAGATGGAAATTGGGCAAGAAGCGATATTTGCACTCAACGAACAAATTGGAAACCCATAATTACTTCATGATGAAGAAGATACTTCCGAAATCAACTACTTAATTAAATACAAATGGCGCAACACAATGTACAAAAAATGATCATAAATCCAAAAAAAACACCTGGGCTTAATTTCATATATTTTTAACGATAAATTATTAATGTATTAATGGTATTAATAACATATATTTTTAATGAAATAATGAAAACTGGGTACCTACTTTCCTAAAGCCTGGAAAATTTCACAAATCACAATGATTCCAGCACTATCAAAAACTTTCAAAAATGTGCTTCTTCAAAATCTGAAACCAACTATACCTTGATAAAAAATTATACCCAGCAGTGCGGATTTAGAAAGAATCATAGAATCGTGGAACAAGCTCATCGGGTTGTCTGATCAGATCATCTGAAATCAGAAACACGCTAGAAGAAACAAGAACTGTTCAGCAGCCTTTTTGTTTTATTTGTAAACTTTGCAGGAAAATCATCTAACCAGCTTATCACATTTTTCAAAGTCACAAAGACACTCAACAACAATAAACGCTATTTTTAGCCAATATTTACGTATTGTAGACTGTATGTAGAATATTTATGTCATACTTTAGCTAGCGTAACCCTTTGGTTACTATTATACAAAACAATAACAATAAATAAATCAATTAAAATAATAATAACATCACAACTCTCAAATTTACTTTAGAACCCAACACCGATCATTTTACTAACTATCACTTCCATAGTGTGCTTAGAATAGGGTGAGACACATGCGCCAATTTTTATTTTATCTTGTATTTTTAGCTGTTACAGTAGACGTATATGTATACGTAGTTTTCATGCGTGTATTTTCATAATTTATGATGATAGCCAAAACCAACACAAATGTACTTCAAGCCTGATTGTCACCAATATTATTTAATTTACTATGCGCTTATACTTGAAAGTATTGGTGATCGATACACTATACAAATGAGTGAGAATTTACGTAAAAATTTTAGTCAAAACAAAACCAACGAATTGTGCAGAGAAAATATGGTATAGAAATATGGAAAACAAACATAATATTCTCTTTTAAATAATAGATTATATACGTTAGTACATTGTTGGTTATTCCTTAACTTTATTACATTATAAAATTTGTAGAGAAACATTTTGTGTACTGCTCCTGTTGTTTAATTTTTGTTTTAAATTAATTAAGGTAAAGTAATTAAGGTTTGAAAATCGTTAAATGATTTAAAAAAATTAATTTCATGATCTCAGAAAGAGTTACAAAAAGAAAGAAAGCAAACGTACTAACAAACTTTATTTTAACAAGAGCACGAATATAAAAAAAAACGTAATTTATCAATGAATTTATTATTTAATTTGCAGTGATGAGAGTATTTTTATTTTATTTTCGCACTAACACTTTCGAGTATAAGCTATTAAATGTAAGAGGGTATCTGTGTTCTCACTGTCTGAATCAGGCTTGTAGTACATTTGTGTTGGTTTTGTGATAGCCAAAATCTTCTATACTAACAAGTTGTTTTTTTTTTTTTTTTTTTTTTTTTTTTTTTTTTTTTTTTTATTAGTGAACTCCTAATTTTTAAAAAAAAAATGTCACGGAGCCACGATTCATACATATAAAGTTACAAAAATAGAAATAAGACTAAAAATAAAAATAAAAATAGAATTAGACAAAATAAAAATAAAATCAAAAATCAAAATATAACCACATTAAATAAAATAAAAAATAAAATAAAATAAAAAATAACTATAAAAATAAAAATCATATAAAAGTAAATATGAATTACACACAACATACCACAACATGATAGAAATTGAGTAAAAAGCTTAATTAAGCATATAATTACTAAAATAAAAATAAAAAAAGAAAATACTAAAAAAATTTTGACAAACTACATAATCGTTTTAAACAGACTCTCAACATCAATGACTGTAAAGAGCCATTCTTTTAACAGCCTACAAAATTCAGTCAGCGTAACTGCGTTTAAAATGCCCATTGGTAATTGATTAACTAGCTTCGGTGTGATGTACAAAAAATTTCTTTTGAAATGTTCTTTGTTGGGACGAGGCACCCAGATCCTAGATTTGTTCCGTAACATATATGGTCCACTAATATCCACACCACGAAAACGATTTCCGCTCCTAATATAATGCATTTTAAGTACTTTGTAAATATACAGATGACGCAGAGGCAAAATCTTATTATTTATAAAAATGGGAAACGATGGTGAAGTCCTGGGTAAATAATTTATGGACCTCAAAACAGCTTTTTGGATGATCATCAAAGGTTTGATATTGGTCAAAAAAATTCCACCCCAACATATTAAACCATATTGGAGGTGGGAATTAAATATTGCAAAATAAAGACATTTCAAAAGATCCCGGCTACATATTTTACGCAAAAAATAAAAGGATCTTAATACATGGCACAGTTTCTTTTTTAAAATGCTCACATGTTCTTTAAAATTTAGTTGTGCATCAAGCATCACTCCTAAGTATTTAAAGGACTCCACAGTTTCAATACGCACGCAAAGATCATTACACCCAGACCGATTACAAACCAGAGAATGATAAACCAATGGTTGAGAATCTCGGATAGTACCTCCAACACTGAAAGACATCAATTTGGACTTAGCGCTGAGAATCATCTCATGCACATAACACCATTTTTTCAGCAAGCACATATCCTCATTAATTTTCTCTTCCAACGTAGCCACATCATTATTCGTAGTGTACAGAAACGCCATATCATCCGCAAACGCGATGATATCACCATTTACTCTAAGATCAAAAATCGAGTTACAGTAGATAATAAACAACAGCGGGCCCAAAACAGACCCTTGTGGAACCCCGACGTTCACAATTTTTTCATCACTATATGTATTATTAATAATTACACTTTGTACCCGATTTTGAAGATATGATCTAAAAAGAGAAAGTGCAACGCCTCTGACACCGACATACGATAACTTAGCCAATAATACCTCATGATTTACTGTATCAAAAGCTTTAGTGAAGTCAATGAAAACAGCAGAAACTTTGCAGTTATTATTAAGGCCTTTCAGCAGCGGTGTTAAAAAAGATGTTAGGGCTTTCTCAGTTGACGAATTTTCTACAAAACCAAACTGCCTCTTGTCAAGGAAATGTATTTTATCAAGGTAATTCAACAATCTATATTTGATAATTTTCTCAAAGATCTTCGAAAATGTGTTTAGTAATGTGATCGGACGATAATTATTCGGGTCATTTCGTGAATCTTTCTTAAAGAGAGGCTTGACAATGCCGAATTTTAATTTATCAGGGAAAACCCCCTCTGAAAAACACATATTAAAAATAAATACCAGAATATGGCAAATATTAGAAATAATATGTTTAACCAATTTGCTTGATATCCCATCAATACCACAGGAGTTGCTAGATTTTAAGGCATTAACAGCAGCCATTATTTCCGCTTCACTAACTGGGAAAAAGAATAAATTTGAACTAGAATACCTCGACAGTACCAAATCACATCTAACAGTATCATCCAAAATCACATTTTCATAATTCTCAGTAATGATTGCGTGAGGTATTCGACAGAAATGGTCATTAAACGCATTTGCAATTTCAAACGAGTCAGAACTAACCAAATTGTCACCAATAACAATCGATGTAACATTATTTGGGGTGCAACTATTATTCAAAACTTTATTTACAATTTTCCACCTAGATTTCAAATCAATAGCTTCACTTAACTTGATTTTAAAATACTGCTCTTTTGTGACCGGTATCAGAATTTTAATTTGGGAATTCAGCTTGTTAAGACTCTCTTTAAAAACATTATTATTGGGATCATTAGATAGTTTTTTCAAAAAACTGTTTCTGCGATTTATCAATTTAAGTAGGGAGTCGGACATCCAGGGCTTTAGCCTAAAATTACGTCGTTTAACCTTAACAATAGATTTATGTTTACGAATAATTTTACTTAGTTTATTAATAAAACTTGTATAGGCTAAATTAGAATTATCCGAAGAAAATACTTCACTCCAACTACATAAACTGAGTGCCTCTGATAGATCCGAGAAATTAAATTTAGTCAGATACACTGGTTCGTATTTACTCCCTTGTTTTGAATCTCTTCTAATTTTAATACATAAGTGGATGGTATTATGATCAGTAACAAATAGCTGCAAATTTTGGATCTCAATATTGAAATTCTGAGAAACGGTTTCAGAGAAAATATGGTCAATACAGGAACTAGAGGATGGTCTAGTTACACAATTCAAACGGGATTCCAAACCGGCCGATGAGCATACAACCAGATAATCATCCTTTGCCTGCGATTCCTTCAGCAAATCCAAGTTTATATCTCCAAGCAGGATCTTATGATTGGCTCTATCAGTATCAAAGAAATTCTTTAATTCATTTAAAAACGACTCAAACGTACAAAAGTTGAATCTGTAAATTAACACAAAGCACACTTTAATACTACCAAGTTGAATAACAATTTTCATAACATCAGCAGAAGAGAACTTAAGCATGAATACCTGATGATCCAAATCCGAAGTCTGACTGACTTTTTTACTGACATACACTACTTTGATTTTGCCTCTTTAAGGTTGTGTTGGTGAAAAAATATATTTATATACAGATTGTTGTTGTTTCTAATGTAATTTTTTATTGTTTTTTTTAGTTTCCTTTGTGAAAAAAACAATATATAATACATTGGTATTAGTCGTTTCATTTTAGATTTTTATTGTGCGATGTATATGTACACAAGCAATACAATGATAAAGAGGCAGTTTGTCTCTTTAAATTTTGGATTAATCAGAATCTAAATTGTTTGCTAACAGCACTCATTAATAGATGGCACGCCAGTCCCAGTACCAATAGATAAGAGAAAAATAGAAACTGTGCCTGATTCTTCACGATTCAATTGTTGCTTTTTGTATGTCGCACTCTCGCTATAATCACCAATAAACTAACAACTAAATTGAAAGGTCACCTTGCGGGGAGACATTTTGTAAGTTGCCTGGCGGCGAAAGTTGAGTCGGTGCATACAGGCTTAATATTTATATTATTTGGTTTTTGGAGTAGGGAGTAGGTGTGCTGTACTACAATATATGTGCTTCCTATACGGGCCTATAAATTATATAAAGGCCATTACTGGCCCCTTACTGAGTCAACATTCCGGCTCCAGCGGTTTTGATCCTGCGCTTGGTCTTCATACTGTCTTAGACAACCTGAAAAAGCCAGTCGTTCTCTAGACCGTGGAGCCATTGTCGCGTGCAACGACCTCAGTGTGCTCGCTGAGATCTTACTTCATGTACAATATCGGAGATCTTCATCAGATTTCTGATCTCGACATTGTACAGAGCTTCTACCATCTATTTTGTTTTGGGCCGTATATCATGATTCTTCTGATACCTAACTGATCAACGCTTTGTAAAGCTTCAAATTCACATCACTTGGTGTGAAGAATCAAGGATACAGAGCACAACTGCCAGCCTCACTTTTATATCTTCATCCACACTGTTATCGAGAGTGATAAGAGAGCCCAAATATTTGAACCTCCTCACTCCTTCAAAAGTGTAGTGGCCAGTGACATTGTCGCTATATCCAGAGATCATGTATTACGTTTTGGACTCATTGATTTGGAGTCCAACAGAAGATGAATCTTACGAGCGGATCAAGTATTTCCTTCACTCCGTTGCTATTCAGCTCAATCACGCATATGTCATCTGCATATACAAGCACCTGATTGGACGGGCGATATAATATGTTGCGCTGAGGTGTTTCAGTTTCACGAAATATATACTCCAACATAAGATTAAAGAGTATCGGGGACAGAGCATGCCTTTGCCGCACATCCGAGTTAACTCCAAAAATTCTTGATAGCCTGTTCTCAACTTTAACACATCATATATTGGTACTGCGTCACTGGCATTTTACTCCATCGTACCACATTTGTTGGCATTCCTAGATATTCCAGAGCAGACCACAAACTATATCGATTAATCGAGTAATATGCCTCCAGGAACACCTGATGTACTGGGGTGGAAGTCTTGTAATATTAAGACAGTATCATCCGCAGCGAAAAGACCTGATCAATGACTGATCGATTCGGACGAAATCCACCTTGATAGTCACCAGGCCCCTCTTGTATGCTGTGCAAAGGAGAGCTATACCGCACTATATTCCTCACACTTCAAGCGGTCTCCCTGTAGCGGCCCTGAATAAATACAGAATCCGTCTTAACATAACAAAAATCGTACTATGCGAAATGGACCAATGATAAATTAACAAATCATCAAATAACGAAAATTCAGTACTAGATTGGATCATAAAAATCCTAAATTATATTTTACTTTAAAATATTTAATTAGTCATAAGAAATTATTATCCATAAAATCGTCTGATTTTCAAAAATAAAATTATATAAAAAATTATAATATCAATACAAAAAATTACATCAATGTTTAAATATAAAGTATAAAAATTAAATGAAGTGTTTTTAATTAAAACAATATATTGAGAAATAGCACTTCATCCCTTCTTGAAGATAGGGTACATTGCAGCCACTTTCCATTCGTCACGCATTACTTTGATTCGCAGTAGTAATCGAATAATATCGAACAAACAGTTTCTCAAAGTGTCCCGTCCGAATATCAAGAGCTCCGAATTAATGCAGTCCACTCCAGATGAGCGGTTTTGTTTTAGTCTCTGCATGGCCTTCGTGAATTCCTCATGGGATAGATATTCAATGCAAATCTCCGCAGTCTGTATTTGAGGTGACTCAGCTACAGTCTGTGACGCATGATGAACAACAAGCAAGTCGGTGTAGTATGTCGACTCCATGCTTCGAGTACTACGTCGATGCTGACACAGAGGTATCCATCCCGGTCCCCGAAAGTCAGTTGACGCAAGTTATTATTTAGTTGACGTTGCAACTTTAAAATCTTGCTACTCCATTATCGGTCGCAGTTTCGTGTCCGGAGTACGGACCTATGTTTTCACACAAGTCAGCCTGATTTCTGCTAGCTCTAGCATTAGTCCCCAATTACCATTCTAACATCGTGTTCGGGTATAGATCCCATCAGATCGTCCAAGTCATTGTAAAATGCGTCTTTATCTTGGGGCTGGCTAACTTATGTGGGAGCATGTACACAAATTATCGACAGTTTGGCTAACTCCATGCGCAAGCGAAGCTTACACAATTAGATATTGATTGCAGGAAATAGAACGTATAGCTTTGGGACACATGGTCTTCACTTTTCGGCCAGCGAGTTTGTTGAAGAGCAATTAGTTCCAGCCGATACTCCTTCATGCATGTGATTAGGCCACGTGCCGATCCTAAAGCTCGTGTCCGGGTACTTGAGCGAGGGTTTGGTGTTGTTTTGGCGGTATCCATTTTCCTTTTTGTTGACTTTATAAAAAGCTTACTTGTTTTAAGGATGCAGGTCGTCAGCCTAGCGATCCATCCGTTTAGTCTCCTCCCACGACAAGCAAAGGATACTGTGGTGGTGGTATTCTTGAAAAACAAGTTCGTGCAATTTAGGTTTACGAGACATGTGAGTAGCTCCCGACCACAGGGGGCAATAATGCGGAGCTATAATGCTCTTAATAATGTAGCCTTGAAGACTCATTAATTAAACCAAGATTAACGATGCCAGAAGTCGGTTCTAGAGTCATTTTAAGAAGGTACCATATAGAGTTAGTGCAAGCGCATATAGCGTGAATAGTATTATGAGTTTCTTCTACAGGACCCAGACGAATAATTTTGAGAAGAGCTCATTTAAAACTGCTAATTGAAGTAAGCTACCATTGAACTTTGAATTGATGAGATTCAGGGGGCCGAACAGCCCTATTATATATATTATATATATATATATATATATATATATATATATATATATATATATATATATATATATATATATATATATATATATATATATATATATATATATATATATATATATATATATATATATATATATATATATATATATATAACGTAATATATAACATCCATTCGTTTGTAAACACCTGTTTGAAAAGAATTAGCCATCAATAATTAAAGAGTTCGTGGATTTTAATCGAAAGTAAATTGAAAATTATTTTTCAAAATCGATATAAATTATCAAATAAATCCAATTTGTTTTTTTTACCATCCAATTATCCAGTTTACCTTGCTGATATAAAAGCAGTAAATTTTTTTCAATTTCACTCATTTTTGTAAAAATGTTACACGGAAATAATATCAAGGTGGTCTGCTACGTACTGATTTTATATTCTGCGGTTTATTTTAATTCGATAAAATGTGATGACTTCCCATCCCTGCTAATGGCAAATGCTTCAATTGCGATACTATTAGATCGCGAGTATTTGGATACGGCATACGAAAGTACATTGAATGAAATTAAAATTGTAATGGAACGTGTTTTACGAGAGAATTTAAAAAATGGTGGCTTATATGTTAGCTATTATTCGTGGACGATGATTGATTTTAGAAAAGGTATGTATATCGTACATCGTTAACATATATGTACGTATGTACGAGTATATAGTTTTGTGATTAATTATTATGATTTCTTAGATTTCACATCAATTCTTAGTATTACCAATTGTAAGGATACTTGGAAAATATTTCAAAAAGCAAGACAAGAGAATATATTGGTTATTGCGTTAACTGATCCGCATTGTCCGCGATTACCACCATCCGAATCGATTATGATACCGGTTATGTCGCCGGGTGAAGAATTGCCCCAAGTGCTAATGGATATCAAATCAACCGATGAACTTGACTGGAAATCAGCCATTGTGTTACACGACGATACATTTGATCGTGACATGATAAGTCGCGCTGTAATTGCTTTATCAACCGAATCACCCGATGGTTATGTTAAACCAATGACATTGTCAATTTTCAAGCTCAAGGCTCATATCCTGGAATGGGAACGAAGAAAAAATTTACGTTCAACATTATTAGGATTGCCAACACGATTTATTGGGACCAATTTTATTGCAATTGTTACCACTAATACGATGGAAAATATTATGGAAACGGTTAAAGATTTAGAAATGGTTAACACTTTTAGTAAGTGGTTGTATATTGTGTCGGACACAAGCTACTATTTAAATAATATCAGTTCAGTGAAATCGTTAATTAGTGAGGGTGATAATATTGCGTTTGCATATAATTTAACGTATTACAGTAGGAATTGTGTGAGTGGCATTAATTGCCACGTTGGTGAAGTGCTACAGGCTTTTGTACTTGGACTCTCCCGTATGATTAAGGAAGAACAATCGATTTATGGCCAAATTTCAGATGAAGAATGGGAAGCAATCCGGCCAACGAAATTCGAAAAACGTAAAACTATTCTAAATTTTATGATAGGTCATTTGGAGATCACATCAAAATGTAACAATTGTACCACCTGGCGTATGCAAGCGGGTGAGGTTTGGGGTAATATATACGATTCACAATATACCAACAATTTGGATGATTTACAGCAAGGTACCTCGCGTAGCGTAACATTATTACAAGTGGGCGATTGGAAGCCAGTAATTGGATTTCGGATGGTCGATGCAATATTTCCACACTCTAAACATGGATTTCGACAAAAATTATTTCAAATTGTGACCTATCACGTAAATAACATTTATTGTGTTGCTTATCAATCTGAATATATAAATTAAAATTATTTTGTTTTAAAATCTAGAATCCACCCTGGCAAATAATTACATACAATGAGTCTGGTATGGAGAATGCTAAAGGATTAACGATCGATATACTAAACGAGCTTAGCCGAAAACTTAATTTCACGTACAAACTGCATGTGATTCAAACAAGCAGTTCGAATTATGTAAATGAATCAGATAATTTGTACAGCAATGTTTCCAGTATGTATCTGCCAACATCGAATATTCCAACTGATATTATTAATATTGTCGGTAGCAACAAGGTTCTTTTAGCGGCAGTCGCCTCCACCGTAAACGAACGATACAAGCTAATATTAAATTTCACTATGCCAATTAGTATCCAGACGTATTCATTTATAGTATCACGTCCTAAGGAATTAAGTCGAATATATTTATTCCTCTCACCATTTGCGGGATCGACATGGCTTTGCTTAGCTGGAGCAATCGTCCTCATGAGCCCGTTGCTTTACATCGTACATCGATTCAGCCCGTACTATAAATATCATGGATTAAGCCAAAATGGTGGACTGAACACAATAAACAATTGTTTTTGGTATATTTATGGAGCTCTGTTACAACAGGGTGGTTTACATTTACCACAAGCCGATAGTGGGCGATTAATAATAGGCACTTGGTGGTTAGTAGTAATAATTGTGGTTACAACATACTGTGGAAATTTAGTGGCCTATCTAACATTTCCGAAAATAGAACAACCGATCACAACAGTAAATCAGATATTACGGCATCAAGATTCAATGACGTGGGGAATTAAGACAGGAACATTCCTGGAAGAATATTTAAAAGAAACCGATTTAACCAAACATAAACGACTCTATGAGCAAGCAATGTTGTATGAAGGTGAAACTGCTGAAATACTCGATATGGTACGCCAAGGCAAACATGTGATATTCGAATGGAAGCAAAATTTACAATTTATTATGAAGAAAGAATTTCAGGAGACGAACCGATGTGATTTTGTTATAGCGAGTGAAGAATTGCTCGAGGAGCAAATTTCAATTTTAATGCCGCGAAAGAGTTCGTATTTGAATTTGATAAACGGCGAAATAAAACGTATGCATCAAATGGGATTTATTCAACGATGGATGAAAAAATATTTGCCAAAAAATAATCGTTGCACACAATACAAAATGACAAATGAAATTACAATTCATACGGTGAACATTGATGATATGCAAGGCTGTTTTCTGGTTTTATTGCTAGGTAATATGAATTTTTATGTATTATATATTATAGTAATCCAGTGGTGTTTAACCGATCTTACGCGGAACAGTGGTCCTCCATTAATAATTCTGTGGCGTTAATTTAAGTGTTAATTTAGCTGGATGTAGATTCTCCCAAACACAACCAAATTATTGTTTGCCAATCCCATATCTTTTCAATTTTTAAATGATTGATCAAATTTGTATAGAAAAAAATGTGCGGCAAGAAAAACAGTGATCAAGCAAAAAATTTGTTTGCTGATTGAACCAAGTACTCATATCTAGTAAAACAGTAACAGCTTAGTTCCAGAAACTAAACTTCGACGAGAAATTTACTTATGAAGAAATAAAATATTCTACATTCAATTTTTAACGATCATTGGTATACTAATAATGAAATCGTAAAACCTGAATAAAATATACTTTAAAATTAAAATTGATTGAATTTGCTAGAATATCGGGTATGCGCCTCAATAAAAAGAAAAATATTCATAAAAAATGACTCAGGCTAACTGTCCTATTTTACGCCTTTCAGTATGTTGTAACCCTGCATATGCAATTACTTCAAGATGCATCCCTGTAAAAAATTATTATTACTCTAAAACATAACCTCTTAAAATAATATCTGTAGTTTTTTTGAGAAACAGGTTAACTGCAAAAATATTTAAATCACATTTAAAACACAAATGTCTGTAATTCAAATAATTTAGAAATATTTATTGATTTCATTTGTTTTCTCAATTTAACTAGATGACAGAAATCTTATCATTATTTTATTATGCTGTAGTTTGAAAATATGTCAGATGCCCTGTTCTGGTGTATCAGAATTTAATTGACTAAAGTTGATATCTGCAAGTAGTTAGTTTAGTTAATAAACAATAGCCACTTTGTTATTCTTTAAGGCGTTTAGGTTAGGTTAGAGTGGCCGTCCTAATGAACTAGCATAGAGATTTAAGTTACCTCCTCTTCACTCGTCGCACCATTCTGAGCTTACCAAGAAGTGTTAAAGGCCCTTGAGTATAGTTAGTTTGTCGATGTTGATGTTTGTTTTCCCTGCCCAAAATATTCTGCCGATGATTCTGCTTTCCTTTTCTTTCTGGGCTTGTTATTATCACGACCCAATCAGATTCTCTTGCCACTCTACATCAGAAACTGCCATGTTGAATGTAGCGGTTTTTCTTGCGCTTCTTGTACCTAGTATCCACTGGGAATTGGTTCCTATTTCTCACCTGAGTTATTGTTCGTCTGTGTAATATTCATTACAGACTTGTTTTTTTGTGTTACCTGATTCGATGATCCTTTTCAGGTTTTCATTTTCTCTCTTTAATAGGGTAATTTCATTACTCAGCTTTGAGACCACCTCTTCTAGGCTTTTTCATTGGTTATGAAGTGTGCTTTTTTCGCTTTCAACATTTGAATTAGTTGTTGGTGAAGACAGAGTCATATTAATATCTCCTATAGAACTCTATCGGTTCGATTTCTAATTGATAAAACAAACGTTAAAGTTGAAATAAAATATCGATTTCTTGATCAGCGTATATAGGACCCGAGGTCAGTTGGAGGATTGATTTGGTGCAAAATCAGGGACTGACTTAACATACTTTTTGCGTTCGAAAATATCAATTTGGTGTTGTCAAATTTTAACTATAAGTTAATGTATATAATGAAGTTTAATGTTATGAAGAAATGTGGATTTATATATGCAATTCAGTCGAACTCTTATATAAGGCATGAGCACGATAAGCAGCATCGAACCAATTATCTAAATTGACGTGCCCGATATAGGCATATGGACCATTATGAAAGGTCATTTAAGGCTTAGAAACTATATTTAGGTAAATGTGTCGCAAAGTACCAACTTAAACAACTCGGTGGATATAGAAAATAATACCGTCCACCTTCCTCTCCTATTCACGTTTTATTTTGATTTACGGTACTAATAATCGCAATATAATCTTTCTGCGTCATTATCTTCAGTATCCAACGATCTACAGATCTTAGGAGTGACATGCTTTTCAAGCATTGTCAAAGTCTTTTAGTTTGCTTTTGTTTCATGAATATCCGACAGGTACTTTTCTTAGACAGACGCACCAAGCGGAATTAATATCGACAGCTCATTTTTTAGCTAATTTGACATATCTATAAAATTATCGGAGCTTTCGTATATATAGTAACTAGCTCGTCTATTATTATAACAGTTTATTAAAGGCCATTACTGGCTCCTTACTAAGTCAATAATCAGGCTTCACCGGTGTCGATCCTCAGCTTGGTCTTCATACTTTCTTAGACAATCTGTAGAAGCCAAGTCGTTCTCTACACCGTGGAGGCATCGTCGCTCGTGCTTACCATATGGCGTCTCTCCTTTCAGAGATCGCTGCATAATTCGTTCGCCGGATCAACACGCAGAACGTGACCGAGCCATGGTACTCGCTGAGATCTTACTTCATGTACAATATCGGGGATCTACATACAGAGCTCGGGTATGTGCCAATTACTTCGCGTTTTGAGCCGTAAATCACATACGCATAATTCTTTTCTCAAATGTAAGGAGCCATCTCTCGTACTCGTTCGTCAGCGTCCAACTTCCACATTCATACAAAATACCGGGCCTGATCAACGCTTTGTAAAGCTTCAGCTTCACAGCACTTGACAGGTGTTTTGATTTTAGCAGTGGCCTTTGAGGAAATAAAGCACGACTGCTAGCCGCCAGCCGCGCTTTAATACCGTTACCCATATACTGTTATCGTGAGTGAAAAGAGAGCCCAAATATTTGAACATCCTCACTCCCTCCAACGTGAAGAGGCCACTACTAAAATCTGGTGAGCCATTGTCCCTATATCCAGAGATCATGTAGTTTGTTTTGGACTCATCGATCTGGTCCAATCAACTAATGTTGCGCTGAGGTGTTTCAGTTTTACGAAAGATGTACTCTTGTTCTGACTGCGTCACTGTCATTCTACACAATCGTACTAATTTTGTTGGCATTGCTAGATATTCCAGGGGACACCACAAATTATCTCGATTGATCGAGTTATATAGGCCTGCTGGAAATCCAGGAACACCTGATGTACGGGGATAGATGTTTCATAATATTTAGGTAGATTCATCCGCAGCGAAAATACCTGATCAGTGACTCATCGATTCGGACGAAATCCTCCTTGATAGTCACCATAACCAGGCTATAGAGAGGTGATTCTATCCAATATAATGTAGGACAGTAACTTGTATACTGTGCAAAGGAGAACTATACCGCGATAATTCTCACACTTCAAGCGGTTTCCCTTCTTGAAGATGGGGCATATTGCGGCCACTTTCCAATCAACAGGTATAACTTCGGTTCGCCATACTAATCGATAAAGGTCGAACAGACCTTTGGGTTAGCGGTTTCGTTTTAATCTCTGTGTGGCCTTAGTGAGTTCCTCATGGGATGGGTCCTCAATCCAAATCTCTGCAGTCTGTATTTGAGGTGACCCATTGATACATTCTTTGACGCATGATGAACACAAACCAGGTCGATAAAATGTCCACGCCTTGCGTCGAGTATTGCATCGATGTTGTCACAGAGGTTTCCATCCAAGAGTATAGCTCTTCTATAGTAACTAAAATTACTGTGTAGATTTAAATTGATTTGTTTTGTTTATTTTTATTTAGTTGAATGTTTAATTTAATTAGAATTAAATGGGTATTGTTTCCCATATAGCTATTATGAAAACTCACGTTCGGTATAACGATGAACGGAACCTTTATAAAACACATTGAACACGTTTAGAATAAGAGGTTAAAAACCTCTGATCTCGTTTTAAATTTTGTCTGATGTAATTAAATCGTTCATTTTCATCATCCGCAATCTCTACCTACCAACAAATTTTTTTAAAAAAAAATACAGGAATTTGCATATTTTATAAAGATTTTACCATAAACTAGTTATCTTTATGGCTTCTTCTCGTTTAATATATCAATGAATATATTAATAGAAATTTTATTACTTTGTTATTAAACAAATTTTAGAAATTCAAAACAACAAAATTTATATATTTACTGTGCAAAGGTCGTTTCAGACCTGAGCCACATCACATGCATCATGCCTTCCAAACATATTAATTTGAATATTTTCAGCAAATAACTATGTAGTACATATATAGATGGTTGTTAACTATTGATTAAACTTTAAATTAAATAATTACAGGTATTGCAGGTTCAATAATCATCATCTTTCTTGAATATTTATGGTATCGTCATCAAATGATGAAGGAGAGAAAATTATTTAAACCATTCGTAGAGTAATGTAGGGAGAACACAATCATGGAAGCAAATTAGAGAGCCATAGCATTAATAATTAAGAAATTCTTTTTAGAATAACAGCAAACGGATGTGATTCGAAGCGTTCTGGGTTTTCGATTAAGAATAATATAAAATATGATTTTTAATCTTTTTAATTTTTACTAAAACTATTTATTATTTAAAAAATAAAATAAAATAGAAACATAAACATATAAATTTAAATAAAATTAAAATCTAACAGTGATGCATGTCAACAAAATGTTTTTGATTTTTAAATGTTGGGCCCCAAGCACCGTACTTTGATTTTTCATTTTCATATTTGTCCTTATCGGCTTTATGAGGCTCATTTACCATAAATTTATTCTTGTCAAATGCACCAGCGCCCGATGGAACGATATATTTGCTATCGTGGCCACCATAGCTTGTTGTAACTTGTTCATAAACCATTTTAATTTTATAATATTATTATTGTTGTTGTCGATGATTTAGGGTACACTATGTATTAGAGTAAGCACTGACAGTTCTAAATGATTACCAGAATTTCCGGTTCGACTTCCTTTACTGAATTGCAAATTTTTCGAATCACTGTAAATAAAATACATAATACATAAGCATTTAGAGACATAATTAAATTGGAGAAACCGATATTTGGTTTGTTTTCAAAATTAAATTTATATTACCTTTGATTATTCCGATAGGTATACTTCATTGACACAGTTCAGTTTTGTAAATAAAAGTTATTCACTTTATAAATGCAATGAATTCACTTATGTTATCTTATATTGTTATTGATTTACTTAATAATTCACTTTGGATATTATAAAAATATAACGAGACGATTTAATCTTGTGAGATTTTAGTATAATGTTTAGCTTATCAAATGTAACTAATACTGTAACCAAAATTCGCGATCTTTATATAGTCAGATCATCCAACAAATTTGCATAATATTATAAGAAGATCTTTTGTTTTCAACGGTTTCATATATATATTTACGTAAAGCAGTTTTTTTTATTGGGTTTTGATATAATTTTTATAGAAATTAAAATTTGGTGATTTTTATTTTTTTTGATTATGTGTCATCAATATCAGCTAAACTGTTACCACTTAAGCCTACGTGCTTAAAACAACGTCATGGCTTTTAATCTATGGAAGATTTTTAAATTTACAAACTTGTTTGCTCGAAATTGGTTATGATGGTTTTCGAAAACATCGTTATTATGCTTTATTTATTGTTTATAAAAATAAATTAGAAACAAGTTTTCAAGGGGGCAAATCGATTGCGATCGTTTTTATATATTAAAATTGAATACCTACCTCAATAGCTCTTAGAAAACTCATAAAAATGGGTAAAACAAATTGAATGTCACATTTAAAAAAAAATTCCATTGCGAGAAATTTATCTGCACACTTTCTGATAAATTCTAAAAACTCCGAAAATGTGGAATTTGACATTGAACTGGTTAGTTACGACGATATAGTTTTAAATTGATAAGTAAAATGCTGACTACATTCACGTCGTGGTTTTTGCAAAAAGTGGGATAGCGATTGATTATATATAATTGACTCACACATCCTTTCCAAATTATCAATATATTATAAGACAGTTACAACAACAATCGCATTATTATTAAAATTGGTTGGAACCCACGAGAATTCCGCACTCAATGCCACAATAGGCCCAGCTATGGTGCAAACCCGGGATTCTATTCCAATTCGCAAACGCGCACTGCTGACATCGCAAACTGAATAAGTTTAGACCAAGGCAGAGAACAGCGGATATAAATTTAAAGAAATACAGATATTTAACCCGAAGCCGCATAGAACTGAAAGCTGGATAACTGCTCACGAAGTAAAGGCAGTCATCATCCACCTCAAGGCAGTCCTCGCAAATAACATCATGCGCTAAGTCCATGTCCTTTAAAAATCGCTGCCAAGATTTACAACTGGCTCTTTTTTATCTTTTTCTCAAATTGGGTTATATAATGAAGTACTTCGCCTTACGACAGCCACAAAGTCTCAAGCCACTGAAACCTTAGGTCTTTCAAAGCGTAGTCCTTTGTAGCCTTCTTCCAGTACTTGAAAGATAAAGGAACCGATGGTTCAGGACCAATTAAAGTTAATTGGGAACCAGCTTTGGCTAAACAATCCACGTCACAATGAGCCAGTACCAACAACCTAAAACATAGGTGCATCACTGAGGCAAGGAATGAATGGATTACATAGCAAAAAGTGGTGTCTAGGACATAGCCCCATTGATATACATTGCCAAAATATGGCAGTTGCTTTTTCAAGCTTTTAGTCCAGATGATTCTCCCAGGAAAGCTCCCATCCAAGACAACACCAAGATGCTTGACGTGGTCACATTTAGTGATCGTTCTCCCAAAAAGAGAGGGAACAGATAGTTCAAGAGTATTCCTCTTCCTTGTAATGATATTTAAATCAGTTTTAGACGGATTGACGTGCAGTACTTTCTCAACACACCATGCCTCCACAATAGTCAAAGAAAGCTGAGTTAGGTCGAGTAAGACACTAAGATGTTTGCTTGAGACTGACAAAACAAGATCATCAGTGTAACTCTGTGCAATGAAGCCAGATTGCCTGCAGCTTCACAATTAACTCGTTAATGACCAAAAGCCACAGCAGGGGTGAGAGCATACCTCTCTGAGGACAGCCTTTGGCCACCTTAACAGAACAAAACACCCCATCCACCTCGGCTTCCACAGTGCGAGAGTTGAGAGTGGAGTCAATCTATAAGAATACCAAAATTGGTACAGCCAGAAGTGATCGTATAGCAAACGAAGTGCTATCAAAAGCTCCCGCAATATCCCGGAAAGTACCCAAAAGAACCTCCTTATTATTAAGAGATTTACCAAGCCTGGTTACAAGTTCATGTAGAGCGGTAGAAAATGGTTTCTAATCAATCTATCGACGATTCTTTCCAGAGCTTTACGGAAAGTTGAGGACAGGCTAATAGGCCGAAATGACTTAGGGTCCGTATAATCGGACTTACTAGCATTCGGGATAAAAACAATTCTACTTCAAGATTTTAGAACAGTGCTAAAAGCAATGCACGCTTGAAAAAGGTGGAGCAAATGATCCTGAATTAGAAGAAAGCCCTGCTGTAATTCAGTAGGAAAAATGCCACCAGGGCTGCCAGCCTTATAAGATGCAACAGAAAATGAGCTCCATCGCTTGCAACAGAAGTCATGGTAAGCTTCGCAGCAACATCCGAGTTGACGATATCACAACAAGGAAAATGAACAGAAAGGAGCAGCTCACCAATTTCCCTGTTTGGAATAGGTCCGTTCGGTAGACGAAGAGTATCAAGTTTACAGTGTGTGTTCTTAGCCAACGCTTTATTGAGTCCAGCGACAGCAGATAGGCTCTTGATTTCCTAGCAGAAGTTCAACCATAAGGCTCTTTGACCAGATCTTAAACTTTTTTTATATTTCTTTTGTGTTATCAAGAAGTTAATCCAATCAAACAGTCGCTTAGACTTTTTTGCTCTGTTCTTCAGTTTCCTAGTAGATTTCGTTAATTTTTTAAGGTCAGAATTCCAGAAAGGTTTGTTCCGAATCTTTTGATTAGTGATAAGAGGACACGAGTTTTCGAAGGCTATAGTAATTGTCATTACAAGTGATGATGCTTCTTTACTCGACCGAATAACCCTCGGTAGCGTATGTAAAGAACCTAGCTCGAGAGAGAAAAGTCCTCAATCGGTTCATTTACGATTGCGGTATGGTTTAAGAGGCGGTTGTTTAAGGTTAATATTAAAAGAGATACACCTGTGATCAGAGGTGAGGATGTCATCCGTCGCCCTCTAATCTAAAATTAAATCAATGCTGGACATGGAGCATAAACTAATATCAATCACCTCCTGCCGGACAAAGTTAACAAAAGTAGGCTCGCGTCCAGTATTGAGAATACAGAATTCTTACAGAAGATTCTGCCATTAAATTCAATCCAGAGACAGTATCATCGAGAAGGTACGGTTCCTGAGTTTGACAAATACATATCTGTAATTACAGAAACCAACTTGCTCAATTCAAATGAAGCTGACTTACTTTGCAACACAGTAAGTTAGCTTCATTTGAATTGATCTGTTATTGATATGTTTTATTTTAATCATGAACGACATTGTAAAATCGGGCAAAAATCAGAATAAACGTTGTTTACGGACCAGAGATAATCTTGAAAGAAATCCTTTCCAGAACGTACTGCAACAACAATCCGGAACCATTTATACTCTCAAAGATTTCTGGTCAACCCGGAAAACAATCAATCGGCGATTCGTTTGCAACAACCTTCCATCCCTCAATTGAAATAACTGGATTCATCAGCTTAATGTTGGTGGTTACTACACATGGATCCTCAGGCGGACCAGATATCCATGTTAGTAAAAGAAGAAGTTTTGCCAACCGATGGTTGACAACCACTCCAAACATCATTCATTTTGGACTTTACCTCACAAAACCACTTGCAAATGTCGTCATTTGTGTAACTGCAAATGAAGACACCATCCGAAATATATAGAACCCAAGCATCTGCGGTACAAACCCTGACGATTTCGCCAAGCCAAGAACTCAACGACTAAGTTCAAGTCGGAAAACACTCATTTAACATCCAATCTCCTCATCAAGAGAAATAACCGGATTGGTCTGCGGAACACAAAACTTTTTGATCGAGTAGACTTTCTGTACCTGACGGTATGTCCAAGCTGTAACCAACATTGTGAACTAAATACACTATATATGTAATAATAATAAAAATAAAATTTAAACAATCGCACTAACTAAAACCACAATAAAAATTTGGTAAGTTAAATTATTGTTATTCCTAACTTTGGGTATGATACCTGCTAATATAACTCCTCAAAATTTAAGGCTTAACTTAAGCTAATACTGTTTATTAGTGTGCACTATATTATATAATTATTAGATAATTATTTGTTTATAAATTTATCTGGTAGATCTATTATCCGCAGTCATCTGTATCCCGGCTGCCTCAGTTTGCTCCAGGCTAATTCATTGCAATGCGCCTGTACATATAGCTTTCAGTAATATGTCAAGCGGTATTTTCTGGATATCTTTTTAATGTCATATATTAGTGTGACGAATATACCGCGTGGATTATTTGTAGCACTGCGCATATTATTCTTGCTTGAATACGTTACAGAATTTCAATGTTTGATGCGCTGGTGGAACCCGGCTTGAAACAAAATGTTATTGTACCTCCATAGCAACGTTGTCCAAATATAAACCTAACTACTCGACTATTGATTAAGTCCGTTTGTAAAGTGAATAGATTTGTTTTCCTACTCCTTTGGAGAACAAAACACCGGAGAACAAAACAATTATTAACAATTTATGTAACAGTCTCAAATCCCATCTTAAAGAAGTTAAAAATGAATCAACTAACAGATATCTAGTTAGCTTAACTGATGAAAAAAATTCTGACTACTCACTGTGGAAAGGGATAAAAGGACTCAAAATACCCACAATGAAAGTGCCTCCTTTTAAAAAGGATGATGGGACCTGGGCAAGAGGTCCCAAAAAGAAGGCTGATCTATCTCCAGGAAACCTTCCAACCACTACCAAGACAAACTGCCAACGATGAATATAATGCCAATTCACAAGCTAGATGAGTAACTCTCAAAGAATTAAAAGAAGAAGTGAACAGTAGCCTGAATGTTTACAAAGCCCCAGGGTACGACTTGATTACTTGCCAAATTATCAAGGTTCTACCTGACATATCCCAACCTACCTCTATCACAAACATAATTGAAAGAACGTTAGAACATAAAAATGTGTGCTCAAGCATATTCCTGGACCTCCCCCAAGCATCCATAGAGTTTGGTACAGTGGTCTGGATAGAAGCTGCATAGAGATCTGCCGAGGCAATTCTATGCCATACTAAGATCTTATTTAGCCAATAGACATTTTCGTGTGAAATATAAGGATGAATACTCCGAACTAAAGAAAATCTCTGCCGGTGTCAACGGGCAAAATCCAGAAGATTGTTTGTAACTGGCTAAAACATTGGCGAATCAAGCCAATACGAAATCCTCGCATATTAACTTTACATATCAAAAGGCTTACCATCTACCGATAAAAATTATCTCACGACAGGTGCCATATTGGATAATTATTCATGTAAAAAAAAAACAGAAGAACTTAACATATAAAGTTCAGAAAAATGTATTAGCTCATAGGTAGTGGCTCTGAGCTTACAATTTACAACAAGTTGCTGCTATATTCGCAAACACTGAAGCCGATATGGACCTACGGTACCCAACTCTGGGTGATGTACTAAGCAAACAAACGCCAAAATAATACAGACGTTTCCAAACAAGGTTTTTCGTAGCATCGCAAATGTTCTGTGTTACACAAGACATGAAGACCTCCACAAACATGAAGACCTGCGGATCGAATACATCAAAGATGAAATAAAAATGCATGCCGCCAAATACGAAATAAGGCTCCAGGAACATATGGAAACTCCTATATTCGACATATGATAGATAACCCTGTCGTTGAAAGAAGACTCCAAAAAACGAGGCCACTTGACCCATAGTAAACTTGCCAAATTAAAATTAGTGAACAGGTTTAATCAATTATGGGACTAACCATTGAGTTATACACCAACAAATGAGAATTTTCTAAGAAATGTAAATGTTTTATTTGAAAGATAAATTGCTAGATGGGCGTAGTCTCAGTTAAACATGGCGTTGAAGAAAAAGAAAGGAAACTAGTAAAAAAGACAGCGGCAAAAAGCCAGATCTATAAAATCTCAATTACTATCATCAAACAGAATCCCTCAACGTACTTAAACATTATTTGACAAATCATTTTAAAATAATCGGTATTGATGTTTTATAGGCATGGATAAATGGTTAGTACCGTGTTCATGTACCAGTAGCGGAACTGTACACCCATACAAAACTTTGTATTGCCGGGGGCCGAGATCAAAATGGGGACAAAACAATTCGAATAGATAGGATTTTTTGAATTTATCTACAACAACAACAACATTACGTATATTTATATTTTTATGGTACATTTTTTATTGGTAATTTACCAATTGGGAATTGGGGGTGCACGGTCTGAGAATCTGATAAAATTGTGTCGGAAGACAAAGATTTACAAAACAAAGTGCACTATATTTGTGCACACTCTTTCTGCATTCTTATAGTATATATTTCAAATTTCATTCGAAAATGTAGAATTGGGAAATTTGAGAATTTAGAAATTTAGAATCTACAAATCAAAGAAATTAGAAATCTAAATTTTGGCTGTAAATTTGGAGAATAAAAATTCTAACCAACGAATAATTTGGTGATTTATAAATTAAAAATTTTGATTTTAAGAATTTAAAGCAAATTGGAATTAATATTTTTAGAATTTAGGAATTAAGAATTTTAACTACAAATTAAATTAAAGAAATTTTGAATGTTCATATGTTAAGTATGTTAATATAACTTAAGAATAAGGATCAATTTGAAAAGTTCATTTTTTTTTATTTAGTTTAAATCTTCTTTCTTTAGACTGCTTTCAGAAGCACAATAACAATCGATTAGAAATTTAACCTAGAAACGTATAATTTTATATTTTGAATCAATCCTGAATAGTAGTTTCTTAAGGCACCTGAACATAGTGTTATGTACTTTCAACAAACCTAAATCAGCTTAATATACAATCATTTTTTACTTCCAAGACGATAGATTTTGTTTTCTCAAGATCCAAAATTCGAATCCAGTTATTCAAGTGGTACTGCAAGGCCAGAACCATTGTCCTAACTGTAGGTAGCCTAAAGACATTTAAAAATATGATAAAACAAGCATATCGGCGTAATTTAATAAGCTAAGTCGATTTTAAATTAACTATTTGTTAATTTTATAGCCTAAATAGTTAATGCGGCAAACTTTATGCGCAATTTCTATATATGCAAAACTTTGCAATATAGTACATATATTAGTTTTTCACAACCGACCTCTATCAATATCGGTCAAGATTCCTGCAAATCGAGTTTCTTATAGACAACAATTTCTATGGTAGCAACGGAACTCAAAGGTGATTTCAATATAGGTTTAAGTATATGACTACAAATCATATTTAGTTCTGGTTATTCAATCAAAAATTAGGGTTGGTTTATTAGTAAACAAATAGTTTTCCAACCAAGGTTGCGCCTAAATAATATCGCGCATTAGCGCACGTAAATTGATTTGTAACTATAGCATTGTTGACTGTTGTTCATTAGGTTTTTGGGGCATCTAGCTGTGGCATGCTATGTGTGCATGTTCGGATCAAATACATTTATATTTATTGTTCATAAATTGCTTTTTCAATGCAATAATTAAAATATATGTAAGTTAAATTTGAATGATGATACATGGCTAAAGTATTGCATCAGATTTTAATACTGGAGATATTCAAACATTGTACGAGTATATAAAAGATATGTATACATTATATCTAAGATGTAATCAAATCACCTCTCTTGCCGCACATTCCGAACCCTACACTTCGATTTACATATATTAAACTTCTTAGCACAAACATATTGATTTGGCTGTAACATGTGATCAAAATTCAAGAGCGGCGTAGTAGACATACCGTTGATGTATTTAAGGTTGGTCTGCGCGGAAATAGTATGGTTCATCGATATTTTTTACGCTATATTTTTAAAATATGCTGATTGCAATACACTAAATGTTATGTGCAATTTGTATTTGCTATATAGAGTGCAGAGCGTAAAATTATATATAAAACCTCAGCGAAATTTATAAAACATTTTACTTTTCAATTGGCTGTTGACTATGGTGGTGGTTTTCATTCGAATTAATATACAAAAACATTAAATTAATTTTCTACCAAAATTTAATTCAATTTTTATTCACGTATATAGTTGTTTACATAAGTTTGATTACAATTTTGTGATTTTTTCTAAATTATTTGTGTCAATGTTCATTAATAAAAACGCGAGATTCTTTTTACCAATTGCTAGGTGAGTTGTTTGTCTAAGGCTCCTATTAATATGGTCGCCAAATAAATAGTTTTTGGTCGTCGTAAAAGTAATATCCGGTCGCCAACTCGGAATGCATTTTGTTTTTCAATTTTATGGTAATCACAAACAAAAATGGTTCGGTACTATTGCTAAACTCTCGGATATTTACAATGTCATTATCTAATATACATATATTGGAAAATAACTAAATTCCATTTCCCGATAAAATAAATCATTTTTAAAAGATAATTTTATCTAAATTAATTTATGTAAATTAATTAGTTCATGAAGATGAAATGTAATTTGTAAGGCACAAACAAAAAATTCTGGCGGCCATTTAAATATAAGTCATATTATGATTTTAATATTATAATACAATGACGTCATTGCTTTTATTAAAAATTACAAATGTAAAATATAACTTAATTGTATTGAATTTGCAATTCAAATTAATCTATAATATATAAAAGTAATGTGTGTATAAACTTGAATATTTTTCTCTTTCGCAGACTTTCGAATCATTTAAATACCAGTAAAAAAAGTCGTACTGGAAATTCTGGAAATCATTTAGAATTTCAAGTATTAACATTGATTGAATACGTCCCCTAAATCTTGCCACCGCATATTTACACGCCTACATTAGTAGTAAAAAAAAAACGTTCGTACTAAATTTAAAAGCAATAAAATTTTAAAATTTAAAAATGGTTCAAACAATCGATCGGCCAACGACAGTAAACATTGGCAGTGATAAAACAAAAAATAAAATTGGATACGATAATAAATCAGCAGCAGCAGGGGGCGCAAACAAGACTGGCAATTTGGGAATAAATAAGCATAATGAAAATGATAGAAATAAATATGGCGCTTGGGGTCCTACACTGAAGAATGAAAACCATTTTAAGAGTATGCACCACTGTTGAACTGATACAATGTATAAAGATTGTCCACATAAATAGTGGAGATAATACATCTAAATTAAACTTAATAAATTGGAATTTAATTAGAACAAGTATGACATATTGTTTTGTTTTTTAAAAGTTATGGATTTTATAAAAGGTCGGTATTGAAATTTTCCACAAACGGGTAAAGGTTATTTTATGTCTTCTCGAAATTAGTACACTATTTTGTCTATAGTACACTACTTGTGACATCAATAGCAGTTTGTTATAGCAAAGCTATCTTAATAAATATTAAGATGGCTTTGGCTATAGCCAAAAACACTATTTTGTTTTGATTTGCATTTATCTGGATCGTTCACCTTTTTGTTTCGCTGCGAGTGGTGAGTAAAAATGTATATTCAGTGGTGAGTGAAAATGTATATACTAACTGGCTAAGATCGCAATAGGAACCGTAACGTCGAAATAAGCGAAGTAGGTATAAAGTGTGGTAAACAAATTCTTTCTAAAAGAGATATAAAATAAAACCAACTCTCTATCCATTATAGCTTGATGTACTATGTGACTCGAACCGTGATGGCACTTCTGTTACGATTGAATTCATATGTTTTTTTAAGAGTTCAACAGCAAATGTGATCTGGTAAATTTGAAACCTGAAAAGTGGGGGCGAATCTTATATAAACGAGAAGATTTTCAAATGCAATCAGTTCAATCTTACTTTTACTATTATTCGGAACTACTCATATTTCTTACCAATGCAAAATATATATATATTTTTTTTTTTTTATTATTTTAAATATTACAACTGATTACATATATCATCTAGTAATTTGTCTATCTTTCTTATGTTCAATTTGCAGAGATATAACCCATTAGTTAGTCTCTAAAAATTTGGCCGCCCTATTGTAGTCTTCCCAATTCCAGCGGTTTCTTTCTTTGGAGCCTTCGTACTCCATTTGTGTTACGCAGCCTACGTAACTCAACATTTTCATGTTGACCAAGCCGTTGTATGTGTTTCTTTGCATGAATTGTTATCTCTTCGCTGGCGTTTTCCATCCGGAGGTCCCTATGTAGGTTATCGTTTCTTATGTACCAAGGAGCGTTCACTATTCCACGTAACACTTTGTTTTGAAAAGCTTGTATTATTTTAATATTGGTTTTCTTAGTACAGCCCCAAAGCTGAATACCATAAGTCCATATAGGTTTTAAAACTTGTTGGTATAGTAGCAACTTATTAGGTATTGACAGCTCTGAATACCTTCCAATTAGCCAATACATATTTCTATATTTAATGTGTAGTTCATGCAAAATATATGTATTTGACTATTTCGTCTGTAAATTGCACCAAATAAAGAAATTTTGACACATGCCTTCTTGTTCTGAATGAAACCAATATACTCATATTTGCCTGTGGATCGAAAATATTACAGTCGATCGACCAATTATAATGTATAGTTCTGAATGGATCTGGTATTTTAACAAAATTTTAAAATTCTTTCATAAATTCGAACAATACAATCTTGTTAAAAATTGGAAATATTTCTTCAACATTTTATACGTTTATACCTGTGTTTTGGACTAATAATAGAAGAACGGTTCTATAATCTATCATTTAAACCGAGAGCAAATTTTAAGTTTTACCAAATCAATTATTATTGCAAATGCCTTACCTGGTAGTCCGGCAGATTCATTAGACTTTATTAAATTGAATTTGAGAGGCTAATTTATTAAAACCTCTTATGTTTTTAGTATTTTGGATGTTTTGTAGCTACATACATAAGGAATGTGCTTTTTGAAATTTCCTCAATTGCTGTGCCGTACGAACTTTACCAATGATTTTTAAATTTTATTACTTGTAATTTTATAGAATTTCTCAATCAAAATTTATTTTGAAGAAATTTCTTATAAATTAATTTACAATATTACAAGTTTAGTTATAAATCAGTTATACTTGCGTAAATGCATGGCGTTTTTCCGTTTGTAGATGTTTGCATTCACCTCGTCTGCATAGATGTTCGGCTTTCGAGGCAGTTGGCGCCAGTGTTTAATCCTAGGTATACACTCATTCAGTGTATTTTGATATTTTACTGAATTTCGAATTTGTTGAATTGTATTGAATTCTAATCGTTGACGAAAATCAAGTAATTGGGCTATATGGAATTTTCACATTTATTTATTATTGAGTAACATTCGATTAATAATATTTTTTAAACATTTTATTGAAAAATATGTTTTTATTTACAAAACTAATAAAAAATAAATTGTATAAATTATAAAGTATTTTGAGATTACAACTGAAATGAGATTATCAAAATAATTTATTGTTTTTGATTATATTTTTACAAATATTAAAATAAATTTTACATCGCGGAGTAGATTCATACATTGAGTTATGTATTTAATTATTATTTATAAACGTACGCTTATTAAAACATAAAATAATTATATATTTAAGAGATTTTGTTTACTCGAGCTCTGTAGTTTAATCTTTAAAAACAATTTTTATTCGTTATTAACTGGCGCCTGATTCAAAAATGCTACATTAGCTGCTTTTAATCGAGCAATTGTAGCCGTTGGTAGAGACGTTGGACATGGTGACATGCATGGCGTAGAACAGTGACTATTACTCAAATCACATTGATCAAGTAATCGTAACAATTCATTCGGCGTCGGGCCACCAATATTATCGGAGATTGGTTGTTCTCCTTTAGCTGATAATTCGAGGGCAGTTGTTAAATCCCACATTTGAATCGAACCGTTACTATGACCGGATAATATAAAACGACGTGGTCGCGATCCCATACGAGATGATCCTTCACATTCGTGTACACAAAATGATGTTACCGTGGTTCCATCGACTGATTTTATAACGCAAACACGATCACCATTCGAGGCTAACCGAACATAAAGATGATCCGTGTCTGGAACAACTTTTTGTACAAAAACTTGTTCATCGTCTTGTTCACCAAACGGTCCGAAATCATTACCGGCTGAATAACTATAATTTGTATCTGTTGCTTCCAGTGAAACAATCTATATGCAAATTTAATTGATTGAATTGTATAATTAAATACAAAATATTAATAACGATATATACCTTAAACGAGGCTTCCGGTGTTGATCCGGGTTGTGTTGATATCATTCCTCTAAATCGTGTAACACGCCATGTCCGCACGTGATTATACTCACTACACACAGATATCAGATATTTTTCCGATAGTGTGACTTTTGTTACGGGGCTTTGATGCACTGTAAATGTCTGAAACAATTGTGGCCCGTGACCAACAGTTTCAGGATGCTGCACTATAACTCGTACCGATCCTGATCGTGTACCATACGCGATCTCAATCCAATTACCACATAAACCTAAATTTAAAAATTTTGAAATATTGTTGATTTGTTAAAATTGATACTTTCAAATTAATGCACGAGTCTAAATTTTGGGAAATTGTTGTTATGTTGCAACCCGATTGATAAAAAATGTAAAATCATGCCAGCACCAGTACAAATGGCTTTAAAGTTAAACGGAAAAATTATAAATAGATTGATTAGCGAGTTATGACATCGCATTTATTTATATTTATGATGGTGAAATATGTGAATAAAATAAAAAAATACAGCAAACAATATGTTTTGAGTTTTAGCACTATAATGGTTTATACGAATTTAATAGTGTGATACAGTGTGAAGTATGCTTTAGTTTATCATTTATACCTTATGACCACAAGCGCATACTTCGCTGCTATCTAATTTAATTCATGTCCAATTTCCGTACATCCTATATAAACCATACCATTTAATTTCTAATCTCAATCATAAAGAACATTGCTTTCATTGACTGATTTAGGGGTGTGGTCTGATTTAATGGAATTAATTAGTTTTGTGAGTTGAAGTCAATCAATGTCTTTTGATTTTTCGGATTAGTGGGTATCTCAACTAAAAATAGTGGAATTAAAAAATAATAGCCAATCTTTTATTTTTGCCAGTTTAATTAGTTACATTTAATCATGTGATTTATTAATGATACTTTAAAATTTATGAAATTTCTAGTTTCTGAAAATTTAATTTGTATTAGAATTTATTTTTGATTTCAGGTAGGAATTTGGAAATTCAGATGCTTATTAACTTGAGAATATAAACATTCTCGATTAGAATTTACAAAAACAAAATTTTTGATTTATTGAATTTACCATAAAAAAATATACAATTTTGAATGTTTAGGGTATTGATCGCAAATATGTCTATGAATACCACCGATGTATTACGATTATATTAGAATTAGAAAGGAATGAGTTTGGTGTCTAACCTTCACGCCATAATACATACACAAGTTGAATAACGGGTTCCACTTGGAAAATATATGGAACACCACCAATTTTAATTGTACCCAATAGTGTGCAGATCGTGTAATGTAAACTGAGATAATCTGCGTTTTATAATGGATCGCTTCAATTATGAATTAGATAAACTCGATATTGTTGTAACAAATCTAGATTTGATGATTAATCTATCAAAACTCCGGCATATTCAAGCACTACGATTATTTTTTTGTTATGTTACGATTGTGGCACTATCCGTATAAACGACAACATTTAACATACACTCGTCGGTGTGGATCAAAAATTGAAATGCAGCTCTTATACATACACTTTATGAAATATTTAATTAAATATCAATTATAAAACGATAGTCTGTGCTTGTGTGAAAAAGGTTGTTATTTGCAAATTTGTTTAGTTTGTTACCTTCTCTTCCTCTATCCGGTGCTGGCATGTAAAATATTATATATAATATAGGATATTATTTCTTACTAATAATAATTTATATATACAAGATTTATGTAAATAGATGTGTGGTAAGGTGATAAAATTGAATTCTCTCGTGATAAATATAAAATATATATACAATTATGCGATTGATTTATAAATTGTCTAGACTTCGGGCCAATCATATATGAACTCGATAAAAACATTTACTAAAAATGCAATGTTCAGATACGCTTGAACTGAGAAGGTAATCGTTTTGAGAAACACATCATACTGTAGTAGTATTTTTTTAAATTAAGTATTTGAGAAACACATCATACTGTAGTAGTATTTTTATCGATTCCCCCAGCCATCCAATAAAATCGTTCGTTTAGATTTTAGGGCGATACACTATAATTCCACCTAGTCTAGACTTTAAATTTGATCTTTGAAGTAACTTTATGCGTAGACTAGACTTATAAACAAAACTTTAAACTAGTTTAAACATTGATTTATGTTGTAACTACCAATCAGTTTATGACTTTATTCGAACTTAAATTTAAACTTTGTTAAATGGTAAGTATAACACAAAATCATAATTAAAAAATAACCTACTTGTAGTCTTTGGTGTTAGATACACTGATATTGCTGTAATATGATCATTTGATGGATCTTTATACAGCTCCGTTACTAAAAGATCGTTATCCTTCATTCGCAACGGAAATTTTTGCATATCTATAAAAGTAAATAATTAACAATCTAATAATTACGGAATTTTAGAAATGGATACCAATAAATACTGACCAATATAATAAATCGATCCATTATTACATCCCAATAATAAAAACGATCCAGCTGTATCGAATGATAGAATAGGTACTAGATCTTGTATTTGCCAATGTTGTGTCATTGCGTGCCAAACTCCAATTTTGCCGGAGGACGATAGCGCAACCAATTGACTGCCAATGAAGAATAAATATTCAACTCGTACGTTTAAATTAAATTCACCAACGTCAGTTTTTGTACCATCCTCCGATACATTCCATAATCGAATTTGACTTCCGTACGAAATTGCCACCATTTTATTGTGAAGTTGTTCCCCTGAACTGGCCGATATATTCATTTTGGCGTTGATTGCGATCCGTTCGATTGGTGATTCAATGTAATTGGATGTAAATACTAATTGCCAACCAAACGAATCTTTTAAACGATAGCATGTAACAAAATGAGCATAGGCTACCGCAATCCAATTGTGATGAGCTTTCAATACTTGAACACGAAGTGGATCAGTCCATATACCATATGTTTGGGCACCAAATACTAGACTAACATCGTTCCGAATAAATTTATTTAAATCGGCCGATGAATTACGTGAATGGCGTAGATCAAGTGATGCAGTGCGAGAATGCCCACCGGGAGGAGCCCAAGTACGTATTTCTTGAGAATTTCGAACCGTATTTGATCCATTATATGATACTCGCATGTCCCAAGATGAATTTCGAGAATGTCCAGCATGCCGTGACGTAGACGGATTAGTTCCTGAATTAATTGATGATGAAGTTGAAGTAGTGGATGATGAAGAGGCAATTACAGGGACTGATGTTGATGAGGAGGTTTGGATTGTTGTTATTGGTGTGCTAGGAACATTGGTTGATGAATTTTGATGTTCAGGCACCCTTACCATTGAACCTGGGCGGGCATTTAATGTATTCGACGAATTTGGTGGAGATGCTTGAGTTAGATTATCAGGATTAACTTGTTGAGGAGACGTTGTAATGTTTCCCATATGTGCGTTATACGATTGGGATGACGAGCTTGATGACAATAATTCAAGAATCGGAATATCTATAATGAAAAATGAATATTTATTAAGCAATCCGATACTTCAAAATATAATTATTTATTCAATTTATTCAATATTTTTAAACAGCAACAAATCCATTTTTGGTACTCTATTTATATTTGGAATTTAACCTCATACCAGATTACTAAAAAAGCGAAAGAGTAGTTGATTGCATTTACGATTAAATTCAATGCTGATGAATGAACTAAACTTAAGTATAAGGTGATTGAGGCAAAGTTAAATTTCGTTTGGTTATACACTTACTTGGCGGTGGCAAATATCCATAAAATAGTAAATCACCACATGAGGAATGTCCTAAATCTTCACATAGCATTAAACGTTTGATTAGTGGCGATATATTATAGTACTCGGCCTCATGTCTCAATGCCCTTATATCGTATTGCTTTACGTCAATATCACGAGTACGCAAATAATTCAATATAGTTGCAAATAAACTGGGATCACGATCAATAAAAATTGAACCAGTTTCATCGCGTAAACTTGAAATTCTACCGCTGAGCAGGCCAGTGAAAAACGTTTCAGGAATCCATGTTAGCGTTTGTCGAGATGTTGAAAATCTGTAATTAGAATTAATAATCGCATCTTAGTAAAATTTGAATAAAACTTGACTAACATTTAAATGAAACTTGAAAAACGAAAATGGAAGAATTTATGAATAGCCAAGCTGCTTAGACTAATGGCTTTGGAATTATGAAGATCAAAAAATTAAATATGATGGTAAAAATTAAAATTTTGGTTTCTTCCGTTAATCGTTTGAACATTTTTGAAGCAACATTTATATTTCATATGAAAAGGTCTTTGGGAAGCTTTTATAAAAACAGTTTAAACAATGAGCCTAAGGAGAGATGAGAACAACTCTATGATTTTCTTAACAAGCTCAAATAAAAAATACAAACGATCGATAAAAAGTGTATAGCCAAAACAGACGGCTTTGAGTCGTGGGTCGCTACGATTTACATAACTCCGGGAAGTGACGTCAGGATGGGTATGAAGTCAAATATTCAAGGAAACGACGAAGTCAGGCCACGGAAAATTCCGTACTCAGTAGGATTACGCCACATTACATACTACATAAAATAAAGTAATTTAATGAGTTTCTCATATAATAAGAAAGTTGAAACCAAATATGATCGGAAAAATGTTGGTGAAACATTGAAATGTAACTAACTGCGTAGAGTTATTAGAAAAATTATTTTGAAGGTGCGCTTCTCTTAATGGATTACAGTTATCCATAAATTCATAAATATTGTTATTTACATTACAAATATCAACAAATAAATACAGGCAATTACTCTCAAGTGCTCCTTAGTACATGTTGTAAAATGACATGGCGCAGTTGCATGAACGAGTATGGCTACAATAATGAATCACATTCTAAATTTCTCTTACATTTGCAAATTGTGAAATTTTGTATGCAGTAATTTGAAATATTAATCAATTTATAATAAGAATATGTACGTATAATTATATTGGAAATTAACTAGTCGCACCATACAACAACATAATCAATATACATGACACATGAATCGTACCTTGTACCACCAACATTTAAATTTACAATATCACTATTATAGTTATGAAATGACATTATTATAAGTTATGCACATAAAACTAGGATATATTAATTATTAAACTATATTTTCTAAATTATGATATTTTTGAAATTTTATGTTTTACATGTACTTAACTCCGACTTTAAAAAAATATAATTTTCTAATTGTGAAAGTTTGACAATAAACAATGTCAAAACATTATAGGATCCGATAAGCAAAGAATTGTTAATACAAAAAAATATATCGTTTTGCCGTCGATGTTTTGTCGCTGTATTTTTGTATAGGTATATATAAATATTTGAATAAAAAATATTCTACGGATTTATTCTACACGCACGGGAGATTCGATCTATTAAATTTTAGTTTAGAAAATAGTGCAATAGTATCAATATTTTTACCAAGAAGAGTTTCCAATTAGGCTTTATAGACTTTATGGGGTTTTACCACATACTATTACTATCCGTATACGTCAATCGTCGATCAAATAATGTGGTTTTCTACTTTACTAATTTTGCACAGATAACTCACTGTACAAGTGTTTTATAGCACTATAGAAATATAGTGGCTTTTAAATGAGTAGAAATTTTTCCATACAAATTTGACTTTTGTCGTATATGATATAATTTTGGTTTTACAGTTATGTATGCATTTTTATTATTAATGGGAAAATAAAAAATATAAATGTAGAAAAACATAATTATTTAATTTTTTTTTAAATTATTGCTGATACCATGGGTACATCCCAGATGTAATTATTAGTACGTCTAGCATACCCTTTATATATTCGATTGTCAATTATTTATGGTTTTGACATGTGTGTAAATATATTTATTTATCAGCACTTGAGGATTCTAATTTCTAGTTAATGTTAATAAATAAAAATCATTAAAATATCGAAATATGATATTAAAATGTTTTAAATAATTGTGTAATAAACAGTAAGTATGTAACAGGATGGTGAATAAAAGGCATTGATTGGTTTAATAAATTTCTTTATTTCAGTTCTATAATATGGCTCATTACTGGTCCGATAATGTTCTTACGACCGCTTTTACTCCACGTGACTATCAAGTGGAACTGCTGGCAGCGGCACGGGAGAAAAATATAATCATCTGTTTGGGACATTACTCGTCCAAAGAATTTATTTCGTTGAAATTAATTCATGAATTAGGGTATGAGCTAAGATTGAGGAAACATAAGAAAGCGACACTATATCTAACAAGCAATGCCAACTCTAATTCGACCTATAATTTAATTTATCATTTAACTGATTTACGAGTGATTAATCTTAATGAAATATCAAAAAATCTTATTGAATGGGATAATTTGTTCGTTGAATATCAAGTTATAATTTTAAAGTTGGAATTATGTTTAGACGGTTTGATTTGTGGCTACATTGATTTAAATGAAATTAATTTAGTTGTGATTGATGATTGCCATAAAAATTATGGGAATTACGAATTATCGGAGATTTTAAACGGTTATTATTCGAAATGTGAAGCAAAACCAAAAATTTTGGGACTTGCTGGACCATTGCACAGCGCCGAATGTGCTCCTGGGAGATTGGGAGGCGAGCTCGAATACTTAGAGAAGTCTTTGTATTCGAAAGCTGAAACTGCTAGTGATATTGTTACAGTGCTCAGGTAATATAATGAGAGTTACTTTATAAATTATACTTATACAAAATTGAATTTGATGTGCTCGCCATCAGTAATATTTTATGTGTGTCTTCGATAAAGAAAGTATTTAAGGCTAATCAATAAAAACACATCAAATAAAGTTCGGTGAACACATAGATAGCGAAACGAACTTACTTATAAGAAATAATTGACTTACTTATAAGAGATATTTTATAGGTAATAATCAACCAAAGATAACTAAAATTATGTACAAACAAAAAGACCGAAACCAAACCTCATATAAAATGATAATTAGCAAAGGCCACTGAAGCACGAATATATTTTTATTAGGTTAATCCTTGTGATATTATAAAGAGGTTGTGTCTTAACTCCCGCTCTTATAGAGTTGTAAATTCATTAGAACCCTAAATTAATTTTTGAGGCCTTTCAGGAACTATGAATGTTATCGATCCCCTAGCCCCTCTAGTTTCACCTAAGATACAAATCGCTTTGCTTGTTAATCAAAAGTTAATTTGTTCCTTAAAAACCTTAAAAACAAGGTTATGTGAGTTGATAATAAATTTGCAAATTTAATTAGGTATGAAATTGAATATTTTAATGCATGTGGCGAGCACACTAACTATATCTTTGAAATTTTCCTAAATTCAGTTAATCGAATTTTATTTTTAGATATTGCTCAAAGCCGATTGAAATTATATTACAATGCGCCCCTCCAGAAAAAACAGAGCTTACTGAATTTCTAAGAAATTTAGTATTATCTCGAAGGACTTTTATTGAAGATCACCGTTTTGATCCATCGGAGATCTATGAGGGCTTTCTTGATGAATTAAAAGGTAATTATGATAGTTAAGTAAGTAATTAATAATTAATGATTTAATTACAAAGCGCATTTTGGTAGTTACACAATTGAATAGTTTTCAATTCAATTGCACAAGTGAATCATGTTCCAGAAAATTAGCACTAGACTGTTAACAAAGTCGATTTTAATAAATTGGTCTTAATTCTTACGATTTCTATTAAATTTTGATTTATGAAAATTCAAAAATGAATCGAATCACTTTAAATACTAGTCGATTTAAAATGAGATAAAATGAATTTAACGATGTATTCTAAAATACTGTACTTCTTACAACGTCTGAGAAATATTTCATAACAACAGTCGAGTTCATTTTTAACAATATTAATTAATGAATAATTATTAAAACCTAATAAGCGATATTTTCTATTTAAAGAATTCTCTTTATCTTACAGAAATATTATTTATTTAAAAAACTAAATTTGGTTACCGGATTTAATTTGCTCTAAAAAGAAATTCCAATTTTATAATTATTTATATCTAGTTCAATTCCTAACCGGATTCTAAGTCAGAGTTTTGCGTGCTTTAGTGGCTCACCAAAATGCAGCCAAATTTGTCTGTTTGAATAGATTGGATAAAACGAAAAGTAATTATTTGTAACTTCTTCTTTTTTTTTTTTGCTGTCCAGTTATTCCCGATCCCAAATCAGAACCAATCAAATTTTTGAATGAATTTTTAGAAATTTTAAATGAATTGGGTCCATGGAGCGCCGACCGCGCAGCCCTATTACTTTTAGTTCAAATCGAAAAATGTAAAATTAATACACCCTATGAACGACATTATTTATTATTGTGCCTTATATCAACAACTTTGGTGCAAATACGGGCACATTGTGATTATGTATTTCAGAAGCTGCTAAATGAAAAAGATCGAATTGAAAAGTATTCAACACCAAAAGTTTTAAGACTTTTAGAAATATTAAGAAAATTTAAACCTAGTTATTTTAATAATCATAAGGAAGGTTCGATAATAAAACAACAAGTGGTCAATGTTAACAATAAAACGGAAGAGTTACTTAAATCCGAATTAGATGGAATTAGTCTGAAAAATATAAAAAATATTGGAAAACTCGATACATTAAATTTTGCCAAATTAGCAGATAGAATTGATAAAATAAAGGATACTCTCGATAGTACCGCATCTAGTGTTTCTAAACGGGTAACGGATGGCCTGAATACCGTATTAAATGCTTCGCATAATGATACAATGACACAACCAGTTCAACATCAACCAAGCAATCGTGGAGGTGGTGGTTTTCGAAAACGATTTAGACAAAGAGGCGGCTATAACAATAACACCGGTCATTCGTTTCATCATCATCATCACAATTCGCAACGCAAATATCACTATTCCCATTATCAAAATGAATCGGACGCACTGTGCGGCATTATATTTTGTAACTCGAAATTTGTTGCAAAAATATTATTCGGACTGTTATGCGACATGACCCGAAATGATAATGCGTATAAATTTTTAAATGTTCAATACACGGTCGATAAAGAAGCTAATCCTTTAAATGATTTAAAAGAAGCCGAGGCCGAGCATCGTAAACAGGAAGAAGTACTTAAACGATTTCGAATGCATGAATGTAATTTACTGATTGGAACATCGGTGCTGGAAGAAGGAATTGATTTGCCAAAGTGTAATTTAGTTGTGAGATGGGATGTCCCAACAACATATCGCAGCTATGTACAATGTAAAGGGCGTGCTCGAGCCCAAAATGCATATCACATTATTATGGTTTCATCAAGCACGGACGTTCCTAATAAAAATTTTCAAAACGATGACCTTTATCAAAAAATACATAAATTTTCTTGTGATCAAAATAAAGATATTCCGGTTGAAGATGATAAAGGCTGTATCACTAATGATGAAATTACGATTAACAATTGTTTGCTAATAGACCCTAGTAAAAATGATCATTTGGAAAACCATGATATCGAATTGAATAAACATTTTGGTAATTTAGATACGACAACAAACGAAGTGATCGAACGATTGGCACAGTATATGGAAATCGAAAAGATGTTAATACGAAAATGTGAGAATATTGAACCATCGGAAACAGAATTAATAAATGCTGATAAATTTACACAATGCATTGAAGAATATCGCCCAAGTAAGAGTAAACTACAATCAACATTTGTTAATTTATCAACGGCGGTCAGTTTGGTCAATAAATATTGTGCCAAATTGCCAAGTGATACATTTACAAAATTAACTCCACTGTGGAGATCAGCTCGAACCATTCGAAACGAAAAAGAATATTTTCAATGTACATTACGGCTTCCTATTAATTCGCCAGTGAAACAGGATATCATTGGATTTCCAATGATAACAAGGATATTAGCTCGGCGATCGGCAGCATTGGTCGCTTGTAAAATATTACATGAATGCGGGGAATTAGATAACAATTTACAACCAATCGGAAAAGAAAGCTTTCGAGCAAGCGAACCAGATTGGGAAAATTTTGAATTGGAAGAAGAAGATGAACTAATTGTCAGTGATAATAGTGAACCAAGACCGGGGACAACGAAACGTAGACAATATTACTATAAACGAGTAAGTGGCTATTAAATAATTTTAATCTATATTTTTGGTGCTAGCATAAATGTGGGTATAACATAAAAAAAATGAAATCATGACACTGAAATTGCTATAAAAAAAATTCAATGAGTTCAATACTAAAAAAGTCATTTGACTTACGAATTATTAGAATTTATAAATTAAAATTTATAAAATTCGAGTGATTCAAATTTCTTAAGGAATTCTTTAAAATTTTGAAAGCCTTGAATTTAGAATTAGCTTAGATATGTATATAGTTAATAACATCGAAATTACATAGATAAATTTATGATTAGTATTTGATTTTTTTTCCAATCAATTAGAAAAATATATTTTGAAATCAGATTTTTAGCAACCCTAAAATTTAAGTTTTCCTAAGTTAAAATGTTTAAAACAAACAATTAAAATGTTGTTTGATTCGTTTATAAATGAGTTGTGCTGATATTTTTGAAAATATAAAACATATTTTATTTAAACTAATTGTGAGGCTAAAAAATCCAATTGAAGATCCTAAATACAATGAGAAAACATCTGGAATATTAGCAAAGGATTGTACACCATTGGATTTTCATCACCAGCAATCAGAACTGAATTATTCCAATTAAACCATTTTGCTTGGAGATCGGTGAAAATATATGTATGTGCTGTGAGTATTGTGTATTTGGATCAGAGATCTCAGCACAACTGATAAATATCCCGCGAATCTATATCCGTGTCCTACCAATTCAAAAGCTTCCGTCAAAATTGATGTGCTTACTGTCTAATCCGCATATTTTTTCCTAATATCCAATGTGCTTCATAAACAAATACATAATATGTACTAATTATACAGTTCTATTTATTATTCGTAAGTGTTTTGTTTTAATTTTTTATTTTGCGCTTTTTAACATATTTGCATTTACTAATTATGGATAAATTATTGTGCTATTGTCGTATCATAAATAAAGAAAATTGTGATTAGGTTACGATTATTTAAATAACATATGTATACTTAAGGGTATAATTATTCTAATCCAATATTAGTTTAAATTAATCTGACTTAAGTTAAGGTTTCAGTGCTGTGTAAACTATGATTATATGTTGAACGAGCTACGAATTTAAGTTAGGATAAATAAATTTGTAATGCCTTGTTTTTTTTAAATAAGACTATCTCCAAGAAGGCTTATTTTAACTTTGATATGATGCATTAAAAAGTTATTTGCATGCAAATGTTATTTTCAACGCCAAACCGCCGGATCTTCTATTTTATTCAACAAATACAAAACGATTAATTTAAAAAATCAGATTAGATATTAAATCTATTTAAAATAGAAACTTCGAAGAGGTTTGATTTATATAATGTGTTGTGAAATAAAAATTTAAATAGTCCTTAAAAATTACGGGGATAGCTAATTTGTTTAGGGTTAGCGAATTAAATTACTAAAAGTGAGGTTAAACTACAAAACATACATAAATACAATCCTAGCGATGGGAATTGATACCAATTCCTCTAGGTATTTGTTTTTTATTGAGAAACTAACTAACTGCAAAAACATAATTTTTGTACAAACAAAATGACTGTAATTCAAATAATTTAGTAGTAATCATTGATTTTATTCGTATTCTCAAATTAAGAGAATAGCAGAAATCATCTTTCAAAAACATATTTAAAATTAACAGTTTTATTATACTGCAATTTGAAAATATATCTGACATATGTACATATATATCCTGTTTTGGTGTATCAGAATTTAATTCTCATAAAATTGATATCTGCATATTTTTAGTTCTATACTTCTATTATCAAACACGAATCACTTTGTTAATATTTATGTAAAGATAATTAATTATAACAAAACTAAAACTTTTGCTTAAATTAAGAAGGTCCTCCGAATCAAGAATAAACTTCTGAAAAAATTAAAAAAAAAAATTAATTAAACATCCAATCACTCGGAATTTTATTGTTGAATTGACAAATGTAGTTTGTTACACATTTTAGAGGGGACAATCATTTATGCGGTTTTCTTATTTTATAGCAAGTCGATTAAAATATAAGCATGATGATTTTTGTTACTATGTACTATTTAATTAAATACGTTTAATTTAGCTGAACTAAATGGATAATAACTATCCTTCGTAAGTAGCTAATAACACATTGTATTAAAATTGAAATTTCCACCTTCTGGAATTAAGTAATATTGATTAGAAACAAGCAACACTGAAGGTTAGTGCTGCTGCAATTCACTCATATTGATAGATTGTATTATATTGTTACTAAGCATGAAAACTACTAACTGTTGACTATTTAGGTGTCTGAAACCGGGTAGATTTCTGCCGCAGTTAACTGACCTTTCCTATCGTTCCTTCTATGTTATGTGTAGAACGAGTGTACGGTAGGCCCGGCATGTTCCGGAATATTTGCTTAATGTCTCGATTTATCCTCCCAATCAATTAATCATACCTATAATTTAGAATATTATGATTTATAAATAACAAATAAACAAAATATGATTTCTCTCTTTAGATTGCATCTACATTTTCAAAGTGTCGCCCAAATGCCGGTGAAATAACATATCTTTATCACATTTCAATGATTTTAACATGTCCAATACCCGAAGAACAAAATACGAGAGGACGAAAAATTTATCCACCCGAAGATGCGCTTCAAGGCTTTGGAATATTAACGACGAAAAAAATCCCAAAAGTTAGTTCATTTCCAATTTTTACAAGATCGGGAGAAGTAAAAGTATCACTGGAGCTAACCAAACGCGAAATTATTTTGGACGAGACGCAACTTCATAAAATTTATACGTTCATCAATTATACATTCACGAATGTGCTGCGATTAAAAAAATATCTAATGCTTTTTGATCCGGAGGCTACAGAAAATTCATTTTTTATTGTGCCGACTATTCGCGAAACAATCAAAATCGCCGATATCGAAACTAATGAAGTTGTGGTGGATTGGAATTTTTTACATTTAATAAACGATAATATTGATAAAATGCCGCAACATGTATCGGATGAGGAACGTAAAACTACTCCATTTAATCCAGATAAATTTAAAGATGCTGTAGTTATGCCGTGGTATCGTAATCAAGATCAACCGCAATATTTTTATGTGGCCGAAATATGTTATCATCTTTCACCGAATAGTTCGTTTCCCGGTGAAAATTATACGACATTTCAAGAGTACTATTATCGAAAATATGGTATTGAGATACAAAATAATACACAACCTTTATTAGATGTTGATCACACGAGTGCACGATTAAATTTTTTAACGCCCCGCTATGTGAATCGAAAAGGGGTAGCCTTGCCGACCAGCTCAGAAGAAACGAAACGAGCTAAACGTGAAAATTTAGAACAAAAACAAATTTTAGTACCTGAATTATGTACGATTCATCCTTTTCCGGCATCTTTGTGGCGTGCAGCAGTTTGTTTGCCATGTATTTTATATCGGATAAATGCACTATTATTAGCCGATGAAATCCGAAAACAAGTCGCGCTCGATTTAGGCTTGGGAAAAAAAAGCATGGATTATGAATTTTTTGAATGGTCGACATTGGATTTTGGATGGAGCTTAGCAGATGTTTTAAGAAAATCTAGGGAAGCAAGAATTGCTCAAAACGATAATCTCATCGTTGCAATTCAAGAGAATTGTTATATTAAAAAATTAAAGGAAAAAGAAACATCGTACGAGAATATTGCTAAGATTGTTGAACTTGATGAAAAGTTTAATGCTTTGTGTCTGGAAGATGCTGAAAAGACAGCAAACGATATTTTAGAAGAAGCCGATCAGAAATTGAAGGTAGAATGATTTAAAGTAATTTTTGTTATTATTTTAATACTATTTTTGTTTTATTATAGAATGCAGCCATGATGGAAATCGGAATATGGTCAAATGATATGGCAGAAAATGTGACTGACGAAAGAGAACACGGTTGGTCACAAATTCCACCAAATATAAATATATGCTCCCGAAAAACATGTAAGATCTCAATAGCTCATAATATAGTCTAACTGTTGCCATACAATTTAATTAATTAGCTTCGAAAATTTACGAATTTTGTTTGGGTAATAAAAATAAATATTTAAGCCAACATATTATGGGACGAAAGAAAATAATTTTAGGCATTCAAAAATTAAAATATACAAAATTGAGCTTATGTAGTAAAATAAATTAGACCACAGTCTGTCCGAGGTAGTTGTGCCAAAGCGTAACATTTTTGCGATATTATTTTTGATTGATCGATGACAATCGACATATAAATCTTACGTATAAGGTAAAATTTAAAACATAGCAAATTACAGGATGTTAATACATAATTATAAAATGTATTTGATTATAATTTTATAATATTGGTATTATTAAATTTGATGAAATTAAATCTGCATAACTTTAAATTTTTGAAAATTTTCTGAATCTTATAAATTTAATTTAGTAATTAATTAGGTAGTTTACAATTTAGAAGTTTTTTAAATTGTTAACAAATTATAAAATGTGTTTTTATGCTGTGGAATAGTTAGTATAAAATAAAATTAAAGTTAGATGAAAAACTAAATATGATCAAATGAGAAATGGTCAATCATCTAAAAATTAATTTTATATTTTTTTTTTTTTTTTTTTTATTGTTTTAAATATTACAACTGATTACATATATCATCTAGTAATTTCTCTATCTTTCTTATGTTCAATTTGCAGAGATATAACCCATTAGTTAGTCTCTAAAAATTTGGCCACCCTATTGTAGTCTTCCCAATTCCAGTGGTTTCTTTCTTTGGAGCCTTCGTACTCCATTTGTGTTACTCAGCATACCACGTAACTCAACATTTTCATGTTGACCAAGCCGTTGTATGTGTTTCTTCGCATGAATTGTTATTTCTTCGCTGACGTTTTCCATCCGGAGGTCCCTATGTAGGTTATCGTTTCTTATGTACCAAGGAGCGTTCACTATTCCACGTAACACTTTATTTTGAAAAGCTTGTATTATTTTAATATTGGTTTTCTTAGTACAGCCCCAAAGCTGAATACCATAAGTCCATATAGGTTTTAAAACTTGTTGGTATAGTAGCAACTTATTAGGTATTGACAGCTCTGAATACCTTCCAATTAGCCAATACATATTTCTATATTTAATGTGTAGTTCCTCCTTTTTCTTTTTAATGTGCTCTTTCCATTTTAACTTAGCATCGAGAGTCATGCCAAGATACTTGGCTGTGTTAGCATAGGGAACTTGTTTGGAATTTAGTTCTATTGGTATCCAGTTAACTATTTGATTGGTGAAGTTAACGTGCGTTGATTTTTCTTCATTTAGCTTAATGCGCCATTTTTTGGTCCAGTTACTAAGTTGGTTCGTAGCCCGTTGCAGTTTTCTGGTTGCTTCGTCTACTTTATAACCAGTAGCTAAAATTGCTGTATCGTCCGCAAATGTTGCTATTGTTGTGCCGCTTGTGTTTGGTAAATCACTTGTGTAAAGTAAATACAACACTGGCCCTAGCACGCTACCTTGGGGAACCCCTGCAGATACCCTCTTTAGCTCGGAAAATTTTTCTTCACATCTAACGCGAAAATATCTGTTATCAATGTAAGATTTCAATATCTGAAAGTATTCTTTTGGCAAATCTCGATGCAGTTTATATTCCAATCCAGGATGCCATACTTTATCGAAGGCCTGTGTTACATCCAGAAATATTGTTGAGCATATTTTCTTATTTTCAAGTGCATCTTCAATAATACTTGTAATCCTGTGAATTTGCTCTATGGTGGAGTGGTTTTCTCTAAATCCGAACTGATGTGGTGGTATTAGCTTTCTCTCAAGTATTATAGGTTTCATCCTTTTGTATAACAGTTTCTCAAAAATTTTCGAAAGTACTGGAAGCAGAGAAATTGGCCTATATGACTTTTTATTATTAGATGGTTTGTTCGGCTTTGGTATCATAATTATTTCTGCTACTTTCCATTGCAGAGGTACATATTTCAGTCGAAATGAAGCGTTGATTATATGAAGAAATTTTCGCACCCCTTTCTCAGGAAGTGCCTTCACTATTTCACCTGTAATTAAATCATAGCCAGGAGATTTTTTCGTATTTATGTTATGGCTAATTTCATTTTTCAACTCTCGTAGAGTTACAGGTGGAATTTTCCTACAATCCTCCTTGTGCACTGGTATTATATTTTCATCCGCATATTTTCATCCATTGTCTAGCATATGGTTGGAACGTTTCTTCAAGATGAGATGCGAACAGTGCTGCTTTCTGTTTGGCACTTGTTACCCAATTTCCCTCATCATTTTTTATTGGCGGTATTTGATAATTTGGTCTTTTTAATGCTTTTGTAGCTTTCCATAGAGAATACTCTGTTTCTTTAGTGTCTGTAAGACTACGAAGATAACGGGTGACCGATTCATTTTTTAGTTCTCTAATTCTTTGCTTAAGCTTATTGCAGAGGTAATTAAAAATTCTTTTGCTTTGTGGTGCTCGGTTTCTCTGCCATGTTTTCCTTGCTTTCCGTTTTTCATTAACCAAGTCCCTGATCTCGACTGGATAAATGAAATTATTACGCTCCTTGTTTTGGATTACAGGGGTGCTATCCCATGCTGCTTGTTGTATATTATTGATTAATAGTTCCACTTCATTTTCTAATTGAACCGGATCCTTGATTGGTACAAGAAGATCGGTGTTATCTTCAACCAATTTCCTAAATAATTCCCAATTGGTTTTGTTATTTGTTAGTCTAGGTGGATTTTCCTTATTAACAATCGTGGAACTAACAGTCATAATGACGGGCGAGTGGTCCGATGAGAGACTTTCACTATTTTCTAGAAAAATGTGATTTTCGGATATACCTCTTGTAATGTAGAAATCAATTAGATCCGGAGTTTTGCTTGTGTCAGTAGGCCAGTACGTTGGTTTTCCTCCTGAATGAAATTCACAATTGTAAGCTCGACCAGCGGCGTATAGTTCTCTACCCTTTGGAGTTGTTAATCTTGACCCCCAGAAAGTATTTTTTGCATTGAAATCACCTCCAATGATAAAATTAAATCCTAGCTGGTTCAATAACTTTCTATAATCCTCTTTATTTAAATTATATCTTGGAGGACAATAAATTGAACAGACATTGAATATTTTTTTATTGTTAAGTTGAATGCTGATAGTAGCTACCTGCATACTTTCTTCTTCAATTTTTATTCCCTCATGATGTTGAATATTTTCTTTCACAAATATTGTTGATCCCCCTCTTGCTCTTTCTGCTGGATGTAAAGCGTGATAAGAAACGTAACCACGTATTTTGGTGTATGAGGTTCTAGTAAGATGGCTTTCTGATATTAAACATATATCAATTTTTTCAGTATTTAAAAAGATCTCTAACTCTGGAATATGTTGGATTATTCCATTTGCATTCCAGATAACAATTCTTAATGTTTTGTTTATCATATTAGTTTAGTATAATATGGACGTTATTTCATCCACTGTTTCTCGGCTATCTAGTCGCCTGTTCAAAGCATCTATGGATCTCTCTTGTCTTATAAGCCGTGTATTTAGCGCTTCGATGCTTTTAAATATTTTTTCAAGCATAGATGTATCTTTCGAGTCTTTGAAATTTACTGATTTGTGTGGGGTCGTACTTTGTAGCCCGGATGCCACCACTTGTGAAAACGACTTGCGATCAGTTACTTTACTCGATATAGATGTAGTAAAGTTTCCTAGGTTGGTGTTTACGCTATTGGCTATCGGCGTTTTATAATATGATGGACCTTGCCGTGATTTGTCTCTAATTTTTTGTAGTTCTTTAGCTACTATGCACCCTCTGTAGTTTGCAGGATGTTGCTCTTTGCAGTTCACACATGTTGGAGGGGAATTTCTATTTAGTGGACATGCCTGAGCAGCATGCCTTCCAAGGCACTTTACACATCTTGGCTCTCTATTGCAGTATTTTTGCGTATGATTAAAACCTTGGCACTTCTTGCATTGCACTATAAGCCCAGTGGATTTCCGTAGTGCTTCTATTTTAACCCTCATATTTAAAATAGCTCTTATATTAAAGATGGCTTCTATCTTTTCTTTGTTATTGAAAGTTAACATAAATAACGGGAGACCTCTTTTAGTAACTTTAAATTCGGACCCTTGTTTGACCTTCTCTCTTTTGATTATATTTGCTGCATTTTCAATTTGCAGTCCTTGTCGTTGGAGATCTTCCATAATGTCTTTTATTGCACAGGTTGGATGGAGGCCCCTTGCCATAACCTTTATTGGGCGGTTGCTTTTATTTTCATATGTATACCATTCGATTTTCTCTAAATTAAGCTTTGTTGATAATGCTCTATAAGTATCGGAGTCCGGTGTGTAGATTTTCCATACATTGTTGTTTAAGGATATTACTCTGTATTCCTTATCTGTAATGGATTTCAAAATATTTTGTACAGCTCCATATTCGGTTATACCAATAATATTAATTGGTGGTGGTTTTTCTTCCTTCGGTGGTTTGCTTGCACTTTTATCTCGTTGATCCTCATGGGGCGGCACCTTTGCCTCCTTCCTATTAGTAGATTCTGTCTGCGAGCTACTAGCTACTTCCGGAGAGTATTCTGCTTTCCTTTTCTTGCTTGGGCGTTTTTTTCCGTTTGACAATCCATTCGGTCTCTTTTGTTAACTCCTCCTCATCAGTATAGAACTCTGTAGTCTCGTTACTATTTTGAGGTTCATCATTGACTTTGGTTAAAAAACCTTTTCTCAATTCTTCATTTTCTTTCGTCAGCACCATAATTTTGCTACTAAGCTGATGCGTCATCTTTTCAATTTCATTGATTTTTGCGAGAAGATTCGAATTTTCTCTTTGTAACTGAGAGTAACCAGTTGATGATGGCATCAGGCTTGAAAGCCCTTCTTGTGATAACAAGTCTAAGTTAAAATTTCCGCTGGCACCACTTCTGGCATTAGAAGCATCGGCTTGATCAACTAACGAGTTAATACTATTTTCTTTTGTAGGGGATCTTCTTATATTTGGTCTTCTTTGGAACGGATTTGATGTCCCCGGGTTATTGTCTTCTTCAGAATCCATTCTGCATAAAGCGTGGATTTACCAATGTTGATATTGGTGTACCACCTTAATTTAAATGGACAATAAACTCATCGAGCCAATAATTTTGGCCGGGAGTGTATATAAAATAATTAAAAAGAAGCTAACACTGACTTTTTATTTTTTTGCACAATATGTACTTATAAAATAATTAAAAAAGAAACTACTAACACTGCACTTTTTGACTATTTTATTTTTATTTTATCGCTTACTTTATCGATTTAACGTCCAAACCCCGCAACGGTTGGAAATGAAATGATTAATTTTATATGACTCGAAAATGACTTTACGTGAAAGTTTCAACTGAAGTAATTATCAAAATTTGAATTTTCATAATAAACTAAAATCGCTCGATCATAGGATTGACACAATATGAAGTAAATATACGTTTATTGTGTAAATATGACGGTACCCTAAAATAATTTTTTTGTATCTCATAATTTCATAAATATAATTTTTTGTTATTATTTGTGTTTTAAATCTAGCACATTTATAAAAAAATATGTTATTGCCGAATTTAACACCCTAATTATTTAATTAGCTCAAATTCGATATGGATCGCCAACATCATGGGATTTAACAACAGCCGCAAAAGAAAATCAATTTACATCATCTACTGAAAATTTATTTTCTGATTCTGATGGTTCCTATCACACGGATGATGAAGTGGATAATGTAAGTAATACAAGCAACGATAACACAAACATAAAAAGCGCCACAAATAATTTAAACGGACTTCGAATTGAATTTAAATCGGATAATGTGGCCGAGGCGATTGAAACCGAGGAAGAATTATTAAAACGCGAAAAACAATTAGCAATCATAAATGATCGTAATATAAATGAAAAAAATTATCAAATTTCGAAAAATATATGTTCAGGATATAATAATTGTTATAATAATAGTGAGGACGAGGATGATATAAACAAATGTGAAAATATAGCAAATATTTTGTATCACGAGAAATTATTTTTAACATCTATTAGTTCCCTGAAACAGTTTATTTTAAAATCAAATAAATTAATTAAATTCGATCAGGAATTAAATATAATACAATTAGGCGAGCATAACAGTAAAAGCAATAAATTAATAGTACATAATAGTGATAATTTATTATTAATTTATGATTTAATACCGTATCTAGATAAAAATATTATCGATAGTTATCTGCTAACTAAGTACGATAGCCTAGATGATAAAAGCAATATTAAACTAAAAATAGATGATTTATTTGAATTGAATAAAATGTATATAGAACGAATTAGCAATACGAATGATTGCAATGAAAAATACACAATTGAAGGCACTGGTGATATTTTTGATAATTTTAATGATCAACATGTCAACAGCCTTAAAGAAATTATTATTAATTTCCATAATGTTAATACAAATATTAAAAAAATCGAAACTAATTTAAATAATTCTGATAACGAAACTGTAATAAATGATTTAATACGATTGAATAGCGAGGTTCGAAACACATTGAATGGTGAAAATAGTTTTAGTTTCGATTACCAACCAAATTTAAATGGTCACCCTGGACCATCACCCAGCATTATACTGCAAGGATTAACCATGTCGAATGCAAACGATGGAATAAATTTGGAACGACTTGAAACAATTGGTGATTCATTTTTGAAATATGCCATAACAACGTATTTGTATTGCGCATATGAAAATGTGCACGAAGGAAAATTAAGTCATTTACGTTCGAAACAGGTATCAAATTTAAATTTGTATCGGCTGGGAAGGAGAAAAAATTTAGGTGAAAATATGATCGCAACAAAATTTGAACCACACGATAATTGGCTACCACCATGTTATTATGTCCCGCGAGAATTGGAAAAGGCGTTAATCGAGGCTAAGGTATTCAAGCAATCAATTAATTTAAGTAAGTTTTTTATGGTCATGATTTTTTATTCTAGATACCAGCCTGTCATTGGAATTTAGCCGAACTACCAAATTTAAAGAGATTATCGAGTGACGAAATTTGTGCACTCGTAAAACAGCGCGCCGAATCATTAGGTTTGATGGACGATTTGGTAAGCAAATTTTGCTAAATCACTGGAAATTACAATTTTATACAAATTAATATTTTTAGGACGATTATATGAACGACACATCAAACTCCAATCCAAATGGCATTGTAAATTTAGATAATTTTCCATGCTTTATCCCATACAATCTAGTAACGCAACACAGTATTCCAGATAAATCGATTGCCGATTGTGTGGAAGCATTAATTGGTGCCTATTTAATAGAGTGCGGGCCTCGTGGTGCTCTCCTCTTTATGGCATGGCTTGGTATCCGTGTATTACCGATAGTTGATACGGACTATAATGCTACAATCGATCGAATACCGGGGAGCTTAGAAACGTATGAAAAAAATGGTAAAATTGGTCAGAAAGTTTATGGCCATTGGTCCCCTCCGAAATCACCATTATTGCGACATGTACCAAATGCTGAAGATGGGCTTAATAAGTTACTGGATGGTTATGTTGCATTTGAAAATGCCATTGGATATTATTTTAATGACCGATCGTATTTGTTGCAAGCTATGACCCATGCATCATACTCGCCAAATCGTTTAACCGATTGTTATCAGCGGTTAGAATTTCTTGGCGATGCAGTTTTAGATTATTTAATCACGAGACATTTATATGAAGATCCACGTCAACATTCCCCCGGTGCCCTAACGGATTTACGATCAGCTTTGGTTAATAACACAATATTTGCATCACTGGCGGTCCGTCATGGTTTTCATAAATATTTTAGACATTTATCGCCTGGTTTGAACGAAGTTATTGATCGGTTCGTAAGAATTCAACACGAAAATGGACATAGCATTAGTGAGGAATTTTATTTATTGTCCGAAGAAGAATGCGATGAGGCGGAAGATGTAGAGGTTCCTAAAGCTTTAGGCGACGTATTTGAATCAGTCGCCGGTGCTATATTTCTAGATTCGAATATGTCATTGGATACAGTATGGAAAATATATAGTAATATGATGCGGCCAGAAATTGAGCAATTTAGTAATAGCGTGCCAAAATCACCAATACGAGAATTACTGGAACTAGAACCAGAAACTGCTAAATTTGGGCTAGTTAAATTATACCTAATTTATATACTGTTGGAGTTTCAATCTATTTTCTATTTATTTACAGTAAACCAGAAAAATTAGCTGATGGTCGACGAGTTCGTGTAACTGTTGAAGTATTTGGTAAAGGAACATTCCGTGGAATCGGCCGTAATTATCGAATTGCCAAGTGTACAGCGGCTAAATGTGCTCTAAGGCAATTGAAAAAGCAGGGTCTTATCTCTAAAAAGCATTGATTAACTTTTATTTAGGGACATTTTATATGAATTCGTTAACTTATCTATATGTATAATATGTATGACGTGTAATTTAGAAATTTAGTAAATTTAAATGTTTTAATTTAGGCAAACCCAATTTTTGAAATCACTTAAAAGAGTATTATTTCAATAGACAAATGTTTTATTTTAATTTGGATGACATACTAATTAGTTGATTTTATAATTTAATAAATAGAAAACATTTGTATTTTTCGAAAATATATATTTGCCTTTTTATTTCATTTAATAATAACGTGTCTCAAGGGGAGATTTCCGATTTCTTTTGGGAACATAAAAGAAAATTTTTTGTAGGATTGGACATAACTACAAAATCCACATAGATCAATTTCTGTTGATCAAATAAAAATTTCATTTTCTGTGCATGCTTGAGTGCAACACAAAAATTATATTAGATTCGTCATTCAATCAAATTCCTTTCAGAGGAAGAACTTAAAAGATTATCATAGACTTAATAAATAGTATTAAATCGTAATTGTTTAAAGCATTTTTGAATAACTAGCCAAAGTAGAATTTTTGGGATCTAAATCATTATTTGGTAAAAATTTTATACACATAATAACAACCGTTCCTTTAGGATGATTCATTAGAAGTTTAAGTAAAAAATAACTCTTGAGGTAGTCTAGCACTCTAGCTAGCCTAGTTAAAGATTTAATAATATAAACTATAATTAAATTGTAATTTTTATACAAATAAATATTAGATCTAAAAATCTGTAAATATGTATTATAGTATCTAAATTTAATAAAAATTTATTTAATTAATTCGTATTTTGTTTTTAATCTCACCAAAACTCTTCGAATTAATTTCACTGCCAAAAAAAATATTTTTAAGACTGGAAACTTTTTTATATGCCATCTCTGAATAGATATACTAACTTAAATTGTTCACTGTGAATTGTGATCACTGATCAGCATTCGAGTATTTTCAAAGTGGTTGTTTATTAATTCTTGAAATATATGAAAGTCGCAATAAATTAGTAAATCATATAATACTTAATTCTTTGACTATCTATATGGCGTAGCAGGGCATCCATCAGTATTTAGAAATTATATTCGATTTTATTTCGTTTCAATATTTTCGTTCTCTTGGCACAAATTTTAATCTTAAATATGCTGTAACTTGCTTTTATCTGTCCTCTAAGGGTTAAAGTACAATTTCTTGCGGAAATACTTAGAACTAAAAGCCAGTGCTACTGGTACGGTACCCACAGTATAAATATTTGACATTGAAATTGAGTGCCGAATTGCCAACTCATCATATTATTAAATTGTTAAGACGTAGCTATTCGCTTTTGGAATTAGAAATATTCACTGTGTATAAATATAAATTTATTACCTAAAATAATTTAAAATGGAGGACGCAATTTTAATGAAAAGTGGATCCGTTTCGTATGATATGGAAATATTAGTTAATTTAAATTTATTTACACCTGATAAAATTGGGTAAGTGATAAAATATTTTTATTAAGTTATTTATATGCATATCTCCTAGATAGTTATCCGGTCCATCTACTTGCTCTTTTAAATACATATTTTCATCCTAATATTCTGTGAGCCGTATAATACTGCAGTGCCGTATTGTAAACTTGCTCGAGCCAATACCAAATAAAAATCTGTTGATAAAAGCCATTTAGATCAGGTTCCATTTATTCGATAAAACTTAACCAATTTAATTATAACTGGTCCGATTTCAATTATTACGCATATTTTTATGCACAGGCATATAAGCCTAAAACTAAAAGAATCAAAGTAAAATAAATTGGGTATGATCAAAGGGTCTATAAGTAAAAAAGGACGAAATAACATTTTCATCAAACATTTTGCAACGTTATGCAATCAGACAATCTATTTATATTTATTTGTGAATTGTAGTAAAAACTAAAATAACATGAAATATAGTAATATATTTCTCTTCAACAACCTTGAAAATAATTATTGTTATGGCTTTGGTTGAACTTGCGATGAACCAGTAAAATTGGGAAGAAAGAAGAAAGATCGCAAAACATGGAAAATGGAATCGTATCGTAATATGTTTACAAATGGAACAAAATTAAAAATGGTCACGGCAAATATTATAGGGTACCTTTATTTGAAAGTATCTGCGTAACAAATTATAATATGTAAATACATACATATATTTAAAATAATTTAAATAAAATAAAAAAATCAGGAAGAAGATGATAGTAGACATGACTTCTCGTCAAACCGGCCTATTAGTACAAGAAGTCTAATTTTCGAACACAGATGCTACCATTATGTTTGCTTCATTTTGTTGTAGACACAATATATGAACAATGCAAATTGAATAATTTTTTTTACAAGAAACATTAGAAACACCTTTATAGTATCAGCAGCATAGACAAAATAGTATATTGATTTCCCATATTTCTGTTTGCAATGCAAGCGAGCGAGAAAAAATATTTTCAATATCAACGTTTGTGTTGTTGATAGTATAATAATAACAGTTTTTAAAGGCCATTACTGGCCCCTAACTGTATCAACAATTTGGCTCCAACGGTTTCAATCCTGAGCATGGTCTTCATACTCTCTTAGACAATCTGAAGACGGCAAGTCATTCTCTACACCGTGGAGCCATCGTCGCCTGCAGCGACCTCTGCGCCTACCATATGGTGGTTCTCTTTTTAGAGATTGCTGCACAATTCGTTCCGGATCAGCACGCAGAACGTGACCGACCTGGAGCGTACTCGCTGAGATCTTACTTACTGTACAATATCGGGGATACTCAGCAGATCTCTGATGTCGATATTGTACAGATATTGTAAACAACGCTTTGTAAAGCTTCAGCCTCATGGCACTTGATAGGTGTTTAGATTTTAGCAGTGGCCTTAGAGAATACAAAATACGACATATGTTCGACATTGGAATTGCGTGCCATTAAGCGAAAATCAATAAAATATTAATTTAATAATCCACTTCCAAACAGCTTTTAGGTTTTTTTTATAACCAGTTATGTATGCTTCTAGTCTGCATACTCCAAATGGCTTACAGTTACGACCTTTGCGAGATAATTGAATTCAGCGCCAGAGCAACTAGCGTGACACCAAGCACCACACACCATACATCTAAACCAAAGTTCGCCATGTTTTCCGAACTCTGAACAGATTAGGCAAATTTCAGCGTTAGCCTCAGAAAATGGATCCACGTCCTCAAGCTTATCGTCATCATCACATACAATATCATCAACATGTCTCTCTCTCTCTCTCTCTCTCTCTCTCTTCGTCTCTGAATCTTGTCGTTAAACTGGCCTTTTTTTGGTTTTAGGGATTCTGCTTTGTTTTTGTGTTTCTTGTTTTATTTATTTTCTCTTCAGTTGTTCTCATGATTACCAAGCCTTCCTTTACTGAAGTTGCAGGAAAAAATTGATGTTTGCTTCGGACGCCCACCTGAGGCCCTTTTGTAACCTTTTCGTAAATTTTTAATTTATTCATTGGACTAACTTCATCAATTCTGACGTAACGTTTACTTGCACTAAGCTCCTTGGATAAAGTTTGTACTTGAGACGAACCTGTATTGATCGGAATTGCTGAGATCGAATTCATCGAAATTATTTCTGAATCTGAAATGAAATAAAAAACGATGTTGCATCGATATTGAAAATCCGGCCAGGCTCAAATTTGAATTTTCTGTAGACTGTATCCAGATTCGTGTAGAAGCGGTTTATTTCTGTTTCATTAAACGCTGTTATCCTATTAATGATGGTAGGTTCAGGCATACGTAGGCTTAATCTATGGTTAGACGCTTTGTTTTGTTGTATCGGTTCAAAATTGCGTTTTGTTCAGCACAGTCGAACATCATGCGGCGGAACTCGATGAGCGTAATACCATAAAAAGTATTCGACATATTCAGGAGATGACCACTGATTTGATTTTCCTGTTCTGCGTTGAATGTAGGTTTTCTACCGATATTTGTCGCGTTTAGCATGGCCACCCTACTTCTATAGTCCCTCATTGTTGAAGGAGATATTTGGTAGTTTCTAGAGACAACTCGAGCCATTTCTCCTTGCTTAAGATCAGCCAAAGCTAATTTCATAATTTCTTCAGACCAACCACGTCTAGTGCTTTTTCTTACGTATGTTCGAGGCATCTAAGATGTACAAGGCAGTTTTAATATAATAGAATAAGAACATAGTCTTTGATAAGGGGCAATACCGCACAGTTTACTGTGTTTCCCCGATAAAATTTACGGTATTTTCCCACAATGGCGAAATAATAAAAATAAATAAACACTAGAAATAAAAATTAGAAATTATCTTATCCAACCCTGACCCCCAAATTTACCAATATGTACGGAATTCCCCTACTTCCCCCTACACATGAGAAATCTAGTATGATTAGGGTGGCCAGATAAACTCTTTTCAAGAGTATTAGTACTCTTTTTGTTTCGTTTTATTCTTCTTTTTGTTGAGTTAATAGCATCTTCTTTTTTTAAATCAACATATATGACTTTATGCCACAAAGATATATAATATACAAACGAATACAATTATGCGAGACAAGATTCCTATAAATATTAGCTAGGCTATTATTAACACTTCAACGCCTTAACATGTAGCCAAACAAATTATCTCGATTCTCGACCAATGAAGGTATATTCATGGTTTTGAAGGAGTGTTATTGTTTAACTATCGTCTGAGGCTCCAATTTGAACTGGGTATGAGAGGTGGGTAGCCTTGAAAGCAAAGCTAGAAACTCAGTGTACTTGTGCTATGCTGTACTAAAATATTTGTAGCTAAACGCGTTCAAACGAATTTAGAATGGAAAATCCAGTAGAAAATATTATAACATCAGCCCATACGAACATTAATAATTTAGGTAAAAAATTTGGAATAATTTAGCAAATTTAGTTCAAAAACAAGCATTTCGTGGCTGGGAACGATTAAATTGTTTCGTGAAACGAAATGTTAATTTTTCAATTAAAATTGTAAAATTTTTCCAAAATTGTTTAATTAATTATTAATTTAAGATATTTTGCTACATTTCACATTAATTTTAATTATAAATGTCACATTTACTCATCAATAGGAAAATCGTTGCTAGAACCGAAGTTCATGTGGCACCGCCTTAAACCAAAATTTAAAAATTAAATGTCAAATTCTTCAATATGTTTGCCAAATGTACATATGTACAATCCATCCATGTATATCTTAGGTTTTTCTTCAATTTCAATAATCAAATTTATTTAACATAACATAATAAAATGTCAAATTTGTAGGATGCCTACCTCTCAATATTAAAATTGAATCCAATTTCAAAATTCCACAGTTCGATTTAGTTGATCAAATATTGAATTTGGAAAGAATTTTTTTGTATTTGGCTGTAAAATTTAAAATTACCAAATTTTTAAAATCGAATTTCGATGTGTAATTCGTTAAATTTTAATTTAATTAAAATTTTGAATTTTGTTTAACTTAAAATATGTTTAAATGATAAAATTTAACAAATCTAAAATTTATGAACGAAAATTTTATAAACTTTGTTTAATTCGTTTTTCCGTTTTCGGATAATTTCGTACAATTCCGCATGGTATAATTCTAAAATTTCAATTCGTTTTTTCCAATTTTGAAATTTTGGATGAACGGTAATTGAATGTCGATTATTCATCATAGCTTGTAGTGCTAAATTTCAATTTTTATGAAATTTATGGATATTTCTGGTACATATATACAAATAACAGTGTTAACCTGCTTATGCATAGTCCTACTTCTAAAACAGTGATCACTCTATCGGTTCGATTTCTTATTAACAAATTTTCTTGTTAAAGCTCAACTAAAATAACGATTTTCTAATCAGGTTATAGGGCCTGAGATCAGTTGAGATTGATTTGGTTCAAATAATAATTGCTTGTTTTTATGGCTTGCATGTACTGCAATAATTTTTTGTTGCTTAGTTGAAACGCCTTCTAAATTTTAAATTTTGTAAAACATACTCTTTTGCGTTTGAAAGTATCTGGTCAGCCTAAGTATGATTGTCTAATCAGTTAACATTTTTGTGATTTTATCGAGCGCATGTGGAGTTTATTACAGATTATTCTACATATTAGAGAAGTATGTGTGTCTTATTTTTCAGTGAGACCTACGTTCGCTGAATATATCCAATGATTGCATATGTCTATAAAAAAGTAAGAATAACATACAAACGTATTATGTTTTATAATATATAGGCATTTATATATTTTATGACACAAAAATGTTGTTCAGTTATAAAATAAAATTTCAACTTTGTTTTGTTCTGTTTAGTTCGAATGAAATGTATAATTATGTAAGTTGTAAACAAAGAGACGTAAACAACAACATTTTACTAATTCTTTTGTTTTCACTTATGCGTTGCGTTTTTAAACATAAATGAACGACGTAAGTTAAATCGAAATTTTATTAAAGACATTTACACATTTTTAAGATAATTACAAACCACTGCTTCACCTTCATTTAATCCAATTCCCAATCCATTACAGTATTGCTGCTATTTACTATCTCTGAATTTCTGAAGAACCAAGCCTCTGACAACCTCACAATCACCAACTCATATCATAATAATTTTATATATAAGAAAAATTTTAATTTGATTATTTAAAGGAATATTCGGAACGTACGGAATGAATTTAATGCTATCAAATCGAACGATACTGGTAATTCAGCATGTTATCTGGAATATATAGCGTATGAGCGTGAACTACTTAACAATATCATAGATACATGTCACGATAAGGCCATCGAGCAAAATAAAATGAAGGCAGAACAATTTATTATAGTCAAAATTAACAAATTGTACAAAGAATCCTTAATGCTTTTCCCAACTGAAAAACAAATTTATGAAAGCTATTTTCAATTTTGTAAATTTTCAAAGCAAACATCAAAAGTTACGCCATATATGTACAAATTTGTTCAATTACATGGTGAAGATGCGCAGGCCTGGATTACAGCTGCATTATGGGAATACAAAGAAATGAAAAACCCTGAAAAAGGCAGACAGCTGTTTATGGATGCCTTTTCACGACATCCCAAATCTAAGGAATTGTATAAAGCTTTAATTAAAGCTGAACTAGAGGAAGCCTCCACACTTAGTAATCAAATTGAAGCCATCGATTCGGAATCTCAACAATCAAAGGCACTAAAGCAAATTTTTAAAACATATATTCATTGCAAAACGATTATTTTAGATTTACAGTTTCTAATCGATTTGCTAGAAATTTTGGAGGTTTACGATTTTTCGTATACCTTACAGAATGAAATTGTACGCAATATGACTGATTTTTTTCCCGCTGACGAACTGATGTGGCATACATTAGCACAGCGAGAACTAAACGGGTATCATGTAAATGACGTGTTTAAAACTTTAGATGGTGAACACCCAATTACCAATGGTTACAATATGCCCACAGATAATGGAATACCACAATTGGAAACTGAATCAACTGTAATATTGCCATCACATACAAGGTTCACTTTGAATCAACGAATCGAATTGTGTGTGAAAATATATTATAAAGCAACTCAAATTGTAAGTATAAATATTTTACATTCCACCAGTATAAGGTCTAAGGGGTTTAAGTTTAGCTGCGAGAATAATTTTAAAATAGAGTAATGTTACAACTGCCATTCGGGACCGGGATGGAAACTTCTATGTCAACATCGACGCAGTATACTTGACGCATGGATTGGACACTTTACTGACCGGCTTAGTGTTCATCATGCGTCACATATACTGTTGTTGAGCCACCTTTAATACAGACTGCGGAGATTTGCACTGAGGATCCATCCCATGAGGAATTAACTAAGGCCTTGCAAAGATTGAAACGAAACCGTTCATCTGGGTTGGACTGCATTAATTCGGTGCTCTTGATATTTGGAGGGGATACTTTGTGGGACTGCCTTTTCGACCTTATTCGATTAGTATGTTGAACCGAAGTTATGCCTGACGAATGGAAAGTGACCGCGATATGCCCTAACTTCAAGAAGGGAGACCGCTTGAAGTGCGAGAATTATCGCGGTATAGCTCTCTTACAAGTTACTATCCTACATTGTATTGGATAGAATCAACCCTCTAGCGGAGGGCTTGGTTGGTGACCATCAAAGAGGATTTCATCCGAATCGATCAGTCATTGATCAGGTTTTTTCCCTGCGGATGATTCTATCTACATAAATATTATGAGACATCCATCGCCGTACATCAGGTGTTCGTGGATTTCCGGCAGGCCTATGACTCGACCAACCGAGATAGTTTGCGGTCTGCTCTGAAATATCTATAGGAATACTAACAAAATTGGTACGACTATGTGTAGGATGATAATGATGCAGTCTCAATGCTGTGTTAAAGTTGAGAACAGGCTAATGACAAGTTTTGCAGTTAACTCGGGTGTTCGGTAGGGACATGGTCTGTCCCGAATACCTATTCTTAAATCTCATGTCGGAGTACATCTTTCGTAAATCTGAAACAACTCAGCGCAACATCTTATATCGCCAGTCCAACCAGGTGCTTGCATATGCAGATGACATATGCGTGATTGTACTGATTTATAGCAACGGAGTGAAAGAAATACTAGATCCGCTTGTAAGTTTTCAGCTTCTGTTGGACCCCAGATCAATTAATCCAAAACGAAATATGTACATGATTTCTGGTTACAGGGACAATGATGACCAGATATTAGTAGTGGCCACTACACGTTTGAGGGATTGAGGCGGTTCAAATATTTGGGTTATCTTATCACTCACGATAACAGTGTGGGTGAGGATATTAAAGTGCAGTTGGCAGCTGGCAGTCGTGCGTTATATCCTCTATCTCACTGCTAAAATCTAAACACCTATATCAAGTGAGAAAAATCAGGCGTGTGATTTACGGCCTAAAACGCGTAATTGATGGTACATACCAAGCTCCGTACAATATCGTGATCAGAGATGTGATGAAGATCCCCGATATTGTACATGAAATAAGATTGCAGCAAGTACGCTGGATCCGGCACGTTCTGCGTGCTGATCCGGAACGAATTGTGCAGCGATCACTGAAAGGAGAGCCACCATATGGTAGGCGCAGAGGTCGTTGCAGGCGACGACGGCTCCACGATGTAGAGGCCGACTTGGCCTCCGTTGGAGCCAAATAGTTGACTCAGTAATGGGCCAGTAATGGCCTTTAAAAACTGTTATTATGTATTATTATTATTAATGTTACTGATAATTCTATAAGTAATACTAACTTATACCTGTTGAAGGAGGAAATTAATAAATAATTAAATTAAGAAACCAACATTAATTTAAATAAAAAACCAACAAAAATATAGCCGTTAAATATTAAATGTATGCGTAAACCCCACGTTGGGCGCCGCCTTTTTTTATTAGCTAAGCTATCTTGAACTTTAGATGTAAGACTTGTCTAGATTAATAGATTATACCTTTAAATTATTATAGTTGTACTTCAAATATAGAATTGTTCAAATTTATACTTTATTGTATTGTTCACCCCAGTCACTTCACCTGTCATATTTTCTTCCATTGCCATATGTGGTAACAAAAATAGTAAAGATGGCGTCGTGTGAGGTAAAACTACGATCAATTAGACATTATTAAAATTAGTTGTGTTTTGTGATTCTACGGCTTCATTTCAATTCTTTTTTAATAAAAACATAAAATTGGCGTTTGCTTTGGCTATTCAAGTTTTATTAGAACTAAAACAATGAAAAAAAAGAAGTAAATCAAATATATAATAGAAGAGAAATCAACCGTTAATCGTTTTTTGATTAAATGTAGCAATCGTGATTTTCGTTCAATAAACTAAGTATTACGAAAACTCGAATTTATGGTACACCATCGCATTTTGCCATTATGGTATACCCTCGGATTTTGCCATTATGGCAAGTCGTTAAAATTTGCGTTTCCGCCCTATAGCAACTGTGTAACGGAACCACCCCAAACTGTTCAAAAAACCAAATAGTTTTACCAAACCATTTCTCAATCTAATGAGCATCATAATCTAATGTGCACTTACATTCTGTAATAAGGACGCGTAAGAGATTTGCTTTTGGAAAAGCCGACAGGAAAGGTTCACTACTTCCCTCTAGATAGTTCGCATAGCCATCGGGAAAGAATTTCTGCTTATCTCAAAACAAGGAATGACAAAATAAGAAATTATTAGTTCTTAATTTATCCATAAAGCGTCACTATGTGTGAAAATTGAAAATTGTAAAATGATTAAGGCACGCAGCAACGCAAACAGGTTTACGATTATGTAATGATAAAATGCAAACCTGTTTGCGTTGCTGCGTGATCATTTTTCAATATTGCTCATATTATTAAAACAGTCTATAGAAGAATTTGTCAAGCTAGTTTGAAAAGATTTATTCAAATAGTTAATCGTATTTTTTATTTCTACATATACAATTGTCTAATCTATTCTTTATAAATTTGTTAATTATTTCAGATACAAACTCAAAAAATTTGGACCTACTTCATTAATGCAATGATTGATTTAAATAAAGATAACTCATCGAAACTGAAATATTCATGCTTGATGACAGCTTATAAATCGGCATATAATGCCTCATTCCTTACAGAATTGCAATATATTCGATATATTGAACAGTTAAAACATTCGCCTGATCCAGATGAATCGGCTCATTTTTTGGCGTCAGTATTAGAACGAGCAACAACCGTTCATCCCACTTCCATTATACTATGGTCAATGCATCTAAAATATTTTATTGTACAAAATAACGAATTAAAAGTACGACAAAAATTTGATGCAGCTGTAAAACAATGTGGTTCCGAAAGTCTCCCGTTGTGGAAACTATATAAAGAATATCTGTTAATAATAACATCGATTGAAAGTGAAAAGAAAATGGAAGAGCTGTTTGTAGAAGCAATTAATCAAGCTGAACCCATATCATCACATTTTCAAGTTGAATACATTGAATGGTTATCGTTTATTCGCGGTATAGAGTATACAAGGTACATATTCTACATGCTTACCGAAAAATTTAAATTTGCTCCATATGCCTTATACAAAAAAATGGTTGAAATTAATAAGCAACACGTGATTCACATGTTAAACGAGGAGCAAATAGATGTTGATAATTTCACTGAAACTATAAACTCCTATAATTACACCATAATTAAGTTTGGTAAAATTGATATTGATATATGGATCGACTACATTAAGTTTCATAGAGATTATGGTGATGTAAAGCAAATGATTACTTTACTGGAAAGAGCTAAACTTGAATTAGATGGTTCATGTGTAGACTCGTTTTTATTCCAATATGAGCAATTAATAAACCCGAAGAATAGAGGTTAATTTAGTCTGTACCAATAAATTAGTTTTAAAGTAAATTTCCAAAGTGCTTCCGAGAATTGCTAAATGTATCTTGACAATTAACATTTGAAGTGAAAATTAACATTACGGACTTCTAGAATATTAAGTCTAATTTTAGTTAAAGATTAATTAGAGTTTATATAAATAATTAATAAAAATGTGTACTACTTACTTATTTTATTATTGTATGGACAATTTAAATTTATAAATAAATATTCCAGTTTTAAAATGATTAAAGTGATTTCAGGCTGTAAATTCTTTAGCTATTTTATAAATTGCTTCAATAATAAAATTTTGTGTTGCTCTATTCCAGTTTTCCTACATTTGTCCTGAATTTTCCAATTATAAAGCTGAAATTACCGAAGTTTGATAAGTTTTAGAGCGTTGCAAATGTTAAATGTTAGTTAAGCTGTTGTATTGTTCATTAATCTTACTCGACTAAATTGGATCAGTTGATTGTGGCTGTATTATATTTTAGTTACTGTAGTTTAGTTAGGATTTCTTAGGTCATATATGGTTACCACTTTTACCAGCTAATCATCTGTAGGTTCTCTCACTTGTACATAGTTACAAGATCCATTTTGTGACCTGTGAGTTCAGATTGAGTTACAGGATTGCAACGATTTCGTTTGAGATTCAAATTTGCGTAAATGCATGCTGTTGTATACTTCATTCTAAATTTTGTAAATGTATTAATATTAAAAATTTAATTTATTCGTTTGAAACTTTACCTGGTTCTGTTCTCTCATTAAAAGATTATCTTGGAGTGCCTTATAGGATGGTTTAAAAAATTATTATTGGTGTAATTTTTGTGTTTTGTTCTCATGTTTAAATTTTCGAATTTGACCACTAATGCCACCTATTGATAAAATTAGTTTGAAAATTAAAATGTAAATCATATGTAGTGACATCTATCCATTGACACAATAAGCAGACGAGAATCAAAAATTTCGAAAATAGTGCTCTTGATTTTTCTTTATTTCCTAAAATTTTCTTAATAGCTGTCATTTCTTTGGTCAACTTCTAGAAGTTAACAAAATTGTTGAAATACGTACTAGCTATATATGAATGTGGTGGCACAAATTAAATCATTGTATTTATTAATATATAGGGCTATACCTAAATAAAATAAAACCATATCCATAATATAACATAGGTAGTAAATAATAAAATTTTGTGAAAATAATAAAATTTTGTGATATTTTTTTTTGGAATTAAGATAATAATTTAAAAAATCACAATGCCACGAAGAGGAAGATCAGCTAGTCCACCACCAGCTCCACGACGGTAAGATTAATAACACGTTGATAATTAAAATATTAGTTCGTGTAAAATTATTAATATTATGTAATCGACAACTATTGAGTCAGCCGTCGTGTTAAAAAAAGAATTTGTTTTTTATTTATAGAGCTGCTGCGCCAGTACGTGCCGCTCCGCCACGAGCTTTAAGTCCTGTCGCGCCACCAACATCAGCCGTTGCTGCGCCCGCTGCAGCGTCACAAGGACCATCATTGATGGGCCAAATGGCAGCTACTGCTGGTGGAGTTGCGATTGGTTCAGCAGTCGGTCATACAATAGGACACGCTATGACAGGAATGTTCAGCGGGGGAAGTGATTCAGATGCCGCAGCAGCACCTCCAGCACAAGCCGGAACCCATCAGGAACAACAATCTTCCCAAACTGGAGGTGGTCCGTGCGCACATGAATTGCAACAATTTTTGCACTGTGCCCAAACCCAATCGGATCTCACGTTATGCGAGGGATTCAATGAGGCTATTAGACAGTGCAAAGTGCAAAATCGTTTAGTCTAAATTGCCAATTTCTCATTTGGAATAAAAATTAACAACTTTGTCAGTTGATCAGGAAAATTAATAAAATTACTTTGTAGATGTATATATTTGTGTTGATTATTTGTAAATAAATATTTTTTAGTTTTTATTTATTCATCTTAAATATTCTTTTGAGTGCGTTGCATGCCGCGTCTCAATCAGATTATTGATTTTACCATTACCAATTTTCTAACCATAACAGATACACTACATAACCTGCAAAATATAAAATCATTCGATCAAAATGATTTGATAAGTTATTGCACATTACAACACGTGATAAATGGAAAATTCGGTATGACCATGAAAACGTTGTGACGTTTATCAAATAATTTTCATCATTTGCGCATTCACAAATTCTAATTAGATTTTTGTTTGATTAATTGGAAAATACGTCACTACAGTGATGCGCAAAAATTATTAAACCCTTACACAACGACTGCTGACAATCTTATCTGCCGTGAGTGGCCATGTATGATGTAGATAGATAGATTATAATTAAATCTTATAATACTCGTTTCAGTATTTCTGATGCAATTTAAAGCGAATAAATATAATGTTAGCGTTAGGTGAAAATATCTCTAAGATTAAACGTTGACTCAGATTGTCAGTTGTCACAATTGCGATAAACGTTGACTCAGGTTGTCAGTTGTCACAATGCCAACAAAAAGAGCTTGCTGATTCATTTTCATGCAAATACAATCCATCGTGCCACCATCTCTCGTAAAATGATATCATATACTTAAGTGAAAATACATCGAAATTTAATTTCAACTTATGACGATTTTTCGCAGAGATTTCATCCACTCGAATTTCTTCAATTCTTAAATTTAATTAAACATTTATGCGAATTATAAAAGATCTATACATCATTTCTTAATTTTCGCAAATTTAATTTCATCAATAAAAGCATTAACCATAAGGTAGGACTTACTCTGTTCAAAAGGTTGTGCAATTGTTAGTTTTCGAGGGTTTCCAGAACAAATTAAGCTATCAATATATCAATACCAACTTTCAAGCTATTAGAATATATTTGGAAGCAAAAATATTGACCCAAGATCACGTACCTGTCTCGGCCTCATTTGTGATGTAAAACAAGAGTGACGGTTCAATGGAGATGAGGACAAGCAGTGTAGAAAAACATACGTTAGCTCTTAGCTATGTAGATGGATGTGATTTTCCGTCTCTCTCTCTCTCTCTCTCTTTTCCGCTAAGTAGATCTGGGAACTAACACAATTTCAGATGACGGCTTCATTGATTTCTCAGTTAACAAAGGTTAAATTCGCTATACTTATTAGGACCAATCTTTGAACTTCGTTTAGATTAGACCTCTGCTTTTAGTTTGAATGTCCAAAATACATTCAATAGTTTCAAAATATAATTTTTAATTATTTTTTATTTAGCTTCTGTGAGCCAGAATATTGTTCTTTCATCATAGTTCATCGCTACATTCTACCTCTACCATTTTGTAAATCTAAACCTAAATGTTGAAAGTTTTCTTAACAATCACATAGATTATACAGTACACCTAGGTAAATGAGTCTACTTAGCCAGAACGATCCTGTTTAAAATCGAATAACTGTTAAAAATCGTAATATTATTTATAATTACCTCGTAAACAACTTGCTATAAAAATATTCACCACATTTGAGAAATCATCCATCCCTGAACAATAATTTTTTTTATTATGGTTATGGCGGAATTATATTGGTGACAGTTGTCAAAATTCATTGAAATATTAAAGTCAATTGAATTTTTTTTTACATTTTATTATTTTAGACAAATTAAATTATTAAAATAAACAGTTTTAATAAATTAACGCAATTTTTCAATAACTCATTTAATTTAAGATAACATTATTAAATTTTTAAAATATGTCATCCAGAAGGTAATAGCGATAATGAGTATGAATTGAAAAAAACGAAAATATTGATTTTGGTTTTTTTTTGGGTGTTTTGTTTAAAAAAAAAAGGAAATTTTGTCGTAATTGTGTATTTTGTTATTATATATGACTAAAAAGTAATAAAAAAAATTGTGATTAATATTTTTAAGTTATATATCTATAATTATATAAATGCATAATCATTGATATAAAGCGCGAGGGTTAAGAAGAGGCATGGGAATATATATATGTATTTTTTGTAAATTCTTATTTGAATGTAAATTTGTTCGACCTTGATTTTCCATCTCAGGTATTAGTGTTTTTGTTGAAGTTTTCTTGTACAGAAACCACAATTGAATTTATGAGCAATTTAATGTCATTTTAAACGAGAAAATCTTATATAACTTATGGTTTAATAAAATAATAAAATACATTTATAATTATTTTAATTTCGGTTTTGTGTAATTAATGCATTTTAATTAGTCATCATATTGGCATTCCTATAAGAATCGTATTTTCTTTTTACAGATGGTTTCATCCGTCAATATCTGGTTTGGAAGCCGAACAATTGTTATTGGAATATGGGTATGATGGATCGTTCTTAGCACGAATGTCCTCATCGAATCCGGGTGCCTTTACGTTATCAGTGCGACGAGGTTCTGAAGTGACGCATATTAAGATACAAAATAATGGAGATTTTTTAGATTTATTTGGGGGTCAGTATGATATTTAATTCAATGTCGCGAGCTGCGCGCTAATCTATTCATGGTCATAATCAAATAAATATTTTTAATTTTTTGTTTTAGGTGAAAAATTTGCCACCTTATCGGAACTTGTACAATTTTATGTGGATAGATGTGGTCAATTAAAAGAAAAGAATGGGCAAATTATAGAACTAAGACAACCTTTAATATGTGCTGAACCAACCACCGAACGGTAAGTTTTTTCCATATTGCGTATAGTTAAATACCAATTATAATTGTTTTGGGTGTGTTAATTTTACGTCATTTTCCGCCATAAAATTTAATTAGGTAATTATTTCATTATTATATATCATATGATTATATTAAAATTTAACGTGATTCATTGAAAACCTTACATACTTGCGGTTATTTAGTTCAAGTATAGTTGCAAAAATGATATTGCAAATGATACAAATTTCAAATGTAGATATTTTATAAAATTCATATTTTAAGATGTAATCTTATACAGACATGTTTGTCAGCGGTTTAATATGCAAAATTTCTAAAAGATTTTGTTGAAAGCTGGACTAGGCTTACTAAAAATATTTTAATTCCCTAATCTCTTAAGCATGACAAGAAAAAGAGTAGTCTTATTAATTAATATTTTTATTAACTCCATTCTCTCTAGCTTGTCAAATAGGCATTAAGTTATAGCAGAGTCTAATCGAAGCCGCACAAACTCCAAACATACGATAATCAATACAATTTGCTTTAAAACCGATTTACATGTAAATCTTGGAATAAATTACCAAAAATAAACAGCCTTCTCTATTTTAATTGCTTCGGATCAATGTCATTACTACGATTATGAATATGTTATCTGTTTAAATGGAACCAAATTTTATGATGCTACATTATTCTCTAGTCGGAAAATTATATGTTTCATATTTTCTCTTCGATGGTTATCCTTTCACAATATATAAATAGTTGTAGTTTATTTTAAAGTTTAATTAAATTTGGTTATGATGAATATTAAATTTAAACCGCATTGGATCGAATTCAAGAAATGATCATTCTAATCGGTCTGTAATGCGTAATTTAAATGAGTAATGCAAATCTGCGTTTAAATTTTTAAAACTCGATCTATTAAAATTTAAACATTGTTTTAATCAACTACTAAACAATATGGTATTTACAAATCTTTCTAGGATCTATATATTATATATATACATATATGTATAATTAATTTCGGACCTATAACCATTTTGAAATATGTGTAGAAAAAGCATAGATTTTTTCATCCCGTATATTCTATTACAAATTTCCAATTTTTGCTGTAGAAATCACACGATTTCTTTAACATATTTCATAAGATCATTGCATAACGCATTTTTTATATCATATCTTACTAGGTAAAAATTATATTCGATTTGTGGATTTTACCAAATATGCGCCAATCGTCAGAATTCAAGCCTACTTTTGGTGTTACTCAAAATAGATTTAAACCACAATATAAATCTGCTCAGCCAAGTAAATCACTGAAATAATAATAAAATTTTCGTTATCGTAGGAGCGTTTTTTTAATTATTCATAAATGATGTGTTTATCAAAGAATTTCATTCAATATAATTATTAAACTAACTGTTATTCTTGGCCTTATTACATCTTAATTGTTTGAACTTATATTGTGTTTAAAATCATTTGATCACTGGCTTTATATGAACGTTGATTACGTTAAAAATATTGAAATATTGTGTCTATGTTGGCTTTCTAGGTTTAGATATTACAATTTAAAATATCATATTCATATTTGATATTCAAATTGATAACATAACAAAACATGCCTTTAAAATATTTGGTATCATTATATCGTGCAGGTGCTTAGTTTTCGTTACACGCTCTTGTTAGAAGTATGTATATTATAATATTTATCACCAATTTGGGATTCTCATTATTTGATTTATATTGAGTATTCAGAGAAAGGACAGACTCTAAATTGAACATTGTGTAATAACCATAATATACTAGTATTTTACGATTTACTATTATTAAGTTATATGTAAAAAACGTTAATAATAATAATAAGTACCTAATATGTATACGAATTCGATTTGATCAAACAACGTCGTTTAACATTTTGAATAATTCTATTGATATTGATTTAAAACAAGTCTTTGATGATTAGACAAAGTTTTATAATAATTTTTATTTTGTTTCGCTTTTGTGGGCTTGATTGTGTAATAGAAATTGGATGTTATCTATATTTAATTAAAACAAAACAATTTTAGGAAATTATCTCATTATTGAGATTCGACACCTTTTAAATAATAAAAATTGAAATTACTTATCATATTCAATTTCAAGTAACAACATTTTTTATGTTTATCTGTACAATTGAATGAGATTTATATCAACATTAATAGCAAGTTCGTAAAATGTTCGTTCAATTTCCAGTTGACAGAAAAATGATCGTACCAAACTTCGATTAATTATTCAAATTTGATTTAGTTTGAACTTAATTACATTTTCTTAACGTGACCTTAATTAAAACACTATTATTATTATTAATATAATAATAATAGTGTTTTAATTATTATACTGACCTAATATTAGAGCCCAAATAATTGAACTTATTCCGTCAAACGTGTGATCGCTATGTCCCTATAACCAGATATTGTGTAATTTGTTTTGGACTCGTTGATCTGATGTCCCAACAGAAGCTGAAAACTAAGCGGATCAAGTCCTTCACTCCGTTGCTATTCAGTCCAATCACGCATATGTCATATCTGCATTTGCATGCACCTGAATGGACTGGCGACATAAAATGTTGCGCTGAGGTGTTTCAGTTTTACGAAAGATGTACTCCAACATGAGATGGAAGAGTATTCGGGACAGAGCATCTTCCTACCGAACACACAAGTTAACTGCAAACATTCTCGATAGAATGTTCTCAACTTTAACTATCTCAACTCATTGAGACTGCGTGATTGTCATTCTACACAATCGTAACAATTTTGTTGGCACGCCTAGGTATTCCAGGGTACATCACAAACTGGTCAGGAACTCCTGATGTACGAGGAGGGATGTCTCATAATATTTAGATAGAATTATCCGCAACGAAAATACTGATCAGTGGCTCGATTCGGAAGAAATTCCCTTGATAGCCACCAACCAACCTTTCAGCTAGAAGGGTCATTCTATTCAATATAATGTAGGACAGTAACTTGCATGTTATGCAAAGGAGAGCTATACCGCGATAATTTCCACACTTCTAGCGGTCTTCTTGCAGATGGGGCATATCGCGGCCACTTTCAACAACGCAAGCAGATCGGTAAAATTACCATTTCATGCGTTAAGTAACGTTGCACTTCACTATAGGTTATATATTTTTGCTCAACTACAAACGGCACTCGTCTTAAAACCAATCATTCTTGGGTCTGACTTTCACTATCTCTAAAGTCTGCTGAGCAACACTGACAACCGAAGTTTTCAGTACCTTCCAGACAGTCAAACTGGTAATTGCTTCCGCAATGTTGTCGGCGACATGATCCTGATATCGTTTCTTGGATCTTCCTTGGTCTGATACATTCAGTCGAAACGTTTCATGCGTTAAAATACTATAATGCCCTTAACGTGCAAGCCAGCTCATAATGTAGTAATAATTATAAGGTTATTCTCATAAGTTTTCGTATCCTATTTAAATTCATTTTAAAATAATTGATTTAAGTTAGTGAGTATATTTTAAGGATATGTGGTAGAAATGATCAATTGTTTGTAAGATCACTTGTTTGTTCTAAGTTAGAAGCAAATTGATCTGAATAATTTGACAGCATTTCCGTTAATATCTGATTTGTATACTAAGCCCCTATTTGGGAACTCGATATCGAATAATCGAACTACGTTATCGAACAATCGGTATTTGTGAATTCGATATTCGATCAATCGGGATTTGTGAATTCGAATACATATAAAATGAAAACGAACAACAACAACAATAAAACAAAACCGTATAAACATGAACGATGGAATATTTCCCTTATTTGATAATTCGATTACGAGCAACATTTGTACGATCATGATCGTATTTTTGTTCGATATTAGTTTCGTGACGACGCCGTATAAAGATGATACAAAATTTTAAAATGTAAGTAATTAAAAATGGAAGCAGACTCTTTATTATTTACCTTTATTATTTAAGATCATATTTATGTATAAATGAAATAGTTAATGTTTACACTAATATCGTCATTAGTATTTTTATGAATGAAATAGAATTATTTCATTTTTATGCAGGCAACACATCATTTTCGTGTTGCGCTTCTTCGTTGGCGATGTTTTCTTTTGCATTTTGTTCAAATGGAACTTGGAAATGAAGGCAGATATTGTGTAAAGAGGTGGTTACATTTATTATTTGGGAAGCTTTTCTAGGTGCATAATGCAATTCTCTTGCACATAGAAGACACCGAAATCGTGGTTTTAATATTCCAATGCACTTTCTACCACATTTCTAGTTTTAGAAGCTGCCTTTGCTCATGGCTCTAAATGAAGTCAACAGCCAAGGTTCCAATGGAGACCCAGAGTCACCTAATAATAAAAACAATAAGTATGAATGAAAAATTCAATCTGGTTGATAATTTATATGTTTACCGAGCAACCAATAATTAGAGCTATCATTATTGTGATTTGCTTGTAAATATTGGCGATAACTCGACAAGTTCCAAACAAGAGAATCGAAGCCCCACCATTTCGAGAATCAACGGCCATAATCCTCGTACTGTGGTCACAAAATTAAAAATAATTTCAAATAACATGAGTAAATCTAAATTTTCGTACAAGTAAGGTACTTACAATCTTTGTATTTAAACTTACAATCATTGTATTGAATCAGGAATCTTAAAAATATTGGATTCATCAAAATATCTAATGTTATCTACAGAATCACTTTCACTTGATAAATAAATAGAAACTGAATCCATATTATTTATATAGATAATCAGAAACACGCAAGAAAATACTGGAAATGCAACGACAAAATTCGTCAAGGTTTCGAATATTATTACAGGTATAGCCATTAAAATAAATTTCCTTCATCATAATTGAATAGGCTTACATTTTTATTTTCGATCGAATTCCCAAATACCAATTCTTATATGAATCGAATTCATCGTTCGAATCGAATAAGCAAACGAATCGAGTTCCCAAATAGGGACCCTGGAAAATTGCCAAATCATCATATTGATAAAACGAGTGACGTAAAAGGCAAACCAGATATTATAAATTTTTATAATATGACCGTAGAAGTGTTGACACTTTCGGCGAGTACTCCAGAAAACGTCGAACCCAACACTCTCTTTTTGCGATATATTGGATTTCACGGGGTTCACTGTACATTATCTAAATTCACCCGATAAGAGGGAAAACATATTTAAAAGGAAGCTAACAATCAAAAAACGGGCGCTAAGTTGGAATAAGCTTACGATGAATCTGCGTCTGTTCCTGATTCTAGTCAGTGGTTACCACTAGATACTGGTCGTCTGCTTCATTGGTGATTACCACGTTATAGAAACTACACAAATTCAGCATGTGTTAAGTTTAGTTTGTTTGTTGAGGACTCATAATAATTATAATTCATTGAAATAATGGAACTGAAATGCATTCAATAAATACATTGTTAAAACATGTGCGGACATGGCTTTGGACATTCAAATACTCTTTCTGTTTTTTTTTTCAATAAATAATTTTATTTAAATAAGACATTTAAATTTCATTAATTAATTTTTTTAATGCATTGGAAATTGTTGACGTAAGCAGAAGAAATATGCATAATTAGAGGTCAATACTTAAGAATATCAACATGTTATACGCTGTGTTGAGAGTATTTCTTCTAAATTTTCAACGTTCTTGTATGTTGCAAAAACTTATTTTCTACATTTAATTATGAAATTGGTTACTGAAAATGTAAGTGTTTTTTATTTTGGGGAGACCAGATAGACCAGAGTGATAATTTACCCAACAAATCTGCGTGATTTTTAATTTGAATAGAATTTTCCATTTTTTTATTTAAAATTTTAAATATTTTCGATATATATATATATATATATATATATATATATATATATATATATATATATATATATATATATATATATATATATATATATATATATAATAATATATATATATATATATATATATATATATATATATATATATATATATATATATATAATATATATATATATATATATATATATATATATATATATATATATATATATATATATACATATATATATATATATATATATATATATATATATATATATATATATATATATATATATATATATATATATATATATCTATATATATATATACACACATATATATATATACTCGTATATATGTAGTTTAAATAATATAATTTCCGATTGGGTCACTAGTTTCCGTTGCTTCTGTAAGTACTATCTAATTAAAATACTCATGCTTTCTTGGTCAATAATAAATTTGTCTATTTCACAAAATTAGCTTTAGATGATAGTACGGTTGAAGTTAGTTATGTAGGTATGTCTATGACTAATTTCATTCAGAATGCTACTATGAACTGCCTTGTCATTAAAGTCATCTAAATATAATAAATACATTCATTCAAATTATTCATTAGCTCGTCAAGTTTTATCTAATGATAATTAATTGTCATAATAGTCACTAGTCAGTTAATGATTTTTGCAATTAGATGCATTGTTTTATTATGTATAGTTATTTTTAGAAAAATTATCGTGTTTCAAAAATTCTGCGTTTGAAAAACATTTGATTAAAGAATTTTAGATAAATATAAATATATATGGCAGGGTTTGCCGCGTGCCTGACCTCAAACCATTTTTAGTTTTTTTTTATCGAACGATACACCATAACAGGTGACATTGTACGAATGGCAGAACATAACATCTGGTCGCCGGTGTAAGTCGAAACTCAGGATCGTGGCGTGATACGCATCCTTGACCATACCATCGACACCGAGTTTATGTTATCAATGAACTTATACCAAATTTATAAATTTTGCAGTCCATCCATCTTTGAAGCTCAGTACATAATTGCGGGAGTGAGTCGAGAAAATTGTGTGAGTAAGAAAATTTTCAACTCGTGTGATGAAAAAGGAGGAGCTTATGTCAAAATGACATACTTTGATTAGTAGAGAGTGAAGTGTGATGATTTTTTCGACTCACTCCCGCAGTTATGTAGCTTGATAAAATGTTTGCGAGATCGACGTAACCCAGCACTCCAGTAACTTTTGGTTGGTTTTTATGATATAATTTAGATTTGGTTGGTGTTGGTTTCTCTTTAACATAATAAATAAATAAATAATTTGGGAGAACAAGTAATGGTGTATTCTATAACGTTAAAAGGTGCGTACCGAATTCGATTTCAATATAAAACTTTCATCTTCTAATTACGATTGAGCAGGAGAATCTAAAGCTGACATGGCTATGTAATGAAAAGATTACCATGAAAAACAGTTTTGTTGTCGTGCGTCCTTAATTTAGCTTACGGAATTGTAAACTGCAGATGCCAAATGCGAACTGCGAATTAGTTATGAATGTTTGGCCCTCAGAAAATAGTTTAAAAAATAATTTGATATATCGTACCTAGAAATGTAATTCGTTATGCTGTAAAAATTCGAGATAATTCAATTCGATGGAAATAATCTTGTAAACATGTAAAATATTTTTATTTAATACAGATTTATAATTTATAACATCTATACCTTAATCGGGTATATTAACAACACACACGAGTATAGAAAAACAACCATTTAACCCGGCTAACCACATCGCGCCAATGGTCTCAATTTTATATTTTATTTATGTGCCGGCCATGCCAAAATATTATTTTTCTCATTCACCATTGAATTAAAATTCCTCGAAATTTAAAATAACTTTACCTGCCAAGTTTAGTACGTTCCGAATTACATTTTGTTTAAAGCTATTTTGTTATATTATGTTTGACCATTCCTTTTATAGAAATTGAAATACATTTTACTCCTGAAAACAAAAAAATTGCTTGCGAAACATCTTTCAATAGTGCATAAATATTGACGTTCGACTACCAAAATTAAATTGTTTGTTAAAAAATTCTGATAAACGTGGATGAATAATTTATTATGAATTACTCTTCCACGTTTCCGATATATAATCATAATCATACCACACATTACCAAATAGGTACATACGAGATTAACGTACAAATATACCTTGTAACAAATGTTGTGAAAATTTATTCTCTGTATATAAATAATATAAAATTATGAAACCTGACAGGATAATGAAATATCTATTAGGGCGTACAAAAAATCCTCTAGTTTTATAATTACATTTACTGAGAAGTTGAGCTAAACGATCAACAATTTTTATCATAATATTTGAAACAAGGTATAAATTGGTGATAATTAGCCGCAATCAAATTAAAAACGCATAAAATTGTTTATTGCGGTTATTAGCGTGCCGCAAAATGTAATAAATAACAATAAGGCGACACTGAATGAAAAAAAAAAAAAAAAAAAATACAAACTAAATCTACATAATTTTTGTGGCCAAGTTTGGGAGTATTGTGACAATGAATCCAATATAAAAATGCTATTATTATTATTTTTATAGACAAATAATTTATTATTTATTTATTTATGAATGATTGAACTTCTCTGTACTATGATGACGTTTGTAAATTTACTATACACGCAACAGGATGATTTTAATATCATTGAATTTATTATGCAGCAAATAATTTTCATGTTGGTGTTTTTTTTTTTTTTTTTTCAAAGACTCGGAAGATTTGAAAATGTAAACGATTGTTAATTCATAATGCGTTGTCTAGTAGTGCAGGATATGCTATGAATATTAAAGTAGCCTCTGTACGTCATATGCTTTGTATATGTTCGCACAATTGAATAAATACCTGATAACAGTCAGGTGCATTTTTTGTGCACGATATCAACAAATTTTATTCACGGAAGTGTGGTAGGTTATGAATTAATTTGTCATTATCTTTCTGTCCAAACGGATTTATTAAAATTATTGATGACATTTGTTGAAATTTTCCATTCAAAATTGTTTTGTAGATTTTTAATTAGCAACTATGTATTGTCGCATTCAGAAACTATTTAATATTACAACTATTTAATTAGTCGCGAGATCGTTAGTGGCGTATTTTAGTTTAACCCACAGGTAAAATTGGAGTTCATACAATCAGCTTTATTTTTAGGAGGACAAGTGTAATGTTAAACTTGAGTTTATTTGCGATTAAAAACGAGGATGAATGTTTAATTATGAATGATTTTCTGATTTGCGTTAAACTGAGAAATTTATTTAAGTTTTAACTAAAATTAAATAACTTACTAAATTCATCAACGGTTTGATAATCAATTTCTGCTAATTTTGTTTTTTATAGTTCTGATCATTAAGTTAAAATACAATGGATGGAAACTATTTATATACATGTGTATAAACAAAAGCAAATCGTCGATTTTACAACATGATGCGCATTTTATCAACCACAACGTTGGTGTAAAATTAATTAGCATGTGCCTGAAACACACAGAACATTCGCGGTTCATTATCAATTTTCTCGATGATTCTAATTTATGTTTGATTAACATTCAAACAATTCTGCAGATGCAGAAAACGAGATAGAAAAATAATTTAATTAAAACCAAACAATGAGCAGAAAATCAGGTCTTGTCTAATAATTTTATGGTTGTTGCAAAAGTCTCAGTTATACTATTTTGTTGCCATGTATTTTAAGTAAAAACATTTGGATATATATTATAAGACACAAAATCAATTTCGAGAACAACTATAAAAAGATGCAACCAACAAATCTTCCCATGTTTTTGTTTACAATTTGAATATTCATATTATGTTAGCCGATTATGTGTTATAAAATGTTTTAAACTTCTATATTTAATTTTTTATTGATTTAAAAAAAAAATGATATTGCGAAACATTAGAATAATTCTTCGAATAAACACATAATTTAAAATGACTGATTTACATTCTTAAAAATATTTTTTTAAATTTCGCTAATAAACGAGATAAATCAATTTACAATTTTAATATTCTAGTTTCAATTCGATGTCAAATTCTAAGTAAATGTTTAAGGCTAATTCAAAGTCAAGTTAAAGTTAGTCTCACTCCAATATTTTCGGCTCTTAATTCATGATTAGTTATGCTATTAACCACTACCAATTGCTTAATTAAGTTGCCCTATTATGATTCAAGCCTTGCTGACTCTCTCGCCGTGACTGTTTAAATCGCATGGGTTGCGCATTTTGATATTGTCGATTAGAGCATCATGGATCGATCCCACATAGTTGAACATTTTTGAATTTATGGTAACTACGTATTTTTGACGATTATAAAAGTAAACTACCAATATATAAAGTACTAGCGGGACCCGGCGCGCTTCGCTGCACCCAAATACAAAAAGAAACTTAAATTTAATTTGATTTTGTTTTATTAAAAAAACTTTAGTTTTATTTTGAAAAAAAAAGAAAAAAAAATTAATTTAATACAATGGTATGCACAACATTTTTAATTTTTTTTGCGGTGCATAAATGAATAAATTTTTTGGTGCTCCCACTCTGGAAGATGCGACATATAATTGCCCATGAGAGAAGCACGGATCTTCCAAATTAACTCCACACACCTGCAGCATTTGGCCTTGCGCTTTATTCACGGTTATAGCAAAAGATAATCGGACGGGAAATTGCAAGCGTTTGAAATCAAATGGCATGTCTGTTGGAATTAATGGAATGCGCGGTATCAACACATCTTCCCCTTTTGCTGTGCCAGTTAGTATTGTTGCTTCAATCAAATTTGGCATTAATTTTTTAACTGCAAGTCTTGTCTGAATGCAAAGCTTCGGTGAATTGAGGTTTCGAAGAAGAATGATTGATGAGCCAACTTTTAAATTCAAGCAATGCGGTGGCATACCAGGTGGTTCCAAAGAATTCAAGAATTCGACTGGATAATTGATTGCATCTTCTTCATTCATGGCAGTATTGATTGATTTATAAGTAACCACATCACCTGGCAACTTTTGTTGAATTATAAAATTTATTTCATTCAAATTTACATTTTTTGGTGCCAAAATTGCGCGTTCTCTCAACCAATTATGATTTTTGTAATTTTGAATAATATTTGGAAAAACGCGATCAATCAATTCATTTTTTGATGGTAAAATGGTACAAAAATTATTAGGTATCGTGATGAAACCCATTGACATCACTTGCAATTTTGCCCTCTCCAATCTTCAACAACTGTTTCGAAAACTCACGTGCCGATGGATCATTTTGAAGACTAACACGCATATTTATATTAAGCGATAGCCTTTGTACATGTCTCCACAAAGAAGTCCTTTTCAAACATGCATTAATTTGATCGGCTGGAGTTGATCTCGGAATGACGGGCAGCGTTTGTCGAAAATCACCAGATAGCAATATTAATGCACCGCCAAACAGCTGTTGATTACAACGTAAATCCTGTAATGTCCGATTCAATGCTTCCAAATATTTTTTATGTGCCATTGGACATTCATCCCATAAAATGATTGATGTTTGTTGCAAAACTTTAGCCATTCCAGAATTTTTTGATATATTGCATACAGGAGTTTCACTATTTGGGTTTTATGTCTCCTTCTTCAGTTTTTTAAAATTACTAATTGTTTTCTTAAAATTACATGGCTTTTATACTATTTTGGGTTATTTTTATTTTTTAAAAAATAATTAAAATTGAAGAAAATTGAAGAAAATTAAAATAAAATAAAATAAGAAATAAAAAATAGTTTTATTAATATACATTAAGGAGTTTCAACGGTTTGCACATTTAATGGTAATTTCAAAGCTGAATGTGCGGTTCGGCCACCATCCAATAATGTAGCTGCAATACCGGATGAAGCAAGTGCCAATGCAATTTTTTGTTGAGAACGGATTGTTGCCAATATTGTGGAAATCAAAAATGTCTTTCCCGTTCCACCAGGAGCATCCAAAAAATATAGGCCACCGGTATTGCCTGTTACAGCTTGCATAATTGTATCATATGCATGTCTTTGTTGCAAATTTAATTGAGAAATATGTGTTTGAACAAACGCGTGTAGTAAGCTGCAATTATACTGTTGTTCGCATCGTAGTTCACGCTCAAATATGTCGTGCATTGGGCGATTTGATGCAACCATACCTAATTGAGCTAAAGCCTTATTTGTCATCATAAGATACATATCCTCAATCATAATCAATGCTTCATTAAACATTTCTGGAGTACGAATCAAATCACGGTTATTTCTTGCATGTTGAAGTAGAAGTAAAAAGTCTTCAGTCGATTTTCATCAGCCACTCCGAAAACTGCCATATCGCAGCCCTTATTGACATACTTGCAAATATATTTGATAGATTTAACTGAATTGCAATATTCGACATTGATGTGTTCATTGTAAATTTTTGACAATATTGGCGAATAAGGTACTATCCAACAATTATCAACTTCAAAGTCTTGGCCTCGGCTTTTAATAATGGTCGATTTACCATTATCTTGAGTTGATCGTCGTCGATACAATGGATATCCATCGTCACCATGAATGGTGTCAGCGATCAATTGTTTGGGAAACCGCTTTGAGCATTTGCCATCAACCATGCATGGTGAATTTGGATTTATTTCACCACACGGGCCGTGTATCATATTTTTCGTAACATCTGCGAATAATCCTGGATCGATGGTTTGATCAGGAATTTCGGCCGATATGACACTATCAATCATATCAGGTGTGATTTTTTGTACTAACCATATCAAAATGTGTGCGTGCGGCAAACCTCTTTTTTGCCACTCAATTGTATACATATAGCAGCGCACTTCTCCAAATATACGAAGTTTAACAATTAAATTCATTAATTTTTTTAATTTTTGGTTGAATACACGCGCTGTTATATCGTGACGACCAAACAATCAGCCACATCAGTCCACTTTGGATTGCAAGTAAATGTAATAAATAAATCTGGTCTGCCGTAGTAACGAACATAAGACATCCCATCCTGCGTATACTCATGCATGTGACGTGGACTACCGATATATGATGATGGTAATATAGTGAAGCGGCCAATATCACTCACATTTACATCGTTCTTTATCGCATCACGTAAATGTATATATTCTTCCGATCTCAATCGGGCTTGATTGTGACAAATAAAATTCAATCGTTCAGTTTCGATTTTGGCATACATGTCAACAATATATTGATGACACAGTTGATTGCATCGCAAAATGTAATTGTCTTGTTGATCACGAATCATCAATCGATATGAATAAAAATTCATCGCACTAACTTTTTTGTTAGTTTCTTGACCTGCAAAGAATCAAAAATGTTCGATTAATAAATTTGAAATATTACTCAAAGATTACAAAAGAAAATAATCAAAAATCATAATTTTTGTACCAGTTGTTGGATTTATCATTGGTATGTTGATATGATAAGCTTCAGCACCTCTCCAATATAAAATCGGATATTGCAATGCATCATAACAACGGTGTAGTTCGGAAATGCGTTTTAATTGCTCATTTCTTCGGAACAAAATAATATCCCTTGGCCGAGTTTGTTCACCAACTATTACGATTGCTACTTCATCAACAGTTGGAGCATTGAATCTCCGGGCATGTTCTCCGATTGGTGTTCTATCGGCGCTGATAATAATTGTATAGTCATCGGAGGGCATCCGATCCAGTGCAGTCTTAAACAAATCCACCAATGCATTATACTCATGGAAAAATCTTTGCAGACGAAGAACAATTTCTCTTCTTACATTCCGAGCAATTGCACAGCGTTGATCCAATTCCTGATCCTCATTACCAACGAAATATATTTGTAAAAACTGATGATCAGCATCTGGAAATGGTAACAATGCCCCAGCTCTATGATATATCTGGCCTTGAATCTGTAAAGTTTGCGAAATATATGTACATGATGGATCGGAATTTATTCCATTAGCTGTAATCACCTTGAAAGTCGGCAGAAATCCATCTCTTATAATATTCGTAGCTCCAAAAGATGTCATTTGGAAGCATGAATTGTATTTTCGAATATTTGATAGGAAATGCTTCGACTCCGGTGAATTATCATAGATCAACGAATGTAAAGGATCTGGTGGTGGTTCCAATACTGGCAGTTTCACTTTCCCGCCAGCACAGCACATGCAGGAGTTTCGTTAAGATATTTCAATGCTTTGCAATGCACACATTGTACATTCATGTGGCCAATATAAGCATGCATACTGTAATCAGCGGTGCTGTCATAGTTAAAAGCCGCACGTTCCATTTGTCGTATGGTTCGAATTGAAGTGCGTCTCCGCCGATTTACAGGCTCTTGGTTATCAGGAGATGTGCTTCGCTCTGCTTGCTGGTCAATGCTTTCCTGACGCTGCTCTGCAGTATGTGTTCGTCTATGTGCTGATACGGAATTCGTGCGACGGGTACGTCTCCCAAAATTTGATCGCTTTCTTCCAGGCATATTAATAAGCAAATCTAAACATATTATAATTGTAATGCATTTGTATTAATGTGTAGTAAAAGTTATCAAAGCCAATGTTCAGTGTTCAAAGCAAAGGTTCACACACACACACACACACACACACGTGGTTTTTAGGTGGTAGGAATCCGCCACTGTTGCTGAGGTGTTTGTCCCACCGATGCATCGTCTTCTGAAGATTTTCCACACGTTACCCAACCCCACAAAAAAAAAAAAAAAACACACACACACACCACATAACCTTAATCGTCTGGAAAATACGAAAAAAAAACAACACTCACCGGCAAATGTAAATTGTTCAATCAGAAATGAGCACGGCAAACTGAAATTCACTATAATCGATCAAAATTTACTGGAAATGTACAAAAAAAATAGAATTAAAAATCACTTCGAATCAGTTTTCAGTTGCGATGAACTTACCTTGCCTTGCGTTATACTTACCAAAATGTGTGAGAACACTGGATGGCCAACAATATGGTTGGTTGAATTTTACGCAGTTTTGTAAATTAAAGACACGTTATTTTCTTGTTGGACTGTGACTTTATTGAAATTTTGTTGAATTTGCATCAAAAATAAAGGTACAAAAACAAACTTGGCAATACCAATGGAAAATTATCAAAATTATGATTTTGATTGAATATAATTGATTTTTGTTAATTCGATTTTTTTATGTCAAAACAAAAATTTTCTGTGATAAACGGTTAAATTTAAATTATGTCGCTGATTTTTTTATCTACTTGTTCGCATTTAGTAAATTTTTAGTAATTTTTTCATCCGTAACACAGATGGCATTATTTACAAAAATCAATTGAAATCATATAATTGATTTATTAAAAATCTTTAACAACTCACGAACGGCTCGACTGATTTAGACCAAACTTCACATTAACCATCTACACATAAATACAAACGTCCCCTAAAATTTTGGCTGAAATCGGTTCGGTGGTTTTTGCGTGATGCGGTTACAATGAATTGAAACAATATTTTATATACCGGGTGTTTTTTTTAAACTGAGACGATCAAATATCTCGAAAAATAGCCACTCTACGGAAAAAATGTCCATAATCAAAATTTAATCATACCGCGGGGGAAATACATTAGTGCAAAAAAAAAGTCCCCCCACCCCCGCTTTGTAGGTGGGGCGGGGGTAACTTTTAAACTAAGATAGGAAGCCATATTTTTTATTGCAGATACGGATTCTACGACTAAAAGTACGTATGATTTGAATAAAATATTTTGTTCGGTTCATGATAGATGGCGCTGCAATCGACGAAATTCAATTTTTTCAATTTCTCCTTCTTAGAACACACGCATTCGATTCTGCAATACGTTTGAAATAAAAAACATCACGTTTTCATTGGAAATACTCGAAATTCGTCATCAAAACAATTTATTCAGTTTTGTAAATCTAAATAAGTGTTCAAAATTAATTTCAAGTTTTATTATTAAATTTCAAAAATACAAAATTCAGGCCATCATTTTGAACACTTATTTAGATTTACAAAACTGAATAAATTATTTTGATGACGAATTTCGAGTATTTCCAATGAAAACGTGATGTTTTTTATTTCAAACGTATTGCAGAATCGAATGCGTGTGTTCTAAGAAGGAGAAATTGAAAAAATTGAATTTCGTCGATTGCAACGCCATCTATCATGAACCGAACAAAATATTTTATTCAAATCATACGTACTTTTAGTCGTAGAATCCGTATCTGCAATAAAAAATATGGCTTCCTATCTTAGTTTAAAAGTTACCCCCGCCCCACCTACCTTGTAAAAGTAGGCTAAGCCCCTCTCGCGGTTAAAATGATTATTTAAAAGAACGATCCATTTGAAGTTTGTGTTGTTGGTTTTGTATTCGAAATTAGGTGGCTGTGTCTTTTTAAACGTCAATGGATAGATAGTTTTATTTTAAACGTCAATGGATAGAAAGTTTTATTTTAGAAAAATTCCGTTACGTGAAATCGTGTTGCTCCAATCGTCAATTCTCGTTTTTATATAAGCGAAAGGTTTACGTGGTAATATGCGTCGCTTATTATATTTTTCCCTGCTCTAGTAGGCAACTATTATTTATTATTATATTTTCAGCGTTTTGACAATAATAAAAATTAAATAATTTGTTTTAGAATTATTTATTTTACTTTAGATAAATTTGACCGAATCTTTGGTTTAAGCCAACATTTGAGAATTTATGGCTTATATCCGGATACTTTCCTGTTTATCAACCAATTTGAAAATTGTTGTTTTTTGATTTGTTCCTAATAACAAAACATATTTTTAAAATATGTGTTAATTATATTTTTGTCAAATGATACAAAACATGTCTATATTTATGTATGTATATTTGTAAAAAAAAACACTTTCGTGGTTTTGCTCAAGTCGCCAATAAATTCTAGATGAGGTTATTTGACACATCTCTCACTCCAAAATATGATTACGGCGATTTGAAGTAATAGGGACATTAGTTATGATTTCGTTTGGGTTGAACAACAAAAATTGGAATGTTTACATATTTTGAAAGTGAGAATCATAAATAGAACCATAATGTATTTGATTGATACTAGATATTTGATTGATAAAATTTCCAAATTCTATGTAAAATGTATAAAATGTATACAGGGTGAGTTGTTTAATAAACGTAGGGGTTTATCTTGAGAACGGTGCGAGGTAGACGAAAAATACCTATATTATAACTTGTTAAGGGTCAAAGGGACGTGTAGTGAAGGTTTTTTAAATTACTAAAGCTAGGTTTTTTAAAATTAGAACCTATATTTTTGTGTGTTTTTTGTTATTAAGCAATTAAAAATAAACACGGTTTGCTCACAAACAATTATTGTAAAGTGCATAGTTTCAAAAATAGGAGCAAAAATATATTTTCGTAATAATCAACAGTGTTTCATTGTAACAACAAATAAAAATAGAAAATATCAATAGTTCTTTGATTTATTTTGCAATTATTTATTTTATTACTATGTCTATGAAGCCGCTCTCTCAATTTATAGAGCAATAGAGCAAACAAAAAAAATAAGGAAATTGGTACGACTGCGAAATGTTTATAACGGGATGGACAAAATTGAACTCCGTCATGTTGACTTCGTCTCGAGTTCATCTCCTATAAGCTTTAGACTCATTTGCATGAGAGCGGCTTGATACTAAAAATATTAATGGATTCATTAGGCTTGAATTATAAATGTGATAATATTATAATTATCTCTAAAAAAAAGTTGATATCATGTACACTAATGAAGACGTATTTCAAATGATGATGATCAGATAGTCGGCACTTTGGAGAGGTGTATTTAAACGTTTACCAGTTAAGCTTCGCACTGCAGAAAGTATAAAACACAAAAGGAATGGTCGTGAGTTTCCTGACGAATTTATTGTAGATGTGTTAGCTGCAGTATCACACGACTCACACCCATCAACAAACAATATTGCACGAGATAGAGGAATATCTCAAACGACCGTGTCTCGCGTTTTGAGAGGAAACAAATACCATGCCTACCACGTATCATTACTGCAAGAGTTATTTGCCAACGATTTTCGATTAAGATTTAAATTTTGTCATTTGGCGAGGCAACAAATTGAAGAAAATTTAAATTTCTTTCGGCGTGTCCTTTGGACAGACGAGGCAACAATTAAGAGTGACAGTAATATTAATAGAGTAAAATCCGCCCAACTTTAATTTAAAAATATTAATAGGCATTTACATTACTGGAGTGATGTAAATCCACATTGGATGGGTTCCGTTGACGATCAACATCGTTGGAGTATTAATACTTGGGCTGGAATAGTTAGAACCTAAGATAGAACCTAATCGGATATTTTTTTTGATGGAACTTTAACAACACAAAAATTCGTCTTTTTTGTTAGAAGATTTTCTTAATTTATTGGAAGACATTCCATTGCGAGAAAGACTTTTAGCTTTTCCGAAATACTGTACTAAATACTATTATTCAGTGCTGAAAGTTCATTTTGGAAGCTATGAGATGATCTCTTTAAGACATCTTTGTTTAATAGACCTTGTGTAATATTGAGAAGGGTCTTAAATTTGCAGTTACATCATTTTAATACAAATATGTTTTGGTTGTGAATTAATTTGAATAAATTATTTATCAAAATTTATAGATAATTTATGATTGAACTCTAGAGCTAACGAAGAAGAATCCATAATTGAGATAAAGATATTGTTATTTTTACAACGAAAAATCGAAATTGACCAGATTTTGGAAGTAAATTAAAATTTCAATTCGATGATATACTTTTAAACCTCAAATAGTTAACTTTAGTAGTCAAATTCATATTTGAAAATCAAATTAATTGCTTAGTCAAGTTGGAATACATGTTTTAAGTGTCAAAGTCCATTTACATATTATTATTTTTATTAATAACCATTAGTGATTTTGCGTTTGATTTTCGAGTCCATAAATATTTCAATTAAAGAGATTCTATATACATTGAATATCTAGTTTTTTTGAGATGCTCAATTATTTTATAAGCTGCGGCCATTATAATATGTAAAACTTGTTCCAAAGAATTTTTAAATCCTTAAATTAATAATCTCATTTGTGTATTTTACTGAATGTAAAATTAAATTCGATAAACGTTTTTTTATTTTATAGAAATACAAATTAATAATTGTATTTATTTTATTATATTTATAATTAATTTAAATTAAAACAATTGAAATTGATCCATTCATATACTATGGCCTCGGCTTAAATGGTTTTTTTCATTATGATGTTTGTGTTTATACCGTAAACGCGATTAAAATTATTAAATTTTATTAATTTATCTTGAACACATAATATGTCAATACAAATTTTAATAGCGATAAGTGATTTTCCATTCGGAGACACGAAGAAAAAAAAAATCCAATCTCTTTGGACTTTCACTATCTAAGTAGCTATTTGTACATCTAGTAGGTATTGTAATACATAAATTAGATAATGTTTATGCTGCCCGGTAATGAGACAATTTATTTAAATTGCAAAAAAAAAAAAAAACCCGCGTCACCTATCTGAATCGCGTAATTTTTTTTTTTTTTAAGCCGGGGAAACCTTGAATGTTTTATTTATTTATTTATACAATATATATAAATGACAGAACTATCAACGGCGAGTGTGCGGCGATAAGGTAAATTTTAAATTCTTGGGGAATATACTTCGTTTAAATTAATTGAAATTCTGATCTCATAATCAAATGATTTAATGTTTTTGCTTTAAATATATAGCTAAATACGTTAGTTTGTGCTAACTAATATGGGAGTTCTGTATTACATTGAACAAAGTATATTTGGCGATGCTCAATTGAAAATATCATCGCAAAATTGAATGCACTCGAGTCAGGATATTAGAAATACCTTGAACTTTTTGTAATACGAGTATTACAATATTTAAAAATGTAACTCCATCCTGAATTTAAGTTGAGAATTTGAATTGGGAAATGTATAAGAATTAAATACCACTCTTTCGGTTGAGAACATTTTCGTAATTACATTGCACTTATTTTTGTTAGAAATAGCGAAAAATCCGCGTTTATAAATTGTATACAATTTGAGTTAAGCACAATTCGATTTATTGTAAATTTTCAAAATAATCAAGATAATAATGCGAAAGGGCAATTGTATTAAATTCAGGTAAATCTTGGGTAAATATTCGTAAACATGCCACATGTGGATAATAAAATTTATTTTTTATTTAGTTAATACATATTCCTAATTGGTTTACACCAGTTTCTGTTAGTTTCATTGAGTTCGACGATCTGAAACAGAGATAAGGCATTATTTCAAAAGATTTGGCAAATATGGATAGTGAAAGGAACACTAAAACTATTCAATCACAATAAGATCGGACACAATAAGAAGAAACATATTGGTACAACAAAAATTGAAAATCGTGAGCTATAGTTTCCAACTAAGCAACACGTTTCACTATAATTAATACCATCTATACTATAATTCTTAAAGTTTGGATTTCCGCCACTTAAACTCCTCCTAGATGGAGCGTGCTAGGAAGGTGATCTTGGACATTTTTGGTGCTCTTGATTTCTAGGTCAGCGCAACTATTTTCAGCTCTTCAAGTTGAGTCCTAAGGAGTTACGGACATTTGAATTTTCTAAGAGTATTATTAAATTTTGACGTTTTATTTTAATTTTTAAAAAAGCTATTAAGTTATTCTTCGTAGTAGGTATAGCTTGCGCTTTTAAAAAAAAAGAAAAGGTTACTATGATACGGTAACGGAAAAGTCTGTTTTTATTTGATATGAATTTTCAAATGCAATTCACATTTTAGTGAAGCAGTAAACAGTCAAGTCATTAAAAATATATAAATAAGAAAAAACGAAAAATGCCCAGAAAGCTCGTGCCGTGTTTAATCCAACCCGTATTGATACGAAAAAGATAAAAAGATCACGCGAAAATGCTTCAGAAGCTCTGAATGAAAAAGAGCTTGAAGCAGACAGACTTAGAAAACAAACCTCATTTCAAAACGAAACTATTGAATAAAAGTCCGACCGTCTTGAAGCAAATAGACAAAGGAACATCCAGTCACGGCAAATCGAAACACCTGATTGGAAGCCCTCAAGATTGGAAGCCCTATTATGTTGTTAAGGAATTTGGATCCTCCAAAACTATGCAATGGAACGCGTTTGGTTGTGAAGACAATGAACACTTATATAATTGAGGCAACAATTTTGGTTGGACTATTTAAAAGGGAAAATGTGTTGATTCCCAGAATTCCAATTATTCCGAATGACCTACCTTTGCAATTCAAACGCCTTCTGTTCCTCATTCGTCTTGCGTTCACAATAAAGATCAATAAATCCCAAGGGCAGTCACTCAATGTGGTAGGAATTGATTTAAGGGATGAATGCTTCAGTCATGGACAATTAAAAACTTATATGTGCTGGCAGATGAAAATAAGTCAACAAAAAATATTGTTTATACACAGGTGTTGAAGGATTGACTTTGGTAAACTATACTTCAATGATAATGTTTAAACGTTCAATAAGTACAAATTCTATTTCAAAATTGTTGCATTTGGTTTTATTTAAAGTAACGATACTAAAAGTAACCTGGGCGAAGCCGAGTACGATACTAGTATGTTAAATGGGGAAAAATCTCATGCTGACAATGCAATGTAAAAAAAATTGTAAACATATTACATTTTCGTCTGCGAAATATCTGCGATGAGAAATATATGTACGATAAGCTTCCAGACACGTTCACAAGGAATAAATGTGCTGTCTCTTAAGATTATGGCTGTCTGGTTCTACAAAATATTAATCTGGCACTAGATTTGGTTTCGTGTATTTTTTTCGAAAATCTTCTTTGTGTTTAATTTAGATGAATAGTTCTGCTCTATATGTATACTATAATATAATATTCAATTGTGTTTAATTCATAACAAGGGATCTTATTATTTTTGTGTACTTTTATCACTGTTTAATTAATGTATATTAATAAAACTATTTTTTTATTTCTTATTTTATTTTATTTTTATTTTTCTTCCTTTTTGTGATAATATTTTTTGTTTTTATATTTTAATTTTAAATATCGATTTCGGATGTCTCCTTCTTCAGTTTTTTAAAATTACTAATCTAGCCAGCCATATCTATTGAATTCCAAGATTACCCATCAATGTTAACGGTCCAAATATTTTAAACAAAAACTGTCTATTCCAATTTTATTAGAATCTAAAGTGAAAACAGAATACAGATCAGTTTTGATTAAAAATAACAACAAAAATTATTATTTAACATTTGCTTTGGATCAACATTTCGGTAATATCTATGTAGTATACATTTTGTGTCGTTTCATGGAATGTGATTTAATTCGGATCAGGTCAAACGTCATGAAATATACACAAATAATGTTAATAGGTAAATATAATTTTAATTAAATGAATAGCTATGTTAGAAGGGCAGTTGAAGATAAACTAACAAGAATTTAAGACTCCCAACTAAGACATTAATCTTCAATCGCAAACCCAGCAATTTAGAATTTGGGTTTTGAACGGATTTGCTAAAGAGATAATTTAAAGTTGTATAAACTATCGAAATTGGAATTATCTTTAATAACTGTTTGCTTGAATGCAATCATGTTGTTTTTATAAATCCTTTAATTAAATTGAAGTGAAAAAACAAATATTTTTATAAAATTGGCATGTCTATGCTAATACAATTATTTAATAAATACAATTTATTTTGTCAAATAAGAATTTAATATAAGAAGATCAATTAACATGAAAGATTGACGTTGATTCAGGTTTGTATATTCTTTAATTAAGTTTCTTTAATTTCTATAAATGGGATTTCGATAGTTTCTATGTAAATATTGTTTGATTAATAATTTATTGTCACATACGAACTTTATGGTAGTTCCAAAAAATAGATGTTGTAATCTAACTTGAAATTTAGCTATCCATATACTAACTGCAATAAGAATAAATTGAAAATGTATCGTTCGGGATAATTATGTCATGTGGCATATAGGTGTAAATTAGAATCAGTATTAATTATAAAGACCACGAGTTTTTGATTTTCGCGGAAATATGCACTTTCGATATTTTATTTATTTATAAAAATCATAATTTTAGTTCATCCAATTACGCTTCACGACAGATTAATACAAATTTTAAGGTTTTATAGTAATTTTATTTTAAAACTGTAAAAGCCAGATCGAAGTAGTTTCATCGTCATTAATGTTTTTACATTCAGTCTATTTTAGGAACAATAATATTTATAGTATTTGCGATTTGACTCGAGAATTTCGCTCGCTTTCAAGTCTGTTTAAATACGTGCTGTGTACTTAAAGTAATAATTACTAATCAACCATGTAGTTAACATAATATTTGCGCACGTTAAACATTAAAAAAGTCATTGAATGAATTGTGGGGGACTTTGACAAATTTTTTTTCAAGACACAACAATGGCTCTGTCCACTTGATGATTTTAGGCCAATCAATTGTCGCTTTGCCTCTCTTACGTCGTCATTTTGTATTAAAATTTATATCTCGTGTTTTTAATTTTAAAGTCGATAATATATACATATTATAAAACTCTTACAAACAATAAGATAACACAATTTATTATTAATTTACTTGATATATACAAACGATATCATTTAAGTAAGTATAGTTATTTAAATAATTGTGTTTACGCGTCATTATGGAATATTTTCGTGTAATTTGTGCTTCATGTCGCTTGTCTGACATTAAAATATAATACTGCGACATGAAGATAATGTTTTTGTTGTTTTGTTTCTCACGTTCTGCGTACTATGAAATAACTCTTCCTTTGAGTAAAATTAAAAAGAGATTATTGTCATTGTTCCGTTCAGTGGAGAATATTATTGTAAATAACTAGTTCAGGTGCAATTTTTTTAATACACTCATGAAGTTAAACTGGCTCGCAAATTGCTGTTTCATTATAACGCTCTTTTAGTTTTAGGTGATTCGTTTAATGAGTTGCGATATTGATATAGTCTCTAACTTTTTTCGTAAATCTCCTACTTCTAAAGTTTAAATTCTTAAATTTGAAAATGTTAAATTTCTATATCACAAAAACTCGAGTCTTATAATTTCTAGGTTTAGTTTTAAATTCAAATTATCATAATTTAATCGAAATTCTTCTTCTCAAAATACCCATTTTCTAATCTCATGTCTTGAAGATCCTATACTCCAAACATTTCAGGTTTTAAATACCTAATTTTTATCTTTGAATTAAAATTTTCAAAATTCGATGTTACACAAATTCTTAGGCTAATTAAATTCCTTATAGCCTCTAAACTAATGTGATCCAACCAACACCAACTGCAAATTGCAGAATCGCGGTATTGCAGTGTACATTAGCAATAAAAAACGAATTAGAAACAATACAATTATACAATTATTTTAACCAAACAGAAATTTAATAATTTTGTTCGATTGTGAAAAATGTCATCATTAATTATCCAATCTTACTAGTATTTTTATATATTTGGCAAATAGCAAACGATTCGAATCAAAGTATTAAGTTTGCCATCTTTTTCGTTAAGTTTATAACAAGATTGTAGAACTTATTTTCTACAAATTTCAAAGCAAAATTTATTCTATTGGTGGCTGCTATAAACTGCTATTTTTCAGGAAACTCAAAATTCATTCAATGTAAGTCGAACTTCACTCAAACTTTAATGTGTCTTTATAAAATTTGAGATCATTATTTTACTATCAAATTTCTAATGTTATAATTAGAAATCAACTTAAATTTAAATTTGATGAGAAATTCTTCTAATAAATATTCGTTAAATCTTAGACGTTGAGTAAAAGTAATTATTAAAATGTTGTTATTCAGTCAACTACGAATGGTAGTTCAAACGAGTATCAATCATCATTAGAGTACAAGTTTTGATTTTAAATTTGAATAACTTCCAAAATTCAGCAATTTTTTAAATTACTTTTTCAATGAACATTTTGTTAATTTTTAATCAATTTATTTACATCAATTTCTGGCTGCTTAGGAATGAATTGAAAGCTGGAGTTTACATATGAATCCAACTACTTGAGAGTAATACACAAAATCATAAAAAATGGTAATTTGTTGTTGATGCAAATCTTAATAAAATCTCACATGTATATTTCCTTAAAACGCTTGCTTCAAAAAGCTTTTACCTAAAGCTAACATTTATAAAGAAAACTATACAGATAGTTTTTCGTGAAAATTAAATTTATTAGTAATTATTTATTATGTATTATTTTATCCAGAGTTGTCCTAAGAAAAAAGGAACACACAGTAAATTCTTCACAAATTCCATTACGAAACGATTCTAGGTAAGATATTTGTATCAATTTTATTTTGCTTGAGGTGCTTAGTAAAATTTAAATACTACATAAGCCCGGTCGGTGGCTTAAATTATTTTTCTGCCAAGTTAGCCACTGATGCTAAATATAACATTTTAGAAAATAAAATGATGTAATTTTGAATTTGACTGTTCACAATAGCTATTAGTCAACTTGTAGAACGGGCATATAACATATAATGCTCGAAAATATTGTGCTTTGCTACATTATATTATTTTAATAAAAAATCCTAATCAAGTCTAGATATCCTACCTAATTCTAAAAAATTATTCGGCCTAATTTTTGTATTTTTAGACTGAATTTTCATGTTTTTATTTTTCTGATCCTATAACAAATGGACACAATTTCCTTAATTTAATGTAGTTCGAAATTAAACAAAAAATGAAATTTGAAGAAGTCGCGTTACAAATCGTAAAATCTACACAAAAACTTACTCTATCATAGTGTTATTTTGGGAGATTGGCCTAATTCGGGGTTAGGTTCAATTTCCTTAATATTTGAGAATTTGGTTAAAAAAAAGAGGAAATTAAGTCGTAAGCTTTGTGAGTCCTAAGGATGTCCGACAGAAACCAAAAAGATAATCTGGTCTAACGTTCAGGTCGAGTTTATCTGCTAAATCAGTGATTTTTATACTATTTCATGAATTAAATTTTGCCAAGAAATAAATTTGAATTTAGAAACACATTTTTAATCAAACTTCATGTTCATTCGTTTTTTATGAAAACTTGGCAGATTAAAAAAAATTCACGAGTCTTAAGAACATCACAAGTCTTGGTAGATTAAAAGAACTTCACCGGCCTTAAAAAAATGCTGTACAGTTGGATTTCAAAGATTTGGATAGATTATATTGAAAATATGTTGTAAAGTTACACTTTGTAATCATTGCTCCCACTTTGAGTAAAATCTCGAATGCCATGCTTAAATCACCAACTAATTATTCTTTAGAATGTTTGCAGATACTCAGTTGGATTTACTTTCAAATTTTAAGATATTGTACATACCTATTCAATTTAGAGTTGACTAAATTCAAATTAAAACATATATGGATTAGTTAATAAGAAGATTAAATTTTCACAAATGTTTGTACGTTAGCAATAATTAGTTAATTACATCATAATTTAGCAGAATTTATCATTTACATAATTCATCATTCTCGTTGGTATGTCATTTTCGAGTATATCAATAGATAGAAAAAGGTAAAACCGGAATAGTATTTAATTTTTCTGCTATGGCAAAAATTATTTTGTATTTGATACCATCGTTTTTATAAGTCTGAGGCGTTTTGTAATAATAAATTATTTGCGGAATTACGAATATAATAAAATATTTGAGATCAACTTAGTTCCAAAAACTGTAAAAAAACTAGTAATGCCAAATAAAAGCTGTTTTATTACGTTTATTTAAAAAAATAAATAAATAGGAATTTTTGCATAATAGACTCAATATCATACATCCACACGAATCTATCAATTGATTTTAATAAAATATAAAATAAAACTTATCATCATTATTTTTTAAATCAAAGAGGAAATTTCTCATGACATCTGGGGGCCCGGTTAGGCTATGTGGTCTCTTTTTCGTACATAACGTACTCTATAAACAATGTAGTGCGTGCCGCAGTCGATTTCAATTTTTGAAATCACATTTTCCAATTTTAATTCGTTCAATTTTGGTTCCAGTATTTGCTCCAATATTCTCAATATTTTCAGTCAGTGCACGTTTTATATTATTTTATCGGCATGAGCTTTCGATCTAGACGTATGTAAAAGCTTTGATAAAAGCTCCAATTATTTATTAACTTTTTAATTATAACCTAGTATTAAATCTATTTATGTTGTTAGAATATTATTTTAAGTTTATAAGTTTCCCAAGCCAAGCTAAATCGAGATTGCTGAGTCCGTAATATTTTCAAGATCGGCAAAAGTGTTACCGTCAATAAAGTTAGTGAAATTGTTAAGATTAGTTGCTCTCGTCGTTTTTTGCTAAAATTATTACATAGTATAAACCATGATTTCGTGCTTTAAATTTACTATCTAGACAATTTTATATACACATAACTAAAGAATTTGCTGTACACATTTTACAGTCTGGCATTTAGATTTGAATTCTAGAAATTTCAGTCCAGAGTTTGAATATCGATAGAAATATCTAGAATTTGGCAAATATATTAGGATTGTTAAAATTGTAAACTATGATTTAATTAAATTTAAATTAAGTAATTTAAAATTTAGATTCCAAAATCCTGATTAACCCCTGTTCAAATTTATTACTTAAAGTGCAAAGAATGTCAAGATTCGGCTCGGTTGTTTGCATTATTTAAAGTATGAACGTATAGTCAAGGTTTGTTGCTGGGTTTGATTAAATGAAAAATGTTTGATTTTTTTTACTATTCCGCAAAAAAAAATGTGGTTATTGATTTTAAACCCGACTGCAAGAACGCGGATAGAGTTTATTATCTTCTATGCGCATTCATTTAACCGGTCAAATATCTAGTATATCAGGTTCTGAAATATTTTAACCTTTTCTTACAGCACTCTGTGTAGATATATGGTTGCTTTGCAAACCGGCCATTAAACTTTTTTTTTGTATCTTCTTCAATAACTTAATTTTCGGTATAATCAATTCAAGAAACTGGTTTCGGTCAATCGAAGAGATATTTAACTACCACGTGAATAAATTCCAATTCGGATATAAGATTATTTTGAAATTCCAAAGAAAAATTTGTTTACATTTATATAAATGGGCATATCGGCAGACCTATTATTGTCAGTTTGTCACACTCCCACATTTCTATTTTATGTCGTATTAAATTTAATACTCAGATGACATTGAAATAAAAATATCTTCATATCATTGACTCACTATAAATTTCTTAAGAAAATAACGTAAAATTCTCAATATGAACCAAAAGCTTTGTGTTTTCTCGAAATGCGCGTAATATTATGTCAAATAACGACTACGCACGATCGAATGAGTTAAAAACTATAAAAATACAAACTAAAAGTAAATTACTTAATAAAATATTCTTACTCATTCTCATGTCAATTTGTCGTCTCTCACAAAATTTCTTAGTGTTGATTATAATTCTCTAGTTTTGGTGTTCATTTAGTGCCATTTGTTGTTGTTTATTACGTCGGTTTTGATTTTCTTATATAAACGTTGATTTCGCAAAGAAATCAAAACAGTTTAAGTAAAATCATAATATTGAAAGGTACACTTGTCTTTGATTCCGGAAAAACAATTAGAAGAAGTGTGCAGTTTTTATTTGTTAAAAATATAAAAATAAAAATATAAAAAAAATAAATAAAAATAAATTGTAAATAAAATGAATTTAACATTATTTTTGCAAAATTCGAGTTTATCGACCGATAAATTATCAAACTTTGAAATTATTATTGTTGAAAAAAAGAATCCAAAAAAAATTAATAAATGTAGTCAATTTATAAAAAAAGTGTTTAAAAAATTATAGTGAATACAAAAATATTTTAGTTATTAAACAAAAACATTATTCCAAAAAAAAAATTGTAAAAATGAGCCCAAAAATTATGTTAAAAAAATATTTAATTAAATTAAGAAACGTTATAAGCGTAGTAAATTATTTAAAATCGAAAACGCATGATCACGGCCCCGGTGAAATTGATCAACATTTATCATCGTGTTTGGTGTGTCCAACATTCGAGATTATCATTCCGACTACAATATCCGAAATACAGGATCCATTTATATTTTATGAGTTAGTATGAATTTGTATTAATAATTATTTTTATATATAAAGTATGGGTTCGTCAGCGATCTTTAGACCAACATTTAGTGATCATTCTATATAATACTATTAAATAAATAATTTTGATTGTGAATAATCTTTAGGTCCTGGGTATATGTGGGTGAATTATAATACGTAATACGTTGTTTTTCGTAAAGTGATTAATCGCGTCTCCATCTCATTTGTATAAATCTGATATCCAATTTCAAGTTCAAAATTCTTTATGTTTGCTACAAGATTCATTTCAACTGGCGAACATTTTTTACTAAATAATTTGAACGTGCAGGATCTCATATCTTTCTGTAGGCTATGTCATATGATAATTTTCGATTATTATTACGATCATATAAATACAAATTAAATGCTTTTTAATTATAGTAATCGATTCGATCATTCTAGGAATATCAATTGATCATTAAAAATTCATAAACGATCATTTTTGTGAGCAAATAATACATTCTAACTCGGTAATTTTTTTTTTTTTTATATTATTTAGAGATTATAAATAAATTGTACTGTTTGCATCACTTAATTTGTAATTCTATTATTACATATTTTAATAATTTTCGAAAGTAGTATGTACGACTATGGTTGAGTCGTCAAATCAATCGTAATTAATTGTCAATTAAAAAGCCAATAGAGTAAAAAAATTCTTTTGTATTGTTTATTCAAGATAAATAATTTCAACAGATTTCATCTTGTGACCACAAAATATTATTTCAAAAAAAATAATTGTCAAGGTCTAAAATATAAATAAATATGTTTACCACTAAATGGTGGCCAAATTATAGCATGTGATCTTAAGACAAAATTTAAAAATAACACAAATTAGGTGTGATCATGATTTTGCGATAGGGTGGTCGTCATGTGATGTAGCCTACTAGTCGTTGTTTCAAAATTAAATTAATTATCAAAGAAATTTACTTAGTTGTTAGAGCTTCTTGTTTTGTTGAGACTGGAAACGAAAATAAATAAATAAATTGATGCTAATTTAATTAGACAATGTACATACCTATTATACCTAATGGATAAATATTTTTTTGAGTTCAACACAAAGTGTTTAGTAAATATTTTGCTTGCTTTTAAATTTTTGGGATGGATACCGCTCGGTTTGCGTATACATTTTGACATGACAATGATGCTTTTTTTAAAAGTCATTAGATACAGACGGAACTCTACCAATCTTCCCTCGGCTCTCTAATAATTTAATTAATATCTACATTCATGGTTAGCTTGCAATATTGGTTCCCTATTTATGTACCCTAATTGAAGGTTATTTAATTTATCTATCTAATATAATTTTTTGCATTTTCAGATGGTTTCACGGCAATTTATCGGGCAAAGAAGCCGAACGGCTATTAGAACGTGGTAAAAATGGATCATTTTTAGTACGCGAATCTCAAAGTAAACCGGGTGATTTTGTATTATCAGTACGTACAGATGACAAAGTAACACATGTTATGATTCGATGGCAAGATAATAAATACGATGTTGGCGGTGGTGATCAATTTTCAACATTATGTGATTTAATAGAACATTATAAAAAAAATCCAATGGTGGAAACGTGTGGCACGGTTGTACATTTACGGCAGCCATTCAATGCTACACGTATAACGGCCGCAAGTATAAATGCGCGTGTGGAACAATTACAAAAGGAGAATGGTAGTCATGGTTACGGTAAAGGTGGTTTCTGGGAGGAATTTGAATCTCTACAACAGCAAGAATGTCGTCACATATTTTCACGGCGGGAAGGGCAAAAATTAGAAAATCGTAGTAAAAATCGTTATAAAAATATATTACCTTGTAAGTAAACTAAAATCTACAATTAATTTGACACATTCACACTAAAACACCAATTATAATATATTTACAGTTGATCTTACTCGTGTAAGATTACGCGATGTTGATCCGAATGCCCCGGGTTCTGAATATATAAATGCAAATTATATTCGGCAATCGGCTGAGAATGATCAACAGGATTTGGAAAATCTTGATAGTCAATCAATTAGCTCGGCGTGTACAAGTAGTAGTCTAACGTTATCGCAATCAAAATTACCAGTTCAAAATAGTCTAAAAACGTATATTGCAACACAGGGTTGTTTGCCGAATACGATTACAGATTTTTGGAATATGATATGGCAAGAAAATACTCGGGTGATTGTCATGACAACAAAAGAACTGGAAAGAGGACGTGTAAGTAGTTGTTTAAAATTAGTTTGGGACTGAATATTGTTTACTAAACTATCGATTTTTTTGTTTTATATAGTCAAAATGTGCCAAATATTGGCCGGATCAAGGTCAAACAAAAGAATGGGGTTACGCCAAAGTAACTTGTCTGCTGGAAAGTTCAACACACGACTATACATTACGCGAATTTTTATTCTCGTGGCGAAATAAAGAAGAACGCCGAATATTTCAATATCATTTTTTGGTGTGGCCCGATCATGGTGTTCCCTCAGATCCAGGATGTGTACTAAATTTTTTGCATGATATTAATGCGCGTCAAGAACAAATTTTACTCGATGGCGTGAATCCTGGACCGATATGCGTTCATTGTTCGGCCGGTATTGGTCGCACCGGTACATTTATTGTCATTGATATGATTCTAGATCAAATCGATCGTGAAGGTTTGGATACCGAAATTGATATACAACGTACAATACAAATGGTTAGATCGCAGCGTTCGGGTATGGTGCAAACGGAGGCACAATATAAATTTGTGTACTTTGCGGTTCAGCATCATATCGATACACTGTTTCAGAGAATGCGGGCGGAACAGCAAAGTATTATTGTTGGTCGTGAATATTCCAACATAAAGTATGTTGATATAGAAGTTAGCATATAACGAATTAGTTTTTAAGTTTTTTATTTTATATGTTTGTGATATTTTTTAAGTTAACAATATTTTTTTTTATATTTTAATTAATAAAGAATTAAGCACTAAGTGCCAATTATAAAACTAAACTAAACAGAAAATTATGTTTTTCAAGTCGCCAATAATAATATTTTTACTCTACCAGAAAATAAAGAAATTCATTCAATTGTAATAAAACATTTTTTTTTTTTTTTTTTGAGAATATTGTATGATTCAGTATGATACGTGCTATAAATACTATAAATGGGCATTTAGTTGTTTATACGAATTTCGGTCGAAATGAATATAAAAGTATTGTATTTTCTTGGAATCTATTCGCGCTTCGAATGACCTTGAAATTATAGTGTGACCCTTAGTAATAAAAAATAATTATTGCGTCTTGAAAAACGATCACCACTGTAACAAAAAACATGAATTATTAATTTATTATTTTATGTTTTTTTCTTCTTTTTTGCACGTGACTACAAAGATATTCTGGTGATTTAAGTGAATTGCAACGATCTCCATTACCATCATCAATGTCTAACTTAAGTTTAAATTGTACGAAAAGTGATACGCTAAACAATCGATCGCATAATAAAATACGATCAACATCGGATATTAGTACACATAATCCTGGAACATTTTGTGATATCATTCCATCTCAAACAGGTAAGATGATGCATATCTATATCTAAATACATATATGCTTATCTCGGTTTTCTATTGTTTTACAGCATATGAAAACATTCCTAAAGAAATACGACCGTTACCAACTCCATCAAGTTCGCGAAAATCATGACGCATTGATTACTAAAATCACATTTTTTTAATTATACATATATAATATTTACAACTATATTATACTATATACTATAATAGAGTGTTTTTAGTAAAACAATGCAGCACTAAAAATAAAAAAAAACCGGTGGTAAGTAGTACATACAATATTAAAAATTATCACGTGTGATGGTATCATGTAGATATAGACTATGCATAATAGTTTTTTTTTTTTTGATTTTCAAGGCCCCCTCAATAAAACTGAAGAGTTATTGTTTTATATATTTCCGCAACGCGACGTAATAAAGCCATTTATAATTGTTGTACAGCTTACCGCTTTATCATTACAACCGCAGATAATATTGCGGAAGAAATTACAATGAGCTTATTCATAACTATTAGTACTGATAAGCTGTAGTATAAGTCGTGTATTTTAAATTTTATTAATTTTTTTATAATTTTAAACTGCGGGCGTTTTTTGTTTGGCATTTTTGAAGGTTTTAATAAATGTATTGTTTATTTTGTAGTTACAAAATATAAATAACGATGTATATTAAAATACACGAAATTATTTGTTTGGTTTTCAATGCCAAGGTAATATATCAATTTGGGTGTCAGATATATACTAAATTTGGTGTAGATTGTAGTAGGTGTCCAACATTGTATTTTTGCGATTCATTATAATTTAAAAATTGTTTATCATTTGAAACACAAATTTCTTCGAACTAGTAAATATCAAAAACATACAGATGTATGTAATTCGACTTATGAATTAATTTTAATTATTTTATCGTTTCTAAACAAATTCAGAATTACGTTGAGCAAATTCAATTTGTAAGTAGAATTTGAAATAAAGTTATGTTGTTTGAATAAAATGTTAATACAGTTGATTTAAGAAGTTTGCTAATGATATGAGAATAGATAATAAATTAGCAACAAAATGAATTTTAAATATGTAAATTTGAATGCAAATGAGACAATTAAATTCATTGGATACAATTTATTATAGAGTTTTTTAAATTACTCAAATTTGATTAAAGAAGATCATTTCTTTAATTTTCGTGTATTGAAATATAATGATCTGATTCCCATATTTTTCCCAATAAAAATTTGTTCGATTAGTTTTGCCGACGACTTGCGTTATATACATTATTCCATTTTCAATAAAAATGTAGATAATTTTAATTTAAGTATTTATATTTTGAAAATAAATTTTTTTGAGATGTTAAAAACATTTATTTTCGAAGTACAAATACTTAAATTAAAATTATGTACATTTTTATAGAAAATTGAATAATTTCATCGCAAGTCATCAAGAAAATTGTATAACATGTTAAATCAAATGTGCTAATAAATGTCGTAGAATTTAAAATAAACCTAATTGAAGAATTTGTTTCTAAATATCTATACCATTGTTTGCTTTATATTTATGAATATACTGGGTTAATCTGAATGAATGCAGATATAAGAAGAAAAGTGATGATGGGCAATTTATAGGATTCTGGGTTGGTGAATCTGAATGCTTTTAGTTGTTTGAAATTAAATGTGATCCTATATCTGTTAAATAAAACTGACAATTCGATATCTTTAAATAATTTATTAACTAATTGTCAAAAGTGGTCCAAAAGGTTATTCAAACATGTTTTAATTTTATGATTAGATAATAAAATTCTTAACTACATATACATTTTTTAATTCCATATTACAACGTCTAAAGTTCTTCCTGACGAATTAAATTATTTTTAATGAAAAAAATCATTCTTCAAAACATTTACACCAAAACTTTCATTGTACTGTACGATTTAGTATTCTGAAATAACTTTGATTTGATTGTGTTGCGTAATATTTTAAACAAATTTATCCTTCGCACATCGTCCAATCTTAAGATTAAACATTTAGAATTGAAGTACATTTATAGTGAGCTTGGACGCCCTTTTAGTATTGTTATTTCTGTTGAGAGAACAATGAAACATTCATTCTTTATTTGCAAGTCAGATAATTCTAGGGTCTAAAACTATTTTAACCTATGAATTGAAAAGTCTTAAATTTTTGTTTGATAATGCCTTCCAACATTTTCAAATATTCAACTTAAAAAAAATTCAAATTATGAATTTGTCTAAATATATCACTGAATTTAAATAATTGTAGCATTTCGGCTCTTTGGGAATATTTGGGATTTAAGATTCGTTAAATTTTTACCATTTCTCTAAAATTAAGCAATATTAAAATTTCACAATATAATTCGGATTTTCATCAATTTTGAATTAAAAAATTAAAATTTAAAATTATAAAATTTAACAAGTTACTCCAAATTGAAACCTTATCTTCACTTTTGATTTACACAACAACTTTCAATGTTTCAAATTTCTATAGTCCTAAAATTGAAAATATAAACAATTGTAAATCAATCATCATAATAAATAAAATTCACGAATTTTAGCAAAATCTAAATTTAAGAATTATCAAATTTTTTCAAATTTAAAATTTTTAAGATAAGGTTTGCTCAATTTTCTGTGATCTTTAAGTAGGGAAAATAATTTGTGATGGATGTCTAAAATACTTTTTATCAAATTTAAGATCAGAGAACGTATTTCTGGTATTTTATATCTCTTTCATTTATGTGAAATATTGTTTGTGCTAAATTTTTGAAATCATCGAACTATGTATTTAAATTCTGTTTTTGTATCTGATAATTTACTATTTCGTGATTTTTCTGTTAACAAAAGTGTTGGTTGATACTGGTTTTATTACCACACATTCGTATTTGATGAAATTCTAAAATGCGAAGAAATAAAAATAACTTGTTTCTCTATTTATATAAATTAAAACAATATATTCCATTTAACACATACAATAAAATGTAAAAATAGCCTAAAAAAGAAGTGTTTTGTCATAAAGTGTTAAATTGATTAGCGTGTTTTATAGCAGTCGTTAAGTTGAACTTTGGGTATGAATATATTACAAAAATATTTTAGGGGGAAGATTATATATTAAATATATATGTAAATATTAAATTTATGCTTTGTATGGCTAATAGTTTTTATAGTCCAATAGTTTGAAAGATAAATTAGATATCCAATAATAGAAAAAGTGTTAAACTAAAGTAAAGTGATTTTGTTGTGTTCTCAAAAGAAAGTTAACATTTTTTATTCGCTGAATACTATCAATTTTAGCTACAGTAAACACAAAATATTGCAATTCAAGAGGTCAAGTATTTCATCATCACTTCACATCGATAGCATAAAAACATTAACAACAAAGTAGCGATCGCAATTAACGCTAAAACATCTATTGTTTAGTGTTAATGTAAACAATCGAGCATAAATTAGTTTTGTAAACAATGAAAAGAAGTGTATGTAAATGTTGAAAGTAGACAAATAATATGTATATTATTGTATTTTTGTTGGCTACAACAATTCTTGTCTAGATGTCAAGGATCTCTTTTTATGTCAAAATTAAGATCGCTTAGTTTTGTTTATGAAATTTTAAGAATTAAATTGTTCGTTTTGTGTCTTAAGGATTTTGAATTTAGAGAGTTATGTACATAATCAGAATTTTTAGAATTCCAAAATTCAAATCTAACATTTAAAATTTATGGACTGTTTGAATGTTTAACGTAATTCATAATTGTTAGAGGTTAATACGTATTTGGAATTTGAAATTGGAATTTTTTTAATTAAAAAAATTTAGATTAAGAAAAATAATTTTATCTCAAAATTAACGGTGAACAATTAAGATAATTTGAACTAAAGAAATTTGAATGATTTTGTCTATCCCCTGAAATGCTACCGTGACAATTTTCGATGATTTTTAACAACAACTTTTGGTTTATGATTTTGCGGAATTTCGATGAACATTTCTTGTAAATTTTGTTTAGTCAACAAATGGGAATAATAGCAGAAATTTTAATTTTACAGGAATGATCACAAATAACCCGTATGGGAATGATCACAAATAACCTGTTTTGATTGCACTCAGCTGTTGTATAATAAAATCCTACTCTTTGATAGGTACCACATACTATAAAATCTATATTAATAATAACAGTTCTATTTGATTCAAATATGTTGCCAAAGAAAACGATAATTTTACTTATACAATAATTATGCGGTTGAAAAAAAAATCAGTTTTGTTCTGTGGTGCAATTGATCCCTTGTGTTTACCACTTCCTGGAATTATAACTTTAATTTAATACTTTTTAATTGTAAATAAATAGTTTCACATACCAAATTCTAGCTAAAAATTAAAATATTTAAAATTTAAAAAATTCAGATTAAACATTTTAAAATCTAAATTCTTACATGTTCTAGTTTCTTAATTGTTTAACATTTTATTGGTTATAGTTGTTCGTAATTAATTATTATTAATTACTGTAGAATAATTATTCGAATCGATTAGTTTAGGCTTGATTGAAAATCTATCTAAAAGCGGTTGACTGAGGACTCTGAAGGTAGATTGGTACAAAAATTATATAGATTCCGTAGTTGAGAATTATAAAATAATAAAAAAAGATTACACGAAAAAAAATCAATCGACTAGATTACAAATCAATTAGATTTAAATAAGCATTGGCACTGTATCGAATAGTACTCATTTTGAGGTGACTGCTGACAAACTAATCCTAGTTTGGATCAGAATAAAGCATTATAAAATTTAATTGATTTGGCTAAAATTTTACGATTCATTTTATTTTCGTTTACAGAAATTTGAGAAATTTAGTTACCTTTGGATCGGTTACACAAACAAAAATTATAAAATCAACTTATTATTGTTACTATTGATTATAAATTATTATAATTTGTTATATTTTTGCAGATCCTACATTGTTATCATTATTCCACCAATTACAACACCCAACAGCAGCAGCGTATACAAAAGAACAACAACAATAATTTCTTCATAATTTTATCCCAGTTTGAAATATGCATAATTAATAAATAAATGTGAAAAATTATATAAAATTAAGAATAATAAGATACAGATATTAGTTAAATAATAAAAGTTTATAAAGTAAGAAATACAAAATAGGAACTTAAAAGTAAATGTTAAAAAATGAATGTATTTTAGAGACAAAAACAAACAAAAATTATCGTATACATAATTATATTTTGGATAATGCAATGAATTTTCTTTTTTACCGAAAATTTATCATCAATATTATTATTTTTAATGTTACGTTGTTATTTTGATAAACACTAAACTATTTAAAAAACAAAATGATATATGTAATTAATAATTATATACAAAAAAAAAAATCCTTACGTTACGACTATAAAAATTGTTAAGTTTTTTTTTTTTAATTAGAAAGGACATGCAAGTGCTTTAACTTTTTTATTTTTATTACAAGCAGCAAATATTTAATATTTTATAATTTGCATTTTTGGTTGTAATTTATTATCTATATTTTTTATTCTACATACATATATAATCACAAGAATCAGTTTAAAAAAAATGTTTAATTACATATTTTATAATTAATAATTATTGTATAATTTTTTATTTTATTTTATTCGATATTCGAAAATACAAAAAATATTTTATTTAAATATTTCGAAATTTACAGAGTAGTTGATGCCAATTTATTCGTAGAATTCAAATAAATAAATTTCAGATTCAGATGATAAATCCTACCGTTTTATTATGTAACACAATTTCATTTAATTTTTAATCGATTGAACGAATTCAAGTTACATAATCAAACAGGATTTGATTGAGTTTGTGTATTACGATCGGATGAAGTGTACCGGTATCGAAAATAACGTAAATATCACCAAATGGAATTTTTTTCAGACTTAAGATTTTTCTTAATCGAATCATTGTGCTTTATCTCAATTTACTTACATGTCGTATTTCTTGACTTTTGATCGATCTAATCAACTTTTAGTTAACTCGATTCGATCCAAGATAATTTTAGGATCCAGTTAACTGTTGTCTAAAATTTTTTTTAACAATTTTGAAATTTATAAATCTGTTTCGATACGGTTTTAACTCGATTTTGCATTGATACTGCATCAATAAACACTAAATTTAAACTCCAAATTGATCCCAAGTTAACTCGATCCTTTCTTGACGTCCAACGTAAACGTAATAACTGATAGGAATCAGACACTGACCCACAATACTATTCAGATCAAAATTTTGATCCAAAAACAAAAAAATTGTATTTTTGTATTTATTTCAAAAAATGTGATTATAGAAATGAAAGCAACGATTAGGATTAGATCTAACGGCAAGAAATACGGCTAATACAATCATATCTGCTGATCCTGTAAATAAAATAATAATACAAATGTTTAGAATAGTTAATTTAACATGCCACTTATATTTATATTCATTTCAATCAAATCCGTCAGTTAAAACTGGATAAATAAACAAAAAAAAGTGGTATTCTTAAGACCCATTGACAGAACTGTATTTTTATTGAATTTTATATGACTACCATGATTACTGCAATTATGAAATTAATTCGTTATTTGTGTGAACGGTTGAGCAAATTTTAGTATTTGTATCAAAACATGACATATATGTTATCGGTTTATCTTTTCGTATTGCTGAAATATACATTATTTTCGAGAGAGTTCGGTTTAATATAGTCTTCCAAACAGTTCTAAGCAATCTATCAACTTAAATCGAGGCGTGAGGACAATTCAAATAATAATTCATCTAGCTGCTTAAAATACTGAACAAGGGTATTGTTATTTTTCAGATTGGAATTGTTGAAATATCAATTTGCCACGTCAAGTGTGAACTTCTAGGCAATTGATTAACATTTCTGAAATACAAATTAGTTTTTAAACGCTTTTCGTAAATAACTCTGGTAACTTTTCTTCGACCATAATCAACAAGGTAGTTATAATAGAATATAATATCTATAGATTATAATCCGTAGTGTATCAGAGAGAATAATTATTATTATGAATAATTGTTTCATTAGAATGTATCTGTGCGGTGGCATGTATAATAAGTATATGGTCGTTATAGTACGGCAACCATCGACAATGAATCGCTTGACAATCGTGAGGAAATAAAACTGTGATAGAGAATCGAAAAGTGAAGGAGGATAATATTACAATAAACCAATTTGTTGAAATTCCTGAAGATTTCTTTTTAATTTCGATTTAAAATAATTTTAGATGATTGAAGACTTATTTAAGAATAATCGAATAATTGGCTAAATCGTAAAATACACAGAATATCTGTGAGTAACTTATTTAGATTTTTGGTCCATCGTTACGACCGAATAAATTAAAATAAATAAATTAAATTCTAAAAAAAATTAAAATTTAATTCCGAATAACTTGACGTTGATTTTAGAGCAGTAATACAACCCAAAATAACAAAGATTCCAACAAAATTAAAGTTTAGTCCTATTTCTGAATATGAATTTGCAATATGTATTCGAACCAATTTTTTTTTCGATTACACTTAATCGGATTTCTTCTGTACCAACACAGATTAGTTGATTAGAATTTTATTTTTTTGTTTGTAAAATGCAACTAAGTACAAATTCTAATGTAGGTATTAACTGTGAAGTGGCACATTTTAACTTCAATTTAGAAAGGTTCCAGCTTGAAACGTGGATAATTTGAGAAGTAACAAACTCTAAAATATGAAATAAAAAAAATTCTTCAAATTTGTTACAATGACATAACATTTGGTTTAAAATTTTAAAATTCGTTGAAAAGCAATGGAAATTTTCAATTTCCAATTTGACAAAATAGTACAAAAATTTAATTTACTATAATCGAAATTTTTATGATGATTGCAGTTTGGGAAGCAATGGGGGAAATAAACGTCTATTCAATTATCAGTCCGTAAGCTGTATTCGATTGAAAGCTTTATTATTTTTTTTAAATTATCGGCCGGCAGCATATGTATAATATCTATAAATTACAACATAGCGACACTTTCTTAAGTTGCCGCACTAAGCATCTAGTAGTATTCGATAATTTAATGGAGAGGCCCAACCAAAATTAATTTAATGAAAAATTTAATTTTGAATAGAATCCGAATTGTATAAATTAAATTCAACAGTTTACTTATATATAAAATTAATAATAATAATAATATGATATAAATAAATAATAATGAAGCAATGTGATAACTGTTAATTAAATCAAAGTTGGATTAAACTAGTTATTCATATCTTATTTACTTTTAACAAAATTAATCAAGATTTCAAAGCATACATTCATACTTCGGTTCAAATATTTACGACATCCGTTTCATATATAGAATACAGCCTATACAATACACTAAACATTATATAGACTGATTAAGTAAATAAGATTGTATGAATAATTATGGATTAGTTCAACCTGTCTATATATTATACATAAACTCTATAAATATATAAATACAATAACTGCTTACAAAATTTCTATTATAAAGAAAACTAAATAAATAAATAATAATAATAGTAATATTTTAAATGTGATTAACTTTAAGAAATAATTAAAAAGAAACAAAATAAGAACTATTATCAAGCAAATATAAACACTAACAAATTATATTTAAAAAAAAATTATAAGTTTTTATTTTTATTTCTTGTTCATTGTTAAAAATTGAAACGTAAAACTCTATAAATTTAGAGTTAAGTCAAAATAAAAATAATATCATACTACTTTATACTTAAGTCCAAACCTCTTGAACCTCATTTCGAATGCATAAAAATCTCGAGTATCAGAAAGTCGGAATCATATTTCTTGGTCCTATTTTTCATTAGTATACATACTTTCAATTCATTACGGAAAGACGTATGCAATTATTTTTATATCTCGGAGAAAAACCCAAATACACATTGTTTGAATTTGAGTTTTATTTTATACGCCTGTATTATGGTTTTTACATCATTATACGCATAGTTCATCGTTTTGTCGGCTAGGACAGTTGTAGTTCGAAATTTGCTAGCATCACACCGGAAATCCCATTTTAGAAAAACCAAATATTTTATATTTTTTATACTTGGATTTGATTGTGGCAATTTGTGCGTTTCACTACAAAATTTGTGCATAGTATACTTTAAGAAATACGAAGGGTTTTCTGACGTGATTATCACACCAGAAAATTCATATAATATTTCCTTTAACATATTATGTTGTGCATAACTAAATTATTTTGCCACACATTTTACAATTACTAGATAGGACAAAATCGGCCCACTGTAAACGTGATATATCTCAATATAAATGTTATATGATCAAGTCATAGAAAAGATTTTCTGAAAACCCAACTTTTATCAAGGAACTAATTGAAACAAACTATAATACACATTTTGCCCAAGTATCGCGTTTGTGCATCTCTACATTGGTTAGTATCGGCAATAGAGTATCGAGAACATATCAAATTTTCCAGAAACCACTCATACAACTATTCCAGAAAACCATAAATTTGATATTTTCTGAATACTCTATGGTCGATTCTAGCCAATGAAGAGTATGCACAAATGCGATACTTGGGAAAAATGTGTATTATAGTTTGTTTCAATTTGTTTTGAGATAAAAGTTGGGTTTTCCAGAAATCATCCATACGACTAACTATCCCAGAAAACCGTAAATTTGATGTTTTCTGGATACTCTATGGCCGAATCTAGCCAATGTAGAGTATGCACAAATGCGATACTGGGCCAACATGTGTATTATAGTTTGTTTCAATTAGTTCCGTGATAAAAGTTGGGGTTTCCAGAAATCATCCATACAACTTTTCCAGAAAACCATAACTTTGTTATTTTCTGGATATTCTATGGCCGATTCTAGCCAATGTAGAGTATGCACAAAAGTGTATTATAGTTTGTTTCAATTAGTTCCCTGATAAAAGCTGGGGTTTCAGAAAATCTTTTCTACATTTAAACAAAAACATTTATATTGAGATATATTACGTTTCCAGGTGGCTGACTTTGGCCTATTCTTCTCATTGTAGAGTGTCTGGCAAAATAATTTATTGTAGTGAAACGTAGTGTGGCGCAACTGAAATATATTAAAACATGTAAGTAATATATTAAAGGAAATATATGGGTTTTTTGGTGTGATAATCACGTTAGAAAACCCTTCGTATTGCTTAAAGTATACTATGCACAAATTTTTTAGTGAATGGCACAAATTGGCACAATCAAATCCAAGTATAAAAAATATAATATATTTTGGTTTTCTAAAATGGGATTTCTGGCGTGATGCTTGCCGAAATTTTATTTTTCTAAACAATGCATGTGTTATGCTATGCATGCAAGTAAATTTTAGTACGAATTTAAAATTACATTCACAGGTAATTTATATAGTAGTTTAGTTGAATATTTATGAATATAAATTTATTGATCTTATTTACTTTTAGTGACTATGAGAATGAACTGTGGTAGCAAAAATAAAAATTGAACTCTGAAGGAGAAGTACGACGCATTTATCTAACATGAAAAGGGAGAAAGCGTTTCACAACTAACAGCCCATTCCAACTGTGGCAAAACGCAAATATATGAATGCTTAAAACCGTAAAATAAAATGGATATCAAACAGCGCTATGTTTCTTCGTTCAATAAAGTTGGCGAAAAATCTAAAAAGTGGCGAGAATGATGATTTAAATAAAATATTGTTTGGCTAGGGCCAAAAACTATCCAATTTCTGGACTATTATTGTAGGCGATGGCTAAGGAAATCGCTAAAAAAACTGAAAATACGATGTTCAAAAATGTTCAATAGATGGCTTTGTAGTTTTCAAAACAGGTGCTATATTGGTTTTAATAGAATTTGTGGCGAAGCAAACGAGCCAATAGTTATTTCCGAAGGATATAAAACCTGCGACATTGTTTTTTTTTGTATGCTTTCCGATCAATTATCTTTAGTTAAGGACAATTGGACAGGAGGCAAAATGTTTGAACAACGTGTGACAGTGATGCTCATGATTTTCGAGGATTGAATTATACTCTATTCGGGAAGGTTAAACATCCACGCTGTTTTAAAAATTTAAATAATAATAAATTGGAAGTTAATTAATTTTCCAATAAAAAGGCTTGGATGACCGGTGCCATTTATCTATCGATTTTAAGTAAGAAAATGAAAAATCTAAATCAGTCTCAAATCTTACATCTTGATGTAGAGTTTTCTAATGTAACATTCGTATTTCCTCCACGGAATACTACTGCTAAACTGCATCAGTGAAAAACTGCATATTGTACGCTCTTGATTTAAATTCAGAATTTAATCCAGACAGCGTATTGATCAACTGTATGCAGTCATAAACAATTTTTGGGAAACGATGAAGGTGTTCAACTAAATTTTCGGATATGGACGAAATATTGAATATTATGACTGGAAGTATCTAATCGAAATAAAAGTGATTCGATAATTAAATTCAGATGATGATGCTACGGATGATTTGCTTCTTAGTTGGGCAATTTCGAATTTTTTTGAAAAACTAAGCGAATTGAAAATGGAGTATGCTGAGCTAACAACCGAACAGAGAAAAACCAAACAAAGCTCAATTTTGGATTTTATTTTAAAATTATTTCGTATTGCAAAATTTACTTATTTGGTGTATTACGTTATATTTGACAATATTATATTAAAAATAAAAATAATAAAAAATATAAATTTAGAATACATAATTATTATAGGGAGGGCTCATAGCTGAACTGAACCAAGTTATAACCAAGTAAACCTAAATTACGAGATATACAAAATAAGATTATTTATTTATAAGTACATCATTTGGTAGGTTAACAGTGTAATTAAACGAGTGCTAAAAAATTTTTGAACGAAAGGCTTATGGTTAGTGTGGAATAATGAAGTGAAAAGAAAGTTAGTGACTTGGTTCGTTTTTACTATGAACTTTTTTTTCAATTTTGCCTTCAAAATAAAAAAATCAAATTTTAAACAAATTAAAAATGTATTTCATCGTATGAATCAAATTTTAAAAAACAATATTAAAAATGTATACATTAATTGAATTTTTTAAAATAGGTTTTCAAAGTTAGTTTGTGTCATACTAAATCTCATCATTAACCTCATTGTTATTTTCATCATAAGCTTCATCATATCCAGTAATAGTGCCTGTTGTCTAGTCAATACTGAAATGGCACTGGTAAATTTTTATAAAAGCTATGGTAAACTGGGGGTATGTACTTAAGCAAATCCATTATGTCCCTTTTTTTTGCTATATTTACTGGACGACGCATTGGATATAGTTCAATCTCTCCCAACATTTGAAGTGACTTAACAGATTTTCCTGCCTTGCCTTTCCTCAAATTAATTTCACAAAATTCAACTTCAGCACTGAGCGTTTCTTTAAATTTTATGGAAAGTGGAGAATTTCGCTCAAACCGGAGCCACTTAATGTTAAGCCATGAAAATTGATGACCACCAACAAACTTTTTTCTGTTGGTAATGTTCTCTTCCAGAATTTATGTCGATACAAATTCACTTCTCTGCAGTATCACTGTATAAGTTGGCGGTTTTATTTTCGATTTCTTTACGATTTCCATGCATTCATCTGGGGAGTAAATAAACTGGTGTTTTTTGTTCCGATTTTCAATAACACCAAAATCACCATCGTTTGGTAAAAATGAGTGCCCAGAGGCCATACAATTGATATCAATAATATCGGCATTTGTAGCGGTTGAGCCTATAAATTTTAAGAGTGAAAGGCTGAGCTTTATGTTTCTATTTTACTCTCCACAGGCATCGCTGTACATTGTTATATGCTTACAATCAGGTGGCACATTGGCTTTTAAATGCTTAATAATGCAAGCTGCGATTTCCTGAGATCCCCTACCCCCTTCGGTTTCATCCCATATGTACATAAAAGCTGTTTTGGTATTGCTTACATGAATGCCAAAATTATAAATATACATATTGCGTTTGTAATATGCCACCGATGTGGAAAGTTTTGGAAATGGCAACGCTTTTTGCAAATTGAAAGTATAATCGTAATGCTCATTTGACACAACTTCATTTTTAAGTGAGTCTATGGCTTGTTGTGTTTTTCTTAAGCGCAGCTGTTGTTGTGCAGACGATTCATCACAAAACTTAATTTTCATAGTCAGCTCATCGCATATTCTGCAGGTATCTTTATTAGGTGGTTTAAAATGCAAATTAAATTTGGCGCTGAATACATTGTAGTATACCTATTGTAGTACCTATTCATACATTGTAGTACCTATTTTATTGCAAACCACTGTATATCAATGTTACATACCTGTTAGTTTCGGAACTACCTCACTATCTGAAGATTCCGAAATCGGTACATACTCTTCATCTTCATCTGCAGAAAAATCCAAATCACTTTCACTATCCATAATAATAAAACACGTCTATTCATGAAAAACAAGTATTAAAAATGAATAAAACGTGACTGTTCATTTTCACTCTAGTCTGAACAAATTGCAAAAGTAACGGTGTTGACTTGATTTTTTTACGATTACCTCCCGAACTAAAAATTGGATTACTTAGTTTTATACAGCACTGAAAAATTTCGATTGTAAAAGTACCGAATATGGAAAAAAGCAAAAAGTGACTTGGTTCACTTCAGCTTTGAGCCCTCCATATGTTCCTTATATTATGTGAATTTATACTGCTGTGAAATTGTCTCATACATCATATCATCATATGCAAGCAAGGAAAAACTTTAGACAATTATAAAGTTTATTTAAGTCGTAAAATACGAAAATTGTGAGTGACGGAAAATGGAGGTTTTTAGCCAGAAATTTATGTTTGCGCTGTAGTTAGTTGCATATTGGATTTTGTTTGTAACAATATTCTAATTAAATAGTGAGATAGTGTTATGGTTGAAGGCGGCAGCTGATGACACCAAACCCATTAAATGATATTCAAATGTGTATATATGTATATTAAAGAAATAAATTCTTACTGTTTGAAATAGTGTACATATTTTTCTATTTGACATTTTTGTTGTATCACAGCAAAACTATAATTTTTTAAATAAAAAAGATAACAGTTAATACCAAAATTATTACTCGTTTGTCGACACCAGCTTGAAAATGACTAATTGAATTGACTATATAACAGAAAACCAAACGACAAATGTCAAATTTTAATATTTCAATAAACAAGATTAATCGTGTTGTTTTGTTTCTATGGAAACGAGTTACTACTTTGGAAATACCTTTGATTACAAAAAACCGCCGTTATTATAAATGGACAAAAACAAATATTGACATGAGAATTATGCAATAGTTACTTGCCACCTAATTGGTTCTTCAGAAACCTAAAATATTCTATAAATACCTATAATACGCTGAAGCGAAATAAACAATCCGTGCCACCTATCTTTTGTGGTTTCTGTTCCCTAAATGTGTCTGGTTTTTGATACTTACCCATTTATAAAAATGGGCGCCGTCGATCACTGTCAACTGCTTGCGTTTCAAGCTCTTAATGTTTATAGTGAGCTCTTAAAATTTTATATGCGCTGTGAGACTGTAACTCCTTCCATTTTGACAAATTTCCTATCTATAGGACATATATTTTAGCTGTCATCTGTCAAATACTGAAATTCAAACAGTGATAGTTGAGAAATGCCACCTACTTTGAAATGACACCTATGTTTGCAGTTGTTAGTACATACCTTGCCATCCAAATCTGGAGTCTCCGATAATTTTTTGTTATGAAGAATTACCTTACGTTTTTGAACCAAATTTTTTTTTTGTAAAAGTTTTGGAAGCACTGGATTTCATAGTAAGCTGATTTGACGAGATGAATTCGCTGTACTTTACCAGTTTTTCAATTGAACCTTTACTTTAAAGTGTTTCAATGCAAATTGAATGAAACGTACGAAAGCCAACACATTTTTGATATTTTGATTAAAGTTTTTATTGATAATAATCTTTTCGGGATACCGATGCATGTGCCATTCATTATTTGTAACGGCCCCGATATATTGTTTAATGAAATACCATAAGGAATGGCTAATTCGGAATACATTTAATTCTAAATCGACAAACTATTACTGGTTAAAGCACCCTTTCTTTAGAAACTCGATTTTGGCAACATGAAGTTTGTTTCAGAGCATCATCACTCTTTTGGGCTCCTTTAATTACAGCTGATGGTATTCTCTTGTACTGCAAGAGTACACACTTGGGTTGCGGTTTAATGTATCGGGTTTTCTATTTGGGACTTGACAACTTTGAACTTTCACTGTGAACGCGCCCTTAAACAAATCACCAAACTGTCAGTGTGAAAACATTCAGTAAAGACAACATTTTCATCATGGTGAAGTACACGAACGAACAACGTTTACAAATAATTAAAATTTACTACAAAAATTCCGAGTTAGCGACTATAACTTCAAGAGCGCATTTTTAGCTAAACGGCTTCGTCAACAAACATAATATCCGTTAATATACCCCTCATGTGGTTGAAGAAACACCACTTCATCCAGAAAAAATAACTGTATGGTGTGGTTTTCATGCTGGTGGTGTCATTGGACCATTTTTTTCGTTGATTAAAATGACCGTCGCGTTACATTGCGTGGAAATCGCTACAGAGACATGTTGCAACGTTATTTCTTTGGTCAATTGAATGAGCTAGACATATATGATATGGGGCGGTTTCAACAAGACGGTGCGATATGCTACACAGTGGGTCTAACAATCGATTTATTGAAATATAAATTTGATGAACGTGTTATATCCAGAAATGGTTCTGTCGATTGGGGCTACGTTAAATCATTGGTCTGTGCCAACAAGCCGGCATAGTTAGAATAGCTCAGAGCCAATATTGAACGAGAGATAGCGGCCGTTTCCGTCGAAATGTGTGGCCGAGTCATCGAAAATTGGGTTCACTCGACATCTGCAAATGTGCTCGTGGTATGAACGATGTCGAATTCCATACATAAATGTTTTGATTATGCTTCAAGCCAATAATATAATTTTCGAGATATCTCAAATGGTTTCCGTTTTATTTAAAAAGAAAGTTGTCAAGTCTTTATTGGAAAACCCTTTATAAGGGTCACAAATTTAGTAAAGCCTTTGCAGCATTTTAGTCACTACTAGAAGTAAACAGATATTTCATAGTAAGCTGATTTGACGAGATGAATTCGCTGTACTTTACCAGTTTTTCAATTGAACCTTTACTTTAAAGTGTTTCAATGCAAATTGAATGAAACGTACGAAAGCCAACACATTTTTGATATTTTGATTAAAGTTTTTATTGATAATAATCTTTTCGGGATACCGATGCATGTGCCATTCATTATTTGTAACGGCCCCGATATATTGTTTAATGAAATACCATAAGGAATGGCTAATTCGGAATACATTTAATTCTAAATCGACAAACTATTACTGGTTAAAGCACCCTTTCTTTAGAAACTCGATTTTGGCAACATGAAGTTTGTTTCAGAGCATCATCACTCTTTTGGGCTCCTTTAATTACAGCTGATGGTATTCTCTTGTACTGCAAGAGTACACACTTGGGTTGCGGTTTAATGTATCGGGTTTTCTATTTGGGACTTGACAACTTTGAACTTTCACTGTGAACGCGCCCTTAAACAAATCACCAAACTGTCAGTGTGAAAACATTCAGTAAAGACAACATTTTCATCATGGTGAAGTACACGAACGAACAACGTTTACAAATAATTAAAATTTACTACAAAAATTCCGAGTTAGCGACTATAACTTCAAGAGCGCATTTTTAGCTAAACGGCTTCGTCAACAAACATAATATCCGTTAATATACCCCTCATGTGGTTGAAGAAACACCACTTCATCCAGAAAAAATAACTGTATGGTGTGGTTTTCATGCTGGTGGTGTCATTGGACCATTTTTTTCGTTGATTAAAATGACCGTCGCGTTACATTGCGTGGAAATCGCTACAGAGACATGTTGCAACGTTATTTCTTTGGTCAATTGAATGAGCTAGACATATATGATATGGGGCGGTTTCAACAAGACGGTGCGATATGCTACACAGTGGGTCTAACAATCGATTTATTGAAATATAAATTTGATGAACGTGTTATATCCAGAAATGGTTCTGTCGATTGGGGCTACGTTAAATCATTGGTCTGTGCCAACAAGCCGGCATAGTTAGAATAGCTCAGAGCCAATATTGAACGAGAGATAGCGGCCGTTTCCGTCGAAATGTGTGGCCGAGTCATCGAAAATTGGGTTCACTCGACATCTGCAAATGTGCTCGTGGTATGAACGATGTCGAATTCCATACATAAATGTTTTGATTATGCTTCAAGCCAATAATATAATTTTCGAGATATCTCAAATGGTTTCCGTTTTATTTAAAAAGAAAGTTGTCAAGTCTTTATTGGAAAACCCTTTATAAGGGTCACAAATTTAGTAAAGCCTTTGCAGCATTTTAGTCACTACTAGAAGTAAACAGATATTTTTATTTTTTTTGCAATTAAATGGAGAAATCAACGACAACATTTCGAAGCAGTCAAACCAATCTTAAAAATTTTATTTCACGGTTGAAATAAAAAAAAATGTTTCGAAATCAAAATATTTGGCTTTTTGAGATGTTGTCAAATGTTCTTCCCGATAGAATTAGCAATAATATAGCGTGTTTAAAAAGATGTATATGCTTTATTGTTATGTAGTCGCCATGCACAGATAAGTTATAGTTAAAATATTCCACCCAACATTTGGGGGTTATCAAGTTTCCGCGGTTCCTCAACTACACAACCGTCAATCGAATTATTACGAATTCGCATCTCCAATTCAATTTTCTCAAACAAATCTTTTTCGGCCATCCGGCACGCTAATAATTCGTCCACATTTTTCTGCGTGTTATTCGTCGGATGTTCCTCATCGTCAAATATTTTGAATGCCGATCGAAGTTTTAATTTTAATTCTCGATGTTTTGTCTCCAAGATTTTTTCACGTTTTGTCTCGCGTTCAAACATCTGAAATCAAATTAAAAAGATTTATTTAAATAAATTGTGCGCATAAAGCGATTGAAGATTTGTTTGATTTAACCGAAGTCAAGACAATTTTGTCGTTTTTATTACTGGACTGCATGCTCTCCGACAATTCGATGAGATGTGTCGCCCCTTTGGCATTACCAACTGCAATCATTTTACCGTTTTCGTGCGGTTTGATCGATACAATCGAGGGGTCACATACTTTTATGCTTAATAGGGGCTCGTACAATTTTTGTAATATATCGTAGCACTCGACAGTTCCATCCTCCCGCGTCAAAAAAAATAGAGATGATCTGCGAAATAAATTTTAGTGGCTTGACGATTTTATAACGACACCAGTATTATGTATACCTAGTAGTACTCCAAGCCCCATCGGTAAGCATAGCTGAATGATGCTTCGTACTAATAATACAACTTTCACGACATTCTTCCACCCATATTTTGCCGACCCAGTCACCAACGGTCAAAAAACTTTTAACAAAAAATGGATTACGGGTTAACGTTTGAATCGGTCCGACATGGCACGGTAGTTTAAAATTGATTTTTTCCGATGGTGCTTTTCCTTTACGATTGCACGAGAATACATAACCTTGATAGGTGCCACACATAAATTTCGTCGGTATTGATGGTTCATACTCGAGCGTCGATATTCCATACGATCGATATAATTTTTGATCGTCGGTCTTGACCGGATCCATCAATAGGCCGTGTAGCGGAGCACTTATTTTTCGTGCATCCCACCATAAAACTTGACCATCGGCCGAACCTGAAAAGAATTCTGTTCCCGATTTTGTGTTATTCCATAATACAGAATTCACAATATCATGATGTGAACTAATTTGTGCGCTGCTAGCGTATGGTAATTTGCCCGTTCTTAAATCCCAGCATGCGACTTGCCCCGATGAAAGACCACTTACCAAGTGATGAGGATCTTTTTGGTTATACTCCAAACATATGATTGAATAGTCGTTGGTTATTTGAAGTAATGGTGAATTGGGCTTCTCTACAAAAAAATAAAAATACAATTTAGCATAATTTGCGGATACCGCGGATGACATATTTTAATCACCAATGTCCCAAATAAAACATTCGTTCAAAGATGATTTTTTTAAATTCATTTTCAGGTAGCTTTTATCACAATGCGATACGGCTAGTTTGGATCCGCGATCAGGCGAAAATGATAAATGATTAACTGGACGCTATACACATATGCAATAATACAAGAGCATTGTTTAATCAATATATCATCTACCGTATATGTGTATACACATATGCAAATGAATCAATATATTTACCCGTAACAGATTAGCATCTCGATACACATTCGACGTACTGTATGTGGGAAGAGTTCCAAGGCCCGGCGGTGAAAGTCCTTCGAAATAATTTTCGTATATATTAACCGCATTATTTTGTAAAACTTTCGATTCCAACAATTTGGATAGGACTGTGATTTGTGGACAGTAGTTTTCATTTTTCTCAGCCTTCTTTTTATACCGATTTATGTGCTCCTGATCTTTTAAATTCACATCCTTAGGCCAACCACCTTCCTTATGCAATATCCCAATATGTCTCCGTTGCGCTAAATTTGTATTCACCTCACTAATGGCCATTTGGGTGCAACACGTTATGTCACGATCGATTGGGTTTTTGATCAAATATTCGGCGCATAGTTCTGGATTTTTTGGTTCACAGGCCAAAATTTCATTTTTATCCGAAAATTCGGCTGTACTCTTGATCGATGTTATTTTTGGAATCGAGGATGATTTTACAAGAAGGCTGCCACGATTATTTTTCTCTTTGACCCGAGATAATGCCGCTTTTAACATTTTTTAGCAAACTATTCAATAACTTTTCACCAAGTTTTGTACTGCACTTAAAGACTCTACCGACCAATTCGTTAGTATAATCAAATATAAACTGAAGGTGTTTGTGTGAAAATCTATTTAACTTTTCACATTTTTCTATTTTATTGTTTTCCAAAATAACAATAAAAAAAAAAAATGAATTGAATACATGCGAAGTTTTGTGATATATTGTGTTTGGAAATATTTTAGACATTATAGGTGGATTTTTTTCACGTATGAATTAGGGATGTGTGTATTATAATAAGCTAAATTCAATATAATAGATAATTTAAATCAACTTATGTGGGTATATACATACATACATATACCAACTTTTTCCATGTCATATTCATAAACCGGTTTTATTATACAGTGGGAGGTCATGCAAGTTTATCATTTTGTTGCAGCAACTCAAGTTAATAGGATTTCTTATACTCATTGTGTGGTACTTACTCATATATTGCACTAGTTGCCCTTATTTTTAGCATCACAGTACAGATCTATAGTTCCTCAAGTCTACGCTACTATACCACCTTTAGGAGAAACTAGCCACGAATGTTTTCCATTAAGCGTGATAGGATTTAAAATGTAAATAAAACAACCACTATGTTCATATACGTATTGCGTACATATGTTTTATTGGAAAGAGCGATCAATACCGTTAATGATGGAAATTTTTTTTCAACAAATGACTATGCCTTACGTAGTACCTACATTCTTTCCTCAATCCGGTGTTAGATAATTCAAATATGACGGTTGGGTGTTTTTAATGTGTAAGTATACGTGTTTGTCTGGGTATTGCACCGTGGGTTCATTAGTGGTATTGAGTGCTGGAGTAATCCCAACTTTAATTTTTTTTATGGATCCCATACCAACCAAGCAAAAGCTTTTGCTCAACCAATTACAAAAATGGTACACTAACTTGACGATGAATTAACAAGCCGAGTTTAACCTCTTTCCTGATTCTAAAAGTCCATTAACGTGAAGAGTTCGAGTGTCGATTGCTGCAGGAGAAAGCTTAAAGAGAAAATCTCAAAAATCTTCCCACAACGTGTGGTTAGATCCATTAGACGTTGCTGTTATGCAGCATTGGGCTGCTGTTTTGTCTCGACACATTTGTTACACGTAGAAATTACTCATCAAGTGGGGCAATGAGGAAAATTTGGACTATATGTGTAATTGGATTTGGACTCATTTTGGAATATATGTGTAAGTGGATGATAAAAATACTGTTACGTTTTTGCCTTGTCATCAAGGTTCGATCACTGGATTGTGAATAAAACAAACTATGTGAATTCTAGATGACACTAAATTTATTTATTTCCGAATAATTACAATCAACACTAATTTACCTATTTAACTTAATTATTTAATTTCACAATAATTATTTTATTACACTTTGATTACTCTTAACTTTCCCTTTTTCCTTTTTACTACTATTAGCACACTCACGGTTAAAATACAACTAACTCACTCCTAAAATGTTATCGCGTATTTATGCCAAATATTCTAACTTTCTAGAATATTCCACAATATTCGAGAGTGTCTACACTATTCTTGAATACGGTATTCTTACGGTAGTGTCTCTACTCAAGTAGAGATGTCGCCACGATCGTAACATTACCCCTACCTAATTCTAATTATGCACTATCTTCAGTTTTACTCGCTGCCCTTTCTTAATTCGGTAGACCACGTCGTTTATTTTGGTGATGATGGTGTACGGGCCTCCCATGAATGTTGCAGCTTCGGTGATAAACCCTTCTTCCGTTGTGTATTGTAAAGCCATACTAAATGTCCTTCTTCGAAACCTTTACTATTTGCTCGTATGTCATATTGGGGCCTTCATCCGGTCACTTGATACTCGCATCTTCTCTCGCACAAACTGGTGTATCTCGTCGAGTTCTCCTTTCATTTGGCCAACATAATTCTGCCCACATAAAGCTGATGATGGAACAGCTACAAACTTTACATCTCCGGTAATCGCAGATTATTTCCGAAAAAGATTCTCGCTGGTATCATCCCAGTTGAGTCATGTACTGCTGATCGATATGCAATTAGGAACATCGGAATATGTCGATCCCCGTTGCATTGAGTACTATCCACGACCTTTGCCAAATATTTTTCCAATGTTCCATTGAATCTCTCCACCATATACCATCCGACTGTGAATGCAAAGGCGTTGTTCGTGTGACTAATCCAATTATTAACCACGGCGTCAGCTATTGTTGCCTCCTGATTGGGTATGGGATATACCTCTGGCCATTTGCTAAAATAAACCATTGTTACTAGCACATTGTGCCCAGAAAGCCTTTACTATGGGACTCTTATTCCAATTTCATTCCAAGTTGGACGATTTCTTTTCTCCTTAAATTTCATGATTATTGCCAAATTTGGATGTTCTAAGTGCTCCTCCCTGGCCGTTTCGTTTGTCTACTCGGTATCTGGAAGTACTTACATAAGCCTTATGTCGGTGAAGTCTTCTTTTACCTCTATACGCTCGCAGTGCTTCCCTTCTTCTTGACATGGCTGTCTTGACAATGCATCGGCATTTGCAAGTGCAGTTCATTTTCGATATTCTATCTGGTAATGATAACTTTGATGACGTTTGATCAGCAGCAGCCAACGTAATGCTCCAATCCGTCCGTATATATGAAATTCTTGGGCATAGAGGTACTTATGAAAATGTTTCACACATTCCACTATAGCCAATAATCGTCACGTTCTGGTTTAGATAACATCTTAGAGTAATAAGCTATTACTCTTTCCTGACCTTCGATTTCTAGTGACAATACTTATCCGATACCATCATTGCTTGCGTCGGTGTCAAGAATAAACTTAACACCCAGTATAATTCATTGAATGATTCCTCTTGCTCGCAATTCCATTCAAATGCTCTGTTTTTCGTTACTGAATTAAGCTTTCGGTAATCAACGCTGAAACGCATTTTACTATCCTTCCTTTCGTCCAACACTACGCGGTGAACTTCATGGACTATTTAATGATTCAATCACTCCAGCTGCCTGCATATCCGTTACCATTCGATCCATCTCTTCTCGTTTTGCTAATGGTAATCTTCTCGGTGATTGGCGTATATGTGTCTCCGTTCCGGTATCAGTTCTATGCTTTACCATGTTATCCCTTCCATTACTATCCAGTGTACTGCAGAATATAGGTTTGATAAAGTTCGAATAATTGTCGTGCTGAATTTTTCTGGTTCATGGTTCGATCTCCAGTCCATTTCTGCATGAGGTGCTCTCCTATTTGTTTCTATCCTTGGGCATTGGTGTTTCTAATCGGATTCTTCTGTTCGCATTTCATTATTGTTGACACCGCTTCACATTTACCGAAAACAGTGCCATTCTTAATTGTTTTTGTCTTATCCGGGAGATTTAGGGTCCTAATCGGTACCCTATATTTGTTATCTGATTTTACTAATGTGCTCCTTATCATAATTCCTTTGGTTTCGCTTTCTTCTTCACTGGCTTCTACAACCCACAACCTGGGTGACCCAGAACCTCCCTCAAATTTCCCCCACATGTTTTCGAGTTCGGTGGCAGCTTTTCCCGATGATCTATTATTACCCGCCTATTTGTTGTTTCTACATCGTCTATGTGCAACAGTGGTAACTGTTACCCATAGTGGTAACTCGAAATTATCACAGTCCAATACTCCTCGTCCAACATCCACCAAGAAGCCATTTGCCCTCATGAAGTCCATCCTCAAGATGACTTCATCCACTATTTTTGCGACCAGTACTTCGTGTTGAAATTGAGCATTGCCTATCCTAATCCTCGCAATCTTCCTACCCGATATGTCTGCGCTCTCTCCTGTGGCCGTTAGTAATTTTAACCCATTGGCTGGTTGTACTCTTGCCTTGACTGGATCCTGAGAAGCATGCACACAGCTCCTGTATCCAGGGTAATAACACTGCTCTTCCCGTCGATACTTCCTTTAATTGTTAAGCAGTCACCCCCTCGACATTGAGGCCTCGTTCCAATCTCGAAATAGGGATGGAGGTTATGAGGCAATTGGTTGTGGGAGTTATCTTCAACCCCTTTAGGCAGACTACGTTGTAGTTTAACGAGTTGGCCATCCTCCTTCGCCAATGCTCGCTCTCTACTTGATCCTCGTTGCATAGAAGATTTTGATCTTGTACGTCTCCATTTTCCTTCTCTTCATCAGCCTCTCGACATATGACCCATTTTGTAACACGACATTTTATTTTATTTTTCTTGGTACCGACCGCTCGACGTTCGTACTGACGTCCATTTCCACACGTCGCACTTTAAGTGACGGCTTTATGATGTCCTGTGCAGTCTCGTTTATTAACGTACAAGCGATGGTTTCGGCAAAAGTCACTTTAGGCGATAACATTACGCGCAACAATACATTGAATATATCAACAAACAATTTTGGCACCCGAAAAATTTGAATACATCAATTATCCAAAGTTTTTAGTTAATCTTAAGTGAAATTTCACTACAAAATGCAAATTAACGAGTCCGTAAGGAATTCGAATAAAAAAACAACTTTATTTATTGAATCCAAACTAAAAACTAACTTATTCTAAAAATTACATGATTTTATATCTAAACAATTATACTTAATTTGCAAAAATAATAATATAAAAATTCTTACTCTTGGAAAGGAGTCTTAAATTACAATATGTTTTACCAGAAGTCAGCATATTTGCTCTTCGCGTGTCTTGATAGTCACGTTGTGCTGATGACATATGATCGTTGATGTTATATGTGCACGTTGTGCTTATGCAGCATTACTGGTGTTAACTCCTCCCTTCTTAAAAATCCACGTCCCGTGGATCAAAAGTTTAACTGGATGGGTTGAATTCCAGGTTGATGAGTGGGAAGTTATTGTGGTAGGTTTTTGATTTGGGCTTTATGGATGCGTCTTCCAGAAGTAGTTGTTATAGTGACGTTGTTGTCTTGTGCCACTGTTTCTTGTCGAAATTTTGGCTTATCCTTTCCTTTGATTTGTTTCACTGCCGTATAGATGGTGTCGCCTGGTTCGTAGGTTTTTGGATCGACTCTCTTGTTGTTTTCTCTTGTAATGGTAGCGTCTTGGTTTTTACGTAATCTCTCAGTCAGATCCACGTGAATTTTTGTTTTGAAATCTACCAGATTTTGGTAGTTAGTTCTCTGAATTCTTCCAAAAAATATTAACTACTTCCAGTATGGTAGAATGAACTCGCTCGATAGCCCCATTTACCTCACTTCGTTGGGAAGGAGTTAGGTAGATTTGAATACCTAAGGTTTTTAAGTAGTCTGTTACCACAGGGCTCACAAAACTTCTCTCGTTATCCATCACGAGTATGCGAGGTGCAGTGAAGTAGTGAATTGCTTTAATGATTTTATCTCGTACGTGCACAATTGATTTGTTTTTGATGCGGAAAAATTTCGCAAATTTTGAAAATTTGTCCACACACGATAAAAATTTTTCATTCTTGATCTTCATTATATCAATATGAAGAATTTCAGCAGGGTATGTTGGAATAGGTGTTTGTTGGAGAGCAACACGATAAGGATGTCGATCGTATTTATTTGTGTTGCATATCTCGCATGTTTGTGTATATTTTTTGATCAAGCTGGCCATCCTTGGAAAATAATAGCGTTCCAAAATTTGCTTTTTGTTTTCCATGTGGTTCCTATGTGCCCGCTTGTGTTCTTCCTTTATGATTGAGAATTTGTTTTCTTCATTCCGGATGTCCTCAACAATTCTCTGCGTTATGCGTATTTTGTAGTTGGAAAAACTTTCTTTAAATACTTCATGTAGAAGTTGTATGTATTCTTCCGGTGTTTTAATTCCGTTGATGATAGTTGGATGCAATCGTTCCCGTAAAACCTTGTTTAAAATTTCTTTGTTTAGCTCTGGCCGGCTAATATAGTGTCTATGATAGGTGGGATGTGGCTCCTCATAAACATAAATGTCCTGACCATTCTGGAAGATCAGTTGGTTCCTGAAGACATTGATGGGTACATCACAGTATCACACTAAGTCGGTAGAATCCTCTTCCGCACTGTGAATGGTTCCATTAGTGAACAGTGTGTTCGCTTCAAGTTCTAGTCTTGACAGAGCGTCCGCTACTTTGTTGGTAGCGCCAGGTTTATAAATTAGCTCGTAATTATATTCCTCCAATCGAGCTTTCCAACGTTTTAATTTGGCATTGTTGTTTCTGTTACTTAGCGTAAATGTAAGTGGTTGGTGGTCTGTCAATATTTTAATTTTGCGCGCCCCATATAAGTAGTTGCGAAGATTATCCAGCGCCCATATTATAGCCAGCATCTCTTTTTCGTTCGTTGCGTAGTTCTCTTCAGTTTTATTTAACGACCTTGAGATGTATGTAATTGGCCGGTCCTTTCCGATCTCTCCTTGAGATAACACAGCGCCGATGGCGGATGAGGAGGCGTCGGTGGTTAACAGGAAAGGCTTGTCAAAATTTGGAAAAATCAGTATCTCCGTTGAAGACAGGAGCTATTTTATGTTGCGAAACGCTTCTAACTCTTTTTGGTTTAGGTCAATCTTCACATTTTTGGATTGTGATGCTTTGATTTGTGCACTTTCTCCTCTCGTTAAGTTGGTTAACGGCTTAGCTACGAGTGCAAAATCTCGGATGAATCGCCTGTAATATGATGCGAGTCCCAGAAAGGATTTAAGGTCTTTCAAGTTCTCGGGTTTCTTGATGTTTCGGATGGCCTGTACTTTCTTCTGGTCTGGTTTGATGCCTTTGTTTGTTATCAGGTAGCCCAAAAATTCCGTTTCTGTTTTTAGAAACTCCGTTTTGTTGAGATTTACGCGCAAATTGGCTTTCTGCAGTTTTGCGAATACTTTTTCGACATTTTTTAGATGTTCTTCTGCCGTTCGTCCTCCGAAGATAATTATGTCGTCAATATACACGTAACATAATTCTCCAATGAATTCTTTCAAGACATTATCTATCATTCGCTGAAAGATTGCAGGGGCGTTTTTTAATCCGAACGGGAGTCGTAGAAATTCGAATTTCCCATTCATTGTCGAAAACGAAGTCTTCGGAATATCTGCTTCTTTCATTTTGATCTGATGGAATCCGGAAGTCAGATCGACAGTTGTAAAAAATTTGGAATCCCCAAGATTTGCTATTGTATTTGAAATATCTGGAATAGGGTAGGAATCAGCTACTGTCACCGAATTCAATCTCTTAAAGTCTACTACCATTCGATATTTTTTTATTTGTGTAGCGTCCAATTTCTTCTCCACTATCCATATCGGGGAGTTATAGGGGCTTTTAGAAGGTTGTATAATCCCATCTGCAAGGAGTTGAGTGATTTGTTTGTCCACCTCTTGTCTCATATTGTGTGGGTATGGATAAGATTTGGTATAAATCGGTTCTTCACTGGTGGTTTTGATTTCAGCCAATACTTCAGTATCGATGGTTTCGATGTTATTAACGGGTCCAAAGAGCGTTGTGAATTTCGAGATGACTGTGTGTAATATTTTTTTTGTGTCGGCATGATGGTTTTTCTTTTAATGGAATGTGTATGTTGGGCGTGATGATCAATTCATTGTGTTTTCGATCAATAAGTGCTCCTAATTCCTTTAAGGTGTCATCTCCTATGATACCGTCGAATGATTTCAATCCTGGCAAGATGAAGAAATCGATGGTGTTACCGATGCCAATGCTTTTAAAAAATTGTCCACTAATTTTGTGACTGATTTTGATGTCATCTCCTGCTGATCTGATTTGGAATTGATTCTCGGTTGGTTTTGCATTAACGGCTAATTCTGATTTTACGAAGTTCTTGTTGGCTCCTGTGTCTATGAGGAATTTGAGCGTGTTTCCGTCTTTAAGCCGGTACTCTAGGTATGGTATGCTAGAGAGGGTTCCGTCATAAAAATTTACCTCGGAGTTACCTTCTATTTCTTGTTCATCACTGGATATTTCGATTTCCGTGTTGTCATAGGCTTGTTGTTTTCTTTGTTCATGGATATGAGAATGTTCTCTTTTTGTTGTCATATTATTTTGAGGAGTAGGGCGATTGATGTAGTTCACCTGTCGTGTTTGTATTGATGGGTCAATTTCCATCGGTGTTGGGGGCTTCGGGTAGTTCGGCTTTGGTGATTGGAGGTTGCTTGGGTTTTGATTACCAAAAGGGCTACTGTAGTTTTGATGTTGGATGTTATATGCCATGTTTCTTCTCTGCATTGATAATGCGTTGTTGTTTTTAGGTAGTGCATACGAAATTTGGTTTATCGGAGCAGTTACAACATTGTTGATGTTTCTCTTGTGAATGGCCATGTTCCGGAAATTCAGGTTTTGAATTTCTAGGCAGGATGCATATGTCTCGGGTAATGTAGCTGGTTTCTGAATGATCAGCATTTTGGCCAGGTCTCCATTTACTCCACGGATGAACACGTCCAATGCGCGATTACGATACGTTTCTACCAAAATATTAATTGTTTCCAATGTGTAATCCTCTGTCTTGATTCTGTTGACTATCAAGGAGAACTGGTGGTTGACATTGGCATAGAATTCGTCTACTGCCATATGTTGTTGTGATAACGTACTTAACTGATGTTCCAGTGTGCGAAGGTCACGTTTATCGGCGTAATGTAGTGACAGACATTTTTTTATTGATGTCCATTCTTCGCTGAAAATATTATAGGAGATCAGTGTAGAGTCGGCATTTCCCCGAATTTTTTGGCGGATATGTTGGAGTATCCCCCTGTATATTGGTTTATTTCGTAATATTTCGTAGTCTCTTAATATGTTTTCAACGCTGTGTACCCATGATAAATATTGGGTGGGATTTCCGTCGAATGTTTGTAGTTCTTTAACGGCATCGGGCAAGCGGCTTATTTCTTTTAAGTCTTCTTCATTTTTTGGAGCGACTAGCGTTGTAGGGGCTGTCGTTAAAATCACGGGATTTTCCAATTTATCCAATCTTTTTTCTATTCTCTTCGTTAGTTCAATCTGGGCATTTAGAGGTCCAGTGATCTCTTGTAGTGTTCTTTTTATTATGTCTAAATCTGCCATTGTAATTTGTAACTTGCGTTGTTTCACTGTGGTATTATTTCACTTTTACACTTGACTTGTGTATTTTATGGTTTTTTAACTTATTTTATTATTTGATTTTTATGTTTCTTAAATGTTATATTATTGTTAAACTTATTTTAACAATTGTTATTTAAACAATTTATTTTGTTATTATATTCACTTTATTATTTTGTATTTGTTATTAATTTTTGACTTACATTAAGATTAATAGGCTATTCATGGCCTGTTTGTGGATTAGTGTTGCCACAAAGTGTTTGTGTGTCTTCTGAATAACTGTTGGATATGCTGTATTTTTCCCGTTTGGCGAGGTTGCGTTGATAATTGAAATCCGCCTACTAATGGTACAACTCTACCACGATTTGTTTATTCAGTTTCACAATTTTAGTGGAACAGCGTTCGCTATGTTCTTATGTGTACAGCGTATTTTAAAAAAATGGTAGAAATAGTTATGTTCCCATGGGTATAACTTTCTTTTCTTTCCAAGTTTTGCCGTTCTTTAGTTTTAAATTTTCACTAGATTTGTGTGTTTACAGGAAAATTACTTCAATCTTCATGTAGAGGTGAGGGTGCACTGCGGGACTGTGTGCACTAGAAGATACCAATCAGGCGTGCTTTGGATGGAACGTAGATTTCCTTTTTAGCTGTATGCTTTCACTTTCACAAACGGCTTACTGCGGTACGTTTTGCGATCACTGCACTGTTATACTAATTGTAGTATAGAATTTGCTACAATTTTAATGAAGTTATAGTATAATATTTGCTATAACTTGCACTTAGTACTTTTCCCGATGGTTCGACTGTTTCGGCGCCAATTAACGAGTCCGTAAGGAATTCGAATAAAAAAACAACTTTATTTATTGAATCCAAACTAAAAACTAACTTATTCTAAAAATTACATGATTTTATATCTAAAAAATTATACTTAATTTGCAAAAATAATAATATAAAAATTCTTATTCTTGGAAAGGAGTCTTAAATTACAATATGTTTTACCACAAGTCAGCATATTTGCTCTTCGCGTGTCTTGATAGTCACGTTGTGCTGATGACATATTATCGTTGATGTTATCTATGCACGTTGTGCTTATGCAGCATTACTCGTTGTGCTGATGACATATATATGATCGTTGATATTATATGTGCACGTTGTGTTTATGCAGCATTACTGGTGGTGTTAACTTGCATTAACCCAAGAGATAATGTGGAAAAATATGCCCACGAGTGACATTATTTTGTTGCGGTTTTTGGGCTGAGGGCGTGACTGGACCATTTTTAGTCAAATGAAGCTGGTAACGCCGTTAAAGTGAATGGATTGCGTTATCGTACGTATGGCAGTTTATGGACGATAATCGTACGTGGCAATTTATGAACGATAATTGACGTTCTACACTTCAAGAGATCATGTGCCTGTAGATCGTGCCATTTAACACCTCTAGATTTTTTTCTTTAGGGATATGTTAAGGTGGGTCACAAGGTCGGATTGTATACTCTAGCTAACTACAATTGTATCTCCCACAATACCAGTTGGCTCACTACAAATTGTTTATGAATATAAAGGTTCGCCATCGCTGAATCCTACAATATTATCGTTCAGACCACAAATCCTATTATCTATACTCTATTTATAGTCTCTAAATTCATGTAGATTCATGTCACAGAGCTGAGAGTGATTTATGGTTCAACCAATTATTTGCCGGAAACATCTTCAATAACAAATGTACTTATATAGAGGCGGTACATAGGAGTGAAATTATCAATGCCAAGATTTAATTTAATGAGACCTTATTGTATTAGACTTTACAACGTCATGTTAGAATCGTATATGCTATAAAGCTGTAAAGTGGGATAGGTGGTGTATAATATAGCGATAAATTTTAACATTACTCCAAATAAAAGTACAGGTCTTATCTGGTAGACATTCAATCAAAAATCAAGGTATAGGTAAATATAAAACAAATTTTGAAAATATTTTAGAACTAAACGTGAAATCGATAATCTTGTTTAGTTGAGTTGAGCTCCAGATCCCCAATTTGTACCCAATTCGTTCTTTTGAGTATGGGTTTTTTATTAGTATTTTTATTCGCAATAATCGCTTCCAAAATATTCCAGCGGGGGTAACGTACGAGTAGTCAAAAATCTTTATTTCCAATTTTTCTACATCTGTGTCACACTGAGTCAGAGTGATAATAGCGCAGCGCAATCGTATCACAGTTGTAAGTATACTGGAAAGCATATGTGGACCGTGAATACTATTTCGTATCACATTATTGCTTGTTATTTACGCTAGTTTCGATTGATTGAATTTCAGTAGAAATAATTCTTGAACTGAGATACTAGGCTGAGCAATATACCCTCAAAACCTCTTCATTTACAAGTTAACTTAGGTTTATGTCTACTATTTCAAGTCGCATTAGTAACCCGTTATAATTGGACCTGATAAATCCAACGTTATCAAAGTCACTACTTTATCAAACATAAAACCTTGGATTTTTATTGTTTTCAGCAGTCGGATAACCAAAGTTAGCAATAATTGCAAAAATGCGTTAGACGATTGAATGGTGTGTAATCGAAACTTGCACTACACTTAAATGTCAAGAAATGAATCTCTTAAATACGGCAAACATTTAGGAGTCGCTATCACCGCATTGAGAGTTTTACTTTCAACAAACAGGTGTGACTGCCTGAACGCTATGAACTACGCTGCGCAAATTAGTTCCATCTGAAGGTCTGATTTTAATTGTAAAATTTCATTTGTTTTTACTGTACAAGATGTCACCAAGCAGTATATAGTCTCAGAAACCCGTTAATATATTCTCATCCAATATCCATGGTTGCATACCACAAATTTTTGTAGTTTTGCAGTCATTCCGGATAAACCACTAATGCTTGCATTCACTTAGAGACCGTCGTCATAATTGCATGTTTGAACCATTCAATTGCAGAATAGAAAAGAATAGTAAAGAAGTTTTGTTTGCTAGTTCATCAGAGTTTACACTACCCCCAAGCGAGCATAAGCTGGTGCCCTGCAGAATTCGTGGGAGTACCTTGGTAGACAAACAAGTACAAACGTTGTTATCCGACAAATGTATAGATAATATTCCGAATTTTCCATTTGGAAAGTACTCACATAATTATTCCAATCGAAAGCAATATAAAGGTCAGTGAGCAACATTGGCTACTGTCTTGATAATTTAATGGTACTCTATCGTAGTATCATTATTGTCATTGTACGAGCATTGAATAAGACTATTGTATAGGTTCTATATGTGCTGTCCTAGGCTGGTGCGGGACAGAGCAACTGTCGATCGTGACACCGACAAGTTGTTCTGGGTCATTAACAATTGATGGATGCTCCATTTTGGAAGCTTGTCTAGCTTTTATTTCAACATTCGGTTGGAAGAGTGCAAGCATACTCTAAAAATCACAATCGTTTCATCTGTTTGTCAATTTTTCAGTTTATGTATTTGATAATTAAAAGAAATTAATTGCTTTAATAATTATTATTATTTAACAACATAATAAATTGATCAATAATTAAATAAAATATTAACTTTGCAAAGCAGTATTAATGAGGTAATCAAACCTATACATTAACATAAATAATTGATATATTGTGCCTATAGCGCTCGTTTACTTCAGGTTAGCATCGTCCTTATTTTTCTTTCTTAAAATTTTCATCAATTCCTTCGACATGAAATACGGTTTCTCGGCCGATCCATCGTTAATCTCACAATCCTCCAGGAAGCACAAAAATAAGGTATCGATTGCCATCGAATACACCTTAAAGAATAGTGTAGCAATAATATAGGTCCCAAGTCCAACCAAAATCATTGGTACCTCCTTGAATTGAACTTGATTTGCCAACAATTTTGATACGTGTTCCCGAAGCTCTGGTGCCACGTTTTCAAGATGAGTATCATTTAGTGAAAAGTATAAGTATGTCAAATAGCCCATACCAACCGATAAAAGTATTTTCGATAGGAAAAATAGAAAATCGGTTACTTTATCCACAGCTAATGCTCGAACGCAATTTCTCAATATTAAACTGAACGCATCTTTAGCCGATACACAGAAATTCTTGCCATGTATTGCGCACATAATGTACGCATTCTTGTTTAGGAATTTTATGAATTTCTCAAAACACCAGAACAAACACTTGAAAATACACATTATGGCCCGTGTTAATTCATTATTATGTTTCTTGAGCTGACGATCCATATACTCCAATAACATTTTGATTATCTGGCAAATTGTGATGATTAATGAACCAAACGCAATTGTTCCTAAATGATAGCGAACAGTTCGGCCCATGCCAGCGATCACAGTGAAATATGGTACTTCGGATTTTTTAAATGTCCAATACCATGTTGCGAACGTAGCGCCTAAAACCATTTCACCAAATGCGGTTATAAAAAAGAATACCCAGAGGAAGCCGATTACATTGTAGGCCTTGAAATAGAACATAAGATCGGGTATGTCATAGTTCATGAAGTGGCATGTTGCATCCGGGCATCGTGCCCCGTCAATCGTTTTACACTTGAGATAGAATATTTTTGGTGAACATGTTCCGTTATTCACATAGTTCGATGCCTCGTCCACACAGGTACAATTTGCATTTAGTCCAGTCACTTTGAAATCTTTCGTGCCGATCGATTCCAATTGCAGGGCGACAAATATTCCGAAAATTATTATCACAATTTTGAATATTAGCGGCAAGAGTGGAAAGAATACTGCGGTTTTGATTGAGCTGACAGCCCTAAAAGTGACAAAAAAAACGAGAAGTATTATGAAAATGAATTACTTACTTCCGGATTTAATAAGCTGTATGTATATACACTTACTTGCTGCCTTCTTTAATTATTGCAACCGCGATGCTGATGCGTTTTCGTAAAAATGCCGTTATTAATAGAATGACAATAAATACCACACCGCTTATGACTAGAAGCCAAAACCAAATTTCTTCATTTTCTAGACTTTGCGAGAGCATGGCACGCACGTTGAGCGAGACTGCGAATTCATTTTTCTCCTTTTCACCGATCTTATGTTTCAGGTCCATATACTTGAAATAACTGTAGTAGGTAGCTGAAAAATCGTTACAAAAAAATCAATTAAAATCTATCATACTTATATAAGAGCATAATATATAGTGCGTACCAAAACCCAACGATCCAATTGAACCAAATATTGAAAGCCAGACCACCGGACCAGCCAACCATCTCATTAAAAATATAAAAATGAAACAGGCCACCATTGATATCAAAAGCCCGATTAGAATTCTTCCGTACGATTTTTGTATGTCCCCAGCAATCACGACGCCAACCTAATTTTTTGAGTAAAATCTTGTATAGAACTATAAAACCAACAAAAGCAAACAATTGTTAAGCAAAGCGGAGCTTTTGCGATTTATTACATTATTTTTGCCGAATGCACGTTCTAGGTCATCGAATTGCGTCATTGACGGGTCTGTTATTCCACTTTTTTTAACATCTTTAAGCATATCTTGAAGAAAATCGAGCGTTATCATTGGGATACAGCGATTTTCAACTGTGAATATAAATAAAATCAGGGATAGTAAAATGTATATTATGTATACGTTACGTACTCTCGGTGCTCTGAATATAATATTTAGCACAAGCTGGATTTAAACCATTCGTAAAATTTTCGGCTGTTTCATAACTGACAATTTTATTTTTATCAAAACCATCCACGCAAATCATTTTGTTGCGTAAATCCGCCACACTCATATGTCGGTTCAAAAATAAAATAAAATTTTCATGTGGACATTCGTGCACACAAACGTGTGGTGTTTGACAGCCATTCAATGGGGTCAATGGATTCAGGACACATTCGGATATATCGAAAAATAATAGTTTTGTTCTATTTAGTACGTCCGCATCGATTCCACATTTTGATCCTTTTGAATCGGTCGGTATAAGAACTTGTTGCAGGTTACCTTCTTTGAATGCTGCGTGCATATAGAAAAAAAATTATGTTATCGTGATCATGTATATATAGTGGCAGCATATTATATAGATCAGTTACCATAGGTCGAAATAAATCCCCAACCCACAATAAATGCGATAAAAAATAGTAGGCATATGACATCGGTACATGAACGCCCCTTGAGTGGCGTTATCGGCTCAAAATGTTTTCGTGGTTTTCGATCAAAGCGCACAACCTCTTCTTCTTCCTCTTGTATTTTGTGGCTCTGTCTTTTTGGCATTTTGGATAATCGCTTCTTTGATGGTATTGGTGATCCCTCTATTTCTTGGCCATCACATATATCGTATTCGTATTGTAAAACTCGCGGTAATTGCGGCCCTAAATCGTATGGACTTAAACTAACAACTCTGGGTTTTAATTGGGCGGCAAATTGTATTTGTCGTGGATCAACACCATGCTCATACGAGTAACAAGGGACTGATTGTCTTCGAGTCACCACTTTATCTCTGTTGGACAATAAATAAATTATTAGAGTAATGCTAAGCAATTCGAATCTACCGTATCTCGGTATAGGATTTAGGCCGTGTACACATTTTAAACGATGTGGTTTCGTCAGACACACTGAGAGATCGACCACATGTATGTCGTTCGAATATTATCGCGTTAGTATTTTTATAAATAAATCGAGATAAAATAATTAATTAATTTCGTGGTAAAGAATGATTAGACCGACCGGTATATATAATTTGAATTTTAGTGAGTCAGATTTATTGAAATAACTGATTTGATTAGAACACTTCATGCATCATGCATCACTATTTCGTACAAACGGACTCACCATTTTATGAGATCACGAAACTATAACAAAATTACTCAAATATATGTATATGGGACACTAAACTGAATATCACGACACAAGCCACCGATTATTCACAACTATTACGATCAATGATTGAAGCTGATCTGAGAGAATTATCACAATATAATGAATAAGAAACTTTTAGACTTATATCCGTTGCGGTTTTCGTTACGATTTGATCTCGCATATTATTTGGAACATTTTGGTGTGGTTCAAACTGTGATAGTGATAGCGACCGATATTGGCATTGTGTGGTTTAAAACGAATTTTTAATCGTTTTACAAATATCCATAATACTATGATCTTCGATCAGAGGTTAAGAAAAGACCAATGTAAAAAACTTACTTTGCCATTTTGGGTGTCGCGTCCACCACATACACTTTATCCAAAATTTGGTATTTTTTTGTACACTTTGTTTATAATCACTACTTGCATTGACCACAGCGATCAGTGAACAATTAAAAATTAAATCAGGACGTCATCTAAATAAATACCGTATAGAGCGCGCGGAAATAGATTAGTTCTGAGATTTCCCATATAAAAACACATCGATTGTCAACAAATTATTCATGATGGATTTTTATGGATAAATTCCCAATTAAAATTATGTTTATTATAATCAATCATCGAACTATTTTAGTTTCGACGATAAGCTTTCTAAATTGGAAAATATTTGTAACATTATTACGTAGTAGGATGAAATTCTGAAACCGTCGAAATTCTAACCCTGCACATTGGGACATAGATTTCTAGAAAGCGGGATCTATCTTCTTCTTTTCACAAACATTCCACTGCTGAATTTTTTGGTAATTCAAAAAGTGTTCATCCCATTATGGAATAAATTTCGAGGAACTCACAAAATAGTTGTCACATTTTAAAGACGCGGTAAAAATAAAATTCACTATATATACGGGCAAAACACAGGAAAGAAGCCAGTGTAGATAAAGGTCGGTGGGAAAGATCAGGCCTAAAACATCTCCGGTCGAATCAGATACGATGCATAAGAGACCGGACGTACTAACAACTAGACTGAAAGTGAGGGAAATGCAATAGAAAAAGCAAGAACATTGGTAAACGTTGGCCATTTGATGAGCCATTTGATGAGAGTTAAAGATAGTAGAATCACTGGTCGAGATAAAGGTGTCGTATGCACAAACTTGACTTTAAAAAGAGAAACAATTCAGGCGCCTGTCCTAGTACCCAGAGATGGGCGTTTATACGCGTCATCTATTATTTTCTACATTCACGTGTCGACAACCCGTAAATAACGTCAACAACATAGACATCGTCGATAATGTAGACAATTCCTAGAGTGGTTATGTCAATTAAATTAATTAAACCCAAAACAATGATATATAGCGTTATATAGAGTGGGGCCTTTTTTATAATGGTGGAACGGTATAGAACAGCTCGCAGAAAAATCGGAATAAACGGCTCTCAAAAAAACAGACAAAAAGGTTATAACTATCATTAAAATTAATCCGGGGAACCTTAACTGTGACCGTGTCATAAAATTTAACACACCCTACTCCATGATAAAACGAATTCGAGCTCAGGAAAGCTATAAGTGCAATCGAGTTAATAAAAAGCCAAAATCGTTCAGATAACCAACACCTCTTCATTTGATTTAATTGGAATGTAGGACCAAGCATTAAGCAGGATCTCTCGGAGATGGCAGGGCCTCACCGAACATCCGTTTACACATAACATAAAGAGGATTTGGATAGGTTCAGTTAGTATGATCGAAATTGACTCGGTTACAGACACCTGGTATAGCCAATAGTTAGTAACCCAGGACGATACAGTTCTAATCTACTTTTATAATTTTTAACAGTATCACTGGGCTCTGAAATAAAATTTATTAGTTTGCTGGATCAGACTTATGATATACTCCTGAAAATTCAACTCAAATTAGTTACGATTTATTTTATTCTGCATTTCAACCTTTAATTAATTAATTTAAATTTAAGTTTAACTGGCATAGATTAGTTATAGACACTTGTTATAGACATACTATAATGAATGATAATTAGTTTATATTGTTAAATGGTTCAATATTTGTATAGAAAATGTCAAGAAAAGCAAAGGAGTTAAACAGAGATGCCCCATATCTTCCCGTTTATTTAATTTCATCCTGAATGAGGGTTTACTAACTGTGGCAGACCAATTCCCTGAGTTGAAACTAAATCAGCGTATTGAGTTGCAACCTCCTCTCATACTCGTCTATGCATAGATGACATTATACTCATCGCACGAGTCGCTGGATGAATTATTAGGTGCCTTAAAATTAGAAGGCCTAGAATTAAACCCCCATAAATGCACCGCTTTGATCCGAGATCCCTCAGCATCATTTGTACCACTCCCCAGCATAATGTTGTCTGGTGTTACTTGTACTTATTTAACCTCCAAGTTAAGGCGGCCTCTCACCATTCGTACTGGGTGTCATCAGACGCTCGGAAACACTCATCATATGCAGAGATTCATTCGTAGAAATCAAGTACCCTATGAGACGGTTTTTTCCCCTATGTTGACATATGATTTACAGACAGCTTCTCTAACCTTTGCAAACCGACATCGGTTAAAGAAATACGAGTAATTTTTTCTAAAGAAACTACTCGAGTTGTGTCTTTACCATCCTCACTTAAGTAAAATCAAAGACATCTTACATGGTAAGACTATTACCAAAAGAATCAAGGTACACCGAATTAATTATTGGGAACACATCCACCCACCTTCTTAGAGTAGCTTCCTGCTACCTTGCCGGTCCAAAAAGTTGGACGCCCCTGTTACACCTGGAATGATTCACTTAGGCAGGATTTAAGTTACTTTGGTAGACCTCATATAGAATGGGAGACATTTATCCCACTACGTACTGAATTAAGGCAAGCGGCCAAAGAAATCTATGCACTTGATGAATCGGGCTCTAGGGAGTCACTTGATGAAAAAACCGAACATAGTTGAATAGCCCAGCCTTCCAAATCCATGACAAACATCGCTGATCCCAACCCCTCCAAGGGCAACCACCCCAGTACTAATTCAACCTAATTCATGAGCCGTTTTCCCGCCCCCTTCCCATCCCTTGCTCGCCATTGGCTATGGTGCCATGGTTACGTTAAAATTAGCCGTTCGTCCAACTACCAACACGTATTGCACGTGGGGGATTATGCCTGGTTTAATTGGGGATACCGCTATACCAAAGACGCATTGGAGAATGCCTCCTACTACCATCACCCCCTAAATATTTTTTTACGTCATAAATTAAGCATCTATTTGTACAAATAACTTATAATACCACAAGGGAAACTGCGGCAGATTTGCGTATCATCAAGATATAGCAGTTTATCGCAGTTTGATTATTTTAACTAGATGGCACCACTGGCATATAAACGCATTGTTACCATTTTTTTTATCGAAATTTTGAAAAATAATGTAAATAAATCTAAAAGGAAAAAATTAAATACAAAAACAAAATTGACAACACCCGGCTGAAATAACTTGGAAATAACAGAGTAACGTAAAAATTCTTGTTAAAAAACGTTTGGTGCGCCATCTGCAGAATATAACTTTATTTTTTTTGTCGATAACATGAAGTCACGCGAGTTTACTATGGAAATCCGCAGCAATGTCCCCTATAGTATATATTTCAAGTTACTTGACAAATAGGTATAAATACGAGTATCCTGAAAAATTAGTAATATAAATAAAATTATAAATGAAAAGAGAAAGAAAATAAAGTAAAAGAAAATGGATGTGAATCCATTTCAACTGGAAAACCAACATATTGGCCTACTGACCCAGGAAAAATAACTGACCTGATCGATTTTTTATGACCATCGCCGTACATTTTCATTGCTGCTACATTCTTCTTTTATACTTGTCAATTAATTGGATAAATTTTAAAATTTTAATAGAAGCTGAGTACTAATTTGTAAGAAGAAATTAAATTTAAAAAAATCTTAGCTCGAAAGCCGCTTGAATCCCCGTCCACTAATCAAACCATTACTTTGCTTATTTGAGCACTGCCGTACAATTTCATTACTGATATGAAGATTTAACAGAATCTAAATTGAATTAATTTGTAAGAAATTAAATTAAATTTGTTTTTAGTTTTAATCGAGACTTAAACTCGCTATACCTATTGGTTATACCTTCTGTTTGTATAGGGAAATTTTTTATTTGGACGTTATTCATGTACTGTACCTAAAAAATTGCATCAAGCATGAACGGAAGTTTTATAATTTTTAAGAACAAGATTGTCAGATTATTAACTTATTCGAAATACACTGGCACTATGAAGTTCAGTTAAGTTTCAAACGATATTAATTGGGACATTTTGGTTCAAATCAGCTTCTGTTAAAAGATACTCCCTCCCCCACCAAAGTTTCTCCATTCAATTGGAAAGTATAAAAAATTTGCATAACATCAAATATATATATATATATGCATACGGTGGTGGGCGAGGTAGTAGAGTGATTGACTTTGGATTCGTGTACCAAGGTTCGAGTCCCGTTAGTGACGGTATTATTTTAATTTAATTTCTTTTATATTCATTTTGGTTTAACACACAGCTTCTGTTTAACATTTTCATATTTTTCAAGTAGTGGCATGTATACAAGATGGGTATATAGCGATGGTGAAATTAACGCAGCGTTCATTGCCTTTGCTAAAATTTTCAATATTTTCTATTTAAATGACTGCAGATATAAATGATTTGTAGGGCATAAAATATATATGTGGCGGTGGTCCAGTAAGCAAAGTCATTGACTTTAGCTGTAATGTGAGTGTAAGTTCGATTCTCGTTCGAACCAAACATTTTTTGATTTAATTTCTCCTGTCAAATTGGTGATGGTGAAAATTACTCAAATCTAACTCAGCTTCTGTTCAAAACTTCAACAATAGTGGCAAGTATAAAAGATGGGTAAGCGTATGTAGAGCCGTAATGAAATTGTACGGCGATGGTCAAGTAAGCAAAGATCATTGCCGTTGGCTTGCTAAAATTTTCATTTTTTTTTTCAAATAGCAGATATAAACGATAAGAGTATCACTAATTATAGTGTGGCGATGGCTCGGTGGTAAAAGAACCTGTGTGATTAGATTGTAATCATGACTAGTTCTCAAGCCTCAATATTTATTTTTAAATTTAATTACAAAATTGGTTATTTTTAAATCAAAAATCGATTTTTTTAAATTTAATGAGAAAATGTGTGGATGCCCGTTAAATTTTTTTATCCTTATTCGAGGTTCGAACACTGCACAACAATCCACGATTCTAAATCCTATGACACCGCTTACTTTACCACCTCACCATTTCCATATATAAATGTGCCGCTATACTCATCCTTTATATTTGCCAATTGAAGGGAGAAATTAAATAAAATAAATTAAAAATTATTTAATGCCAAACCGAGGCTTGAACTCAAGTTCACAATTCCTAATGCAACGACTCTGTTTACTGGACCACCGGCGTATATAAATTTGGTGCTATACAAATCTTTTATATCTGTCAATTGAATAGAAAATATTGAAAATGTTAGCAACAGGAATGGGCAATTCATTACGGTCATACACAAGAGATGGCTTTTACATTTTCATTACGGTTATACACAAGAGATGGCTATTATACTTGGCGAAGAAATTAAATTAAAAAAGTATTGACGCTGACGAGCTTTGAACTCGAGTCCACGAATGCAAAAGCAATGACTATATCAACTGCACTACCGCCATATATAAATTAGGTGCTATAGAAAATTTTATGTTTGCCAATTCGATAGAGAAAATTGAAAATTTTAGCAACAGGAATGGACTATGCTTATTTGACCATCACCATATACTTGCAGAAATTGAACGTAGATTTCAACAGAAGCTGTGTTGAACCAATTTTACAGCAGAAATTAAATTAAAAAAGTTTTGGCACTGACGAGTTTTGAACTCGAGTCCACGATTTCAAGAGCATTGAATCTGCTTACTCGACCACCGGCGTATTATAAATTGGTGCTGAACAACGATAGAAATCTTTACAAAAAGGTTATAACCTCCATTAAAAATAATCCGGGGAAATTTAACTATGACCGTGCCATAGAATTTGAGTTCAGGAAGGCTATGAGTGCTATCGCGTTATTAAAATGCCAAATCGTTCAAATAACCAACACTTGTTCGATAAAATATGTGCCAGACTGATGACAAAATTTAGTGGATGTGTTTTGATGAATGACGAAACTTATACATGAAATAGGTTTTGAAACACTTCAAGTTAGATATACATTTGCAAAAAAATGTATAATTTAGCCAGCAATTTGCAGTTGTGCAGCCTGGTTTTTGTCACATTTTTCATAACGACGAATTTTGCCGCTAATTCTTCAACACGATTCAGCAGTAAAGTTTTAGCCATATAGCTCGTTCACACGACTCTAATTTGAACAGAAGCAATAAATTTGCACGAGATTAATCAAATCAATGTTATCTCAAAGGGTATTTGGGGTATAGCGGAAAGAGTTCTGAACTGCAAAAGTCACATCGGCAGTTATACCAGAAATAGAGAGCATCAAACAACATGTGCGTGATTTTATCCGTAATAACGAAATCTATAGAGGTGATTTGTGCAGAAACTGAAAAAACTCAAAAAATCAATTTAATCGATCACACGATCTAAATAGCCAATTCAACGATCCGAACAGTGAAATTATTTGCTCGCCAACATGATTTTTCAATAAGTACGTTGCCTAGTAAAGGTGAACAATTTGTAGACTCTATGCCGGGCTCAGTCTTTCCATGATGAAATGGCAAACAATACTGAATAAATAAAAACACGATGACAGTTTGAAACTATTTATGCGTCATTTTGTCAAAAAGAATCAAATGAAAAAATCACGCGAACTGGCGCATTCCATTTCAAATCGCTAAAATATCGTAGGTTGTTGACATTATTTTAATTGTCGACGTTGAAAAAAAACACTGCCAATTAATCTATTTTGTATTTTACAAATCGATAACCGCGTCGATTACATGACGTAATCTACCTCGCCCATCCCTGACTAGCTACCACTTAATACGGTATCACTAAGTTTTTTCAAACAAAGCCAAAAGTTCTGACCTTCAGGTTGATTGGGATAACATACTGGCAGCTCAAAAAGAATATAAGAAATTGCTGAGATCCGCTCGTAGGACTTCTTGGATTAGCTTCTGCGAAGAAATTAATAGCATTTCTGGGATCGCCAGACTTAATAGGTCCTTGGTTAGAAATGATTCCTGCCGACTCGATGTGCTGCCACTTCCTGATGGCAGATTAACCTCTTCCAGTATCATGACTATGTTGCTGACGCCCAGCCTAATGGTACTGTTTATTCACCTGACTGGCACTTAGCCTGCAGGCTAGTCACTCTCAACACCTTGCGCTTGAGCGTTTTCTCCTTCATACCTTATAAATCATGTGGTCCAGATGGAGTTTTTCCTGCTGAATTACAGCATGGGTTTCCCTTAATTCAGGAACATTTACTTCGACTCTGCCAAGCGTGCTTTGCGTTTGGATATGTTCCACAGTCCTGGATCAGGACTGTTGTGTTCATTCCGAAAGCTGGAAAGACGGATTATACCGATCCCAAGGCATTTCGCCCTATTAGTGTTTCTTCATCTTTTCTCAAAACTCTGGAAAGAATTGTTGACAGATATATTAGGGATCATCACTTATCTGTCATCCCACTCAGTAGCACTCAACATGCTTACAGAGTTAGGAGATCATGTGAAACTGCGCTGGTTGAACTTGTTACGAGGATTGAAAGATCGCTTAGTATTAAGGGTTCTTGTGGGCACTTTCCTCGATATTGCGGGTGCCTTTGATAGTACTTCTTTCGCTTCCATCACTGAAGCCTGCTCAAACTTTGGAATTGACCAAACCATTGTTACTTGGATTGGATCTTTGCTGCGGTCGCGCATTGCTGTGGCCGAGCTGGACTCCCTTTCCATTTCGGTCCAAGTTACTAAAGGTTGCCCCCAGGGAGGTGTTCTGTCACCTCTCCTGTGGCTCTTAGTTATCGACGAATTACTTGTTAAACTACAGCAATCCGGCTTCACTGCTCAGAGTTATGCTGATGACTTAGTTGTTCTGGTTCAGGGTAAATACCTTAATGTACTATCAGACTTAACGCAACGCGCTCTCCAAGTTGTAGAAATGTGGTGTCTGGAGAAGGGGCTGTACGTTAATGCATCGAAAACTAGTCTGATAGTCTTCACCAGACGTAGGAATACCGGAGAGCTGTCTGCGCATTCTCTTTTTGGAGAAACGATCGCTAGATCCGACACAGTAAAGCATCTGGGTGTCATTCTGGACAGTAAACTCTCTTGGAATTTCCATTTTCTGGCAGTGTAGAAGAGCATTTGGGAAGTCCTGGGGTCTGACCCCCAAAATGCTGATGTTTATTTACAAATCTCTAGCTTTACCTATGCTATCTTACGCGTCTGTTGTTTGGTGGCCTGTGGTTCAGTCAGTTTCTGTCATTGCGAAGCTTAATAGCATACAAGGTATGGCTTGTCGAGCTAGTACGGGTGCTATGTCCTCTTCTTCTGTACTTGCTTTGTAGGCAATTTTATTTCTGCCCCCACTGCAGTCGGTCATGCTAGGCTCGGCATGCTCCGCTGCCTTTCGCCTGCGGTGTATTGGATTGGTGCGTGGAACGCTCTCGGCCTGATCACAGGGCATATACTAATCTACAACTTATTCAGCTCTTATATACCAGAAATTAATATGGTTAATGACAAATTGTTGCCAGAATTCTGCTTTGATATCTCTTTCTCGGTGATTTATCCAACGAGGAACTCGTGGTCGTCTCAAGAATTCAAGGGCTGGGAGGCTCAGTCGCTAGTGTTTTTTGCTGACAGGTCTCACTCTAATTTTGGTGCAGGTTTTGGAACCTATTGTCCTGAACATGACCTACAATCATGTGGGAGTCTAGGTCGGAACTGCACTGTATTCCAAGCGAAGCTGATTGTACTCACACGTTGTGCGATTGACGCTTCTAACCTCGCTGTTTCCGGAAAAGACATTATTCTATGCAGTGATAGTAAACCTGTGCTCAATTCATTACGAAATCCTATGATCACTTCCAAACTGGACTGTAAACATTTTATTAACGTCCGTTGTTCTAATAATCGTGTCAGAGTTATGTGGGTTCCGGCTCATTGTGCCATTGAAGGTAATCAGATAGCTGATGTTTTAGCTAAAACAGGTTCAAGGATGGAATTCATTGGACCTGGACCGGCAGTGGCCCTGACCTTTAATTGTGGAAAGGAAGCTATTAAGCACTACATGTTTTTGCAGGCTAGTCGTACTTGGCTAGGTTCCACTACATGCCGAGTGGCTAAGTACTTCATTTGTGAACCTAATATGAGGCTCACAAAGTTTGCTCTATCTTTGAAGAAAGCCCAACTGAGAGTTCTGGTCGCTATTCTGACCGGCCATGCTCGTTTTAAACTCCATTTAAAAAGAATGGGACTTGTCCAAGATTCCTTGTGTGACAACTGTCTTGAAGATGACGATGACAGCATTCACTTTGTCTGTGGCTGTCCCGCTTTCGAGATAGTTAGGTCCCGATTTCTTAATTATAGATCTTTAAATGCAGGTCAATTGTCATCCCTGCCATGGTTTAAGCTGTTACAGTTTGCCAGAGCAGCCGAGCGCATTTGCGAATAATGATAGAATCCTCGGTTTGCACCATGGGCCCAGAGTGGCATTGAGTGCGGAACCTGCTTAGGTTCCAGCCAACTTTAATAATAAGTTTTTTGAAAGAATTGAGGTTGTTTGGCATCATCAAAAACAAGTTTACTACCTGGCCACTCAACTATTATGTCAACGTAAAGTTAATCTCTTGCTTCTTGAGCAAGTTAACAGTCATAGAAGATATGATAAATTGTGTCCTCGCTCAGTCCACATTCACAGGTTCTGGATTTTGCCAGACTCAGTCGGTGCATATAGGATGCCATTCTTAAATGCCCTGTTAGAATTTGCGTGAACCACGCACTTAAGGTATCTTTCTCCCAAGGTTTTCTTCAATGTTTGCAGAACCGTAGGTTTCTCTACCATCCATTGAATTATACCATCTATTTTGCAATAGGCTTTTCTTGTTTGTCTCTTGGGTGATCTCAAGTTGTTCGGCCGTATCTGACTGTACGGCCGTATCTGCCGTAACATTTTGCGATTTTCTTATTTTATAGTTGGCAATTCTTTTATTAAGTATGGTATCCTTTTAACATTGGAATCATTCCTGCCAAGACGGGAACCGCATCAGTTGATACCGTTCGGTACGCCTTGATAATTCCGAGCAAGACATTTCTTTGGGCAGTGATTAGTGTTCGCCGATGGTGACGGTCCCTTCTGTCAACCCATCCAGCGCATGTATAAGTCATTGAGGAGACCACTTTTCTTTCATATATGGTGGACAGGGTATCTTGGTTGGGTCCCCATGTCTTCTCACCTAGCTACTGTTTTTAGCACGGCGAAAACTTTCATGCTATTCTCCGCAATCCTTTTAACATGTGAGGTGACTCCGGCCCTTTCATCGAAGTCCACTCGAAGCCAATTGACAGTTTTTACGGTCTTCTGATGTCAAGTGATCCCTTTAATCTTTAATTGGATCATCATTGCACCAGTCTACCATCGTGTCTATGGCCAGTTGCGCTTTTTCTTGAATACTTAGTCTAGAGTTTCCAGCAAATAGCATTACCTTATCTTTTGCGAATGCTACCTCTTCGACTGCGTGGTTCATACTAAAAGAAGACAATATTCCATAGATGTGGACCTACAATGGAGCCTTGTGGGCATCTCTTATTGACACTCTTTGGGAAATTAAGTAAAAGCGATCCAAAAGAGAGAGAGGACAGAAATTGAAAGCCGTGCACAATATTGAAAGTAGTACGAACCACTTAAATGCTTTCTATATTTTCTAGTAAAAGGGATGGAGGAACAACAGACAACGTTCAATTGCTTGTATTTGGTGAACATTTAAGGTTATATCACAACGACATTTTGATAATTAAAACAAGTGTATTACTTTAAAAACATTACAATTATATTTGTGATACGTAATGCAATAAATTAACATTTAAAAAAATAAAACATTACTTTTTAAAAATGATATTAATGATAAATTGGTTAAATATTGGAAATATATTGTATCTATACCGTTTGCCTACTTCCGAAGAGAATCCTCCTTATTTTTTTTACTCAAAATTTTCATCATTTCCTTGGACATGAAATACGGTTTCTCTATCGATCCATCGTTAATCTCGGAATCTTCCAAGAAGCACAAAAATAGGGTATCGATTGCCATCGAATACACCTTAAAGAATAGTGTTGCAATGATGTAAGTTCCAATCCCAACCAAAATCATTGGCACCTCCTTGAATTGAACTTGATTTGCCATCGATTTCACTAATTCTTCTCGTAGTTCTGGCGGCACATTTTCAAGATGTTTCTCACTGAGTGAAAAGTATAAGTATGTTAGGTAGCCCATACCAATCGATAAAAGTATTTTCGATAGGAAAAATAGAAAATCGGTTACTTTATTCACAGCCAATGCAAAAACACAATTTCTCAATATTAAACTGAACGCATCCTTGGCCGATACACAGAAATTCTTGCCATGTATTGCGCACATAATGTACGCATTCTTGTTTATGAATTTGATGAAATTCTCAAAACACCAGAACAAACATTTGAAGAAACACATAATAGCCCGTGTGAACGGATTATCATATTTCTTTAACTGTTGATCCACATATTCCAATAACATTTTGATTATCTGGCAAATCGTGATGATTAATGAACCAAACGCAATTGTTCCTAAATGATAGCGGGCAGTTCGGCTCATTGCACTTAACACTGTGTGGTAGGGAACATCGGATTTTTTAAATGTCCAATACCATATCGCGAATGTTGCAGCTAAAACCATTTCACCAAATGCGGTTATGAAAAAGAATAGCCATAGGAAGCCGATTACATTGTAGGTCTTGAAATAGAACATAAGATCGGGTATGTCATAGTTCATGAAATGGCATTTTGCATCCGGGCAGCGGTAACCATCGGCCGTTTTACAATGGTGATAGAATATTTTTGGTGAACATGTTGCATCGTTCACATAGCTGGATGCCGCACCCAAACAGGTACAATTTCTGTCTAATCCAGCCACTTTGAAATCTTTCGTGCCAATCGACTCCAATTGCAAGGCCACAATTAATCCGAAAATTATTACCAGGATTTTGAATATTAGCGGCAGGAGTGGAAAGAATACTGCGGTTTTGATTGAGCTGACAGCCCTGAAAATGAAAAAAAAACGAGAAGTGTAGAAAATGAAATAATTACTTCCGGATTTAATAAGCTGTATATAAACTTACTTGCTGCCTTCTTTAATTATTGCAATTGCGGTACTGATCCGTTTCCGTAAAAATGCCGTCACCAATAAAACGATCAAAAATACTACACCGCTTATGATTAGGAGCCAAAACCATATTTTGTCATTTTCTAGACTTTGCTTGAGCATGGAGCGCACGTTAAGGGAGATAGCAATGTCATTCGTTTCCTTCCCACCAGGGTTATTTTTCAGCTCTGTGTACTTGAAATAACTGTAACAGGTAGCTGAAAAGATTTGGTTGTATATTAGATTAAAACTGTTCAGATTTACTTGCATATACATGAAGAGGTGCTCACCAAATCCTAACGATACAATTGAACCAAATATTGAAAGCCAGACAACCGGGGCAGCCAACCATCTCAATATAAATATAAAAATGAAGCAGGCCACCATTGAGATCAACAGTCCGAACAAGATTCTTCCGTATGATTTTTGTATGTCTCCAACAATCATGACGCCAATCTATGTTTGTGGGAAAATGGATTCTAAGTCAATAAGAGCGAACAATTTTTAAGCAAAGCGATATTTATGCAATTTTTTACATTATTTTTGCCGAATACATGTTCTAGGTCATCCAGTTGTTTCATTGACGGATTTGTTATTCCACTTTTTTCAAGTTCTTTAAGCATGTCGTGAAGAAAATTGCGCGTCAATAATGGGATACAGCGATTTTCGACTAGAGTTTGCACAGAATAAAACAATAAGTAATCAGCGATAACAACATATAGTGTACAAGGTATACTTACTCTCTGTGCTTTGAGTATAAAATTTAGCACAATCTGGTTTTAAACCATACGTAAAACTTTCAGCTGTTTCATAACTCACAATTTTATTTTTATCGAAACCATCCACGCAAATCATTTTCTTACGTAGTTCGGCCACGCTCGCATGCCGGTTCAAAAATAAAATAAAATTTTCGTGTGGACATTCCTTTACACAAACGTGTGGTGTTTGGCATCCAGTTAATGGGGTCAGCGGATTTACACATTCGGATATATCGAAAAATAATAGTTTTGTTCTATTCAGTACGTCCGCATCAATTCCACATTTTGATCCTTTCGAATCAGTGGGTACAAGTACTTGTTGCAAATTACCTTCTTTGAATGCTGTAAATGCGTACCAAAAAAATAATGTTATGGTAATAATTGTGAACGTATTAGATCATATTAGTTATACCATAAATCGAAATAAAACCCCAACCCACAAGAAACGCAATAAATAATAGTAGGCAAATGACATCGGTACACGAACGTCCTTTAAGTGGTGTGATCGGTATGATACTTTTCCGCCGTGTTTGACTACCATGGGCTACTGCATTTTCTTCTTCTTGTATCTTGTGATTCTGTTGTTTTGGCATTGTGAATGCTTGTTCTTGTGCTGAATCTCTGATGATTAAAAAAAATCTAAAAAAAAATCGAATGAAGGAGGCTTTTGTCCAGAAAGAGGTTTAAAAGAACCAATCGATACAATAAAATAAAATGTAACAACGGATGGAAGAACCTGAGATGTAATCTAACCAAGGGAGTCCTTTTCTTTGGCGGTCTTTCTAAATCGCATTTAAAGAATTAATAATAGCCGTAGCCAATAGAGAACTGGCAAATGAATGAGTGAACTCATCTCCGTCTCGGATAGCACCAACATTTTTTTAATTTAATTTATTTTTTCAAATTAATTCAACTCAGCTTCGGCTATCGGCAATTTTGGCAGTTAATTGGGGTGTTCGGCAGGGAAGTGCTCTGTCTCCGATACTCTGTGATCTCATGTTGGAGAATATCTTTCGTAAAACTGAAATACATCCGTGCAACATCTTATATCGCCAGACCAATCAGGTGCTTGCATATGCAGATGACATATGAGTGATTGAACTGAATAGCAACGGAGTGAAAGAAATACATACTTGATCCGTTTGTAGAGTTTTCAGCTTCTGTTGGACTCCAGATCAATGAGTTCAAAACTAAATACATGATCTCTGGTTATAGGGACAATGGCACACTAGATTTTAGTAGTCACTGCTACACGTTTGAGGGAGTGAAAAGGTTCAAATATTTAGGTTCTCTTATCACTCACGATAACACTGTGGGTGAGGATATTAAAGTGAGGCTGGCATTTGGCCAATGCGAAAAATCTAAACACCTATCAAGTGCCATGAAGCTTTACAAAGCGTTAATTAGGCCCGTTGATATGTTCGGATGTGTCAGTTTGGCGCTCCTTATATTTGAGAGAAGAATCATGCGGTTGTCTTACGGCTCACAACGGAAAGTAGATGGTACATACCGAGCTCTGTACAATATCGAGAACATAGATCTAATGAAGATCCCCGATATTGTACAAGAAATAAGATCGGTATGACATTAGAAGGCTCGTGTAATAAAGAAAAGAGTCGAGTTGGGATTAAAATACAATAAAATGTATTGGTTACTGGGAAGAAACTCGCACAATAAGATTCTGCTTTATAATCAAATATTGAAGCCTGTTTGGCCATATGTTATACATCTGTTGGGATGTACCAAGCAGATTAACATGGATATTATCCAACGATTCCGAAATAAATTTAATTTTGACTCTTCTTACTTTACTGGTTCAAACATACATAGCAAACATACAGACAACAACACGTTCAGGGCGTTTAACCGAAAATTTTGCTACAGTGAGAGAAAGTGTTGCAGAGAACCTTATTTATTAATTTTACGACGTTCTCATTGGTCTGTAGGAAATGCCCTGTACTTGCCATTTGAATAGAGAAAATTGAAAATTTTAAGAGAAGCTTAGTCGAACCAATTTGAAAGAAGAAATTAATTAAAAATTATTGGCCCTAACCGAAATTTGAACTCAGCTCCACAAAACTAAAACCACGGCTCTGCTTACTTTAGTGCCGCCGTACAATTTAGTTACTAATCATCTTTTATACTTGCTTAAAATTAAAAAAAACTATAATTCTTGACGGGAATTAACGGTTCGAATCGGCCCAAAATTCCAAACAGGCAATCTAACACAATGGAAATTAGTAGAAATGTTAAATCAAAATTTCTGGATGAGATGGTCACAAGATTATCTTTTACAACTACCTTACACCTCACCGCCCTCGTTAGCACAGTAAGTAGCGTGCTTGCTTTGTTATTCGAGGGTCTCGGGTTCGATTCCCGGTGGTGACCAAAAATCACGGTTGGGTGTTTTTAATGTGTAAGTATATGTGTTTGTTCGGGTATTATTGCATCGTGGGCCCGTTAGTGGCATTGAGTGCTGGAGTAATCCGCCCAAGTTTAATTTTATACACCTACAAACAGGTCTGTGTTAATCCGAGACAATAACCTGGAAATAACGTGTTATATACACTTCAATCATGTAAAAAACTATGGTTATGTGCACAGTGTAACAGGAAGTAACAATAATTCCAACATCGAACCTGTATAATCGACTTACAAAGAATCTATCATTTATATCACGAACAAATCACGCTTACCCTTTCTCTTGATTATATAGATAAATTAGGGTTTTCCAATAAGAGGTTTCATTTTGAATAGCCTGCTATTTGGGCAGCTGTCATCTTTTGACATTTGACAAGTAAAAACTACGCCATTACTAAAAATTTGAACTGTTGGGACAAGTTAGTGATAAGAAGAATCGAAACCGTATGCGTCGCTCAAGAACAACTGAGAAGGTTTGTCGATTCCTCGTCGATCTTTGGAATTAGACATTCCACAAACGACATTACACCGTATTTTCCATAAAGACTTAGGTCTTCAGGCTTTTAAAGTTCAGTTAACACAAGAACTCAACCCGGCCGATCACCATTAACATCGTATCTTCGCTGATTGGGTCCTTCAAATGCATCAAAATGATCCGGATTTTCATCGAAAAATCATCTTCAGTGATGAAGACTCTCTTTACAATGAAATAAACATTCATTGATTTCTCTTAAAGAATACTCGTTTTTTTTAAATATCAAAATGAAATCTCTTATAGGAAAACCCTTTATTTCCATTTCACTCGCATGCTGACTAACCAAATATTTGAAGATATTTTGCTCCAACTCACGAATTCTTCTTTATTTGAGATGCTATCATTATTTGGGCTACAGAATCATTTACTTCATGGTAATGATCAGATTAAGATTTGGATCGGGAGGAATCGGGTTCGTATCCCAATAGAGACGGGATGCAAAAGGAATACACCATGTTTGATTTTGATCGGGATGAAGATGAACACATCTTTGATCCTCTGTTGACAATGCAGAATCCATGAGCCGAGCCATCATTCATATCAGTGTAGGCTGACGTGGAGCTATAAAAGGTTTAGATGGTCAATCCAATTGGACCTGTGGCTATGCGTCCTCGATTTGGCTGGCAACGGGGTAAATAACCAACTGCGAAAGAGTCGACAGAGCCTTGAGCCTCAGAACAGGTAGAGAAGAAAAAAAAACAATTAATAATCAATCAATAAATTCCGGGAAACAAAATAATACACAAATTTTTCTCGAATGTCAGCCTGGATAGGAACCCCCTAACCGTACCCTTCATTTTAAAAACGTACTTTTTGTAAAATGTTTTTTGGGATTAAAATTTTAAACCGAGAAATGATCCATGTTTCAACAGAAAATTTGAATCATACTAACATTTATTTTATTTTTGAGTATGTCAAAGAATAGGCTGTATGCTTATAAGCGGGGCGCTTAGGACGACACGTGTCCTAGAGGTCATGTTTCATTTTCTTACGGTCGATATTTTTGGTAAGCAGATGGTGACGGTCGATATTTTTGGTAAGCAGATGGTGCCCAACGCGGTTAAACGCCAATCGACGTAAATTAATTAGATCGCTAGGTAAAATGGCGATACTCGACTAGATTACACCTGCTTTATGCTTCAAGAAAGGTGGCCGGACCATTTGTCTTTTAAGAGAATCTTGGAGGAGCCAGCCACTATCGGAATCCGAACCTATACAATTTTTCACAGATGGCTCCAAGATAGACGGGAAGTAGCAGCTGTTCTGTGATAAATTGAATGTAAATATTTCCGTTCGTCTGATTACTGAAGTTTGTACCAAACGAAGGTGATATGCATTGAAGAGGTCCTAACTTGGCTGAGGCATAATGGTATTCTCGATTGATATTGCAATCTATGTATAGGATGGCGTTGGATTGCCACTCTCCTTTTAATAAAATGAGTGAGCAGTTCAACGTCTGCATAGTCTGGGCCCTCGGCCACTCGGACGTCTGGGGGATCTGCAGGGCGGACGAACTACTTAGGCATGTTACGACTCTTCAACTGCAACAGGAAAGAGCAAACTTGGGGAAAAATAATACAGCGCTTAAATTAGAGGTTGAAAGAGGAAGTTGTCTCAGCAAACGAAAGAACTAACATCTAACAGACACTGCCTCACAGAAAGCTGCATGGTTGAGGAGGAGGAATAGACTTAACTTCACTTCCTATGCTCATATGCGGCATTAACACACGGCATAAACATATGGAGGTACATAATGGAGAGCTCCTTGGACCTCAAGAACTGTAAAGTGTGAGATAAATCACGCTATAAGTACCTCTGATTGGTATCTCTAGTGGAACCAAGGGAAGTAAGATCATGTGTTATCAAAATGGACCGTTACCGCTCTAAGCGTGCCTATTTTTTAACTAATCGATTTAAAAAATCGTTTTAATTCATAACTGGAGGTTGGAGTAATTCGAATACTAAAAAAATTCTTTTGTTACTTGATCACGATTAATTTGATTAAAATCTTAATATTTCTATGTCGTAGGCCAGAATCATCACAAAAAACCATAAAAACTAATAATCAACTAAGGATTGCGCTATAAATAAGGATTTCACGATAATCTAAGAATTGGCTATGGGTATCTTATGTGTATACCAATAGCGGGAACCACTATACCAATATTATTAAACATATATGATAGAGAAACCATTACAACCCGATTAATAGACAACAGAAGAGTAATGACAAATTTTAAATGTGATATGCCAACTTTTCATGATCTAAACTATTCGTCTATACGTCAAACCATCCGTACGAATCAAAGTTTCAAACTTGTCAGGGCAAAACAGTTCACCATACTATTCAAATCAACAAAACTGTGCGATAACTAATTTGGGATTTTAAATCAGCGATCGTCACTACACATCGATAAATCAATGATATTTAGTAAGTTGAAGTGATCGCAGCATATAATATGCGATCACTAATTGTAAACTGAAATACTTGGCAAACATTATGTGTTACCCACAAAACCACTTACAAACCAATTTTATACATATGATTTGCTTCATATATTCACTGGATCTATATTCTGTTAACTTACATAGATCACAAGTTTCAACTCACCATTTTATTAAAACACCATTTTTTGAGAAAAACACTCAACTATATATGTTAAACCAAAAAAAACACTAAAATCATTAACTGGAACACGATATAGTTAAAACAATCACGACACCACTCAAAATTTATAATACAGTTTTCACGACTATTACGATCAATGATTGAGGCTGATCTGTGAGAAATTATCGTAACGTTGTAAATAAGAAACTTAATCAATTTAGATCCGTTGCGGTTTTGCGTTATACGATTTGATCGCATAAATATATATTTTAACAATTCCTGGGGTTATCGCAGTGTCAGCGATTACGCACCAAATTCGCATTGTGTGCGCGGTTTAACACACTTTATCGCTTTATAAATTTTCTTGATTGATGAACCAAGGTTATTGCAGGATAAAATTATGTATTTTAAACTTACTATATGAGTGCGGGAAATCACTTTATCCACAAATTGTTTTATAGGCACGTCCCATTGGCGATGTATGTTGATCGCAGAGATGAATTAAATTCGAATAGCATATACAATGCATCATATAGTATATAAGCATATCCACAGCGCAGGTTATTTTTGAGATTCCTCTTAAAAACAACACATCGATTGATTGACAACAAATTATTCATGTACTCGCTTTTATTATCAATCATATAGAACTATTTTAGTTTTGGAGATAAGCCCTTTAATGGAAAAAAGTGTGTGACTAATTTCGTTGGTTATTTCAAAATTCATAACGTTGTTCTTTACCGTTTAGTATCGTTATAAATTTAATTAATTAAATTAGACTTAATATGCGCACCTCTCATAACGACAATCACTGTTCTATGTATGTACATATATAGGAATTTCTATTTAGTCATTTGTAAAAATAATGCGGCAACTCTGATTTTGTAATCTCAATTATATTGACAAAATAATTCCAAATTTAACTTCACAATACTGCGGCAAATTACCGATGAGAAATCGTTTAACGACTATCATTCTTTGATTATATCGTGCCTGCTTCCTCTTGATGTTCCAACATTCAATCATCTGATTTATTATGCTGCCGATTAACAAGGTAGCATTTCTTAGGTGGAAAGCTCGGATCCATTACGATCCATCTTATACAGCACTGCGCAAGTGGAACTCCACAAATTTAACAGAAATGCATTAGTCAAATGGGTGGTTTTCCATTGATGGGTCACAAGTTTCCTCCAACGACTACGCTATAAATTTGAGTTTGGATGGCGCATTTTACGACCTGTAAAGTGTGGTGATATCGCTCGATGAATTCACTTTTGCCATTTGGATTATATGGCTTTTGACAATAATGTTATATAGGATTTCGCCCAGCTCTGAACGTCGCAGTTCATTTAGGCCTAAATAATTCTGCTGGTAACCGATTTTCTACATACACATATAATCGTACCACTGGATGTGATAGGGGTATCCGTTGATATGTCACTAAACTACTTTCCTCCTTACCGAAAACGGGAAACGCTTGTATGTTCGTCTCGGAGCTATTCGAATTTCTCAATTCCCCCTCCAATTCTTGGTCATTCATATGTTATAGATATTTACGATTAATATGCCATCGATATGTCTCGTAAATCTAAATTGCACCAACATGTTTTCCAAGAATACCACCACATTATCCTTTGCTTGATGTAGGAGGCGACTAAACGGTTGGATCGCCGGGCTGATGGCCTGCATCCGTAAAAAAACAATCTGTTTTTAAAGTTAACAAAAAGAAAATCGGATACCGAAAAAAACACGAGATCTCCTCTCCGGGAAGTACCCGGACGCGAGATAGAAAACAAGGAGCGTTTTAGGGTCTGCAGGAGTATCGACTGGAACCAGAGATGGGCGTTTACGTGTCATCTATTATTTTCTATATTGACGTGTCGACAACCCATAGGTAACGTCAACAACGTAGGCAACGTCGATAATGTAGACAATTCCTAGAGTGGTTTTGTCAATTAGTTTTAAACAACAGGGTGACCAAATTTCTTTAGGAACAGTACGTTTTTGGTGATAGTTTTATAGAATGTCGGTCAATGCATTTAAATCTCTTGTCGAAAATAGCGGAATTAAAACTAATCGTGCTCAAATACCATGAATCTACTTCATCGTCATGTTTATCCATTAAAAAATTATTAAATTGACAAAAAAAAACGATATATAGCGTTATATAGAGTGGGGCCCTCTTTATAATGGTGGAACGGTATAGAACAGCTCTCTTATTATTGTGGCAGGATTGTACTATCCACCAAGACATTCTATTAAAAACAAACAATACTCAGAATTCTTCAAATGTCTGGGAAAAAGGTTCATAACAGGTGGTGACTTCAATGCGAAGAATACTCACTGGGGTTCTAGATTAACTACAACTAAAGGAAAAGAATTACTGATTGCCATTAAAGAAATGGATGTGAATCCATTTCAACTGGAAAACCAACATATTGGCCAACTGACCCAGGAAAAATCACTAATCAAACGCCTATTACTCTGCTTACTTGACCACTGCCGTACAATTTCATTACTGATATGAAGATTTAACAGAATCTGTTTTGAATTAATTTGTAAGAAATTAAATTAATTTGTTTTAGCCAAAATCGAGACTTAAACTGAGCTATTTGTTATACTTTCAGTTTGTGTAGGGAAATTTTTCATTTGGACGTTATTCATGTACTGACTTAAACTTAAAATTTGTATGGGTAGTGGTCAATATTGTGGCCCGCCTAGAAAATCGCATCAAACATCATTGACTGGAACGGAAGTTTTATAATTTTGAAGAACATAAGGAGGAATAGCTTGTCAGATTTTTAACTTCTTCGAAATACACTGGCACTATGCAGTTTAGTTAAGTTTCAAAGGATATTAATGTTGGGACATTTTGGTTCAACTCAGCTTCTGTTAAAAAATTTCCCCAAGTTTCGCAATTCAATTGGAAAGTATAAAAAATTTGCATAACGTCAAATATATATACTGTGGTGGGCGAGGAAGTAGAGTGATTGACTTTCGATTCGTGGATCAAGGTTCGGGTCCCGTTAGCGACGGTATCTATTTTAATTTAATTTCTCTTGTATTCAATTTGATTCAACACACAGCTTCTGTTAAACATTTTCATATTTTTCAAGTAGTGGCATGCATACAAGATGGGTATATAGCGATGTTGAAATTAACTAAGAGTCCATTGCCTTTGCTAAAATTTTCTATATTTTCTATTCAAATGATAGATATAAAAGATTTGTGTGGCATAAAATGTATATGTGGCGGTGGTCCTGTAAGCAACATAATATAAAGTCAGTGACTTAGGATTTATGAATCTAAGTTCGATTCTCGGTCGAGCCAAACATTTTTTGATTTAATTTCCCTGTCAAATTCAACTTCAATATTCTCCATGTAAAAGTGGCAAGTATAAAAGATGGGTATGATGTATGATGTTGGGTATAGAGCGTTAATGAAATTGTGCGATGGACAAATAAGCAGACTCCATTGCCGTTGCTAAAATTTTCAATTTTTTTATTCAAATGGCAGCTATAAACGCTAGGAAAATCAATATTTATATGTATGGCGGTAGCTCGGTGGTAAAAGAAGCATTGTGATTTGATATTAATCATGACTAGTTCAAGCCTCAATATATATTTTTAATTTAATTGCAAATTGGTCATTTTTAAATCAAAAAGCTATTTTTTTAAAAATTTAATGAGAAATGTGTGGTTAAATTTTTTTACCTTTAACCGAGGTTCGAACACTGTAAAACAACATTCACGATTCCATCTCCTATGACACCGCTTACTTTACCACCTCACCATTTCCATATGTAGAATTGAGGCTAACTCATCCTTTATATTTGCCAATTGAAGGGAGAAATAAAATAAAATAAATTAAAAATTATTTAATGCCAAACCGAGGCTTGAACTCAAGTTGACAATTCCAAATGCAACGACCAAATGCAAATTTGGTATGCTATACAAATCTTTTATATCTGTCAATTGAATAGAAAATATTGAAAATTTTAGCAACAGGAATGGACTATGCTTATTTGACCATCACCATATACTTGCAGAAATTGAACGTAAATTTCAACAGAAGCTGTGTTGAACCATTTTTACAGCAGAAATTATTTTAAAAAGTATTGGCGCTCACGAGTCTTGAACTCGAGTCCACGATTTCAAGAGCATTGAATCTGTTTACTCGACCATCGGCGTATTAATAATTGGTGCTGAAACAAGGTAGAAATCTTTACATGGCACAACTGATAGAATTCTTTACAAAAAGGTTATAAAATAAAGGTTCATTAAAAATAATTCGGGGAAATTTAACTATGACCGTGCCATAAAATTTAACACACCCCTCTCCATGGTAAAACGAATTCGAGTTCAGGAAGGCTATAAGTGCTACCGAGTTATTAAAAAGACAAATCGTTGAGATAACCATTAACATGTTCGATAAAATATGTGCCAGACTGATGACAAAATTTCCACAAAATTTAGTGGATGTGTATTGTTGGATGACGAAACGTACATGAAATTGGTTTTGAAACACTTCAAGTTAGATACATTTGCAAAAAGATCATTTGACCACCAATTTGCAGTTGTGGAGCACGGTTTTTGTTACATTTTCCATAACGACCTATTTTGCCGTTAATTCTTCAACACGATTCAGCAGTAAAGTTTTGGGCATATAGCTCGTTCACAAGTAATGTTATCTCAAACATCATGTGCGTGATTTTATCCGTAATAACGAAATCTATAGAGGTGATGTGTGCAAAAATTTTAAAAAATCAAAAAATTCAATTTAATCATATGGAAACTTTATTGTTATTTGAAAAAACATGTCTTGCCATTTATTTTTTAAAGATTACTTCTTTCAAATGATGGCCGCAACTGCGATGGTCCTTTCTCTAAGTCCAATTTTTGATGACGCGTTCGAGAATATCGGATGGTAGTTGGCGAATGACACGAGTAACGTTGGCTTCCAATGCCTCAAATCCAGCTGGTTTATTCACATAGACTTTGGAGTTGCGTAGCCGCAAAGAAAAGAGTCTAGAGGTATCACACGATCTAAATAGCCAATTCAACAAACCGAACCGTCAAATTAATTGCTCGCCAACATCATTTTTCAATAAGTACATTGCTTCGCGCGCTATATGGCAAATATCGCCGACTTCTTGTAACCAAATGTCGTTGGGATTCAAACTTATCGATTGTATTCCAAATAGTGGTCTCAACAGGCCGATTATTTAACCAGTTAGAGCTACTTATGTAGCGTGATATATCTCGCACTCTACAGTTTGCGAGATCAGAGAGGCTGTCCATTGAGTACCTACCTATATGTTTATGCCTATACCTATATGTTTAGTGTGTTAAAGCCCGACATGAGCATAGGAAGTGTACTACCGTGTGTTCCTCCTCCTCGTCCATACATATTCTACATAAATCATTTGCTTCTAGACCTAGCCTCCTCGAATGTTCTCCAAATAGGCTGACCTGTGAGTATCACCACGATCGTTTTTAGTTCACGTCTACGTAGGGAGATTAGTGTCTTTGAGCGTTTCAAGTCCAGCTTTGGCCAGACTTGTCTTGCTGCTCTACATGGGAGGGTGTTCGTCCACATTTCGTTCGCTGAGGCTACTGCCTCTTTTTTGAGCGCCTTAATAGGCCTCCCCAGATTTGCCCTTTCCGGTAGCAGTTGGAGAGTTGAACCATGCCTAGCTAATTCGTCCGACCTGCAGTTCCCCATGACGGCCGAGTGGCCGGAGACCCAGACTATCTGGACGTTGAAAGGCTCACTCATCTCATTTAGAGACAAGTGGCAACCCAACGCCACCCTTGATGTCAGAAAAACTGATTCCAGCGACTTGATGGCCCCATAAATTGCGCTATCAATCGAGGATACCACATTATTTCTCAACCATGTCAAGACCTCCTCAATCGTTATCACCTATCTTGGTACAATTTATCACAGAAGACTCCAGTCCCTATTTTACCGTGTAGCTTGGAGCCATCTGTAAAGAACTGTAATGCTTCTGTTTCCGACAACGCCCCGCTCCTCCAAGATCTTCTTGAAGGACACGTAGTTCGGAACCCCTTCTCGAAGCATAATGTTGGTGTAATGTAATCTAGATTCCCCAGTTCCTGCCTTAGCGATCTAATTATCGTCGAGTGTCCTGTCTGAAGACATTTCCACTGCGATACGGCTGATAGTCGGGTGGCCGTATTCGTGGCCGTCTGCTTACCATAAAAATCGACAGGGAGAAGGTGAAACATAATCTCTAAAGCGCGTGTTGGTGTTGTCTTCAGCGTCCCGCTTATAAACATACAGGACGTTCCTTGCACCTTCTCGGTCCCCTTCCTGTATGTTACTTTTTCAAGAGCTGGCCACCACACGCTCGTAGTAAGAGCTATACATAAGTATAGGTTTTACTACGGCAGAGAATATCCAATGTGCCAGCTCCAGCTATAGCTCCAGTACATAGCTATATTAGCCTTATTTACTCTTACTAAGATGTTTGGCTTCCAACTAAGCTTAATGTCCAAGATTATGCCCATAAATCTTGCCTTATCAGCCAAAGCTAGTCCTATGCCGTTTAAGATAGGTGGGTCTACTACGGGGTTTTATATTTCCTGGTAAAGAGTACCGTTAAGTTTTGGACGAGCTGATTGCCAGTCCACATCTGATGTCCCACCTCGTAATAGTTTGGACGGCATTTTGGATTACCTCCTTAACCGTGTTTAAATGCTTCCCAGAGACAGATATCGCTACGTCGTCTGCATAAGCAATCACTCCAATCCCTTCTTTCTCCAGCTCTACCAGCAACCCATTAATTTCTATATTCCAGAAAAGAGGGAATGCGACAATCCCTCCAGAATTGCCTCCGTCTTTACATTGTTAAAAGCGCCCTCAATATCAAGGAACACCATCATATAAAACTCTTGCAAGAATATTGATTTCTCAATCGTACGTACCAGGGCATGTAGAGCTGTGTCCATCCATTTCCCTTCACAGTACGCATGTTGAGACTGTGCCCAGTCACTAGACTTTATTTTTGATCGTATATAAACGTCTATCAGCCTTTGCAAGGTTTTCAACAGAAAAGATGACAGAGCTATTGGTCTTAAGTAGTGAGGACTTGGATAGTCATGTGAGCTTTTTCCCGCTTTCGGAATAAAAATCACCCTGCTTTCTGTCCACCTCCTCGGAATACAGACCTATTGAAATTGATACAATTTCACTTAAAAAAACCTTATTTTATGTTTTGCCGGCCGTCAAGCTAAAATCCGGACGCTAAAATACTGGATGGTATAATTTTTGAAGTTAACGAACGCTCCCCCGTTTTCCAAAATCATGAACGATTTTTTTTTGTCGTCGTTTTTTACTTTTCGGTCGGAAGCTAAATGTCATTTATGTTGTTTCATTTATGATGTGACGACATTCGCCGTCGGTGATTTTTTTTTCATGTGGCATAGTAAACGGAAAATCCGGACGGATTTGCCGTTTTCACATTTGCATGTGGCATCGCCTTTATAGTATTTTCGATAGTGTTTGTTTTCGATAGTATCGAACATTATGACAGTTTCGAAATTGAAATTTGGAGTATGAGTGCGAATCGAAGAATTATGGAGTTAAATTGGGGACGAGGGGATAAGACCTCTTGGCTTTTAGGTAATTTATATCAATCGATCTCAATTGTAGATTATACTATCACTACTAAATTAAATATTCCGGTTCCGGTTACACTTTGGAGCCATGAATGGTGACTCCTTATTGAAAAGCAATTGAAGGGTCGGTGGAATCTCGATTGTATCTCATGCCAAAGCTCGTAGAAAAAGGGAAAATGGAGATATTTGCTGATTGCGGGAGAGCTGCACTATCAACCTGAAAAGGTGTTACAAATTATAAATGTCTGCCGCACACTCCATAATCTATGTAGGAGATACCACGTTCCAATCCTAGAAAAAGAGGTGGTGCGAGATGCGAGAATAAAATATCGCGCAAGAAGCCAGAAGGATAAGAGAACACATAAGAGACAATTTATGTACAACATATAGTTCGTAAATAAATTTGTTTAAGACAAAAGGTACTTATATGATTTCATTTATTCAATTTAAAATAGAAAAATGTATAAGTTATTATATTTCTGAGCATCCAGTTCTCAAATTGATGTTGAATTTTTTAAACAACAATCAAATTTCCTTGCATTCACGCCTTCCAATTCTCCCTTATAGTCCAGCAATTACAGCATTCAACCGCTCCATCACTTTATTTCACTTCTTATTGGTTGATTCCTTAAATTGCAGCGTATTTAAAAAATTCTTTGCAATACCTTCGTTTATTTCCATGAAGCCAATTAAAATATCGAATTGATCACAATAATATCGGCTCGATATCGTTAATCGATCGGGCAGGGTGTGGCACCCGTCAATATGCTAAATATCATAAAATACATTTTGTAACTGTTTCTAATTATTTTCAAATATTATGTTGCCCTTCAATAAAAGGACAACCACAGTAAGTTTTAGCGGGCCTTTCACATTTAGATAGATTCAAGAGGGAATTATTGATGAGTTCAACTGTTTAACGCATTGCAACCGAATATTTGCGAGGGCAAGCGTTTTTGCCTCGATCGCTGAGAATTGAAGAAGGTGAAGAAAAATTAAAATTTCCAATCGATGAGCACACCAAATGAAATATGTGGGTATTTAATTTATTTGATGTATTGATGTGCTTCCATCGATGGTTGAAGCAGAAGAGAGCGATTTATATATTTTTAATTACACAAAAAACGTGTTCATTCTCCCCGCCTTGAACTCTCGCCGAATTCTGCATCCAGTGGTAAAGGACACACCTTTGTGATGGCTCGTTGATAAATACCTGTCCCAGTTTTAACACTCATTTCATAGGAGGAAGAATAGCATCCTTAATAACCACAATTTGGCCAATTGCAATGTTTGGTTGCTGAGATGTCCATTTGCGGCGATGCTGTAGCTCTTGTAAATAATCCTTGAACCATCTAATCGAAAAACGTTGAACCAATTGTTGAAGAAGGTGCCATCGTTTGTTGTATCCAATGAATTCTTGTGTTATGTTGGGTTCAGGAACAGCAGTAAGTGGTCGTCCAATTAGAAAATGACCAGGAGTGAGAATCGTTAAACCGTCTGGAACTGATGTTAATGGTGTCATGGGCCGGGAATTCAAAATTGCTTCCACTTGTTTGCACAGTGTATTGAGTTCTTCGTAAGTGAATGATACTTGGCGGATTTTACAGCAGCATCTTAAAGTCCTCCGAAATGAGGCGACCGTGGTGGAGCGAAAGTCCAATCAATTCCATCTTTCTGGCACATATGCTTGATGTCATTGTGCAAGTCTGAGTCTTGTAAAAGACGGTATAACTGATTTAATTCCGAATTTGCACCTACGAAGTTTGTTCCATTGTCAGAGGCTACCTTCTTGCACAGACCTCTAGTGGCATAAATCGTTTAAATGCACCAAGAAAGGCAGCTGATGACAGGTCTGCAACTAATTCCAAATGGATGGCCTTTGTTGCAAACCAGACGAAAACGCAGAGGTATGTTTTGATTGGTGCTCGTCCACGAATTCGTTGTGTAATGTAGAGTGGGTCGCAAAAATCTATCCCAATACACTGAAATGGTTGTGCTGCGTCGACTTGCTCTTTTGGTAGATTTCCCATTTGCTGACGTATTGAAATTGGTTTGACTCGGCGGCATCGAACACAATCTCGAACTACCTGAATGGCCAATTTTCGTCCACTGATGGGCCAAAAACTGCACACGAACGATGATATTTCATGTGAAAGGAAGTAAGCAAAATTTTGGTAAACGAATGGGAAGGAGGAAGTAGAAGAGGATGTTTTGTAGCGTATGGAAGTGAGGAGAACTGTAATCTGCCACCGACACGAATTAGACCAGTTGTATCCAAAAATAGTGACAAACTTTTCAATTTTTGTGCCGGAATAATAAAATCCTTTTGTTGTAGATCATTTTTTACCTCCGAAAAGCATTCAGCTTGAACAAAATGAATAGTCATTGACAATCCCTCAGCAAAGTCTTTGCTTGCTAGAGGACCAGAGATTATATTAATGTTCTTGTTGCGAATGTTGTGCAAGAATCTGGAAGCATATGCTATCACTCTGGTCAATCTATGATAATTATTAACATATTTCATATTGGCAAAAATACTGTCGTCCTTGGGAGACACAACCACCAGAGTCGTAGATTTTTTGAACTCGCTGTAGTTTGGTTTGACTCGTGGTATCTGTGCAGAAAGCCAAGGAGACTTAGACGATTGTAACATTGATGGTCCAGAGAAGCATAAATTGCATTTCATTAAAGCAGCAGGCATCATTCCACGAGAGACAACATCCGCAGGATTCTGGTTTGATTCAACATGATACCAATGTTGAGGGTTCGTTAGTTCTTGGATATTTGCAACTCTGTTCGCAACAAAGGTTTTCAATGGTGACGGCGATGAATTCAGCCAATGGAGCACAATAGTTGAGTCTGTCCAATAAATGACGTCAGTGATTGGACAATTTACAAGAGCCCAAACTAGTGATACCAATTGAGCTAGTAATAGTGCCGCACATAGTTCCAAGCGTGGCAACGTAGATTTTTGTAGTGGTGCTACCCTAGACTTTAAGCTTAAAAGTTGCACAAGGAATTGTCCCTTCGATTGTCTACATCTAGCGTAGATTGCAGCGCCAAAGGCAGATTCACTGGCATCTGCGAAGCCATGAAGTTCGATGGAACTATCCGGAATAACCTCTCCAAACAGAAATAAAACCACCACAGGAGAAACATGTCCAGGAAGATCGAACAAGCGTGCGAACAAACCTTTTTAATAGAACCTGCCTTCCTCCAAACACGTCCTTTTTACAAAAAACCATATGTTAAATGTACGGTATGAAAATTTTATTTTTTATTTACAAATTTTTTTGTTAATAAATTTGATTTTTTGGCAAATTCTGGTTTTCAACTTTTATTCAATTTCTTACATGTCTAACATATAAAATTAAGGTAAGTCTAGAAATATATATATGTATGTATTATTTATTATTATAAATCTATATTATGTATTAATATGTAATGTCTGTGTGTGTGTGTAAAGATAAATTTTATAAAATATTTATTTTAAATTTATCACAATAAAAAATTTATATAAAATTATTTCATTTATTTATAAGAATATATTATTATATATTTACAATATTTGTTTGCTTTACAATTCATTTAATAAATCCATTCCCCTTTAACCCAACAACATTGTATTTATAACATTCTATATCTACGATATTTATTTAACAAAAAAAAATAAACAAAAAATTTTGGCAGCGCAAAGTGTTTGCAAATTCAATTACATTCAATAGTTTTATATAATATGTAGTTTAAAATTAAAGTCACATTCATCACAACCGTCTTTCTTTCCGTTTACATATTTTATTGATGGCCATATCCATCTCTTCCAATAACATTTTTCTTGCCCAGTACTTTCATCAGCTGTTCCGACATGAAATATGGTTTCTCCTCCGAACTATCATTACGTTCGCAATCTTCAAGGAAACATAAAAATAATGTGTCAACAGCCATTGAGTATACATTAAAGAAAACGGTTGCGATCAAATATGTTCCAATAAAGACCAATACCATTGGTACCATTTTATATTGCACCGTTGGATTCGATTCACTTGAAAAGAATGCGTATGTTAAGTATGCCATCCCGATCGAAATCAGTAGTTTCGATAAAAAGAATAAAAAGTCGGACACTTTGTCTAGGGCAACGACCCGTAATACGTTCCGCATTTGCAGATTAAATGCATCTTTGGCTGATAAACAGAAATTCTTGCCATGAATTGAGCACATGATGTACGCATTTTTGTTTAAGAATTTTAAAAATGACTCCAAACACCAGAAGAAACATTTTAGAATGCACTTAATGGCACGCGTTACTTCGTTATCGTATTGCTTTAATTTTTCATCGATATATTCTAGTACGACCCGAATTATACGACATATCGTGACGATTAGCGAACCAAACGCAATCGTTCCCAAATGATAACGAACTGTGCGGCCCATTCCATTAAATACGGTGAAAAATGGTACGTCCGATTTGTGGAAAGTCCAATACCATGTGGCAAATGTTGATGCTAGTACCATTTCACCAAAGGCCGATATAAAAAATATAATCCAAAAAAATCCAACTATGTTATAGGCATGCATGTACGATACAATGTTAGGATTATCAATTCCTAAAAAGTTACAAGTTGCTTTTTCACACGAACTACCGCCAGCGGCCTTACAATTATCAGCAAACACTCGCGGAGAACATGTTTCATTGTTACCATACCCCAACGCTGGCCCCGTACAAATACAATTTCCATCCAATCCATCTACCTTATACATTGTTTCACCAACGGATGCCAAATACAAGAGAATCGCTACCGAAAATGTAATTCCCACGATTTGTAGAGCCCATGGGAATAATGGGAAAAATACGGACGATGTTATCGAACTTACAGCCCTGTGGAAAAGTTGAAATATATTAAAGAATATTTTTATTAATTTAAGTAATTCATTTTAATGCCGGACTTACTTGCTGCCTTCTTTAATAAGCGCTATCGCAAATATAATTCGTCGTCGCAAAAAAATGATAATCAATACGATTATACCAAGCACAACGGACGATACTATCATAATCCAGAACCATGTATCGGCTTGGCCCAACCACGATTTAACAACCGATACCAAATTTGGTGAGATTGTGGTACTTGTGTCCTTTGGTTGATCCTTTAGCTCATTATATTTCGTTACACTGTAGTAAACACCTAAATAAGTAAAAAATAATTTAGATTAGTAAGTTAGATTTTATTTAAATTCCACCGTCGACTTACTGAAAATTAGTAGAGCTAGTACACCGACTATTGAAAACCAAACCATTGGACCTGCAATCCATCTCATCAAAAATATAAAAAATAAACAAATGAACATGGCGATTACGAGACCCATAAATATTTCAAAATATGAATTACTGATATCGTCAACGATAACTTGGGCCATCTAAAAAATTATTTAAAAAACAATTAATGATTAGCAAATTTTTTAAAAATATTTTGTAAATTATTTAATGCGCATTAGGTTATCGGTTAGTTGTAGTATTAATAGATAGATTACATTAAGCTTCAGCTAAATGCATGCAAATACCAACACTATATATATGTACGTATGTGGCAATTGTGTACTAGTACCAAACAAAGTAAGTGTTTTAATCGATTTTTAATTACAAAACACTATAATGCTTACCATCACCACACACATGGCGAAGAATCGTATCGACTTGTTTTAGTCTAATTTAGCTAATCTCTCGCACCACTTCACGAATACTTGGCCGAATTACTCAAAGTTTTGCTTGGCCCGAGCAATCCCAAAATGCAATAACACAACTTAAAACGGATCTGGGAAAATATCTGAAATCGTACTCCTGTATATATCAAAACCTACTTTTCCCTACCGACTTTACCAAAAATGCAGAGTACACCCTGTATATGCAACATTTTGTATTCGAGCATATCGTAGAACTACTTCCTTCGTCTAATGATTATATATACATATACTTATATCCTAACCAGTGTCGATCGCTTTACCCCATGGTTCGAGGCATACTTCAATAGAGACGTCATCTTGACAGCAACTGCAGCCACCACATTTTTAGTGTAACACATATTTAGATTAGGTATATCGTTCAACCAAATATCAGAAATTATTTGACTTTTGATGGCCTGTTGATACAAAATAGACCTGTTCGACAGTATGTAATATGGCTTGCTAATGATAGCGAGTTAAATGAAAATGAAATTAATTGTAGGAGAAACACAAGTGTGTGCTTAATTTTGTACTGGCTGTATCATGAAAAATGTCGTTCCATTAATTAATAACAAACCAGTATTTCGTGACCCAAGGTACAGTAACGATTTGATGTAATTCAGATAACACTTAATCAACTTTCGATATGGTAGTTTAAAGCTCTAAACTAGGTTCCTTTCAGTAATTATATTTTGCAGACCGAAGTTAACCTAACATGAAACCCGAACGGTTGTTTGGAAAATCATAAACAGAACAAAGGTATTTGATCTTCGGTAATGGAAACCATCACCGAATTGTCCCACGACACACCTCCATTAATATAGATTTAGACTCTCATGATCGGTATGAATTTAACATGCTGAGTTATTGGAGGAAAGTGTTTTCGATTTCTTGTCTCATCTGAAGAATTGGTAAAGGTGCTAAATATGATGACTTTCTGCCAATCCTTATAAAACGTATCCAACGACAAGCATTTCTGTTTGCTCTGTCATCAATTTTTTTTTACGTTACACACGGTTTTGTGAACGAACATTTGTTCCAATAATATGAACATTTAATTTGACATTTGAAATTGTCCTATTTTCATTTTCAGTTAAATTATAGAATCTTTTAGAGCTCTAGTACGAACTGTCTTTTGAATATTCTTCATAGTCTCACCCGAATTAGGTTTTTTCAATGCAGACCTAGTTTTGCGCCACTTCACATAATGTCAGTAACTGATGACAAATTTAGGTATTGTTCATTTTCATTTGTTTTCAACAAAGGATCTTTGCTAAAGCATTGACAATCGAGCAGGTAAAATCCAATGAGAGAATTTTGATCCACCCTTTATTCATTCCGTCTGGAAACTTCTTGATTGATCGCTGTAATCACTTTACGACGAAAATTTTCATCCAGCTCAATAGAATCACATTGACGTCGTTTTTCTATAATTTTCCAATAGATAGCCATGCAGTTAACATACTGCAATTGATCGGCAAGCTACTTAACAGGATTGTCACTATCAATTAATTTTTTCCCACGAATAATTCAATCCACACGTTTATTTACTATGACAATGTTATAATCAATTCGATTGTGTGGAGATCGCCAACAAAATTTATCGAGTTCTGCCAATGTGTTTCGTATCACAAAATATGAATAAAAATTCGAAATGGGAAATTATCGGCAACTTTTAAGAATGGGGACTCATAAATCAGTTTAGTCAAAACTATTTAGAAATAATTTTGTTTGACCCGAATTTTCTGTGGAATTGATCTCGAGACCGTGGCGTGATAAGTAGTTCTCTACCTATTTCATGAATTTCTTTTTGCAATTATATTTCTAATATTCGGGCACATAACGGGTTGAAATTCTTACAAATCTATAGGAACGTTACCGCATCCTATAACTTTCATGGTTTAGAAACTCTGCGCAATCTAATCACTTCAAATAATTTTGTGTGCGATCTATCTTGCATTGCAGATGATATATGCGTGATTAGACTGAATAGCAACGGTGTGAAGGAAATACTTGATTCGCTTTTAAAGTGAGCACGCGAAACCGGATATTTACCCGTGCTAATTACATCCGAAAGTAATATACAAATATTTTAACTTGAAAGTGGGGAAACGAATGAATTTATTTGGTTATGAATGAACTTTTTTAGTGATTTTAGTGGTTCAGAGCTCGGATGTAAATAGCTAGGGTATATATCCGACCTAGCGAACTCACATTTAGAGTTTTCAGCTTCTGTTGGACTACAGATCAATAAGTCCAAAACAAAATACATGATCTCTGGTTAAAGGGACAATGGCACACCTGATTTTAGACGTTTGAGAGAGTGAGGAGTTTCAAATATGTTGGCTCTCTCTCACGATAACAGTGTGGGTGAAGATATTACAGTGTCACTGGTACCAGGCAGTCGTGCTTTATATTCTCTAAGACCCCTACTAAAATCTAAACACCTATCAAGTGCCATGAAGCTGAAACATCAGGTCGTTGTTATGTATGAATGTGAAAGTTGGGCGCTGATGGATGAATACGAGAAATGGCTCCTTACATTTGAGAGAAGAATCAAGCGTGTAATTTAGGGCACAAAACGCGAAGTATATGGTACATACCGAGCTCTGTACAATATTGAGATCAGAGATCTTATGAAGATTCCCGATGTTGTACTTGAAGTAAGATTTCAGCGAGTACACTGGCTCCACCACGTTCTTCTTGCGGATCCGAACCAGGAGAGCCACCAAATGGTAGGCGCACGGGTCGTTGCAGGCAGTGATGGAACCACGGTGTAAAGAACAACTTGGCTTCCTCAAATTGTCTAAGATAGTATGAAACCCAATCTCAGGATTGAAACCGTTGGAGCCAAATTGTTAACTCACTAATGGGACAATAATGGCCCTTAAAAACGTTGTTATTAACAGTTGACTCAATCAAAGTAAGCAATTACTATCCAACCTAACTGTGCGATAGAGATATTCTGACTTTTTTTCTGACGTGTCCTTTAATTTGTTTTAATTTTCAAATATTTCTGGATGATTTCCATCTATGATTTGGAAAGATTAAATCTGAATCCTCAGGGTTCAGTGCTTGGTGTTAAATTTGTTTCTATGTACATACGGGGCTATCTCGGTTTTCAAATACTGTCATAGATTTAGGATTTTGCTAGCGGAGCTTTGCTATGGAATTCTATTCAATTGGATTTTAAGAATCGACAAAAATCTTTAACTCAAATTATTTAAATTGGTTTGCTTGAGAGACAAGACCACGAAGGATATAGGAAATTTCAAATAAGCTTTTTAAAACTGATATCTCCTTTCTTTTGATTACATGTTTATTGAAGTTAGAATCGAATTAAATTCCCAAATTCCCAAAGTATTTATTTCATATCCATTTCAACTTATTCTTAATCCTTCTGAAATTACCTAATTGAAATGTTAGTTAGTTTAAATTTTCAAATTCCAAGACTTTTTTAAATCTCAACTCGAAATACTTTTAATTACTGCAATCTCTTCCTTCTGCATGGAAATTTAGAAATTTTTCAAATACACATCTTTAATTCATCAATGGAGTGCAGAACTCGTTAGCCGATATATCTTCCACAGATATCCAATGCATGGTTATGAATCAGCGGACTTATAGCCGGGCATAAAGTGGCGTGAAATGGGCGTAAAAAGCGTAATATGCAAGTCAATTTTAACATTATTTTAATTTTGAAATTTTACAATTCTGGATTTGAAATTTCAATTCGAGGATATACCGACCCAGATACGTTTTAAATGATTATCTGTACATTACATAGCATGTAGCGATGCGCTATCAACAGGGAATCATGGAAGATATGTGAACCCTGATCAATCACGAATGAAAAAATTCGTTTTGCTATTCGTTTTAATTCGTATTTTCCCGAATTAAAGAATTTTAAGAATTACGATTTTTTCAAATAGCATATTTTGATGAGGTTTAGGCCCGTTGAACATTAAGGCCCGCTGCACACCTAAGCTAAGCTAAGTGAGAATCGTAGTTTATATTAGCTTAGTTTAGCTCGCATAGCTCTCTCCATTGCACATTTGAACTATGTAATTACATAGCTCACAAATACAGATGAATTTATATAATATAAATTAAAAACAGTTTTAAAGGCCATTACTGGCCCCCTACTGAGTCAACAATTTGGCTCCAGCGGTTTCGATCCCGAGCATGGTCTTCATACTGTCTAAGACAATCTGAAGAGGCCAAGTCGTTTTCTACACAGTGGAGCCATCGTCGCCTGCAACGACCTCTGCGCCTACCATATGGTGGCTGTCCTTTCAGAGATCGCTGCACAATTCGTTCCGGATCAGCACGCAGAACGTGCCCGAGCCAGCGTACTCGCTGAGATCTTACTTCATGTACAATATCGGGGATCTTCATCAGATCTCGATATTGTACAGAGCTCGGTAGGTACCATCTATTTCGCGTTTTGGGCCGTAAATCACACGCATGACTCTTCTTTCAAATGTTAGGAGCTATCTCTCGTATTCATCCGTCAGCGCCCAACTTTCACATCCAAACATAACAACGGGCCTCATCAACGCTTGGTATAGCTTCATCTTCACGGCACATGATAGGTGTGTAGATTTTAGCAGTGGCCTTAGAGGATATAAAGCACAACTGCTAGCTGCCAGCCGCACTTTAATATCCTCACCCACACTGTTATCGTGAGTGATAAGAGAACCCAAATATTTGAACCTCCTCACTCCCTCAAACGTGTGGTGGCCACTACTACTCATTGATCTGCAGTCCAACTGAAACTGAAAACTCTACAAGCGGATCAAGTATTTCCTTCACTCCGTTATAATATAACATTCACGAAAATTAAGGTTACTACATATTTCATTTTGTCAAAACTTGGAAAGGAATGGCATTTTTTTCGATAAAGGCAAAAAGAATAATATCTAAGTATATGTGAGCGATATAGCTGACATAGCAAGGCATAGTCAACTGGAGCTAAGTTAGTTTGCATCGCTCATAACAGAAAAACATAGCTCGCATAGATTAGTTAAGGTATGCAACTATCTATTTAAACTATATATATTACAAACACATACACATAGCTCACATCGCATAGCTTAGCTTATCTTAGGTGTGCAACGGGCCTTAAGCTAAGCGATGTGAGCTATGTTCAGCTTTCGATCGTAAATAAAAAGTTTTAATAGATTGTTGCATACTTGAGCTAAGCTATCCGAGCTTGCAATTTTCAACTATACCGCTCACACATACATTAGTATTTTTCTAAATTGTTTATCGTTGTTTGAATTGTGAAACCAAATTTGGCGTATACAATTCATAATTTATTAAGTTTCAATTCGAATTTAGAGTATTTACGAAAATCAAATTATAATTCTAATGTCTCAAATTTTAAAATCTTTTGAAATATTAAATTTCGATATACTTACAGGGTGTCCGAATATTCGTTGAGGTATGGTTGGGTTTCGTAATCAAATTGAAGATGACTTAGTTCTACCACTTTGCACTAGGAGGCCAGTCTTTCAAGTTATAAACGGTTGAACAGAAGCCTTCCGACATAGTATACTGATTTGATGAAACTGTTATAACGGTTTAACCGGTAATAAGAATTTAAAAATATAAAATATATTCATTTGAAAGCTGGTAAAACTTCTTTTCAAGCAAAACTGTTGCCGTATCTGAAAAAATAGTTCATGATATTGAAGAAACACTTTTAGTTTTCAAAAGTTTTCAAAAATAAAAATGTTGCGTTTGGTTCATTTCATCTGTTAAAATCCTTCTATGGCTATAGAAACTTATTTTGGAGGTTTCAGGCAAGCTACTGTCTGTCGTAGTCGTGATAGGAACTATCCAAAAAATGTAAAATTTCATTTTCCTCTAATTCCAATTTACAATTATGATAAATTATAGCTTTTCAGAAAGCTCTAAGATACGGCTATCTCAATATCTGTAAACAGAGAGATTTTAACGAATAAAACGTGAAATCTAAAAGTGAAATCTATTTTTCCAGATTACGCGAGTAGTTATAATTTGTTTGAAGTCGAAATTTTACAAGCTTTCAAATGAACACAATACCTTAAAATTCTAGTTTAACTGTTATAGTAGTGTTTTAAATACTTAGTCGGTAGGTTTATAACTTGAAAGTGCGAAGCGGTAGAACAAGTCCAAATCTTCGTTTTGATCAAGGAACCCAACGGAACTACCCGTGTCAGCGAATATTGGGACATCTTTTTGAAATCAAATTTTATTATTTTTAACTTTTAAAAACTATTTTCACAATTCCGAATTTAAATTTTGAATATCGATTTTTAATTCAAAATTAACTTATTTTTTCGAACTATCGAGTTATTGAAATTTCGATACATAATTTGCCTATGTGACACAACAATTTTGATTCGGTCATCATTACGCCGATCTCAACACCCAATTTACTGTTCATATATAAATCCAATATCTATAATCACTTTGGACTTTACAAATTAGGCCATCACAGCTATATCAGTTCTGACTGACTCAACAAAAATAAATGGAATACACATTTTTTCAAGCCTAAATGCAGATAATTCGAACAGTTAACATATTTATTTGAACTTGACATTCTGTCTGAATCACGCAAGCAATACAAACCGAATTAAATTAACGCTTACATTTGGTCAGAATGGATTCACTAATCAATTTCATTGTTGCGAAAAACAGTGTATAGCTAATTCTAAGTTTTGCCAATAAAATTGATGAATTCAAGCTTTTCTGTCAATGAGTTAACATTTTGGAAACCTTTCGATAAACCATGGTCTTTATTTAAATTTAACAACTCAAGCCAAAGTATTGCATCTTAACAATTAGACGACACGATTAACTATTAGACAATTTAACTCATATTGATCTCTTTTGAGTGATGTTAATTAATTTTAACATATTCCTTGATTATATAAAATTTTTCTAATTTTCTAAAATCCAATGAACTTCTGGAACCTGTAGATTGTTAACAATAATTTTGACAATAACTGGGGCAGGTTAGTATTTCGGCAATTTAGTTTTAATAACGTTCGCAAATTACAATATTAACTGTTAATAATTATAATCTTAACAAAAGTTCTTTACAATAGTCGATAAAGTCTTAACGCTACTTTAAGCCTTTTTCAATTCCAAACAACTCATTTTTATGGCTCTAATATTCTACTTGCGCTTACATAAGTTTACTATTCTAATACGTACTAACATTAATTTAAACAAACTAATATATACTTACACCATTCACCGTAGCAAATATCTTAAAATTATTCATAGCATCAGCAAATTCTTCTAATGATGAACCAATTTTATACAAAGTTTCATTGGACGCGTACATCGGAATGCAATGTTTGGATACTTTAAAAGGATTTTTCAAATTAAATTTAAGTGAAAATTATAAAATTATATTAAAACAAAAAATAGAAAATTAGTTAAATATACAAAGCACAAACTATAATTAATACGACACACTGCATTACGCACATATAGAGCATTACAGAACATAAAACTAACCACTGGGAAAGGTAAAGTTTATAAAAAAAATGTGGAATTTGAACAAGTTAGTCACATGCATTAATAATTACCAACATAATTAACACTTCCCAAAAGTGCTACTAAGCGCAATAAACATTTTCACTATAATTTATGTATGTTTGTATGTACATTTTTAAATAAAAATGTTTCCTTTACCTTTTGAGCTTCATCGATCGGGACTAAGTGCACTAAAATATTCCCAACAAATCGTGTACGTTTCGGTGTTGGCCATATTTCGTTTTATAATTTCTTGTCCAATTTCACGTTTCTCTTTACATTTCTCTGATGATGGATCCCTTCAAATAACTAAAGCTTGCATTTTGATTATTTGCAATGAGTGAATTCGTCGGTTTAATTAAATTTTGTTCGGTCGTGTCACGCGGAAAACGTTTTTTAATGATTGAATCAGGTATGAATGGACAAACATCAGGCAGCAAATCGTATAAGCACCTTTTGAGGACTAAACAAAGCACAAATTTTTTTTTTTTTGATACATATATTAGAGACAGGTACAAACACAAAAAATAAACAAATACACAATAATTAGTAGGATTTATCAACTTACATGAATCACTTTTTAAGTAATATTGTATACATTTTGGCGGTTTGGCTTTAATTAAATCTTTAGCATTCTCTATTGTTATAATTTCAGTTTCCTTGTTAACACTATCAACACAAATTAATTTTTTTCGTAATGTTGTCACATCCCCCTCAAACGTATTAAACAGAAATTCTTCAACAGGACATTTCTCTACACAAACTTGCGGTGTTTTACATCCAACTATCGGTGTGGATACATCAGCACATTTGGATAAATCGAAAAATATCAAATATGGACGGTCAATTACGGTTTGATCTAAACCACATTTTAATCCGTTCGAATCGGTTGGGACGAGCAATCGATTTAAGTCACCATTTTTGAAAGCATACCAACTAATTACACCCCATCCCACGATGAATGCAATAAATAGTAGCAAACATATCACATCGGTGCACGATCTATCTTTGAGTGGTCCTTTAAAGGTCGGATCAAATCTTAGTGCTTCACCTGAAAAACACAAAACAAAAAAATTATAATTATCTCGATATACATTGAGATTTATTGTAGATCTTTGTATTACCATATTGACGATTATTTCTGGAACGTAATCGACGTTGTGATTTAGATGGTGAAAATGATTCTAATGGTAAATTTTCCGTTAGTTGTTGGGCTTCTGATAACTCAGAAATTTTGACTAATTTTGAATTTTTCATTTTAAATCAACCCCAATGAAAATTTTGAATTTCTGATACCAAATATTCTATAATTTCTAGAATCAAATGCAATTCGGTTAAAAAAAACAATAAACCTGTCAAAACTAATATCGATGAAAATCTAGTAAGTGTGTGTGCCAAACGAAGTAAAAAGCGCATAAAAAGTTAAACAGTTAAAAAAAACAAATTTTATTCACCACAAAAATTTTAACTGGTCTCGGATCAGTTAAAATTTTTGATTTGGTTACATCCACGCCAACTTGTAAATATTTTGTACGCGATAAAATGCAAGTTTTTTTTGGTACTTTGACAGAACCTCTATTAAATGTATGTCTAATTTACGGCAAATATTTTATAAAACCTTTGCTCATTTTAATGTTTATAAGATTTCAACTTTATTTTAATTCAAAAATCTGATATTAAACTGAAATTATAAAATCATGAAATTGAGCTAACAGCAAAAATTGTTAAACGTCATAAATTTTAACTGGTTCCAATTGGCACAGCAAACCAGTTAAAAAGTGAGGAAATTTTTTTTATTTTCACCACAGTTAAAAAATTTAACTTTTTAACTTTTTAACTTCGATTGGCACACACACGCTCTAAAACGTTTATCCACCAAAGTCATAATCAATCAGCTGCGACATTTATGAAAAATTTTCTTTCAAAATATATTTCAATTGTGAACAAGTGTATTTCACAGTTTTTTTAGACCATTTGAAAATCCCTCACATTTCCATAAAAATTAAATAACTATGAGGAAATTTAAAGTCAAATTTTCAAATTGTATCTGCAGTTAAGTTTCCGTCGCAAAGAATCGTCATAGCAAATTACCTTACTAAAGCTAAATGATTAAGAGAAAGCGGACTATTATCTTCCTGAGTCATCTCTTACCATATTCCAGATAAGTTCATCGATATTTCGCATTACAGTCTGAACTAGCAAGTTTTCGCGTTATTTCACCAATCGGTATTTTCCCATCGAATTAAAAAACAGACAAAATCAAACCTCCCGGGCGTAAAAAGACAGTTTGTTGAACCATACGAACTATCGTCCAAGCCTAGCTTGGTGAGTCTCAAATTATAACGCGAGCCATTACCAGGGCTTTTGATCGTTTATGGTACATAGTTTGATTATGGAAATTAGACTGCATATTTCGCTGATTTCATGAATTGAAAATTTTGATTTCGGTCGTAAAATTCTGTCTGGTTCTGAGGCCAGTATTAAATAAAGAAATTTCTAACACATTTGTACCAAAACTCATTTTAATATCCCTTGTTCATCCAATATATATAATTTTTTTCTTTGTTTTGTTTCTTGAATAACATCCTTTCCTTACGCCATTAACAGTCAAATGTAGTTGGCACCATGTACGCAACAGCCGTAGTTTTGATTTAATTGGTAAATTTTATAGTTCCATAGTCGTTACTGGCATGAACAATGATTTGGTTCATGAATTCGGCTCAGAAGGTGATAGATAGGCCGATCGAAATGAAGGCTCCCTTTTGCATCCAGCTTCTATTGGGATTAAAATTCGATACTTTCCGATCCAAACGTCACACCATTGAACGCTATATTATTTGTTCGGTATAATAGGAATGATATGCCGAAATTATAATTTATAGAATTTTCGATTGATAGTTCAAAATTTGAAAAATACTTTCTCTAAATTTGTGAAATGAATTTCGCATATAGCAAAAACTGGACAAACGTTCTAAAACTGAAAAACATCCACAATAAATTGGTCGAATTATAAAATTTAATTAAGAAATCTTAAAATAACTTAGTGAATTGATAAATCTCAAGAATTGTTAGCTTTTCAAAACAGAGTTAAAATCCAGAATTATAAACGTCATACTCGTATATCATATTAGATTTTGCATTTTTTTTTTTTTTATGTTTTATTCTCTACTTGTTATGGGGCTCAAGGCTCTCTCTGCTCTATCGCAGTTAGCTTATTTGCGTCCTTGCCTTACGCCGTTGCCAGCCAAATCGAGCACGCACGGCTACAGGTCCGATTTGTTTAACCATCTACATCTTGTATAGCTCCATGCCAGCCTGCACTGACATGAATGATGGCTATAGGCCCATGGATTCTGCACTCTCAACGGAGGGTCTTAGATGTGTTCATCATCATCCCGATCGAAATATCCGAATTTGGAGATGTTAAAAATAATATTTTTTTTTAAACCTGTGATCTACAAATCTCAACTCGTCTGAATAGTAACGGTTCGTACGTATACGGTTCATCTTCGATCGATTGAATCAATAAAATTAAAATAATTATTATATTTGAAACCGAATTTTTAAAATTCTGGATTTTATTTATTTAATTTTTCTTTTAATTTGGAATTATCAAATTGACGAGAATTAGATCGTTTATTCTGCTTTGAAAAATATTGTAAGTATTAAATATTCAACGCGCAGAATACATTTTTTAAAACGTGGAAATTTGGGTATTGTTTCGGATTTTTTATTTAAATTATTGGAGGCTGGCTTAAAAATTCACGAAAATTTGTAAAATCATCGAAATTTAGTTATATAGTTATTATAATTTGAGTGATATTCCGAAATTGATATTTGAGCTCTCCAGTAAAACGAGTCCTGAGGGCATACTATGATCAGGCTTTAGATCCGAATCTAGGACGACTAATTCATCGGAACAACTTGGAATGTAATAATATAAGTTCAAAAACTCGTTGTTTTCTGCAGAATGTGTGGTTGTGGAATTGACCTACAAGACTTTCGTTGGCTAAGGACTGAACTCTAATTCTATTCAATGCCTTTAGTATGGTTATTTTCCAATCGATTCCCGTCAGGTTTGCTGTGTGTTCTTCACGCATACTCTAGGACATTTAATAAGTAACTCCTTAGGGTTATGGAACAAAACAAAAAAGTTCGGCATGGGAAAAGCGTTGTATGAAATCTTAGTCGAGACAGATATTCATTCTTCTATAAAATTTCTAAATATGTCCCTATACCGTTCACCATTGACAGTAACATTCTGACCATCGTCGTTTTTGAAGACATATGCACCAATGACTCCGCCAGCTCATAAAGCGCACCAAACAGTAATATCCTGTGGATAAAATGCTGTTTCGCAAAAGCTCGTGGATTATCCTCACTCCAAATGTGACAATTCTGCTTATTTAGTAAAGTATTCAGTAAGTATTAAAAATAGGCTTCATCGAAGAACAAAATTTTGAATGGAAATTCAACATCAATATCAATTTGTGCTACAGCCCATCCGCCGAATTGGTGGCGCATACGATGTTCGTGTGGCTTTAATTCCTGCACAAGTTGAATCTTGAAATCTTTCAAGCCAAGATAAGGTGGAAGGACACAACCCCAGTTGCTGAGAACGGCGGCGAATTGATTAATTTGGATCTTATTCAATGCTTTCCTGTACAGCGGCTACAGCTTCTTCAGTGCGCACTGTTCGGTGTCTGACAAGATGCACATTATCATTAAGAGTAAACGTGGTCCGAAAACAATCTATTGTTATTCGAATTAGCCGCTCTGAAGGACGATTATGTACGCTATAAAATGGACGAAGTGCACGATAAATTTGATAAAATTATTTTGATAAAAAATTTCAACAATTTGCAAGCGATGCTCTGATGTAAGTCTATCCATAATGAAATGTCAAACCAAACTAAACAAAAAGCAACTAACAGCTGTTATATGGGTTGTCAAATAAAGCAGTGTTGCCTACTCAAAGTTGTGAACATCTAAAAAAAACACCCTTTATTACACAACGCTTTATTTTATTGGCTGTTTCTACAGGAACTTGAAAATACCTTGTTTTATCACAAAACTGTACCATTTCTCTAACGACTGTACTCTTTCTGTTCTCCTGATTTAAATTTTTGTTATCTACTTGATTTTTAATATTTTATTTTCCTAAGTGGGTTTTATTGAAAAAAATACAAAATACTGAATATCTCAAACTGAAAGATGCTGTTCTCAAATTACAGTTTTCATTCAAATTTGTATATACAGTTTTGATCGATTTGTGATGACGGAAAACACTACTTCAACGTTTCAACGTCAATTAACAATTTTCAATCAGCGTGTAAGAGAAATTAACGTACTATAACTGTTCTTAAAGAACAAAATCATAGATCATTTCAGCCGGGTGCAAATTATTCAGTCATTGATAACTTAAACCGAGCCCGATTAGATAAAATTTCTCCCCCTAAGTGATTTTACGATCAATTTTATAAAATACTAAATGTCAAATAGATTAAATGTCATCTATATACAGGGAAGATATTCACGCGAGTAGAAACAGTTTAAAGTTTTAGCTGAATCCAGAAATATTCTATTTTCTGCCATATCCAATTAAATTCGCTTCGAGGCCCCAACATTTCCGAAGAATTTACTTAAAAGTTCAGCTAAATCCAAAAAATTCAAGTTTTTTAGTTTTCTGAGTCAGTAAATGGAAATTGCTTCAAATAACACAATTTCTCTGAATTTCTAGACTCTCCAAATATCCAATGGAATTAATTAAAAGGCATAATAAATCTAAGTAGTTCTAAAAGCTTTTTGCGACATATTTTCTCTGCAGAATATTTTTCTATTTTTCCAGATTTAAATATTCAAGAATCAGCCGGTCAAAAGTTGTGTGCTATTTTTGAAAGTTGTTTAAAAATAGGCAGCGAAGGACATTATTATTGAGAGGTACAAATTGTTCCAAATGACAGTCCTTCCTGAAACCGAGCGCAGCCATACATTATCGAATAAAACGGCTGTTTGTTATTTAATTCTACGCCGTGCAATTTGTAATAATCTGTTCAGCCAATAGTCGCCTTGATTCACAATAGTCATAATCATCGAGAATTATTTGGCACCGGAAAAACGAAGCACAGCGAAAATTAATTGACAGAACAAATTGATACCGAAACCAAATTTGAAACCGTGAAATAAAAATAGGGAATATATTCGATTTGGTAATCTTTATAAATTGAACATTTGTCGTAATATCAATAGATAATGCTGAGATACTGTGAGTAACCCACGTTACTTAGAAGAACCAAATTTCTTTGTTGAAAAAAACAATATTTTTTCGTAAAATTTTCAAAAAGTTTCGATATAACAGAAAGAATGCCTGTAGTTTTGTCGCATCTAGAGCCGCATTTAATAATCGGATTAATGAACGAGAATTTCCATAAGGTATTCACTAAAAAGACTTTTATTAAATGGAATAGCGATTGGCCTTGCAATTCCGTTGACAGTTATGTAGTTTTAAAATAACAGGAGGGGTAAAATCCGAACCAGCACTCTGATTAATAGCCAGTGTTAAGAGTTTCAGTCAGCAAATACCAAACTGTGGCTGTTTCCCAGTCAGGATTGGAATTGGTATAAAATATCTCACCCCACTCGACTTCTGAGAAATACATAAATAATAATGAAGTTTTAAACGAACTAAATAATTTAAGTGATCCATCAGACATATTTCTCATCCCAGGTGATTTCAATTTTCATAGACTTCATCCCAATAAATATCACCGACTTCATCTTAATTCTAATTTGAATTAAATTAACAAACACCTTGACCTTATCCTTTCTAATGATCCGGGTATTTTTGATGTAACTGATTCAATGATTTCATTCGTAAGAAATGACAACCACCACAAAGCAATGGACATTTCATCGAGCATAGCTGAAATCTTGCCATGCTTACCAATCACTAACGTGGAAACTCGCTTCAACTTATGTAGAAAGCTAAAGTAACTGAGTCGAAGAACAGTTTCAATAACACCATCTGGCAGAACAAATCTTATTCTTCTGTCCAAAATATTGAAAGTGAATCCTTCATGACTGTACTCTTATCAACTTGAAAAATATGAAGAACAAAGCACACAAAAAAATGAAAACAACGATACTGCAGGAGATAACTGAAGATCATTCCAGAAGATCGACGTCTTGTATGACGAGTATTTTAAAATAAAAAAATATATCGTGACATTACAAGATAACATCAATAAGGATCCTAAGTACTTCTGGAACATTTTTAACCCTAAACGCCAGACCAAAGGCTATCCTGCCTCCATGTACAATGAACAATCATGTGACCAACTCTGTATCGTTAATATGTTTGCCGAATTTTTTCAATCAGTGTATCAAACCAACACCTCAACGTCAACTAACGAATTAAGTATCCAATCTAGTTTTGATATACATAAGTTTCCTATACTCATTGGAAAACCACCAATATTACACCGATCTTTAAAGCTGTCAAATTTCGATCTTTAAAATTTCGGGAAATTTGAAAATAAAAGAGAGCTGACATTTTGTGCTACAGGGGAATTTCATCGTTGTCGTCAATTCCTAAACTATTTGAATTGGTTATTTGCAACTTATTTATGCCGATTATTCCACGTCATTGGAAGATCTACGACGACTAATCTGACTGAGTTCACTAGCAAAACAATTAAAGCCATCGAACAACACCTGCAAGTCGATACTGTATGTACTGATTTCAGCAAAGTTTTTGACTCGATCGATCATGTAAAAGTAATTCAAAACTTGTTGAAGTTTGGATTTTCCAATGTATTTGAGAAATGAATTTCATCGTATCTTAACGGTAGACAATATTATATCGAAATTGGTGGTGTAAGATCTAGACCAATTATTGCACATTCTGGAGTTCCACTGGGCTCTCATCGTGAACCATGGATTATCATCGTTTTCATGAATGATATAACGAATGTTATCTAAAACTCTGGTGATATATGCTGACGATATGAAAATATTCAAAGTAATCAGAAGCAATGAAGATGCATCTGCACTGCAATAAGTTTTAGACCGAGTAACTAGCTGGTGTGAATCTAATCGATTACGACTAAATATAAATAAGTACAAAAATCTTTGGTAAACAGATGAAATTCGAGATTTGGGGGTTACATTTGCAGACAACTAAACATTTAATAAGCACATCCACATAATAACCGCCAAAGCAAACCCTATATTGGGACTTATAAAGCGGTGGTTATGTGAGTTAACGGACATTAAATGTCTATTCAATCTCTATTTTGCCTATATCAGATCCCAAATTGAATTCGCTGTTCAAGTATGGTTTCCGTATCACCAAATTCATAACAGTCGCTTCGAAAACATTAAAAAAAAGTAGTTGTTATACATCAATTGCACAACATCGCACAGTGTATGGTGAGAATGAACCTGTAATTCCATAAATTACCATTAAATAATCCAAAATTCAAAATAAAATTTCGGGAAATTTGGAAATAAGTTTAAAATTTTCTTTAATTCAGAATTCTTTAGTAATTAATAATTATATATGGGAACTTTTCAATTAGTGGTAATTTTAGTCTCTGGCATTCGAAACATCAAAAGTTAACCTCAAGTTAATTCTTTTTCGAAATATTTAACGCCGCAGAAGGAGAAGCCTAATCTCAAATTAAAATAACATAGCTGATCGCGATAATTATGTATAATTTCGTGCTTTTAGTTTTTTTTGGTCGAATATCAAAGAGATACAATTTTTCTACCATATTCTTTCTGGCAGAATTCCTAATGTTAAACATTTTACTGCACAATTTCATTGTCGAAATTCAAAACTTTAAAAATCGTGTACTCGCACTGCAATTTTAAAAAACTTGGTCAACTGGAAATATGTTTACAAAAATGAAAAATATTGGTAAGTTAATTTGCAGGCTTCAATAAACTCTTCATTTGAATATACTAGTAGATTTGACAGTTCAGTCAAATTTGAGTTAATTTCTAAATAATTTTATAACATTTCACGATGTGTTTTTGGAATTACAGAAGCAAGAGTAAAATTCCAGACCCATTACAGTAGCTTCACAAACATTGAACTATTGAACCATTGATCAATGCTCCAATTAATTCCCACTAATACAGCAAGAACACTTAAAATAGAATTTAATTGAATTTTGCTTAATACAAGTTATGTTGTCAAAAGATCACTATATTTAATTAACGTTAAACATTTGTACATTAATAACTTATGTGATATTAAAATAACCAAACACTGTATAAAACTATATGTTAAGAGTTTAAAGTGCTTCAACAAATAAATGAATATGAAAACTTGTCATTTAAAGTTCCACAATTCGTCTTAACGACAGTTACCAATTTACATCATGCAAACTTTAAATCATGTACCATCCCAACTGGATGTAACAATCAATTCGATTGTTGGTATAAACAATCTGGAACACATATTCCACATTTTATAAACATAGCTTAAGTCTTTTTGTTCGTCACCAAAAACATTTTATACCAATCACGAAAAACTGTCTAGTTACTCATCGTCGTCTGAACGATTGCAATATAACTATAGACCTGGAGATCAAAGAACGTTCCACAATTTTCATCCAGCCCAAAACTTCCCATTACCCACGTACATATGATCTACAATTGAGATCTATACATGTTAAAAGGAAATAACGTATAATTAGGACTTACTTAGTGCTGGGAAAATCTTTGGTTCATCTTATTTTTGGGTTCTAGTCTGCATCCAGATTACTTAATATTTATATACGATAAAAGGATCTATCATGAATACTAATATGTTCCCAGGCACCACATTAGACTTTGCTTGTAGTAGGAGCCGAACACGGTTGGATCGGAGAGCTGACGACCCGCAACCGCAAAAAAATAACCTGTTTATATAAAGTTAACAAAAAGAAAAATGGATATCGCAAAAAAAACACCGGACTCCCGCTCAAGTACCCGGACACGAGACCGTTGGAGGGCCTAATCATGTGCATGAAGGAGTATCGGCTGGAACTCAGATCATGTGTCCCAGGGCTATATATGTTGCTCTACAGTGGAGATGACCGTGGAAATCTTGGAGCTGAATTTCTTCTTGGGCCGCAGGTAAAGAACACTGTCTTGGATTTTCAAGCAGTCAATAACCGATTGTGTAAACTTCGCTTGCGCATGAAGTTAGCCAACCTGTCGATAATTTGTGTACACACGCCCACAGAATGGCTGACTTCTGTGGGCGTGTGTACACAAATTATCGAAAGGTTGGCTAACTTCATGCGCAAGCGAAGTTTACACAATCGGTTATTGACTTCTTGAAAATCCAAGACAGCGTTCTTTACCTGCGGCCCCAAGATAAAGATTCATTTTACAATGACTTGGACGATCTGATGGGATCAATACTCGAACATGTTAGAATGGTAACTGAGGGCTTTAATGCTAGAGCTGGCAGAAATCTGACTTGTGTGATAACATAGGTCCGCACTCCCGACAAGAAACTGCGACCGATAATGGTGAGAGAATGATGTACTTTTCAATTGTGTTCTTTCCGATATTTCACGATCTAAGGCACGTTCTTCCCTCACAAACAGATACATCTAGAGACATGGACACATCCTCACCGAACTTCCCGCAGACAAATTGACCATGTGTTAGTTTCTAAAGGGAAGGCTCGGGTTGTGCAGGATGTGATAACGTTTCGACTTTGAAGGTCAGATATATGAAGATTAAAAGAAACGATATCAGAACCTTGTATTAGCGACAACGTTGAGGAAGCTAATTACCAGTCTGATCTCTGTTTGGGAGGTACTGAAAACTTCGGTTGTCAATAGTGCTCAACAGAATTTAAGTATAGTGAGTCAGACCCAAGAATGATTGGTTTGATGATGAGTGTCATGCAGCCGAGCAACAAATTATAGTGAAATGCAAGAAAGTCTGACAATTGTGAGGAAAAACAAGGCTGCTTTTGCTAGGAGGGCAGCTAAGCGGATTTGTAGATGGAAAAGCGAGAATAGTGGAAGGCCGAGGTTCTGAAAGTACAACAACTCAGCAATGAGCGTAGTTCGCATAATTTCTTTAAAGGAATTACTGGATTGCACCAAACTTCCAGACCTGCGTCAACCGCCATTCGGGACCGGGATGGAAAGCTCTGTGTCAACATCGAGGCAGTACTTGACGCATGGAGTGGACACTTTACCGACCTGCTTTGTGTTAATCATGCGTCACAGACCATTGTTGAGCCAGCTCTAATACAGACTGCGGAGATTTGCACTAACGATCCATCCCATGAGGAATTCACTAAGGCCATTCAGAGATTGAAATAAAATCGCTTACCTGGAGTGGACTGCAATAATTCGGAGCTCTTGATATTTGGAGGGGATACTTTGTGGAACTGTCTTTTCGACCTTATTCGATTAGTATGGCGAACCGAAGTTATACCTGATGAGTGGTAAGTAGTTGCGATAGGCCCCATCTATACAAGATGGGAGACCGATTGAAGTGAAAGAATCATCGTGGTATAGCTCTCCTTTGCACATCATACAAGTTACTGTCCTACATTATATTAGATATAATCACCCATCTTGCGGACAGCATGGTTGGTGACAATCAACTAGGATTTCGTCCGAATCGATCAGTCATTGATCAAGTCATTCCGCTGCATATGATTCTATCTAAATATTATGAGACATCCATCTCCGTACATCAGGTGTTACTGGATTTCCAGCAGTCCTATGACTCGATCAACCGAAACAGTTTGCAGAACTAAATGCGTGATGCCCGCGTTCATTTTCGGCCAAAAATTCCTACTATAAATTAATTTACGTGATGCTGGTATATTTGAATGAGATAGACCATGCAGAACAACGAATACTTTATGTCTATAAGGTGCCGGAACAAATGATCAATTTACACCTGTTGATGTTTCGCAATAAATTTTAAGCTAGATTTTTAAGATCTAGGTTGACGGAGTCTATTGTTGAAGCGAGATCACTAGTCCGTGATAATGTGTCAGCATGTTTTGAGAACCTTCTATATTTTGAAAGTTCAGCGTGAACTGAGCAATATATAGTCAAAATGTCTGCCGTGGACTGTTTTTGCTCAGGAAAACTATTACTTTGATTATAGGCTTGTGATCCGTATAGAATTAAATTGTCTACCTCCTAGGAAGTTTTTGATGGATAAATAGATAGCGAGGAGTTCCCTGTCAAAGGCTGAGTATTTTATCTCCGTTACTGAAAGCTTTCGAGAGAAAAATCCCAAACGTTGCCAACAATCTGCATTCCATTGCTGTAGGACTGCCCCTATTGCACTACCAGACGCCTCAGTGGAGATGCTATAGCGTGATTCGCCATTGGGATAGGCCAATAATGTTGAATTGGCAAGTGCTCTTTTAATTTGGATGAATGACTCGTTGCCTTCGTCGGGCCAAGAAAAACATTTTTTGTTCTTGGCCATTTTGTTTAATGCGGCCTAATGAGCATAAATTGAAGACAGTGATTTGGCTAGCTTTGGAATGAATCGATGGTAGTAATTGACCATTCCAACCAATCGCTGGATTTGTTTGATTGAAGTTGGCGGGTGGAACATTTTCGATAGCTTCAACTCGCCGTAGCGAGGGTGTTTTTGAATCATTCACGCATTTTGAAAGTTGGATATTCACTCCAAACTCGACGAGGCATTCAAGCATCATAAGCATCATCTTTAATTGCCACCAGTATATCATCAATGTAGACGAATATACAATTTAATCCGTTGACAACTTCATTCATGAAGCGTTTTGGGCAGAGTTTCGAAAACCAAAGGGCATTCGTGTGAATTTGAATAACCCAAAGGGGGTAGTTATTGTCGTTTCACACACATCATTAACATCAGCTAGGTCAATTGGTCCGCTAAAGTTGCACCATATACACCAAAAATCATTATCACCTTCGAAAATAATGCTGGAAAATTGATACATTTGTTTGTAAGTGATCTGTTACCTTCATAGCTAAGAAGTTTGTATCGTCTGCAGCAGATAAAAATTCCAACCAACATGACTGATTCACTAATGCAATATTCTTGATCGTCCATTTCAATGTTAGATGCAGCCATATTCATTCACATTCACAACCATGACAAATTTATTCATTCACAATAGTGACAATTAAACAATAAATGCAAAGGTCACTTAGAAGTACGAAGAATTTCAGAAAAATCGTTCCGTTTATATTTAGAGTTAAAATTTTTTGTTTCTTGCAAAGGTGCCATTATAGTCGAGAATGATATAACATAAATTATCCGACTTGTGTGACTAATGGATAATAATGTCTTCGAAATATCGAGTTTCGTCATAATCCGTCATATTACACAACGTTAAGTGCACTTGTTTTAGCGTACATTGTTTAGTGCACATCTAGTGTAGTGCAGTTCACATTAGTGACTAAGGTTTGGTACATTTATTCACATAGATTAATTTTAAAAGAAAAGTCTTTAAGCATATACACGCGATTATTTTTCAAACTGTATAAGTAACATCGCAAAGACGTGTAAGAAACCAGTTAGGTTTGAAACTAATGTTATTTTCTCAGAACTTATTATAATTTTAAAGTATATATACTAAAGAAGGTAAAACTGAATACCACTAAACAAATAGATACTAAAAGATAACAAAACTATATATACAGTAATTAATAAATATAAAACAACAATTGATTGGTATTCATAAATGATTAAAATTCTCAGAATCACTAGAAATGCTCAACTTGAATTCAAACAAAGACGAAATTATACATAAATATACAAATCAGCTGACAATGAAGGTATTTTTACAACAATAACAATAATGCTACCGATGTACGTACGAGTATATGTAAAAGATAAATACATATATTAAATAAATTTATCACAAAACACAATTTCACAACAATGACACGAATGAATAGTTTAGTTTTTTGAACTCATCACGATGATCATTTACGATCAAATTGACAATTATTAATATTTTTTTTAAAATTATGTATGTCTATACTCTTATTCTATATATGCATCAACAATTATTTCGAGACACTTGTGTTATTTACATAATTAAAACTCTGATATAGATTATACTCATCTAAGGTTGAACGACAACTGAATTATACATTGAATATTTTGCAAAGATATACTAAATAGAGTACAGGGTTGTAACGTTGTAACGGAAGTATCGCGAACGACATTGATATTCGTTAAGACCGAAAAACATAAAGGTTCAACACAATTATCGTGTTTAATACCTACACTGTATATAAGTATGTGTCACACATATGATTTACAACTAAATTATGAATTGAACACGTACTTGAAATTTCACTTTCGATTGGTATACTAATTAAATTATGAACTTTGATACTGAATTTGTTAATATTGATGTATAAACATAAAGAAAATATTCAAGAGTAATAAATTTAGTAGAATAAAATGTCATTCATAATTTTAAAATGATTTATTTATACTGATTGTATGGCTAGTCTTGCAAAACGAGAAATATATATATATATATATTTAATATATTTATCCTTTTTGCTCTGTAGAAATAACGAAAAAACAAAACAATCAAATTGTATGTGTGTATATGTATTAATTTTTCTATAAACAATAGTAAAGCAATATAAATCATGAATGGATCAAAAATATAAAAAACAAAAAATTACAATATCATTGTTGTTTTTGTAAACATCTGGTTTGATCAATTTTCGTCAACCTATTTTCTAAAAATTTGTTTCGAGTAGATAACAATGATCCATGTGCATCTGATCGTTCAATTGTAATTAAGTATTGTGTAACGAGTATGATCTATTTTGCAGGGTTATTAATATAATTATGCATAAGAAGATATTTTTTTCAATTTATTTTAGATAATTAAAACTGGCTCAAACCAATTATGTTTTTGTTGATTATTAATATTTTCAATTTTACTAAAAAAAATAATTTTGTTTCACTTTTTCATCAAAACCTATAACATCCATGTCATACGAAACGTACATAGAGGACAGAATAATAGTACATTTCCAAAGGTGTAATAGTGTTGCGACCTATCTATTGGCATTAATACACATGTTGACATGTACGTTTTGTTTTGTTGTATACTATATGTCATTTAAACTTTCCTCACAGCCATAACCAATAACATAATCGTACATTCTTCTGGTTTATGTAAAATATTAGACACGACGCAACACTTATACGAACCTATTAAAATGTACTATTATTCTTTCCTTTAAATAGGTTTAGCACGGCTTGCATAACATTGTTGTTGGTTTTGCATGTAATAAAAACACCAATACTACTATATGTTGTTAGCTATTGTTTTCACATACAACGTCCAAATGCCCGTTATTTTGAAATCGCTTAAGAGTCAACCATATAAAAAATATGAACATAAAAAAAATAAGAATTTTATCGATACCAATTGTTTTTGTTTTTTTTTGACATTCAAACCATAGAAACATAATAATTCTTATGTGGCAGCGTCTGTTTTGTTTACATTTTTTATTATTGCATAACTATTCATTCTTTGTGTATCACATGAGTATTTCGAATAAAACATTAATTTTTCAATTAAATCAGTTTAGATTTCAAATTAAACGTGTGTTAACTATATATATATATATTGTTAATTATGTCCTATAATTTCCTTAAAATCAAATTTTAATAAATAATTTCTTAAACTATGATGAAATCTAATCAAATTGTAACAGCAGAACAATAAAATTTCCAATATTTTATTTATTATCACACTTAATAAAAATTATTGATACAATTTTAAAAAATTATTTATATTTGATTAACAATTAAATAGAAATATAATTAAATATATACATATGTATGAAAAAAATAATCATAAGATAGAAATATTAAAATGGCTACCACCGCATGAAAATATTATTCCCTTTTGTTTTCCTTAAAATATCAAATAAAACATCTGTTTTGCCGTCTCTCTAATTTTTTCTTATGTTTGGGCGAAAAATTTCGCATTCCTAATTTTTTTTATGTGACAGATGAAATTTAACGAGGTTTCGTTGGATTTTTTACGTTACGTTATTTTTTCCATGGGCGAATACACAGAAATGCCATTTATCGCATTCGTATTTTTTTTACGTTATTTTCCTAATTTTTTTTATGTCATCCCTAGTTACCACTTTAGTTTCATTCGAAATATTCTTACCTAGTTGTTCGTTCAGTGCCATATTAATTTATCTTTAAATTTGTATTTAAATTTGCCATTAAATTTCTATTGAAAATGAATTCAGAACATAATAGTGTCTCCTCAGTGATTAGGGATAATACCGTATCAAGTAAGTTTGTTTTAAAATTGATTTCGGTTTTGTTAATTTGTTAGTGTAAAGGTTCGTACCGTCGACAGACACCAAGTAGATAATCGCAAGTATCTGTAAATTGTTGTGTTCACGACTCGTCATCGAATTCAAAACATAACAATCTCGCAAGCAGTATAATATCCCTACCCACACCTACATCCTGCCAAAACAAATAGAAGCTAGGCGTCCCAGTAAAAAATTGGATAACGTGGAAACCAAAATAATTTTTAGCTTGCTTTCAACGTAATATACTGTATGAATGTAAGAAAGAAATATCTATATATTTTTGTTTGTCTTTTCATTTTTTATTCAGATAAAATTAAAATTTTGTACAGTTAGTTTTTTTTGGTGTACAAGCACTCAATCACACATGTTTTATAAGCATTTTGGTTGACAAAGTTGAATTGTTTTTTAATTATCAAAAAATTAATAGGGTTAATTTAAAATTAGTATTTAATTTAATTGACAAATAGTGAAAGTGAGAACATATGTACCTACAAAATTTAAATTATTTACACATAAAAGGTGGGTTAATATTAAAACATATACATATGTACTTTAAATGGGTTTAACAAGAAACAAAAAATTCGGTGTATCTAAACGTCATTTTAGGCGATTAGTAGCAAATAAATTGAAATACACCAAAAAATCGGACGTTATTAATAATAATTGATGTGACGTAGAGCTTCCAGAATGCACGGAAAGTATTGAAACTGACTCGGCTTATTATAATAATGAAAGTAAAAACAATAATTTTGAAATACCCTTATGCTCGATTGGCAAAAACAGGCCATCTTCGAGTACTACAACCGGTGTTACCAACAACATCAATGATGAAAATAATGAAGAAACTCGATTAAGCGTATTAAAAAAGGATCTAGGAGAAATTGTCATTTTACACAATATTAATAGTAGTGCTACAAATGGAATTTTAAATACTTTAAATAATTATGGAATAGATTTACCTCGAACCAAATACACGTTGATAAAAACATACCACGAGAAACATATTCCAGTAATGAGAAAGGCTATTGGGACTGGTCAATTTTTGTATATTGGAATTCAAAATAATTTAAATCAGTGTAATGATAAACAAGTATTGGCAAAATCAAAGATGACCGATCAGATTTGGATCCCCAGAACATAAAAAAGTTTAAAACCATCGTTAACGAGTCGGAATTAAACTCAAACGCTAACTTTGAAATTATGTATGGTATGCGTCTACAACATATTATATAAATTTATGTATTGTTATGTACAAATCGCCACGCGAATATTTACACTTATAATTTATTTTTTAATTATGTCTCTTTTGTCGATATAGAAACAATAGTTTCGCCGGTGCGACACTCGGAACTAAGCGAATTGAGCTTAAATAATTCACAATCGGAAATTTTGATTTCTGAAGGGACACATAATAGGATTGCGAAACTGGAGGTAGCCGTAGACAAAATAACAAAAGTTTTAAACGATATAAATGACGACATAAAAGATATTAAAGAAAAACTAGAACACAACGAGGATTTAGACAATCAAATCATATTACCATTTACATCTGATTTGGCCGAATTAGATAGTAAAATAAATGAGGATTTAAATTACGCACAACGCTTTGTAAGTATAATAACTAAACTATTTGTTAATTTCCTTAAAGTAAAACCCATTATACGAGTATTATTTTTAACAGATTAAACTTATAAAAATTTTTAAACCGATTTCAAACGCCTGCCCTAATTCTTTTGGATTAGCCAGAATATTTAGCGATGAGCTTCTGTCGGCATATAATTGGGACGGATCCCACAAACGCAAAAAATTCGCCGATTTTAAAGCGTTAAACATGGCCTTATTTAGTATGGGCAAGTATATTAACGAAAATTAACCGATATGGCATTAATATTTTTTTTTTATTATAGAAGCTTGGAAGAGAGACATAATTAATGATTACAATTCATACATAAAATCTATTAGAGCACAGATGTACACAGCTAGAATGAGGAGATTTAAACACCAAAAAAAAAATAACCCTAATTCAAATCAACAACATAAAAAAATTACTATGTATACTATTACATACTATTCCATTGCCGAAGTATTAATTTTTAATTTATTTTTTTTGGATTTATTATGAACTTATTTGTGATATTTTTATGAATTACAAAATTTTTTTCATTAACGATTTGTGTTTCAATAAAAAGAAGATCTTAGTTCACGGAACTAAGTGGAATTAACGTTAAAAGGTCACAATACTTCCTCTTTGTTAAATTAACGTTATTCTAGAAACGTAAAATTTACGTTTAAAATAAATATGAGAACAACGATACCTCCACACGTTGAATTAACGTGTTCATCAGCACAGTACTTCTTCGTTCTAAATTAACGTTAGGTACCACTGATATCAAATTGTTATTTCTACGTTACAGAATCAACAATAATTCCACGTTTCTAGTTAACGTTTACTTACACAGAGCTACCCTAGGACATCGCTCTTATAAAGTAAATTATGAGTAAACGTTGAAAAATCACGTTATTTCCACGTAAATTTCACGTATTTTTTTTTGCTGGGGTGCTATATTACAGCGATTAAATAAATTAAATTTTAATATTTTTGGTTGTGTTGTGTATTTGTACATAAACACAAATCGACAGTGTAAATGTTTTGAAGTGACAACGAATCGTGGTCGTTTAAATTTTAATGATAAATATTTCAAAATAATACAGAAATTACTGTCATTTTCAAACAAAACATACCCAGGACACAACTTTTAGTTTACCAGTTTCATACAGGGAGAGGAACAGGACTCTCAGTGAACAAACAATTTTTTTTTTACTGTTATTCATTAATAACCCGTGAAACACAAAGACCGTTTTGAGACCGAAAACAGGAACCAATATCGATTTCGGTCGGGAATGTAAGTATGTTTTTAGAACGGTAGTCCTGAATGGGACCTCTTCAGTGGATCTAAAACCCGACATTAAAAGTACATTAGGTGCATAATTAAATAAATGACAAAAAATTATTTATAAAAATATTTTTATTTGTGTAATTTTTATATATATATATATATATATATATATATATATATATATATATATATATATATATATATATATATATATATATATATATATATATATATGTATATATATATATATATATATGTATATATATATATATATATATATATATATATATATATGTATATATATATATATATATATATATATATATATATATATATATATATATATATATATACATATATATATATATATATATATATATATATATATATATATATATATATATATACATATATATATATATATATGTATATATATATATATATATATATATATATATATATATATATATATACATATATATATATATATATATATATATATATATATATATATATATATATATATATTAATTCAAAATTATAAATTATAATAAATAATAAAGCAAAATAGTATAAATTCAATTATTATTTTTTTATATATTGATATTCCCTTATGAATATCACAGATACTTTAATATCACTTTCGACTCTGGTGAATTAATCAATTTAAGTTCAAATTATTTATTTTAATAAAAAATATTAAACTCTTTTTAAATATTCCTGCACTGCATGGCGTACATCATCTTGCGTTACTATTGCTTTAACATTTCTTCGCTTTAAAACATCCAAAATTATTTCTTGTAGAGTTTTAAAAATCACGAAACCGGGTAAATCTGGAATTAAATAAATAGATGGGATTAATAAATTTCAAGTAAGATGGTAATAATAAACAATAATTATATACCTTTATTGCGCCCACTCCATGATATCTTATCAGCCAATGAAGAATCCATTAACACCATTAATATTGATTTAGTCAATCCAATATTTAAATTTTTTGAGAGTCCTTTATGTGCAATGTTTACAAAATAAGAAGTCTAAACGGAGTAAATAACACAAGTTAGTACATTTATATACTGGATTTAATATCTTATTTATAATGATAGTTACTATTTTTAACCGGTAATTAGTATCTTCTTTAAGCCGGGTTTCAAAATTTATTAGGTCGTCTATCGTTTTAAAATTTAATTGTGGCTTGTCCGACGCGTCTGTAATTTGTGAACCTCCTTCAATAATACGATCGATTTTTAATTCAATGGCTACCATCATATCGCATATTTTGTTTAATTTATCCTCCAATTGTTCTTGGCCGTTTAGAATATTTTCATACTTTGATCCAGTATCTTCCAAAGGATCATTATTGTTTTGACTCGCTGCAAAAGAGGAATTGCTATTTATTTTCATAGCCAGCGGTGTAGCTTCCTCAACATCATTATAGGTTAAGATGGCATCGCTTAGAACAGAAGAAAGTGAAGAAGTTTGTACAACTGTAAATAATAATAAAAATTTATTAATTATAAATAAATAGGTTAATTAGGTTTAGTCACAGATATGTACCTTCTGTATTTATAACATCAATTACGTTCAGCGATTCTTCTGAAGATTTTCTATTAACTGCAATAAATGAAACATAAGAAAAATTCAAACATATTTAACCTTTAAATACCATCATCAGTATATAAAACAGTTTCGAATTCTGAGTTATAATTTTTTTGCAAATTATATTTTCTTGTTGGATGCTTTCTATTATTCAGCTTGGCCTTGTAATTTTCATTCTCTGATTGGGCGTCATTAAATGCAATATATTTTGCAAGCGAAAGCTTCGCATCGTCCATTGTGGCTATTAAAAAATTAAGAAAATAGTATTGGCTACTTAAAATTTTACATAATACTTCTTACCAATATTTATTTTAAGAACACAGCAATTATATAATTTCCAAGTTTTATAATCTGCATCTGATACTTTCATGTTAATGAACGTCCGATATCTGTTGGATGCTGGAAAATATACTTGTCCGTTTAGAACCCAATCTGAATGTACAATTTCGATGGTTGGTAAATCATTCGGATTTGATTTTTCAAATTCCACAATTGCAAACATTCTACAATTAAAAAAATAAATAAATATGTATTTATGTAGAATACGGTATAAAAATACTCAGTGTTATACGAGTAGCATCGACACGAGCAATTAATTTTAAAATTGAAGGTGGTAAACTGATTTTCGAATTAAAGATAACATACAAACGTACAAATATTGAGTTTGGAAAGTGGGATAATTAAAATTTAGTTTGGGTTAGTAATAGACTTTAGAAATGTTAAAAATAATCTTATTTGAAAACTTTTATTCGAGAAAATTTTTCGAATCAAATTCGGAAAGCGCGAAAAGTACAATTTGATTTGGATTAGATTTTAAGAACATTGGAAATAATTTTCTTTGAAAACTTGTAATCGGGAAAATTTCTGGGCTTTCAAAGATCATGTTACATCGAAATATATTTAAAAAGCTAGACTTTAAGGGTGAATTATATAAATCTCTTTTGTATTGTAGTTCTTTAGCTTGGACAAATAAGTCGTTCCCAATTTTGAAAAAAAATTCGCGGCATAAAATTTGATTGGCCTTTGTAAGGATAAAATTATTTTGTGAAGAAGAATTGATCGTGCAATTATGCAATTTCAGCTCAGAAAATCTATTAGTATTTGATATTGGTTTCTTAAGAATGGTCTGATTTTGATTCTTTAAATTTTTTATTGATGGAATCGAAGTTGCATTACTCATTTCGATTATTCTATTAGAAACTTGTTGTAATGGTAATTTATGAGAATGAATCATCATTTTGATTTTAGATAAAAAGCTTTCAAATGGAAATGCTGAGAAATTGTCCAAAGCTCCAAATCTTTTGACGTCTTCAACGATATGGGAAACCATATGTATATTATGAACAACATTTTCTTCACCATATAGTTCAGAATAACCTGATATAAAATCTTTTAAAATTGAATGAGCAATGTCAGCATACTTAAGACACATTAGAGAATCACACAATATAGTCAAAGCGACATGTAGTTGAATAAATATAGAATAATCCTGAAATGGGATTTCGCCATATAATACAACAGGGCCTGTATAAAGGAGGAAAGTTCTAAATTCACTTGCTTTATAATCGGATAAAAAATCTAGAGAACGTATACGCCTTTGGAATTCGATGGGTTGTGTTTTACATAATTCCATCATTTTCTCAGAAATCTTATTTTTTATTAATTTCGAAAATAATGGTTTTTTCCAAACCAAATTTTCATTAATAACCGTCGTACTATTCCCAATAAAACGCAATGGAGATAATCTACAGGGACCTGGGATACCATTCCAATCCCTAATGTAATTAACGGTGATTTCAGTAAGTTAAAATTAACGTCAAATTTACTTTCATCTGTAAAGCTATCGTCAGATCTTAAAATCGCATTAGAAGTTCGTAAAAATGTCATCTTTCCTTGCATATATACACCTTCCACAGTACATTTTGGGCATCCAAATTTCGAGTTATAATATTTAGTCCCGCAGACAAAAGCTCGTGCTGGTGCATCTACACTCAGAATTCTAAACGCTATACGAACTCTATGATTTTCAAAGCAATAATTATTTTGTAATGTTTGAAATTCCAAAATAAATGTCTTTAAAAAATCAAACACGTTTTCAGGTTTTTTCGTACCATGATATATTCCTATTACGAATACGTCATAGGAATATTTGTAAATTTTTCCTGTGATAAGCCAAAAGCTTTTGTCAGAATCTTTGTATATTCCAACTCCATCTATATTGACATCTAAATGTAATACATCTGGCGTTGGTTGAATTGAACTAAGAATAAAGTCTAAATGGCGTTTTATACCTAAATGAGTATATTGCCCTGGGCGCACATCTAAAATTAAAGTGGAACGAGGAGTTCCTAAAAGGGTTCTTGAATCGAGAGGTAATTTTATAAAAAACTGGTTCAGGAATTTTAATAGTTGTGATAAACTCGAACGAGTGATGTTGAATTCAATACTCCACTTTTGGAGAAAATTCGGAACCTGTTCGTTTATTCCTACATCATTACATTCGAAATTCGAATAATTTAATTCAGTTGACCGAATCAAAATATTGGACATAGTATTGTTTTCCTCATTATTTTCTGATATTTTTTCTATATTATTAACAATTCTATCACTAGCTGATGGTATATTTTCGTTTTCTCCAGATATTCTAAATTGCACTTTATTTTCAATTTGAGCATTGCATGGAATACGAGTAGGTAATTTTACAATGGCGGTATTTTGAAAACGTAGAATTGATAAACGTCTAATTCTATATTTGAGGCCTTTTAATGACAAATCTGAAATGTTTTTCCTGTTTTCCATTCTTTATTTTTATTCTTCATAACGCTAATATACAATACACTGTTTTAACTACACATTGGATTAAAAAATATACACAATTTATTGACCTTATCACGTCCTAATTACACTTGCATATTAAAGTTGAAATTTTATTTTCACGGTAGCCATTACAAATAAAAACGAAATGATTATTATAACCTAAACCTCTGATTTACAAGACACACACAACACACTGCAACTTTTGCACATGTAATGACTTGATTTTTCAACAAGCCGGATATTCAACCGAATAAGAAACGACAATTTTTAACGAAAATAAAATACCCTATTGACGGTTTTAGGTAAACGATAATATAACCGACTACAAGTGTATGCCAAGAAACAGTAAATTCTCCTCTGTCATTCGATCGACATAATAAAACTGTTTTCAGTAGCGATTTCAGTCTAAATTCGGTATTCAATTACCTCAAATATGATTGAAAGAAATATTTTGATTTCGGTGTACTATGGGTTGTTATAAGACCGTCCTAGGTAAAATATCTAATTTTTCGGTCGGCTTGTGTTTCACGGGTAAGTAATATACATTTTTTTAAATAAATTTAGAAAAAAAACGGCAGTTGGAAAAGAGGAAACTACACGTCACCTGTATTGTTCCAAATTGCAAAACTAAATCGACGAAATCGGAACTACATTTTTTTAAATTTCCGAAAAATAAAGAATACGCACAAAAATGGATAGATTCTATTGGACTTTTACGAAATGATATCATTAATAAACACAATTATGTATGCCAAAGGCATTTTTTGAATCAAAATATTACTTCGAAAAGTCGATTGACAAAAAATGCTGTACCAATCCTATATGTAATTAAACCATCCAATATTGATGATGAACAACCAACAGCACATAATCGTGATCAAGACAACATTTATCTGGAACAGGATCTTCCATTGCTTGTAGAACCCCAAACACTAGTTTGGAAATCGATCGGAACCCAAACTGATCAAATTGACGAAGAAATAGATTTTTTGAAATTTATTGATAAAATGAACTGTCATTACTGTCACACTCCTAAAGAAAATGAATCTATGTGCCGGAAATGCATTAAAAATGGAAGAGGAATTGAACTTTACAAGAAGAAATTTAAAAAATGTCACAGGGAATATACCATATTGAAAACATCGTACAAAAATCTGAATCTTTGTCTTAATAGAATGAAACTAAGCAAAACAAATTTAAAAAAATTGATGATCACATTGATCAGTTAAAAGTTAACGAGTTAACGATCAGTTAAAAGTTAACGACCAAAAGTGTATGTAAACTTCTTGTATGAAGATTTTTACTACAATGAAAACGACAAAGCTTTTGCACAGTCATTATTTTATAAATCCGCCTCAACGTATAGGTATTTTAGGGACCAACTAAATTTGAAATTACCGCCCACCTCATCTATATATAAATGGTCTCTTATAAAGTTTATACCATGAGGAATAAATGAAATTTTGTTAAATCAACTAGAGAAAATTTTCCAAAATATGACTGCAAAATCAAAAATTTGTGTGTTATCTTTTGGTGAAATGTGTATCAAAAAAGACTTGACCGTTAACATATTTTTAGACCGCGTTGATGGTTTCTGTGATGATGGCCATGAAAGGAAAAATGAATCGGCCACATCAGTTCTATTTTTTATGTTACGTGGACTAGTGGATGATTGGAAATATGTTCTCAGCTATATTTTAATCAACAAATCTTCTAATCCGTTATATTTATCGGAGTTAATAAAAGAAAACTTAAAAATACGCAACAAAAAGTTAAAATTAAATGTAGTTATGGTAACGTGCGATCAAGCAGCTACTAACACCGCGACTTATAAAACACTCGGTGTGACTCCGGAATCACCATACATTTTTGTTGACGATTTACAAATTTTAGCACACTTTGATCCTCCGCATCTCAGATTTTGGAGTAACTGATATTAACGTCATTCGAAAAATATACGAATTTGATCGCCAACAAAACGTTAAACTAAGCCGAAACTTATCGTTCATCATTTTGAACTAAATACTTTTCAAAAAATGAATGTTAGATTAGCAATTCAAATATTGAGCAGAACAGTAGCCGGTGCAATTAGAACTACTTTAAAAGTGAATGCAGAAACGTTCGGGGAATTCCTTAACAATGCCATACCAACGGCGGAAATTGTACAAAGATTTAATGATCTATTTGATGCCTTAAACTGTCAAAATTTTAATTCTACCGCTCCATTTGAACGACCACTGAAGATAGGAAATAATGTTTACAAAATACTAGAAGATAGTTTATTATTTCTAGATCACCTAACAATTATTACCAAAAATGAGAACTACTTCAAGTTTATCACAGGACTTAAAATCACCATAAAAGCTCATATTTTGCTAGTAAAAATATTAAAAGAAAAGTTTGACGTTGAATATTTAATCGAACCAACCAAGATTGCTTGGAAACTTTTTTTTCGTTGCTTCGTGGGAGAGGTGTGTTTAATTATATGCCATCTATATTTTTCTTATGGTATAAATGGTATATTTTCTTTGGTATATATGGTATATTTTCTTTATGGTATAAAGATGAAAATAATTGACTGGTTTTATAGTTTGAGCTAAAACTGGCCGCACAACACGTTTTGATGTACCATCCCCGTACACAAATGTATAATACTGGAAACCCCGTTATTATGCGGCTAAATTCTAAATATACAACTGTATACGAATTAAGAATATATTTTTTATATAAGATAAGATAACCATTTATCAAAATTTATGATATACCAACTATGGTTTCACGATGCCTTATCGATGATTAGTTCATTTTTTTTTTTAAATATTTTCAAATCATTTGAACATTTTGAAGTTCATTTTAATTTATACAATTTAGCAAGAACCCAAAAAACTGTCAAGATTTTGATATGCTATATAGAACAGTGAGGTTCATCTAGACTCTTGAGTTCTTAAATTCAAAGAAATCCACAAATTTTTAGAATTATCAAAACATTTTTATTTTAATTTACAATTTTCAATCACTTGGTTTTTTTGATATTTCAAAAACTCGAATTTTATTTTTCTTGAATCAAAATTTTCGTTTACAATTCAGAACTATCGTATTTTAAAAATCATAATGGTTTTTAAACAATAAAATTTTGAATTGAAAAGCCAAGTTTTAAATATTTTGAAGATCGCTGAGAACGCTCGATCCCATTTAGTTCAAATTGTTGTAAATTAATTGCAGTTCAGTTTGACTTAATTTCTTCCTATGACACAATGTAATCTATCTAACGAGACATAAAATTTGATGTTAAATGAACAATATTTGTTTAAGTACCAATATTATTAGATATAGAATCAGAATGCCATAGTGGCCAATATGAGATTTTAACATCTGTACTATTATTCACGTTTTTCATTGTTCGCAAAGACGTACTTGTATATAGCAAGGCATCGTTTGATTAACCGAAACTACAAACCACCGTTTACGTCTCTATGTTTTTTTAATAAAAATTAATTCTTACTTAAAATCAGTTTACTTGCACTCAACAGCCTTTGCAAGGTGGTATACACAGTCTTCTTTTCGACCAATAGAATATAATAATAATCCATTTTTTAACGCCATTACTGACACCTTACGGAATCAACAATGTGGCTCCAACGGTTTCGATCCTAGGCTTGGTCCTTATACTGTCTTAGACAACCTGAAGAAGCCAAGTCTCTCTCTACACCGTGGAACCAAAGTCCTTGCAACCACTTCTCAACGTCGCCTGCGCCTACCATATGGTGGCTCTCCATTCAGAGATCGTCGCACACTTCGTTCCGGATCAGCACGCATCTTACTTTATGTACAATGTCGGGGCTCTTCATCAGATTTCTGATCTCGACATTGTACAGAGCTCAGTATGTACCATCTACTTCGCGTTTTCGGCCGTAAATCACCCATCAGAGACATCACTCGTACTCATCCGTCAGCGCCCAACTTTCACATCCAAACATAACAACGGGCCTGATCAACGCTTGGTATAGCTTCAGCTTCATGGCACATGATAGGTGTGTAGATTTTAGCAGTGGCCTTAGAGGATGTAAAGCACAACTGCTAGATGCCAGCCGCACTTTTATATCTTCACCCAAACTGTTATCGTGAGTCCAAATATTTTAACTCCCTCAATCGTGTAAATCCAAAACAGCCTATTTACCTGCGGTTCAAAAAGAAATCCAACTCCAAGATTTACGATGTAATCTCCACTGTATAACCATGGCTAGTGAGTTTCTTGAAGAGCAACGTTTTCCAGCTGATACTCCTTCATGCATGTGACTGCATGTGCCCTCCAACGCTCCAATAGAATATCATCTTCAATTAATTTTAATTTTCTAATGGACCCTTCCGCAGGGGCTATCCGAGAACATCAAAACATAAGAAAAAGAAATGCCGATATCAATTGGCCAAGAAGCTTTTGTAATTTAACGCCATTTGCAAATGGACGCATTTCTAGAATCGCAGATTCATGCGAACCACCTGTAAACAATTTTCGAGCTGAAGACTATTTGACAGTCGTTTCCATAATTAATTCACCTTTTTATTCCTTTCAATTGTTTAAATGTTGGCCAGCATACATTAAAATTGGACGAGGTAAAAATAGATGACAAATATACAAAAAATTGCTAAACAATAGACGGTAATGTAGTTCTTTTATTAATATTTTTTATAGGCTTGACCCACCCACATTTGTAATTAGTTAGTATGTCAAAAAATTTATTTGTATATGTGATATTTTCGTATTTTTTCATATGTGATATTTAAAAATATCAATCTGACAATACTACAAAAAAAATTCCAACAGAAATTTCCAGTCCAACGAAATACATAATAGCAAATTAGACTCCAATGGAATGAAATTTTTCCAGTGGAAATTCTCCAATCGAGTTACAGAATAGACATGATTGTTGATCATTTTAAATACTTGGATGTTATATTGGATTCCAAACTTGGTTTTAAGAAACATATTGAAAATCTTCAATTATACACAGAAAACTATATAGCCTTCGCACGCTATATCCTATTTTGGTCCTGTTGCAATTTTATTGCAGCCTAATAATAATAATAACAGTGTTAAAGGCCATTACTGGCCCCTTACTGAATCAACAATCTGGCTCCAACGGTTTCGATCCTGAGCTTGGTCTTCATACTGTCTTAGACAATCTGAAGAGGCCAAGTCGTTCTCTACATCGTGGAGCCATCGTCGCCTGCAACGACCTCTGCGCCTACCATATGGTGGCTCTCCTTTCAGAGATCGCTGCACAATTCGTTCCGGATCAGCACGCAGAACGTGACCGAGCCAGCGTACTCGCTGAGATCTAACTTCATGTACAATATCGGGGATCTTCATCAGATCTCTGATCTCGAAATTGTACAGAGCTCGGTATGTACCATCTATTTCGCGTTTAGGGCCGTAAATCACACGCATGATTCTTCTCTCAAATGTAAGGAGCCATCTCTCGTACTCATCCGTCAGCGCCCAACTTTCACATCCAAACATAACAACGGGCCTGATCAACGCTTTGTAAAGCTTCAGCTTCACGGCACTTGATAAGTGTTTAGATTTTAGCAGTGGCCTTAGAGGATATAAAGAACGACTGCCAGCTGCCAAGCGCACTTTAATATCCTCACCCACACTGTTATCGTGAGTGATAAGAGAGCCCAAATATTTGAACCTCCTCACTCCCTCAAACGTGTGGTGGCCACTACTAAAATCTGGTGTGCCATTGTCTCTAAAACCAGAGATCAGGTATTTCGTTTTGGACTCATTGATCTGGAGTCCAACAGAAGCTGAAAACTCTACAAGCGGATCAAGTATTTCTTTCACTCCGTTGCTATTCAGTCCAATCACGCATATGTCATCTGCATATGCAAGCACTTGATTGGACTGGCGATATAAGATGTTGCGCTGAGGTGTTTCAGTTTTACGAAAGATGTACTCCAACATGAGATTAAAGAGTATCGGGGACAGAGCATCTCCCTGCCGAACACCCGAGTTAACTGCAAAAATTGTCGATAGCCTGTTCTCAACTTTAACACAGCATTGAGACTGCGTCACTGTCATCCTATTGCAGCCTAATACAGTCCAAAAAATTCTATTCGCATAATACTGGAAAAATCTTGTTTGACATCTGCATTAAATTTATTTAAATTGCTATGACTTTTTCGATTAAGATCTTGCGAAGTAGTGGTAATCGTAGCGTAAAAATTACGAAATATAATTTAAAGAGCTTCAAGGTGGCTATTTGAGTGTGGAAATAAAATACTTTTAACCTAGATAAAATATTTTTAACTGTTAGCAAAATAACCGCAGACGACCAACTTAATTATGAGCAAAAGAGTCTGGATGTAAAAATCTGCGAATATTTCCACAGTGGAACAGCCGCCTTCAATAATTGTGAATATCTTACTCTTAAGAAAGAACATTGTAGAAAGTACCTTAGGTATATCAGTAGCGGATTATCATATGTGTATGCTCTAGTATAATAAATTCTCCATGTCTTTTGGAGCAATTTATCTACAAGATATCTTAAAAAAATAGGTGATAAATGGATTAGTTTAATACGGATATTTAATTAACAAACCCTGCTATGCTCCTAACGATGTGTATGTGGCTGGTAATACAGTCAAAAGTAAAAAAAAAACATGATGCAAATAAAATGAATTTACTTTCCGTGAAAATAGTTATTTATGACACAAGGGCAAAAATATAGTTTCTCGGACAAATACAGAAAACCGTCATCGCAAAAAAGTATTGGTTTATTCACTGTTATTTTACAATTATTTAGAAATAATATCGACTTGAATTGAATGCTAATGCTTTAGCCATAAGACAAAGATGCTATATTGAAGTGGTCAGGTTTCAATATTGCATCTGTCCCTCCCACAAACGAGACTCTTTAACCATTATATCCCTAGACGACTATCCTACGTAACACCCTGAATAGGTACATACATATGTACCTTCATGATACGTTATATATAAATTGAAATTTTTAGAATTTTATATACACAAAATAAGGCAAGAAATTCTGAGCATTTAGATGAAATTGAATCAGAAAATCTTCCACGCTCGTCAACTCTGCTTAATCATATGAAATGAATAAATAAATAAGTAAAAAAAAAAAAAAAAGTAATTAGGTAAAATTTTATATTGTGAATGTATGTATTTATGTGGTCCATATTTCAGAATGATGAGGCATTAGATGTTGAAGATGTTTGCGTCGATACTAGTGTATCGATTCATTTAGATTCCGAATCTGATGGTGGATGAATTCGATCGGAATCCTGCTAGTTAAGTTTTCTTATCAAAAGGCAATACTATATGGAAAAGTCAACTATCGACTGCTAATCAAACGCTGCGACATAATATGTAACGTCAACAATCAGGACCAGTAAAATATACCGAAACATTTTCTGTGCGAAGATTATTAAAACAAATTTCCACCGAGTTATTTGTGATGTAATTATATGGGAGACAAACAGAAAAGCTAAAGTCGTTTAAGAGCAATTCAATTCAAAACATAGAGACAGATATCCACGAACATGGAAGGAATTCAATTCAGAAGAGCTGCATAGAGCTTTGGGTATTCTTAACACGGCAGGTGTATATCATTCTAGCTAAGCTTATTTCAAAGAATTCAAGGACACGAGATGAACATCCCCTGTAAAGAGCAACGATGTCTCGCGATAGAATTTGGGAGATAACACGCTTTTCCAGGTTCTAAAATTTGGCCAATGCTAAATGAAAATATATACGTAAGCGCACGTACCGTCAGAAAATGTAGTTATAGACGAGCAATTATTTCCTTACCTTTGGAAGCAATATAGGTTTACTCAGTAAATGCCTTCCAAACCAACCAAATATAGTATACAAATTTGATGGATCTGCCATGCGGCAAATGCATATCGAGTTACCGGTCAAATATATACCGGAAAGCCAACAAATATAAACCGCAATATCACAATGGATAATTTTTTTACGACGTTACCCGTTGCACGTTTGTTGATGTCGTGAGATTTGTCGGTTGTGAGTACGTTAAAAAAAAACATATATACCTTTGGAAAGGTTGGCGACCAAAAATCGAGAACCTTTGTCTAAATGCTGAGAATGCCTGTTCGCACAAACACGTTATACAATTCGATACAAGTATGTACAAATATATTAATGAATTGTGTAAAAAAAATCAATAAAAATGAACTACTTTAGGGAATCTATATATATACTTCATGAAAATATAGAATTTATATAACTTTTTCAGTTTTAACATTATTTATGATCGCACATAAATGTTATGATTACAAAAATAATCGATTACCGATTAATAAATAACCGATTAGGTATTTCATTTCAACTTTGCAATAATAAACTTATGACTATGAAAAACAAAATTTACGACAAACGTATTGGAAACATAAAATGTTATGTAATGACATTGACATTTAATGTAGAACACAGTGTCTGGCCAATGTCTACCACAGCTCTATTAGTACACTTCCTTTTTTATTTTAAATGTATTATGCCGTCCTGTTCACGGTGTTTTGACTAACGTTTTCATACTATGGCTATGTTTTCAAGACTGAACACTCTACGGAAACAAAGAGATATTTTAACATTTAAAAACTAAAACTAAAATTCTTCCAATTCCAATAAATTTGGAAATTAAATCTGTAACATTATTTGATTTTTGAGAAAACAGGATTGACATCTTAGATCACCGCTTTGAAATTATTTAAAATTTGCATTCCAGGAAAATTATTAAATTTCTTGAGAATGGTGGCTTTGTCCCAAGTATAGATATCTGTAACCACAAAACAATTTTTTTCCTACGATTTACCACATTTTCGAATTCAAACGAATCTAAATTCAAATTTTAACATCACGCGATTTAATTTAGAGATGTTATATACATTTTTTTAATTCAGTTAAACGAACATAACGTTAACCAAAAGCAACAAATTATCATTTAATTTTGGACCAAAAATGTATAGTTTTTCTGTGATACAAATATAGTGTCTATAGACTACACACTCTAGTAGGTTAAAATGGAATTCTAGCACATTCATTTGACCACCGAAAGAAAGGCAGAAGTTAAAATGCCTAACAAATCGTCAATATTATCGAGTATGAAAGAAATTTCGTCGAGATTTAAATATTTGACAAATCGATAAGAAGACTCCATTCATAAAGACAAAACATTTCTGAAGTAAATAGTACGAAAACGCTACAATGCTCTAGAAGTCTAGAGCCTAGCCTTCAACTATTGAATTTGAGAAATGGCAAAAATATATCAGAATCGATATAACAAACGAATATTACACATAAACTGTCTTATATAGGGCCGATATTGCTTTAAGCTTCAATATGATTTTTATTTGTTATATAAATGGTCATTACCGCATTGTATAAGGACTCTCAAGTAATATTATGGGAGCTTGAAAATATTAAGCGAAAATCACTTCTAATATACCAGCAGATTGAAAGAAGCTCGTCCAGCCACGTTCCTTTCCATGTACCAAAATTGGCGACTGACAAAGAGTTCGAAGCCTAACCGTAATTTTACCATCTCATGGACTGACAAACGTTGTTGATAATTTGGTAACAAAATAACTGCTAAATAATGTCTTTCAAATCAAGGTTATTCCACACCGTTAAGGGCCACTCAAATTTGAGAAAAGTCAGTTTTCCGTAACATAATGGTGGTAGTAAAAACCCGACCGTTCTTCGTAAGGTCAAACGAGTGTCCGACTAACTACTAAAAACTACAAGGTCCTCAATCCTTTATCTGTTATTTTATGATACTCAAAAAGTAAATTGTTTTTTCCGGGTGATTACTTAAGTGAACTGTACACTTTTTGATCACTTAATTTGATTTACTAAGCACTTGTATTTATTTGTGTATTCAGCCTGAACATAAAAAAAATTATTGAAATATAATGTATACTGAGAATTAAGTACATAGACTATCCAAGAAATATTATTTATTACATAAACACTATATAAGATCATACTAATTATTTTCCAACAGCTGAATAAGTTATTTCAGGTGTAAGTAAGTAACTATATTTTTATATAAGATAAGATAACCATTTATCAAAATTTATGATATACCAACTATGGTTTCACGATGCCTTATCGATGATTAGTTCATTTTTTTTTTTAAATATTTTCAAATCATTTGAACATTTTGAAGTTCATTTTAATTTATACAATTTAGCAAGAACCCAAAAAACTGTCAAGATTTTGATATGCTATATAGAACAGTGAGGTTCATCTAGACTCTTGAGTTCTTAAATTCAAAAAAATCCACAAATTTTCAGAATTATCAAAACATTTTTATTTTAATTTACAATTTTCAATCACTTGGTTTTTTTGATATTTCAAAAACTCGAATTTTATTTTTCTTGAATCAAAATTTTCGTTTACAATTCAGAACTATCGAATTTTAAAAATCATAATGGTTTTTAAACAATCAAATTTTGAATTTAAAAGCCAAGTTTAAAATATTTTGAAGATTGCTGAGAACGCTCGGTCCCATTTACTCCAAATTGTTGTAAATTAATTGCAGTTCATAAATAAATAAATAAATAATACGAGACATACAATTTGATGTTAAATGAATAATATTTGTTTAAGAACCCATATTATTAGATATAGAATCAGAATGCCATAGTGGCAAATATGAGATTTTAACATCTGTACTATTATTTACTTTTTTCATTGTTCGCAACGACGTACTTGTAGAGCAAGGCATCGCTTGATTAACCGAAACTACAAACCACCGTTTACGTCTCTATGTTTTTTGAATAAAAATTAATTCTTACTTAAAATCAGTTTACTTGCACTCAACAGCCTTTGCAAGGTGGTATACACAGTCTTCTTTTCGACCAATAGAATATAATAATAATCCGTTTTTAAACGCCATTACTGACCCCTTACGGTATCAACAATGTGGCTCCAACGGTTTCAATCCTGGGCTTGGTCCTTATACTGTCTTAGACAACCCGAAGAAGACAAGTCTCTCTATACACCGTGGAGCCATAGTCCCTGCAACCACCTCAACGTCGCCGGCGCCTACCATATGGTGGCTCTCCATTCAGAGATCGTCGCACACTTCGTTCCGGATCAGCACGCATCTTACTTCATGTACAATGTCGGGGCTCTTCTTCAGATTTCTGATCTCGACATTGTACAGAGCTCGGTATGTACCATCTAGTTCGCGTTTTAGGCCGTAAATCACCCATCAGAGACATCACATCCAAACATAACAACGGGCCTGATCAACGCTTTGTAAAGCTTCAGCTTCACGGCACATGGTAGGTGTGTAGATTTTAGCAGTGGCCTTGGAGGATATAAAGCACGGCTGCTAGCTGCCAGCCACACTTTTATATCTTCACCCACACTGTTATCGTGAGTCCAAATATTTTAACTCCCTCAATCGTGTAAATCAACCTATTAAACAGCCTATTTACCTGCGGCCCAAGAAGAAATCCAACTCCAAGATTTCCGAGGTAATCTCCTCTGTATAACAATGTATAGCCATGGGACACATGGTCTCCACTTTTAGGCCAGTGAGTTTCTTGAAGAGCAACGTTTTCCAGCCGTTTTCCGTTCTCCTTCATGCATGTGACACTTCAATCTGGGACACCCTTTATCCTTATTCGTTATTTTTCCAACTAAAAGTGGTAAAACGTTTGAGTAAATGCGTGTAATCGATTGTGAAATATAAGTCACATATCTCAGATCAGAATGATTTTAATTATTGATTTGTTTCTAAATTCGAGTTCTCGTGATTGTACCAAACTCGGTTTGTTTGATAGGTGTTTTTTGGATGCTCGCTTTGAAAATCTAAGCCTTCATAACCATGATTCTGATATTCAAATATGGTGTGGGCGGTTGCTGTTCCTCACAAAGAGAGGAATTTAAAAATTCGGCTTCCGAAGTGCTGAAACACTTCCTTCCATAAGTTTTTACAGTTGAACGAATCATAGTTAAGAACTTTATCTATAGCCTGCGATACGTGTTGAACAATTAAATACGTTAGTAAAATGTTCATTCTACATACCGAGCACATCGTCGATGGTTACACGGCCGTTTCAATCAAGTCGGATATTTTCAGAACTATATGAACAGGAACGGAACCGGAACATTAAACCGTAATTAACCGAAATATATTCCGGATTTTAATCCGAATTATAACCGATTTACTTTATTTTATTTCCTACCTAGTTTTACCGAAAGAAAAACAAATCAAGTGATAAATATAGTTCTTTATAGCAGAGGAAATAGTACAGTGGTTAATGCTGTGGCATTTGTATCGACAGGTACCAGGTTTGACTTCTATAATAGGGGCAGGACGTAAAAGACATTTATAGTAAGGGTTTTCCAATAAGAGGTTTCATTTTGAATATCCTGCTATTTGGGCAGCAGTCAATTTTGAAGCTGTCATCTTTTGACATTTGACAAGTAAAAACTACACCATTACTAAAAATGGTACGATACACGCTTCAACAACGCATTGAAATTGTTAAAATTCACTATACAAAAATGGTGAAAATTTTGCAGTCACAGTTCGCAAAACTAAAGCACTTTTTGGTCGTCGTAAAGCACCTTCTCGGTCGGCAATAGTGAAACTGGTGGACAAATTTGAGCTGTTGGGACAAGTTAGTGATGTGAAGAATCGAGACCGTGTGCATCGCTCAAGAACAACTGAGAATATTGCTTCTGTAGCCTGTGGTGTTGAAAAAAACCCAGGTTGGTCGATTCCTCATCGATCTTTGGAGATTTTACAAACGACATTACACCGTATTTTGCATAAAGGCTTAGGTCTTAAGGCTTTTAAAGTTCAGTTAACACAAGAACTTAAGCCGGTCGATCACTATAAACGTCGTATCTTCGCTGATTGGGTCCTTCAAATGCATCAAAATGATCCGGATTTTCAGCGAAAAATCATCTTCAGTGATGAGGCCCATTTTCATCTCAGAGGGTACGTTAATAAGCAGTTGAAAAGCCTTTCCATCCTCAACGTGTCACTGTTTGGTGCGGTTTTTGGACTTGCGGTGTGATTGGACCTTACTTTTTCGAAAATGAGGCTGGTGCAACTGTTACGGTGATTGAATTGCGCTACCGACCTATGATTAATGATTTTTTATGGCCAGTATTGGAAGATATTGATGTGGACGACGTTTATTTTCAACAAGACGGGCGCTACGTGCCTCACAAGCAACGAAACATACGCAATTTTGCAAGAAAAGTTTGCTGACCGTGTTATTTCTCGAAGAGGTGATCACAATTGGCCACCGAGATCTTGTGATTTAACACCTTTAGATTTTTTTCTTTGGAGCCACGTGAAAGATAAGGTCTATGCAAATGCTCCACAATCGATTCAAGACCTTAAAGATGGAATTCGTGCAGTTATCGAAGACATACAGCCGCAAATGTGCGAATTGGTCATGGAAAATTTCATGAAAAGGATATGGTGCTCCAAGCGTAGTCGTGTCGGCCATTCGGCTGATATCGTTTGCAAATTTTAATGGCATACCTTCCTCTTTACAATGAAATAAACATTCATTGATTTTTCTTAAAGAATATTCGTTTCTTTTAAAAATCAAAATGAAACCTCTTGTAGGAAAACCCTTTATTTCCATTTCACTCGCATACTGACTAACCAAATGTTTGAAGATATTTTGCTCCAACTTGGGTTACAGAATCATTTACTTCATGGTAATGATCAGATTAAGATTTGGATCGGGAGGAATCGGGTTCGTATCCCAATAGAGACGGGATGCAAAAGGAATACACCATGTTTGATTTTGATCGGGATGAAGATGAACACATCTTTGATCCTCTGTTGACAATGCAGAATCCATGAGCCGAGCCATCATTCATATCAGTGTAGGCTGACGTGGAGCTTTAAAAGGTTTAGATGGTCAATCCAATTGGACCTGTGGCTATGCGTCCTCGATTTGGCTGGCAACGGGGTAAATAACCAACTGCGAAAGAGTCGACAGAGCCTTGAGCCTCAGAACAGGTAGAGAAGAAAAAAAAACAATTAATACAATCAATAAATTCCGGGAAACAAAATAATACACAAATTTTTCTCGAATGTCAGCCTGGATAGGAACCCCCTAATCGTACCCTTCATTTTAAAAACGTACTTTTTGTAAAATGTTTTTTGGGATTAAAATTTTAAACCGAGAAATGATCCATGTTTCAACAGAAAATTTGAAATCATACTAACATTTATTTTATTTTTGAGTATGTCAAAGAATAGGCTGTATGCTTATAAGCGGGGCGCTTAGGACGACACGTGTCCTAGAGGTCATGTTTCATTTTCTTACGGTCGATATTTTTGGTAAGCAGATGGTGGCCAACGCGGTTAAACGCCAATCGACGTAAATTAGATCGCTAGGTAAAATGGATATACTCGACTACATTACACCTGCTTTATGCTTCAAGAAAGGTGGCCGGACCATTTGTCTTTTAAGAGAATCTTGGAGGAGCCAGCCACTATCTCTCCTTTTAATGAAATGAGTGAGCATTTCAACGTCTGGATAGTCTGGGGCCTCGGCCACTTTGACTAATATATTTCCTAATGATTTTTGAAGTTTATCATATTTCCTGTTAGCTATTTTTATTTTATAGTTGGGTAATGGTTTGTTTGATATTTGATCCAATTGTTTAATATTTTTGTTAATGTTTTCTAAATTAATCTTCTAATCCTCTAATTCTATTATATGAATTAGTTTTGTATATCCTGTGATTAAACGTGCTTCTCCTAGGTTTAGTCCTATGATTCCTTTATTGTTACTAACGTCGAAAATTTCTATCGACTGTTGTAAGGTCATCTGGAGTATCCTGTAATTCAGATATTATATTGTTTGGGTCAATATGACTATTAACATTCCTTTTAATTTTATTTTTGTGTACGTTACGTTTATTGCTATCTATGCTAATTTGATTATCTAATACTACTGTATGCTTTATATGTTTAGGTGCTAACTTATCTCTAGTCAATTGCTTTTCGTATACTACGTCACCTGGTTGGAATGATCTGGGTTCTTGACGATTTTTATTTAATTTTTCAATGGTTTTTTCTTTAAATTTTTTATAATTCTCTGAAATTGTTTCGGTTAATTCTTTATATTTTTTTCTAATAGTTTCAAGATACTCATCGGTTTGATCTTTGTAGTCTTTAATAGAAGTTTTAGTAATAATATGCCCTCGATGTAACTCGAATGGGGTTAATTTTGTTGCAGAATGTATGGAATTATTGTACGCTAGAATGGCTTCGTCCATCAAATCCTGAATTGTTATGGTTTTGTTTTTTGAATGAATTATTCGTACTAACTGTGTTAGAGAGTGTTGTGTAGTCTTTCTACAATTGCGTTTACAGTCGAAGATTTTGGGGTAGTTGTGTGTAATTCTATATCAAACATTAACGTAAAGTTTTTGAATAATTCGGATGTGAATTCTGTTGCATTGTCCAATACGAGTTTATTTGGTAATCCTTCTGCCGAGAAAAATTTTGTGAATTTATTTATCATAGTTGTTGATTTTCTGTCCCGTATTTCAAATATTGTGGCAAATCTTGAGAATTCATCTATGATTGTTAGGAATGTTTTGCTTCGTAGAACGAATGTGTCGGCATGAATTGTTTCCATGGGACTTTTCGGGGTTTCTGAAATTTTGAATTTTATTGGGATTGGATTTCTTTCGTATTTATGAATATTACACGTTTCACATTGTTTTACATATTTTGAGACTAATTCCTTCATCGTGGGAAAATAATACTGTCTTTTAATTTTGTTTAAATTTTCTTGAATTCCACGGTGATTTAAATTATGAGTTTTTATTATAATTTCTGTTTGTTTTTGGGAGTTGCATACATCTTGTAGAAATTTGGTACTTCTTACTACTTTTAAATCTGAATCTTGAAATATTGATTCAAAGATTTGTTGAAACTGTTGAAATATATTGTTGTCCTCAATAAAAATTGCGGTTATTGATTTTTTATTAGTATATTTCTTAAAAATTTGTATGATATCGTCATCTGTGTAGTTGTTTTTACGTATTATATGGCGTTTGTTTATGCCGTGTGTTATTTTTAACATTTCTTTCAATTGTTTGTAATTATTGTCGACTATAATTACTAATTGATTTCTGAATTCATTTAAAATGGTATTTGTTTCGTGAATTCTATTTAATATGGTGTTTGGATTTGATAAACCGTCAGTTCCAATGTCCATATTATAAAGCTGATGAAAAATATTTTCATTAATATTTAAATCTAATTCTAGGCCTAGTGTTTTTTTATTTTGAACTGTTTCGTTTATGTTTATTTCATTTGAAATAGATAATTCTGGATTCCTTGATCCTTGAATTTTTTTAATATTTGATTCTCTAATGGAATCAATTGTATTGGGATAATTTAGATCACCATTTTTTAAATATTCGTTTCAATTATTTATTTCGAGCCTTGATAGAGCATCAGCGTTTACATTCGCTGTGCCTTTTTTGTATATGATTTTGTAATCGAACTCCTCTAGTTTGAGTCGCCAGCGCACAATTTTGGATGTTGGATCTTTGGCGTTGAAGAGCAAAACCAAAGGTTTATGATCCGTTATAATGTTAAATTTTCTTCCAAATAAATATGGTCGGAAATATTTTGTGCTCCAAACAATTGCAAGTAATTCTTTTTCAATTGTTGATTAATTGGACTCTGTTTTAGAGAGAGTTCTTGAAGCATAGGAGATAGGTAAATCTTTGCCTATGTCTCCTTGGGATAATATGGCACCTAATGCATAGTTTGATGCATCAGTTGTTAAATTAAATTCCTGTGTAAAATCTGGATACCGTAGAATTGGTTCCGATGTTAGTAGTTCTTTACATTTGTCAAAACATTTTCGATAATCTTCATTTATTACAATTTTGGTATTTTTAGATAGACAGGACGTTAAAGGTTTTGTTATATGAGCAAAATCTTTAATAAATTTCCTATAATAACCAATGAGACCTAAGAAGCTTTTTATTTCTTTAGAGGTTTTTGGTATTTTAAAATTTTTAATCGCTTCGATTTTAGAAGGATTCGGTTTGACACCATCTTTTGTAACGATATGACCTAAAAATCCTATTTCGAAAATGGGTTTTATCCATTTGTATTTTTAGGTTTGCTTGTTGTAATCTCGAAAAGACTTTATATAGATCTTGTATATGTTCTTGTAATGATGTGCTATAGACGATTATGTCGTCCATATAGCATAATACATTATTACCTTGTAATTCGCCAAGAACACTATCCATAACACGTTGGAATGTGCTAGGGGCGTTCTTCAGGCCGAATGGCATTCAAGTAAACTCGTAATGGCCAGACTCGATTGAAAAGCCTGTTTTTGGAATATCTTTCGAATGGATTTCAATTTGGTGAAATCCTGCAGCTAGATCTATTGTTGAGAAATAGATAGATCTACCTAGTTTATCTAATTTATTAGTGATATTAGGTAATGGATATTTATCGTCTATCGTTTTTTTGTTTAATTGACGATAATCAATAACTAATCTCCATTGTTTATTTCCGTTGGAGTCAGGTTTTTTTGGCACCATCCATATAGGTGATGACCAAGGGCTATACGATGGTCGTATGATTTCTTTGTCTAATAATTTAGATATTTCATTTTTAATCTGTTGTTTTTGGTGTTCTGGATGTCTATATTGTTTAATGAATACGGGTTTTTCATCATTGAGATTAATCTCGTGTTTGACATTGTTCGAGAAGGTTAGTGAATCGCCTTCTTTGTAAAAAATATGGTTAAATTGTTTACACAGTTTTTGAATTTTGCTTGCTTCTTCTTTATTTAAATGCTCGAAATTAAAAAATTTATTGCTTAGAGTTTCAATAGTTTCATGATTTGTATGGAAGTTTATTTCATCATAGTTGTTTTCGAATATTTTAACTTGTAACGGTTGAATTAGGAAGATTTCTTTGGGATTATTTTCGTAATTAATTATTTCGACATACGCATGGTATGGTTTGTGAGCTGTATAGATTCCTTCTTGAATGAATACATTATTTTGCAATAAGACTGGTTTAATATAGAAATTTCCTGACTGTATGTTTATTGGAATCTCTACAAGTTTTTTGTTTAAACCATCTAAAAAAAAAAGTTTTATAACTGATTGAATTTTTTGTTTTAATGGTAGGGAAAAATATTTATTTTGTAAACAATTTTGGTCTAAACGAATATTAGCTTGTAGATCGGTCAGGGTTTCGAATCCGATCAATCCATCATAAACGTGATGAAATTTTAAGAGATAAAGAGTAATTGGTTTATTAATCACGTTAAATTTAATAATTGTTTTATGAGATATAGTTGTTTCTTTAAATAAAGATTTAACAGTAATGTTGGTAGTTTCTATTTGAGATTTGTCCACATGGATTGGATTTATATATGACTTGTTGGCACCTCTATCAACTAAAAATTTTAGGATTTCGGTTCTTCGTCCAAGGCTGGTATCGTAAAATTTTCGTCATCGATATTAGTTTCGATATTAAAATTTTTATTGATTGTTGGTTTGTGCTCATTTTTATTTTATTTTTTTATTTGAAATTTTTAATTTGTATTATGATTATAATTGGAACTTTGGGGTAATCTATAATTATTATTATAGTTGGTATTCCGTGTAGGAAAATTAGTATGGTTGTATGCGTTGTGCATTACTTGAGGTTTATAATTGTATTGCAATTTTGGATTATAATAATTTTTATTTTGGGTATTATAATTTTTATTTGGGTTGAAATTTGTTGTTAATTTTTTGATGTTTTTTTCTTTATTCACGAATTCTAGTGCTTCAGTTAAACTTTGTGGATTTTTTGCTCTGAGCCAAGTTCCAAAGGGTTCTTTTAATCCAGCAGTAAATATAATTAGTCCAGTTTTTTGGTACTGTCTTGTTTGGTATTCTATAACTTCTTTACTTTCACTTGTCAATTTTATTTGATTCGTTAGTAAGCTATTTATATTAACAATTTTTTCATATAATACTTCTGGTTCTAAATTCAGTTTTATGAGACCGTACAATTCAAATTGTAGGTTAGTTTCGTCACGGGATCGGCGAATTTACTTTTTTATCTCTGTCCAACTAGAAATTTTCACATTATGATTTATTAAAGATTGGCTCGCTTCTCCTATTACTTTTTGCCTAATACTTTGTATTATTAATTTGTAGTATTCACTATCTTTTAATTTCGCACAATGTTTTAAGGTTTGGTCTACACTCTCTATAAATCTATAAATGTCAGTTTTATTACCGTCAAATTTTTCTATATCGCGAGTTATTTTTTGTATGTCAAATAACGCTAATGTTTCTTTTAGTGCTTCATCAATTTTTTCTTTAATTAATTTTCCTAATTTACGTGTTACGATATTATTTAGTTGGTCTACCGTTGTCATGAATTTTCACGATCCATCTTATAAAGCTCTGCACAAGTGGAACTCTACAAATTTAACAGAAATGCATTAGTCAAATGGGTGGTTTTCCATTGATGGGTTACAAGTTTCCTCCAACGGCTACGCGCAACATATAGGTAAAATGATGAATTTAATTCTAATTGGCCATTATTCACCATAATCGGTATGAAATAGCCTAGTTCCGTTTTAGGTGGCCATATTCCAAAACTATATCCAAATCAATTTATAATCCTATTTCCATCGAACATGTCGAGTTTCTTTATAATCGGTCAAAGAATAAACTGTTTTAATTCTATAGACGGGTCATATTCCAGAAATTGCTTTTCAATTCTGCTTCCGCTATAAATTTGAGTTTGGATGACGCATTTTACGACCTGTAAAGTCTGGTGATATCGCTCGATGAATTCACTTTTACCATTTGGATTATATGGCTTTTGACAATAATGTTATAGAAGTTCGCCCAGCTCTGAACATCGCAGTTCATTGAGGCCTGAATAATTCTGCTGCTAACCGATTTTCTATACAAACACATATAGTCGTACCACTGGATGTGATAGGGGTGTCCGTTGATATGTCACTAAACTACTTTCCTCCTTACCGAAAACGGGAAACGCTTGTATGTTCGTCTCGGAGCTATTCGAATTCCTTAATTCCCACTCCAACTCATGGTCATTCATATATTATTCTGATATTTAGGATTAATATACCATCGATATGTTGGCCCCGGTGGTCGGGGGGCACTCAGATGTCTCGTAAATCAAAATTGCACGAACATGTTTCCCAAGAATACCACCACAGTATCCTTTGCTTGTTGTAGGAGGTGACTAAACGGTTGGATCGCCGGGCTGAGGGCCCGCATCCGTAAAAAAACAATCTGTTTATAAAGTCAACAAAAAGAAAACCGGATACCGACAAAAATACACGAGATCTCCGCTCAACTACCCGGACACGAGATTTAGGATCGGCACATGGAACGCGCAGTCACTTAGAAAACCAGGAGCGTTTTAGTGTCTATTCATGTGCATGAACGAGTATCGGCTGGTACCAGGGATGGTCGTTTACGCGTAATCTATTATTTTCTATATTGACGTGTCGAGTTTTCCTAGAGTTTTTTTGTCAATTAGTTCTAAACTAAAGGGTGACCAAATTTCTTTAGGAAAAATGCGTTATTGGTGATAGTTTTATAGAATGTCCGTCAAAGCATTTAAATCTCTTTTCAAAAAGAGCGGAATTTAAAACTAATCGTGCTCAAATACCATGAATCTATTTCAGCGTCATGTTTATCCATTACAAAATTATTAAATTGACCCAAAAAACGATATATATCGTTATATAGAGTGGAGCCCTCTTTATAACGGTGGAACGGCTTCCAGAAAAATCGGAAAAATTGCTCACAAAAATCAAACAAAAATGTTATAATTTTCATTAAAAATAATCCGGGGAACTTACCATAAAATTTAATACACTCTACTCCATTGTAAAACGAATTCGAGTTCAGGAAGCCTATGAGTACTAGCGAGTTATTAAAATTCCAAATCGTTCAGATAACCAACACATGTTCATGTATAAAAAAACCAACAACTTTCCTATTATTGTGGCAGGATTGTACTGCCCACCAAGACATTCTATTGAATACAAACAATACTCAGAGTTCTTCAAGCGTCTGGGAAAAATGTTCATAATAGGTGGTGGTGAGTTTAATGCGAAGAATACTCAGTGGGGTTCTAGATTAACAACAACTAAAGGAAAAGAATTACTGATTGCCATTAAAGAAAATGGATGTGAATCTATTTCAACTGGAAAACCAACATATTCGCAAACTGACACAGGAATAATACCTGACCTGATCGATCTTTTTATAACCAAAAATTTTTCTGGACTTTGCTTATTTGACCATCACCGCGTACGTTTTCATTGCTGCTATATCGCTCTTTTATACTTGGCAATTAATTGGAAAAATTTGAATAGAAGCTGAATTGAACTAATTTTTAAAATGAAATTAAATTAAAAAAACGTTAGCCCGAATAACTCACCGCTTGAACTCACGTTACTTGACCATTGCCGTACAATTTCATTACTGATATGAAGATTTAACAGAATCTGAATTGAGTTAATTTGAAAGAAATTAAATTTAATTTTTTTTAGCCAAAATCGAGACTTAAACTCAGCTATTTGTTATACTTTCAGTTTGTGTAGGGAATTTTTTCATTTGGACGTTATTCATGTACTGACTTAAACTTAAAATTTGTATGGGTGGTGGTCAATATTGTGGCCCGCCTAGAAAATCGCATCAAGCATCATTGACTGGAACGGAAGTTTTATAATTTTGAAGAACATAAGGAGGAATAGCTCAATTCAATTGAAAAGTATATAAAAGATTTGCATAACATCAAATATATATACGGTGGTAAGCGAGGTATAGTACGGTGATTGACTTTGAATTCGTAGACCAAGGTTCGAGTCCCGTTAGCGACGGTATTATTTTAATTTAATTTCTTTTGTATTCAATTTGGTTCAACACACAGCTTCTGTTAAACATTTTCATATTTTTCAAGTAGTGGCATGCATACAAGATGGGTATATAGCGATGGTGAAATTAACGCAGAGTCCATTGCCTTTGCTAAAATTTTCAATATTTTCTATTCAAATGATAGATATAAATGATTTGTATGGCATAAAATATATATGTGGCTGTGGTCCAGTAAGTAAAGTCAGTGACTTTGGATTTATGAATCTAAGTTCGATTCTCGGTCGAGCCAAACATTTTTTGATTTAATTTCCCTGTCAAATTCAACTTCAATATTCTCCATGTAAAAGTGGCAAGTATAAAAGATGGGTATGATGTATGATGTTGGGTTTAGATTAGAGCGTTAATGAAATTGTACGGCGATGGACAAATAAGCAGAGTCCATTGCCGTTGCTAAAATTTTCAATTTTTTTATTCAAATGGCAGCTATAAACGCTAGGAAAATCAATATTTATATGTATGGCGGTAGCTCGGTGGTACAAGAAGCATTGTGATTTGATATTAATCATGACTAGTTCAAGCCTCAATATATATTTTTAATTTAATTGCAAATTGGTCATTTTTAAATCAAAAAGCTATTTTTTTAAAAATTTAATGAGAAATGTGTGGTTAAATTTTTTTACCTTTAACCGAGGTTCGAACACTGCAAAACAACATTCACGATTCCATCTCCTATGACACCGCTTACTTTACCACCTCACCATTTCCATAGAGAGTTGAGGCTAACTCATCCTTTATATTGCCAATTGAAGGGAGAAATAAAACAAAATAAATTAAAAATTATTTAATGCCAAACCGAGGCTTGAACTCAAGTTGACAATTCCAAATGCAACGACTCTGCTTACTGAAATACCGGCGTATATAAATTTGGTATGCTATACAAATCTTTTATATCTGTCAATTGAATATAAAATATTGAAAATTTTAGCAACAGGAATGGACAATTCATTACATCATACACAAGAGATGGCTCTTATACTTGGCGAAGAAATTAAATTATAAATGTATTGACGCTGACGAGAATTGAACTCGAGTCCACGAATGCAAAAGCAATTACTATATCAACTGCACCACCTGGATATATGAATTAGGTGCTATACAAAATTTTATGTTTGCCAATTCGATAGAGAAAATTGAAAATTTTAGCAACAGGAATGGACTATGCTTATTTAACCATCACCATATACTTGCAGAAATTGAACGAAGATTTTTTCAACAGAAGCTGTGTTGAACAATTTTTACAGCAGAAATTAAATTAAAAAGTTTTGGCACTGACGAGTCTTGAACTCGTGTCCACGATTTCAAGAGCATTGAATCTGCTTACTCGACCATCGGCGTATTAATAATTGGTGCTGAAACAAGGTAGAAATCTTTACATGGCACAACTGATAGAATTCTTTACAAAAAGGTTATAACCTTCATTAAAAATAATTCGGGGAAATTTAACTATGACCGTGCCAAAAAATTTAACACACCCCACTCCATGGTAAAACGAATTCGAGTTCAGGAAGGCTATGAGTGCTACCGAGTTATTAAAAAGGCAAATCGTTGAGATAACCAACACTTGTTCGATAAAATATGTGCCAGACTGATGACAAAATTTTCACAAAATTTAGTGGATGTGTTTTGTTGGATGACGAAACGTACATGAAATTGGTTTTGAAACACTTCAAGTTGGATACATTTGCAAAAAGATGTATCCCGGAGCCATGTGGAGCCCGGTTTTTGTTACATTTTCCATAACGACGAATTTTGCCGCTAATTCTTCAACACGATTCAACAGTAAAGTTTTGGGCATATAGCTCATTCACACGGCTCTAATATATATAACAGAAGCAATAAATTTGCACGAAATTAATCAAATCAATGTTATCTCAAAGAATCCACAGGTTTTCGATGTATCGAAAAAATTTGGGGTATAGTGGAAAGAGTGCTGAATTACAAAAGTCACACCGGCAGTTATGCCAGAAACAGGGAGCATCACACAACATGTGTACAGGCGCACAGGCGCATAAACCACACCAAACCCTCTATTTAGTCGCGTATCATCCAATACTGTTACCTGGGATTCAAACTTATCGATGGTATTCCAAATAGTTTATGCCTTCTGTGTGCTAAAGCCGGACATGAGCATAGTGTACTACCGTCTCTTCCTCCTCCTCATCCATACATATTCTACAGAAATCATTTGCTTCTAGACCTAGCCTCCTCGAATGTTCTCCAAATAGGCAGTATCCTGTGAGTATCTCTTATCCCCACGATCGTTTTTAGTTCACGTCTCGTAGGGAGATTAGTGTCTTTGAGCGTTTCAAGTCCAGCTTTGGCCAGACTTCTCTTGCTGCTCTATATATGAGGGTGTTCGTCCACATTTCGTTCGCTGAGGCTACTGCCTCTTTTTTGAGCGCCTTAATAGGTCTCCCCAGATTTGCTCTTTCCGGTAGCAGTTGGAGAGTTGAACCATGCCTAGCTAATTCGTCCGACCTGCAGTTCCCCATGAAGCCCGAGTGGCCGGGGACCCAGACTATCCGGATCTTGAAAGGCTCACTCTTCTCATTTAGAGACAAGTGGCAACCCAACGCCACCCTTGATGTCAGAAAAACTGATTCCAGCGACTTGAAGGACACGTAGTTCGGAACCCCTTCTCGAAGCATAATGTTGGTGTAATGTAGTCTAGATTCGCCAGTTCCTTCCTTTGCGATCTAATTATCGTCGAGTGTCCTGTCTGAAGACATTTCCACTGCGATACGGCTGATAGTCGGGTGGCCGTATTCGTGGCCGTCTGCTTACCATAAAAATCGACAGGGAGAAGGTGAAACATAGTCTCTAAAGCGCATGTTGGTATTGTCTTCAGCGTCCCGCTTATAAACATACAGGACCTTCCTTGCACCTTCTCGATCGCCTTCCTGTATGTTACTTTTTCAAGAGCTGGCCACCACACGCTCGTAGTAAGACCTATACATAAGTATAGGTCTTACTACGGCAGAGAATATCCAATGTGCCAGCTCCAGCTTCAGGCCCCATCTCTTACCGATGGCGTTTCTGCACGAGTACATAGCTTTATTTACTCTTTCCAAGATGTTGGGCTTCCAACTAAGCTTAATGTCCAAGATTATGCCCACAAATCTTGCCTTATCAGCCAAAGCTAGTCCTATGCTGTTTAAGATAGGTGGGTCTACACCTAGCTAGTCCTATGCTGTTTAAGATAGGTGGGTCTACTACTACTACACTCCAATCCCTTCTCTCTCCAGCTCTACCAGCAACCCATTAATTTCTATGTTCCAGAAAAGAGGGAATGGGACGCTCCGAGTTAACCATACTGCTCCTCAGCATGTGATTGATTAACCCAGGGTAATCCACTCCAAGGAGCAACAATCCCTCCAGAATTGCCTCCGTTTTTACATTTTTAAAAGCGGCCTCAATAACAAGGAACACCATCATATAAAACTCTTGCAAGAATATTTTTTTTTTTTTTTTTTTTTTATTAAAACGGTTGGAACCTACTAAGGTCCCGCACTCAATGCCACAATGGGCCCATGGTGCAAACCAAGAGGATCTATCCTAATTCGCAAGAGCGTACTGCAATCTTAGCAAACTGTAAAAGTTTGAACCAAGGAATGGATACTAGCTGATCTACGTTCAAAGATCCGGAAGAGAACACTTGGGATCTAGCTCCGACAAAGGCGGGACAGCTGCAGAGGTAGTGTAAGCAGTCGTCCACATCCTCTAGGCAGTCGTCACAAAGAGCGTCCTGTGCTAGTCCCATGCGTTGAAGATGAACCTTGAAACGTCCATGGCCGGTTATAAGTGCGACCAGAATTCTGAGTTGGTTCTTTTTTAGGGATAATGCATAATTAGTGAACCTCAGAATGGGTTCAATAATGAAATGTTTTGCCTTTCGACAACTAGGAGTAGAACGCCACTTCCGTCCCAGCTCAAGTAGAGCGAACTTCTTAATAGCGTCTTTGCCACCGTTGAAGGATAGAAGAATTGCTGGTTCGGGGCCAACAAAATTACTACGCGAGCCAGCTTTCGCTAGCAAGTCAGCAACCTCATTTCCCTCAACGCCACAATGAGCAGGCACCCACATTATCTTTACTCTCGTTTTAGAGCAAAGGAGATTAATGTAGTGCTTGCAATCTTTGACTAGTTTGGACCTAGTCAAAGGATTAATGAGGGTATTAAGCGCGGCTTTACTATCTGAGCAGATAGTAATATCCCTCCCTGAAACGTTAAATTTCAACGCTTCAATCGCACAATGGGTAAGTGCAATTAATTCAGCTTGAAAAACCGTGCAGTGTTTTCCCAGACTACCCGAGCATCTTAGCTCATATTGAGGACAGTAAAATCCAAACCCTGCACTGACTTCCGAACGAGAGCCATCCACAAAAAAAACTATCGACTCCGACAGCTGTCTAGAGAAATCGTGAGATAGCCACCATTCTCTCGCAGGAAAAACTACGGAGAATGAGTTGCTGAAGTTAAATTCAGGCAAAAGCCTGTCATTCACCATTTCCAGCTCAGGAATAAGTGATTTATACTTATTGAGAATCTGTCTATGCCCCGTACAAGTCTCGAACACATTCCATGCCCCAATGCACTTTAGTCGATAAGCAGCAGCACACGCTGTACTCAGAATGTGGGACTGCAATTCGGGCATATGTAGAATAGACTCCATGGCAAGAAGTGGAGCAGATGACATAGCCCCGGTTATAGCCCTACAGGCTGTCCTATGCAATCCATCCAGTCTTGCTACCGAAGACGTCAGTTCCACAACCGGCCACCAAACAACTGAAGCATACGACAGTAAGGGTAAAACCAGTGATTTATAGATGAAAGACATCATTTTGGGGGTCAGACCCCAAGAATTGCCAAAGGCCCTTCTGCATTGCCAAAAAATAGCAATGGCCTTTTGCAGCTTATAATCAAGGTGAAACTTCCAGGAGAGTTTACCATCTAGAATGACACCTAGGTGTTTAACTTGCTCTGTCCTTGTAATCGCTCTACCAAAGAGAGTGGGAACAGACAAGTTAGCAATGTCTCTGCGCCTCGTAAAGAGGACCAGATCAGTCTTTGAGGGGTTGTCGTACAGCCCCTTTTCAAGACACCAAGCTTCTACCATATTAAGGGAGTTCTGCGTCAGATCAGATAAGACGTTAAGGTGTTTACCAGAAACTGTCAAAACAAAATCATCCGCGTAGCTTTGCACGAAAAACCCAGATCGCTGCAATTTAACAAGTAGTTCATCGATAACCATGAGCCACAGCAAGGGTGAGAGAGTTGCAAGAATATTGATTTCTCAATCGTACGTACCAGCGCATGTAGAGCTGTGTCCACCAATCTCCCTTTACAGTACGCATGTTGAGACTGTGCTCAATCACTAGACTATATTTTTGATCGTATATAAACGTCTATCAGCCTTCCCAAGGTTTTCAACAGAAAAGATGACAGAGTTATGGGTCTTAAGTAGTGAGGACTTGGATAGTCATGTGAGCTTTTTCCCGCTTTCGGAATAAAGATCACCCTGCTCTCTTCCACCTCCTCGGAATGTAGATCAACTTTAAACACCCTTTAAAAATTACTTCCAGCCAAGGGAGAATAATCGACGAGTTGTTTTGAATTTGTTTGAACCCTTCAAGTGCCCCTCGCCCCTCGGATCCGTTTTTTAGTTACGATATCTTCTATGCACAATGAATGTGTTTCTCGGTGAGTAATAGTATCTATCTAGTCATCACAGCTTCCTGGAAAGTGGGTTTTGATGAGAAGCTTCAACGATTCCTCACTAGAAGCCGTCCGAGATCTGTCCGGTTTAGTAGACAGTTAAACTTGTTAGTAGACAGTAAGTATTAGTAGACAGTAAGACGAGAGGTTTAAGAGAATTTTCCATTTTATCACAGAAGAGTCTCCACGATCTCCTTTGTGCCTTCCTTAATTCTTTTTTGTATACCATTAAGTCCTCCTTATAGGAGTCCCAATCTTGAGCTTCTCTCGTTCTCTTGGCTTTATTAACGGCCTTCCTACAAGTTTTTCGGTAGGTCCCTAGTTCCTTTGACCACCATGTTGGTTTTTGCTTGCCCCTGGGCTTAACTATTGGTCAAGCAGCATTCAAGGAGGTACTAATGATAGTGTTCACTATGCAAATCAGTTCCTCCACTGTCGCTGGCGTATAGTAATAAATGTGGGTTCTTGCCCAAGATTACAAACCAAAAGATTAGTATTTAATATGTACTCAAAACATAACTAACCCGTTTCATTGAAGTCTGTGACATTTGTTGATGACCCCAATCCTCTTTTTAAGCTTCGAGAACCAGTATTCTCTAAGGCCACTGCTAAAATAAAAAGACCTATCAAGTGCCGTGAAGTTGAAGCTTTACAAAGTGTTGATTAAGCGCGTTCTTTTGTTTGGATGTGATAGTTGGGCGTTGACGATATCTCATTTGAGAGAAGAGACATGCGTTTACCGATTTTTGTACAATATCGAGATCAGAGATCTAATAAAGATCCCCGATATTGACATGAAATAAAATTTCAGCGAGTACGCTGACTCGATCACGTTCTGCTTGCTGATCCGGAACGAATTGTGCAGCGATCTCTGAAAGGAGAGCTACCATATTGTAGGCGCAGAGGCCGTTGCAGGCGACGATGGCTCCATGGAGTAGAGAACGACTTGGCTAGATTTTGGGCCAGTGATGGCCTTTAAACACTGTATATTATTAGTGCAAAAATCTAGTTGGCCTACATTTTACAAAGTTATATAAAAAGGCAAGCTGAATCTAAGAACAGTTGTTAAATATGTTTACAAAGCAGCGCTAGCCAAACTCGTATACTAGGGGCCTATTAAGGCGATGCCACATGCTCAACCGTCAAACCGACATTGAAACCCGACAAATACAAGTGTTGACAGAAAAATAGAACTTATAACATTAAAGTTAATTAAAAATAGTTTTAATAAACAATGATTATGATATTGTTATCAAATTATATTGAAATTGATAGAATTTCATTTAAAAAAACCTTATTTTATGTTTTGCAGGTCGTCAAGCTAAAATCCGGACGGCAAAATACTGAATGTTATAATTTTTGAAGTTAACGAACCCTCCTCCGTTTTCCAAAATCATGGACGATTTTTTTTGCCGTCGTTTTTTTTTCAATTCGGTCGGAAACTAAATGTCATTTATGTTATTTCATTTATGATGTGACGACATTCGCCGTCCGTGATTTTTTTTCCATGTGGCATAGTAAACGGAAAATCCGGAAGACGGATTTGCCGTTTTCACATTTGCATGTGGCATCTTTATAGAATTTTCGATAGTGTTTGTTTTCGATAATATTATCATTAAACATTATGAAAGTTTCGAAATGGAAATTTGGACTATGAGTGCGAATCGAAGAATTATGGAGTTAAATTGGGGACGAGGGGATAAAACCTCTTGGCTTTTAGGTAATTTATATCAATCGATCTCAATTGTAGATTATACTATCACTACTAAATTAAATATTCCGGTTCCGGTTACACTTTGGAGCCATGAATGATGACTCCTTATAGAAAAACAATTGAAGGGTCGGTGGAATCTCGACAATGCGCAGCTCATGCCAAAGCTCGTAGAAAAGGGAAAGTGGAGATGTTTACTGATTGCGAGAGAGCTGCACTATCAACCTGAAAAGGTGTTACAAATTATAAATGTGTGTTGCGCACTCATAATCTATGTACGAGATACCATGTTCCAATCCTAGAAAAAGAAGTGGTGCGAGATGCGAGCGAGGATAATCCAAAATAATTCCATCGAAGACAATGAAGAAAACGAAAATATCGCACATAAGAGACAATTTATGTGTATTTGTTTAAGACAAAAAGTACTTATATATAATGATTTAATTTATTCAATTCAAATTAGCAAAATGAATAAGTTATTAAATTTCTGAGCATCCAGTTCTCAAATTGATGTTGAATTTTCTAAACCACAATCAAATTTCCTTGCATTCACGCCTTCCAATTCTCCCTTATAATCCAGCAATTACAGCATTCCACCGCTCCATCACTTTATTTCACTTCTTATTGGTTGATTCCTTAAATTGCAGCGTATTTAAAAAATTCTTTGCAATACCTTCGTATGTTTCCATGAAGCCAATTAAAATATCGAATTGATCACTGTTTGTAGCTGTCCCTAAATTGAAATCGGACATTTCCATAATAGCTCATTTTCGATAGTATCGAGAAAAAAACGCTATCGAAAATATCATAATAGGCCCCCTGATGTTAGACTTTTTCAAATCCGACACATAATAATATCGGCTCGATATCGTTGATCGATCGGGCAGGGTGTGGCAGCCGTCAATAGGCTAAACATCATAAAATACATTTTGTAACTGTTTCTAATTATTTTCAAATATTATGTTGCCCTTCAATAAAAGGACAACCACAGTAAGTTTTAGCGGGCCTTTCACATTTAGATAGATTCAAGAGGGAATTATTGATGAGTTTTTGCAAGCGTTTTTGCCTCGACCGCTAAAGAATTGAAGAAGGTGAAGAAAAATTCCAATTTTCAATCAATGAGCACACCAAATGAAACATGTAGGTATTTAATTTATTTGATGTGCTTTCATCGATGGTTGAAGTAGAAGTGAGCGATTTATTTATTTTTAATTTCACAAAAAACAGTAATAAATAAAATAAATACATAAGCTAATACATAACAACTACTATGACAATTTAAAAGAACAGGACTTAACTTATATACATTAAAATGAAAAGTATAGCAATACATAATAATAATAGGGGAATACGGAGTACGGTTGACTATGCGTGTTCATTCTCCCCGCCTTGAACTATCGTCGAATTCTGCATCCAGTGGTAAAGGAGTGTACCTTTGTGATGTTTTAACAGTTTTAACACTGAACTGCACGCGAACTAAGCCATCTGCTCCAGGGTTAGTTGCAACAATTTTTCTCATTTGCCATTTCATAGGAGGAAGAATAGCATCCTTAATAACCACAATTTGGCCAATTGCAATGTTTGGTTGCTGAGATGTCCATTTGCGGCGATGCTGTAGCTCTTGTAAATAATCCTTGAACCATCTAATCGAAAAATGTTGAACCAATTGTTGAAGTAGGCGCCATCGTTTGTTGTATCCATTGAATTCTTGTGTTATGTTAGGTTCAGGAACAGCAGTAAGTGGTCGTCCAATTAGAAAATGACCAAGAGTGAGAATCGTTAAACCGTCTGGAACTGATGTTAGTGGTGTCATGGGCCGGGAATTCAAAATTGCTTACATTTGTTTGCACAGCGTATTGAGTTGTTCGTAAGTGAATGTGTGGTTGTCCATTACACGACGTAGATGATACTTGGCGGATTTTACAGCAGCATCTTAAAGTCCTCCGAAATGAGGCGACCGTGGTGGAGCGAAAGTCCAATCAATTCCATCTTTCTGGCACATATATGCTTGATGTCATTGTGCAAGTCTGAGTCTAGTAAAAGACGGTATAACTGATTTAATTCCGAATTTGTACCTACGAAGTTTGTTCCATTGTCAGAGGCTACCTTCTTGCACAGACCTCTAGTGGCATAAAACCGCTTAAATGCACCAAGAAAGGCAGCTGATGACAGGTCTGCAACTAATTCCAAATGGACGGCCTTTGTTGCAAACCAGACGAAAACGCAGAGTTGCTGACGTATTGAAATTGGTTTGACTCGGCGGCATCGAACACAATCTGGAACTACCTGAATGGCCAATTTTCGTCCACTGATGGGCCAAAAACTGCACACGAACGATGATATTTCATGTGAAAGGAAGTAAGCAAAGTTTTGGTAAACGAATGGGAAGGAGGAAGTAGAAGAGGATGTTTTGTAGCGTATGGAAGTGAGGAGAACTGTAATCTGCCACCGACACGAATTAGACCATTTGTATCCAAAAATAGCGAGAAGCTTTACAATTTTTGTGGCGGAATAATAAAATCCTTTTGTTTTAGATCATTTTTTACCTCCGAAAAGCATTCAGCTTGAACAAAATGAATAGTCATTGACAATCCCTCAGCAAAGTCTTTGCTTGCTAGAGGACCAGAGATTCTATTAATGTTCTTGTTGCGAATGTTGTGCAAGAATCTGGAAGCATATGCTATTACTCTGGTCAATCGATGATAATTATTAACATATTTCATATTGGCAAAAATACTGTCGTCCTTGGGAGACACAACCACCAGAGTCGTAGATTTTTTGAACTCGCTGTAGTTTGGTTTGACTCGTGGTATCTGTGCAGAAAGCCATGGAGACTTAGACGATTGTAACATTGATGGTCCAGAGAAGCATAAATTGCATTTCATTAAAGCAGCAGGCATCATTCCACGAGAGACAACATCCGCAGGATTCTGTTTTGATTCAACATGATACCAATGTTGAGGGTTCGTCAGTTCTTGGATATTTGCAACTCTGTTCGCAACAAAGGTTTTCAATGGTGACGGCGATGAATTCAGCCAATGGAGCACAATAGTTGAGTCTGTCCAATAAATGACGTCAGTGATTGGACAATTTACAAGAGCCCGAACTAGTGATGCCAATTGAGCTAGTAATAGTGCCGCACAGAGTTCCAAGCGTGGCAACGTAGATTTTTGTAGTGGTGCTACCCTAGACTTTAAGCTTAAAAGTTGCACAAGGAATTGTCCCTTCGATTGTCTACATCTAGCGTAGATTGCAGCGCCAAAGGCAGATTCACTGGCATCTGCGAAGCCATGAAGTTCGATGGAACTATCCGGAATAACCTCTCCAAACAGAAATAAAACCACCACAGGAGAAACATGTCCAGGAAGATCGAACAAGCGTGCGAACAAACCTTTTTAATAGAACCTGCCTTCCTCCAAACACGTCCTTTTTACAAAAAACCATATGTTAAATGTACGGTATGAAAATTTTATTTTTTATTTACAAATTTTTTTGTTAATAAATTTGATTTTTTGGCAAATTCTGGTTTTCAACTTTTATTCAATTTCTTACATGTCTAACATATAAAATTAAGGTAAGTCTAGAAATATATATATGTATGTATTACATATATTGGTAGAATTTATAAAAATATATTTATAATTATAAATCTATATTATGTATTAATATGTAATGTCTGTGTGTGTGTGTGTAAAGATAAATTTTATAAAATATTTATTTTAAATTTATCACAATAAAAAATTTATATAAAATTATTTCATTTATTTATAAGAATATATTATTATATATTTACAATATTTGTTTGCTTTACAATTCATTTAATAAATCCATTCCCCTTTAACCCAACAACATTGTATTTATAACATTCTATATCTACGATATTTATTTAACAGAAAAAAAAAATAAACAAAAAATTTTGGCAGCGCAAAGTGTTTGCAAATTCAATTACATTCAATAGTTTTATATAATATGTAGTTTAAAATTAAAGTCACATTCATCACAACCGTCTTTCTTTCCGTTTACATATTTTATTGATGGCCATATCCATCTCTTCCAATAACATTTTTCTTGCCCAGTACTTTCATCAGCTGTTTCGACATGAAATATGGTTTCTCCTCCGAACCATCATTACGTTCGCAATCTTCAAGGAAACATAAAAATAATGTGTCAACAGCCATTGAGTATACATTAAAGAAAACGGTTGCGATCAAATATGTTCCAATAAAGACCAATACCATTGGTACCATTTTATATTGCACCGTTGGATTCGATTCACTCGAAAAGAATGCGTATGTTAAGTATGCCATCCCGATCGAAATCAGCAGTTTCGATAAAAAGAATAAAAAGTCGGACACTTTGTCTAGGGCGACAACCCGTAATACATTCCGCATTAGCAGATTAAATGCATCTTTAGCTGATAAACAGAAATTCTTGCCATGAATTGAGCACATGATATACGCATTTTTGTTTAAGAATTTTAAAAATGACTCCAAACACCAGAAGAAACATTTTAGAATGCACATAATGGCACGCGTTACTTCGTTATCGTATTGCTTTAATTTTTGATCGATATATTCTAGTACGACCCGAATTATGCGACATATCGTGACGATTAGCGAACCAAACGCAATCGTTCCCAAATGATAACGAACTGTGCGGCCCATTCCATTAAATACGGTGAAAAATGGTACGTCCGATTTGTGGAAAGTCCAATACCATGTGGCAAATGTTGATGCTAGTACCATTTCACCAAAGGCCGATATAAAAAATAGAATCCAAAAAAATCCAACTATGTTATAGGCATGCATGTACGATACAATGTTAGGATTATCAATTCCTAAAAAGTTACAAGTTGCGCTGGCACACGAACTACCGCCAGCGGCCTTACAATTATCAGCAAATACTCGCGGTGAACATGTTTCATTGTTAGCATACCCCAACGCTGGCCCCGTACAAATACAAGTTCCATCCAATCCATCGACCTTATACATTGTTTCACCAACGGATGCCAAATACAAGAGAATCGCTACCGAAAATGTAATTCCCAGGATTTGTAGAGCCCATGGGAATAATGGGAAAAATACGGACGATGTTATCGAGCTTACAGCCCTGTGGAAAAAATAAAATATATTAAAGAATATTTTTATTAATTTAAGTAATTCATTTTACTGCCAGACTTACTTGCTGCCCTCTTTAATTAGCGCGATCGCAATTATAATCCGTCGTCGCAAAAAAATGATAATCAATACGATTATACCAAGCACAACGGACGATACAATCATAATCCAGAACCATGTATCGGCTTGGCCCAACCACGATTTCACAACCGATTCCAAATTTGGTGAGATTGTGGTACTTGTGTCCTTTGGTTGATCCTTTAGCTCATTATATTTCGTTACACTGTAGTAAACACCTAAATAAGTAAAAAATAATTTAGATTAGTAAGTTAGATTTTATTTAAATTCCACCGTCGACTTACTGAAAATTAGTAGAGCTAGTACACCGACTATTGAAAACCAAACCATTGGACCTGCAATCCATCTCATCAAAAATATAAAAAATAAACAAATGAACATGGCGATTACGAGACCCATAAATATTTCAAAATATGAATTACTGATATCGTCAACGATAACTTGGGCCATCTAAAAAATTATTTAAAAAACAATTAATGATTAGCAAATTTTTTAAAAATATTTTGTAAATTATTTAATGCGCATTAGGTTATCGGTTAGTTGTAGTATTAATAGATAGATTACATTAAGCTTCAGCTAAATGCATGCAAATACCAACACTATATATATGTACGTATGTGGCAATTGTGTACTAGTACCAAACAAAGTAAGTGTTTTAATCGATTTTTAATTACCAAACACTATAATGCTTACCATCACCACACACATGGCGAAGAATCGTATCGACTTGTTTTAGTCTAGTTTATGTAATCTCTCGCACCAATTCACGAATACTTGGCCGCATTACTCAAACTTTTGCTTGGCCCGAGCAATCCCAAAATGCAATCACACAACTTAAAACGGATCTGGAAAATATCTGAAATCGTACTCCTGTATATATCAAAACCTACTTTTCCCTACCGACTTTACCAAAAATGCAGAGTACACCCTGTATATGCAACATGTTGTATTCGAGTATATCGTAGAACTACTTCCTTCGTCTAATGATTATATATATGTACATATACTTATATCCTAACCAGTGTCGATCGCTTTACCCCATGGTTCCAGGCATACTTCATTAGAGACGTCATCTTGACAGCAACTGCGGCCACCACATTTTTAGTGTAATACATATTTAGATTAGGTATATCGTTCAACAAAATATCAGAAATTATTTGATTTTTGATGGCCTGTTGATACAAAATAGTACTGCCTGTTCGACAGTATGTAATATGGCTTGCTAATGATAGCGAGTTAAATGAAAATGAAATTAATTGAGGGAGAAACACAAATGTGTGCTTAATTTTGTACTGGCTGTATCATGAAAAATGTCGTTCCATTAATTAATAACAAACCAGTATTTCGTGACCCAAGGTACAGTAACGATTTGATGTAATTCTGATAACACTTAATCAGCTTTCGATATGGTTCGAAGGTAGTTTAAAGCTCTAAACTAGGTTCCTTTCAGTAATTATATTTAGCAGACCGAAGTTAACCTAACATGAAACCCGAACGGTTGTTTGGAAAATCATAAACAGAACAAAGGTATTTGATCTTCGGTAATGGAAACCATCACCGAATTGTCCCACGACACACCTCCATTAATATAGATTTAGACTCTCATGATCGGTATGAATTTAACATGCTGAGTTATTGGAGGAAAGTTTTTTCGATTTCTTGTCTCATCTGAAGAATTGGTAAAGGTGCTAAATATGATGACTTTCTGCCAATCCTTATAAAACGTATCCAACGACAAGCATTTCTGTTTGCTCTGTCATCAATTTTTTTTTACGTTACACACGGTTTTGTGAACGAACATTTGTTCCAATAATATGAACATTTAATTTGACATTTGAAATTGTCCTATTTTCATTTTCAGTTAAATTATAGAATCTTCTAGAGCTCTAGTACGAACTGTATTTTGAATATTCTTCATAGTCTCACCCGAATTAGGGTTTTTCAATGCAGACCTAGATTTGCGCCACTTCACATTAGTCAGTAACTGATGACAAATTTAGGTATTGTTCATTTTCATTTGTTTTCAACAAAGGCTCTTTGTTAAAGCATTGACAATCGAGCAGGTAAAATCCAATGAGAGAATTTTGATCCACCCTTTATTCATTCCGTCTAGAAACTTCTTGATTGATCGCTGTAATCACTTTACGACGAAAATTTTCATCCAGCTCAATAGAATCACATTGACGTCGTTTTTCTATAATTTTCCAATAGATAGCCATGCAGTTAACATACTGCAATTGATCGGCAAGCTATCTAACAGGATTGTCACTATCAATTAATTTTTTTCCACGAATAATCCAATCCACACGTTTATTTACTATGACAATGTTATAATCAATTCGATTGCGTGGAGATCGCCAACAAAATTTATCAAGTTCTGCTAATGTGTTTCGTATCACAAAATATGAATAAAAATTCGAAATGGGAAGTTAGAAACTCACATTGAAATTATCGGCAACTTTTAAGAATGGGGACGATGGACTGTCGAATATAAGATGATGACACACTAGGTCTCATAAATCAGTTTAGTCATAACTATTTAGAAATAATTTTGTTTGAACCGAATTTTCTGTGGAATTGATCTCGAGACCGTGGCGTGATAAGTAGTTCTCTACCTATTTCATGAACTTCTGTTTGCAATTATATTTCTAATATTCGGGCACATAACGGGTTGAAATTCTTACAAATCTATAGGAACGTTACCTATCCTAAAACTTTCATGGTTTAGAAACTCTGCGCAATCTAATCACTTCAAATAATTTTGTGTGCGATCTATCTTGCATTGCAGATGATATATGCGTGATTAGACTGAATAGCAACGGTGTGAAGGAAATACTTGATTCGCTTTTAAAGTGAGCACGCGAAACCGGGTATTTACACGTGCTAATTACATCCGAAAATAATATACAAATATTTTAACTTGAAAGTGGGGAAACGAATGAATTTATTTGGTTATGAATGAACTTTTTTAGTGATTTTAGTGGTTCAGAGCTCGGATGTAAATAGCTAGGGTATATATCCGACCTAGCGAACTCACATTTAGAGTTTTCAGCTTCTGTTGGACTACAGATCAATAAGTCCAAAACAAAATACATGATCTCTGGTTAAAGGGACAATGGCACACCTGATTTTAGACGTTTGAGAGAGTGAGGAGTTTCAAATATGTTGGCTCTCTCTCACGATAACAGTGTGGGTGAAGATATTACAGTGTCACTGGTACCAGGCAGTCGTGCTTTATATTCTCTAAGACCCCTACTAAAATCTAAACACCTATCAAGTGCCATGAAGCTGAAACATAAGGTCGTTGTTATGTATGAATGTGAAAGTTGGGCGCTGATGGATGAATACGAGAAATGGCTCCTTACATTTGAGAGAAGAATCAAGCGTGTAATTTAGGGGACAAAACGCGAAGTATATGGTACATACCGAGCTCTGTACAATATTGAGATCAGAGATCTTATGAAGATTCCCGATGTTGTACTTGAAGTAAGATTTCAGCGAGTACACTGGCTCCACCACGTTCTTCTTGCGGATCCGAACCAGGAGAGCCACCAAATGGTAGGCGCACGGGTCGTTGCAGGCAGTGATGGAACCACGGTGTAAAGAACAACTTGGCTTCCTCAAATTGTCTAAGGTAGTATGAAACCCAATCTCAGGATTGAAACCGTTGGAGCCAAATTGTTAACTCACTAATGGGCCAATAATGGCCCTTAAAAACGTTATTATTAATAGTTGATTCAATTCAAAGTAAGCAATTACTATCCAAACTAACTGTGCGTGCGATAGAGATATTGTGACTTTTTTTCTGACGTGTCCTTTAATTTGCTTTAATTTTCAAGTATTTCTGGATGATTTCCATCTATGATTTGGAAAGATTAAATCTGAATCCTCAGGGTTCAGTGCTTGGTGTTAAATTTGTTTCTATGTACATACGGGGCTATCTCGGTTTTCAAATACTGTCATAGATTTAGGATTTTGCTAGCGGAGCTTTGCTATGGAATTCTATTCAATTGGATTTTAAGAATCGACAAAAATCTTTAACTCAAATTATTTAAATTGGTTTGCTTGAGAGACAAGACCATGAAGGATATAGGAAATTTCAAATAAGCTTTTTAAAACTGATATCTCCTCTCTTTTGATTACATGTTTATTGAAGTTAGAATCGAATTAAATTCCCAAATTCCCAAAGTATTTATTTCATATCCATTTCAACTTATTCTTAATCCTTCTGAAATTACCTAATTGAAATGTTAGTTAGTTTAAATTTTCAAATTCCAAGACTTTTTTAAATCTCAACTCGAAATACTTTTAATTACTGCAATCTCTTCCTTCTGCATGGAAATTTAGAAATTTTTCAAATACACATCTTTAATTCATCAATGGAGTGCAGAACTCGTTAGCCGATATATCTTCCACAGATATCCAATGCATGGTTATGAATCAGCGGACTTATAGCCGGGCATAAAGTGGCGTGAAATGGGCGTAAAAAGCGTAATATGCAAGTCAATTCTGGATTTGAAATTTCAATTCGAGGATATACCGACCCAGATACCTTTTAAATGATTATCTGTACATTACATAGCATGTAGCGATGCACTATCAACAGGGAAACATGGAAGATATGTGAACCCTGATCAATCACGAATGAAAAATTCGTTTTGCTATTCGAACCCGCTATTTCTTGATCCAGAAGCTTTAACCAATGTTATATTTTCTGAGTTAATTGTTTTAATTCGTATTTTCCCGAATTAAAGAATTTTAAGAATTACGATTTTTTCAAATAGCATATTTTGATGAGGTTTAGGCCCGTTGAACATTAAGGCCCGCTGCGCACCTAAGCTAAGCTAAGTGAGAATCGTAGTTTATATTAGCTTAGTTTAGCTCGCATAGCTCTCTCCATTGCACATTTGAACTATGTAATTACATCGCTCACAAATACAGATGAATTTATATAATATAAATTAAAAACAGTTTTAAAGGCCATTACTGTAGCCTAATTCTATAACGAATAAGATAACGTGAAAACGCGAAAACGAGTACTTTACAAGTTTTCATACCAAAAGGGTATTCTATAACTTGACACCAAGATAAATTAAAAAATCGGTAAGATATTAAACGTCAATAAACTACACATACAATTTATCTTGTGTAGTTCGTTTTCACGGATAAAACTTTAAAATTTAAAATTAAAATTTCACGAAGAAGGCGGGCTAGTGCCGAACAAAAAAACCATGTTTGTCCTTGTTACTCTTTATATTATATTATGAAATGAAACACTAACAAAACGTCAAAGTGGTTTTAGACACGATAAAATTATTCAGCAAGAAAAAATTTACACGCTGACTACTTTGTTTTGTAGAATACCATTTAACCTAAATAAGATAGAAATTGTGTAAATTTTTTTTGTGTAAACTTTTTCAATGTTTCGTTTTTTCACATTATCTTGTTTTTACAGAATTAGACCACTGGCCCCCTACTGAGTCAACAATTTGGCTCCAGCGGTTTCGATCCCAAGCATGGTCTTCATACTGTCTAAGACAATCTGAAGAGGCCAAGTCGTTTTCTACACCGTGGACCCATCGTCGCCTGCAACGACCTCTGCGCCTACCATATGGTGGCTGTCCTTTCAGAGATCGCTGCACAATTCGTTCCGGATCAGCACGCAGAACGTGCCCGAGCCAGCGTACTCGCTGAGATCTTACTTCATGTACAATATCGGGGATCTTCATCAGATCTCGATATTGTAGAGAGCTCGGTAGGTACCATCTATTTCGCGTTTTGGGCCGTAAATTACACGCATGACTCTTCTTTCAAATGTTAGGAGCTATCTCTCGTACTCATCCGTCAGCGCCCAACTTTCACATCCAAACATAACAACGGGCCTCATCAACGCTTGGTATAGCTTCATCTTCACGGCACATGATAGGTGTGTAGATTTTAGCAGTGGCCTTAGAGGATATAAAGCACAACTGCTAGCTGCCAGCCGCACTTTAATATCCTCACCCACACTGTTATCGTGAGTGATAAGAGAACCCAAATATTTGAACCTCATCACTCCCTCAAACGTGTGGTGGCCACTACTACTCATTGATCTGCAGTCCAACTGAAGCTGAAAACTCTACAAGCGGATCAAGTATTTCCTTCACTTCGTTATAATATAACATTCACGAAAATTAAGGTTACTACATATTTCATTCTGTCAAAACTTGGAAAGGAATGGCATTTGTTTCGATAAAGGCAAAAAGAATAATATCTAAGTATATGTGAGCGATATAGCTGACATAGCAAGGCATAGTCTACTGGAGCTAAGTTAGTTTGCATCGCTCATAACAGAAAAACATAGCTCGCATAGATTAGTTAAGGTATGCAACTATCTATTTAAACTATATATATTACAAACACATACACATAGCTCACATCGCATAGCTTAGCTTATCTTAGGTGTGCAATATACATTAGTATTTTTTTAAATTGTTGATCGTTGTTTGAATTGTGAAACCAAATTTGGCGTATACAATTCATAATTTATTAAGTTTCAATTCGAATTTAGAGTATTTACGAAAATCAAATTATAATTCTAATGACTCAAATTTTAAAATCTTTTGAAATATTAAATTTCGATATACTTACAGAGTGTCCGAATATTCGTTGAGGTATGGTTGGGTTTCGTAATCAAATTGAAGATGACTTAGTTCTACCACTTTGCACTAGGAGGCCAGTCTTTCAAGTTATAAACGGTTGAACAGAAGCCTTCCGACATAGTATACTGATTTGATGAAACTGTTATAACGGTTTAACCGGTAATAAGAATTTAAAAATATAATATATAGTCATTTGAAAGCTGGTAAAACTTCTTTTCAAGCAAAACTGTTGCCGTATCTGAAAAAATAGTTCATGATATTGAAGAAACACTTTTAGTTTTCAAAAGTTTTCAAAAATAAAAATGTTGCGTTTGGTTCATTTCATCTGTTAAAATCCTTCTATGGCTATAGAAACTTATTTTGGAGGTTTCAGGCAAGCTACTGTCTGTCGTAGTCGTGATAGGAACTATCCAAAAAATGTAAAAGTTCACTTTTCCTTTAATTCCAAATTACAATTATGATAAATTATAGCTTTTCAGAAAGCTCTAAGATACGGCTATCTCAATATCTATAAACAGAGAGATTTTAACGAATAAAACGTGAAATCTAAAAGTGAAATCTTTTTGTTGAATATCAGGCATTATTTTTCCAGATTACGCGAGTAGTTATAATTTGTTTGAAGTCGAAATTTTACAAGCTTTCAAATGAACACAATACCTTAAAATTCTAGTTTAACTGTTATAGTAGTGTTTTAAATACTTAGTCGGAAGGTTTATAACTTGAAAGTGCGAAGCGGTAGAACTAAAGTCCAAATCTTCGTTTTGATCAAGGAACCCAACGGACCTACCCGTGTCAGCGAATATTGGGCCATCTTTCTTGAAATCAAATTTTATTATTTTTAACTTTTAAAAACTATTTTCACAATTCCGAATTTAAATTTTGAATATCGATTTTTAATTCAAAATTAACTTATTTTTTCGAACTATCGAGTTATTCAAATTTCGATACATAATTTGCCTATGTGACACAACAATTTTGATTCGGTCATCATTACGCCGATCTCAACACCCAATTTACTGTTCATATATAAATCCAAAACCTATAATCACTTTGGACTTTACAAATTAGGCCATCACAGCTATATCAGTTCTGACTGACTCAACAAAAATAAATGGAATACAAATTTTTTCAAGCCTAAATGCAGATAATTCGAACAGTTAACATATTTTTTTGAACTTGACATTCTGTCTGAATCACGCAAGCAATACAAACCGAGTTAAATTAACGCTTACATTTGGTCAGAATGGATTCACCAATCAATTTCATTGTTGCGAAAAACAGTGTATAGCTAATTCTAATTTTTCCCAATAAAATTGATGAATTCAAGCTTTTCTGTCAATAGAGTTAACATTTTGGAAACCTTTCGATAAACCATGGTCTTGATTTAAATTAACAACTCAAGCTAAAGTATTGCATCTTAACTATTAGACAATTTAACTCATATTGATCTCTTTTGAGTTATGTTAATTAATTTTAACATATTTCTTGATTATTTAAAAGTTTTCTAATTTTCTAAAATCCAATGAACTTCTGTAACCTGTAGATTGTTAACAATAATTTTGACAATAACTGGGGCAGGTTAGTATTTCGGCAATTTAGTTTTAATAACGTTCGCAAATTACAATATTAACTGTTAATAATTATAATCTTAACAAAAGTTCTTTACAATAGTCGATAAAGTCTTAACGCTACTTTAAGCAATTTCAATTCCAAACAACTCATTTTTATGGCTCTAATATTTTACTTGCGCTTGCATAAGTTTACTATTCTAATACGTACTAACATTAATTTAAACAAACTAATATATACTTACACCATTCACCGTAGCAAATATCTTAAAATTATTCATAGCATCAGCAAATTCTTCTAAGGATGAACCAATTCCATCCAAAATTTCATTAGACACGTACATCGGAATGCAACGTTTGGATACTTTAAAAGGATTTTTCAAATTAAATTTAAGTGAAAATTATAAAATTATATTAAAACAAAAAATAGAAAATTAGTTAAATACAAAGCACAAACTATAATTAATACGGCACACTGCATTACGCACATATAGAGCATTACAGAACATAAAACTGATCACTGTTCCAATGAGAAAGGTAAAGTTTATAAAAAAAAATGTGGAATTTGAACAAGTTAGTCACATGCATTAATAATTACCAACATAATTAACATTTCCCAAAAGTGCTACTAAGCGCACTAAACATTTTTTCACTATAATTTATGTATGTATGTATGTACATTTTTAAACAAAAATGTTTCCTTTACCTTTTGAGCTTCATCAATCGGGACTAAGTGCACTAAAATATTCCCAACAAATCGTGATGTGTACGTTTCGGTGTTGGCCATTTTTCGTTTTATAATTTCTTGTCCAATTTCACGTTTCTCTTTACATTTCTCTGATGATGGATCCTTCAAATAACTAAAGCTTGCATTTTGATTATTTACAATGAGTGAATTCGTCGGTTTAATTAAATTTTGATCGGTCGTGTCACGCGGAAATCGTTTTTTAATGATTGAATCAGGTATGAATGGACAAACATCAGGCAGCAAATCGTATAAGCACCTTTTGAGGACTAAACAAAGCACAAATTTTTTTTTTTGATACATATATTAGAGACAGGTACAAAAACACAAAATAAAAACAAATACACAATAATTAGTAGGATTTATCAACTTACATGAATCACTTTTTAAGTAATATCGTATACATTTTGGTGGTTCGGCTTTAATTAAATCTGTAGCATGCTGTATTGTTAGAATATCAGTTTCCTTGTTAACACTATCAACACAAATTAATTTTTTTCGTAATGTAGCCACATCCCCTTTAAACGTGTCGAACAGAAATTCTTCAACAGGACATTTCTCTACACAAACTTGCGGTGTTTTACATCCAACTATCGGTGTGGATACATCAGCACATTTGGATAAATCGAAAAATATCAAATATGGACGATCAATTACGGCTTGATCTAAACCACATTTTAATCCGTTCGAATCGGTTGGGACGAGCAATCGATTTAAGTCACCATTTTTGAAAGCATACCAACTAATTACACCCCATCCCACGATGAATGCAATAAATAGTAGCAAACATATCACATCGGTGCACGATCTACCTTTGAGTGGTCCTTTAAAGGTCGGATCAAATCTTAGTGCTTCACCTGAAAAACACAAAACCAAAATTATAAAAATTATCATAACACACATTTGCTTTAAGTATAAGTATCTCGATATACATTCTGATTTATTGTAGATCTTTGTATTACCATATTGACGATTATTTCTGGAACGTAATCGACGTTGTGATTTAGATGGTGAAAATGATTCATTTAGTAAATTTTCCGTTAGTTGTTGGGCTTCTGATAACTCAGAAATTTTGACTAATTTTGAATCTTTCATTTTAAATCAACCCCCTTAATATTTATATATGTATACGTATAAACTTGGAATTAAGAAAAATGAAAATTTTGAATTTCTGCGATACCAAATATTCTATAATTTCTAGAATCAAATAGCAATTCGGTTAAAAAAAACAATAAACCTGTCAAAACTAATATCGATGAAAATCTAGTAAGCCTCAAAACGTTTATCCACCAAAGTCATAATCAATCAGCTGCGACAATTATGAAAAAATTTCTTTCAAAATATATTTCAATTGTGAACAAGTGTGTTTCACAGTATTTTTAGACCATTTGAAAATCCATCACATTTCCATAAAAAATAAATAACTATGAGGAAATTTAAAGTCAAATTTTCAAATTGTATCTGCAGTTAAGTTTCCGTCGCAAAGAATCGTCATAGAAAATTACCTTACTAAAGTTAAATGATTAAGAGAAAGCAGACTATTATCTTCCTGAGTCATCTCTTACCATATTCCAGATAAGTTTATCGATATTTCGCATTGCAGTCTGGCCTAGCCAATCTTTTAGCGTTACTTCTCCGATTGATATTTTCCCATCGATTTGCAATTTGCAAAACAAACAAATTATCGGTACTTCGACCACATTTGTACCAAAACTCATTTTAAAATCTCTTGTTCATCCAATATATCTAATTTTTTTCTTTGGTTTGTTTCTTGAATATCCTTACCTTACGCCATTACCACGCAAATGAAGGACGCATGGCTATAGTTTTGATTTAATTGGAAAATTTTATAGTTCTATAGTCGTTACTGACAAATAACATCCTGAGATAAACCCATTCGACGGAGATGCTCCTTATATCGACCATGACCCGTAAAAATCGCAACCAAGATTCTTAAATGATTTTTCAAAGATAGAGCTATTTAGTTGATTTTAAATTGGGCTTGCTAATGAAGTTCTTCGCCATACGACAACTAAAAGTAGCAAGCCACTATAGTTTTAGATCTTTCAAAGCATAGTGGAGCAAAGAAGATTAATAAAATGTTTGCAATCCTTGACAAGCTTGGAGACAGTCAAGGGATTATTCAATGAATTGAGCATGGCTTTGCTATCAGTACACAAAATATTGTTTTTGTTTTTAACAGAGAAATTCAAAGCCTCCATAACATTATAAAGTCAGCGTTCTTATTTCCGTTTGGAAAACAGTGCATAGCGAACCAAGATTGCCAAAAGATCTCTGATTAGACCAAGGACAGTAGATTCCAAATCTAGCACTGAGGCGAGAGCCATCTGTAAAAATGGACTCGTCTAATTTTTGGAGAAAATCCTCCGAAAACCACAAATCCCTTGATGGATAATCCACCGTGAATAGGTTGAATAAGATGTATTCAGGTCGAGATCTATCATTAACCATATCGATTTCTGGTAGAAACGAAGTGTAGTTTTAATAATTTGTATATATCCCACGATAGAACCGAGAACATTTCAGCCCCAGTGCACCTCAAGCGAAACGCTGCAGAACAAGCAGTGCCAAGGATAAAGGTGCGTAACTGAGGCAACGAATAAATGGACTCCATAGTAAGAAGTGGAGTAGAGGACATAACTCCAGTAACAGCCCTACAAGCCGTGTTTTGAAGACTATTAAGTTTAGCAGTATCAGCAGCGATCTATAAATTTATAAATGAAAAACTACATCATATGGGTGTTAGACCCTAGGATTTCCTAAAAGCCCTTCTACATTGCCAAAATAGCAGTAGCTTCTTGTAATTTGGAATCAAGAATGCTAATACCAAGGTGCTTGACTATAGGTTACATCCGGCAATCGGCCTCCCAAAAAGAGAAGGAACGTATAGATCCTAGTAAAGAGAATTAAATCTGTATTACCCGCGGGTTGAAGTGCAGACCCTTGTCAATGCACCATGCCTCCACAATATTTAAGGCATGCTGCATTAAGTTGGATAAGATATTCATATGTTTGCCTGAAACTGTGCATAACTCTTTGCAATGAAGCCAGATCGCTGCAGCTTAATCAGTAATTTGTCAATGACCAAAAGCCACAGGGACAGAAACTGAGACGCGTGTGTGTCATTAATACCAAAATTATTACAGGCATTAGTAATCGAGATAAGCGACTTACTATCAAAAGCTCCCGCTATATTGAGGAAAGTACAAACAAGAAACTCCGTATTAAAGAGGGATCTTTTAATCCTGGTTACAAGTTCATGTAGGGCAGTTTCATAGGACTTACCAAATCTGTAAGTATGTTGCATGTTACTGAGTGGGCAGGTTTAATAAAAGTTGAAAACAGACTAATAGGTCGAAAACACTTGGGATCCGTATAATCGGGTTTGCCAGCATTCGTAATAAAAACGACTCAACTCCTGCTCCAGAATTTTGGAACAGCGTAGAAAGCAATACACGCCTGGGAAAAGTATATTAGATGGTCCTGAATGATAGAAAAGCCGTGCTGTAATTCACCCGGGAAAATACCACCAGGCCTACCAGCCTTATAAGGTGCAAACGAAAATAAACTCCAGCGCAGAACATCGAGATTGATTAGCTTGTAAGCCACGTCCCAATCATGAACCACAGAAGGAACCTCAGTGGATTCGGTAGTAACATTATCTGAGTTGAAAATGGCACAACCAGGGAAATGAACAGATAGAAGCAGCTCACCAACTTCTCTATGACAGGAGGTAAACAGACGTCAGGTAGACGAAGGGTATCAGGTCTACAAACACCATTCTTAGCCATGGCTTTATTAAGTTTATAGCCACCGCGGAGGGCTATTAATTTCCTTCGCAGAAGTTTAACCACGAAGCTCTGTGAGCGGATCTTAAACGTTGTTTATATTCTTTTTGTGCTACTAGTAAATTATCCCAATCAATCTGACGATTGAAGTTTTTTGCTTAAGTTTCTTAGTGGATTTTCTTAACCTTTTAAGATCAGAATTCCAAAAGGGTCTGTTACTAGTCTTTTGGTTCGTAATAAGAGAACAAGAATGTTCAAGAGCAGTTGAATTTGCCGTCTCAAGTGAAGATGCATGTACCTCATGCATCATCGTTACTCGACCGGATTACTCTCGATGGGGTAAGTAAAGAAGCCAGCTCGAGAGAGAAAAGTCCCCTATTGGTTAATTTTCTCTTACGATATGGCTTTATAGGTGGTCGTTTAGTAGTGTTAAACGAGATGCAGCTGTGATCAGAGGTGAGAACATCAACTATACCCTACAATCAAAATTTCAATCAATGATAGACATTTAGAGCATACTCTTATGCCAATACTTGTGTCAAAGAAGATCCCCTCTGATTAATATTCGTACCACCCCAAATCGAGTGGTGAGCATTAGCTTGCTCCATGATACAAAGTTAGCCAGCTCCTCTGATTGAGGAGGTAAGACAGAGTCATACGATAAATAAACTGATGCAAGCACCAGCTTAGTGCAGCAATTATTCATTATTAAAGTGATGAGCACTGCCGAAAGATCAGCCGAGCTATACTCATGAATGAGGGAAGCATTGATGTTGTTCCCAATAAAAATGCACGCCCGAGTTTTATCGACAGAACTCTTATAGAAAAGTATGCCATTGTTACAATTCAATCCAGAAACAGCACCGTCAAGAAGGTACGGTTCCAGAATTAGACAAATATCTGTATGTATTACAGAAAGCAGCTTCGTTAATCTCAACGAAGCTGACTTACTATGTTGCAAATTAATTTGTTTAATTCTGAGCATGGCCATCATTTGAAGTCCAGCATATAAAAATAAAAAATGTAATGTATTTATGGACCAGAGATGATCCTAAGAGAGGTCCTCTCTAGCACGTATTGCAACAATAAACCGAAACTCGTAATTTTCTCACCAACTGCAAGCTGACAACCACTCCAAATTGCATTGAAATCTTAGTCGAGACAGATATGCATTCATCACTGATTGGTTGAATCAAACTTCTATTATTTTTTAAGATACGCATGGCATTTGAATAATGAGATTCCGGACACTGTCCTTTGATAAATATTTATCAACTTTAAACCACCATTAAAACATACATCTGTGCATTAGGTGGCTCGGGTTATTTTCTACTAATATTACACAACGTTTTATTTGATCAGCTTTTTATCAGTAGTTTAAGGGGCAAAGTTGGTATGAGTTCATCAGATCATGTCAGAAGTTGTAAATGGCTTAGGCAAAAGGTTTTTCAAAACCTCAAACCTTAATTCAAATTTACTGTAGTCTTAAAAATTTTAAAATCCAAACTCTCTATTCTACTGAAAGTCATAGCCTCTTTCGGAATATTTAACGCCGCAGAAGGAGAAGCCTAATCTCAAATTAAAAGAACATAGCTGATGGCGATAATTATGTATAATTTCGTGCTCTTAATTTCTTTTGGTCGAATTTCAAAGAGATACAATTTTTCTACCATATTCTTTCTGGCAGAATTCCTAATGTTAAACATTTTACTGCACAATTTCATTGTCGAAATTCAAAACTTTAAAAATCGTGTACTCGCACTGCAATTTTAATTAACTTGATCAACTGGAAATATGTTTACAAAAACGAAAAATATTGGTAAGTTAATTTGCAGGCTTCAAAAAACTCTTCATTTGAATATACTAGTAGATTTGACAGTTCAGTCCAATTTGAGTTAATTTCTAACTAATGTTATAACATTTCACTACGTTTTTTTGGAATTAGAGAAGCAGGAGTAAAAAATTCGAGACCCATTATAGTAGCTACACAAACATTGAACTATTGAACCATTGATCAATGCTCCAATTAATTCCCACTAATACAGCAAGAACACTTAAAATAGAATTTAATTGAATTTTGCTTAATACAAGTTATGTAGTCAAAAGATCAACTATATTTAATTAACGTTATACATTTGTACATTAATAACTTAAGTGATATTAAAATAACCAAACACTGTAAAACTATATGTTAACTATTAACTAAAAATAAAACATCAAGATTCTAATTATTTCGAAAACGATTATTACGCCACACTAAATATTTGTTATCACTATTCACACACTATACACTGTTATACACAATATATGTATATAGAAAGACAACCGTGCGCTCGATTAGCTACCGTTTGACTATCTGGTTCATGTGGCGCGTATATTAGAAAAATATCGTATATATACGTACATTTTCTAATATACGCTAAAAATTATTAATTTTTTGCTGTTTTTCAATATTGTAATGTTTAATTTTGGATTTAAATAACAAAAAAAAAAATATATTTTTTCATAACTATGATGATATCATTTAATATAATATGTGCGGTATACATAGTTAGTTTACATTTTGTGCGAACATAACCCCGCCGCACACAAACTCGTATGTAATTTAGAAAAGTAAATAGTCGTACATCTGATTTGCAAAATTATTGTTTATTTACTTTGATTTTATAATAATAATTGAAGAAATAATAGTGTATAGGCCATAAGTTTGATCGATCAGTAAATAATATTTTATTTTTAGCTATAATTAGCATCTAAATGCTAATATGTGAGACTTTCATTTTCGGGCTCTAATCCGCATCCAGATTACTCATTTCTGATTTCTATATAAGACAAAATTAGAAAAAGTCTTACAATTTATATCCTTGTCCGAATGCTAAGATCGGTCGTTCAGCTTAATTAATAACATTGTAAAAGAAAATAACTTCAGTGACAAACCGAACTCAAGGTCATTAAACAACACAGAAAAAACTCTGCTTAGAGTAGGCGGGTTTAAAGTGGCTTCAACAAATAAATGAATATGAAAACTTGTCATTTTATGTTCCACAATTCGTCTTAACGACAGTTACCAATTAACATCATGCAAACTTTAAATCATGTACCATCCCAACTGGATGTAACAATTAATTCGATTGTTGGTATAAATAAACTGGAACACATATTCCACATTTTATAAACTTAGCTTATGTCTTTATGTTCGCCACCAATTTTATACCAATCACGAAAAACTGTCTAGTTACTCATCGTCGTCTGAACGATTGCAATATAACTATAGACCTGGGGATCAAAGAACGTTCCACAATTTTCATCCAGCCCAAAACTTCCCATTACCCACGTACATATGATCTACAATTAAGATCTATACATGTTAAAAGAAAATAACATATAATTAGGACTTATTTTCATCTTATTTTTGGGTTCTAGTCTGCATCCAAATTACTTAATATTTATATACGATAAAAGGATCTATCATGAATACTAATATGTTCCCAGGTTCCTGTGGTCGCAAGCACTTACATGTCTCGTAAATCTAAATTACACGAACATGTTTTCCAAGAATATCACCACATTATCCTTTGCTTGATGCAGGAGGAGACACGGTTGGATCGGAGAGCTGACGACCCGCATCCGTAAAAACCTGTTTAAAATGTCAACAAAAAGAAAAAACCGCCAAAAAACACCGGACCCCCGCTCAAGTACCCGGACACGAGGTTTAGGTTCGGCACGTGGAACGTGGAGTCACTTAGAAAACCAAGACCGTTGGAGGGCCTAATCACGTGTATGAAGGAATATCGACTGGAACTCAGATCATGTGTCCCAGGGCTATATACGTTGCTCTACAGTGAGGTTGACCTCGGAAATCTTGGAGCTGGATTTCTTCTTGGGCCGCAGGTAAAGAACGCTGCGCATGAAATTAGCCAACTTGTCGATAATTTGTGTAAACACGCCCACAGAAGTCAGCCAGCCCCAAGATAAAGACTCATTTTACAATAACTTGGACGATCTGGTGGGATGTATACTCGAACACGATGTTAGAATGGTAACTGAGGACTTTAATGCTAGAGGTGGCAGAAGTCAGGCTGACTTGTGTGAAAACATTGGTCCGTACTCCCGACACGAAACTCCGACCGATAATGGTGAGAGAATGATGTAGGCACGTTCTTCCCTCACAAAGAGATACATTTAGAGACCTGGATACATCCTCGCCGAACTTCCCGCAGACAAATTGACCATGTGTTAAGGTAAACCTTAAATGATTTCCCGAGTTTTGCTCTAGAGAGAGCAGTGCTCTCTAATTTTCAACGAGTTCTACAATGAATTCGCAAAATTTGCTTGAATTGCAGGTAGAGTTTGAAATTATTTCGTAATGGATAATGCCCCGATCCGTTAACCCTGCTATCACGGCAACATTTTGACCTCTTATTGATTGATAGGACCTAAAATAAACAAAATGATAATTCGAGCAGGTGTATTTTTATTCGTAGTTAGTATTATAAAATTAAAATAGAACAACTTGGTATTCAAACCGGATCTTAGACAATAGCAATGATTTCATTAAATTTGGAAATGGTTTCGTTTTATTTGAAAAGGGTTTCTGTTAGTTTGTAAAAAGTTTCGGAAATGGTTTCATTTAATCTGAAAAACCTATATATGAGATAAAGGTAACATTTATTTGGAACCGTTGGGTGTCAAACAAGCATTATATTAACTAATTTACAATATCGATATATGGATTTACAATTTTCAGCCATTTTTTTTTTTATATTGATTGTAACGGTATTAAAATACCTGATGTAGATGTACTGCATTCAATTGATGCTCTTGAAGCATTGGGTTTTTTATAAGAAATTGTATCTGTAATCAGAACACAAATTTGATATCGATTCATCATTATAGCCTTCCACTACACGGATGATCGCCACCCACCTTGGTGTTTAAGGGTTAGTAAATCGGCACCACTGTGCTTCATTTAATGGTATTTTCTCGAGCTTTGAGCCAAGGTTCAAATTGTCGATGGAGTCTTTCGACCATACCATTTGCCTGCGGATGATAAGCAGTGGTACGAGCTCAATGACCGTCTAGTAAACGCGTAGGTTCAGAGAAGAGTATAGACTCGAATGGGCTGCTTTGATTTCAAGAGAAAAAAAAAACGTGTTAGCAATAGTGACAGCGGTGCTATCTTGAATAGGGTATGCCTCAGCCCAACGTGTAAAACGAACGACAATGGTGAGCACATACTCAAAACCTTCGGATTGTGGCAATGGTCACACAATACCACTATATCCATGTGTATATGCTTGAACCGCTTAGAAGGCAGGTTAATCTATTCGGGTTCGGACTTTGTATATTGATGAACTTGTGCTCTTCTGGCAACCAATACATAGGCGTCACCCAATGCGTGATGCCCGCGTTCATTTTCGGCCAAAAATACCTACTAAAAATTAATTTACGTGATGTTCGTATACTTGAATGAGATAGACCATACCGAACATCGAACACTACATGTCTATAAGATGCCGGAATAAATGGTCAATTTACACCTGTTGATGCTTCGCAATAAATTTTAAGCTAGATTTTTAAGATCTAGATTGATGAAGTCTATTGTTGAAACGAGATCGCTCGTCCGTGACAATGTGTCAGCATGTTTTGCGTACCTTCTATATGTTGAATGTCCGTCGTGAACTGAGCGATATAGTCAAAATGTCGAGTCTGCCGTGGACTCTTTTCGCTCAGGGAGAGTATTGCTTTGATTATAGGCGTGTGATCCGCATAGATAGTAAATTGTCTATCTTCTTGGAAATAGCGGAAGTGTTTGATGGCTAAATAAATAGCGAGGAGTTCCCTGTCAAAGGCTGAGTATTTTATCTCTGTTACTGAAAGTTTTCGAGAGAAAAACCCAACAACAATCTGCATTCCATTGCTGACCAATAATGTTGAGTTGGCAAGTGCTCTTTTAATTTGGGTGAATGACTCGCATTTTGAAAGTTGGATATTCACTCCAAACTCGACGAGGCATTCAAGCATCATCTTTAATTGCCACCAGTATATCATCAATGTAGACGAATATACAATTTAATCCGTTGACAACTTCATTCATGAAGCGTTTTGGGTAGCGTTTCTAAAACCAAAGGGCATTCGTGTGAATTTGAATAACCCAAAAGGGTAGTTATTGTCGTTTCACACACATCATTAACATCAGCTAGGTCAATTGGTCCGCTCAAGTTGCTCCATGTACACCAAAAATCATTATCACCTTCGAAAATAATGCTGGAAAATTGATACATTTGTTTGTAAGTGATCTGTTACCTTCATAGCTAAGAAGTTTGTATGGTCTGCAGCAGATAAAAATTTCCAACCAACATGACTGATTCAATAATGCATTTTACGTCAATTTTTTGTTTTTTTTTCCCCTCCATAAACTTATCCTACGAGCGTAATTACACATCACAAGACTTTTTGGGGAGTAGGTCTAAAGCAATTAACTCTGCTTCGTCATTAAGTTTAGTTTAATATTCCTGATCGTCCATTTCAATGTTAGATGCAGCCATATTCATTCACAATTATGAAAAACTTATTCATTCACAATAGTGACAATTAAACAATAAATGCAAAGGTCACTTAGATTTACGAGGAATTTCAGAAAACCGTTCCGTTTATATTTAGAGTTAAACAGTTTTGTTTCTTGATAAGGTGCCATTATAGTCGAGAATGATATAAAATAAATTATCCGACTTGTGTGACTAATGGATAATAATGTCTTCGAAATATCGAGTTTCGTCATAATCCGTCATATTACACCACGTTAAGTGCACTTATTTTAGCGTACCAGATCTAGTGTAGTGCAGTTCACATTAGTGACTAAGGTTTGGTACATTTCACATAGATTAATTTTAAAAGAAAAGTCTTTAAGCATATACACGCGATTATTTTTCAAACTGTATAAGTAACATCGCAAAGTACCACTACACAAATAGAAAAAGATAACAAAACTATATACATATGTATACATTAATTAATAAATATAAAACAACAATTGATTGGTATTCATAAATGATTAAAATTCTCAGAATCACTAGAAATGCTCAACTTGAATTCAAACAAAGACGAAATTATACATAAATATACAAATCAGCTGACAATGAAGGTATTTTTACAACAATAACAATAATGCTATCGATGTACGTATATATAAAAGATAAATATATTAAATAAATTTATCACAAAACACAATTTCACAACAATGACACGAATGAATAGATTAGTTTTTTGAACTCATCACGATGATCATTTACGATCAAATTCTCAATTATTAATTTTTTTTTTTAAATTAATTATGTCTATACTCTTATTCTATATATGCATCAACAATTATTTCGAGTCACTTGTTTTATTTACATACATAATTAAAACTCTGATATACATTATACTCATCTAAGGTTGAACGACAACTGAATTATACATTGAATATTTTGCAAAGATATATAAAGTAGAGTACAGTGTCGTAACGCGTAATAGAAGTGTTGCGGATGACATTGATATTCGTTAAGACCGAAAAACATAAAGGTTCAACACAATTAACGTGTTTAATACCTGTATATAAGTAAGTGTCACACATATGATTTACAACTAAATTATGAATTGAACACGAACTTGAAATTTCACTTTCGATTGGTATACTAATTAAATTATAAACTTTGATACTGAATTTGTTAATATTGATGTATAAAGATGAAAATAATTGACTGGTTTTATAGTTTGAGCTAAAACTAGCCGCACAACACGTTTTGATGTACCATACCAGACTACAAATGTATAATACTGGAAACCCCTTATTATGCGGCTAAATTCTAAATATACAACTGTATACGAATTAAGAATATATTTTTTATATAAGATAAGATAACCATTTATCAAAATTTGTGATATACCAACTATGATTTCACGATGCCTTATCGATGATTAGTTCATTTTTTTTTTAAATATTTTCAAATCATTTGAACATTTTGAAGTTAATTTTGATTTATACAATTTAGCAAGAACCCAAAAAACTGTCAAGATTTTGATATGCTTTATAGAACAGTGAGGTTCATCTAGACTCTTGAGTTCTTGAATTCAAAAAAATCCACAAATTTTCAGAATTATCAAAACATTTTTATTTTAATTTACAATTTTCAATCACTTAGTTTTTTTGATATTTCAAAAACTCGAATTTTATTTTTCTTAAATCAAAATTTTCGTTTACAATTCAGAACTATCGAATTTTAAAAATCATAATGGTTTTTAAACAATCAAATTTTGAATTTAAAAGCCAAGTTTTAAATATTTTGAAGATAGCTGAGAACGCTCGGTCCCATTTAGTTCAAATTGTTGTAAATTAATTGCAGTTCAGTTTGACTTAATTTCTTCCTATGACACAATGTAATCTACCTAAAGATACATTAAATTTGATGTTAAATGAACAATATTTGTTTAAGAACCAATATTATTAGATATAGAATCAGAATGCACTATGGCCAATATGAGATCTTAACATCTGTACTATTATTCACGTTTTTCATTGTTCACAAAGACGTACTAGTATAGAGCAAGGCATCGTTTGATTAACCGAAACTACAAACCACCGTTTACGTCTCTATGTTTTTTGAATAAAAATTAATTCTTACTTAAAACTTGCGCTCAATAGCCTTTGCAAGGTGGTATACACAGTCTTCTTTTCGACCAATAGAATATAATAATAATAATAATCCGCTTTTTAACGCCATTACTGAAACCTTACGGAATCAACAATGTGGCTCCAACGGTTTCGATCCTGGGCTTGGTCCTTATACTGTCTTAGACAACCTGAAGAAGCCATGTCTCTCTCTACACCGTGGACCCATAGTCCCTGCAACCACCTCTCAACGTCGCCTGCGGCTACCATATGGTGGCCCTCCATTCAGAGATCGTCGCACACTTCGTTCCGGGTCAGCACGCATCTTACTTCATGTACAATGTCGGGGCTCTTCATCAAATTTCTGATCTCGACATTGTACAGAGCTCGGTATGTACCATCTACTTCGCATTTTGGGCTGTAAATCACCCATCAGAGACATCTTTCGTACTCATCCGTCAGCGCCCAATTTTCACATCCAAACATAACAACGGGCCTGATCAACGCTTTGTAAAGCTTCAGCTTCACGGCACATGATAGGTGTGTAGATTTTAGCAGTGGCCTTGGAGGATATAAAGCACGGCTGCTAGCTGCTAGCCGCACTTTTATATCTTCACCCACACTGTTATCGTGAGTCCAAATATTTTAACTCCCTCAATCGTGTAAATCCAAAACAGCCTATTTACCTGCGGCCCAAGAAGAAATCCAACTCCAAGATTTCCGAGGTAATCTCCACTGTATAACAATGTATAGCCATGGGACACATGGTCTCCACTTTTAGGCCAGTGAGTTTCTTGAAGAGCAACGTTTTCCAGCCGATACTGCATGTGACTGCATGTGACCTCCAACGCTCCAATAGAATATAATCTTCAATTAATTTTAATTTTCTAATGGACCCTTCCGCAGGGGCTGTCCGAGAACATCAAAACATAAGAAAAAGAAATGCCGTTATCAATTGGCCAAGAAGCTTTTGTAATTTAATGCCATTTGCAAATGGAGGCATTTCTAGAATCGCAGATTCATGCGAACCACCTGTAAACAATTTTCGAGCTCAAGACTATTTGACAGTCGTTTCCATAATTAATGGTATTATGTGTAATTTAGTAAGTAAATAAAACCACATAGATGAAACAAAAAACGATTTGTTTTAATTAAAAATGAAATTTGGTCCTACCTAAATCTGGGACACCCTTTATCCTTATTCGTTATTTTTTCAACTAAAAGTGGTAAAACGTTTGAGTAAATGCGTGTAATCGATTGTGAAATATAAGTCACATATCTCAGATCAGAATGATTTTAATTATTGATTTGTTTCTAAATTCGAGTTCTCGTGATTGTACAAAACTCGGTTTGTTTGATAGGTGTTTTTTGGATGCTCGCTTTGAAAATCTAAGCCTTCATAACCATGATTCTGATATTCAAATATGGTGTGACCGGTTCAATGCTCTTCCTCACAAAGAGAGGAATTTAAAAGTTCGGCTTCCGAAGTACTGAAACATATCCTTCCATAACTTTTTACAGTTGAACGAATCATAGTTAAGAACTTTATCTATAGTCTGCGATACGTGTTGAATAATTAAAAACGTTAGTAAAATGTTCATTCTACATACCGTACACATCGTCAATGGTTACATCGCCGTATCAATTAAGTCGGATATTTTCAGAACTATATGAACAGAAATGGAACCGGAACATTAAACCGTAATTAACCGAAATATATTCCGGATTTTAATCCGAATTATATCCGATTTACTATGTTTTATTTCCTACATAGTTTTACCGAAAGAAAAACAAATCAAGTGTTAAATATAGTACTTTATAGCAGAGGAAATAGTACAGTGGTTAATGCTGTGGCATTTGAATCGACAGGTACCAGGTTTGAAATCTATAATAGGGGCAGAACGTAAAAGAGATTTATAGCCAATGGATTTCGATTTAGAACACATCTATGGCCCTCTGTTGAGAGTGCAGAACCCATGCGGCGAGCCATGTTCATATCAGTACAGGCTAGCATGGACCTTCGCAAAGTGCAGATAGTAAATTTAAAACGGACCAGTATAGCCGTTTGCTTTTCAGTTGGCGCCTATTGTAATGGTTTGTGTTTAAGGCAAGGACTGCGAAACAGTTGAGCCCCATGTTGTAACCCAGAACACCTTGAGAAATTAAAAATGGGTTTACGTCTTAAATATATTGAAGCTAAGTTCATCCAGTTTTTAAAAAGGTCCATGCTATACAAGAAAACAAACGAATGGGATCGGTTTGTCGTAATCGCAGATACGATAAAATAAAAATTGATTTGACATTTAAAAAAAAATGTTTATAAACTTTCTAACTGCTGTCAATTTTGAAGTTGTCATATTTTGACATTTGACCAGTAAAAACTACGCCATTACTAAAAATGGTACGATACACGCTTCAACAACGCATTGAAATTGTTAAAATTCACTATACAAAAATGGTGAAAATTTTTCAGCCACAGTTCGCAAAACTATCGCACTTTTTGGTCGTCGTGAAGCACCTTCTCGGCCGGCGATAGTGAAACTGGTGGACAAATTTGATCTGTTGGGACAAGTTAGTGATGTGAAGAATCGAGGCCGTGTGCGTCGCTCAAGAACAACTAAGAATACTGGTGCTGTAGCCTGTGGTGTTAAAGAAAACCCAGGTTGGTCGATTCCTCATCGATCTTTGGAATTAGAGATTTTACAAACGACATTACACCGTATTTTGCATAAAGACTTAGGTCTTAAGACTATTAAAGTTCAGTTAACACAAGAACTTAAGCCGGTCGATCACGATAAACGTCGTATCTTCGCTGATTGGGTCCTTTAAATGCATCAAAATGATCCGGATTTGCATCGAAAAATCATCTTCAGTGATGAGGCCCATTTTCACCTCAGAGGCTACGTTAATACGCAGAATTGTTGCATTTGGGGTCAGAAAATCTAAGAATGATTGTTGAAAAGCCTCTCCATCCTCAACGTGTCACTGTTTGGTGCGGTTTTTGGACTGGCGGTGTGATTGGACCTTACTTTTTCGAAAATGAGGCTGGTGCAACTGTTACGATGATTGGATTGCGCTACCGAGCTATGATTAATGATTTTTTATGGCCAGAATTGGAAGATATTGATGTGGACGACGTTTATTTTCAACAAAGCGGTGCTAAGTGCCACACAAGCAACGAAACAATCGCAATTTTGCAAGAAAAGTTTCCTGACCGTGTTCTCTTGTGATTTAACATCTTTAGACTTTTCTTTGAGGCCACGTGAAAGATAAGGTCTATGCCAATGCTCCACAATCGATTCAAGACCTTAAAGATGGAATTCGTAAAGTTATCGAGAACATACAGCCGCAAATGTGGGAATTGATCATGGAAAATTTCATGAAAAGGATATGGTGCTGCAAGCGTAGCTGTGGCAGCCATTTGGCTGGTATCGTTTTCAAATGTTAATGGCATACCTTCCTCTTGACAATGAAATAAACATTCATTGATTTCTCTTAAAAAATACTCGTTCTTTTTAAATATCAAAATGAAACCTCTTATTGGAAAACCCTTTATATACTTTATATGTCGTTTTCCTGTTGTACAATAACTTTTTTTATAAAAATTTTAATTTCATCATATCGTATACGATGAACATGAAAAAAATTAGTTTTATGTCTAAATTAAAATATTTTTTTACTAATTAATTGTTCAAAAATTAAAATGAACCTGTTAAATGTCAATTTCGCAATTCGTATAAAATCATCAATTTACTTATTCCAAAATAAAATTATCATTAACGAGCAATACAACGCAGCAAAACAGTATCATTGCATAGTTAGCTGGTTTTTATTTCTAACCGGTTCCAAACTGTCAATTCCGGAATTAAACAGCGAAAAGTATTTTCCAAAACCGAAGCAGAAAACGGGAACAAAAAATCTTATGGACCTGAATCCAAAATCACAACGATAAAGATACTGGTTCGATGCCCTGGATATTATACGCGAACACACAGCTTTGGCTTAGTACCATTTTAGCATTTTCCTTTTTCACATCTGTTAGCTTTTTCCATAGCAAAGGTGCTTTGTTGTTTTTTGTGTTTCTAAATTTTGTTGCCCGACGTCAACATTTTTCATTAAATCAATCCTTTTTGTCCTGTTTTTCACTAAAGGAAGCTTTAATGAACTTCGAGCAGCACTGACAACTGAAGTTTTTAGTATATTTCTCAAACTAATAGGACATACATATTCACAAAATGTCTGCTTACACCTAAATGGTTATACCGTGTGTCAATTAGTTAAAAAATTTGTAAAATATTAAAATCTTGAACTTATTTTTGTTTGTCCAAATCGAAAAATTTAATTATTTTTTTAACACACGGCCTTCATTAATCAAATTAGGAAGTATTTGTAAGAAATGAATGATTTGAATTAAAAACGTAGTTGATGATCAATTTTAGACGTTTACATACAATGATAATACAATAACGCACTACATCAACATTTAGGGGTTTTATTGAATATACATACGAGTACATACTTCAATTCGATAAGAATTATATAAAAATACATTTTAATGGAAATTTCGAAAACTACAACTAATATCAATAGATTCTATCGGAATTAAGACCTATTTGAAAAAATTATGTCGATAAATATTCTTGGTGTCGAGTTATGTTTCCTCAAAATCAAGATATTTGTTAACGTAACGATGCATGATACGTCAATAATATTTACAATGTAAATTTAGAGAACATAATTAACGTTTATAGATTCATACGTTACCTTATGTAAACATCATTTTAGGACTCATCGGAAATTTCACGGTTACAGAGCGAGTTTACATTTTGGTCTAAAATAAAGTTGCCAAATTTCCCTGTCAAAATGTTATAAATAATCGATAATTTTATTTATTCAGGAATGGATAAAGACTGCCTCAAGTAAATTAAAAAACATTTAGTTAATTAGTGTAATGAAGTCAAGAATTTCAACTATATTACTCTCTATCGCGAACTATTGCTACTCAAACACATCAAATTCTTGAATAATTAAAAATTGATTTTCGATAAATATGTTATTTTAACGATTATGTTCGAGAAACCAAACATATTAGCACTGTTCAATACTGAGAGACTTATCGCTGTTAAAGCAGAATGGCATGAAAATTGTATGGACAAAAGATGTGTGTACATATCATAAAAACAACGTATTATTCCTAAAATATTAGTATGTAAGTCTAGTCTGAATGTCTCTAGAGCGTCTTACTATACCTAAATTGATAAGCTCCCGAAGATTATATGTGATCTACACTACATTTATAGTATTTTCTAATAAACTGTTATTCGTAACAATTGTTTTCTATACGTACACATATGTAGTTCTGTCTATAAATATACATTCATTAGACAGTTGATGGTGTTGCGTGCAAATATTTAAATTACTACATTGTTCAAGTATGTATTCAACTATGTATATTGTGTATACAGTGTGCATAATTCCATTGGGAATCGGAATTCAATATTTCTTAATAAATATAATTGATTTTCAATTTGTATATTTACTTATATGGAAACCAAAATTGTTAAAGTTGCTAAAAATTTCGAACCAAAGTAAATTATCGTCTTCTATAACTTAACAAAAAAAAAATACCTCAAGTCAATAATCCTTTAAAATGCATTTGCCATATTTTTATTATTACCGCCATAAAACTTTTTGTTGAATTTATGAACTGATTTTTTTTTTGCAATTTATTAGTTGACTTGCAAAACATAAAAATTTGCCATTAATCTAATAATAAAATGTCTGTTAAATTTATTGTTTTCAACATGGTGTTTTCCTTTTTGTTTTAAATGTCAAGGATACTATTTATATACATACATACATATCTATGATGTCTCGCCAGTTGTGTACATATACATATATATGTTGATATGCTTTAAATCGATAATGTACTAAATATGTAAATACATAACATAAAGGAAAAGAAACAAGGATATTTAATATCCTGGTACGGTGGCATCTCTAATTAATTGTAACCTTGCACGATTATTTTTTAATTTCCCTCTTCAATTTTTCTAATTCTAAAATACGTTGTGAATATTAATTCTAATGCATGTTGCAATAAATTAAGGCAATCAACATTTATTGATAATTATAGAATATACGAGTATGTGTAGTTGCAATAAGTTTATTGTTCGGTTTTTAATTATGTGAACTATATAAACGTATAAAATTAAAAATTTGCCGCTCAGGGTTGACAAACAATTTTTTGAATGTCATAATTCGGTGTTCCTTAATCAACATATACGAGTAGAGCTATATTGAAATGCAACTGCAATCTATTTCTAAAATTATATGGATACTAATGATTGTGCAGTAACTAAGCCATCTGATATGTCAAATTCATTTAATAAATATTTTGAAGACGTGCCTATCAACTTCAAAGCTTCATGTATGTACCTAATACACATAATAAACTGCTTATACATAAGTCTGAGTCTAACTTCACAAATTCCAGTAATGAAACATTGAGTTGACATCGATAATATAAGTAACTCGATAATTAAACAAGTTGCACCTTTCATTTCATATATATGTATCTGTATTAGCCAAGAGCGGAACCAGCCATCAAGTTTGGGAGGGGGCTAATACATTTATGAATAATTATATATACGTTAGGTATGCATATATTTCAACTAAAAATGCGAAAGTGGTGAATATTTACCAGATTCACCGATTAGAGGATGTGGCGGAAATCTGGAAATCATACCTGCCCGCTGAAAAATTTAAAACAATTTCTAAAAATCAGTGTAACCATAGTAAACGTATACCACATCCTTAACACTTTTGTTCAAATGAAAAAAAAATTTTGAAGGCTTTTGTCATATAAGTTGACAGTTTGTATTTCACTGATATTATTGTAAACATTACTATTCCAACATATCTTAAATGACCGTTAATTGCTAATCAAAAATCGGTTGCATTTCACAAATAAATCATCAATCGTTATACTTTTATGTGGGCACAAATGTCATTTGTCTCACAAAGTAAATTAATTTTGCTTAACCCAAGATTTCTAGCTCATTTCCAAAAGATTTGACGATTTAGTTAAGGATTATACTAATCATACACGCCAATTAAAAAAAACTTAACTATAAGATACACGATGTTTAGTAGAACCCAAAGAAAGCTCCAGGACACGATTTTATTACCGGAAAAATGATCAGAGAATTACCTGATAAATGCATGAAACTCACAACTTATATCTTTAATGCGATTATGAGATGTGGGTATTTCCCTAAAAAATGGAAAATATCGCAAATTACAATGATTCCAAAGCCTGCAAAAGACGAAACACAAGACGCATCGTACAGGCCAATAAGTATACTTCCGACGATTTCTAAACTTTTTGAAAAAATGCTATTACAAAAATTAAAACCAATATTATTTGAAGGACAGATTATACCAGACCATCAATTTGGGTTTCGAGACCAACATGGCACAGTGGAGCAGGTGCACAGAGTTGTTAACACAATTAAATTTGCATTAGAGGAAAGAAATATTGTTCGGCAGTTTTCCTAGATGTTGCGCAAGCTTTCGACAAAGTATGGCATGAGGGCCTTATATATAAAATTAAAACTCGTCTGCCAAAAAAATTTCATGCAGTCCTTGAAAGCTACTTGTTTCAAAGAAAATATCAGGTTAAACACAATTCAGCCATTACTGAACTAAATGACATAAACGCAGGAGTTCCACAAGGCAGCGTACTGGGGCCAGTATTGTATTTGCTGTATACTGCCGATCTACCAACAACTGATAAGGTTGTCACATCAACATCTCAACACACAAATGTCAAATACTTGGGTCTTTATCTTGATAGAAGTTTGACATGGAGAAAACACATCGAATCAAAGCGCAACCAAATAAAAATAAAATTCTCAAAAATGTACTGGCTGATTGGAAGAAATTCAAAACTTTCCCTAGAATGCAAGGTTCTACTATACAAAATGATCCTAATTCCTATATGGACATATGGAATTCAACTGTGTGCATTACTGGGCCTTTACTGCGTCAACAATCTGGTTCCAACGGTTTCTATCCTGGGCTTGGTCTTCATACTGTCCTAGACAACCAGAAGAAGCCAAGTTGTTCTCTACACCGTGGAGCCATCGTCGCCTGCAACGACCTCTGCTCCTACCATATGGTGAACGTGACCGAGCCAGCGTACTCGCTGAGATCTTATTTCATGCACAATACCGGGGATCTTCATCAGATCTCTGATCTCGATATTGTACAGAGCTCGGTATGTACAATCTATTTCGCGTTTTGGGCCGTAAATCACACGCATGACTCTTCTCTCCATGCTAATGGTAATATATATTAAATTTCGCAATTATTTATATAATACGCTAACGCAAAACGAACGCATCGCAACAAAGTAAATCATTGAATATTTAGAAAAAATATCGTTTTGAATTGAATGCCAATGCTTTAGCCATTAAAACAAAGATGCTATTGAAGTGGTACTACAAAGTCAGGTTTCAATATTGCATAGGTCCTTCCCACTAACGACACTCTTTAACCTTTATATCCCTAGACAACTGTCGTAACATCCTGAGTACATATGTACCTGAGTTGATATGTTTATATATACATTGACATTTTTAACATTTTATATACACAAAATAAGGCAAGAAATTCTGAGCATTTAGATGAAATTGAATCTCTTACCCTCCTATTAGCAAGTAGTATAGTAGAAAATGGGGCAGGAACAGGATGAACCGTTTATCCCCCCCCTATTGGGGATTTATCAATTTTTTCTCTTCATTTAGCAGGAATTTCTTCTATTCTAGGAGCTGTACATTTTATTACAACAGTAATTAATATACGATCAAGAGGAATTACATTAGATCGAATACCTTTATTTGTATGATCAGTTGTTATTACTGCTATTCTCCTTTTACTTTCTTTGCCAGTTTTAGCAGGAGCCATTACAATACTATTAACTGATCGGTATTTAAATACTTCATTCTTTGACCCCGCAGGAGGAGAAGATCCAATTCTTTGTCAACATCTATTTTGATTTTTTGGACATCCTGAGGTACACATTTTAATTTTACCTGGATTTGGAATAATCTCACATGTAATTAGTCAAAAATATGGTAAAAAGGAAAGATTTGGGGCCTTAGGAATAATTTATGCTATACTAGCAATTGGATTATTAGGATTTATTGTGTGAGCCACATCACATATTCACAGTCGGAATGGATGTTGATACTCGAGCTTGCTTTACTTCAGCCACAATAATTATTGCTGTACCCACCGGAATTAAAATTTTTAGTTGACTTGCAACATTACACGGAGCTCAATTAATATATTCTCCATCTCTTTTATGATCTTTAGGATTTGTATTTTTATTTACAATTGGAGGATTAACAGGAGTTGTATTAGCAAACTCTTCTATTGATATTATTTTACATGATTCTTATTATGTAGTTGCTCCTTATTAACCCCTTATTAACAGGATTAACAATAAATTCACAATGATTAAAAATACAATTTGCTATTATATTTTTAGGAGTAAATTTAACATTTTTTCCTCGATATTTTCTAGGATTAGCTGGGATACCTCGACGGTACTCCGATTATCCTGATGCCTACACTTCATGAAATTTTGTTTCTACTATCGGATTAACTATTTCATTAATTGGGATTCTAATATTCCTATTTATTATTTGAGAAAGTATAGTAGATAAACGACTAGTAGTTTATCCAATTCATTTCTATTGAATGATACCAAAATCTTCCCCCAGCAGAACATAGTTACTCAGAATTACCTTTATTAACTAATTAGTCTAATGTGGCAGATTAGTGCAATGGATTTCAGCTCCATATATAAAATACTTCTTTCATTAGAAATTCACTAATGGCAACTTGATCAAATTTAGGACTACAAGATAGCGTTTCTGCAGAACAACTTACATTTTTCCACGATCACACATTAATAATTTTAACAATAACCTCTATTTTGGTAGGATATATAATAATTATTGCTAAGTTTATGTCAAAGAATTTTAGGATAAGCGATGAACATCCCCTGTACAGAGCAACGATGTCTCGCGATAGATTTTGGGAGATAACACGCTTTCCCAGGTTCTAACATTTGGCCAATGCTAAATGAAAATATACGTAAAGCGCACGACCGTCAGAAAATTTAGTTATAGACGAGCAATTATTTCCTTACCGTGGAAGCACTAGGTTTACTCAGTAAATGCCTTCCAAACCAACCAAATATAGTATACAAATTTGATGGATCTGCCATGCGACAAATTCATATCGAGTTACCGGTCAAATATATACCGGAAAGCCAACAAATATAAACCGCAATATCACAATGGATAATTTTTTTACGACGTTACCCGTCGCACGTTTGTTGATGTCGTGAGATTTGTCGGTTGTGAGTATGTTAAAAAAAATAAAACATATATACCTTTGGAAAGGTTGGCGACCAAAAATCGAGAACCTTTGTCTAAATGCTGAGAATGCCTGTTCGCACAAACACGTTATACAATTCGATACAAGTATGTACAAATATATTAATGAATTGTGTAAAAAAAATCAATAAAAATGAACTACTTTAGGGAATCTATATATATACTTCATGAAAATATAGAATTTATATAACTTTTTCAGTTTTAACATTATTTATGATCGCACATAAATGTTATGATTACAAAAATAATCGATTACTGATTAATAAATAACCGATTAGGTATTTCATTAACTTTGCAATAATAAACTTATGGCTATGAAAAACAAAATTTACGACAAACGTATTGGAAACATAAAATGTTATGTAATGACATTGACATTTAATGTAGAACACAGTGTCTGGCGAATGTCTATCACAGCTCTATTAGTACACTTCCTTTTTTATTTTAAATGTATTATGCCGTCTTGTTCAAGGTGTTTCGACTAACGTTTTCATACTATGGCTATGTTTTCAAGACTGAACACTATACGGAAACAAAGGGATATTTTAACATTTAAAAACTAAAACTAAAATTCTTCCAATTCCAATAAATTTGAAAATTAAATGATCTTTGAGAAAGCAGGATTGACATCTTATTAGAACACCGCTTTGAAATTATTTAAAATTTGCATTCCAGGAAAATTATTTAATTTCTTGAGAATGGGAGCTTTGGCCCAAGTATAGATATCTATAACCACAAAACATTTTTTTCCTACGATTTACGACATTTTCGAATTCAAACGAATCTAAATTCAAATTTTAACATCAGTCGATTTAATTTAGCGATGTTATATACATTTTTTTAATTCAGTTAAACGAACATAACGTTAACCAAAAGCAACAAATTATCATTTTGGACCAAAAATGTATAGTTTTTCTGTGATACAAATATAGTGTCTATAGACTACACACTCTAGTAGATTAAAATGGAATTCTAGCACATTCATTTGACCACCGAAAGAAAGGCAGAAGTTAAAATGCCTAACAAATCGTCAATATTATCGAGTATGAAAGAAATTTCGTCGACATTTAAATATTTGACAAATCTTATGAAGACTCCATACATAAAGACAAAACATTTCTGAAGTAAATAGTACGAAAACGCTACAATGCTCTAGAAGTCTAGAGCCTATAGCCTTCAACTATTGAATTTGAGAAATGGCAAAAATATATCAAAATAGATATAACACGAACTGCAGCGGCCTCCATTTATGTTGATTCTAGGGCCAACATTAATTCAGAATATTACATTAGGATATGTTTGAAACTATACTTTACAAATATGCAAAACGTTTGTATTCAAATGGTGACCGGATACACCACCAGAATTTCGCACGCTGAGAAAATTTTGAAATTCTGAATTTTTACAAGCATTATTACATTTTGACCCACATTTCATATTGTTGGACATGTATTTGTATACGAAGTATCTTTAATTTTACTAAAGTAAACGAGGACATAGTGTAAATTACATAGGGTTAAATTCTCATAGAACTTTAATTTGATACCTTATTGGCCAATACTAAGTACATCAAATAAACCGTATGTCAGAACAAATGGTTTTCCTTTGAGTTTGGGACCCTTAGGTTCACTCGCTGGCTATGTTCAGAAATGCAGCATTGAATATTTGATTTGAGCAAATTAAAAGAGATGACTGAAAACCAACACAGTATTAAGTAACTTAACAAATTTTTACATGTGCTGAGATTTATTAGACACTGTTTTATTATACATTTACCCTTTCATTCTAATAAACCTTAAATTAATCGGAAATTCACAAAAACGAATATTACACAAAAACTGTCTTATATAGGGCCGATATTGCTTCAAGCTTCAATATGATTTTTATTTGTTATATAAATGGTCATTACCGCATTGTATAAGGACTCTCAAGTAATATTATGGGAGCTTGAAAATATTAAGCGAAAATCACATCTTATATACCAGCAGATTGAAAGATACTCGTCCAGCCACGTTTCTTTCCATATACCAAAATTTGCGACCGACTAACAGTTCGAAGCCTAACCGTAATTTTACCATCTCATGGACTGACAAACGTTGTTGATAATTTGGTAACAAAATATCGTAACTGCTAAATAATGTCTTACAAATCAAGGTTATTCCACACCGTTAAGGGCCACTCCAATTTGAAAAAAGTCAACCTGACCGTTCTTCGTAAGGTCAAACGAGTGTCCAACCGTAAATACTCAAAAAGTAAATTGTTTTTTCCGGGTGATTAGTTAAGTGAACTGTACACTTTTTGATCACTTAATTTGATTTACTAAGACTGAAATATTCATGACCCAAAAAACCGCTTGTATTTATTTGTGTATTCAGCCTGAACATAAAAAAAATTATTGAAATATAATGTATACTGAGAATTAAGTACATAGACTTTCCAAGAAATATTATTTATTACATAAACACTATATAAGGTCATACTAATTATTTTCCAACAGCTGAATAAGTTATTTCAGGTGTAAGTAAGTAACTATATTATATATAATATGAATTAACAATCACACGTAAATCACGTAACACTATAAATAGTAAACTTTAATATTCAACTAAACAACACATCATAAATTTTAATTTTACTCACCATAATTTTTACTGTCAACTGCCATAACAATACGCCAATATCCAATTTATAAAAGAAATAAAATAAAATTTTGAAGATCTCGCGATGTATGTGGCGAAATGAATCTGGAAATATAACAAAAATAAAAATAACCGAAATTAATTTAATCAAAAATGTAATCTATATAATAAACATGACATTATTGCACATATACATATTTGGGCTAAGCGATAAGATAAGCGTATTTTCTAATCAATAACGTATCAAAGGCTATTCAATTGTTCAAAACAATTAATTTAACATTTTCATTAAATTATTAAATGATTAACAGATATTTTATATGGAGCACTAAACTTAGTGCAGGTATTAGTTATGTACACTTTTTGTTTATAAACTAAAAAATCAATAAATTGATAAACGTGACAAATTATTTTATAGGAATTTCTTTTATAGGAATATTATGATTGATTTTATGTATTTATTATACATTGTCACGGCCCAACTATTTCAGTATGACTAACTTATAATATAGCTTAATAAAATTTATTACAGAGTTCACCTGAAAAATGCCGCGTGTCAAAAACTCTTCAAAATTGATTGAAACTAAATTCAAAAGGTGTGATTTAAATGAATGATTTAAACAAAAAAGCCAGGTCTATTGAAATGTGTATGAAAATACTTTTCATTTGATTGAAAGCATCCCCACATTTCACGACCTATTGTAGATAAAAAGTAGACTTTCATTATCAATATTTTGAATCTTTATGTTCAGAAATCGTTTCATTAAAACTACAATTTTACTTTGCTTTATCCACAGACCTCGAATTGAACTATAGACTCCTTGAATTGTGATAGCTAAACGAATTAGATTGCGGCACAAGATGTATGGCAACGTAGGATCACTCGAAGAAAAATATTAAATTGTTTACCAAGGCCAGATATCCATAACAGTCATGTAAATGATATTATTTAACCTCTTTCTCAAAATTCTACTCAATTTCTGTTGTATTTCTATTTGAAATTTGATCAGACATTTTAAATTTTCTATAATATTCGAAATTTATACTAAAATTCGTACAGAATTTTAAAAATCAATCAAAATCAAGAACTTTTAAATTCCATAAACAAATAAAAAAGTTCTTCAGAATTTAATCTGATTGACCACAAAAATCCTAGGTGGTCTAAACTATCCGGAACTATACATGAGTATCCGTGGACATCTCTAAGATGGGCAGTAAAAATGGTTTAAAATCACAAAACTTCAAAATTCTGTGAAAATCTAACCTCTCAATCTAATTTAATTCCCATGGACACAAAGGTGGCAGTTGCTCTAAGGTATCCAAATATGTACTCGAGAGGATGTAATTATTTCTAGAATCGGCAGCATACAATTTACAAAACACCTCACAAATTGCCTAATTTAACAGTGTAATTTTTTGTTATTTTTTTAGTATGAATTTCACTGTCATATAAAAACATATTAATTCAAATTTATCAAAATTAGTTTAAAATAAATTTTTATTTGTTCAGATTTGGTACAAAATAATTAAAATTGAAGTCAAATTTAAATAAAGGCTTTTATAACTGGTCTATCAGAACATATTATTATAGATATTAGCATTAGATGAAAACATATCGACACTAAAAACAAAAAAACCGAGGTATGGCCCGATAGGGGAAAAATTATTTATAATCTTCGGAATTAGAGGCCAAAGACCGAGCGTGTAAGAAATAAGAATAGACGCATGTGTCTTATTTTTAGAAGAAAGTGGTGATTTAAAAGGACCGACCATGAATGATTCTCTACAACAAATAGAAATGCAGGCAACGAATATCTTTCTAACAGGCCTTAACGAATTAACGCTTTCTTTAAAGTGAGAATCAAAATTATTTAAATAATTCTATTTCTGACCATAGCACTGATATTCATGTAAATTTTATTCTAAATCTGTCCTAAAAAAAATGTGGGATTTTGTTTAGGACAAAACTCACAATCCCATATAGACGGATGAATTTGTCCTAACTCCAAAAAATAATAGACCTCAATAATGACGAATAAATAAATTTTCAAATTTTCTTGGGAAAACCCTTAAAAGCGATAACACCATAATGGCGCATTTATAAAACAAAGAAATATATTTTTAATGTCAATGAAACGGGCATTATTGGATAGAAAATTTTATGACATTAATGTTTAAATATGATTTCGGCCATGTGGCCACCACGGCTGGCGTGTACAAGGCGCAATCTGGAACACCAATTTTCACAAACTTTTCGCAGCATTTGCGGCCGTATTTCGCCAATAACTCTTCGAATGTTGATTTCCAGGTGTTCAAACGTCTGTGGTTTATCGATGTAGGCAAGTGACTTTATATAACTCAAAAAAGTAATCCAATGAGGTTAAAACACACGATCTTGGTAGACCATTATGATACGCGAAATTATTCTTTCATCAAAATTTTCTTTCAGTAAATCAATTGCAGCGCGCGCTATGTGGCACCGTCCTGTTGGAACCACATGTCAGCAAGATTGATGCCAGCTAATCGAGGTACGAATAATCATGTTCCTATACTGCTCACCATTGACAGTAACATTCTGACTATCATCGTTTTTGAAGACATATGGACCAATGACTCCGCCATACCATAAATCGCACCAAACAGTAATTTTCTGTGAATGTAATGGTGTTTCGATAAAAGCTTGTGGATTATCCTTACTCCAAATGCGACAATTCTGCTTATTTACGTACCCATTCAACCAAAAATGAGCTTCATCGGAGAACAAAATTTTGAATGGAAATTCAACATCAATATCAATTTGTGCTTCAGCCCATTCGCCGAATTGGCGGCACATACGATGGTCGTTTGACTGTAATTCCTGCACAAGTTGAATCTTGAAAGCTTTTAAGCTAAGATCCTTTCGTAAAACCTTCCATAAAGTGGAAGGATCTTCTGTGATTTGGATCTTCTTCAATGCTTTCCTGTACAGCGGCTACAGCTTCTTCAGTGCGGACTATTCGGCGTCTCACGAGATGCGCATTATCATTAAGAATAAAAGTGGTTTGAAAACGATCTATTGTTTTACGAATTAGGCGCTCTGAAGTACGATTATGCACGCCATAAAATGAACGAAGTGCAAGATAAGTTTGACGAACAGAACCATTATTTTGATGAAAAATTTCAACAATTTACAAGCGTTGCTCTGATGTAAGTCCATCCATAATGAAATGTCAAACCAAACTAAACAAAAAGCAACTATCAGCTGTTAAATGGGTTGTCAAATAAAGCAGTGTTGCCAACTCAAAGTTGTGAACCTCTAAAAAAGACCCTCTAGTATAAGCTATAAAAAAAATATTTAAATTTTGGAAAAAATAGGGGATTATGGGGTTTATCACAACCAACTTCGCTATGGCCTATTTTTCCGAATTTTCGTGGGAAAATGCTAACACCACAATGACGCATATACCAAAATATCTTAAGGCCTAAGCTATCTGAAAATTATTTCAATTTTGGAAAGAGTAGAGGATTAGGTGGCTTAGGGCAAGAACATTTGATATATGATCTCATAAATATATCGAATAGACATTATATGATTTTTCCGAATTTCCTTGGAGAATCCTAGGAAGCTAACACCATAACGACGTATATTCCAAGATGTCTTAAGGTCTAACCTATTCGAAAAATATTTCAATTTTTGAAAAAGTAGGGAATTTTGGGGTTTAGGACAACCAAGTTTGCTATGACCTCATGTATGTTGATTATATGGTTTTTCCGAATTTTCTTGGGAAAATGCTAGGAAGCTAATACCATATCTCGGAAAATCATATAATATCTATTCGACATATTTGTAAGATCATATACCATTCATGCTGGTACCAAACCCCTAATTCCTTACTTTTTCCAAAATTGAAATATTATGCGGATAGGTTTGCGGTGTTAGCTTTTCAGAAAAAAATTCAGAAAATCATGAATTGGTCGTACCAAATTTTGTTTTCCTAGTGACAAAATTCGTTATATCGAGTCATTCCAGTGTGCAAACTAACACATATAAGGTAAAATTGGTTTTGATATTTTTTAGGACAGATTTTAGAATTTTTTTTATATACATATGTGTGTTCATATACTGTGTCAAATTCACACCAACAAGTTGTTTCAATTTCGGTAGTATGTCTCTCATACAACTCAATTTAAATGATGGAAATAATTAAAAAATTTAAAATTTAAAAATCTATCAATAAGACGTGTTGTACAACGCCCGAGTTTGAATGAAATAGGAAAAATTTTAAATTACGATTTTTTCGAAATCGTATAAAGAACGGAAAATCATTACAAGAGAAATATATTTTTTGAATGCAATTTTCCACAAACAATCAAAATACTATAATATATTACTTAGATATTATTGGTTAACAATTCAATTTTGAAGATTCCTAAGGTACAAGCTTCCTGTTAAAATTCGAATAAACTTCTACATACCAAATTCCAAAGCATTTAAAATTTGTAACAAGTTATAGTGTTGACTTACAATAACGTTAACACTGAATCTTGCACTTGTGCGGTTAAATTTCGAAATATTTTAAAGAAACAATCAACAAGTACTCCAATTTTGTTATAGTGATTAGTGAATCACAGCAAAAATGTCACGGCTGAATGTTGCGTTACTAACGAGGAATTTTCCATTAAATTAAAGTCATGAAGCATCTAAAAGTAAATATGTACATTGATTGCGAATATTCACCATATGTAGAATTATAGTCACACAGCAGAAATTAACAAGTGTTTCAAAACTATATAGTTTAATGGTTGAAATTGTTCCAGTTACGCTATACAAAAAAGCAAGCGCGACGTATATATTGTACACTTACTTCAAATGAGAGCTGTTTATGTAGCTCTTAACTATAAACTGATATATAATTTATTTATTATAAAATATATTTACGAATTAAATTACATTTCACAAATTCATATAGATTTTAAATTATAAATTCCACATGAAAACACTATTGTTGTAGTTACGAAACGGAAATTAAAAGTTTACAATTTATTTATTTTAATACTTGCAGCGGTAATGATATTTCAAAATCGCACTACATATATGCATGAATCTGATTCACCTACCACAAATTCACAAAAAAAAAAAAAATAACCAACAAAAGATTTATATAACAAGACATTGATTTTAAATTTACATAAATACGTACAATAAATATTGATGACTAATCCACTATATGTGTTGTTATAAAACCGGAAAAACTAAAAATTACCACAAAAACTGTTACAAAACTATCACGCGAATTTAAATTACTTTTACACGTATATTTACTCTCTATAAAATGATTACTTTGTATTTTTCAAATTAACAATAAAATTCGATTAATCATGGCCGCGCGAATTTTTCCAAATTTATTCAATATATTTGTAAATTTTTAAATATTCAGTCATCAATCTTGCATTTTAGATGAGCGACTTGAATATAGGTTACCGCAAGACTGAATTTTGTTATACTGGATATTATTGTGTTTGTATATTATGTAGCTACATATGTATTGCATATCCAATACATATGAAGTTTGTTTTTACAATAAAAAAAAAGTACATTTTCCTAACCAAACTAAAGATAAGTTTTGTATTTATCAAATTGTTTAATTAAAAATATTAATATGCGCTTATGAAAAATAAAACTTGATAAGTTGATAACAACACATTTGGCTGAATTACGAAAAAATATAAAATAACCAATTGTTCGGGTTATCAAAATTCCTTATCGGTGATTAGAATAACAAATATTTCGTTGTCTTTTGAGTGCCTAGTTTATTAGTGATGAACGATGATACTATTCAAATATTTTATCATTCATTCTAATAAATCGTGCGCCAATATATTTACTATTGAGTCTGTGGGCGTGTGGCAAATGATTATGATTGCGAATACTATATGTACACATGTTATATTGAATTTTGATAAAGGCGAAATTGAAATAACATTGCATAGTGTTAGTTGATTCCATTTTATTATATAAATTTAAGTTTAAAATTTGAAACAAAATTTTGGGTAAAATATATTTATTGGAGCTAAAAGCAAATTTGAAAACAATTAAATGATAAAAAATTAAATAACCAAAATTCTCAATTTTATGAAATTGGGATGAATTTGAATAAATTTTGAAGAAATTGGCTTCCAGCCAATTTTTATAAGCAAATCAAACTACGAGACAGCAGAACAGAAGGGATAACGCGAATATAACAAATGTAGTCTGCAAATATAATTAAATTTTGTTAAAAACTCAACCTCACTTGCTAGTTGCGACGCAGCTCTGGAGAAATGAAAAGCTTAGTTGCAGAAAACTTTGAGGGATAATATTTCAAACCCATAGAAGCATTTTAAATTTAATTAAATATTTCTGAAGCTAATTAATTTTCAATTTTTTCGATTGTGTACTAAGTTTTTTTTTGTTCTTCGAACATGAAATAAAAATCTAATCAAATTTCAACAAAATCAAACATTAACCTAATTTTTCCTAAATACTATATTCTGCTCTACAATTCAGATAAATTTCAAATTCCACTGTGTCGCACACAATTTTTAGAATTTAAATTTGTACTGCCTCAAAACTCCATTTTACATAAGTTCAAAATTGTAGTGTACCTGTTCAAATTTCTATACATTTCTTGTTCGGCTTGTCAAGCAAATATTGTTCGCTGCTCCCCATGGCATTCTATATAGCACAACTTCTGATGTAAACTTGGCAGCGATATTGTTCTATTTAAAACGCATATATTCGAAGACTGGTCCGCTTAGATACTTTTAGATAACATTCATTTGATTAGTCTCGTACCAATTTATTGTAACTTTAGAGTAGTGTGAACTAGTTTAATCAGACCAAAAGTTTAGTTTTATGAAATGTAGAAATGTAACGTTACCATTTCAAAACACGGTAAACCATAGCAAAGCGGCGCCGGTTTATCACGATAAAATTCTGATATTTGGACTACTAAATGAGAATTAGGCTATTTCTTCACCAATTAAGATGAAACTCAACATATTGGATGGACATGAGATTATAAATTGAATATAATATGATTTTTCTAAATTATTCTGGAATTTGGCAAATTGAAATGGAGCTATGATATTTCTGTAAAAGTTAAGCTAAGGCAAATTTAATTTAACTTTAAGGAATTATTACTTACTATTTATATACTATTATACTACTTATTTATTATTTATATAGGGACAAATTTTCAAAAGAGGACGTATTTTATTATATCAAGGGAAGGAAATTTTTTTTTTTTTTTTTTAAGGTTATATTCCAAAAATTCACTCGACAATCATGATAGAATTTTCATTTAAACCGAACTTGTCGAATTACATCATAATCGGTTAATGAATAATCTCAAAAATTTCAAATCATTTTAAACTCCCTTTTCTATCGAACAGATCAAGTTGCATCGTAATCGGCCGAGGAATAGACTAGCTCTATTCTAGTTGGCCATATTCAAGAATTTTATTCAAAAAACATTTAATAATCCTACTTTCTCAAATCAAAAATCATTTAAAAATCCTATTTTCAAGCCAAGGAATATCCTAGTTTCATTCCAGTTTGCAATAATTAAGAAATTTATCGAAAAATATTTTAAAATCACATGTCGAGTTCTATCATATCAGTTTCCATCCAACATGACAAATTTGTTAAGATAATAATTTAATAATTAATTACCGCTATGGTAATTTACTTTACTGCTGAATAGTGTCCATTATGTACACATTCGACGTACTGTGGAGGAACAAAAACTAGGCTCGTAAGTCGAGAACTGTAAATCGCTTGATATCATAACTGTTTGGCTTTTTAATAGCTCGGTAGCTCTTTTAGCTTTCCGAAACTCGAATTTGTCTATCATGGAACGGGATGTATTCAATTTTATGGTAGGGTTATGGTCAAAGATCCCCGAATTATTTTTAATGGAAGTTATAATCTTCTTGTACAACTTTTTATCTTAGTTGTGCCTAATGTGTCTGATTTTTACATGAGCTACTCTTTCTACACTGAGTCCTTTTTTATTCCGTGTTTAACGTTTATATCGTTGTTTTGGGCAAATTTTTTGATTTTGCGATGAATTCACAAAATTCCTATTTTCAAATATTCAAGAATCAAACTTCATAGAAAATATATTTGTCTAAGTACTAGGTAAATGGGTCTAAATTAATTAAACCTAATACTAATGTCTCTACTTGGAAGTGTCCAACGAATTTTAATCAATCAATTGCAATTTAACTCTAATGTTTGTAATATGAGTGTGAAGTGAATTACACTGTTAAATTTTGTTATTTTATCAATTTGAATTTTTTTATACGGTGATTGGAAATTTATCTGCTTGTCCCGCCGATTTCTAAGAAATGTCTGCAGATGTCGAATACATTTTGGGATAGTTTAGACCAACTGCTATCTTTGTGTTCATGGGGATTACATTCCGATTGGCTTCTAGCTGTCACACAATTTAGATGTTAAGTACATAATTTTGGATGATTTAGAATGCCATGTTTTTTAATGAATTATTTCTCGCAATTGAAATACTTACGTAGGCGACGAACCTGTTTATATTGAATTAGGTAACTAAATAATGGAGATTCTAGACATGTCCACAGATCCAAGTCTTCATTTCCTGATAATTTAGAACAATTTTGTGGTTAAGAGGATTTAATGGACTTTGTTATGTTTATCTTACAGGTCTTAAAATTTACTTAATTTTGAACAATTTTTAGAATTTTGTAAGTATATCTTCAAATGTTATATTTTAAATTTTGTGAAAAATATTAAGTCCCAACCGCAAAGATTAAGCTATCCGAAAATTTAGACTTATGGACTGAAATTATTTTATTGAATTTTAAAAATCACGTAACTTCTAATTTCTGCAAACAAATAAAAATCAGAATTCAGTTCGAATGACCGCTAAGGTTTTGTTGGTCTTAACTACTTGAAAATGCGTTTGAATACCTATGGACATATCTCAAGGATCGACGGTATACAAATCGTATTAATTTATTTTTGTATTGAATATAAAATTCGTCTTATTTTGATTGATTGGAATATTTCAAATAATATTTTCGGTTTGTCCACTGCTCTTTTTAAATTGCGCTCTGTGGTGGCTATTATAGTACAATTCATTCAACAATATCACTTTGTCACGCAAATATATCAGTACACTACAAGTCTCGAATTCGCCTTGTATCAAGTATCTTTTTTACTTCAACTTATGTTCCTGTGGCGGTAATATTGATTTCTGCGAAAATACACAAATATGTTTACCTCGAAAATCCTCGGAGCCAAAAAAAATCTGGGAATGGTGTAGAAAACACCGACGAAACTTAGATTCATGTTTTCTTCCAGTCAATTTGTTTTACTTATACCTGCCTCTCAGTATAGTCTCCTACTCTCCTTTACCATCCGTTGCTTACCAGGCTTGAATTTAACGTTGTCATACTCAGCACGAATTTATTTAGTTGCTCATTTATGGTGCTGCTCCGAGTATTGAGTCATATTGCAAGAAGCAAGGGACATGTTGCCTCTCTCGGACTCTTAATGTAGTGGTTTCCTATTTAGGTTCTTTTTTTTTGTAGCAGTGGCTCGGCACTAACTGACCCGTTCATAGTACCCGGTAGCTGTTTTTTCGGGACAGAAAATTTCTGTATTTTCTAGGCACAGGTATGTGCTGCTTTAGCAACAATAATCATTGAAAGCAGGAATAAATCTAACCAAAAGAGTTGTATACTCAGTTTGCTTCGATTACAGCTCCGATTTATTTCGAATTTGAGGTTCTAATCCAGTATCCCCCGGTCCAAACGTCACAGCATCACCCACTGACGTGCCGGTATAATTCGAGTGATATGTCGAATTTCTATAAATCTATATGTCGAATTTCAAAATTTAAAAAATATACAAAAATTCTAAATAACTATCTCTCAATTTGTGAATTTTGAATATTATAAAAATTGGAACAATGCTTTAAAAATAAAAACTATGTCAACCATAAATTGGAGAATTGCATGAGCGTTTAAGATTCAAATTTTTAACATTTTAACAATTCGAATTTAAATTTTTACATTCCGAATCGTTTACGTGAAATTCGGTTTCGAAATTTTTGCCATTTTAAAATTTATTTAACAAATTTGACCACTGTAGTGAATTTGGAAATAAAATTTACAAAAATAATTTTCAAATTGACATTTAACGTTTTATATAAATTCAATGTCGTGGTTTGAATATGCATATCTGATATTTCATATACTGTAGTTGTATGCCAAATTGAATTGAAACTGCTGGCTTGCAAATTCTTTTGAAAGCTTACAACTAAATTTAAAAATGATAATTATTGTTATTCGAAGTTTTAATTACAAAATACTTAAGTATTTGACCAATGTACTTTTGAACTTTATTCAAACTGAAACTGTTGTGTATTGTAATACCTAATGCTATAGGTCATTAGAAAAAGAAATTAAACATTTTTTTAACCATAACTCGTTTCCCATAGCCGCCTCCGTTAGCACAGTAAGTAGCGTGCTTGCTTTGTTATTCGAGAGTCTCCGGTTCGATTCCCGGTGGTGATCAAAAATCACGGTTGGGTGTTTTTAATGTATAAGTATATGTATTGTCCGAGTATTACACCGTGGGCCCGTTAGTGGTATTGAGTGCTGGAGTAATCCGCCCAATTAAAAAAAAAACTTGTTTCCTAGCTTTCCAATGAGTATATGGTATACAACTCGATTTCATCATACGTCGGCTGGCTGTAGACTCAATGTCAATCATAATGAAGAAGTCGAATAAGATATTTAATTTCAGCCCTAAGACCCTTCTCACCTATCCAACAAACTTGGTAAGTGATAAAAATTCAGTCAATTTTAAATGATATACAAGACATACTTAAACGATAGAAGCGTTATAAAAATTGAAGTATCCGTCAAAATTCTTACAAATATTCTAAAATTTAACACATTTCACAAAATTTCGATTCTGCTTAATTTTGAAAAATATTGTAAGATTCAAATGAGCGGGTAGAATATATTTTGTTTTTAAATTGATACATTTTTAAGAATTTTGGGGACTTGCCAGTTTGACAATTTTTGTAAAATCCATGAAATTTTATAAATTTTGATAAAGTGATACTTAATTTTGGTGACTTTTAAAAATTTACTGAAATTTGTAAAATCTTCAAAATTTTGTTAAAATTTCTTATAATTCGACTGATATATCAAAATTTGAAAATATCATAAAATTCTAGCTAGTTAACTGTCTTTAAATATGTGAATTTTGAATATTCTAAAAATTGGAAAAATGCTCTAAAGTTTAAAAAATGTCCGCCATAAATTGGAGATTTTCATGAGAGTTTAATATTCAAACTATAAAAACGAAACAATTCGTATTTATAATTTTAATTTCAGAATCGTATATGTGAAATCCGATTTCGAAGTTTAAAAATCTGATTAATTAATTTAAAAGTTTTCAAACAAAAAAATCAATAAATCAGTTTGATATTCGGGCCCTACAGTAAACCCCTACTATAGACCCCGGATATCTAGCTCTACAGGGCCGGATTATAATATGCCCTTGGTGCCTAGGTTCCTTCGGGGCATACTATGATCCGGCCCAGCTTACAGCACTAGAAAGTATTGTTTCACATTTAAAATGCACTCGCATAGCCTTGAAGCCCGAAATAAACTGGCGGACAAGAACAAGGTCATTCTTGTCTGTGTACCAGGACATGAAGGAATCGGTGGCAAGCAGCTTTGGGTGCGGTCAAACCTTGTATCGGACCACCACCCTTTTGTAGCTTTAATAAGCCTGAAAAGCGGTTTACGACAATCAAATAAGAGTTCAGCTTTAGAACAAAACGAGAGCGACCTATGGATCCTATGTGATAACTAACAAGGTACCTACCATCTTAAAAAATGAATATTGTCCTAGATGATACATACAGGTACAACTAGGAGAGAAGGGAGACCTACGGTCACATACTAGCGACATGCCCAGCGCTACAACAACAAAGTAGGACGCATCTAGGAAATTTCATCATTGAAGATAACCAATCGATTAACGAATCCGAAAACTTTTTAAAGAAGTTAAAGTTCTTTGAGCTCAAGGAACAGGGTGCATGCAAGATCTTTTAGGTCGCAATGCAGTACGGCTATGGTATACCTAGATTATTATTATCACACATTGCTATACACTATGAGAAGGTATTCACTCTCAAAATAGAGTGTGGAGGCATATAGAGTGAATTTGTTTCAGAAAAAAAGGGGAAAGGTTTCTGCGCCTACAATAAAAATCTAAATTAAAATTTTAAATACTAAATAAATAAATAAGATGGCCAAACTATAAATATATAACTCTATAAACTCAAGTTTAATGGAAAAAATGTACTAACCGCGTTAAATTAAAAAAAATCTGATAATCTATAATCAAATTCGACAAATGTATATAAATTATCTTAAGTCAATTGATATTATTTGCTGGATTATTCGCAGACACGGGATTTTTTTTCTAATCTATACTGATAAGACAGCATTATTTATTTCTTAAGTATTTAATTATAAATATTGATTGGTACGAGTACGAGTATATTGTTTACATGAATTGTTTTAGTAAATCGTTTCCAATATAATATGAAGATCTTATGTATGTATATACATATATACATCAACACATCATCCTTATCAATAATTTTGTTTACACAATAGACATTTTGCAATACGATATACGATGGCAAATTATTCTGAGAATGTTATATAGCGTCTCAATTGGCCAAATGTGATTCATTGTTCGTGCTCTTATCTATATCATAAAAAAATTGTTTGTTTTTTAAAACGTTTAAAGTAATAAAAAAATTATAGAAACAACAACTAATATAAATAATTAATTACGTCGAATCAAGTGGAGCAATTACGTTAACTAAAATAAATAAATTTAATTAGTTTATATTTAGTTTCGGTTTATGATCTCAATGGGAATGGAGCATACACTATACGCATATTACGTTACTTGGTGTACACACATTGTGTGTAAGTGAAAACTATGTATGTTTCAAGTATGTATGTACTTATATGTATACGTAATAACGTTTAAGATTAATTAAATGTTTTGATTTTTAATTCTCGCATGACAACAGATATACGCTCATGCATATTACACTATGCCAACATAATATGTACTAGGTAGGTATATGTAAATAATATCCGTTTTTGATATCAATAATAAAACATGGTCGCGCTTTATATCATATTGCATTGAATGACTAGTTTTGTAAATTTTATATAAGTATTTGTTTGTATATATGATATGTACATATACATACATTCGGAATTGAAATAAACACATATTTTTATCAATTTGATAAGCACTTGTATTATAAGTTGAATTTTAATCAAATTATGGTTGATTAGAAATTGTGGAAAAACTCATTGAAATAATACCTTATACAATTTTAAATCTTTTATACCGGAAATTGATAAATTTATACAATTGTATAATTGCCTCAAGGTGTATGTGTAAGATAAGTTGAACTACTGTAGTTATACATCAAACAATCATGATTGGAATATTTACGAATCATTTTTGACAAATCGATAAAAAAAATATAGAATTTGCTTTATGGTAAAACCGGATTTTTTATTCAAAATTCCAAAACTGTCGTATGTTTCAACGTATATCTCAAACTTGAATAAAATAATCAAACATGATAGGTCCCTCACCTACGAATAATTGTCACTATATGTCTATGCAATAAATAGAGCAAGTCGGGCACCAATGCTACATCAGATTCCAGTTTAGTTAGTTACATGCTGGATGCTAGTTACATGATCAGTGGAGAAGAAGAGTGGATATACGGTTCAAGTATTAATTTAAAAAATACTTCTGGATTCAGAATGATTATATACAATTTCTGACGTTGCGTAGATATAGAAGAGGAATGAAGTAGGGCCTGAATTATTGTACATCTTTTCATTAGGACATCAAAGTGCGTGATATGGCAAGGGGTAAGTAGAATGCTTCCATCCTATATTAGAAAAACTAAAAATCCTGTGATAAGATAATCACATAAATGACAGATAATTGGACGGTGTTAGAATATACATATTTTGGGAAAATTGGCTCAATCAATGCTATTTGCATTTAACTCAACATCAGAAATGGCATCGGAGGAAGAATGGCCTAGTGGAATCCACCGAACAGTAATATACATTTAATCCTCTGGTGAATACACTTCTCCTTGCCATTATATTCCGGATTTTACCCATAATGATTTGTGAGTGCTCTTATCCATAGCCGAGGTCTGACGGCGGATTTTTATGTTGGTGTTGTTGCTGATTGAATTCAATGGTTGTTTTCCCCAATTTTGGTTGTTATTATTGTTGTCCGATGGGTATAAAAGAAATATTTGTTTAGGTCTAGTATCTTTTAATGTCTTGATCGCTATACTATTGATAAATAATTCAATTTAACTACCGCTATGAGCTAAATTTTTCTGATATAAAGAAAATGACTTCTAGTTAAGGTGCCAAAAAAACGTTCAATATTTCATGATCACTAGAGACGAAGACATATTAATGATCCAACAGAATACTCCAAAAATATAAGGAGAACGTTAACTAGAATCCAAACAAATTATTGTTATCAGGTATATACAGTTGAATCGATGTAAAATTAACATATCAACAATCTAAGTTAGTAACTTGTATACGAAACTTGTCGCACAATTATTTCTGAAAATTCTTCGTTGAATCTAGCATCACGAGATTCATCTAGTTAAACTTTTGATTATTACACAATTTATAATTCGAGTGCATATGCCCATCACCATGTTATATTGATTGCGATGAAAACTTGATCTTTTCAATGGTTTCTAACCAACGTCAAGTCATTATAGGAAATTAGATGAAACAATATGCTAATGAACATTACTATCCCGTTGACTGCGAAACGATCTCAATCTTCACTAGCACCACTAGTTTTGAGAACTTTATCAGACGAAAAAATAAAAATAATGATAAAAGATACAAATTCTCCGATGATGGGTTTTCTTACATTACCATGCCATATACTCGCAGTCTGTCGAGAGATGAGTTAAGCTTGTTACCGAAGCTTCCAATTCTGCCACAGTACTGGTCGTTGGCTGAATTATATGCTTCGGTAACACGGAAGAGATAGATTTATAAGAATTAATGGATGAATGTCATGTCAAAATTAAGTTCTATATAATTAATGCGGGTTTCATTGCAACCGAATTGACTCAGATTTCTACCTAATAGATCATCTCTGAATTCATGTCTCAAGCTACACAATTTATTTTATTCCTACAACCATATTAACATTATATGAATTCTTAATTTGCCGGACAAGTATATTCCCAAATTTCTTCACATCGCTATAACTTATAAAATATCTAAATTATTGATTGTTTCGATATCTCTATTCTTAATAATAAGCTTTAATTTTCTATTTTCCAGTTTAAACATTTTTTGAATTTAAATAAAATTTGGTATCAAATTTTTGGAAATTTCACAACTCTTTGGAATTAAAAAAAATTGCAGCGTAAAATGGCGTTTACATTTAACTACAAAATTATATATTTTTATTTCTAATCGTTTTTAGACCCAAAATTTCTATAGTTCACGAATCCCCAAAACGCTTAAATTTATATAAATCTCGACTCCGTATAGTTTTTGGAAATTAACTTAAACTTAAATGTTTGGCTTCTAAATTTTATTACCAACTTTTAAGTTTTTAATTTGAAAATATCCAGCTCCCAAGTTTTTCGCCGAAATATGGAGAGAAAGTTTTTATTTATTTCTCAAACATATCCAAAATTAAGGATTTAAATTGGTAATCTCCAAATTCTAATAATCTAAAATATTTTCAAACTAAATGTCTTCAATTTTTAAATACTCGACTACTATACTCTGCCATAATCCTAATTACCTGGAGTAATTAATTTTTGAATTTTAAAATTGCTTAGTTGATTTTGCCGGAACTCATAAAATTTAAAATTCTTAAAGTTTACTATAAAATTTACGTATTCTTAAAATTTGTGTACACTTTAACCCTGTGTTGGGAACATTTTAGATTATTAGTGTGAAGTATTGGGAGTCCAAATAAAATATTTAAATATTTGCTTCTAAATCGAATATCCTGAAATTTTTTATACAGCATGGTTAACGTTAGTAAAGATTAAAATAATCTATCTTTTATTGAAATTAGCAACAAAAAGACTCAAAAGGACTCAAACTAAAGAACGAAGATGTACCTTCGGGGACGTATATGCTGATGTCTATTGTCTAGAAAGTAAACTGCAAAGCTACATTTTAAAGTTGGTTGCGACAGATGCTGTGTATATGTGAATGGTTATGCCAGTGAGTGCATTGCAGTTCAAAATAAGTTGGCGGTGTTTTTAGACATATATCTCCAGAGAAGACCAAAGTGCTGACGATTGATGTGGGCTCACCATATCGTGACTTTCATTTTGATTAGTTTCCTAAGACTTTTATATATATTTTCATATTCTGAAATAATGACTTCTGATGAGATATTGACGTTCAAAATTCATTAGAATTATCAAAATTTAAAAATTTAAATATTTTCAACAAACCAAACTTTAGTTTTTCCTAAATTTTGAAATTATGATCAATATCATAAAATTTCCAGAAAATCAGATTAATGATTTAACTGACATTTGCGCGGTAGTTAAAAATTGATATACAGGAAAACCCCGCTTAACGCTGCTCCGTTTAGCGCTGTTTCGCTATTACGCTCTCTCTCTCTCTCTCTCAATTTTATTATTTTATTTTTGTATTTTCTTCGTTTTGCTTATTTCCATACAAAACATCGTTGAGTTGGCACAAGAAGCAGGAATGGATTTGGATCAACAAGATGTAGAAGAAGTTCTTCAATCTCATGGCGAGTGTTTAAGCAATGATGACCTAAAATTGTTGGCAAACCAAACCTTACAAGATCAAGCAACTAGTCCCACTTTAGAAGACGAAACACCAGCAAAGGTTTTAACAACTGAATTCCTCAGCAGCAGCATTGGTACAGTAACACAAATTATGGACTAATTTATGGAACTTGATCCAAATTTTGAACGCAGTTCTAAAGCATAGCGAGGTATTTTGGATAAAATGTCTGTCTACGTTGGGATGTTAAAAGAAAGGGATTTAAAAAAAACAACTTACGCTAGATATAAATAATTAAATTTGTTTTCTTGGCCATACCTATCTTCCTACCTATATACATTGAAAACATTAGCAACGAATGTCTTTTAAGACTTCCACCGAAAAAAGAAGGAGTTATGGTCTGGGGATGCTTTTCTGGAAATGAAACCGGTCGATTGTGCTTCCTTAGTTCAAGCGTTACAGCAGCTGTTTATCTGCAGGTCTTTCAGAACGAATTTGAGCCTTCTGTGTTAAAGCTATTTGGCGAGACTTGCAAATTTATTTTTCAACAGGACAACGCTCCGTGCCATACCGCTAAAATTGTGAGTTATTAATTTTGAATTGTAGATAGACAAATTGGCTTTCAGATAAACATAAATAATTTGTTAAAAACTTGTTTTTTTTCTTATCTCTTCATTTAAAGGTAAAAAAAGTACTTCGAAGAAAAAGGTATCGATGTGTTGGCTGGCCCCCGTATACTCCAGACATAAATCCAATTGAAAATATTTGGTCTATAATGAAGCTAGAAGTAGCAAGGAAGCGCCCAGAATCGATTGAAGCTTTAAAAAGTTTGTTGATGAATTTGGGAATCCATATCTCCTGCGACTTTGAAAAATTTATCAAATTCAATGAATCGGAGGTGTATCGCTGTAATAAAAGCAAGAGGCGGTCCAACAAAATATTAATATTAAAGATTGAACTTCTATAAATCAATAAAACACAAACAAAAAAATTAAAAATAAGTGTTTAATTTATTACATTACTTTAACACCCATCAACGTATTTTGAATATTTTGTCATTTTTCGGGGTTTTGCCTCTAAATTGCAGGTCAATTTTTTTTTTGAAAAAATTACGTCATACATGTATTTAAAATGAAACAATAAACAAATTGCTGTCAAAAGTTTTGTAATTTTCGTAAAAAAAAGACTCCAATTTGCAATAAATTTGTTTGCCCAATTTTTTTTCCCAGCACTGTATGTCTCTTTGAAAAATCATATTTGATTTTTGTAATAATAAATAAAACAAATAAAATCAAGCAAAATAGTAATTTGAACGTGGTCGACTCGTGGTTTTACCAGGGCGATACAACCTGCTTAACATTTAAAGGTTCGTTCGCGAGGTCGTATATTTATCCTACCATATTTATCCTATATTTACATCTACATACTATTTACAATATAAAAATATTTTAACTTGAAAGTAGGGAAATGGAATTTTTCTGAGATTTTATTGGTTTATTCTCAGATATAAATAGCTATACGGTAAATATCTGACCTCGTGAACCAATCTTAAATGTCAGAATCAATATTATGGTCAGAAGCAAAATATTTGAGTCGAGACCCGTTTATTCCCACGTCAATAAAAAATCGTGCAACATTGATATAATTCAAATATTTTATTAGTTTCAATTTATAAAATATCTGCCAAATGCAAATATTTTTTTATTTCCTGAAATCTATTTCGGGACATTAGATTTGCAACAAACGGAATTCAGATGTCTTCATCTAGACACCAAAATAATTTTTCTCGCGCAAGAGAATGGTATCCGGAAAATAGCTGGGCGGCCATAAATATTTGTATGTCACTGGTTGAAACCGAAAACGAATGATAATTTTGTTGGCTTGCATATAAATTTGTATGCTCAACAATATGGTTGAAAACTTCAGAATCAAAAATATTTTTCAATATTTGAATTTCATTCATCTCGAACAACTCGTCTTTGAGTTTTTGTAATCGCTAAATATATCCATCGGTGGATTCCATGTTTATATCTATTATGTCTGAGTCCCAGATGGGCCTCTTGGATTTCATCCTCTTCACTGTCTACATCGGAAAATGTGTACATATTTCAATAGAGCCAGGCACGTCATTCGGATATATTGCTGATCCTAAATCGTCTTCATCGAATTTTTCGTCATCGCTTATAATATTTGGTTCAAGGGGAATAATTTATAAGTCGATTTCATTTCTATTTGGAATGTTCTTAATTTCATCTAGTGCATTCTCTAAATGCTGGAAACGGCGCCCATAAAAGGCATTTACTGGAATCTCGCTTGGTATATCCATTTATAATACTAAACATATATACCCATTTGCGGAAAAGTATATTTACTTTGCAATTATACATTATATTACACAACCATATTAATTATTATATTATAAATACAGGCTATAACTATAATAAATGCCTATAACCGACAATAGTTTTATTTTTATTATTTATTTATAAATTTACTTTCAAAACCAAAATCACTATTCTAAAATGTTAAAACGCAACATGGTAAAATGCATCGAAACATGATAAAACCGAAACTCGACAGCGAAACTGGCAGTGGCGTCGAAAATTTATTGATTTTTTGTACCCGTGTAGGCACAGTTGGACCAAATGGGTTAATGTTTTACCGATTAAGTTCTAATCATGACCATTTTGGTAGGGTCAAAAACGATAGTAGTAATTTGAAGTGAAAGTGAATTAATTTTGAAATGATTTAAATTAAATTTTAAAAAATTCGAGTAGTATTTTAGTTAAGTTTGATTGGGATTTCAGTATTCGAGTTAGTGTTTTTCCAGTTAGTTTTATATTTTGTCTAAGATTTGCTTTAACAAAGCAGAGATCACTCAATGACGCGGCTTCTAATTTTCATTGAAAATTTTACAAAAATTGAAACTAATGGGCCCACGGTGCAATACCCACATTCACACTAACATTCATTCAACCCATTCATCCTATTCACACAACTACAGTATAGCACCTGCGCATTGCATAGCTCCATGTCACCCTGTACAGTGACATGGAAGATGGGTCGGCCCATGAGTTCTACGTTCCAACATAGATGTTTTCAATTTAATCACCGATCGTAAATATGAGTATAAACGGCTTGTAAAGTATTGGTGGCGTAAGGCATTCAGCATCATCTACAAAGAATATCTACAAAGACCTATGTGGTGTCCATAGTAAATTTCATTTCTATTTAACGTATGTATTTTTCATGCTCGAATTAGTAGATTGGATCCGATTTATTTAAGCACCGCTAAATTGATACCTATACATACATACATAAAGTATATGGATAAAAAAATCAAATTTAATAAAATATTTGTTTACGAAATTCCAAAATTTCAATTTATTCCGGAATCCGCAATTTTCACATATCCGGTTCTGATGCGGGATGTTTGAATTTATATGTGGTAGGGACGTATATATTGTTCCGACTCAATCCATAATATGTTAATTCAAACCGTGAACTCCTATGGCCTAAATTAATCATGTTCAGGTTTTATTCCTATAATAACCTGACTTATAATATCTGACAGAAACATTAATGTGTTGAACTTATCATGTGACCATGTGAATTTTTGAAAATTTTCGTTTATTATTAACCTTAGACTTTAGTATTATGTCTCAATTTGTGATGATACATGACATTCAAATTTAATCGGTGGTTTTGAGGCTGTGTTAATTCATCTGTATTGTTTAAAATAATTCGCATTTAAAATTATCAAAAAAAAACCGAGTAAATTTCTAGTAAGGCCAATTGCATTAAAGTTCAAACTTCTGTGCTTTATCTGTTCAACCCAGATTGGTTTTGTTGAAAAATTGCTTTCACATCGTACATATATATTTCTATATAGAAATGATGAAGCGTGAAGTTTACAAATGTTTATTGTTTCTTAACCTGTTGCCATTGTCAATGAATTTAACATTCATAATTCATTTCTCTTGAATATGTACGTACATATATAGATTATGTCATATTTACGCTTTATGATTTGGTTAAGAAATTATGTTTCTGTAACACATAAATTTAGTAACGTTCTCTATACGTAACATGCAAATTTTCGTTTACCATACCAATTCAAATAGACATGTTTGGCGGTTCAACTGTTGTCTATAATACATATTTATCTTACCTGACTACTACCAATTGTCATGACAAAAGTTGATTTTCACGTTTTTAAAATGCCAAACATTTATAATCATTAGTTTTAATAGCTTGAATGATCTAACAATATACAAATACATAATAATGTTTACTTATAACAAATCATTTTAGATAAACCAAATAAAATAAAATTGCCATACTCTATTCTAAACAATATACAAATAGATATACTTATTAGGTTCAACGACATATTAAAAATGCATTATATCCGTTGTTATCGCTTTTACTCGTATTATAGTATTATATATAGTTGCACTAGCGAGACAAGTAATATACACTACAAAAAGAATGTTTACTTTCTAAATCATTGCACTATTATTTTTTTAACTATACGATACGAATGAATGAATTTATAAATCTCAATGTTTTCTATATATTCAGTACTTCTTAGCATGTCATTTGCGGGACTGCAAGTATTAGTCAAAATTATTATACAAACTGTCAAAAATAAACAAAACCATCGGTGATGCTGTTTGGTAACTCTGATTTCCGTGGCATCTAGTTTCCTAAATCTAGGCTGACCAGATATTTAATCCGGAAAGATTATGTTTTACAAAATTTAAATATTTGAGTAAAGTGTTAAGAGTAAGACTATGGATAAATATTAATTCTGTATGACAAAAAAAAAAAAAAAATCCAACTTATTTCAAAAGTTACATTTTTGTTAAATTTGATAAAATTCCATTTCAAAATTTAACGAATTAAACATCGAAATTTCATTTACAATTCTGAATTTAACGACTTTTGAAATAAGAATATTTTTAAACGTAAATCCGAAATTTCTATTTTAAACGTCGATCTATGAAATGTTGAACGAAATATTAATTTCCTGACCTATTAAATTCGAATTCCGAATTTTCAGAACGGTTCAAATTTTTTTTGAAACACCAAAATTTTTCAAATATTTGTTCGAATCAAAAAATGTCTAAATCATATTATATTTAAATTAACTTTTAAATCAAATTTTAAAAATAATTTTAACGGTTAATAGAATTATAATTTCGATTTCAGATCAAGAAAATTAATTTTTTTCGAAATTTTCCACGTGCTAAACATTCAAAATTTTTGAAATGCTGTAGTTAAAATGGAAGTTTAAGAGTTCGGAATTGTAAAATTTAACCTAAATTCGATATATTGAAAATTAATTGTTTAACTAAAAAGTCGGTTTCATTATCAATCCGATCGAAGTACCTTGCCCTATTAAAGTTTAAAAAATTGATAAATTAATTTCAATCCTGAATTTGTTATTTTAATTCGAATTTTGAAATTACTGGAATGTAAAATTTCTTGCAAAAAATATTGAAATACAATTTTACAAGTATAAATATGAAAATTAAATTCTACATCAAACAATGAAATTTAACATTAAATTTTGTAATTTATCGAAATTCAATCGAAACTAATTTTTTTATAAATTTGGAAACTTATAAAATTTTAAATTTTTAAATATTTCATTGTTCGATAATTAGGATTGAAATTTCGAATTCCGATTTCAACAATTTAAAAACTTTTAAGTTTCAATCCTAATTATCATAGAACATGAAATATTTATAAATTTGAATTTTTAAAAGTTTCAAAATTCTGTAATTTTGAAAATTTTCGTGTTTAAATTTTGAGTTATAATATTTTCAGAGATTAAAAATTCAAGTTAAAACTAATATTTCTGAATTACGGACAAATTAATTTTTTTAAATTTTTAAAATTTTAAATACATATTTTTACTCAGGAAAATTCGAATATACACTTAAAATTTTTAAAATGCAGTAACTCAAATTGAAGAATAATTAATTATTTGCCTTTCACTATGACGATAGAGCAAGCGTCAGAAGAAAATAAATATTACCTCGCTGTATTTCTGGATGTATCCCAGGCCTTTGATAGGGTTTGGCACGGGGGATTGACATCGGTACGTTTGCTGACGACACTGTTATTATGATGATGACAATGATTGGAAAACGCGCTTAATCAGCTTAAATGAACCCATGTGACATTTAGGCTCCGACCCAAAAATATCAACCAGCACATATACATCAACGGGGTGCAAGTGCCGCAGGCTGAACCGGCCAATATGGATGTATGGTACTCATAAGTCCAATATAGAGACATTATCCAACGTAGCCAAAATAAATTTCTTTGAATGGTCACCAACGCTTACCGATTTGTGACTAACAGGGAAATACACAATGATTTACAAATACAATTGATAGATGACGTCATCCGCCAATGTGAAATCAAACATGAAAAGAGACTTCTCATCCACACCGACGTTGAGGCCGTACCACTACTGGACAGTACAAACGGCTCAAACGAACCAAACCACATAGCTATAATCGAATGAATATCATACCTCAGGGGAACTGGACACTGGTGCAGCAAACCCACACAAGTTTATGCTAATCTCATAAGTACTAATGTCAACCTTACTAATGAATTAAACGAATTAGTAATGTTTAAGATTGTAGTAGCCATACCAAAAAAATATATCTTTGTAGCATAAAAAAGCATAAAAAAAATGAAGACATTAACTCAAAAAGAGTATATTCTGATAAGTTTTGCCTAACGAAAGACTGAAGAGTAAAACGAAACAAAAAGAGTATATCTGGTCGCCCTACCTAAAACATGATATTCCATTCTTGATTTTCTCAGTATAATAACGAATTAAAAGAAATCGGGTCGCTAATTTCGAATTGAATGTACAATTTCATCTTAGCATATAGTCTGGCTAAGAAAATAAAAGTTTTCTAATTGATAGTTAGAATCTACCAAATCAAATAATTCTAAGGTCCTTTAAAAACATTTAAATCAGAAAGTCTTAATTTCGCTCTGCAAATCCTATTTACTACTATATTCCCAAAAATGTTCCTATAAATAGACTTTCGTATTGTTCTAAATTCTGAATTCATTTGTTTTTGATTACCGGTTTTCAATGAATTTAAATTTCGTATTTGATGGGGCTTTACTGTTAAACTGTGTATACTTCTAGCCTTTCTTCAAACCTGTATCAATCAAGCAAAATTTCAAAAGTTTAATTGTATATTTTCCAAAGCTGGTCACATGATCTGTTAATTAGATAAACTGCAGATAAGGCGCTCAACTCAGCTCAGATAATCGTTTTAATTCTAAGAAAGCAGTCAAATTAATCCACATCAAACGTGACAAACGGGCGCGGTGCCAGTTCAATTAGAAGTTACACCAACCAATCGTTTCATTATGGGTTAGGTTTCGCTGTGCGGGCTGATATGGATGGTGCAGCTTCAAGGCACTACCTTCACGGACTCAGTCGAATGAACGCTCCTTGGGACATTTGCACCAAATCGGTGTGTAAATACTTAATTGCTGCGCGGGCATACACGCAACACAAAGAATTTGGATTAATTGGGTTGTATTTTTCTATTTGGTACGTAAAATAAATAAACAACAAATACTGTTGAGACTACTGAAACAACAAATATTTTTGAGGTTACGTATTAATTAATATACATTTTTTATTAATCGCTAAAATTAAAATATCACTAAACTTGAATGAGCTTTGACAAAAATAAATAAGTTACTTCTTAAATTTCTAACCAAAATTTCTAAATTTAACACACCGCGTGTATTCTGGTTTGGTTTTTAGAATTGGGCAAATCTGATAAAGGATTGATAAGATCAGTAAACTAATAAGTACGAGCCGATTTAACTCAATACAGTAGACCGTTTGGATTGATTTGACTTGCACAGGCACAAGTATATCTAGTTAATCGGTTTAAGTATATGCTATTATTGTACTCGATAATTTCAGCGAAGTAAAGTCTATTCAGTAGCTATTCAGTATTCGCTCCCTTATATGGTCAACCAACAAATTATTTTGGATATCGTTAACAAACAAATCATTTTGGATATGAACTTAATGCTGTGTCCCCGAATCGATTAAACTAAGTAAAACTTACACCAAACTAAACTAAATAAAATGTCAATTTGCTTGCTAGCCAGTTATGGAAAAGTAGCCTCATAAATTTACTTTTCAGTTGGCGCCTAGAGACAATAGCAGCTGCTTCAATTGTTTTCATGAAATTCGTGATTTGGGGGTTACATTTGTAGACAACTTAACATTCAATAAGCACATCGACATAATTATCGCCAAGGCCAACTCTTTGTTTGGATTTATTAAGCGGTGGTCATGGGAGTTAACAGACATTAAATGTCTATTCAATCTCTATTTTGCGTATATCAAATCCCAAATTGAATTCGATGTTCCAGTGTGGTTGGTATCCGTATCACCAAATTCATAACAGTTGCATCGAAAACTTCAAAAAAAATATTTGTTATATACTTATATATATACGGAAAGATTACGGATAGTTATACGGAAAGATGGCTGGAATTATGACAACAATATACCATATCACGAAAAAATTTAGTCGGTCGAGGCATACAGCATAAGTCAGCTGAGGAAATTTTCAACGGAGGATATTGTTGTCTTGGCCTATCGAATTATCGAGTTTACGTTGCCACGTTAAATGCAGACAATCAATCGGATTTCACAATTTAGTGGTGGATGTATATATAACTGTTTGAGTGATTCCATTGTTCAGTGAAATTATAGCTATTTAACAAAGTATTTAGCGTTACGGGTCTCAAATACATTAAGTTTGTAGATACTACAATTATCATTTAGAACTTAGCTACACATGATAGATTATAGACTATTCCTCAACAATGTACTCATTGATATAAGTTTGTTAGAGGAAATAGGATAGTGCACTTACTATACACATGCTAGATTTAAAGGACACAATGTACTATGTCAAAATTCATCTTAGACAATATGAATTTCTAAAAAATTGTTCAAAAAAATTATTAGACATGCAAACAATTTTAAATCAAACAAATTACGGCAATTAAGAAATTTAGATATGTATATGCAGCCGAAATTTAGTGAAGGTATTGGCTAATCCTAAAACAAAGTGTGATCAGAAGTTTTGGCAGCCATAATTAATAAAATCTACAGAATGTTTGTATAAAGACCGATGAGATCAACGACAAATCAATATCAATATTTCTAACAAATCGATTAAATAATATCAATTTTTGTATAAAACTCAGTTCAATAAAGATTATCTTGCCTCTATTTTGGTGTGATGCCATCATCGAGAATAAAAAAGAACAAAATTATGTTTTCAAGATCGTTTATACAATTAATATTTTCAAATTGCCATGTTGAATCGTAAAATTTCTAAAAATGAATTAAATGTACACACACCCAAAGTTTATTTATTATAAATTATTATCGCGTATTGCGTACATTTTAATCGTAATACGCAGTAATTAAACAATTAATTCACACTTTATAGAATTCCATTGAACAATAATTTTCCTTTTGTTTAATTATCAGTAATTAAATTCTCATTACCCACTGCCACTATACATATTTATCATGCCTCATGAGTGAAGGTAAATTTTTTCATGTCGAAATTTGAAGTAAATATTTTTTGTTTTAGTAATTTGGGTTGGGTTGATAATTGTGTTTGACATTGCCATCATTAATCGTAAAATATGTGCGACATTACCCATATAAATATAATTGAAGTGCACCATTGTACTATTTTAGTTGACATCTGTTTATAAGTATGTTTGTGATGATAATTGCAGTATTTCAAAAGTGATCGAATTTATGTTTCGCAGATAATCCGAAAAAGCCTTGATGATGGTGATTTGTTTAGTTCGGTGTGGAGGATTAGCTCTACTTATGGGAAGCTTTTTGTTTAACCTCAAGTATTGTGTACCTTCGGAACAGAAAAAATAGAGGGCACGAGAAACGACATAATATAGGCACTACAGAGAGGGAAGTTAGAGAATCTGTAAAGAAGCGAGATGGAGAACGTGGACGAATATGTTGAAAGAAGGAAGGATGGTGTATTGGAGTCGGTATTGCAGTATATGGAAAACGAACAAGATGTTAATGGAGAATGATAGTGTTAAGGAGGAAATTGAAACCAAGTATAGGGCTTGGAAAGAATATGAATATAGAAGAAAGAGAGAACCTTGAGAATGACATAGAGGGGTCTAATTATGCTCTGTTTCAAATTTAATATTTTATACAGGATATTAAAGACCTAACGATCTAGCATACATCTAGTTTAACAATTTAACTTCCATTGAACTTGACCGTGGGGCAAAAATCACGCGCAAACAAGAAATATTTACGAACATTTACAATCACATTCTAGTATTCTACCATTAAATCAGGAAAGAGTAAGGACGCAGTAACTAAAAGTAAATGAACACAGCAAAATCGTGTGGATTTGGGATGGCTTGTTTTAATGATTTTCCAGACAATAGAGTTCAAATAGAATTACAATTACTTAATCTTTTAGCGGGAATATAACTTTAGGATATACCTTTAGTAATGATTAATTAACACTAAGAGGGAGGTTGCAATTTATTCGCTTATGGTTTTGAATCTGATTATGAATCGTTTCAATCACGAGATGCCAAATTATTTTTGGAGTTAGTTGAAGTCTAAAATAAATCTTTCACATCTTTGGAGACAAGAAAATCCTGATAAATTTAATTTTTGAAACAACGATCGTATTTGAAACAGAGAATATGGGCATTTTTTGAATTTGGTAGAACTTCAAAATTTGAAGAGCCTCTAAAATTTTCAGGATCCAGACTGTATCTTAGCTATATGCTAGTCTCTCCACCCGTGTTTTCAGAGTCATACTAATAGAAGATTTCTGGATTTTAAAATATATATTTACTATGAGTAAACGAAATATCGTTTTAATGATCTCTCTACGTTTGGTCGCGTCCATTCTAAAGATTCAATTTTTGATCGCTTTTTATATAAATCGGCCCGTGTGGTTGAGAGGCACTCACATGGCTCGAAAAATCATGGCATGAACATATTTTCCTAGAATACTACCACTGTATCCTTTACTTGTCGTAGGAGGCGACTAAACAGTTGGACTAAACGGACGACCCTCATCCGTAAAAAACTCAACTGTTTGCAATATCAACAAAAGCAAAAATGAATATCGCCAAACGAATACCGGACCCCCGCTCAAGCACCCGGACACGAGATTTAGGATCAAAGTCACTTAGAAAACCAGCATTGGAGGGCCTAATAACTTCCATGAAGGAGTATTGGCTGAAACTCGTTGCTCTTCAAGAAACTCAATGGCTTAAAAGTGGACACCATGTGTCCCAGGGCTATACATTGCCCAACATTGGAGATAGCCTCGGGAATCTTGGAGCTGGATTTCTGCTTGGGTCGCAGGTAAAGAATGCTGTCAAAGCAATCAATAACCGATTGTGTAAGCTTCGCTTGCTTTAATGCTAGAGCTGGCAGAAATCAGACCGACTTGGGTGAAAACATAGGTCCGTATTCCCGATACGAAACTGCGACCGATAACGGTGAGAGAATGATGTACTTTGCAATTACTCATGACCTTAAAGTAGCAAGCACATTCTTACCATACAAACAAATACATTTCGAAATATGGATCCATCCCCGCAAAACTTCACGCAGCCAAATTCATCACAAGTCTGGAAACACAGCGAAACGCATAGAACGTTTCGACTGTGAAGTTCTGATAAATGAAGATCAAAAGAAACGATACGAGGATCTTGAGAGTGACAGCATTGAGGAAGCTAACTACCAGTCTGACTGTGTGAACTAAGTTTGGGAGGAACTGAAAACTTCGGTTTTCAGTGCTAGTCAACAGATTTTAAGTATAGTCAAAGTCAGACCAGAGAATGATTCATCATCAAACGATAAGTGTCGTCTTGCAGTCGAACAACAAAATATAGCACATATAGTGAAGTGCAACAACGTCTAACAATCGCGCAGACAAACAAAACTGATCTTGCTCGGAGGGCAGCTAAGCGGATTTGTAGACGCAAGAAGCAAGATGGTGGAAGATCGAGGTTCTGAAAGTGCAACAACTCAGCAATGAGCACAGTTCGATAATTTCTTTAAAGGAATTACTGGATAGCGCCAGGCTTTCACGCCCGCGTCAATCGCCATTCGGGACCGGGATGGAAACATCTGTGTCAACATCGATGCGGTACTCGACGCATGGATTGGACACTTTACTGACGTGATTGGTGTTCAACTTGTTTCACAGACTGTAGCTGAGTCACCTCAAATACAGACTGCGGAGATTTGCATTAAGGATCCACCCCATGAGGAATTCACTAAGGCCATGCAGAGACTAAAACGAAACCGCTCACCTGGGTTAGACTGCATTAATTCGGAGCTCTTGATATTCGGAGGAAATACTTTGTGGAACTGTCTTTTTGACATCTATACCCGTACATCAGGTGTTCCTGGATTTCCGGTAGGCCTATGACTCGATCAATCGAGAGAGTGTGTGGTCTGTACTGGAATATCCAGGAATGCCAACCAAATTCTGAGAACAGGCTATCGAGAATTTTTGCAGTTAACTCGGGTGTTCGGCTGGTAGATGCTCTGTCCCCGATATTCTTCTGTCTTAGGTTGGAGTACATCTTTCGTAAAGCTGAACCACCTCAGCGTAACATATGCAGAAGACATATGCAAAATTGGACTGAATAGCAACGGAGTGAAGGAAATACGTAATCCGCTTATAGTGTTTTCATATTCTGTTGGATTCCAGATCAATGAGACCAAAACAAAACACATCATCTCTGGTCATAGGAACAATGGCACACCAGGTTTTAGTAGTGGCCACTACACGTTTGAGAGAGTGAGTAGGTTCAAATATTTGGGTTCTCTTATCACTCACGATAACAGTGTGGGTGAGGATATTAAAGTACGGCTGGCAGCTGGCAGTCATGGTTTGTATCCTCTAAGGCCACTGCTAAAACTTAACACCTATCGACTGCCGCGAAGATGAAACTTTACAAAGCGTTGATCAGGCCCGTTGTTATGGATGTGAATGTTGGGCGTACGAGAGATGGCTCCTAACAATTTGAGAGAAGAATTATGCGAGTGATTTACGGCCCAAAACGTGAAGTAGATGGTACTTACCGAGCTCTGTACAAGATCGAGATCAGAGATTTGATGAAGATCCCCGATATTGTACAGGAAGTAACAACATAGATCTCAGCTTATACCGCGCTGGCTCGAGCACGTTCTGCGTGCTGATCCGGAGTGTATTCTGCAGGGATCTTTGAAAGGAGAGCCACCATATGGTAGGCACGGAGATCGCTGCGGGCGATGATGGCTCCCCAATGTAGAGAATGACTTGGCTTCGTCATTGTTTGATAAGATGTCTGCACTTGTTGTTGCAAATATACTTTGTATAATTGGCTATCATATTCCTATAGCGGTCGCCGTTAGCAGTAAGATTGACTTTAAAAAATCAATTCTATTCAATCACGCCTTGAGCTGCAGAAAACGCTCCAAATAGTAATTTGTAGGCCATAAAGACTCATTTGCTTGTATACAAATTTACTAAGCCAGAAACCGAAGAAAAAAATATTTTCTAAAATTTACTTTTCTATAGATCCCAATTCGCGAAGTTCAAACGAACACCATATACCCAAACATTTTAAACATGATCAATTTGAATTTTGGTGACCTCAAAAAATGTGAAAAACGAAACAAAAAAATTCGTATACAACACTTTAGTCTTCCTACGTATATATAAAGTAAAAACCTTGAGCGAGTTACTTTGCTAAGCTAAGTAGTCAAAAAATGAATTCTTTATTTTTTTTGTGTTCGGCGCACTTTTAACTAAAAAATTATTTATTATTTACATTTGGGAAAGTAGTTCGATAAAGCATAATTGGGTATGTCTTTAGGAGTTAGATCATTTTTCAGTTATACAATAGCCCTATTGTATCACAGTCTTGTTTGATAATTTTTTTATTAGGTAACCGGAAACCTCCAATTTTCGAAATAAAAAGTCGGTCACAGCCGCTTAAAAGATGTTACTGTACACAAAAGTTTTATACATTTGAAATTTTGCCAAGTCTGGATTGTATAATAGACAGAATTCTTCAAATACCGTCTGAGTTTTTCAAACCACCATCATTGATATATTAATGGTATTATGTTAACAAATATGCAAACATATAAATGCAAATATCGCCGAACTATAGTATTTTAGCGCTTCTCTGATTTATTTCTTTTTGTGTCAAATAAGAATTATGACGTTATGGAAATTAATTATTATTATTGTATTGTTCGTTGAACTTCACCTTGATTCGTACACACCAAAGATATTTGTGTCGTATATATTTATATCTGTACGTGTGTCAAGTACATAAATAGGTGAAATTACTCAAATATTATCATGATCGGATATTTTATTATGTAGACCACAATACCAGATGTAGACATCATATATTGACCTTATTGCCACTTTCTACTAAAACATTAACATAAAATTTAATTTAAATATTTTTAGAAATTTTTATTTTAGTTATACTTTAGACTAATTTAATGTTCATCACATTCACATATGATTGTTATGTATATATTGGATGTATACAGTGGGTTTCGTATTTAAATGCGACTACTGTTACATAACATTTTCGATACATACGTTCAGACCAAAATAAATGTCGTCTCATTCATAACATTTATGAAAAGAAACTCAGATTTTTATAATTATGTAACATGTTGACTGACACGATTGATTCACATTGACCCCTATGATACAAAAATATGTGTATATATACTTGACACTTGTTTACCATGCTACAATATATACATAAATAGAGCTGTAACTAACTATACGTAAATATCGCTCGCTTGAATTAATGGCTGAGCACCGTGAATCCGTATATAAAATTTCGGTATGGTCGAAAAATGTGTAGTGTTCACCTATGTACATAAATAGTTTTTGAAACACTCACATTTTATATGCGTTGTATCATTAATATACTTAACCTTCAACAACAATTAATGATGATCCAAGTCTCTATTGTACATCCACATACACTTTATGGATTGAACATTTAATTTATTAGATATATTCACGAGCTAACAATAGAACTACAAAAATATTTATCATATTATGCCACTTAACAGTGTTCATCATTTAAATTAATAATAAAACTACAAAAAAAAAAAATAGTCGGAATAATTTCATTTGGGAAATTAAAATTATTTATCTGATGGTTTGATACACATCACTCTATCTATATACATATACAGACTTATATGAGCGATACATCATTGTGACGATATACATGATTGTGTGGCAAGCATTTTCCCATTAGAAAATCATATTGTTTCCCATTGTGTTTGAATACATAAAAAGTATCCGAAATAACAAGTATAATGCACATTATATACCCTAATTACGTTAATTAGAACTAAATGGTGTGCAATAAGTATGTACATACATATGTACGTACATTTATATTCATTTCATTTTAAATGAAACTTAAGTGTACGAGTATTTATTTAGTAATAAACCAAATAAAATGTTTTGTGTTTCATTTTCTTTCCATGTGTTGCAATATTAAGAAATCTATTAAGACATTTTCCTGATCAAATATCCATATACATACACTAGAACTATTTACATATTATAAATGAATAAAGACTATACACTATGTATGTGTAGACACTGTGTATATATTTACAAATAGCAATAATACGAAAACAAGAATAACTTGTATCTTTTCTTAGCTTGAACTATTTTTATTTAGTTGCGGGAAAATGAAAGGGAGACCAGATTTCTCTTAAAATAAACCAACAATTCTAGGTATTTTGTGTTTAGTTATTATGAAATACAATTTATTTTTAAATAAAATGTTCTAAACTGGTTTTCGATTACATTTCTAGTTTACATGTTGTATCGGAGTCATTTGGTAGTCGAAACACTTGGTACTCAATTTATTCTGTCATCCAAATTAGCTAAGTAATTAGTTAGAATTTAAAATTAAGTTTTTTACAAATTTAAAATTTCAATTTTTAATCCCAGAACTTAAATTTTGATTTTAATGCTAAATGTACCCTTTCTTATTCCATCTGCCATTCAAAAGAGTTTTCGAGATCACAAACTCGAGGCTTTTCATGTTTAAAATGACTCAAGGCGAGTCATTTATGCATTTCTATCTTGCTGCAAAATATTCACCGACCATATATTAGCCAATCAAAACTAGCCATTTCGTAAACAAATTTCCTCTTCCAAATTAAAATAATTTCAAATCGATGCAAAATGTGCAGCAGGCTGGCAACTGCTACAAATTAAAAATGTGCTGAAATTTTCACACATTGTGTCAATTTTAATTCTTCTTCTAAAATTTTGATTGTTCATCTTTATTTTATATTTCTAGATTTATGTAATGGATGGACTTCCAGTTGGAAGTAAATATTTCTGGCAAAATGTTGAGCACTAATTATATTATAGTGGTAAATCATATACACAATCGAGTCATCATTTAAGATTTCACCGAAGCGTTAAGAAGTTTGCTTGCAGTGTCGAAGGATGAACTCGAAAATTTACGATTCGCCCTTATTTGAATAATCATATTTGAAAATACCATACTGGTGAACGGCCGTATTAGTGCCTAGTATATGGGAAATTTATTATCACCGGATCAGTATTTTAACAACACAGACTTATACATCGTGGAGAACGTCGATATGGATGCGAACTGTGTGGTAAACGATTCTATCGAGCGCAGACGCACTACCAAATCATAAGGATTCATACTGGCAAGAGACCCTATCCCTGCGAGTATTGTTCGAAAACATTTCGACAACGTGACGGCAAAACAAGTAGACCGTAATTTCACTCCAATTGTACCACGTAAGTACACAACGAGTTTCAATTGTTTCGTCGAATATTTTCTGAATAGTCTGAAATTGGTTTTCCAGAACAACCCAACCTTCACAACGCACTCAAAATTGCGAATGCGCCGTTTAAACATTATGTTATTGTCAACACAAACGCTTCATCTGGCTGTCACACGTATCTTGATTATAATACGATCTATATAATATATAGATCATTGAAAGGCAAAAATGTAGGCTATATTGGTCTATTATAAAATATCCAAGAATACCAGAATTTTTACTACCAATAGTTGCAAAATATTTTAAACACGAAAAAGTATGTATGCTACAAATTGTGAAGGACATTCGAGCGAATTCAAAAACCCATATAGCCAATTCAAGAACTTGTAGCAATGGACTTAACACTCAAGATCATCCTCAAGATATATCATTTTATTGCATTGTGCGATGGTTATCAGTCATTTTCTCAAAGAAAACTAAAATTACTATCCGGAATTAAAGGATAATGAATGGATCAATGACTGTATGTTTTTTACTCATATAAAGAAGCATTCACAAGCTCTCAACCTAGCATTGTATGGAAAAGATAAAATTATTGCTGATCTTATTCAATCGAGTCTGAGTTATATTTAAATAAAAATCAGAGTTATATTCAAACAAACATCTTCAATAGACTCTTTAAAATGGATGATGAAAAACTGATTGAATATGACAGTAAATTAGAAGAATTATTAAGAATTTAGGATCCATCCATTGAGGAACTCACTAATGCCATGCAGAGATTAAAACGAAACCGCTCACCTGCGGGGTGGACTGCATTAATTCGGAGCTCAGTATTCAGTAAATTCGGAGGGGATACTTTGTGGAACTGTCTTTTCGACCTTATTCGATTAGTATGGCGAACCGAAGTTATGCCTGATGAATGGAAAGTGACTATGATATGCCCCATATTCAAGAAGAGAATAGCCCACTTTGCACAGCATACAAGTTACTGTCCTAAATTATATTGGATAGAATCACATAGAATTATATTGGATTTCGTCCGAATCGATCAGTCACTGATCAAGTCTTTTCGCTGCGGATGATTCTATCTAAATATTATGAGACATCTATCCCCGTACATCAGGTGTTCCTGGATTTCCGGTAGGCCAATGACTCTATCAATCGAGAGTTTGTGCTCTGCCCTGGAATATCTGGGAATGCCAACAAAATTGGTGTGACGCAGTCTCAATGCTTTGTTAAATTTGAGAACAGGCTATACAGAATTTTTGCAGTTAACTCGCGTGTTCGGCAAGGATATGCTCTATCCCTATAATACTCTTTAATCTCATGTTGGTATATACAATTTCTTGCATGAAGAAATACAATTACTTCCAACAAAAAATTAATGATAATTATGATTTTTAAATTTACATTTTAAATCAAGAAATCAATAGTTTATATTGTATAATTAATTTTTAGCTGAGAATCAAATGTTGGATTTTCTTGATTCATTCTATTTTTTCTTTATATAGAAATGAGTTTTTTTTCCGTGAATCTTTCGTAAAACTGAAACACCTCAGCGCAACATCTTATATCGCCAGTCTAATCGGGTGCTTGCATATGCAGATGCCATATGCCTGATTGGACTGAATAGCAACGGAGTAAAGGAAATACTTGATCCGTTTGTAGAGTTTTCAGCTTCTGTTGGACTCCAGATCAATTAGTCCAAAGCAAAATACATGATATCTGGTCATAAGGACAATGGCACATCAGGTTTTAGTAGTGGCCACTCACTATACGCATTTGAGGGAGTAAGGAGGTTCAAATATTTGGGCTCTCTTATCACTCATGATAACAGTGTGGGTAAGGATACTAAAGCACGGCTGGTGGCTGGTAGTCGTGCTTTGTACCCTCTAAGGCCACTGCTAAAATCTAAACACCTATCAAGTGCCGAGAACTGAAGCTATACAAAGCGTTGATCAGGCCCGTTGTTATGTATGGATGTGAATGTTGCGCGCTGACGGACGAGTACGGGAAATGGCTCCTTACATTTGAGAGATGAACCATGCGAGTGATTTACGGCTCAAAACGCGAAGTAGATGGTACATACCGAGATCTGTACAATATCGAGATCAGATATCTGATGAAGATCGTCAGCGAGTTCACTGGCTCTGTCACGTTCTGCGTGCTGATTCGGAACGAATTGTGCAGCGATATCTAAACGGAGAGCCACCATATGGTAAGCGGAGAGGTCGCTTCAGGCGACGATGGCTCCACAGTGTAGAGAACGACTTGGCTTCTTCAGATTGTCTAAGACAGTATGAAGACCATGCTCAGGATCGAAACCGTTGGAGCCAAAATGTTGATTCAGTAAGGGGCCAGTAATGGCCTTTAAAAACTGTTATTAAAGTATTACTGTAAGGGAGCAAAATATTTCGGAATAAGAATTTCGGACATGCAAAATCGTCTTTCCACGTCTCTTGGCTTCAACTCGTATGGCACTCAATTTCCCATCTTTTGTCTGAATCCCAATCGTGATCGAGTAATGCCTCCAATTCTTCATCTTCAATAATAGATATATGTCTGAATAACTATAGATATTTTATTTTTATGTTGACCTTCGTATAAAGAGAGATTAATTGAATTCTCCACATGTAGTAAAGTTTGGTCGAACCGTAAACTTTCAGCGAGACGACCGAGACGATAGTTAAAATTCAAACCAAGCTAACAAGTTTCAATGTTTTAGAAGTATGTAATTTATGTTGAGCAGGGGATACATATACAAGAGATGATTAATCTTTCATTTAAACCGGCACTTATAATTTTGTTTGGCTATGTAAGTATGCAAAACAATTAAACCTTATAACTATAAACTTAAATACGATATAATTCAAACAAATTCTCCAACGATAGTTAGCATATGCGACGCAAGATGAAAATTAGTAGAAAATTTTAGCTACTGTTGTAAAAAATTAACTATTCTTTAGAAGAAATGAAAAATTGAAAAAATGATCATTGATTTTATTCTCCTTTTCTTTACTAGGTATAGCTGCCTTATAAATCTCAAATTTTTCAAAAGCTCGTTGATCCCTTAAATCGGGTAAAAGAGAATGAAACTCTGCCGCACTTAAATCGTTTCTATGATTTCTATGTATTCTACGACCCAATTAATTTTCAATAGTAGGCCGAAAATTTGTCAAATTTTAAATTTACAAAATTAATGGATTCTCTAAATCTGTGCGGATTTTGAGAAACTAGTTAAATTCAAAAACATTAGTTTTGGAAAATCACATTTAAAACCAAAATAACAGTTTTAATATAACTCAAATAATTTAGGAATTTTAATGAATAAAACATTTAGAAATGTTAATGGATTTTATCCGTTTTTCAATTCAAACTACAATGAGAGCAATTCAGAGGTGAAGTTTTCTTTGGTGCATATTGTTGAAATTTTTAATCTGCATATTATTAAGAAAGTTTATAATATGAGATTTAAGAAATTGGCTGGAAATACCCATCATAAATTGAACAAATTATAGATTAGAATCTCAAAACTTTTCCAATCAGACAAAAAAAAAATCAGAATTTTCAAATTTTTGATGATAAAGAATCGAAATCGTAGAGATTTGTTTAAAATTTCATGTCAGTATTACAGGCTGGCATGGAAATATGTAACGTTCAGGTTGGTCAAGCTTTCTTCATTTGAGTGGCGACAGCCAACGAATTAAAGGATTTAATTTCTAATTGTAATTTAGCTTTTCATATTTCCTGATATAGACAATGGAGAAACAGAACAGTTTTCAAGAAAAGTTCTACATCGTAACCAGATAAGTCAAAAAAGAATACATTTGAATACACATGGCCAGTTCTATAGAAGAGGTTTTAAATAACTTAAATAAGGATATTAGTATCGAAGGAACTTTTGACAAGACAAAAAAATATTTGAATTAATGGTTATATCAGCTATCAAACATGCTGTCGAAGAAGCAGATAAACGGCAGTAGGAAATGCCAACAGGGAGCGTCTGGCGGAACAGTCAGAATAACAATAATACAATCGCTAACCCGGTATTTGTAATAGACACCAAAATTATACATATAACTGTCAACATCTTCCACTTATGCAGACTGGAGTAGAGCATGGGCGGTTAGCCTAACATTCTTTCTGGGATTGCATGCAACTGTGTTGTGCCTAGCAGAAATCTGAAATTTAAATTATAGGAGAGCTCATACCGAAAAGGGTTTAAGTTGATTAGGAGATGTCCGAGGGCTTTGAACCTGAAAAATCACAGAGCTTGAATCAGGATTTAAAGCCTCGAGACATTTTTATTTATTAAGATACATAAAATTTGAGTGCATCTGATTTCGATTGGACTAATAAATCAAAAACAGTCGAATCGAATGGGATGCCGCATACGAAACTCAAATTATTTTCAAATTGCTTTTAAACTTTAAAATTTTTGCATTCAGTAGAATCTATTTAAAGATTGAATAGAATTTATACATGACATTTTTATTCCAAAATTTAATTGAGGATAAATTGTTTCAAATTATAATCAAATGATTTGGTAATACAATTTTAGCTGAAGATATAAAAGTAGCAAAAGTAAAGTTTTGAGTGGAAAATAAATTAAGTGAAAGTGTAAACTACTTAAATGTAGTTTAGTTTGAGGATAATTGGTATGTAAAACTAAAATTAATAATCATTTAATTGCACCAAAAGAAATGCTATTTTAATTTTATTTGTATAACTAGTAAATCTAATTTTGTCTAATTAGGTTTATAGAAAATATGTTAAAATGCAGTTTGATTATAATTTATTTAGTAATCAACATTTGATTATTAAATACGTTCTAATATATGGTGGCCAAATTAAAATATGTATGCGTATATAATAAATATGCCAGTATCCACAGTTCAAACACAATTAAACTTTTATCAAGCTGATTCCGAATATATCTTCTATTAAGTGTTGGAAAAATGATAATATTTTCAAATTGATTAACTTAATCAAATTATGCAGCCTATAAGACAACCCAATTTACAAAATTATTGGCCTCAATCAGTGTAAGCTAGCAGCCCATCGAAAGACTTAGATGTTATAGTCGGATTTTATTTTTTAATTAAAATTTAATATTTAAATCCCCGTAATATAAATTTGCACTAAGAAAATGTTAAATAGATTTTCGTAAACAATGAACCACATTTTCTTAGATTTCTTTTGTATATCGCTTCTTTGTCTAACTATATGTACATACATATATAAATAGCCGAGACGTGATTAGCGTGTCGGGACGAGCACATTTTTTATATCTTTCGAATTTCATCAATTTGAATATTTACAAATCTCTACCCTAAAACTGGTAATCTGGTCACTACACAAATAAATCTAACAAATCAGCTGTTCACCAACTTACATATTTATCTATTTTTAAAAAACAAACAATATAATGTAATCAAAGTGGAATTTTTTTCGAATTGTTGGCAAGAAACATGTTACATGAGACAGATAAAAAAAATAAAATTCTTAAGAATAAGAAAACGATTTTACCTTGTTCTGTGTGTGTTGGGATTGTTGTTAATAAAAAACCTTGAAAGCACCACAATTTTATTATAATTTTTTTTATTTAGTTTAATTCACTTATCACATTTTAATACAAAACCACATTATTCCTTTTGAATTATAAGAAAGAACCAAATAAATCTTCTTTATGTGCAGCACTCGTTGTCTGTATCCCAGAGAATATCATCAGACAATAATAGTGGAAGAACTAAGAATTCTGCTGTTTACTTTGTGTATTTTGTTATGCTTTGTGGTACTTGGTTTTGGTACATAAACATGTACAACAAAAAGAGAAAGCTTTTTGTTTTGTTTTATTTTCTTAATTTTTTTTTTATACATATAAAACCGAACTGAGACAAATCAGAACCTTACAATAATTTTGTTAAGGTTACAACAAAAACACTTTCCACTATAAATTTTAACTATTTGATATAAAAATTTAATATGCACATTTTATCAACTAAAATTAACAATTTACTATCAACTTTCACACGTTTACGATGATATACATAACAATAAAAAAAGGTTTATTTTGCTATTCCGTAAAAATAAATTTGTGACATATAAGCTAAAAACATAACAATTCCAGTGTTGTAACATTTATTACACGTAAAACAAAAACACAATATTGAATGAATCAAAACAAAAACAACTGGATAATGGGTATAGTAGAGTACACACGAACGTTCGTATCACAACCACGATATCTTACAAACTAACAACAAAAATGAAATAAAAAATGTACGACGATGAAAATTGTTGTTGTTATTATTTTGTTTACATTGTTCATGGCGTAGTGTTAGTGGGATTTGTATGTATGGATGTGTGTACCTACGTATAAAACTTTAAATTAATCTTATTTGTTATTTGACTCTTTTTTGTTTTTCTTGTTTTTTAAGAATGAGAATAAGAAATTTAAGATAAATTGTGAAATTGGCGGCATTCAATTATTTTAATTATTTCTAAGCAGGGTGGATAAACAATTGAGCATCGGAATTTAGTGTAATTGAAAACTAGAGACATCTAGTCTTGAATAGATATATCTTATTTTATGATTTAGCTACTTACCATTTGTCTCGGCATGAGTTGATCACGCTGCCATCTCTGGTGAAACACTATAAAACTAATTAGAAATAGTTTACGGAATATAAAATAAGATGGCAGTTGTAATAAAACAAGAGGCTTTAGGCTTAGTTAGGTATATTTATATTTAGAGAAATTCCGTTCTGTAGGCTCGAAAAGTTTTTCAAGAGAACAAATAATTTTTAAAACCTCAAATTTGAACTTGGCGGGATTTATATTTCAATTTTTATGGGAATCCAGAATATCTTGATAGTTTTAATATGACCATGACTGACTATTCGACGTTATATAATGTCGCGAATTTTGGGAATTTTAAAACAAACCAATTTGATTAAACATTTCTCTATACAATAATTTTTTTTTTCAATAAATATATCTCGTCACAATAAAAATTCTATAAAACAATACGTAGAAATGGTTTAATGTACGTAGCAGCTACTAATAATCTGTGTGTCCCACACCCATCTATAGTTTACTCCTATTCACCATCCAATCCAGTATGACCGGTGTAAAATACGAAATGATACAATCGGCACCAGCCCGTCGCATTGAAATTAAAATTTCCGTTAGCAACAATCGCAAATCCAGTGCCCCCGCTTTTGAGCCATGATGTATCATTGCATATTCTCCAGATACTTGATAAATAAATAGCGGATGATTTGGATACGTATCCTTGACATGACGGACTAGATCCAGATATGGCATACCCGGCTTAACCATTAACATATCGGCGCCTTCTTCAACATCACGTTGTGCTGCCCGTGCCGAAAGTCCTCGCGCACCTGGCGGTAATTGATAACATTTTCGATCACCGAATGATGGTGCCGACTTAGCTGCATCGCGAAATGGTCCGTAGAAACTTGATGCAAATTTCACGGAATAACTGAGCACCGAAACAGTTTTTTCAAATCCGTTCGCAATTAATGTGTCCTTAATAGCTTTGATACGATTGTCCATCATATCGGATGGTGCGATCATTTGAGCACCTGCTTTTGCGTATGCCAATGATATTTCCGCAATCCTTTTAATACTGAGCTCATTGTCGATACCGGTTGGTGTTAGTATACCGCAGTGCCCATGATCAGAGTACGGACATATGCACACGTCACATGCTATCATAAGATCTGGATATCGTTTTCGTAATGTTGGCAGTGCTTTGATAACAGGATTATTCGGTGAATCAGCGTTTGTTGCGGTTGAGTCCTAGAAAAATAAAATAAAAAAATACAAATTTTGTTTTCATCCGTAGATTTTCACACGCATCTAACGACTCGACATTCAGGCGAACGATTGCGATGTCGTAATCACTCAAGAAAACATGTTGTTTTCTGCTCATTCGAACGAAACAAGACTTTCACTTAATGACTCCATTAATTACAACCATTTTGTGATAATTTTATAAATTAAAGTATCACGTATTTCGTGTTAAACATAAAAACTAACAATTCTTATCAGTAAATAAATTTGTGGTTACCTTGGGCAAGTTATCAATAACACCAAAAAGTAGTATCGAACATAGACCCTTGGCGACAAGTCCATCCAAATGGTCGAGCAGCTTATTAATTCCGTACCGATAAATGCCTGGCATGCTGGGGATCGGTTGCATTCCATTGTCATCATCGCTGAAATTAAAAATAGGCGTACAATAAACACAAAAAATTCGTTGTGAGGTTATGTCGACGTACACCAAAAAAATCGGATACATTAAATTATGCGGTGATATATCGATATTTTCTTGTAATTTTCTTAACGTAGGATGAAAAATACCACTGTGCAATTTAATTAACGACATTTTTAATTTAACTTTTCACAAAACTAAACAACAAAAAAATATATAAGACGTTATACGTCTTGATACTGTGCTGCAAGCCCAACCAATAAAACTTTTATAAATTATCACGCTTTATTTGATTTTTTGCCAAATCATGCTGTCAATTGTGCGAGTAAACATTTTGATTTTAATTTAAAAGTTGATGTATTGCGATTAATGTTTTTGGTTGTTTGTGTGTTAACCAAATTGATTTCTTTTTTAACTTTTAACTTCTTTACTCGACTTCAAAACACACATTCTTGCGAGCTTATCGCGATTGTTTTTTTTTTTTTTGTATATGTATTTTGACAGCCGAAGTGATTTTATTTCCGAAAGAGATAGTGGTATGTGGTTAAATAATAATGGTAAACGTCAAACTTGTATAAATGGTAAATGAGAGAAGGAGGCAGTTAGATTTTATTTTCAAAAAACGTGCGTGTGGCGTATGAAGATGCATACATGTTATATCATATGACTAAATTTGTGCTTGATTTTGCCCTGTTGCCATCATTAGAAATGAAATCTTATTAGAATACATATTTGTAAAATAAATGTATGTGACAGAAAAGCGCGTATTAGTGCCATCTATTTGTTTAATTTTTATTCGATTGGCTTTAACTGGTGCGCCCTGAGTTATACCTTGAATTATATAGTTTTTGTTGCGGCATCTATTGTATAGCTTTGCAACCGAATCATTTTTAATTGGAGACACAAACTAAATTTTGATTTTTTAGTGGTGGTTTACAATGCGATGTTAAAATGGAACGTTTAGATGTTCTTCTCGATGACATCCCTCCATCGGGGATTGGATCTTACATCCCCGCGTTTGCCGCTGTCTGGAGTATCAAATAAAACACTGTATATACCAGTCCTCGTTGTCGCATACAGTGTACAGATGTGTTTGATATAATATAATCTAATGGGTTTGCACTAACACTACTGTGTTCATCGCCACAAGTTAAAAATTGGAGCTACATTTATTCACTGGCTTACTGAATTCATGGGCCTTATGATCGCCCTTTATTCTCCTATTGGGCTTCTGTTTTGTTCGTGGATTTAGATCCATAAGCACAATGCTGCTTTTGTCGTTATACTATCAAACCACGTCAACTGCTCTATCCCAGTTGGAGAGCTATGTTTGTACATGCATATAACGTAACAGTATCTTGTAATACCATTTGTTTAATGCCATTTAAAAAGAAGATCCCTTCAATGAGGACACAAGGGCACAGATTAGAAAGAAGAGGTCTAGAGGAATACCCTCTAACCTTATGGATATATCAACACCAATGATGCCATAATTCAAGTGACCCATCGGCAACGAACAAATTTTTATTCAAATTCAGGAACCTTAAAATCCCTGTTTCAGGACTGAACCAATATAAGTAAAACTAATATCATTAGTACCCCCTTGCGCTATAGGGCATTCTCCTTGCTCAATTGTTAGAAACTCCCAATGCAGGTTGTAAGGTTTATTTTCTTATTTCTGTCCATCAATGATTTTATTTAAAATTGGAAGAGATTGATTGGATTAGCGGTTGGAGAATGAAGACGGAAGGCAAAGACAAGCCTCGATGCATGTCCTGTATAGAGTTTTGTAACGAGGATAACGTGATGATGATTGAAACCCCCCAATTAAAGTCTTCGATAACTGCACCTATATTACAAAATTGAACAAAACTTTTAAACTCATAATGGTAATGGATCATATCCAAGAAATTATTTAACAATTCAACAAAAAGAAAACTTCGACAAAACAACTTTCCGTATATTTACTACGAAAATATTTTCCAATATTTTTTTTTGCTTCCTTGTTTGCCATTTCTCAAAATTCAAAAAAAAAAAATAAAAATAAAAAAAATTTAAATTGGAATTTGATAGGAAAAATTGGAAATATCTCTCCCAACTATATATACAGATATTCTTTTCAAATTTATGTATGAAACAAACAAATAACAAGGATTTTCTATTTCCATCGTTTTTCACCTGTATAAAATAAAAATTGAACGACAAAAATAAGTTTAAATTGGAAACTTTTCTCTGTAAAAGTTAAAAAATATTTTTGTTTTTCATTTTTTATTTTATTTATTGTTCAGTCTTGTCGTATACTCTTGTTGTCATCGGCGAGGATGAGACGTGAAATTGCTGGTGTAAAATAGCTGCATACTGAGAATTTAATTGGTTCCGCGGGCTTCCAGCTGCGGGAGTTATGAAATCTTCCGTCCATGATTTAATTCCACAGCATGACTCGTTGTTACTATCAACATTTAAATTAGTCTAGATATAGGTATCTGAAATTTTGTCTTGGAAACAATTCTAATTGATGATAATATTGAAAAATATCAGACCGAGTGACTTTAGGAAGGATTGGCTTAGCTTGAAATGTCTTGAATTACACTGCATCTCTCTTCACATATACAATTGGTCTGTCTCAGTGGTTTTTCAAATTCTTAGCTAAAATTTTATTTCTGCCATCGATCATAGACACAAAATACACGTCAACAAAATTTGAAATTTTATTAATTTTGGCAATTAATAATAATTTGAAATTTGAAAAGTGAAATTCAATTAAATACATTTTAAAAGTAGCACTATGTTGTTGTGGTTTCAGTAAAATGGCGCAACTTCTCATACAACATGTGCGCCCATGAGTCTTTTGTGAAGCATATTTAGAAGGCGAATATGATTCAAGTGTTTTAGCAATATGAGCAAGTGTTTAAGTGGCGATTAAGCTAGAGGGATTAAGAAGTAGGCTATAACTAACTGTACTCTGAAGTCGACATATAAATACATAAACATAGGCGGGAATGAGCCTTCAACCAGTGGGCATGCCTCATGGACCGCAGGAGATGAAAAATAAATGTAGTGCGCCCAAATAAACCTTCATCACCCGAATCGCAAATCTGCTTCTGGACTCTTCAATAGTAGATATGTTACAAGGCATCTGAGTTAAAGAAGGCTGCATATACTTAACACCAACAAATGTAAGCTAATTTATGATAAGCAGGCATCCAATCTCAGGGTCGCATAAGATATCTTATCATCGGATGTTATGAAAACGCCCACAATATACTTTGGGGAAGCACCGTTTTCCATAAGGTAGTCATTTAAGTATAGCTAATACCTGCGTTTGTTGACGCAACAAAACAACAGGTGATTGACATCACCTTAGTAACAAACAATGCTATGAACTTAGTCATTAAAGGGTTTCGTCCAAAGTCTCTTTCTCAAATGATAGACAAACTTCGTTTAATTTTGCATGCCAAAAGCAATACAGGTATTGTGGGCGTGAGTTATGACATATACGATTTTATAGTGGATTTAGGCAAGGCAGTTTGATCAGACAGTCCTGTGAAACAGAAGGCATGAAATAAACTGAAACTTGAAAAACTCATTTCCCTGAATGTGCGCCTGTGAATAATGTGATCACAGATGAGCCAACATTAAGGAAAGCAGAACTTAGGGAAGGAATGATGTTTGCAAACGAAAATAGAAATATCTGCCGACTTAGGTGGAACCCTAACCAGACACATTCCTTGGAGATACAACCTCACAAAAATAGTCAAGGAGCTAGATGAAACATGCAAGTTTTGGAAGGCAAGAGCGGGTGACCCTCGGTCACATGTACTAGCCAAATGTCCATCACTACAACTGATGTATATCTAGGGGAGTTCATCATTCAGGACAGTATGGATGCAGGGCTATATCGCAACCAAAGGGATCCTAATATTTTTTTTAAAGAAGTGGAAGTTTTTTTAGTTCCAGAAACAGAGAACAGAAGATCTCTTAGGTCGCAGTGCAGTAGGGTTGATTATTATTACAAAATTATGGTGTTCAATTAGTGTCACGTTATGCTTAATTCGCTTTGTTGCTAAATTTAATTTATTTAGGTCTACAAAGCTATAATCTCGTAAGTTTCACTACGTTGAGATTGTTTTTTATCCTGATTCTCTGTGTATATAGAAATGTAGCCGAAGGAAGTCTCTCGCACCTCTAATATAACGCTAAAGTGCGTGGCAGGAAGAAAAAAGGTAGATAGAATTGCCATCCAGGATGTACATTCAGTTCGACCAGCGAAATTTTCGAACTAATACCATAGCATCTGTTTTTCACTGAACTTGAAGAGTCTTCACGTTTAACATTGGATCCGAACCGCTCGCTCTTAGAGTACCAATTGACGACGAGCTGCGTTCTTCTGAAATTTTTTGGAGACTGTATAGACTATACAGTGGCCTATTCCTATTACCGAAGGTATTAAATCTGACGAAACCGCAAGGTTTGGCAGGGAATACAAAGCTAGAATCCATATAGCGACTTTCACAGTACAACTCCTCCAGTTCGGAATCTCCAACGCACAAGGTATTTGTAAAAAATTTATAAAAAATTTACTCCGTATGAGTTCAGGTGTCATTTTATATTTTTTGACGACATCCTTGTTGTGACCTCTCCTTTGTATGACCGACCACCTCACAGATTGAGCCAGGTGTTTGAATGATTTGTGATGAAGCATAAAGATTGATTTTCCGAAGGATATATCCATAATGTCCCATACCATCGCAGAGCTACTGCATCAATTTCTTCGACCGACAATGTTCTTATAAAATACAATGAGAAATTTTCATTGCTGTTGGTCTTGGCGGTCGTTCCTGCATATCGCAAGTTCATTTACATAAGATTAGTTGTATAACAAACGTTTCAGAACAAAGCTGTGATACCGGACGTCGGTATACCCAAATCGATAGAGAGACTCTGAATTATCGTCCGCCTCACGGCTTGGTCTATATGGTTGCGAGTATACGATCGTCACCGATCAAATCGATAGTCTGGTTGTTCAGTTTTTTGTACACCGAGATTGCATATTCTGACACCAAGAATGATGCGATGGAGCATCTATATCTAAATGATGATAATTACCGTCTCATCAACATACAGCCAAGGAAGGGAAATGTCAACGCGGATAACCGTACTCGTCTGTTCAATATGATGCTTAAGCTCGTTATCGCAAAACGACGAGGTAATGCTGATTGAATTTCTGTTGCCAAAACGTGGGTCATTCGCCATCTGATAAATCAGATGTCTGGGCCCGGAATTTCACGAATGGTCCGAAATAAATTCCGCCAATTGTTACCATTACAACTGAAATCTATCTCATACAACGAGGGACGCCATTTCACCATTACTTTACCTAATGAACACATCCAACTGAAGGCCAAAATTGACAACCTGATAATATAAATAAAGGTGGCACCTTTGCCATCTTTTCAAAGAAAACTAAAATCGGAAAAATAAAATCGTATGATGGCCAAGCTTTTCTGAGATCGGCTATTTTCTCATATCGATTGAGTTTGGGACCTTATTGGCCACCACTGTGCCAGCGTTAATATTTTTGACCTTTGGAATTTCCGCAATATAAATAAATGTGGCGCCTTTACCAACTTTTCTAAGAAAGTTATAGTTCCGAATAAAATCGTTTGGCCAAGCTTTTGTTGGGTCGGCTATTTTCTCATATCGATTGAGTTTGGGACCTTTTTTTTAATTATTTGGCTGAAACCCATTAAGGTTCCACACTCAATGCCACAACGGGCCCATGGGGCAAACCTTAGAGAGGATAATAGATGAACAGGAATTGTCCTGGAATTAAACACATGAGACCTAATACAATCGAAAGCAAGGCAATGAAGCGTATGCTATCATCATCATCTTCAAGACCTTCATCGCATACGGCATAGCTAGCTAGTCCTATGCGATGGAGATGGCCTTTGAAACGGCCATGGCCCTTAAGAATCGGTACTAATATTCTTAAGTTATACTTTTTTAATGAAATCTTCGAGTTGGGCTCACTAATAAAGCATTTCGCCTTACGGCAGGTGGGGGTATATGACCACGTTTGCTTTAAGTGAAGTAGGGCAGCATTTTTGATAATTTTTTTACCAATGTAAAGAGGAAACGGAGCAGCAGGTATACAATGAAACATGAACGTGAGTCAATTTTTACCAAATTGTCCGCGATTTCATTACCTTGAATGTCACAATGCGCAGGTACCCACAAAACTGTAACTTTGTTATTACGGCAGAGAACATTCAAAAAATTCTTACAATCTTTCACCAGTTTAGAGTTGGTCAAAGGATTATTTAAGGAGTTGAGGACAGATTTACTGTCAGTACAGAAAATAATATCTTCACCATTACATTAAGTTTGGGCCTTATTGGCCACCACCGTTGAAATCAGAAGATTGACATATGCAATTAGCTGTCTCGGACAGCTCATTGTATATACTTTCGTATAGTTTCATCTGTATTAATTGTTTTGCATGATGATCACACGCCTTCCTTCTGGAATAATGAATTCATCCATTTCTATTCATCACACATTTTCTTCGACTGTATAGTTAGTTAATCATTTATCTTTGCTATTCCAATTTCAACAGTGGACAGGTTAACATAATTAGTAGCACAATGAAGAAAATAATGTTGTTCATGCCGAAGGTGGAACTACCGACCTTACGGTTGCACGTCGTGTATTTAACCACCCTGCCACGGCGGTGTTAATAAACCATTATTTACAATTAGTAACAATATATTGCACATTTTTTATATCGCCAACCCCAGGGATTGACCTCTTTAAACTTTCTATATAAAGTCTGTATACGCAATGGACTGTCATCTTCTGATTTTTATATACAGATTTCTTCATAAAATATTGTTGCAACATTTCCTATATACAGATATTGCACGTTATTTATATCGCCGACCCCGGGGATTGCCCATTTAAAATTTTCCATTGAGTCTATCCAATAGAATTTCCGAAACACGATCCGCATGTTAATGTTCTGAGTTTTGTTTAAGATATTAACCATATGCAACCATTTGGCAAAAGCATTTCAGTGTGTTTTGGATTTTGATTTAGTTTTAAACTCTTTTGGGATTTCTTTGCAGCATTTGTTGCATACACTGTCGCCTGAATGAATACTATTTGAATAAACACACATTATGCATATTTTTTGTTATTTGGGAAATATTTCAGTTAGGTGAAATCCTGGGTTAACTTCACGGGGGTAGGAAACCGTTAGCACATGATATAATTTATCCATATATTCCATTTAGCGGCTAGTGTAGAGGTGAATAAATTCACCAAACTAGCTAGCGTTGAATTAATTTAAAGTAACCGGTATACTAGTTTGGTTGTTGAAGACTCGCCGCTAATCTATTTGAGGGAAGAATCAACTAGTCCATTACTAATGTAGAATTTTATATCTTCGTGATAAAAAAAGGAGATATTATTGAAAAAAACACTCAACCGCTAAATATTGACGCTTACAGGGCGTTAGTTAAACATTTCGACGAAGTTGGTAAACATTACTACACTTACCAACTAAAACGCCAAAAAGGATTGGTCGTCGTGTTAAAAGGTATAGAGGCCTACGTGGATGCAAACGAGATACGAGCTCTCGCTGAAAAAGGATTTCAATGCAAACCAATATTATTAATCGTGAGAAGTTGTTCAGCTCCGCCATTGTTTCATCTGGAATTAGAACCAGACAATAAAAAAATCAAAGAGAAACATTCAATATTTGACTTAAAATATCTACTGCATAGAAGAATTATCGTTGAGGAACCCAGAAAAAGAACTGGACCGGTATAGTGTTTTAAATGCCAAGAGTATGGACACACCAAAGCATATTGCACTTTAAGCGATGTTTGTGTTATCTGTGGTGAGCTCCATAACTCAAATGCATGCAACAAAGGAAAAAACGGAATCATCAGTGAGAAAATGTAGCAACTGTGGCGGAAATCACATCTCCAATTTACCTAGAATAGAAAAGAAGAATCAATCCAAGGCAGGGAGCAGAGCAACGAATGATTAATCTTCATTCTTCCATTAAACCAAAGGAGCGACCAGAAGTTTCATACCACTCCTAGAGTGCAAGCAAGCGAAAAAGAAAACATCGCAGCAGGTTTAAGCAAGTTAACTAACATGATGCAAAGCTTCATGGCGATGATGGAGAGAACCATGAATCTAATGATGCAGAATATGAACACGTTAATGAAGACAGTCGTTAAAAATCAAGAATATGACTGTCCTCAAAATAGTTTATGACACGAAGCACCCAGATGGGAAAGCACAGCTGTACTGATACAAACAAGATTAAAATACTATGAACTTATGAATTATGAGAAGGAACATATCCAATCAACGAGCATCTGTCTGCAAGAGTGGACTGTCCTCCAAAACATGCTATAAAAAACTGCAGTTCATCGATTATTTCAGCCAGCTAGGTAATAAATTTCTTGGGGGGTGATTTCAATACCAAACACTCTCACTGGGGTTCCAGATTAACATCGCCGAAAGGCAAACAACTTTATGAAGATATAGAAGAACAGTCCCTGGATTACTTATCTGCCAGTCACCCAACGTACCGGCCCACAGATAATAAGAAAATTCCTGATTTAATTGACTTTTGTGTAACTAAAGGCATTCCACATATCTGTATCTGTCTTCTGATCACTCACCTGTAATTGTGAGCATCTTAAGAATGGAAACGCCAAAACAGGTTACAAACAAACAAGCAAACTAATTGCGATCAATATAAGAGGCTAGTTGAACAAAATTGTGTACTGAATATCCCTCTTATCACACCAGCAGATATTGATGGGGTGACAGAAAATCTAAAAGATGTCCTGGCATTATCAGCTGAAAAGGCTACACAAGTCTTAAATAGTACAGAAAAAGTTAATAAACTGTCATGGAATTGCAAGACAAGTGCATAAAACTAATAACATTCATATTTAACGCAATCATGCGAACTGGTTATATTCCTCAAAAATGGAAGATATCTTTGATCACAATGATACATAAAGCTGGAAAAAATGAAACACAGATTTCATCATATCGTCAAAAAAGCATGCTGCCTACAATCTCAAAGTTATTTGAAAAAATGCTACTAACGAAATTGAAACCAGTATTAGAAGAACGACATATCATTCCTGACCATCAATTTGGGTTCCGAAACCAACATGGTATACCACAGAACAAGTACACAGAATTGTAAATGCAATCAAAAACACCTTCGGAGACAAGAAATATTGTTCTGCTGCCTTCTTGGACATTGCACAAGCCTTTGATAAAGTTTGGCATGATGGGGTAATATTCAAAATTAAAAGACTTCTACCGAAGAAATTTCACTCAGTTCTGGGAAACTATCTCCTTCAAAGGCAGTACATGGTTAAACAAAATAATGCAACTACTTGTTTAAATGATATTAACGCCTGCTGTACACAGTTGACTTACCTGTAACCAACAAGGTAGTCATATCAAAATTTGCCGATGATACAGCCGTCCTGGTATCCCGAAACTACCTCAAAAGAATTATAGAATCATCTAAACAAAATCGAGAACTGAAAACAAATCAACTCACGTCACAGTCACGCTAAACAAACGCACTTGCCCACCAGCGGAATTAAACGACATAAATATTCCTCAACAAACCAAGGTCAAATACTTAGGCATACACCTGGATAGAAGGCTAACGTGGAAAAATCATATCGAAGCAAAGCGCAAACAAAAATTTAATATAAAAATAAAATTTTCCAAAATGTATTGGCTGATGGGGAAAAAAAATCAGCTATCGTTAGCCAATAAAGTTGTATTGTACAAAGTGATAATCAAACCCATATGGACATATGGTATTCAGTTATGGGGATCCACCAGCGCGTCAAACAGAGAACTCCTGCAACGAACCCAAACGAAAATACTTCGTAATACCACCAATGCTCTGTGGTACAATCGAAATAGTAATATACACGATGATCTTGGAATTAAAACTATTAAAGAAAGCATTAGAGAATTCAGTTCGAAATATTGCTCAAAGCTAGAGACACATCCCAATGAATATAGGAGATACAGGTTTAGTAGGTCACCAAAATTACATGATCTTAACGACCTTTCACATTAAACCGGTCATCATAATTATTTTTACTGTCGGTTATGAAGACGTATGTAACAGTATATGGATACCAAATCCAGTAATAATTATAGTGCGTTACGTAAACTCCTAGGAGCTTAGTTCGTGTTCAAACGGATATCCCGACAACAATTTATTTCTAAAAATACTGTGCGCATAAATTCCGCACACACAGTTTAAAAAGTCACGAAAAAATTATTTAACAACACTGAATTAAATGCGGAAATCAAAAGTTAATCTAAACGCGATTAGGTAAGATAATCTTAGTGCATACATGTATGTATGTTTTCGGCAGCATGCCGCTTATTATTTAAACAAATAAATAATTAAGGTATTATAGTTTATAACTTATGTTGAATGATATCTCAAGATCACAAAAAAAAAAAACGGTTACATTTACATTATATTGTACAGTTGAATAAAAATAGTTCGTGATTATTGTCTCGTGACGACATAAGAAAACAAAATGATCTATAGAAATTAATCAAAAAAAAAAAAAAAAAAATTCGATCGTACATAGCCAAGCATTTTAATTCGGTTAATATACGCTAGAGCAGACAAATAATTGATTGTGTTATGTACTAGGCACACTAGTGTTGGTTTGTTTTTGGATTTGGTTTCGTCAAGACTTAAGGCACATAAATAAGCAAAAGTAAAAAAAAAAACAAAAAAAAAAACCAAAGCGGAGATAAAGATATACATATTATGAGCAAGCAAGTAATTGAAGAAAAGAAAAAGCACTTGAGCCCATATACACTTATGTATATGCAAATAGTGGGGAGGTATATGCATGCATGCTGCTGCTGCTTAAGAGTGTAACTAAGTATAGTGTTTGGTATTTTTTTTTTGTTGTATTTTGTCAGACACACGAATTGGTCATTTCTGTTTTATTTCTTATTTATTTTATTTATTAACGAACGCGATACATTTTTTATTTCGATTTGGAAGTGAAAGGGAAATTTTGTATATTTTGTGTAAAATTTGTTCCGAAACTGAACATTTCCTTTTAGTTACGTTTATACTGTTTGATCGCGTGCGTGCACATTCAAATATGTGATCGTTTTAATTCTGGAGTGTATATTATTGTACAATATATCGCAAGTGAGTGAGTGATTTATCCAAGTATATATAAGTATGTACAGTGAAAGTGAGTTTAAGTGATTATCGATTGTGTACATAAAATTATATTTTTCAAATGACCTTCGCTGATCTTTATCTTCGCTGATATACGATTGTTACAAAATTGGATTTGAATTTTATGAGTCGTGATTATAAAATTGATTTTTAGAAAGGATTTGTAGATTACATATGGTAATTTGTTGGCGTGGTCGTATATAATTGACTTTCAATTATTTAGAAGATTATATTCTAAGGATAACCGCGCGTATAAATCGAGGTCATACATGTGTCTGTTTACAAATTACTTGTCATTTTATCTGTTTCCCATATATAGTTAGAAATCAATCAAAAAACTTTCAAGTTTGTTATCGGTTTTGCAATATTATAGTTTTTTTTATATTATATTTTAGAAAACATGTTTTTTGATTAATGATCTCAGATTAATTTACATAATGAAGAGTGTCTTTTTAATTCTTATTGATAAACGTGTTATAAAAACGACCTCTATACAATTCCAACTCCACTTTCTCAATCAAAAAATTAAGATTTTTTTTTAAATTTTTTTTTAAGAATACAAAACAACAAAAAGTGATTTCTTTAAAGTATTAATCAAAAATATGTTTCTTAGATTTATGTATAACATATAAATCGAATTAGAAATTGTGAAAATTAATAATTAAACGATTTTTTTTTGATGTCTACAGTAAAGTAAATTTTATTTCTATTTTGGTGTAAAAATACAAAAAATTAAAAAAAATAAATAAATAAGTTAAAGAAAAAGTGATAAAAAGAAATTAAAGTTTATAACAAAAAAAAAAAAAAACAAAACTAAAACCAAGAAAGAATATTAATCATTTAAATTTTATAGTAAACATAAAAACTGTTGTGAGCTTGAATAGAGGTAAGAGACGAAATTTATGATTTAATTGTATATAGCGGTATAAGTTGTGTTTCTAAGATTTGATTATTCAACCTGTTTGAAAACCGGTTATGACATAACATGAGATGAAGATTTATGTATAATGTTATTGAATATGCAACCTGTGATGTTAGAATTTTAAAATGGAATTCCCTCCAATCAAAAATATCACAAACTAATTCAGGCTTTGATTTTTCTAAAGGGCTTTCCAATAAGAGGTTTCATTTTGATATTAAAATAAACGAGTATTTTTTAAGAGAAATCAATGAATGTTTATTTCATTGTAAAAAGGAAGGTATGCCATTAACATTTTAAAACGATATCAGCCAAATGGCCACCACGGCTACGCTTGCAGCACCATATCCTTTTTTCCTCGTATGTCCTCGATAACTTCACGAATTCCATCTTTAAGGTGTTGAATCGATTGTGGAACATTGGCATAGACCTTATCTTTCACGTGGCCCCAAATAAAATAGTCTAAAGGTGTTAAATCACAAGATCTCGGTGGGCAATTGTGATCACCTCTTCGAGAAATAACACGGTTAGGAAGCTTTTCTTGCAAAATTGCGATTGTTTATCGCTTGTGTGGCACGTAGCACCGTCTTGGTGAAAATAAACGTCGTCCACAATCACTGAAGATGATTTTTCGATGAAAATCCGGATCATTTTGATGCATTTGAAGGACGGAATGTGGAATGTTTAATTCAAAAAATCGACGAGGAATAGACAAATAGGGGTTTCTTTAACACTACGGGCTACAGCAGCCATATTCTCAGTTGTTCTTGAGTGACACACACGGTTTCGATTCTTCACATCAATAACTTGTCCCAATAACAGCTCAAATTTATCCATCAGTTTCACTATTGCCGGCCGAGAAGGTGCTTCACGACGACCAAAAAGTGCTTTAGTTTTGCGAAGTATGACTGCAAAATTTTCACCATTTTTGTAGTGAATTTTAACAATTTCAATGCATTGTTTACTTGTCAAATGTCAAAAGTTGACAGATTCAAAATTGAAAACTTCCCAAATAGCAGGCTATATTCCAATGAAACCTATTATTGGAAAACCCTATAAAATAGTTTTCCTTTAATTGGAAAATCACGCAGTTTTCTTCGGAATTTTTAAGAGACGATCGAACAGCACAAGTAGCATTTAAATTTAATCTATTTCTTTGAACGTCTGCAACTCTACAAAAAATGCGCTAAATAATATTTCGCCAGTTTCGATATAGTGTGAGAGACGATCATCTTCAAAAATTTTCAAAGTCCCTGCGTCTTGTTCCAAAACTCTTCAACTTCCAAAATTTTTAAGCCATCAACTTCTAATTCTGTAAAATTATATTCAATTGATCTTCACTCTTCCGTTAAAGACATTTGTTGGTTTGAAGATTAAGAACAATATTCTTAAACCTAAGACAATGTCTGGATTTAAAAACGTCATTTCACCAAAAATCGAATCCGATTTAAGTTTCATCCTTTCCGACCCTGCCTACGGTCTCACATTGCAATTAACATTTAGTTCGGATTTCTTAATAAAATTTTGACCCACTTTTGAAGAATTTTTACGGATTCCGAATACAGCAGGTGCTCTTTCGAAATTACTTCTACTGATTTAAGCTTATCAACCGCTAATGCTTTTTTGAAATATTCTTCAAGGACAATCCAATTATCTAAAATTCGCTCAATGCATTTTTGGTAAGATAACCAGACGTGCCTGATGATCGAATATTTTTTTTTTTGGTTCAAATTTGTTTGGAACTCCTCCAACTGGTTGTATCTCTTCGAACTGCCAGAAACATAATTCACAATTTAGCGCTCTGGGTAGTGCCAAACAAGGTTTACTTGCTATTATAGCCGACAAATGGCAAATGCATTTAACAACAATGGCCTATGGATTGTCCTCTTTAAGTCTGGAAGCAAACGAATTCCTGAAACTGAATAGAATTAACAAATATTTTTGTAATAATAAGCTTTATCAATTCTTAAAAACTTTTGTACAATACTGCGGAAGTACAATCAGTATACCGAGTTCAAGAAGTTCTAAAAGTTTGACGACCACTCGACCATTATCATCGAAAAATCGAACTAAAACGCACCCTCTTTTAATATGTTTGAATCTGGAACGATCTGCTATTTGCTTGCCAAAGAAATCTGTAACCGGCTTACTTATTTTAATTGAGTTTACATTTTGAATATGCAACTTTGTTTGAGCATGTTTTTCAGTGACTGATCGATTCGGACGAAATCCTCCTTGATAGTCACCAACCTAGCCCGCCGCTAGAGGGGTGATTCTGTCCAATATAATGTAGGGCAGTAACTTGTATGCTGTGCAAAGAAGAGCTATATCGCGATAATTCTCACACTTCAAGCGGTCTCCCTTCTTGAAGATGGGGCGTATCGCGGCCACTTTCCATACTTCGGTTCGCCATACTAATCGTATAAGGTCGAAAAGATAGTACCACAAAGTATCCCCTCCGAATATCAAGAGCTCCGCATTAATGCAGTCTACCCCAGGTGAGCGGTTTCGTTTCAATCTCTGTGACTTAGAAAGTTAAGAGAATTAACACCAAAAACGCATTTTGAAGTTTTGATATTGATACCAAAATCGGCAAGCCTCTTAAACAGTAGTTGCAAATGCGATTTGTGCTCTTCTTTTGATTTCGAAGCTACAAGAATATCATCGATGTATATGCAATCACGACGTCCAACCCTCTAACTACCTCGTTCACTATATACCTCGTTCAATATATAGTCCAACCTATTTTCTTACCATATATGCAAGGTACTAGACACTGAAGAGCACTATGGTCGGCATATTCCCAATTCCACCACAGCTCCTTTCAGACAACACTGAATAGATTAGTTTCGTACCAATTCATTTCGCCTAAATCAGTAAAGTACTTTAAAGTACTCTTTCCATGACGTTTGTTTGATTTCATTTGGGCATTCAACACAATTTTTTAAATTAATCGTTGAAAGAATAAAACAACTGACTATATAATGTAGTTTAGTCGATTTCTACTAAACTTCCATAGAATTGACGTCGTTGTCGGAGAGTGTGACAAAAACCAATGCTTGAGTCGACAACTGGCTAAATCATAATTCTTTTTGCAAATTTATGAAGTATTTTTATTTAGAGGAAGCATTGTCACAATTTTTGGCAAGACATAATTTTTGACCTCCTTCAATGTTGTCAAAACTTGGTCATAAAGTCCTGTTTATTTGACGATTTGGCTTTTTAATACCTCGGTAGCTCTTATAACCTTTTCTCAACTCATACCATGGAGCAATATGGATTACAATTCATAGTACGGTTTAAGTCAGAAATCCCCGGATTATTTTTAATGTAAGTTATAATCTTCTTGTAATGAATTTTATCATAGTTGTGCCCATGTTTATCATTTTTGTATACATACATTTGATGACTAATTACAAAGATAAACAATTATTAAAAATTAAATATGTAAATATGTAAACAATCACCATGACCGTTTTCAAATAAATCTCAAGACATTATATACATTTGGTGATAATGTGTCTATAGAGAGTTTATTTATTATTTATAGTATTGATTAAAACCATCAAAAAATGTTTAACACTGGTTCGGTGGTGCTGTTTTGTTTATTTATTTTATCTATGTATGTATATGTATAGTGACACCGTGAAATTGAGCCTAACAAAATTAAGTCTGAACTTAACTCAAACTTAATTTAACTCAAACTCAGAATAAGGCCTGTTTCCTAAAGTAAAGGTGTGGCAGTTAGTTAGTTTTTGTGATGATTTCGCTATGAAAGTAATTTCTTTTTCATCATAAAATTATTGTTTAAGTCAATACAATTAGTTATTACAATAATTTGAGCGACGTTCTCGCTGATGATTACAAATAAAATTGAATAAGACAAAATTTGTATAGATTGCACAGTATGTCCAAAATTATTTGTGCGAAGTTGAAAAAAACTGGACCATATTTTTTAAAGAAATAATTTGTATTAGTTAGGCCAAAGTATCTACACTTCAAAACTTACACAAATGTAACAAGCAAATTGTTTAAGAATTAAAGAAAAATTAAAATTAATAATGTTGAAAATTATTGTTTTGCATTCATATCGTGCATTCATATGTTACTCTATATGCATCTGAAATATTATTCCAGGTAAATTATTTGTAAATTTTCAAATAAGCTTATGCATTTTCTACGACAACCGAGTTCAATACAAGAGCAAGCAAAGTGATATAGCATATTACAATAGCAACGGAGTAAGACAGGGATGCGTACTCTCCCCACTACTGTCCCTAACTAATCAGGTAAATATGGAAAATGAAATAAGGAAACGTAAGTGGAGATGGATCGGACATATGTACACTAAGAAAACCAGCAAGTGACGTAACACGCATGGCCTTAGAATGGAACCCTCAAGGGAAAAGGAATGTTGGACGTCCACCTGTAACGTGGAAACGAAACGTGGAAACGATGAAAACAGTTAAACAGTAGCAGCCAATAGAGTTAAATGGCCCCACCTAGTAGACGCCCTATATGCTCCTAAATTGGAGATAGAGGTTAAAAAAAAAAAAAAAAATCTACGACGCTCAAATCAAGACCAAAGCTGGCCGTTTGTACTTCGTTTAACATTTCCATAAATACCCGCCGTATGAGAAGTCCTACATTAGTATAACCTATTCAAACCAATATATTTGTAACAATCTTCTTTATTTTACCAGATAACGACTCGTTTGTTGCTTCACAAAATGCTTCTCCAAAATTTGGGTGGGTTGTGAACGTATTCACGAGCAAAATTCAATCGGGCTTTTTTATTTTTAAGTGATATGTAATTTTTTTGGGGCCGCATACCCCTTCTGTCTACTGTGGCCTAGTTAGTTTTATGATCAAGTGAATATTTTTTTGTGTCCTACTATAAGAATTAACATTAACCGACCTGAAAATCCGAACGTCTTCTTTGATTGTAGTAATCCGTTTTCTTCCTTTTCCCTCGATATTTTTAATTTCACTTTTGTTGGCTTGCTTGAGCATTTGGTACTCGTACAAGATAGTGTTTCGATTACAATCATACTTTGTGACTATAATGTAATTTTGAGAGCTGCCGTCGTTTAGAAAACGTTATACTCAGTATATGGAAATTTGTAACTATATAGATAGCAGCAATGGGGATAGGGGTAGGATTATCTTTGTTTTGCTCTCTTAATAAAACAGAATAAAATAAATATACGTGTCGCGTCGCTACGCTCCCGTTACTTTGCACCTTAGATAGAAAAAGGAAATTATAGGATAGGGCCGGTTTTCCTTTGTTTCCATTTCTTACTAAAAATAATACAAAAGCGTGCCGGGCCGCTGCTAGTTCGAAAAATAAAATTTGTAACCCAATAAGAGCGGAGGGTCAGAGCGGGTTGCATTTGTTTGATGTCTTACTGAAAATAATAGAAAATCGTGTCGATTCGCCGTGCTCCCGTTGCTTCACTCCTTGGTTAGAAAAAGAAAATTTAGGACGGGTATATAGGGGCGGGTTGCTTTAATTTTAATCAAATAAAAAATACGTGGGAGTCGCTGTGCTACCATAGTGTCGCACCCTATAGTTAAAAATATACTCACGTATACTCACGAGCAAAATTCAATCGGGTTATTTATTTTGAGGTGATATATATATACATTCCTTTTATGCCACATACTCTGTAATTCTACAATCCGTTTGCCTTCTGCCTATTTTGGCTTTGACAATGGCTGTGGTAGCCTAGTTAGATTTATGAACATGTGTCATATTATGATTACCATTAACTGGTCTCAAAATCCGTCTTCTTTGGTTGTTGTAATCCGTTTTCGCCCTTTTTCCTCGATATTCCTAACCTCACCTTTGTGGGGCTTGCGTGTGAATTTCATATAAGATGGTGTTTCAATTACAACCATAGAAAAAGTAAATTCATAGCTCAATAGAAGCGGGGGGTAAGGGCGAGTTGTCTTTGGTTTGATCTCTTACTAAAATTAATATTACAATATTATTTAGACGTCTTGGCATTAAATCAATTAGGTTGTTAATCACCTTAAGAGGTATTTTACTCCATGCTTCTGAAATACTATTCCAGGTAAATTATTTGTAAATTTTCAAATAAGCTTATAAATTCTCTACGACGCTCAAATCAGGACCAAATCTGATCATGAAAATACATTTTGATCTACACGTTTTAAAAACATTGTACCATTTTCTTTATGAATATATAGGAAGCATAAATAGTCGAGTTGAATGATAAAGTCACGGCCAATTTCCAAACATTTGCTAACCTGAAACTTTCAATGAAAACCCAAAGAACTGCCTCCTTTCCTATTAGTGTACAAGTGGAGGAATATACCTACCCAAGCCTTGGAATTTCTCTTTCATCTCACCACCTTGGATCTTGGGGCCAATCAACGCAACTTGCACATCCATTCGGTTCAATTCCACATCTATGTGGACCTGTCACCACATAACGCAGTCGTATATTCTGTCTATTCCTGATACTGAGCTCAACCTCTATTTTCGCCTTTCCGACTTTTGTAAGGAATGGAAGTCATGAACTGCCAGACTGCTATTAAAACGCTACAATCACACTTCCTGACGTCAATGGGATTGTAATTGATATTGAACGCTTCTTGGTAAGCTCAGGATAGTTCGATGAGTAAGGAGGAGGAAACTCAAATGCACGGTATAGCTGAGAAGTGCTACATCAGTGTAGCCCATACAGTTATATTTCTTGCATTAGGATGACGAGTTGGAGTACTACTAGCCCTCTTTACTTTCCCGTGGGGGTAGAATAATAAGATTTTTGGCCCCCTAAATTGATTTGTTCCTTAGTTAGAAAAAAGAAATTTGAAACTCAATATAAGGTCTGGGGATTGAGGGGAGTTGTCTTTGTTTGACGTTATAATTCGAAAAATAAAATTTGTATCCCAATAGGAGTGGGGGGTTAGGGCGTGTTGCTTTGATTTGTTTTTTTTTTAAGATATCAAATCTTCCGGCTCTTCGGTTCGGTTAGAAAACGAAAATTTATGTAGGGCATATAGGAGCTTGTTGCTTTTATTTGGTTCTCTTAATAAAATACAAAATACGTGCTGGGTCGTTGTGTACCGTAGCGTCGCACCGTATAGTTAGAAATATTACGCTCTTTGTGAACGGGTTGTGAACGTATTCACTTGCATAATTAAATCGGGCTTTTTTAGTTTTAGGTGATATGTAATTTTTTTTGGGGCTACATACGCCTTAATTCTACACTTCTTTAGACTTCTTAAGAAGAGTATAGGGGCGGGTTGCTTTTATTTTATTCTCTAGATGAGGAAATTTGTAACTCGATAGGAGTTATAATTTATACCCTTTGTACCCCCGATAAAAGGTTGAAAACAAAAAAAATTTAAATTCAGCCTAAAAATCTCAATACAAATACATTTTTTATTTTTTTGGAACTACAATTAGCCAGATTTTTTTTAGCTCGAATTTCTGAATTAGCTGGCTAATCGGTAAATTACAGTTTCTTTCCTTGTAAATACGATAACAAAAATTGAGAATTATGTATTTGGATTTTGATTTGGAAAAGTGAGATATTGTTACAGTGGGAAAGCCCTAATGTTGCCAATGTGTCAGATACAGAAATTAGTCGCTATCATATTCTATGGCAGTCGAATATTGTTTAAATCAAGTTTAAATGCCAAATAACTTTGGAGTCCCATAAGTCGAGATCCTGACTATATGTTTATATTATTTTTGCGGCTATGATCTAGGGTCGAGATTATTTATATGTTTTGTTAAAGTAAGATCCTATCTTTTATTCATTCGGTTATCTTAATAGAGGTATAGTTGCTCCTATATATTTACCAAGGTTTGCTCAATTTTGTTTTAATTTAAGTCAGTTCGGAACTCTAATAATTTTAAGAGTTGATCGTTATTCCGAGTTTTGGGATTTAATTTACATACTTCCTTTACCTATTTAAATTAGTCTATTGAATTGCATGGTACCCAAGGACGGAAGGAAAAATGCTTCTACGTGAAAATTATGCCTTTGACAATATACATTTTTAGTTCGTCAATCGATGACACTTCGATCAAACTGTTCTCGAGGAACAAAATTCGATTTTATATGGCAAACTAAAAATGGTTTCGTTTTGTTTTGCATTTTGTTTAATTTTAAAATTTCATCCGGGTCGCAAAGCCAAAACTTAGAAACATAAGTTCTCCATTTAGCATATGAATATATCAATTAATTAATTAATTCACATAAATTTAATATTTAATGAGTTAGGAAATGGGTACAAGCTAAGCGCTTGAAATTTAAAAAATCCTCTGGCTGGTTCTCTATTAGGAACCAAAAACTTAATTGGGAGTTTAAAAAAGATAAAATGATGGCAGGCTTATGAGATGTGCTGTCGGCAAAGGGTAAATTTAACAAATTGACACGAACGCCTGGAAGGTCAAATGGGCGCCGTGGATCGGTGGTTTGTCCACCAAGGTCATCGAATTTTTATGCTTTTAGGTTTTGGAGAGCAGTAAATTTTATTGGTTTTTGAATTCAGAGAGCATATCCTGTATAAAATGTATTGTCAAAAAATTGAATGTTAACATCAGGATTTTTCTAGTTGTGAGCAATTCAATTTTTTTATGCTGCTTGTAGTAAACTAAATGAGCCAACAATGGGTGCTTTTGTTGGTGAATGATAATTACGTTTAAAATATAAATTTTCTAAAAATTATTGAGATGGTTTAGTTACGAAGCAACGCACGACTGCACGAGGAGAGCAAATAGAATATTATTTGTGTATTGTGCATAACCACATAGTTCGGTTGATATAGAACTATTAGGGCAGATATAATAAAAGTGATTATCAGTTTATATCAGTATATCAGCAAACAACCATTATTTCAAGCAAATAATTTTGTACTTTTTCTGCTTGAATATAAAAGCTGTTTTGCTTGTACCAAACTATATGAAAGTTCTGGGCAATTGGTAAATCAACCGACCTTCGTTAGAATATAATGATAGTTTTTTTAGCTATATACTTAGTATCAGTAGTAATATTGTAAAAATGTGAAGGCTGCTTTTAGCTTACACCAAAAGCTAATTGTGTGCGGAAAAGAAAAATATATAAATTATTTTAAGCCATAGTAGCTATAGGCACGCGCCGCACATCCATTAAAATGTAAAACACGTTCCTCTTAAACGATTTATAGATTTTAGCCGATTTTACTTAGTCGCATTTGGGTATGCAACAACAAAACATGATACATCATCATGCTATTTTTATAATATAATTCTTTTCACCACACTACTTTAGGTAATATGTATATATATTTTATAGTTTTCTGCACTTGACTATATAAAGCAAATTAATCTAACAACTTATTCATTTCATAATTAGGTTAGTGTATATAAAATATTTGCTGGTTTGAATCCAAAAAATTACAAATAATTACATTTTACAATAATTATAAGTTTGTGTGCAAAACAAAAACTGTATATGTAAGAACACACCAGTAATTCTTAACATTGATCGAATGGAGGACCGAATTTGAAATTTATTTTTGATGTTAAATAATTTTTGCCACAGGTAATTACCTTGTTTACATAAAATCGTAATAACATTTTTATAGAAGTGAAAAAATATCAAAACCAAAATTTTCAAAGTAATTGAGCAGAACCTGAATGCTGTTTCAGGTCGGCAACATTTCGCAATCAGTTTTTTTTACAATCCTACATAGTATTTGGAATCGAGACCAAATTGCAATAAATTCCAAAAGCATATATTAAGATACAAATAGTATTGGTGGTAAATTTGAAAGTATTTTGAATTCAATTTTCGCTTCTTGAAAGTTTAGATTTAATTTAATTTTTGTCTAAATTTCAAGTGAGTGATGTTCATCAAATTTGATGCATTATGAACAACTTGTCTCTACAAAATAAGATCAAACTTGTCAGCGCGTTCATAGATTTTATTGATAAAGTTTTCAAAGCGATAAGCATTTTTCATTTTATCCGATATACCATGACCAATTCAAATTCGATTGAGTATGGTTTGATTAAGATTTTACATCAAATCTAGAGGATCCGGCCACGGTGATTTTTCTGAGAGATAGTTCATACCTCGAGAAATTTATTCGCCTTAACAGATTTTAAAATCTGTATTAATCCGGGTCAACATTCCACAAATTGCGTTACTGGTTATTTTTATACCAAGCCAATAACATCATTTTGGTTTGAGGAATATAGGCCCCAGCCATTAAAAGTGGGAGAAGTGTATAGACGTCCGACGGGACAAGTGAGTTTTTTTCCTTTTTTATTATGTTCAGTAATCTTAATAACTTGCCAGAATTGAGCCCAGATAGCAGTTTTGCTCAAGCAGCTGGAGATATTGAATAATCGATAAATGAATTGATGTTGGAATACACCAGCATCATTATTGAAAAACTAAAGGCATCGTCAGAACCGGTTACCAATCCCAGACTTTCGAATGGATTCGCTCACCAACAAAAATAAAACAAAACTCGTTGTGTGACATCCAGAATTTTTTAGGCCACGAATTGAATCAACCAGCCCGTTATTTTAAATACTTGCCGTCCAATACTTTATGTTACTTGCAAGTCACATGATAATGTGACTAATGTTGTTGAATTTGAAGTATATTTTGTGGAAAAATGTAAATGTTGGAATTTGATAAAATAATTTACACTGAACGGTAGATGGTTACATGACAGATGCTATGAATCTATCTAATATTTCAAGGGTCTCGAAATGTTAATTACAAATCTCTTCCATAAGATATTTTTGGCCTATCTATCAAAGATAAATTTCGTAACAAAAGTTGAATTCGTCGCTCAGAGACATTGGGCGCTAGGAATAAAATCCAAATCAATAGTTTGCTTGGGTATCTAAACGCTGCCAATCAAGGATCGGTTTTATAGGGTTGTCGCAGATTTTTTGACAATGTATGTGACTTCTGAAATGAAATGCATATTATTTATAACTATATAATGGAGCGAGACAACAAACATACTGATTGCACAGTGCAACATGTGTCAAATTTACAATTACGAGGAAAGCAAAAGGTTAGGGTGGCCGTCCGCTATTGGACTAGCATACACAATTGGGTCCGTATAGCTGTACCATATTTAAGTTACCTCTTATTCACACGTCGAACCATCCTGAGCTTACCAAGAAGCGTTGAAGGCCCTTGACATCGATCTAACTAAGATCCGGCCTGATGGAACGGTCCAAATCGGCAGTTAGACTAGGACAGGTGCAGAGCAGGTGAATCACATTTTCTTCCTCCTCCTCATCACCATAGCTACGGCAGAAATCATGGGCGATGACACCCAGCCTGCTCGCAAGTACCCCAATGAGACAATGCCTCGTTATACCTCCCACGATCATACCATTATGGTGCCATCGAAGCGTTATCAGTTGCCCGGGTCTAGACCGGTCCAGTCTAGGCTAGATTTGCCTGGTTATTACACACGAACTAGCATTAAAACATCTGTCGTTCGACTTTTTAGGGCGTCTTCCTGAAGCAGCAGTTTACAGAAAGCAAGCGGTATCATTATATCCAGCCTGCTTTGGCGTGCTCTGCTCTTACGGACCAGCTTATCTGGCTTTACATTCCCTATGATACTGAATGTCCGTGGCACCCACATCAAGCGACTGTTAAAGTGAGAAGCCATCTCATTTAAAGATGCCAGACAGTTTTGGGTTACCTTCGACGTCAGGAAGTGTGATTGTAGCGTTTTAATAGCAGCCTGGCTGTTTCAAACTCAGTTTGGAATCCCACCTCATCGGATGGCGAAGGAATAGCGTAGTCGGTAGTTTCAGTAATACCCTTGTTGTACAGAATAGATGACTGCCCTATGTTGTTACAGGTTCACATAGATATGGATTTGAACCGAAAGGCTGTGCAAGATGCAAGCTGCTTGGTCGCAAGATCCAAGGAAGTGAGATGAAAGAGAATCTTCAGAGCTCCTAAGAGCCCCACATACACAAATAGGCAGCTCTTTGAACTTTCATTAATAGTTTCAGGTTAGCCATAATTTTTAACGCTGGCCACTAAACCACAAGATCATACAGTAGTATAGGTTTGACCTCTAAGACGTAGAGCGAATGTTCTATGTGGGGCTCGATACCCCATCGCTTTCCAATGACATTTTTCCATAGTGCATATACGATGCTACGAAGAATCTTGTTTGGAAACGTCTGTATCTTTTTAACATTTGGTTGATTGGTACATCCAGAGTTGTATACCGTATGTCCATATCGGCTTCAGTACGTACCGATATAGTAGCAACTTGTTGTGAATTGTAAGTTCAGAGCATCTATATCTATATAATTCAATACATTTTTCTTAACTTTATGTTAAGTTCTTCTTATTTCTTTTTGACATGCTCTATCTAAGTTTGGTTCCGATGGTCATGCCAAGGTATTTAGCTGTGTGCGCATATGGCACTTGTCGTGAGTTAATTTCTATCGATAAATGGTAAGCAGGGGTACAGGAGTAGAGCGCTACAGTAGGTTACTTTACTCTTGCTAAGATGTTTGGTTTCCAGCTTAGCTTGGTGTCCAAAAGTAGCCTGAGGTATTTCGCTCTATCGGTAAAGATCAAGCGATTAACATTTAATATTGGCGGGTTACACTGAAGTTTGTGATTCCTGGTAAAGAGTCCAAAGCTCATGGCCCCATCAGAGAGATAGTGAGCGCACTGCATGCACTCACTCAGGATACAACGATATTTACCGAAGACCGCAAGAGCAATATCATCGGCGTAGGCAACCAGCTTGAAGCCTTGCCCGTCCAGGTTTTAGTAACATGTCATTAATGACCAAATTCCAAAGAAGGAGGGATAAAACCTCACCTTGCGGTATTCGTCTGCTCATGTATCTGGCGGCACACGTCCCACCCAGATGAGCTGTCACAATCTTGCCTGTAAACATTTGATTTTTCTAGCTTCTAAGTGACCCGTCTACCCCCAGACAAGCAAGACCCCGAGTCTGACGTTGCTAAAGGCTCCTTATCTATATCCAAGAAAGCCATGGAATATTCCTTATATTCAAGTGATTTCTCAATCGGGGCAATAAGCGAATGGAGAGCTGTTTGAACCGATCGTCCATTACAGTACGCCTTTCGAGAACCCAACAGCTCGTCTGGCATGATTGAGCCTTTGATGTAAGCCTCTATTTATCTTTCACTAGTGATTTAAATAGAAAAGAGGATTAGCTTATATGCCTAAAGTCTTTGGGATAGCAATGAGAGCTTTTTCTCGCAAGGCCTACACCCCTATTAATCACGGGTCTCTCCGGAGATAGTACCGAGCACTCCGGGAAATGCGTTGCTAATAGAACTACCAGGGATTCTCCACTAGCTGCTCTTAGTTCGTACAGGACTTAAGGTAGTAATAATGAATTGTATTGTTGCATACTATTAAGTATCGTTAGAGCTTTAAAATTTACATTCCAATAAATAATAAAAATATAATGTTTAATTTATCATGAAAAAAAATTAGGGCGTTTTTTTTATTTCATAACACCGAAGGACCTAGATTTATATAACTTTTTAGATCTAAACTTAAGTCAATAAATTAATGATATGTGTTTGTTATTTTTACGTTATTGGTAATTATGAAATCAAATCAACGCCATAATTTTTTTTTTTGATAAAATTTGATTACATCTAGAAAATAGTAGTTTTTTCGTTTATATTACGTTCATGTGTAACCGTTCCACCAACGATCGCTTAACAATCACTGATATTAAAGACAAAACCATATTTATTTAATAAAGCGAAATGAATTCAAGCTGTATTAAATAAAACATAAAGTTTTTTTAAATTAAAAATGGCAAAAGAACAAAACTGGTTCGCTTTTCTTTTTTTTTTATATACACAATATAGTTTATGTACAATAATTTTTGTATTTTTTTTGTATTTAATGCAATTTCCCTGTTTTCAATTAAATTCTTAAGCACACCAAATAATAACCAAACCGTTCGCTCCGCAACTAAAAGTAAAGCAACATAAACTAATAAACGACAACAACAAAGTTGTGTTGTGTACACAACACAGTACCCACAGACAAAGACACACCAAAAATTCGTTCGATAAATTCATTTCAATTCTTTATTATTGTCTTGGTGGCACAAAAATAAAAAATACAAATTTATTATTATTTTTTATTAATAATTTCACTTTTGTGTAATATTATTTAATACGATTTTAGTGAAAATAATACGTTTAAGGTTTATGAGGCAGAACGTAATGATTAAGAAAATTTTCTAACATGTTTTTCACGTTTAGGTGGATTTATAATCATAACATAAATTTAAATCGATGATAAGAGAGATAAATTGACATTGAATATTTATAATATCCATTGAACTAACCGGATTTGAAAACTCGATATACTATCTAGTAAACATAAATTATCTTGGTTCATTGGGTACATATTGGAACTATAATGTAGTATCGCTGCAATGGTTACATACGTAAATTGAAAGTTTTTTTTTTGTGTCGATTTGTATACCTCACATGTGCTTTTGTACGTACATACATATGTACGTATATATGTACAAACAGAATTATCGAAAACGAGATGAAAGTGATTGGTATGTGGTTGGTTTATTGTTTTGTTGCAACCAAGTATTACAATTACATATTTTTTTTTTATGAACCATTTTAATAAATTGCTTAAGGTCGTTATATTTATGACTTGGATAATTATAAGAGTTATGTGTTGATTTGAAAATAATCCGTTTAATTTTTTCCTCGATACAGTTCTCGATACGATTAGGCCGGATGTGTTCGTTACTTTTTTGTTTAATTAATTATTGTATGTATGTTTGAGTTGTAATTATTTTAATCTTTACAAATCATAAATCACCTTTAAAATAATCGTTAATTGTCCGTAGTAATCACAATAATAATGTAAAATAATTATCGTAATCTTGTTGGCAGTTGCTGGAAATTCTCACAATCGATTACAAATAAGTAATCATATAAATATTCATCGTTTTGTCTCTTATCACGAGTCTCTTTTTTCTCTTTTTAACATTCCTATCACGATGGTTTTAGTAGTACCGGCGACTATCAAGAGTTAGCGAGTGGGCTCCCAATCCTGTAGTACACCATCTGGCCACTACAGTAGATACTGCGACAGGGGAATGTGAAGGTGTAAATGAGCCATAATCACTGAACATTAAATCCGTTCCAAAGAAGAGCAAGTATAGGAAGATCACCTAAAGAAAAAGGTAGCAACTGTTTAGTTGATTAAGCCGACGCTTTTTCTAATGCCAGAAGTGATGCTAGCGGATATTTAACGTTTTGAGTGGCTGAATTTAGTGAAAGAACTATACTGACCAAAGAAAATATGGATCTCTATGGGCAGGCTACAGCAAAGACTATAGAACATAGGCGAAATAGGAGGTATTGAACCAGAGAAATTGAACTACTCCACTGATGAGGATGAATTAGATAGGGAGACGGATTGGATCCTAAAGAAGAAAAAATAGTCTAGGAAGAATAAGAAAAGAAAAACTGAATCGTCACCTGAGGCTGAACAATTAAATGGTACCGGAACTACAAGTACCGAACCAAAAGTTATTCAACCCGAGGTCAATCAACCAAAAGGTAGTAAATTTACCAACATCATTGCACCACCCCCACCAATAAATATTGTGGACGTAACCCAGAAATTCAGAAACTGATGAAATAGGTTATTGACAAAGAGTATAAGTAACAGCGCTAAACAATGACGTTTGTAGATTTAATACTCTGGGCTCAAATACTTTTATAGAACTTTATCAATGAAGTTGAATGATGAAAAGTATCAGTGATTTACCTATGAGGACAAGTGATTTACCTATGAGATAAACCAGGAAATCAATCGCAAAATCACGAAAATCAAAAGATTCAAATATCAAATCAGTTGGATCAAAATCCACAAACAAGCAACGCAGGTCAAAGAAGAACATTTGCTCAAGTAGTGAAAGGTTCGGGTTCATCCAAATATATATATGGGCTCTGAAAATAACGGACTTATGGAAAATATTATGAACAGCATTGAAGCTTATGACCAAAGTAATCTGAACAACATGATACTTAATGAACTGAAGAAAATGCTAATCCGATAAAAAATGTTAGGTAAGAACACAACTTTCAGAATAGCTATCTAGAATGCGAATGGGATTAGCATATTCCAGAAAAAGGAATATTTTTAAATACCAGAAAAAATCAACATTTTCCTAATATCTGAAAGCCATTTTAATAAATCTTCGTTTGTTAAAATCCAGGGTTATAACTTATATCATTCCATTCATCCAGCGGGAAAGAGCAAGAGGTGGTCCGGTATTACTTATAAAAGAAAATTTAAAGCACCATGTAGAAACAAAAATCGGAGAAGAAAATATACAAGTCACTACAGTAAAGATCCACATTAAACACAGACAGCAGTCCTCCCCGGCATAACTTGAAAAAGGAGTGCTACATTAAACTATTTAAATTACTAGGACGTCCTTCTATTATTGGAGGTGACTTTAATGCGAAAAACACCTATTGGGGATCTAGATAGCTTCAAGCATCGCAGACATCAAAATGTGAATTTTACTCTGATGGTTCCCCAACATACTGGCCCAATGGCGAAGCTAAGATTCCGGAACTAATATAAACTTTCATGTAGCAAGTGGTTTATCTCAGAGCTACATCCACATTGAAAACAGCAATTCTCTCTCCCAATCCAAAAACAAACTGGGAACATTTTCGTGAATTAATGGAGGAAAAAATCAATCTCCAGGTGCCGATAAGAAATTCTCACCAGTTATAAGACGAATTGGAACAATTAACTGAAACAATTCACTATATGCTGTTTTGTCAAACACCCCCATTATACAAAATAAGAAGACGCTTAACATATCCGACCTAATGGAAGCTAGAGAGCTGGTAAGAGAAAAACGACGGACATGTAAGACCTCGCAATTTAATCGAACACCGGAGAACAACACAATTCTTAACAATTTATGTAACAATCTCAAATTTCTTCTTAATAAAGTTAAAAATGAATCAATCAACAGATATCTTGGAAGACGACGAAAGAGCTCAAAAGACCCAAAATGCAAGTGCCTCTTCCTCTTAAAAAGGATGATGGGAAAGAGGTTCCAAGGAGAATGCTGATCTGTTTGCGGAGCATCAACAGAAAACCTTCCAACCACTACCAAGACAAACGAATTAAAAGTGGAAGTGAAAAGTAACATGAATGTTAAAAATTCCACAGGGTACGACTTGATTACTTGCGAAATTATCAAGGCTCTACCTGATAGATGATTTCGTAAGCTATTACACATAATCATTGCAACCTGCCGGTTAAAATATGTTCCGAGGCAATGGAAGCAGCAGAAGTAATCATGATAGCAAAACCTATTAAAACCACCTAATCATACAAGGCAATTTATTGCTGCAAATTATGTCAAAAAATGTTGAAAAATTGTTGCTAAAGAGACTTAAATCAATAATTGAGGACCGACAACTAATTTTTCCACATTAATTTAGATTCAGAGAAAAGCATTCTACAATTAAACATGTGCATAGAATCACAAACATAATTGAAAGAACGTTCGAACGTAAATAGGTATGCTCAATCATATTCCTGGATTCTGCCCAAGCATTCGATAAAGTTTGGCGCAGTGGTTTGGAATACAAGCTGCATAGAGATCTGCCGAGATAATCCTATGCCATAGTAAGATCTTGTTTATCCAATAGACATTTTCGTGTGAAATATGAGGATGAATACTCCGAACTAAAGAAAATCTCTGCCGGTGTCTCGCAGGAGAGGGTCTTAGGATCAATCCTGTATTTACTATACACAAGTGATTTACCAACCATAAATGAAGGAATCATAGCCACCTTTGCAGATGACACAGCAATTATGGCAATCGGACATGTCGACCGATACATCAAGCAAACTTCAAAAGATTACCAAAGCAGTTTGTAACTGAACAAAACGTTAGCGAATCAAGCTTAATGAGACGAAATCCACTGATATTAACTTAAGATATCATAAAGCGAACCATCTACCGATAGAAATTAAGTTACGACAGGTGCCATATGCAAGCACAGCTAAATGATCCTCGATGCCAGGCTTAAGTGGAGAGATCATGTCATAAAGAAAAACTTAATATAAAGTTCAGAAAAATGTATTGGCTCAAACGTAGAGCCTCTGAGCTTACAATTCACAACAATCTGCTGCTATATCGGCAAATACTGAAGCCGATATGGACCTACAGTATCCAACTCTGGAGATGTACCAAACAAACAAACGCCAAAATGACAAAGACGTTTCAAAACATGGTTCTTCGTAGCATCGCAAATGCTCTGTGGTACACACGAAGTTAATACCTTCACAGGAACCTTCGTATGGAATACATCAAAGATGACATTAAAATTGCATTCCCCCGAAATAAGGCTCCAGGAACATGGAAACCCCTAAAGAAGACTCCAAAGAACGAGGCCACTTGACCTATAATGAACTTACCAAATTAAAATTAGTAAACAGGTTTAATCAATTGTGGGCCTAACCAATTAATCTCCAACAAATGAGAATTTTATAAGAAATGTAAATTTTGTATTTGAAAAAACGATAACAGTGTGGGTCAGATTGCTTTTTTGGGTCAATCTAAAATAGGGCTATCTAAATTAGGCTTTATCCAGCATCAGATAATCATATGGGCAGTTCCTAAAAGCAATTAATGTCCTGCTTTACAAAATAAAAAAATTGATAGTTATGAAACAAGTATCAATTAAGACCTCCTAGTTTGGGACGTTTCAGTCACGTTATACCTAGATTTTGCAAACAAACGCCCTGGCTAGCGCAGAATATAAACAATGAAAATCATTGGAAATTCTAGAAACCTGCCGGCTATATATATGGCGGCTATAACAAAATCACTTACGATTTTTACATTCAGGCTTACTTCACGAAAATGTACTGCAGTACATCTGTACTGCGGGCCAAAAATAATAGAATCAAATATTTTTCATCTTGTAAAATTGTACTGTAGTACATCCTTGTGAAACAAACCTCACTGACTGAACTGTTATTCGGGCACAGTGATGATTAAGAAGGTCCCCCCAAACTCAATCGTTGTTAGAAAATAGCCATCCCTCAAAAGCTTGGCCATACGATTTTTTTGTCGATTTTAATTATCTTTGCGTACTTTCGCAAACCATTAAATTATCAATGCAGAAATATCAATAACGTTAATTGCCATCAGGGTGCTTAACTTAATCGATAAGGGAAAATAGCCGCCCATTCAACGATTTGCCCAGGAGAATTTTTTTTTATAGAACTAAATAAATTTTACCTTGAAGTTATCGCAAGATTTCATACCAACATTTTTTAAAAATACCTCTAACAACACAAGGGTAATTAATTTATCCTAGACATTTTAGAAATACATATATAATTTATACAGTTATCCGAGGATTATTTTACATTTATACTATTTCAGACTTTTTCGTCAAAAAAAAAATATTTAGTTGGTACCAAAATACTCATCCCAAACTTTGAAAATCAAAATTACATTGAAGGAAAAATCGTATGGCCAAGCTTTGGTGTCACATTTATTTATATTGCGGAAAATCCAACGGTCAAAATATATTACCACTGACACAGTGTTGGCCAATAAGCTCTCGATATGAGAAAAAAGCAGACCTTCCAAAAGTTTGGCCTAACAATTTTTTCGGTTTTAGCTTTCTTAGAAAAATGGAAAAGGTGCCACATTTATTAATGTTGCGGAAATTTCAACGGCCACAAAATTGTCAAAGCTGGCTGAATGGTTGCTAACAGTGTCCTTAACTTAATCGCAAATAGGTAATAGGCGTCCGTTCTAACGATTTGGTCAAAAGAATTTATTTTCCACCAAATAAATTTTACATATTAAAAAAGTCTGGGATGAGTATTTTTGTACCGACTGTATATTTTTTTGTTGACGAAAAAGTCTGGGATAGTACAAAATGTAAAAAAATCCTGGGATACACCAACTATATAAATTATATATGTTTTAAGACACAACCGTCACCAAAAATGCCAATCGTAACTTATTTACAATATTGCCGTCAACAGCTAGAATTCCAAACGAACAGGTCGATACTATCCATACAATAATACTACCCAAATTCCATTTTACCGCACCTTAACACACAGCAGTATAGTAGAATCATTAAGTGCTGGAAGCTGCGGCGAAATATCCAAAAAAATATGATTTCCGAATTTGTGTTTCCTTTGCAGTCAGGCAATCGCCCATTTGCTGTAGGGCAATTATAAGTGTCTTAAGTGAAGGGTCTAAGAAGTGTCTTGCTGATGCGAATGTTAACGTGCAAACTGCGCACCTTCTTTTCTAAATACCGTCAGCGGAGAAAAATAGCGGGTCGTATAATTTTACTTGTGACTTGCCTATGAAAAACCAAGCGTTTGTTGTACACATTTAACTCAGGATGCACTTCTATGATTTTTTGGACTATATATCAGTGAGATTGGGGTAGGACCTTTAATTAAAATGGCTGCAAACAGACATGAAATGCAAATATTCCTGCAAAATAAAACAGGTATGGCATACAGATTGCTGAACAGTTCCGTTGTTCAAATTAAAGTGAGATTAGGTAGTAAACATTTAATTGAACACACGATCTAGGTTTATGATGCCCCAACCGTTAAACCACGCCACGACGCGGAGTTTCCACTGAAATAAGGGCTGCCGACTACTATTACAGTTACAATTATGGACGCTTATCCTTTTTCATTAGGGATTACTACGTTTGATAGATTACTACGCTGGATCCAACAACCTTTCAATAATTCGCATGCAAATCGATTTTCTTGCGAAATGCTGACTTTACCCACTTTTACCAAAATACTCGAAACTCTTATAAGAGAATTATCGCAACAATATAGTTATTTAACCGGTCGTCCTTTTAAAATTTCGATAATATGCTACACAAAATGTGTATTTTAAAACCCCAACCAAGGTGTGTATTAAACTATATTTTATACTTAAAATTAGAATGATGTGTCTGAATTAGCTGGCAACAACTTTACGTAACGGACGCTTTGTTAAGCAAACTGCCAAAGATTTTCAAGCTTCAGAACAGGAATAAAATGTAATTTAAAAAAAAAATTAGGGCGTTATTTTTATTTCACAATAATCGGATTTCGGATTTTGAAACTATTGTTTTAGTTTTTGTTGTTAATTTAAATAATTTTTCAACATTTCATTTTATGTATTTTTTTAAATGAAAAAACGCCCTAATTTTTATCCTAACCTACATTTTAATTAAGTATTTTCGCATATTCTATAGTAATTGTTATTTGTAATTAAAATTTAAAACAAAGTTGTATTTCCGTTTTCAAAGCTCTAAAATAAATAAAAGCTCGCAATTAATACGCTCACAAATTAATAAGCATGACTGTTAGAAGCTAAAAAGCTCATTAAATGTTAGTCAAGGCTCGTGAACTACCCAGCTCTCTAAAATCAAATGATAATATGGTCTTCATTGTCTAAACGATTTAGTAAGCAGAAGTTTATGTGTAAAATTCCCAAACGAAATTGAATTTTAATTTTAAAATATTTTTCTAAAATTTTATTATAAACTTTTTTTCGGTGATCGCAGCTTTCGAGCTCAATAAACAAGAATCAAGATGTGTAAGCCCTTTTTAAATTTCTAAATTTGAGGGGGGAAAGCTTCACTAATTCTTTTAAACATGCAGATCGTTTAAAGTAACCAAAACTCAAAATTTCTGTGGTAAATAGTTTAGATGATTATTGGTGCCAAACCCACACTTCTAGGATTATTTTTGCAAACTTACTGTCATATGTCGGTTTGTAATCGATCAATAAGTGTTGTGCATTATTTTTGAACAGTCTGAATTGACACATGATGGTGGTTGAGTAGAAGATGCAATTCGAGTAAAGAATTGCAAAAATCTTTTGGCAACGTTGTGCAACGTAAGACTACGTAAAACCCATCTTGAGATACATCTTTCTTCTCTGATAAAATGTCACGCTGGAACTTTTAGCATAAACCTTCGATAAAAATATTATCTTTCCTCATCGATGTGTCTTTCATGCATTAATTTGTCAATACTTTAACTCCTCATTCTCATTATAAGTTTCTGGTACGCAAAAAGATGAACGATTTGAAACTTTCTTCAAAAAATGACGATTAAAGTCCGATTAGTCCTATAGAATGAAGGGAGTATTTACTATTGTCAAACGAAGCCATTGCCGCCCATTTTGTGGTTTTGAAAGTTTCCTTTGAATGCGGGTCAACGAGGTGGTATAGAAGTCCTGGGTCGAGTTGTTCCGGATTCACGGTTTATCGAGCACGAATCCTTCAGTGTGTCCCCAAAGAGGCGTTAAGCACAGGCTGACAGAATTGCAGGACGATCAATGTCAATAATTTTAAAATGGTTTTCCATGAATAAAATTTGGCTTCAACATCACGTTGTGATTGTGTTCTACCCACCTTAAACAGTATGTTTAGCAAACAATTCAATTATAATGTTTGTTTATACAGACTATACACTCTGAAATAATTTTAAATATATATCTTATTTAAATACCGTCAAAAGTGTACATATCAGTAGACAATTTATCATCATAGCTTAACCCTGTTTTATTGAATATTAAATTAAAAAAATTTAGTTGGGTTTTATCCTCCACTTTATTGTGTCAAGAAAAATGATTTTATTAATTTCGGTTGTTGTCAAAAGCTTCACACCGGTAGGATTTGGAATTTGTTTTCAACATTTTTAGTGCCTTGACAATTTTAACAACTGAAATCTCACTAATATAACACCGTACTCGAGTTGTGTAAGATGTTTTGCTGTAAGTAGCATGTACACTACTAATATTTGTGTATATAGTTTTTTAAATTCGATTCTCAAAGCAATAAAATAAAGTTTGATACAAATCTTAAATGCTAAACAAACTGTGTATAAAAATCATGATATCATAATTAAGTTTCGCTTTTAAACCATTTTAGCAGTTCACATTTATAAAATTTAAAATTATGGTTATTAAAAAAAAAAACAAAAGTTAAATTACGCGATAAATTGTAATACAAAAAAAAAATTAAAAATGAATTACATATTACGAAAATTTTCACTTTCGATCATGTACAAATACAGAGCTAGGTGTTCGAACTTTACAGCGTACATAATACTTTATTTTTAATGTCTTATCTTTTTTATGAAAGTATATATATATCCGAGGCAAGTGCAACCCAAACAGACAATTAATTATATACATAATTTAATTTAAAAAAAAATTAATTAAATTAATTTTTTATGAATAACCGATATTTCTTAGTTATTTGAACGCTCCTTCAGACTTTCTTTTGATGAATCAAAACCATCTCTCAAACAGTATGGTATATAGTTTTATATACTATATTGTGGTATATATAGTATTCCACATCCAATTAAAGAAATTAATTTGAAAGCTGCAAAATAACGAAAATGAAAAAAATTAAAAAAAAAAATCAATTTCATGCAATTCAAGCAATGGTTGAGTGAAATAAGAAAATAATTGCATTATTCAATGAAAATTAATCAGACGAAAACTATAAGTACATAATAAACATAAAAATAAAAAAAAAAACTATCGCGCTTGTACTATTATACATAATGTACTGCTCTGAGTAATTAATTTTTGTATTCAAGTATATCGTTTGAGCACTGAAATTGAAACTAAACAACTAACCATGTATATACATATTATGTATACTCGTATCAATAAAACTTTATGTAACTATACATATATGTAGTGTATTATATAAATAATAGTAATACATTTTTAATTAGATAAATAAAATCAAAATGTTGTTAATTGTTGTTTTTTATATATAAAATGTTTTCACCTTCGAACTGGTATAGGTATATATATAACTGAAAATATTCTAGGTTAACTATACTTAACCAGTTACATTTCTAGAATGACATTGAATTTATAGCTATAGATAATAAAGTCAAATGTGTATCGCTCACTGGAGACAACAATTTAACTTTTATTGGCAAGTCATATTATGTTGTAGATGGGGAAATTCTGTTAATAGTTTTACAACAGTAATTGTATCTTATATATAAAAGGTCGTGTTAATCGAACGATATAAATTAGTTCAATAGCAAATCTGCGGTATCAATTTCGTTTTAAAGTGTCAAGGATGGTTTATAAGGATTTTACTGTGCTAATACGAGGCATTTGCAATAGTGTTGCACATTATTTGTACTTCATACCTTGTACTAAATGTATCTAATTTAGATCTGATCATCGGGTAATTCAATATAAAATTAGTCAAAATAATTTTAGACTGGCAATTTCAAAAGAGCCTGTATTCTAGTCAAAACGTTTTTGATTTGGGATTCTGTGATTCTGATAAGTGGCAGTAAATTATCGTAAGTAATTGCGACATTGTGAAGTATTTGCAAAATGTTTTTATTGATTAAAGTTCTTGAAAACGATTTCATGGCTTTAGCGGCCATATTGCAAGATATTTCAAATGCCCAAGTCCCGTATAATTGAGACTGAGTTAGATGGTTCATCAGGGTCTATCAAAGTAGCTAAAGGCTGCCCGCAAGGAGAAGTACTCTCACCCTTGCTGTGGTTCATGGTGATCGATGAATTACTTGGTAAATTGCAGCGATCTGCGGGTATATCGTGAAAAGCTACGCGGATGATCTCGTATTGACCGTTTCTGGTAAATACCTGAACTTCTTATCTGATCTGATGCAGAACGCCCTTAATTTAGTGGAAGTTTGGTGTCTTGAAAAGGGGTTGCACGTCAATCCCTCGAAAACTGATCTGGTTGTGTTTTCCAGAGGTGACCAGACAGTGCTAATATATTTCTGTTCCCACATTATTTGGTATAGAGCAATTACAAGGAGCGAGCACGTGAAACACCTAGGCGTTATTCTAGATAGTAAACTCTCCTGGAAATTTCACCTTGATTATATAACCTACAAAAGGCCATTGCTATCTTTTGGCAATGCAGAAGCGCCTTTGGCAATTTCTGGGGTTTGACCCCCAAAATGATGTTATTAATCTACAAATCACTGGTTTTACCTTTACTGTCGTATGCAGCAGTTGTATGGTTGCCAGTTGTTAAATTGACGTGTTCTGCAGCAAGGCTGGATGGACTGCAGAAGACAGCCTGTAGGGGTATAACCGGGGCTATGTCATCTACTCCCCTTCTTGCTATGGAGTCTATTCTACGCTTACGCTTATTATTACAGTCTTACATTCTTGGTATGGCGTACTCTGCTGATTTTCGACTGAGGTGCATTGGGGCATGGAATGGCTTCGGAACTTGTACGGGGCATAGACAGATTCTTCATAAGTTTCAGTTATATATCCCGGAGGTTGAAATGGTGAATGACAGGCTATTGCCCGAATTTAACTTCACCAATTAATTCTCCGTCGTTTTCCCCTCTAGAGAACTGCGGCTCTCTCAGGATTTCTATATAGACAGTTTTCCGAATCGATAGGGTTTGGTTTCTTTTGTCCAAAGATTGGCTCAGATTGTCGGGTAGTCTGGGCAAACACTGCACGGTTTTTCAAGCTGAATTAATTGCACTTACTCATAGTGCAATTGAGGCGTTCAAGTTTAGTGATTTAGGCAAGGATTTTATTATCATGTGGGGCCTGCTCATTGTGGCGTTGTGGGAAATGAGGTTGCTGACTGTTTAGCAAAAGCTGGATCGAGCAGTAAATTTTGTGGTCCCGAGCCAGCAATTACTCTATCCTTCAACGGTAATAAGGATGCTATTAAGAAGTTCGCTTAACTTGAACTGGCGCAGAAGTGGCGTTCTACTCTTAGCCGTCGAAAGGCAAAATGGTTCATTATCGAACCCAACGTGAGGGTTACTAAATATGTGGTATCCTTAAAAAAGAGCCAACTCAGAATTCTAGTTGCGCTTATTACGGACCATGGATGTTTCAAGGTTCATCTCCAACGCATGGGACTAGCTCAGGATTATCTTTGTGAAGACTGTGTGGAGGAAGTGGACGACTGTCTACACTATCTTTGCAGCTGTCCGGGATTTGTTAAAGCTGGATCCCATGTGTTCTCGTACGGATCTTTCAACGTAGATCAGTTATTACCCATTCCTTGGTTCAAACTTTTTCAGTTTGCTAAGGCTTATGCGAATTAGGATAGATCCTCAAGGTTTGCACCATAAGCCCATTGTGGCATTGAATGCGGAGCCTCTATAGGTTCCAACCGTTTTAATTCCTTCCTTTGCCTACTATAGGAAAACTACCGTCATCGAAAATCGTAGTCGACACTTATACTAGGGCACCTGGACTCATTTGAAATTATCTTATTGGTTTTTCAAATTATTCCCGATTTCCAGCATAATACACTTGGTTTATTTAAAAACTTGAATCCTTTATTAGAGTCGTTCCTATCTCATTGCTGAAGAAGTGATGAAAAACCGAAAAAATATAGCTTTTAAGATTTTTTTGTGATTAGATCTGACGTGAATCATCGAGGGATATTGGTATGATTGAATGATACAAAGGAACCTGCAAAGGAGGGCCAATTTCGTTAGTTGTGTTTTGCTGGTCGATTAATTCTGAGGCAAGAGCTTCCAGTTTTGCATTTTATTTATAGCTAATATATTAACTTAGTCATAGAATCGGACACTAACGCTACACTAAAACGTAGTTTAATATATGCGTCAATCAAAGACGGATAGTCGCTCTCATGGTAAAGTGTATCACAACCGGTCGCACAATCCTATTGAAACATGGTTCGAGAGGAGAATATCGTAAATTGTCAGTGTCCATGCCTCCTTCTAAATATCTATAACATCTACAGGAAATTAATCAGGAAAAGAGGTAGAAGCACGCGAATGCGAGGTTCAACGAATTGGTTCATCAAATTACGATATTCAACATTTTTCTCTTCACCACTCTTCATGTCGTTCATTCTAGGCCGACTCTATGTAAATAGTTAATTGAAAATCACAACAATATGCTTAATTTGCCGATAGAATGTCTCGACGACCAAACACCATCTGGAAAGGCACTCATCAGCTGTTTTTGGGCAAACATGTCATAGTCATGCTGTTGTGAAATCTGAGTCCAAAGAAGTGCACTCATCAGCTGTTTTTGGGCAAAGATGCCATAATCATACTGTTGTGAAATCTGAACCCATAATCTGAAAGGATTGGGAAAACGTTTTGCATATGTCTTTATACAATCAATATTTCGAACATCTCTATTTGTTGGCTCATCACGTTTGCTCTCAATGGTTACCAGTTGGAAGAACGATGATCGATAATTTACCAACAACATGAATGATATCACATTTTTAGCTAAGTCAAGTCGTCTGACTAAACTACACCAAATTGCACTTCTCTTGGGTTTTTCAAAAATTTCGTTTAGATACTAACATATAGGTTTTGTCAATTAAAATTCTTTTCTTACATAGATCAAGCATGACGCTATGTCTGGCTGGTGTAGGCAAGAATAGACGTCTCGACGCATTTCTTATAGCTCTCGTTTTCCAAAATGTTTACACTATGTTGCGAATAACTCTGATGAAAATAGGTTAGCTAACGACGTGCCGAAAACATTATTGAAGTATTGCTGGTGGAAGATCAATTAAAGCCTTAAATAAAGTCTCAATCTCTAGGAACAAAATCAACGTGCTGGTCTCAGTTTTTTATCAAGACAGTAATTAATTTTTTACATATAACGGAAACATGCTGGCTCCATGTGAAATCCATATTAATTATGAGTCCAAGCTCGTTTACTTTATCGAAGTGATTCAGCTCAGTTGCATTTATGTATAGTTGTATGGTAGAACACCTGGATACTGAATCACATTTACCTTCATTAATGAGAAATCCATTAGAAGTAGACCAACGGTTCAAATGAAATAAGTTCAAGATTAACAGATCACAAACGTTTTGAATTTGTTCAAACGAACCACCTATAGATAAATCAGCAACTGAGAACTGCATGTATTAATGCTTGATGTAATGTCATCCAAGAATAACGAAAACAATAATGGTCCAAGAACCGATCCATGAGGGACCCATGACTATTGTTTGTTATAACATACATATTGCATCCGACCACTTAAATAGGATTTTAACAGCTTTAATGCGGTGTTGTAATAAAATGATGTGATTGATCATGTTAAACGTCTTAAAGAAGTCTATCAATATTAAGATGACAAATGAATTGGATTTGTCCAAAAGCCGGCTTATTTCTTCAGCTATTTTAATTAGGGCTGTTTGAGTGCTATACTGTTTTAAAACCCAGATTTGTATTCATTGATATACGAATTTGATTTAATATAGTTTTGTACTAGGTCGAACATATTTTTTTCGAGGACTTTTGATAAAAATGACAGCATACTTATTGGTCTTTTAGTTTCGACACCATATTTGTTTGTTTTTTTCGGTATCGGTGTAACACATGCAATTTTCCACAGTATAGGAATCGTTGAAATTTAAAATATGTGTGATGTACGGTAAATAGTGATCAATAAGTATTTTGACAAATCTACTATCGATTGCATCACGTCCGCTAGACTTGGATCTAATATATTTAATTACCATAATAACTTTGGTTTTGCATAATGTTACGTTCTGTGTAAAATGAGTTGGCTGGCATAGGAATATTGACATTCAAGAAACGTTGGAGAACCTTAGACATAATTAAGCCTATGATACAGGATGTCAAATATTTGAACATTACGCGGACACGGTAATGTATTTAGTTGTCGGATAATTATGATAGAAGGCCCGTTTTGTTTAGGTAAAAATGTGGCGACTAAGAAAAAAATATTAAAACTGGACCTTTAAATTCTTCCCTCTTCAAATTCCCGCCAAAATTTTGTTTTTCAATTTTCTAAAAATGTAATTTGTTTTTTTCCGTAAACCATTTAATATTCTTACATACACCAAAAAACAGAGAATGCAAATTTTTTGTTTTCTTGATTTAAATACGATCGGGTCACCTTGATACAGGGTATTTCCAATTAATGAAATTTTATATAACATTCGTAAAGATAATTAATTTTTAAGAAAAAACTTGTTCTACGAAAATGAAAGCACGAATCTATCAAACTCGTTACCGCATTAAGCCGTTATAATTGTGCAGCGATCTCTGAAAAGAGAGCCACCATATGGTAGGCGCAGAGGTCGTTGTAGGCGGAATTCTTCACGGTGTAGAGATCAACGACTTGTCTTCTTCAGATTATCTAAGACAGTATGAAGAACGAACCGAGGATCGAAACCATTGGAGCCGGATTGTTGACTCAGTAAGGGGCCAGTAATGTCCGTTAGAAATTGATTATTTTATGTATATAGACAAAAGAGATAAATTAAATTTTATTTCGAGTTTTAAACATTTCGTTTAATTAGTTTTCGTATGATTTTGTACAATTTCGCATGGATAATTCTTAAATTTCAATTCGTATTATTGAATTCCGAACTTCAATTTTTATGATATTTATGGTTATTATACTGGTACATATATATACAAATATACAATGTTAGCCTGTTTATGCATAATCCTACTCCTAACACGGTGATCACTCTATCCGTTCAATTTTTTTATTAATAAAACATCATGTTAAAGTTTAAATAAAATAACGATTTTTTAATCAGCGTATAGGGCCAAAAATCATAGTTGTGGGATAATTTGCAGGGATGGGCGAGGTAGATTATGCCGTGTAATTTACGCGGTTGTCGACACTTAAGTTGTATTTTGTAAAAGGTCGATTCAGTTAAGTCGCATAAGAAGAAATTAAAGAATTATTCAAATTATTGGAGAATCACATAACATGCTATATAACTTTGGAAATATATGTTGAAATAAAACAAACAATAGCTTCAATTAAAGAATATTTATTATGCACTAAACGTTTGAATTGGTTCAAATTTCAAATTTTGTATTGCCAAATATTTTGGATAGCTCGAAAACCGTTGGACTCAGCTTTTTTGCGTTAACATTGAATTGATTAGTTCCGCACCAATTTATTGCGCTTTTACAGTAGTTTGAACTAGCTAAATCAGTATACGAGTTCCGGGCAAGTTTAGTATGCACACACATTTATATACTAAATTAAATATTATAATATGCTTTTTAAAACCCTCTGCAAGACAATTGTTTGATTTCGTTTGGGCATTCAACACTATTTTTTAAATTATTGATTGAAGGGATAAAACAACTGACTATAATGTAGTTTGGTTGATTTATACTAACGACTGATTAGAGTAAGAAAAAAAAAAAATATATTACCAACAGTGAGATGAGACAAAAAATCAGCTCAGTAAAAAATTAATGAATGTTTTTAACAGTGTTACTGCCATTACAATTTGTTACTGACAGATGCACTAAAATATGGGTGCTAATGTAATATTTGCCGCTCACCAATATATCTTTCGATTGTTAGATACTTTTAGCAAAATGCCATTTATAAACAACTAGTAGGTTGTTAAAATATGTTTTTGGCCACGTGGCCGCCACGGCTGGCGTGTACAAGGGGCAATCTTAAACACTAATTATTCTTTCATCAAAAGTTTCCTCAGCAAGATTAATGCAGCTAATCGAGGTAATAAAAAATTTCTAGTCATGTCCTATACCGCTCACCGTTGACAGTAACATTCTGACCATCATCGTTTTTGAAGACATATGGATCAATGACTCCGCCAGCCCATAAAGCGCACCAAAAAGTAATTTTCTATGGATGTAATAGTATTTCGGCAAAAGCTTGTAGATTGTCCTCACTCTAAATGCGACAATTCTCTTTATTTACGTACCCGTTCAACGCTTCATCGGAGAACAAAATTTTGAATGGAAATTCAACATCAATATCAATTTGTGCTTCAGCCAATTCGCCGAAACGGCGGCGCATACGATGATCGTTTGGCTGTAATTCCTGCACAAGTTGAATCTTGAAAGCTTTTAAGCCAAGATCCTTTCGTAAAATCCTCCATAAAATGGAAGAACACAACCCCAGTTGCTGAGAACGGCAACAAATTGATTGATTTGGATCTTCTTCAATGCTTTCCTGTACAGCGGCTACAGCTTCTTCAGTCCGCACTGTTCGGCGTCTCACGCGGGATGCACATTATCCTTAAGAGTAAACGTGCTCCGAAAACGATCTATTATTATTCGAATTAGCCGCTCTGAAGGATGATTTTGTATACGCCATAAAATGGACGAAGTTTGACGAACAGAACCATTATTTTGATAAAAAATTTTAACAATTTGCAAATGTTGCTGTGATGTAAGTCTATCCATAATGAAATGTCAAACAAAACTGAACAAAAAGCACCTATCAGCTGTTAAATGGGTTGTCAAAAAAAGCAGTGTTGCCAACTCAAAGTTACGAACCTCTAAAAAAAACACCCTTTACTATCTATTTTATACTTTGCTATGAAAAATAAAACAAATGAACTCTTTGTCTTTGTCATTCTAATGGAATTTTGTTTTTATCAACCTCTCAGTAAAATTAGTAAACTCAGTGTTCTATGGAATTCGATAGTCATCGAAAATAGTCGGAAAAAACAGTCAAGGTCAAACAGAAGAGCCTTCAAATACAGTTAAATTGAGTAATTTTTGAGCCAACTAAGCGCTTTTCAAATACTGACAATAAGGCTATTCAAATAAAACATTACAATTTGTAAATTAAATTTTTTTATTTTTTTGTGGATTACTAAAATTGGATGTTAGTTACTAAGCATTGATAAATTCAAAATTGAACTTAGTAAAAACGGATTGTAATATTTACGCAGCTCTGTGAATTTCACAATATTCTTTTACTAAATTTAATAACGATTTAATTATCGCTTGGAGATAATGAAACAGCGGGTTTTCATACTTCATCAGCAATAGTAACATTCCCAATGCATGTTTTATCGCTTTCCAGGTGTGTCTTTCATTTATTATCAGCTGGTTACGAGTCTGTAAAACAAACTAAAATTAAGTTTATTGTGACTATATCGTGATTTATGATAATTTTATAATATTATCTTGTTCATATACGTCACGCATTTTGCGGTGTGTATTCCGGCATTTTGATTTTTACTTAAAATTCACACCAGGCTGATGCATCGATTGGGATAAATTATGATTGAAGTTACATAGTTGTTTGAACTGCAACAATAAAAAAAGGAAGAAGTATTATGTTTAAATTAGTTAAGTTCTTAATATTTTGTTTATTTGAATAAAATTTAAACTTACATTAAAATTATTTTAGCCGAGAACGCTGATTATTGGGAACAGCTGGTTGGGTCACTGACACCAGAAACGTTGCTAAAATTAAGAAAGCCTTTAATTAATATATCTGAAATAAAAAATAACCAATTCAAAAGATTTTAATCACATTTTTATTTGGTTATAGATGATCTCCATACTGCACTGATTAAAATTCACAGCTACAACAATTTGCACGTGTTTTCGATTGTGTTTCGATTATTTTTAACACAACATTTTACTAAGTACAGTGCAAATCTCAAAACGGGTATATAAATATAAAATAAATTTTGTAAATTCTACTTAGTATATTGTTCAATTTTACAATTGAAACCCGTTTAATAATTACTCCTCAGATTTTTCCATAATCAAAAATCAGTTGCAAATCTTACACTGCAATTTTTTACATGGGACATACTTATTTTAAAATTACTTTGTGATATTTAAAATTTTCGGTTTACTCAGCAAAATTAGTAATTAACTCACAGCGTTTTTTTTTCAGTGTACATACATCTCATATACATAAATGAAAATATAAATTAGAGTGGTGAAGTTCCTTATATTTAAACTTAATCTGTAAAAGAATCTAAATAAAAATATGTAAATTTTCAAACATTTAGTATCTATTTATTACAATTGGTATGTTCTAACTAAATCCCCACTCCCAAGTGTTTTGCAAGCACACGTGAAATTTTAATCCCAATTGATGCCCAATTATGCCTAGAAAAAATCTCTAATCCTTCCCCAGTCATTCCTTCAGTGATTTTATTCTATCCATATAGTTTCTGTGAGTGTCGCTAAAGCTAATTCTTAAAATTATCCAGCAAGTAGTTAAAATTCCAAATGCATTCCTATATTATTCGACTAGATCTCGATTTATTAGAATCCATTTCTCAAACTCTTTCTGACCAGAAAAATTCAATCACCGAGACATTGAATTATATGAAACTACTAACTACTAACACAATCAGATTAAAAAAATATTCCTTTGCAAAAACCTACACTAAAGCATTATTAACAATAAAGCCAACATCGACTTTTTTTTATTTAGTTTTGTTTAAAAAAAACCCGGGTTTATTCGGTTTCGATGATCTGCAAACTGGAAAACCCGGGTTTAAAAAATTTTCGGGTTTTGCTAACGCTATTATGTACAAACCGAAACATTTTTGCTAAATTGTGTTAACGAATTAGGGGTAAAATACATTTCTGCGTAGTCGTTCTTTTATGTATATACATTCGACGGTGGTGCGGTTGTCACAAAACCTGCTCTTGAGTTCACAACAGCAAATCGCTTGCCAAATCAAAATTCTTTTTGTTAATTCAACTGCTTATATTTAGCGGGAGAATTGTCACTATTTTTGGCCGGATTCAGTTTTTGACCCGTTAACCTGTTTCAAATCTAATTTCTACGCTGTCGATGTTGGTTACGGTTTGTCGACGCAACGACGTAGAAAATAATAGATGACGCGTAAACGCATATCTCTCGCTCAAAATCTGGGACTGATTTTATACGAATGAAATAATTGCCTGCCTTTTGAGTTCGAAAATATCTGGTCAGCCTAAATAGAGGCCAAATGTGCCCGTAATGCTCGTATAGTTCTAATATTGGTTCGAATTTTTGATTCAACAATTAAAGTGTAGTTACATAAAATTGCTCAGATTTAATATAAACTCTTACATATTTTATTGTTAATCGCAGAGTTAATTAACAATGGCCATGACTAGAAAGTATATGATAAATCATCCATGTACAGTATATATATACAACATTAACAATCATTACTGGTACACTCATGTTTGATAATGTTGTCAAAATTTAATCTGTTTTATATTGTTACGTACATGTCGTGTACCATTAAGATATATTAACTTATAACTATCTGTCAGACAAATAGCTTTCTTTTTTTCTTCAATATATGTTAACAAATAATTGACGTATTCAAATATCCGATCAATCATCTCGATAATTTTATAACTGCGCTAAAATTAGTAGCGCAAAATAAAAATGAACTCCTCATCACAAAAAGAATCTCTAATTGTTTATGTCTGTATACATATATGACAAACGATTGTTTGCTGTCAAAAGCATTACACTTTCTAAAATATTCTATAAATTTTATTTATTCTCACTAATCTTTAATGCATTTAAATTTAATTAACAAACTTAATTTTAGTGTGCATGGTTATATATATATATGAATTATTTAGTATATGTTTCTAAAGTTTTTGGTAAAACAATTCGGCTACATTGTGTATATGTGTGAGAAAGAAAGTTTCTAATTTTTGACTTAATCATATAGCGACCTTTTGATTTAAACGAGAAAAAAATATGGGAATCATCTTATCTGCCCACATTGAAAATTATATTTTTTTTAATTCTAAATACATATATGTAAATCATAATTCGATCGAATACATAATCTTGTAATAGCATTCACTTTCAAATAAAATTATTTAATTTGGTGGCATGAAAAAAAATATGTAAATAAAACCTTGAATTTGAAAAAAAAACACAACAAAAGTCACGATTTGATTTATTGAGCGACCTCCGCCACAAATCTGGGACATATTTACGTATAATTATGAAATCTAATTACTCCCCGATGTGTTTCCGTATCGATCGATCAATATATACATAATTTTAACAAATATTTTATAACAGCAATTAATGACGTTTGTACGGTTTATAAGATTTAAGATATCGGCGGCAATAGTTTTACTTACAGCTCACACCTTTCACTTATGCGAGAATTAGTACGTGTGTGTGTATTGTGCACGCTTTATCAGCAAAGTACAAAACTTACCTCCAAAATTAGAAAATTATTCGCTTTGAGTTATTAATTTATTTATTGTCTTTCTTGTTGTGTGTATGTTACATCCGAAAGATCATTAAGTTTATTGACTTATTATATAAATGTGAGATTTTGTTTGTAATATTTATTATGTATATTGTATACGCGCGATATACCTAGTTGTCGGAAATTTGCAGTTCATCATTTGATCCGTGTACAAATTGTACGCGTACTTTCAATTTGTGTATTTGAGCAAACTATATAAGTTGGTATACGTACATACAATTTGAAATGCAATCGATTTATAGAAGATATTGATGATAGATTGTGTGATGTAAAATGAAATTGATTAACCTTTTTGGCAGGCCATAAAGTAGTTTGTCCATAAAGTATACTGAGACGTTTGAACTATTATTTTTTTTTATCTCTTTCGCGATCGTATACTTTATAGCTGTATGTCTTATATTATACGGCGAGATTATGTACATACGTATACGGCGACTATACAAATAAAGTGAACGGAATAATTTTTGTGATAGTTGTAAACATTTTTAATTTTTATTGGAAGGTATTTAATTGATTTAGACTGTAAATAGCTCTCGGTTACTTTGTGTATGATACAAAAGTATATATTAAATAACAATTAATTTGAATCGGCTTATAAATAAACAATTTTTTTTGATGCAATATAAAAAGAAGATCATCGATAATTGTAGTAGCTTTTGGATACCGGAAGCTTTATTAATTTCGTGTAATGTAATCTAATTTGATACGCAACACTCTTTCAGTGTAACATATTTGCAATTAGTGTATCGACCATCCAAGAACGTTAAAATAAATTACTGGGAAAGATTGGGATCGGATTAAATCAGATTAAATATAGGACATTGAAATTCAAAAAAGAGTGAAAGTCCTCTTGAGTAATTTAAAAAAAGAGGACATTTTACTAGAGTAAAAAATAAACCTTTGTTAAGAAGTAGAAATTACAAAAACACTATTCAGGAATAGTCTAGACACTCTCGAATATTGTGGAATATTCTAGTGACGTTAGTTAGTGATGTACAGGGTGTCCGCCGGGAAGGTATACTACTTTGTTTGTATATAATTTTTGATTAAATGAAAGAGAATGGATCTTATATTGATAAAAGATGTATTTAATGTCGGCAATTATGTATGGAATACAATATCAGATAAATGTCCGCCTCTGTTAGCCTCACAAATGCGAGCCCTTTTGAGCATATTTTTCATTACATTCTCACACATTTCACGCGGTATTTCATTAATTTCATCACGAATATTTTGTTTGAGTTGCTCAAGCGTTTCTGGTTTGTTTGCATAAGCCTTGCTTTTCAGATATCCCCACAAAAAAAAGTCCGGAGCAGTCAAATCAGGCGACCGTGGAGGCCAATCAACATCACCATTTTTTGAAATAACTTGTTGTGGAAAGAGGTCTCGCAGTAATTCCATTTGTAATCCTGGCTGTATGCGATGTGGCACCGTCTTGTTGATACCACATGTTAATCAAGCCCAAAGCATGCAGTTGTGGCGTTAAAAAGTTTTCAATCATATCACGATATCGCTCCCCATTCACAGTTACTGTTACGCCGTTTTCATTGTGAAAGAAGTAAGGTCCAATGATTCCTCCTGACCAAATTGCACACCAGACTGTCACTTTTAATGGATGTAAAGGTGATTGATGAATAATTTGAGGGTTTTCCATTGCCCAGAACCGACTATTCTGTTTATTCAAATATCCATTAAAATGGATCTTTCTTCGAAATCATTCACTACACGATAAATAGTGCGTTTTGTTGGCACGTTGTTTCTCCCAAAAATTTCACGTAACTTTCTCATCGTCACAGTAATCGATGATTGATTTTGATAAAATGTTTTAACGATTAAAACACGTTGGTTTATCGAATATTTTTCCATAATAAATTTGCCACGTGTCTACTTCACGACTGCCAAATATGAATTGTCAAGACTAACGTTTACCAAAATGGCGGCAAAATAAAGTAGTATATCTTCCCGGCGGACACCCTGTAGTTAGTTGGATTTTACAACAACGATAGTGCTAGTAAGTAATAAAATGTGAAATAGTTAGCTCTGTTTTAATCGTGATAGTAGTAATAAAAAGGAAAAAGTGAAAGTTGAATTAGTGAATTAATTAAATTAGTGTTTGGAGTAATAATTCGGAAATAAATTAATTTACGGTTATCTAGAATTTAAATTGTTTTATTCACAATTCAATCATCGAACCTTGTTTGACCAAGGCTGAAACGTAACATTAATTTAGTCTCTTCGTGGAGGTTGCTTTTCGTTTTAATTATAATTTTAGAAAATCCAATTCTGCTGAAAACCGAACTAAAGACACTTTTCATCAAACTTAATTTAAATTCTTAAATTTTCAAGGGCTCAGTTATTTAAATTTTTTAGTCTAATCTCTAATTTATTGAAGCGAAGTGTGATGTTTCTAAATTATATTATTCAAATAAAGCGAATTCGATTTTAATTGTCGTGCGGTTTAGACTTGAAATTGATGCACGTGATAAAATTTAAATAATATGACGATGCTTTCTTGAACTATAGAAAATCGAACATTAATTACAATCATTCACGGGAATTTTAGCCTAAATCTGTTCTAAAAAAAATTTAGGATTTAAAAAAAAAAAATTCACAATTCCATATAGACGGGTGAAGATTGTTCTAAATGTCGATTATGTGGCTTTTTTATAACTCATATATGTAGTATAAATAAATTCCAAATTTTCTTGGGCAATCCCTTGGAAGCTAACACCATAATGACATATATTTTTTAATGTAAGCTATCCGAAAAATTTTCAATTTGGGAAAAAGTGGTGGATTTTGCTATGATTGCTATGACCTCGTATAGAAATATTTCCTAGGATTTTCCCTAGAAAATCCAGAAAATCATGTCGTACCAAATTTTGTTGTCCCAAAGATAAAATTCATTAAATCGAGACAATTTGCTTTGCACACCAACGCATATAAGCAGAAATTGATTTTGTTGCTTTTGAGGACAGATTTATGAGAAATTTTCGTATCACAATCAACGTCAAACATTAGCCAATATAGGAGTCAACAGAAGTGTAAATCTCATAAGACCAACGAGCTGTGCTTACTGAACAATCTAACGGAGAATATTTTATTGCCTAAATTAAATGGCGTAATATTTACGAAACTATAGGATACTGTTGCCAAAACCATTGATGCCTTCAGAATATTTTCAGAATATATTTTTCTCATATGAGCTGTCTTAATTTTAAAAGTTACATTTACAATATCATTCTTATTATCGCTAAGGTTTTCAAATATTTTCACCATCGTCATTTTCTTTAATTATCTTAAAATTCAAATAGATATGATTTTCAAAATTACATAATCCATCTAATTCTAATTTAAAATTGTGTAAATCATTGTCATTTCCAATTTTTTTTTAAATACTCTGCAAGCGTCAACAAGTTTAATCCATAATTGATATTCCATCAAATAATTCCAACTCTCCAAATTATCTCAAAACTGATTGATTGATATTACGTCCGTGATTTATTTTCCTGATGAAGGACATTTTTGTCCCCGTGGAGGATGGAGGAAATTTCTTACGAAAGGAGGACTGTCCTTCACAAAGAGAACGGGTGGCAAGCCTAGGTAAAGCGCCAAAAAATAAAATCGAATTATTTTGTGTAAAAATTAACTTAGTTTAATAGAAACCTATTGAGATTCAAAGAAAAATACCAAAAAATAAATTTTATCACCTTTAATAATTTATTACAACCGACTGCCACCATATTTGGGATATAACTGACCATTTCTTATACACTATACGGTATACATAAACCTTGTCAAGTGGTGTAATTTAACTATTTTTGGTAAAAATCAACTAAGTTTAATAGAAACCGATTTTATCACCTGTAATAATATGGTGGCGGTCTGGTGTAATCAATTATTACAGGTGATTTTAATCGATATTTTGGTATATTTCTTTGAATTTCAGTAGTTTTCTATTAAACTAAGTTGATTTTTACTCAAAATAATTCGATTTAATTTTTCGGCGTCTTACCAGTGAACTTTAATTAATTTGTAATAAAGTCTTCTCGCGGAGATGGCCGGGCCTCACCGAACACCCGTTTACACATAACATAAAGAGGATTTAGATAGGTTCAGTTAGTATGACCTGGTATAGCCAATAGTTAGTAACACAGGAGGATACAATTCTAATCTACTTATATAATTTTTCAGCATCACTGGGCTTTGAAATAAAATGTATTATTATTGAAAATTCAACTCAAATTAGTAACGATTTATTTTATTCTGCATTCCAACCTTTAATTGTTTTATTTACATTTAAGTTTAACTGGCATAGATCCTGTAATTTAGATCAAGTTGTTATTATTAATTCCATTTATTTGAGCTGTGATACACCCTGTAAGGAATGATAATTATTTTAGTGCCTCTTTTTCCAACCCTCGATTTAAGCATATGCCCATTTACCCCTTCTTCATACTCCACCAAATAGCTTATAGCACCATAAGGGAGACCACTTCAAATTCCCATAACAGACTCGCGTGACCTCACGTTAACGACTCAAATAAACAAAGCTACCTCCCGCAGATGGCGCACCAAACATCAATCAACAAGATTTATTTTTTTAAATTTTTTTATAGCGTTTATTTGCTAGTGGTGTCATCTAGTTAATACAGCCCATAAATCGCCTCATCGTGACACTCAAATCTGCAGCAATCTCCCCATCCGAACTATAACTAACAATTAACTACCACTAGGCCAAACTTTCTGAGTAAAGCTACTGTTGACGTCGATAGTTGTCGATCGTCCCCAACAGATGTCTCTCTTCTTTTCGTTATTTCTTCCTTGAATAAAATCTACAAATACCTATAAAACGTTTGTTAGAAGAGTGATTTATAAGCCTAAGTTTAAATTAAATACATATAGATAAATTTATTTAATTATTGTGTTAGATAAAACTATTAGGTAATTCTAATGGAAGTTCACCGATACCTGGCGATGGTAATTGCCTTTTCAATGCCGTGATACATCAGCTGCAGCTGGATAACATTAGTTCATACGGATCATCTAATGAATTAAGATCTGAAATTGTAAACTTTATTACCGAGCATCTTGAAGTTTATTTACCAACATTGTTGGATCCCGCCCGTATAGTTTACGGAGCAAACCAGAATATTTGTTAGAATTTCTTATATACTATGTGCCTTATAATCTATCCTACTTCCCATCACCTCCTAAATATATTTTTCCTTTTTTTCTTTCATCATAAATTATTTAAACATATCATAAATAAATTAGTATCAAAATCATCCACAACCCTGACCTGACTCCATTTCGTTTGACGTATTCCAATTCGTCTTCTTTACCATTTCTCTTCATTTTACTTTTTACATGGGTTGGTATTGCAGATTTTTTTCGTTCAATAGAATATAAAATATGGTGGTGAATATGATGGTTTGTGTCTCTGCTCATATATATTACTTATTTTGCTGTTATTTTTACGATATATTTATATATTTTATTTAACATTTTAAACTACGACACTTCACCTTTATATCAACACCAACAAGTGTTGTTTCAAGTTTCGATATGACAGTTTTCTTTACTTAAAAAAATGTATTTCGCTAAATATTCAGTTCTGCATTTATTATTTGGGTAAACATGACATAAGTCTTTGTATTTTAAGGACGAACGAATCACATTAAGTGCTTCTATGGTTTCCTTTAATAGAATCATAGAAATCAGCACACTTTAATTTTAAACTAAATTTTACTGTTACTTAATATATTTTTAATAGCGCTGACAGTTAAAAGGTTTGTATTATTAGCCCACTGTTGCTCCATCATGCTGAATATCCGCTCCACTGTATAGCATTATTTAAAAACAAATATTTTCAAAAACTCTGAAATTTGTTTCAAATTTTGAATTCTTGTAAAAAATTAAAAAAGCCAATACAGCATTGAATTCATCATTAGTAACCGTGTCATAAAAATTCAATATATTCGTGAATTGCGATATCAATAGAGTATCATCAATTTCTATGCCAATTCTGAATAAAAATAGAAGAGAGTTGGTTATTTGCTCTCAAGTCGGTTTTTCGGAAAGATTTATCCATACTCAAAAATCTTAAATGGTTCAAAATGGTTTGTCTATTGTTGCAGATAACAGAGGCAATCTTCATAATTCTGTAAAGCCCTAGACTTGAATACAATACATTCGCTGCTCATTTCATCATTAATTCTTAAAATTCGTAACACTGTCATATCGATAGAAATTTATTCGAAATCCTTTGTTTAAGTCCGTCTTCATCGTTTTTTAAAATACGCATGATTACTATTAAAAAGTTTTCTGCCTCACTTAACGGGTTTTCAAAGAACTTTTTTTTAATACTACAGGCGCTTTGTCCATTGATAGGAAACACGATTTTAAAGGTTCAAACCTTTTAATGGTTCGTTCTATAGCTGGGAATAGTGTTACCCATCGAATTATCGAAGAACTTAATAAGAGCTTGAAATCGACTTCTGTAAATTCACAAAAGTCATACCATAAAGGTTGAGAAATAGTTGTACAATTTCGATATAATGGTTTCTATATCAGTTAGCCACAAATCTATTCCATGTCTGATACAGTTATTTAATATATGGGCAGGACACCCCACACCAACTAAATTTGATAAATTTAAATTTGATTTTAATACATTTTTTCATTCATCTTGGCCAAGTGGTTTTCAGCGGCCGCTTCGGTCTGCAGATTTTTTTATCATCAAGAGAGTTTTGCAAAGATCGAAACAAATGGTAGTCAGACGGTGCAAAGTCCGGGCTATACGATGGATGCATCAAAATTTCCGAACGAAGTTCCGTAAATTTGTTCCGAGTAATCAAAGATGTGTGTGGCCACTAACTGTCATAATGGAACATAACTCCCTGGTCGCTCTTTCTGGATTGCTTCGTTCAAACGGTCAAATTTTGCACAGTACAGAACCGAATTGATGGTTTTGCCACGTTGCAGCAGCTCATAATGGACAATTCCCTTCCAATCCCGCACCAAACACTTAACATAACCTTGTTTATCGTCAATCCAGGCTTTGTAGTCGTTTGTGGAGGGTCACCAGCCTTTGACCATATGAGAGGCTAACGTTTGTACGTTTATATTCGCGTATTTCACCCATTTTTCATCGCCTGTAATGATTTGTTTCAAAAATGGTTCGATTTCGTTGCGTTTCAGCAGCATTTGACTGATGTCAATTCGGTGCAACAAATTTCTTTGCCTTAATTCATGTGGCACCCAAACATCGAGCTCCTTTTTCTAGCCTGCTCTTTTCAAATGATTCCAAACTGTCATGTGGTTGATGTTTAATGCCTCTGCTATTTCCTGACAGCTTGCGTGCCGATCTTCCTCCACCAGTTGCAAAATTTCATCGAGTTTTTCAGTGACTGGTCGACCAGAGCGATGTGCATCTTTGACATCCAAATTTCCGGAACGGAATCCAGCAAACCACTCCTGGGTTCTTCGTAGAAACATTTTTTTTGCTTTTGTATTGGAGCCCGTAATAGTTTATATAATACTTTTTTATGAGATTCCCTTGAACTCTTGAAGCCCATCATTTTGCAAGCAAAAAAAAAGTATATATACCAGATTTTAGTTCTCTGCGATATAGAAAGGTTTGTTAAAAAACTTGTATGGTATAAGGCTTGCGCGAATCATGAGTGCGAGGCAGCAAGAAATCAGTAGATTTTGCCGCTCTTTTTATTTGAATTATAAACTATATGAAGTAAGGTAACACTTTCGATGTGTGAATCGAATATTTTCAGCTATTTTATAAACCATTTCAAACTGGATAATTTGACTTTTCAAATATAAATGTTGTTGAGCTCTTTTCCAACAAACTTTAAGAAATTATGTTGGGTTCAAATTTGGTACATATAGCTTTACCTCGTTGAATGTCTTAACCTACTCAAATGTTAAAGTATGAACTGGCATCGAAGACAAAATACATACATACATAAAAAATTTTTGAAGAAAAGCAAAAGATGTAAGCTTTTTAAAGCGCGATCTTACATTAAAATCTTTGTATCTTTCTGTCCATTTTAAAGCCGTATTGGAATGATTAAACTATGATTAACAATACAAACCTTCACCCCAAAAATAAAACTTACCGCTCGAGCATACTATTAACGGAAGTCTTAGAAGTAATGTCGATTTATCAAACTCCGCAAGGTTCCCAAATTTTCTTATAGTTTGAAAACCTCGAATTTTAGAATTCATAATTCTTTCATTCCTGAAAAATTTAAAATAACTTCGAACTAAAATATCCATTCAGGCTATATTTTACATGGATACTCATAAATCGTTGACTCATCCCAAACATTTTGGAAACTTAATTTAGCTCCATAGAAAAATCTTCTGGCCAAGCCGTTAAGAAGAGACGATTAATCGGTTAAGCTTGCTTTACTCATTGCGATTGAGTTTGGGGCCTTTATTGTCACCACTACGGCAGCGCTGATAATGTTTGACCATCGGAATTACCGCTAAATTCCATGTGATTTTTCTTCTATTTATTTAGATTGAGAAGTTCGCTGAGATCGGTGGTCAATAAACTCTCAAACTCAATTGCTAAGAGATAATAGCCGTCGTTTCAACCGCTGGACGTATGTCTTTTTTTCTCAAATCGATAAGAACAAGCAGTGCATAAAGTTAAAGTATTTTAAAGTCATTCATATATTTTCTCACGTCTGTTCCCAATCGTTTTGATCTCACCTTCAGTTTGCCTTTTACTTTTCATAAACATATTTTATTTATGTACTTCCCAAGAAAATACGGGTTAGACCATAAACCAGGAAAGCGTATACACAAACAGGAAAAACAACATGGCACGAAATTCACCATGAACTATGGATAAACTAAAAATTAAAATCGTATTTAATGCGAAAGACAATCGATCATTATCATTTTCAGTCTTATTTCATGGATATCAATTAAAATTCTACGAAACCATAACACGCACACACACACACACAATATACAAAAATTCAACAACAAAAATTTCGTTCTTAAATTTTCAATAAACTTTCATTTTTTGTTTTCTTATATATATTTCGTTTACTGTATACTCGTACCAAACTGTATATATTTTGAAAGTAATTTGAAATTGTTTAACATCTATAAAATTTATTACTTATAATTTATAATAAATCAAAAATTAATTTGTACATAAACTATTATATAGAAAAGAAAATTTGTAATTACAGATGATCTTCAATCTATGTATACGCGAGTATCTCGTGTATACGCTTCATTGATCACAGAATGGCGTTGCACAATTTACAATCGCCACAAGCATAAATTTATAATATTTTTAATCCGGATTAACTATATAGATTACCAAATATACTCTGGACGAGTCATGTTGACTTTTAATGATCAAGCACTATTCACTCTACACACATAACATGTATAACATGCGTTATGTATTCATAATATGTCGGCCGAAAGAAAGTGATCTCTTCTTTAAAGAGGCGATGTTTTCTCATCTATTCGATAGATAGCATTAAAAATTCATATGACCTGAATTTTAAATAAATTTTTTTTTTTGAAACATTCATGATCGTCGTAATGTGATGAATGAAATTTTTTTTGTATACATGTTACTATAGACATGGACGAAACAATGTGGTACAATTAGTATGTGTGTGAAAAATGTTCATGTCCGTTCTTTAAATAGAATGGCATGATCATAAAGGAAAGTTAAAGTACATCCTCAATCATTTTTTTAAACGTCAATTAAATCGATATCCACATTTCAATCTATACATACACTTAAAACTGCACTGTAATGTGGTTACAAATTATATGTACCAAAAGATGCCTGTGTGAGGTTTTTACACAAATTTATCCGAGTGTACTAATTTTCTTAACAGTGTACATATAAAATAAATGTATGTATTAGGATATTATAAACCAAAAAGTATTTGCCAATTAATATAGTGGCCACTTGGACATTTTCAAATTAAAAGCTGATAAAGCTTGAAATTGAAAAAATGTCAAGTGTCCACTATTCAGAAATCCTAGTATCTATATGACAAAATTTCTTAGTACGTATGTATATACTGTTAAGAAAGTAGATCTTGACATTTTAATTTCAAATTTTGCTTACTATACTGACTATATTTGACACCCTGTAGAAGATTACTTTAAAGTGAAATATGTGGTTGCGAAAATATTGACTTTAATAGCTGTATACATTTTGATTGCAGGGTACCTATAGTGGTACCTATAGTTACAAACAGTTTGGCATTAGAGCAAATAGGTCGACAGAGGGCGCAATCTTGGAGTATTCCTAGATGTATCTAGCGCGTTCGACAACCTGTGGTGGCCCAGCATTATGTTGGAGCTAAAGAGATTCAATTGCCCATGCAATCTCTATAACATCCTAACTAACTATTTTTCTGAAAGAAAAGCCACTGTTAATTCAAGTCATGGCACACTTGAATAAATTGTCAATAAAGAAAGTCCACAAGGCTTCATCCTTGGTCCACACCTTTTCAATATTGTCTTCAATGGAAGCGGGTTAAGCAGTCCAAGAAATAGTATTCGCGAACGATAAGGTAACGCTTTTTGCTGGGAATTCAAGACAAAGTATTCAAGAAAAAGCGCAGCATGCCATAGACAGGATGGTGGACTGGTACAAAAGCTACAAAATGAAGCTATCCTCTGAAAAGACAATTATAATCCAACTTAAAGATTCACTGGACATTAGGAGACCACCATTGGTTTCTATAAATGGTCAAAGAATACGAAGGTGAAATTTGTCCTAAATCTGTCCTAAAAATCAACAAAAACAATTTCAGCTTATATGTGTTAGTGTACAAAGCAGAATGTCTCCATATAACGAATTTTATCACTAAGAATTCAAAATTTAGTGGGAAACCCAAGGAAGATACCAACATAACAAAGAAACCACAAAGATCAATTTGGGTCTGAGCTATCCGAAAAATATTTCTATTTTGGAAAACGTAACGGATTAGGGGGGGATTTAGGACAACCATGTTTTGTATGACCTCATGTATGTCGATTATATGACTTTTCCGAATTTTCTTGATTACTTTAATCCTAGGAAGCTAACACCATAATGACATATACGTTTAAAAAGGAAAAAGTAGGGGATTTACGACAACCATGTTTGGTATGACCTCATGAAAAATTCGGAAAAATCATTAAATCGACATACATGAGATCATACAAAACATGGTTGTCCTAAATCCCCTAATTTTTTACGTTTTCTAAAATAGAAATATTTTTCGGAATGTTTAGATCCAATAACATCGTGAGCAATACGTCAATATGATGTTAGCTTTCTAGGGATTTTTCAGGAAAATTTGAAAATTTATTTATTCGTCATACATTAGTTATAAAAAATTCACTTAATCGGGTAAATTATTAGATTTATCGGTTTAACCGAATAAAATATGATATTCTCACTTACACATGTAAACATTTTTAGGATTTAGGACAAACTTCATATACTGTCTATATAGAATTGTGAATTTTGTCCTAAAAAAATCTAAATTTTTGTTTTTTTAGTTTTTAGGACAGATTTAGGACAAAATTCACGTGAATCTAAAGAATTAAGATGGTGAAAACTGTCAAATGGCTGGGAGTTGGCTTCGATGAACGACTTGGAGTCACTTCACATGCCAAAAAAATCACGGAAAATAGTAAGAAGGTTTTCGCTGTGCTAAAACGAGTTGCTAAATAGAACTGGGGCCCCAAGCAACGAACACTATCAATAATATACCACTAGTTAGTGCCCAAAGAAGTATCTTGCTCGGAATTACCGAGGCTTACAGAACAGTGTCAACTGACGCCGTTCCTGTCTTGGCCGGCATGATTCCTATTGATAAACTCTGAAATGAGAAAATTGCCAACTACAAGATAAGGAAAAGACAAAATGTATAAGCTACAGAAACGTGACAATGGAAGGTGATCAAATTCGGCCAAACTCATGGGCTTGCTCAAGAGGAAAACGAATAATGCGTCAATAGCAATGTCGCACTCGGTCTTGAAAGTATCATCTGGATTACAAACTTAAAAAATCCACAGCGATTTTTTGATATAGTGCAGAAGAGTTTTTGGTATATCTTGGGGCTTGCCACCCATAATGCGTTTTTTTATATACAAAACACTGCTTCTACCAACGCTAACATATGCATCTGTGGTTTGGTGGCCAGTAGTCAACTTTAAATCATCACTTGCCAAACTCAACAGTTTGCAAAATATCTTATAGTCCCAGCTACAGTCATTCATTATTAGCACAGCTTGCTCAGCGGCGTTTCGTGTTAAATGTGTTGGAGCGTGGAACGCATTCGCCTGTTGCCTGAATTAACTTTTAGAAATCATTCGATGTGGTTCACTCACCAAGAAAGCGAGATGACTCGCTTTCTGAACAGCGTGCTGGCTTCGGTATCTGCTGTCCATCGCTGGGTCTAAGAAATTCCGACAGTTTGACTATTTACTGTACTATTTCTCAAGCGGAATTAATCGCGGTTACTCGCTGTGCCATTACAGCTATTAATTTCGCGGTTAATGGTGAAGATATTATTTCTGTACTGAGAGTAAATCTGTCCTCAACTCCTTAAATAATCCTTGGACCAACTCAAAACTGGTGAAGGATTGTAAGAATTTTTTTAATGTTCTCTGCCGTAATAAGAAAGTTACGGTCTTGGTACCTGCGCATTGTGACATTGAAGGTAATGAAATCGCAGACAATTTTGCAAAAATTAACTCACGTTCATGTTTCATTGTACCTAAACCTGCTGCTCCGTTGCCTCTTTACATTTCTAAAAAAAAATATCAAAAATACTGCTCTACTTCATTTAAAGCAAATATGGTCATCCACCCCCACCTGCCGTAAGGCAAAATACTTTATTAGTGAGCCCAACTCGAAGCTGACTAATTACGCTCTTTCATTAAAAAAGGATAACTTAAGAATACTAGTATCGATTCTTACTGGCCATGGCCGTTTCAAGGGTCATCTACATTGCATAGGACTAGCCGGCAATACCGTATGCGACGAATGCCTTTATTTTTTTTATTTTTATGTGTTTTCATTTATTTTACATATTCAATTGTGATAATAAAAAGTGTGACTGATAGCTAGTGGATTATTTGTCCTTTGAAAGCTGGTCAGCCACACTTTGAACACTTAAAATTAAGTACAATATAAACATCATATAATCTTGTCATTTTCAAATCAATATAATAAATTAACTATGTATAATAACAGCACAAATCACAGGTAATCTTCAACAGATGCTGCCAAATGAGTTTTAAGTAATTTTTTAAATTTTAAAACATTTTCAGAAGTTTTTATTGCAGTTGGTAGCTAGCATACACTTCATCGGCAGCTGGCCTGCTTTCGATTGTATTTGGTCTCATGTGTTTAATTCCAGGACAATTCCTGTTCATCTATTATCCTCTGTGAGGTTTGCACCATGGACCCTTTGCGGCATTGAGTGGAAACTTAATGGGTTCCAGCCAAATAAAAAAAAAAAAAGAAGAAACAAACAATACTTACAAACCTCACTCCTTCAAAGGAAGGTGACCTTGAAGTTAATGTCATGATCCTATGGCTTATGGCTAAATGTATAATAACATAAAAAAATGATTAAAAATTAACCTCATAATTAATTTGCCCAATTTCAGTTAAAGCATTTATTTACCTCAACCGCGTTCGCCCACACTTTCCAATCTAATATTCATATCTCTCTCTAACAAATGATGCTTTTAAACAAAAAATAAAAAAAAATTTATCATAAATTCTAAATAATAATTAAATAATATCCCACCGTCTAGTCTCTATCTATTATATAAAAAGTTCACGAGAAGACAATGAAAATATTAAGTTCAATCGAAATCAATAAAAACGAAAAATTTCGTCAGAAGAAATTTCAAGCCTTAAAAAAATTTGTTTACGATCCAACCAATTAGTTTTCTAATGATGCAATTAGACCCTTTGTGTTTAATAAATACTTTTTTTTCTCAGCCGTCGTCTTCTTCTTCTTCTTATTTTTCTTGTTAATCATTAATTAAGAATATATTATATCATTATAACTTATTACATTGTTAATTACAACAATTTATCATAAAAGAAAAATTTGTTGCTATATTTGTTATTGTCGAAAGTATAAAAATGTATATTCTATGCGTTAGAAATTTTATTTTCCTTTGTGATAAAAAAGATAAGACAGAATTAAATTAAAAATTAATAAAAAAACATTTTTTTTTTAATTATAACATAACCATAATCATAATTTCCCTTCCTTTGGGTTCTTATTTTAAATATTCAAATGAGTTATGTACGAGTATTGTGTATGTAGTACTATGTACACCAATACCTCAGTTTGCGTCGGTGTTTAGTTCTGGAAAAATTGCCCTCAAAGTGAAACGACGCAAATCGAAACAAATTTGTTCATACAAATGTATGGAAAATGCAAAGATCGGTTCTGAATTTTTTTTTTCCAAATCTTTATCTCGTACTAGGAGAAACATTTTTTTTTGACGTTTTAACTGAAATTGGCTTATTTCGAAGGTGCATTTCTTTATATACCTTTGGAGATTAACAGAAATATCTCTGCAAAACTTAGAAAATTCGCAATCATCAACAAAAAGACTCAGTTTTTTTTTTAAATTGGCAACTGATCCTCTGCTACTACCTTTATACTATCTTTCTCTTTAACTTCAGTTAAAACAAGCCTCATTTCTGGCAGTTTAATCAAATCCTCGTTAGACATTTCGCAGCAGAAGCCAATTGAGCCACATCTTAACAGACATCGTAACTTTCATCAATATCCGTTTCTGGTGCACTCTTATTCCGGCACTCTCGCCATAACGTTTTACTTCATCTCAAGAAGAGGATATATTTTGAATAGCGTTCGCCACATTATAGCTTTTCCAAAGCGCCTTGTATGTGCGCCTTAAATAATAACTTTGAACGTGGAAATTACGCCTTGATCAATGGGATGTATTAAGGAGGTTTTAGTCGGTGGCATAAATACGAATTTCACTTTGTCTGACATTTCATTGATGTAAATCGGATGACCGGGAGCAGTATCGAGCAATACCAAGGCATTAAAATTTAAACTTTCCTTCATACAATACCTTTTTATCTCTGGAATGCAGCAGTGTTTAAATGGGGGTGTGGGGGTCTAAATTTATTGTTTTTCTTATGAAAGCCAACTTGTCACCATTACGAAATCGTTTAAGTAATCAAATTGAGTCAGAAAAAACGCAAAGTGAAATTTTTTGCCATCAATAATATATGAACGCAGACTTAAACGTCGTAAATCGGAACGTGCGAAACGGGGTATTAGTGTATATATTTATATAGTTGTATACGTGTCTCGTCTCGCACCTTACTGAAATTTATAAATATTCTAGATTTTGATTGTTATATGTATATGTAATTTTGTTTGGTTAATTAAAATTTAATTTGGAAAAAATAATCAAAAAAATTATGAATAATTAACATGTTATAGGTGACATGAATTTTATGTGTATACCTATATACGGTGAAAAATTCACTCATTAAGACGATTAATTTTAATAATAGACTCTTTAATTTAAATATATAAAATTAACATATCGACCGACGACCGCCTGGCGCGATCTAATATATAGCGCCTTATATATAATCACATATGAAGCGTATCATGAAACTGGATTAGAATAAATCAGTACATACATGTAGATAGACACGAGTATATGCAACAAGATTCCATATATGATTGTACATACACAAGACATAAATGAATGGTTATAAAATTTCATGAAACGTTGTTGTTGTCAAATTCCCACGGTGAAAATAAATTTGCGTTTTATTATTTTGTTATATAGCAAAATAAACATAATTCATTAAAAATTCAAATTTATGTGCACACACAGCCAAACACACACATTTATTCTTATAATTTTACCTGATATATTGTTTTATGTCTTGTTGTGATAACAAGATACACATAAAATGACGAAACATACGAGTGTTAAATTGTTTGGATGTTACGTAGATAAGCACGATGTGTGCTTTTTTATTAAATAAATTTTTAACAATATATTTGAACTTGGCGTTTTGGTTTGATTGAATGAAAACGGAAAAGAAAATGAAATGATAGAAAATTATGTAAGTTTACCAGTAACTCCACGATTTTTTTTTTTTTGTAGAAAGTGATTTATGATTAAGATGGTAATTTATAAAGATATTAGATGTGGTGTCACTAATTTTACGTTAGTCATCGTTAATTCCGTAGAAATTTGTTAGTGATTAAATAAGAAATGCAACTAACTTTTTGTTAAATATAATGTTATTCAAAGCTTGCGATCAATCGACTTTTGTTATTAGCTGTCACAATTTGAACTGTACATTATACTAAAATTATGTGAAGACATTTTTCTAGAGAACAACAAAATCAAACTTCTGTCAAATGATCAATAAACATTTAAACTCCCAAACTTTCAAAATTTATTTAAAAATTTGTAATTCTTAATTTTGGGAACTCCAACATTATATATAGCTGCCGGTATTAGAAATGGCCGAAATTTTTTAACGAATAGTAATTCAAAACAGTTAAATTCTAGATTTGTGCACCACACCTTATTGGCATATTTCAGAAAGTATATTTCTTTTTGTCTTAATTGGTGTATTCAAATTTAGTTCGAAAGACATCTCTAGTTTGTCTGTATTCGTGTTCCACAAAGGTCCTAATATTAAGGACAGATTATTAGTTGACCTGGTGGCGTCAGTGGCCAATTGATTTAGAGCTCTAGTCGCAAGGTAAGGAGTACTTGCAGTTCCGTATGTAACAGTACGAAGTTTGTAGCATTGAAGAGGTTCACACTGAGAAACACGCCATTCCGTGAGATTAGCGAGTGTTATTTGTTTGAAGCGTTAAACACAACGCGTAATTTAGTAGTTGAGCTAATAATACGTTTGATTGCGTACATACATTCGTTAATGTTATAGGATTATCAACAAGCTCGATATGGTTTAATTGAAAATACTCTCATAAAATCTTTGTATTGTTGATAAATTGTTGGATTATTATCTAATCGCTTTTCAACATTGAAGAATTGTCGTCGAGCACTTCCGCTTGAAAAACCAAGGTCAAATATTTAATGGTAAAGCGACCGAATATCTTCCAGAAGGTAATCACTTGAATTTCTTTAGAAAATGGTATTCGCATAATTTTTCTTCAAATGAATAATTGGTTTTAGAGACGATGGTTTCCAATTCCCAAAATTTTTTATTCTGCGAATAATATTCGCAGAATATTCTGGTGGACGATTTATGTTTGTTTGCCCACTCACAACGTATAGCCAAAGATACTGTCATAGAACATGGACAGTTCATGTATTAACTTTAAAGATTTACCGGTAAACAGTTCGTGATATAGTTCTGCTCCGATTAAAATATCGATGCGACTTGGAGTATTAAAATGAGGATCTGCAAGTTCTACGTGAGTGGGAATGAGATGTTTTTTGAAATTATTGGGCATAAATGGTAAATCGCCAGTGATTTTTGGTATTACATAACAGTTTATGCTAATATTAAGATTCAAAGATACCGATGCTAATGATAAAAACACTTTACGGTTTAGCAAAGTAAATTTACTGCCCATTCCAAACACTTGTTTCGAAGTAGGGTGAATTTTTAGATTTAATAAACGACAAGTCTGTGATGAAATTTAAGCGCGAGCCACTATCAAGTACCACTCGTGCGAAGATATGAGCATTACTAGAAAATGCCTTAACTACAGCAGTTCCAATCATTATTTGACTTATATGTGAAGATAACTTTAGTGAGTTGCATCTGTCACTTATAGAGCTGCTAATAAGCGAACACGACTTTGTAATATTTTAATGAAATTGTTAAACGTATAAGCAAAGTTTGATCATATTGGGGCCTTTAATTACATCTGCACGCGAAGAAATGTCTAACTTTTCTGATAAGTGAATTATAATGCTTGACTGCTTGGTCTATAAATACTTGCAGAGATTCGAAGAATTGGGTACTAATATCGTAACTAATATCGTACCGTTGTTTAAGGTACATCTGTGGTATTCAATTCTCGTTATTGTATTTGTTGTATATAAATTTCGAGTAGGTGCTACTTACTAATAATAATAATAATAATAATCAGTTATTAAAGGCCATTACTGGCCTCTTACTGAGCCAACTATATGGGTTCAACGGTTTCGACCCGGAGCATGTCTTCATACTATCTATAAGACAAGCTGGAGAGGCCAAGTCGTTCTCTACATCGTAGAGCCATCGACGCCTGTAACAATCTCTGCGCCTACCATATGGTGGCTCTCCTTTCAGAGATCGCTGCACAATTCGTTCTGGATCAGGACGCAGTGCCATCTACTTCGTGTTTCGGGCCGTAAATCACACGCATGATTCTTCTCTCAAATGTAAGGAGCCATCTTTCGTACTCTTCCGTCATCGCCCAACTTTCACATCCAAATACATCAACGGGCCTGATCAACGCTTTATAGAGGCTCAGCATCACGGCACTTGATAGGTGTTTAGATTTTAGCAGTGGCCTTAGAGGATACAAAGCACGACTGCAAGCTGTCAGCCGCACTTTAATATCCTCACCCACACTGTTATCGTGAGTGATAAGAGAACCCGAATATTTTAGCCTCCTCACTCGCTGAAACCGATGCTATTTAGTCCAATCACCAATATGTCATCTGCATATGCAAGCACCTGATTGGACCGGCTATATAAGTTGTTGCGGTTAGGTGGTTTAGTTTTACGATAGATGTACTTCAACATGAGATTGAAGATTATCGGGGTCATTCCTAGGTATTTCAAGGCAGACCACAAACTCTCGGTTGATTAAGTCATAGGCCTGCCGGAAATCCTGGAACACCTAATGCACGGGGATGGACGTCTCATAATATTTAAATAGAATCATCCGCAGCGAAAAGTCCTGATCAGTGACTGATCGATTCCAACGAAATCCTCCTTGATAGTCACCAATCAAGCCCTCCGCTAGAGGGTTGACTATATCCAATCTATTGTAGGACAGTAACTTATACGCTGTGCAAAGGGTTTAGCTATACCGCGATAATTCTTATCGAATAAGGTCAAAAAGACCGCTCCACAAAGTAGCCCATCAGAATTTCAAGAGCTCTGCATTAATGCAGTCCATCCCAGGTGAGCGGTTTCATTTCAATCTCTGCATGGCCTTAGTGAATTCCATATGGGATGGATCCTCAGTGCAAATCACCGCAGTCTGTATTAGAGATGGCTCAACAACAGTCTGTGACGCATGATGAACACCAAGCAGGTCGGTAAAGTGGCCACCCGTCAAGTATTGCGTTGATGACACAGCTGTTTCCATCTTAGTCATGAATGGCGGTTGACACGTAGGTCTGAAATTAAATACCTTTAAAGAAATTACGCGAACTGTGCTCATTGCCTTCCACCATTCTCGCTTTTGCCGCCTACAAATCCACTTAGCTGCCCTCCTAGTAAGAAGAGCCTTGTTTTTCCTAACGATTGTTAGACGTCGTTGCACTTCGCTATGGGCTATATTTTAGTGCTCAACTGCAATACGACTCTCGTCATCAAACCAATCATTCTTGGGTCTGACTTTCACTATACCTAAAGTTTGTTGAGCTGCACAGACAACCGAAGTTTTTAGTACCTCCCTGACAGAGATCACGCAATCAGACTGACAATTAGCTTCCCCAATGTAGTCACTGACAAGATCCATATAACTTCTTTTGATCTTCATTTGTCAAATCTTCGCCGTGTTCCCAGATTTGGCCGAAAACTTTCGTTAAATGATTATTGATGCCTATACGCATTTGGTTGCTGACCAATAACATCTCACATCCTGCATAACGAGCCAGTCCTTTAGAAACGACCACCGGGTCAATTTGTCTTCGGAAAGTTCCGCGGGGATATGTCCATGTCTCTAGATGTATTTGTTTGTGAGGGAAGAACTTGCTTGCTACTCTAAAATCGTGAGCAATATCAAAAAATATTATTCTCTCACCATTATCGATCGCAGTTTCGTGTCTGGAGTACAGACCTATGTTCTTACACAGATCGGCCTGATTTCTGAAAGCTCTAGCTTTAAAATCTCCAATTACCATTCTAACATCGTGCTCGGGTATGGATCCCATCAGATCGTGCAAGTCATTGTAAAATAAGTCTTTATCTTGGAGCTGGCTAACTTCCTTGGGAGCGTGTACACAAATAATCGACAAGCTGGCTAAATTCATTGACGTTATTGACTGCTTGGAAATCCAAAACAGCCTTCTTTAACCCTGGGACTCGTGCGGGAGTCCGGTGTTTTTTTGACGGTATCAAATTTTCTTTATCTTGACTTTATAAACAGGTTATATTTTGTTGGATGCGGATCGTTAGTCCAGCGATACAACCATTTAGCCGCCTCCTACGACAAGCTACTGTGGTGGTGTTCTTGGAAAACATGTTCGTGCAATTTAAATTTACGAGCCATGTGAGTGCCCCCAACCACATGGGCCAATTTCTTACAGCTTTCAAATATTGCTTTAAAAAACAGAGTTGTAGGCCTTAAAAAAATGTTTTAAAATTTATCAAACTTACACAAATTAAAGACATGTTTTAAACATTGAAAAATCGTGAATTAATTTTTTGACATTTACTTGAAAATACCGAACACACCCAAATTATTCGAGTCTATTACCATGATAATTTTTGACAGCTATCGAATAATTTGTGTACGCATGTGCAACCTATGATTTATACATACAAAATAATTTATTCTAAAATTATTAATACTTATAATAATTATTGGGGTTAGTCTTCTCAGGTTCTCTAATTTTTTCAAAAGTTCCGCTGCAACATTCATGGTGAATTTTCCACCAAGTATCGCTTGAACCTGGTTCTCGGTTATATGTGCGCTTAATGTAACCAAAAAATGGTTTACTGTGCTGGCCATATACCATTGCAACGCCACCAATGAGTTTTATACAGATTAACTTCATCATAAAATGTGTGGTATACTATAATGTTCGTTCCTGCTGCTCGATTAATTCCTTCCATCATTTTTGTAAAATTAAAACACAAATTGTAGAGGTTAGTTGATATAAGGACATACAAAATCTAAAATATTCTACCAAAAGCGTTTCAATCAAATTTTTTCGTGATCTCAATTTTAAAAGTGGTTCACTTAATCGTATCGTGTACTGCATACCTAATGCAGTTTTTCTTGAGTAACATATTCCCGCACAGTTGTATATGCGTTTACTCCATTCCAACGCGACACACTGTAGTTTAGCTTGAAAGAATTTCAAATCAAATGCTCCAAACATCGTATGAATATCTAGCGTTGGATCGATTGTTTCCCAATCCGGATGAACTAAATTGTCCATAATATTTAAATCTGGTTTATGATTGTCCCCTGCATATCGTTCGATTTTATTGCGCATAGGGGACTTATTGGTCTGGTTAGACTACATAAAAAAATGAATAAAACCAATAACAATCCATTATTTTAATATTAAATTTTTTAAATTTTTTTATTAATTGTCACAAAAAATTTGAGGTTATGAAATCTAAAATTGACATATATGACGTGGGGAAAAAACTTATCGGGTGGCGAGATTTATTACACATTTCGGACAGCACAATAAAAAATCGTGAATGTAGGGGAATAATTGTCAAACAAATGTCAAAAAATGAATTCACGATTTTTTATCACAGGTTTCGGATACAGTCTTAGACAACACTTTTTGTTTTCTAAATTTGGGAAAAAACATTTGTGACATATAACATTATCTATGTTCCAAATTTATGTTTATGGTCTTCAACGCCGCTGCTTTGAGAATTTAAAATTAACACTCCCATATGTAAATTCGTAAGATGGACGGTGGAATTGCAAACAGTTGGTAACCGTAAAAAAAACATAAAATCTAATTATAGATCACGTTCCGCTGTATACATGATTACCGCATCTATCCCAAGTACAATAATTTCAGTAACAAGGTCGTTGAATAAAGAAATATGCCGCATCTTGAAAATAATATATACAACAACTGACTAAAAATTATAAGCAATTGTAATAACAAATTAGCTATATTTAGCAGTAACTCGATCTATACTTACCATCATCGTTATGGTCTATGTAATTTAATGTAAATATATACATAATCTACCAACATTATTATGGTATGTACATTGAAAGTAAATTTAAATTGCTATTCGCTATATTATTTGATTTAATGAAACAGAATGAATTATTTCGCCATTCGTTGGTATTAATTTAGAAAATATTATTGAAAATGAAAAAGTTAAAATTTAAATTTTAATAGTTTGCTTATACATGAAATATTGAAAGTACATACATATATGACATAAATAATGTATATTAATTGGCATTAATTCGACATCAACACAAATTTATCAATTTTTTATTATTTATTTATTCAAAATAGAGCAGCACATACGTACGCTACTAAATAATTGGTAAAACAATTGTTATTCCAAATAAATTACAAAGTTGTCGCTATGTACATATGTACACCGATTTTAACAATTAATGCAATTTTTCTATTACGAGGCATGAAAATTTCAGGCGTTTAACAAACCGTAAATATAGTTTGCAATAATATATAAAGAACAAATCCTGTGCATAGAATTTTGCGCTAATTAAATTAATAAAATTTTTGGTGCGGCGGCAAACAATGCTGTTTGGTGTATCACCATACTAAATACATCTTAAATTGTATTCACATATTTACCGCATAATATACCAGAACTCCAATGTGCGGTATATTGCGGGAAATCTTATTTTATATGCATAATGTGTTGCGAATTGTATAATTTATTCATGATATTTTCTAAACTAATAATTATAAAATTGTAAACAAGGTTTTATGTAATTCAAAAACATGTTGTGGAGATATCAAGTAAGAAAAAAAAATACTATTGGAACACCGTAAATGTATAATAATATTTTAGTTTCTGGCCACTCACGTTCCCAAACAAACTGGTTTATATATCTATTCAAAATCATTACAATACAATTTTAAATTTATTGCTGTCTTTTTAGTTTCGTTTCTTTTATTTATTGACTTAAAAATAATATTAATAGTTTATTTCATAAATCCATACATATTCACGGACAATATTTACAAATTTCCACTGCCATACACCACACGAAACAAAATCCGAGACGCTTGCAAAATTTTCAATTTAAAAGTAGAGAAAGCACTTCTCGCGGAAAAAATTAAAATTAAATCAGCTGTTCTTAAATGACTTTTCGCATAAAATAATATTTATTTTATGAAAATAAAGTTCCATTGGTGTGAGCAAACTACTCACAAGTACTTGTAGTTATGAGTAGATATACCTATTCAAATGATGGAGTAGTTGTTGGATGTACTTACGCATAAAATTAACCGCAGAGAGATTTTAGTTTATTACAAATTTTGATTGTAAAATATCAAAGCCCAAATATGGGATTTCTCACCAACTGCATAGTAGCTACTTGTATTTTGCATAATATTTGCATTTCCGAAATTGACTACTCTGATATAGAATATCTAGGCGACTATGACGTTCCGTTATCGGATGACATTACATGCATAATGAAGGCTTATTAAATTAATACAAAAGTTATAGTTACAAAATGCTTTAATTACAGCCCCTATTTCAAAGTATAATTTAACAACTGCCTATTTGTTTATTTGCCGTAAATTTAATTGCTTCCTTTCGTCCCGGTCTTCTTCTTTTTCCTGCAAACATTTTTCCAGCAATGCCGTCTTCTTTTTCCTTTCCTTAATCTTTGACTGTTATTATTTTCGTTTAATTTTAATCACACTTTCCTTCCCAGAATCGATAACCTGTCTCTTGATACTTTTTTGGAGTCACTTGATGAAGAATATTCTTCTGTGTCTGGTCCACTAACCTTTTCCGATTCTTTTCCGCTAACCTCTTTTGATCGTTCCATATGGGCTGGATCGACTGGCTTATTTAAAATCCCAACAGAAACTGAATGGAGGTTTATTTTGAAAAATATCCTCCATCTGGTCCATATATAAAAATTTGGTAGCAGTGAACCCCGTCCCTCTATCTTTTGTGTTTTTGTAGGCTCGCTGAAGGCTGCATCATCTCACTTCGACGTTTTCAGCATTTGTTGGTGGGACCTATAAAAAAATAAAGAGTGACCCAATAGGAGGTACTTTTTCCAATTGGGATTCATGCGTGACATTTGCGTATGATATTTGCGTTCAGTATTCATTGACATTTCACCATGAATAGACTTACGCGAGAACAACGTTTACACATTTTGGAAATTTATTTCAAAAATCAGTGTTCAGTGAAAAATTGTTTTCGTGCTCTTCCACGATTTTATGGTGTTCATAATCGTCTAACTGAACGCACTATTAGGGAAACAATCAATAAATTTCGAACTAATTTTTCATTATTGGATATCATCACCCGACTAGGTGAACCTGTAGCTGAAAGTGTACGTGAAGACAGCAATCAATCAAATCGTGGCACATTGTGGCGTATTTTGAAAGAGAGATATTTGTTTGAAGGCATACAAAATACAGCTTGTTCAAGAATTGAAGCTGGTTGACCTTCCTTTGCGTCATCTATTTGGTTTTATGGGCGTTGGAACAGCTCCAGATCGGTTTTTTTTTATCGAAAAATTGTGTTCAGTGATGAAGATCATTTTTGCATAAATGGATACGTCAATTCAAGAGTTTTCAATGCATCCTGAAAAATGCACTGTTTGGTGCAGTTTATAGGCAGGTGGCATCATCGGACCGTATTTCTTTAAAAATGCGGAATCACAACATCTAAGCGTCAATAGTGCAACCTATAGAGCATAGATCAATGAATTTTTATTGCCTAAAATTCAATATATTGTGGTAGCCAACTTGTGGTTTCAACAGGATGGTGCAACGTGCCACACAGCATGGAAGCTGGAACCCACAGGAAGCTCTTATTGGATCACCCTATACATATGAATCTTATAAAATAGGCGTACATTGATTAATTCATCAATCAATATGTATCAGACTAATATTCACAATAATAAAGTTATCACAACATTTAGTGCCTCCAAATCAGTCAAAATGTTTTCCCAGAAATTTTTCTTGTTTCTGGTCTTAAAATATATTCTTCTTTCCTACTGGCATATACACTGATCAAGGCTTTGCCTTAGCCATACGTCCAATTTTTAGTCATTTTAAAAATTAAAATGATTTTAGAATATATCCCAAAAAAATTAAAATTATTGTAGAATATTATGTTTTACTGCTGTCAAAAAAATTCGCGTTCCATTGAGCATCTACTCACAAGTGCTTAGTAGTAGCAAATTATTTCCAATGGAACACAGTCAATAAAAGTATAAAACGTCGATTTGCACAGTTAACTTAATTTTTATTTTTCCGCTAGGTGGAATCCGCGTGCTCCAATCGTCAATTGAAAATCAGTATTTCGCATGGTAAACTCGGGCTACTTAGTAAAATTTTCGTTCGCATTTTTGATACATTAGTTTGTTTGACTAATGCATGCACTAACAGCAAATAAATCGAAATTTAGTTTTCATTTATATAAAATTTTATCAAAATGGTTCTTGGTATTTGAGACGGGGTCGCGAAATTGGGAAATAAGACCACAATAATATTTATAATATTCTGGCCCTTTTGTGCTTTTATTAGGCCAATATGGTCTTATTGTGCTTTGGAAATTTGTAAGTAGTTTTTTTTAAATTGAATTTAATTAATTTTAACATAAAAGTATCGAATATAGATCGGTCGATTGTTCTATTTGAACTACGTATTATGCAGATATTTACTTTTAATTCATTCTATAAATATTAGGAAATCCGCTCCTTTAATTCGTCGATTCAATTCTAACACAATTAAGCCATCCAAAACGCAACTTAAAACATCTATCTTTTCAGGATTTTTTGTCGGTCTAAGGTAGCCAAGCCAACATATATATGTAAACACGTGTTTACCCTAAAAATAATTAACGATATCGTACCACTTTCGGTCATAATATTTTAAGAAATCATCAAAAATATTCTAGAAAATATTATCATGGGCTTACAATAAGGGCGGATCTTGCGTTCAGGTTTTGGTAATACATTTATGAATAATTATTTATAGGTGTATGGTTCTTTCAAAATGTTACAGAAAAAATTACCTGCTTTACTCAATCGCAGTTTATCCGGCTTCGAAAACTATGAATCCACTTCGGTAGTTTTATATGAAGGGCAACAGTAGCCGTGTGAGCTAAATTTCGGTGTAATTTAACAAAATTAATGTTTTTGAAACTAAATTTTCAATTCATAATCTAAAATTCGATTGTTAAACTGTCCTATAATTATCAAATTTTGTTAAATCCGGACATTAAAATTTAATTTTCAGATTTTTATCGAATTTCGTTCTGTATAGAAATCAAGAAAACATGAAATTTCAATTCGAATTTGGAAATATTTGGAATATAAATAAAATTGAAATATCGAATTTCGTAGAAATGTGAAATGAAATTTTTTGTTTTTAAAATTTTAATTTGTTTTAAATTATTAAAATTCATAAATTGGTATACCGAAATTTTCGGTTTTGAAGCAAAATTTAATAAATTCTCTCTTCGAATTATTGAATTTTAAATTATGTTTGTTAAGTATAAATTTACCTACAGTTACATTTATGAATTCAAATTTTACTTGTATGAATTTAAAATTTTAATTTAGATTGTTGCATTTTAAAATATTTATAGCTAATTATTTTAAAATGTCCAATTAATAAAATTTTATCTAAAATTTAAATCTATGTTGATTGCGAATTCCTAAATAAGAACAGTTTTACATTCCTATACGAAATTCGATATTGCATCGAATCCAACATTTTCCCAATTCCAATGGAAATTTCGTGGTTTGAAATAACGTGGTATACATAAAATTCGGTTTGAAAGATCAAAATTCCATAAATCCACAAATCAAATTTTTACGTGTTCGCAAAATTCGACAGTTAGAGTCAGTGGTCCAAATTAAATGTTTAACATATTTATAAGATTAGAAATTTCAAAATTTAAATATTTAAAATTTCAAAAAATAAAAATTTTAAAATTTGAAATTTAAAAATTTGAAAATTAAAAAATTTAGAATTTATTTTAATTAAAAAATTTATAATACTTTTTATAACAAAATTTAGATTTTGAAACGAAATTTTAAAAATTATCTTATTGAGTTTTATTAAATTTATAATTTATTTAACGAAATTAAATTTTTGAAACCAAATATTTCAATTCAATGTTTAAAATTGTAAATTTCCATTTAATTTAACAAAACTGATTTTTAATACTAATTTTTTCAAATTAAAATTCGATAACTATAGCACTGAATTATACGGTGTATCTATATAGAGTCCTGGCAGAATTATTTGTGTCTCGCTAAAATTGTTTAATGTATGAATTTTAGCTAAAAAATTAATTAAATAATTTAATTTTGCTTTGTTAGATTTATTGTTGATTAAAACATTTCCATTCGAAAAAAACATTTAAAAATTCAAAGTATGTACATACGTGAAGTATTTCTATTTGTGTTCAAAATTTTTGCATATTCATTTATAGTTATTGTATAATTTATACAAGAACAGTATTTTGTTTAAAAAATGGGATAAAAAGTAGGAGTTCTCATTAGAAGAACCGTGCTCGTTTTAGTATACAATACTGGTGTATCAAATATGGAATTACCTCAAAATTCGGAGATATACAAAATTAAAAAAAAACATCAACTTTTAATTAAAAAAGAAGAGGACGCAAAGGATAATTCCACTTATGCAGCGAAACCCTGGGATCTGTGAATATAGAATAATATCTGTCTAGACGTGTGACATAAACAGTTTGAAACAAAATAAAATTAGCGTAAACATGTATTTCATGTAAATGTTGGCCACGGCTATGTTCTAAGTTTTCGGCTCGTATCTCGCTAATGACACGTTTAATGTTGTCTTACAATTTTGTTATAGTTGTTGGTTTATTGGCAAAGACGAGAGACATCACGTACAAAATAGTCTAATACAAAAGTCTCGCATAGAAAATAGTAAACAGGCGTCAAATCGCACGATCTAGGCGGCCAATTCACCGTACTTAAACGGGAGATAAATTGCTCACCGAACTCATTTCTCAGTATAAGTCCATGGTTTCAGTTCATTTGTTTTAGGCAAAAAAAAGTCCGAAATCATCAAACGATAGCAAGTGCCATTGATAGTAACGTTGAGGCCATTGTCGTATTTATAAAAATACGGACCGAAGATTCCACCGGTCTAGAAACCTCACCATACCATGTTTTTTTCTGAGAGCAGTGGCTGGTCATCAAATGCGGCATTTAACCAAATATGACTTTGGTTGCAGAACGTAATTTTTCGGGAAAAAAACAAAATTTCTTCAAGATGTGCTAAGGCCCACTCATCAAAACTTTGACGCTGTGGCAAGTCGTTCGGGCTTCAGTTGATGCAAACGCTGTATTTTTACGCCTTCAGACCAAGATCCTTGCGTTAAACCTCCCACGCAGTAGAATAACAGATTATACTGTGCCTTGCGACGAATGAACATTTTGTGGTCTTCATCAACACTAGCTGCTGCAGCAGCAATATTCTCCTCTGTACGCACTCTACGCATATGAATTCGTGTATTCCAATAACGTGAAATTGGTGCGGAATTTTGTCACTACTCAGTAGGTCGATTAATGTGTCAAAAACATATACACAAAAAACCAAAAAGCAAAAAAATCACCCTTCACATATGAACTGTACAAAATAAACTATTCATCCAGCCAGAAGAATAAAAAATGACGTTTAAATTTTGCACGCATCTACTTAGCGAAACTTAATTAAAACTTTTTAATTGACACTCCACCAAAAAAAGTTTCGTAATTTATTGTACAATGCCAACCGACCATACTCAAGGAGGGGAATAATGTTTGGGAATGTTTTAGTTTATACGCAATGGCGTGAAGATATAGTAATGCTGCACAAAAAGATACGTTACAATTTTCTTCCGAGGGTGAATTGATACAACCAGTTAAACATATTTCATATTGCAGCATAACATAGCTAAAATCCATATATCTAAATTTATATTTAAACTTCTTAAATATTTGGGCTAAGAAGCTATTAACTGGCCACCACAAAGTTCATATGTGGCATTATTTATACAAAATCGAATTAAAACAGATATTGGAAGATTGCCAAATCAAACATTTTTCGAAATAAAAAGCATATGCTATTAGATGGTCGTGGTTAACAAAGGTTCGAACATATATATCTTACTGAACTTACTACGAGTAATGAATGAAATACCGATTTTTGGTAACAAATAATTCTGCATTGCGCTGTACATATTATCCCGGACCACATCAAGAAAATCACCACTATTGGGTTTTAATAAATATAACTTTTTAGGTGCAAACTATAAATTGCCATACAGGTAGATAGTTGTTAATTGCTCAAAAGTGAAATGGATGGTTATTATATGGCTTTTCAGGAATATTCCGAACACTAAATGTTCCTAAGCCATATGAACCAAAAACAATTTGAAAGGTTTGAACTTTAAAAAACCTTACGCTATAAAAGCTCGATAAAGTATAAGATTTAATTTTTATGTTAAGCTACACAACCGAAACTTTTAAGTTGAAGCGTTGCTCAGTTAAATTTAAAAACGTTCTACAAAATTACGTCTTTCCACATTTTAATGTAGAACTAACGCAGGCATGTTTACAAGTCTAGGCTTTACGTCAATACTATTTTAGAACATTTAAATAGTTAAGCTTTAGTTTTGCTCATATATAGTTGTGAAATTTTTTATTACGCTTTTCACGGATTCTCTATATAGTTCTGTTGATTTTGGTTGCGTAATAAGTATTTAAAAATCGTTCTAAGCGTCTTCCTTAATTACCAGAATAAGATAACGATCGCAACAAATTTCAATCATTGCACTCTGCAAGTGATGATCACAAGGTTTCGAATAAACTATATCATAAATAGGGTTTAAACCAAAAATTTATATTAAAATGCCTAAATGGATGACTAGGATGATAAGATTACCTAGCTTTCGCAGCGGGTTGTTGTAATTAATTAAAAATAATCGCGATACTTTGCAACTTAGGTACTTTGGAACTTCTCGAAAAGCTATAATTTATCACAATTGTAAAAATTAATTTATCTAAAAATCTTAAAGCTTTTACGCATAAATTTCAATTCTCCTTATTCTATATAAACTCAAATGAAAAATAACCAAATTCTATGTACAATCATAAGGCATTAGAATTAAAATTAATTAAAATAATTTTAGGGTGTTAGTGTCCCATTGTTCACTCCGGGCGTATAGCCTCCAATTTTCTCAAATGTTTCAATTCTGTGTTATTGACTGTTGTATGAGTTAAAAATCAATATCAATTTAAAAATTGGTTTACTACAGAAAAATTTGACGGCATCAAAACGTAAAATTTTCGACATTTCGAACGAAACAAAATATTTGAAATTCTCGAGATTGTGTATTAGGAATGGCCATGCAAATTTTCTTTAGTTCTAAAATTTTAATACTGATCATGAAATTCAATATGTATCGAACTACATCGAAACCTGCTTTTGTATATTATCAAAATTCGGTCATTTGAATCGCAAACACTTATCAACACTAAGTGTTGGTAAGTGTTTGCAATTTGGCACTCATTATATGCATAATTACTAAAGAACTATACTTAATCTATGCAAGGAGCGAGTAATATACCAAAATGTCCCAACCACTTGCAACAATGGCATATGCTGAAGATTTACTCCGGTTATTTTTGTCACTGTTTTAGACGAAAATTTTCTAAATTTTAAGAATTCAAAATGAATTTTAATTTGTGAACTATATTTGTGGTTCAGAACTAGTTAACGTGCATAACTATATAACCACTTTTTTTGATTGTAGAAAACATCAATAAAATAAATCAAAATAAAAAAATTAATATCCGATTAATTTTCTATACTATAGCCTAAATCCTGTTCGGCATACTTCTAACCAACGAATTGATAATTTCAGGTGATAGTTCCTTCCGGACATGTTGAATGGCTTCATAAATTTTTCGAACCAATAATTTTGTGCTCCGGCCGGCTCTTATGTTCGGGAGCATTATTTTGCAAGAAAATCCAGCTTTCATCTTGATGTATGTACAAAAAATGGAACAGATGGTTTTCTAAGACTTTTGCCAATGTACTCCACGCTGTTCATTTTAGTGTAGAAATGCCAAAGTTAGGATTCCCGCTGAACATACCAATAAGCTACCACCAACAATGTTTCGTTTAGAAAAGTACTCTGGCTCTTTTCTAAGAACCATACAATAGTACTGAATGCCATCTAACCCATCAAGGTTTTTTTTATTGGAAAAAATCATCTAAATATAATTCAATAATGGTTAGTTATAATAAAATCGGATAGTTATCATAAAAACAAAACAAGTAATTTGACCTTTGAACAAACGCGACTCATGTTTGCCCTACTAAATTCAACACGGGCCACTTTGTGTTGTGGCAATAACTTTGGTGCTGAAATCGTTTTACTGTATTTCAGATGCCCAGCAACTGTCAAACAACCGAGCAAATAGCACAGTGCTTAAAAAAGTGACGTTTAGATCGGGAGAAACCGGGTTCGAAGCCGGGAGAGCATTGAACCCCAGAACAAGCAGAGATCATAAAAAAAATAAATTAAAAAAAAAAAAAAATAAAACTTTCAAACAGCGGTTGATTGTGCTTTGAAACACATTTTAAGCTCGCTTTTCAGGCGCTGAGTGCTTTTAAAAGAATTACTCGCGGCTTTAACCAACCCACGAGTTTCGCGTTAACTCATATTTTTTTTTGGTCCTCTGTTGTTTGTTCCGTAATTAACCTAAAAAAATACTAACGTTAACATGTTTACGGTTTAATTTTTGCCAAATTTGTCTAAGCGATAAACCTTCTTCGGGAAGGGCTAGAATTTGGCCCTTTTCCACATCCGATAAATATTTTCCACGTGGCATTTTGTCATCTGTGACACTGATTTACATTCGGAAGACTAGTTAATACTAAAATTTGTATAATTTATAAAGCTGAGCGTGAAAAATGATCAAAACTATAGCCTTTTATATGCAATAAGGAAATTAACAAAATGATTTTTATTAAAACAATTGAATTTTGAAACGGAATTTTTATATTTTGCTGTATAACGTCCTTTTCAACTTTTGGCATTAGAAGTTTTGAAATTTTTAGTTATATATAGTTATGCAACGAACTTTGTGTATAATTCATTAAAAAATTCAAATATCATGAACAATCAGTAACCTTAATTATTTTGATAATTTGGATCACATACGGAATTCTGAAGATTTGCCATAAAGCTATTTTGCTCAGTCAGTCTAAGACTAATCATATGTGCAACAAGATCTATTGAAATTTCTTACTATGTACATATATTGGGATTTCTACGATTAACTTTATATTCAAAAATTATATTCTATAATCCATTTGGCAGATCAAGCACAATATCTACATATTTAAAAAAAAATTTAATCAAGTTTTCAATTGCCATACATATAGTTTCAAATCTTTTAAAATAAGCAAAAAGTCATTTCATTGCAATGATCTCAATATTATATGGACCAATCAAATACTATCTCACTGTTTTGGTCTACAGTGGATAAGGAATGTGTATATCTGAGATATAATCTGAAAAATTAGTTGACTATCAAAAACATTATCTATTATCTGAGTAAATAAATAAAATCCATTAAAACTATTATTGTTGTTCCAGAAAATTAAAAACATAAACATTTCTATCTCAATTAAATCATCTCTAAAATTTCGGAAATTTATTTAGTTATCAACAAAATTTAATTTTTCAATTTAATTATTTATTTAATATAATTATTTTGTTAGTATTTATTTCTGAAATTAAATTAAAAATTATTTCCTAAATTATTATTATTATTTATCAACATAATAAAATCTCTAAATTAAAAAAAAATATTTATACATATTTTAATTAATTTCTCTGGAAATAAATACAATTATAATTATATTATGATGATGTTATTTATTTATAATTATATATTTATATATAAAATAAATCAATTTTAACATTAATATTTTGGAATGATTTTCTCGAAAAATAAATACGAAAATATGCAGCAAGTGTTTTTTTTTTTTTTTGATTTTGTTTGTTAGGGTGTTTATCCTAAACGATATGTATTTATGTACATGGAAAATGAAAAATATATCCTCGGGAAGCTTTCTAATGAAAAATGGGTGGTTTTATAGCGCAGCTAAATTTTAAAAATATTGCTATATGTACATCATTTCTATATATAACTATTGGTTCGAAAACATTCCAACCATAAACGTAGTTGCATTATGCTAATTTTATTTTTATGCAATATATTCGCAATATATCTCTCATCGATACAAAAATAAATCGATCAAAATGTATAATAATAAATAATAAACTAATTTTATAATTATATTAATGTTATTTATAAAAATGCAATTCGAAAGATAAATAAATTAGAAATGCATGGATAATAAATTTGTTATACTCGTACATACATATACATAATTATAGATTGTATTTAATTATCACAAATCATAATTGCCTTTTAGTGAATTATGCGTTAATGTGATTCAGGACCTGATTACGGTGTAGCCATCATAGCTAGGAAATTTAAAATAAAGATTAAAGATTTAAATAAAGATTTTCAAAGTACTGGAAGGAGGAATTTTCCAAGTACTAGATTAGGGGAACCTAAATTGATCAATTCAGATAAGTGCGTATATACAAATATGTATATACAGATATGTATATATGTATATACAGATATGTGAACGGACAAAAAAATCAAAACGTCTAAGATGCTTAAAATAACTTGATTTTTAAAAGCTTGTAGTAGATACATTGATCAATGGTGTAAGATCATTCGAAGCAAGGTTATTTTGTCTGTTTAAACCAAAATGGGTCCCATTTTGAACATTTATTGTAATTATGGATTAAATAAAATTATCCTACACGCCTATTTAATTTCTTGTTCACACAATGAAACTATCGCTATAAACAACAAAATAAATTTTTGCCATTTATTTAGTTAATCTATTCTATTGATCAATAGATGGCAGTTCAATAATTATTGCATAATTTTATTAAAGTAGCTACATCGACGTCAAAGGTTATAATTTTTTTTATTAAACATAAAAATGTTTCTTTGCAGTTTTTATCTTTGCCACGACTATCGAAGAAATATCTTTGAGTCGCATTTTGAGTCGTTTCTGACATATATTGTTATGTAGCGCTATTCATTTTCGTTAAATTGATTCAATTTGTCTAAATGCAATCGTCCATATTTATATCAAATTTATAGAAAATATTTGACAAAATTCACTATCCAAGCAGTTTACTTTGGCCGCTCTAATGCTGTCTCTAATGCTGCCTCTATACAGTAAACCCTCTACAACGCGACACTTCTACAACGCGTTTTCGCTACAACGCGATTTATAAATTACGGCAATTTTTCTCACAACGCGAGGTTTTTTCCTACAACGCGATTTTAAAAATGTAAGTTTTAAAAAAATCACAGTGTATAAATACTGTATTTTGCAGTTAAAGTAAATTTAGGATCTTAGGATAAATTTAGGATCTTAGACCCATCGTTCATGTGTCTTCATGGCAAACATGGAGCTATACAGATGGCCAGTTAAAGGACGAATCTGCAGCCGTGTACAAAATACGGATACAGCTTCCAAATGACTAGCCGAACAGTCTCTAAATTAATGTTAATTAATTAAAACATGCAGTGTTGGTAATTATTATTATTTAATACAGATTTTAAAAAATAGCTGGATAAAACGTCGAAAAGTTTTTAAGAAAAATTGTTGAACATCCCCAAAATGTCAAAAAGAACAACGATTTTTATGTGAATTTCGAAACAATGATTTCAAATTGAAGCAACCAATCAATTGTTTCGGATCAGCAAGCAGAACATAATCAAACTAGCGTGAATTCATATGTCCTTACATTTAGTATGTTAAATTGTCTTCACTGTCTATAAAGTTGTTCGATTTTAATTTACTCAAAGCGGCCTAACTGGATTCTTCGTACAATAGATCTTTAATGCATTTCTCCTCGCTCTATATATTGGAAAACCTTCATTGACAGTGAATGCTACCTTTGTAAAAGCCTATAAGAATTGTGTAACCGGTTGATTTCATTAACAAATCACGAAGTTTCGATTTTGGTTTATAACACATCGAGAGTAATGCTTTCTACAGACGCATTTATTTAAATGTGCTTGGAGTGCTTGGAAAGATCGGATGTGGTAAAATTATGGTAATTAGAAACAAATTTCTTGATTCAAAATTTTAAACGATCTTGACACGCATTCACATAGTAAAACCCATGAAAGACAATTTATCGTGTGTTTTACTATGTAAGGGCTGGGAAACGTCGGTTGAAGTGTAATATCGAGAGAATTTAATATCTTTGCACCTAAATCGTTTTGTTACTGTATTCTTTCTGCTGAAGCGAATACTACAGTAAGAGAAGAGCAGTTTTGGATTTTTTTATATGTTTATGAATTTTTCAACTGATTGGTAAAATAATCTGATTTTCAATATTAAAAATTTATAACTCGGAGAGTTTCGTTAACAATTCTTCCAGATATCAAATTTTAAATTCTAAAAGACCTAGGAGTTCAGGTGTTTAAAGGCCATTACTGGCTCCTTACTGTGTCAACAATCTGGCTGTTGAAGCCAAGTCGATCTCTACACAGTGGAGCCATCGTCACGTGCAATGACCTCTGCGCCTACCATATGGTGACTCTTCTTTCAGAGTGCACAATTCGTTCTCGATCAGCACGCAGAATATGACCGAGCCAGCGTACTCACTAAGATCTTATTTCATGTACAATATCGGCGATCTTTATCAGATCTCTGATCTCGATATTGTACAGAGCTCGGTATGTGCCATCTATTTCGCGTTATGGGCCGTAAATCACAGGCATGACTCTTCTCTCAAATGTAAGGAGACATCTCTTGTACTCATCCGTCAGCGCCCAACTTTCATATTCAAAGATGACAACGGGCCCGATCAAAGCTTTGTAAAGAAAATATTTAGTTATGGGAAGCATTTAAAAAGAAAACTAAACACGATTAATAATATACGATTATTCATGACTCAAGCAGAGGTTCCATTTCATTAAAGTTGTCGACCATATATTCGGGTAGCTTAGTGTCTTAGACCAATTCGTTTCTCCCTTCGTGCTTACTGTTCATATGGATTATATTCTAATGAGCTGTTTACAAAATTTAGAAATATTGTGATTTTACCTGATTTTTACTAACAGCGATTCTTGGTCCGCCTGAGAATTCTTGTAACTACTAACATAAAGCTGATGAATCCAGCTCTATTTCAATTGAGGATAACCAGGTTATCTACTTTTTAATGATGGTGAGCCAAATTGCAAATCGATTGTGTTCTTTTGAATTACGGAAGTGACTTTCTGTAATGCATACTGATATTTGTGTAATTCAGGAATCGTACCTGCCTAATGGTGCTGTCTCTGGAATCTGCCATAACAATTCTGTCAGTAAAACCCGAGCGTGAATTTGCATGTGGAACTCTGTTGCAACTCAATTGAGATTTAGCTGATCACAAGCTGATCAAGCGTGATGTACTGTGTTGGCGAGCCTCTTTTCCTCTGCATCTTATATAAGGCTGGCGGCCCTGATGTTATTTTCCGTGTTGAATTAGAGCATGGCTTTCCTCACATTCAGTACCATTTACTTCACTTTTTTCAAGCGTGCATTGCATTAAGCCTTGTTCAAAAATATTGGGAGTAGTGTTGTTTTTATCCCGAAAGCCAGAAAATTCGATTTTGCTGACCCTAAGTCATTTCGGTGTATTACTCTGTCCTCAACTTTTCTGAAAGTTCTAATCATTTTTTAATCATCTCTCCCCTCAGTAACATGCACCATACTTGTAAAGTTGATAAGTCTTGTGAAACCGCCCTACATGAACTTTTAACCAGGATTGAAAAATCTCTTAATAATGTAAGCAATTTCTTGTGGGTACGTTCCTTGATATTGTGAGAGATTTCTGTCAAGGTTGCCAAAGGCTGTCCCCAAAAAGGTATGCACTCACTTCTGGAGTGGTTTTTTGTCATTTACTTGTAAAGTTGCGGGGGAATCGTCAATCCTACTGTACTAAAACTGATTTAATTGTCTTTACTAGGCTTAGGAATACTTTTCATCTACTTGTTCTCTCTCTTTTTGGGAGAACGATCACTAAATATGATCACGTCAAGCACCTTGGTGTAGTCTTGCATAGTAAACTTTCCTGGAAGAATGATCTAAATTACAAGCTTCAAAAGTCGACTGCCATATTTGGCAATGTAGAAGAGCTTTTGGGAAATCCTGGGGTTTAATCCTTAGGATGTTGTGCGAAGGCTGAATGCTTCTTTATCCAAGATTAATGGCAAAAATGCATTGGGGTGTGAGATGCATTGGGGTGTGGAATGTTCTCGGTTCGTGGGATATAGACAAATTTTTAAAAATTATTCTTCAAGTATACCAGAATGGTTAATGACAGATTACTGGCCGAATTCAACTTATCGATGGCTTATCATTCGAGAGATGTCTGGATTTCGCATGATTTTCCAATCGTTAGATGAGTCCATAATCCCAGTATTGGTTTTGGAGTCTACTATCTTCTTTGTCTGCTCAGAAACTGTTCAGGAGTCTCGTTTCTCATTGTATTGTTTTTAGGCGAAATTAATATCTTACCTTATTGAGGCTTTGAATTTCGCTGTCAAAGACAAAAGAAAAACAGATAGTACAACAGTGTATAACCCTTGAAAAAATCCTTTGACAAATCATTCCAAATTAGACTAGAAATATTTCATGGGCCTTCTTTGTTGCATCCTTAAAGTGATAGTTTTATTAGTACCGGTTCATTGTGACATCGAGGCAATGAGATCGTGGATTGTTCCGGTTCCCAATTAATTTTAACTGGTCTTGAACCAACGGTTTCTCTATCTTGCAAATAAGTAAAGGAAACTATAGAGGGGACTACGCTTTTAAAGACCTATAGTTTTAGTGGCTTTAGAATTCCAGTAGAATCTTTGTATAGCGAGTCTTGCAGAACATTGCTTTTTAAAGATCATCTATACATCGTATAACTGCCTCCACTTCATGCTCAGTTATCCAGCTTCCAGTTTGGTTCGGTATCAGGTATCCAACTTTATAGGTCTTTAAATTTAGGATCGTTGTCCTAATTTACGGAGGCAGTGAATTGGCATAGAATCCTTGGCACCATGGGTTTATGTGTCATTGAGTACGTAATCCTCCTTCCAACAATTGGTTCCTACCATTTAAAAATAATAATTGCCTGATTTTTAATATTTTGTACCGTCGATCCTATATAGAGACGTCTACGGGTACTTGTCAATATACAATTTATTTTCAAAAGCTTAGAGCGATGGTCGCAAGCAAATTAAATTTTTAAAATGTGTTGCCCATTAAAATTTAAACCCCATGGACATAACAATAATTGGTCTATGTTATTCGAATATGTAGCCAAGACCATATGGAAATCTCAGGAATCGGCGGCACAAAATTTACAAAGCCCATATAAAAAAAACCAATTGGAAAAAAAAATCGCGATATTCGATGAAGTCACTTCTTTTTTCAGAAGAGTACACTGCTGGATATATAGAGGCCTATTTGTTATTTTATTAAATGCACACTTACGATGCATGCGATACGATATGATGATCATAAAATCCGTAATATGATCAGGTATAGAAGAATATTGAAAAAATTGTACTAAACTTTCTATTAAAGTGAAGTACGTCTTAACCTTGACCGTGAAAAACTTGAATCACTATACAATTTCCAATCCACGTTTATGATCTAAAAATTATGCAGCAAATCGTAAAAACGAATTTCCAATAATTTAAAATCACCGCAATTATATAGCGTCTCATCCATTTTCATGCATAAGATCGCGGTATATACAGTAAAATCAATTATCTGTCGCACGATAATTAATTTTCATTGGATGTAATCGAATATCGATCAGATTAAAATTGTAAACTCTTCTCTTTGGTATACTTAAATCTTATATCGAAAAGAAGAAAGTGAAATTCTTACATATAGTGTTGTCTGTCGAGTTTCGTAAACATTTTCATTTATTGATTCAATGATGACCAGATGCACAAAGTACATACACACAAGTTTTATTTATCGCTTATTTCGATTTTATCGCTTTTTATTTTCTTATTCTCTGTTAACATTGTGATTTGCATTCATATAAGAAATGACGGTTAAGAAAAAATAACAAAAGAAAACGACGAGAAGACATATAAGATTAAATTCTTTCACTTTCTGTGATTTTTTAATTTTTGTAATTGTTAGTAAAGTAATTTGCATTTTTAATGACTTTGCAAATTTGTGATAAGAACCAGTAAATTGGTGTGTTAGATCCCAACTCTATAAATTATCTGCGCATATAGTTGAATGATTTTTGCGGTTTTAGGTTTTGTACGAATTGATGAGAATTTTGTATTTTATAGATGTAGCGTAGTTATACATAGGATTAATCGTGTCAAGAATTCATCAGCTATATATACACACAATCATAATTTAATATTCACAACATAACTATGACCTATATAAAAATGATGATTTTGTTATTTTTTTGATTTTTATGTTTACGAGTTAGAATTTTTAATGATTTGTTTTGTATTTTGTATATATCATCTTCGAAAATCGAAATGTGCGCCGCACTCAAAAGAAAGTTTACGTACAGACACTTTATAATTTTGTCTGTGTATATATAGACACATTTCCTGCGCTCGACTTATTAATTGTGTGAAATAGAAAACGAAAATTAGAATGGTGTAAGAGTGTATGTGTATAACCAAATTTATTACGATTAAGAGATTTTATGATCAGTAAAATTAGAAAGGTGCTATAGGCCATAAATTAGTTTGGAATGTAAATTTTACGATGTTATGTTTTAGATTTACGATGGGTGGTGTATGTAGTACATGTTGTTGTTTTTTATCCTAAATTTGGTGTATCACTGACCTTCTAAACTTGACCAAAATTTTAGATATTTTTTTAATGAGTTGCTGAGTTATTGCACTTTTTAATTGTACATCAGTTTTGCGCTTTAATGTGACCTTCATATTTTTATTTATTTGACTTTGAACCCATCTAACTTGGTGCTTCTTTTGCAACTGGGTTGGTAAATAATTAAACAGTATGTACAAGTAATTAAGTCATACTATAAATTATTTTGGAGATAAGATTCTTAGCATGTCAAATTGATCGGTTTTTGTTAAATGTGAATCCAGAGAATAATTGGCTATGATTTAAGATTTGAAGTTTAAATACATCTTTTTAATTATCAATCAACATTTCAAATATCTGATAATATTTCAAGATAAAATTCCATCATCTTTTGAGAGTTTATTTGATATTTAAAAATAAATATTCCAAATTATTCGCGTGAAGTTTGTCCAAAATTACTAAAACAACAATTAGGACAAATTTAGGACAAATTTCACGCGTCTATTTAGTAGTGTGAAGATTGTCCTAATACTAAATAAATTTGTGTGTATTAGTGACAATAATAAACAAAATTCGGATAAACCGATCAATTTTTAAAAGCAATTTGTCTTATCAGCAAACGTAGAAAAATTAGCAATGCTCAAAGACAAGAAATCTAAATACAATAATATTCAACTACAAAGTTCATGCCAATTAAAATAAAAACTAATGCAAAAATTTTATTTATGGGATAAACACGAGCATGAAGTTGTTTAAAGTTCAAAGTAAAGGTTTCCGTTCATTCTAAAAAATATTAAAGCTTTCTTAAATCTAGAAGATAAGTATCTTAGGACATGGTCTTTAGATATGGTCTTCAGCTACCCAAAAATATATATCTCTATCGGGGTACAATCCCTGGTTTAGTAGTAGAATTTTTTAAAATTTCAATTTTGTACTAATATATAACGTGGTATAAACACCCCTGTCCTAAGATAACTTATCTTCTAGATTTAAGAAAGCTTTAATATTTTTTAGTTAGATATCGTCGTCAGATACCCAAAAATGTACGAGTAAGAGAAATTTTTTTCGTATATCTCTAATAAGGTTCGTTCCTCTGTTCAGCAGGGCGATTTTTTTTTAATATTTTGAATTTGTACTAAATTTGTACAGGGTTGTAAAATGCACGCTTGTCCTATGCCACTTAACTTACGTATGATGTTAACACTTACTTGTTTTAGAATTATATGTTTTGAATGTCTAAGGTCTAACAAGTGAAGAATTTATTAGCTAGAATTTTAACTCTTGAAATTATTATATAAAAATTAGAAATTTTATAATGTGAAATCCAAAAATTTTGAACTAAATTTTAGAAATTGAAATTTCGGCTGAAACTTCTGAAAATTACGAAAGAAATCAAATTATGAGTATTATCTCCGATATATTTAAATTCTCTTATTTACAGGATTTTTTAAAATTTAACGGAAATTTTAGTAAATTTTACGTGTGTGTGGAATTTCGAATTTCTAGAATTATATATATGTACCTGGGCGTCATCTGAAAAGGGTCACATTTTTTTGTTTGATTTTGGTTCACAGCAGACTTTGTTGTTGTAATTGAAAATTTCTTTCGCTCAAAATGACTGAGAAAAAAATAATTAATTTCAGTAATTACAATTGATTTTATTGCAATTTGTTTTTATTAGCTAAAAGAGAGTACATATTTAACTGCATCATCAGAATAGGGTCACTTAGTGTGAAATGTAAAAAAAATATCAAAAATAATGTTTCCTTTATGAACGTCTTTTTATTTTTAGGCCTCCTTTTATTGGAAAGAACTTTATAAACCCGGTTAGGCATTGAATCATAAAGTGATTGTAAATAACCTAATGAAATTGTGGCCCACACAAGCGTTTAATTCCCTCAATTATTGATTGTTTGTCATTAATTTGTCAACCATTCCCAGATATTCACCATTCTGTTCGGATACCGGTTTTAATGTTGTTTGCTGGTTGGATGGGGGCAATATCGTGCTGATAAACCCATCGGATCGCTCCAAAAATATTATGAACCCTTTTCAGAATATTATTGTATGTTTTTGAGGTCATTTTGGATGTTTCAAAGCTTGCTCCCCAGATCATTATATCGCTTTCTCTCCCGGTGATGTCTATCATTTTTCTTCTTTCATTAAGTCATGAAAATAGTAATTAAAACCGTCCGGATCATCAAAATTAATTGTTTTCCATCGGAGAAGATGCCCTTCTTCCACTCGTTAGCCAATGACATTGTAGTTTTTGCAAATTCTTGCCGGTTTGCTTTTCTCTGTTGATTAAGTGGTGTTTTTATTAAAAGGTTTCTTTGCTTAAGATACCAGCATGATGCATAAATTGTTACATATGCAATAATTTTGGTAAAATAGCAGGTACATTTTTCATTACACTTTTTAGTGGTGACAATAAATCGCTGATATTGTAATCACCAAAATAGATTGATAATATAAATCAAATGAGCCGGAAGTCTATACGATTTGCATGATTTGTAGAAGTATCAGATACAATTATCGTACCAATGATTGTAGAATTTTTTGTAGAAGCTTTTAAAGCTCACTGAAATTTAAATCTTTTGGTCAAAATTCTCAGCATATTTCTTAATTTTGTCCTGATTTTTGGAGTTTAACGGCATTTTAAATTTTCAAAAAATTCAATACAAATTTAAAATGTTAAAGCTTCCATATTCAAAATTTGACTTACAAATTCCCAAATCGTAAAAAATGTTGGAAGATATTTTAAGTTTTTATAATAAATATTTTAGAAATTTTGATTGTATTGAATCTGGAAATTCTGATTAAAAACTTTTGCTTCTAAAAATATGTCATGTCACAGAAACACATTTATAGTTTCGGGTATTCCTTTAAAAATACCTGCCGTGATATCTAGTCTGTTAATTACATTAAAACATTACAATAAATCCATGCCATTTACAATAAAAAAAAAACCAAACGGAAAACGGTTTACGCAGTCTTCATTTATTTCAAAAATTGATTTATTAGTTAGATAACCATCTTTATAGAGATGTGACCGCATAATTGTTATCATCCAAATGATTGAAATGTTCCATAACAAGAGCAGAATAGTTGTGTAATAAAAGATCCGATTTTCAGCGACATTGATTATATGAAGAATTGAAGACACATTTTATGTTCCATTTTAAGCAGCATCTTTGCACCGTGGGCCCATTAGTGGCATTGAGTGCTGGAGTAAAATACGCCCAATTTAAAAAAAAAAAGCAGCAACTGCAAAATTTTTCAAATTTGTTTTTGGGAGGTTTTGAATTTCATGCTATAACAATAATACACTATTTAAAGGCCATTACTGGCCCCTTACTGCGTCAACCATTTGGCTCCAACGGGTTCGATCCTGGGCTTGGTCTTCATACTGTCCTAGAAAATCTGAAGAAGCCAAGTCATTTTCTACACATGGGAGCCATCGTCGCCTGCAACGACCTCTGCGCCTACCATATGGTGGCTCTCCTTTCAGAGATCGCTACACAATTCGTTCCGGATCAGCACGCAGAACGTGACCGAGCCAGCGTACTCGCTGGGATCTTATTTCATGTACAATATCGGAGATCTTCATCAGAACTCTGATCTCGAAATTGTACAGAGCTCGGTATGTGCCATCTATTTCACGTTTTGGGCCGTAAATCACAGGCATGACTCTTCTCTCAAATGTAAGGAGCCATCTCTCGTACTCATCCGTTAGCGCCCAACTTTTACATCCAAACATAACAACGGGCCTGATCAACGCTTTGTAAAGTTTCAGCTTCACGTCACATGATATACGTGTTTACATTTTAGCAGTGGCCTTAGAGGATACAAAGCCAGCTGCCAGCCACACTTTAATATCCTCACCCACACTGTTATCGTGAGTGATAAGAGAGCCCAAATATTTTAACCTCCTCACTCCTTCAAACGTGTAGTGGCCACTACTAAAATCTGGTGTGCCATTGTCCCTATAACCTGAAATCATGTATTTCGTTTTAGACTCATTGATCTGGAGTCCAACAGAGGCTGAAAACTCTACAAGCGGATCAAGTATTTCCCTCACTCCGTTGCTATTCAGTCCAATTACGTATCTGCATATGGAAGCACCTGATTGAACTGGCGATATAAGATGTTGCACTGAGGTGTTTCAGTTTTACGAAAGATGTACTTCAACATGACATTGAAAAGTATCGGGGACAGAGCATCTCCCTGCCGAATACTTGAGCTAACTGCAAAAATTCTTAAAATCCTGTTCTCAACTTTAACGCAGCATTAAGACTGTGTCACTGTCATTCTACACAATCGTACAATTTTTGATGGCATACCTAGATACTCCAGCGCAGACCACAAACTCTCTCAATTGATCAAGTCATAGGCCTGGCGGAAATCCAGGAACAGCTGATGTACGGAGATGGATGTTTCATAATATTTAGATAGAATCATCCGCAGCGAGAAGACCTGATCGATTTGGATGAAATCCTCCTTGATAGTCACCAACCAGACCCTCCGCTAGAGGGGTGATTCTATCCAATATAATGTAGGACAGTAACTTATATGCTGTACAAAGGAGAGCGATACCGCGATAATTCTCACACTTCAAGTGGTCTCCCTTCTTGAAGATGGGGCATATCGCGGCCACTTTCCATTCGTAGGGCATTACTTCGGCCATAGTAATCGAATAAGGTCGAAAAGACAGTTCCACAAAGTATTCCCTCCGAATATAAAGAGCTCCGAATTAATGCAGTCCACTCCAGGTGAGCGGTTTCGTTTTAGTCTCTGCATGGCCCTAGTGAATTCCTCATGGGATGGATCCTCAATGGAAATCTCTGCAGTCTGTATTTGAGGTGAATCAACAACAGTCTGTGACGCATGATGAACACCAAGTAAGCCGGTAAAGTGTCCATTACATGCGTTGAGTAACTGCGTCGATGTTGACACAGAGGTTTCCATCCCGGTCCCGAATGACAGTTGACGCAGGCTTGAAAGTATGGTGCAATCCAGTAATTCCTTTAAAGAAATTACGTAAACTGCACTCATTGCTGAGTTGTTGTACTTTCAGAACCTCGGCCTTCCACCATTCTCGCTTTTTCCGTCTACAAATCCGCTTGGCTGCCCTCCTAGTAAGAGTAGCCTTGTTTTTCTTCACGATTGTGAGACGTTGTTGTACTTCACTATGGGCTATATTTTGTTGTTCAACTACAAGACGACACTCGTCATCAAACCAATCATTCTTTGGTCTGACTTTCACTATACCTAAGGTTTGTTGAGCAGCACTGACAACCGAAGTTTTCAATGCTTCCCAGACAGAGTTCACACGCAGTCAGACTGGTAATAAGCTCCCTCAATGTTGTCGCTGACAAGATCCTGATATCGTTGCTTTTGATCTTCATTTATCAAGCGAAGCTTACACAATCGGTTATTGACTGCTTGGTAATCCAAAACAGCGTTCTTTACCTGCGGCCTAAGAAAAAATCCAGCTCCAAGATTTTCAAGGTCATCTCCACTGTAGAGCAACGTTCCACGTGCCGATCCTAAATCTTGTGTTCGACAGATTGCTTTTTTACGGATGCGAGTCGTCAGCCCAGCGATCCAACCGTTTGGTCGCCTCCTACGACAACCAAAGGATACTGTGGTGGTATTCTAGGTAAACATATATTCAGGGCCAGAAATTCATGCCATAAAGTCATTAAATAAATCACTGTGCAGTTTGGTATCTTTAAATATACTCGTAATTTGCGTCTTCCAGTTTGTAAATATATCAAATAAGCTAAGATAAACGGGTAAAGCAGTTTCCACAAAAATATCTTATTGTAGTCGAGGTTTGTCATGTCAAACGAAGCCCGAGTCCCTTGTTAACCTGACATTTTAGCATTCTGCTGTTATTGCAACATTCTTGAAATGATCGAAATAAAATTCATCTGTTACATTCCAAAGCCTATATATATATATATATATATATATATATATATATATATATATATATATATATATATATATATATATATATATATATATATATATATATATATATATATATATATATATATATATATATATATATATATATATATATATATATATATATATATATATATATATATATATATATATATATATATATATATATATATATATATATATATATATATATATATATATATATATATATATATATATATATATATATATATATATATATATATATATATATATATATATATATATATATATATATATATATATATATATATATATATATATATATATATATATATATATATATATATATAGTATATTAAGAATTGATTACCGCAATATTTGGACTTTCACCATATTAATTACTTAGATTCTGGTTTTCCTTCTATGCACCAACCAATGTAATTATAAGACGTTTGCCTTACTTGAAAATATATATGTTTTTGTACAGCGACCAATCAACCAACCAATCTAATATGTACAAAGAATGCTCACGAATAACGTCTTAATTGTTTTCGAAATACCAAACAACTATAAATAGTTTATTGATTCCCAATCGTCTGGTAGTTGAACCTAAACCTGCCTACATTCTCTAACCGGCTTGTGTTTAAATTATTAAAAATTGAATATACTCTTTACGGGTTTACATACTATCGATCAAATTTAGTGAACGATATAGTGAAACCACAAAATTTATTATGAATTTATAACTACATATGCGTGATTATAGAATCGCCCCGTTATTATAGCAAGTGAAAGTTAATACATAAAGCTGATATGTATTTGCGGCCTATGTATAAATATTACATAAAGTAAGATGCTTTATGATGCTTTTTATTGCAATGGCGTAACTAATTACCCATTTAATTACATATACTTACGTGTATGATGTATGCTCAAACTAGTTTAACTGTATATATATAGGTAGAAAGTTAAATTTTTTTGGACTCTAAAATACATAACTCTACCATAAAATAAAAAAATCAATCTATCAGATTTTAATGATTTTATGATTAAATTGCAACAAAACTATGAGTATTCGATCCAATGCAAAGTATTTTTATTATCCACAATATTTTTTTTCAATAGGTCAACTAATAAAATTCATTTAACTATCAGCTATTAGCATACTCATCATCTCATTTTAATACGGATGTGTTGGTATAGACAGCTTTCCTATATATTAAAATTAAATCCAACTGTTATAATTTTGACTGAGAGGCTGATGAAAAACTTTTCAAAATTAAGTAATTCCAACATTCCTACATTTTGTCCCGCAAAAATAATTTGTTGCTATTTATATGGTTAATATATTACTCAATAGATGGCAGATTAGTAGCACACTAAAAAAATAAAAATTGAAATACAAACAAAATATATTTCACCACAAAATAATTTCAGATAACTATGTTCGTGTTGTCCGCAGGAGCTAGCTAGTTTTTCATTACCTTTTCCTTTTCGAGCATCCCGGAAGGTATAGCGATGATTTCGGCACGAATGCTCGTCAATGGTTTGAGGCTTGCTGGCGTACACTTTGCTTTTCAAATAACCCCACAAAAAGAAGTGCGGAGGGTTCAAGTTTGGAGATCTGGGTGGCCAATCAATGTCGCCTCTTTTTGACATCAAATGACCAAGAAATTTTCGTTGCAGAAAGTGAATTGTTTGATTTGCAGTGTGGCATGGCGCAGCGTCTTATTGAAACAAGTAACCGTTAAAACCTTTTTCACGCATTTGCGGGCAGACATAATGAGCCAACCAATATCGATTTCCCAATATCGATTTCCATCAACTATTTCGTTTTGTTTGAAAAAATATGGCCCAATGATGGTTTTGTCGCAAATGCCGGCCCATACAGTCACTTTTTGTGCAATGGTGTTTCATGGATCTCGTGAGAATTCTCCGTTCTCCAAATTGGGCAATTTTATTTATTAATGCTACTAGAAAGTTTGAAATGGGCCTCGTTTACATATACATACCGACATAAAAGATGATGCACCTTGTATATAAGGAATGGTGTCTTATTTGAACGATTCTCAAACTATTTATTATTGCGGCTCCATTTTAAAAAAACAATCCAAATTTAATTGAATCAATGCTGGATCTAGAAACTATTTTCAGGCGAATTCAAGTGTTCGTCAAAAAGAAGTTTAGGTAGTTTATAATATTTAGAACGAGTAATGAATCTCGATAAACAATACAATCCACAAGTTTACAAGAACATTAAGTATGTCAAATTTGAGCTACCTCCCCTGTTGGACCATCCTGAAGAAGCGTTGAAGGTCCCTGACAACGATCTTACTAAGATCCGTCAGGTCCTCCAAAAGGGAAGTTCCCATAAATTTTGTGCTGCTGTACGCTAGACTAGGACAGGTGCAGAGCAGATGGAGTACAGTTTCCTCTTCCTCCTCATCACCGCAGCTGAGGCAGAATTCATGGGCAGGGGCACCCTGCCAAAATTTCCACATAATTACGATAAGGGATATGTAATATTTCAAAAGTATACAAAAATATTTAAAAGGGTAAATTCGAAATAATATTTTAAATTTTAAATTATAACATTCCAAAACCCAATTTATTTTTAATTGATTAACTCCTTTAGTAAGAGATGTAGCTAATATTTTGGATTACAAATTACATCGAATTTTAATATTTGAAATTATCCAAAATTTTCCAAATTACGATAATTGAAACTGAAATTTAGAATTCAGAATTATAAATATTATGAAATTTATCATTTTGAACGATTTATAAATTTCAAAATTTGAATTGAAGTTTCTACGGAAACCGTTAAAAATCAAAAAGTCGATTTGATTGTATGTGTGACTTAAAAAAATTTAATATCGTTAAAGTCAATTCTCCTAAGCCTCGAAAACTTTTGTAAATATAAATTTGTAATTTAACAAAATTCAATGCCATTGAAAATTTTAAGAACTTAATATCGACATTTTTCTGGTCGCGATACATAGTTGGAGAGGAACTGTGGCTTAGATGCCGGTTTTCGAGTATGATATGCTTTTCACAATTTTTATTTTCAGATTTTGCTGAAAAATATAATATTATTGCAAAATCAAATAAAATAGAAAAATTTGTAGTACTGATTGCATGCAGTTAGGCGTAAAATACAGCAGTTTTGATTGTATTTGAACAGCCTTAAGTGATAACTTTTGTTCATTTTGATTAGTAGATTGTGCACCGCATGCTAATCAATAAAAAGTTTTCAAATATCCTTTCAAAAACTAAAATTTCAGTATAATGTATTGGGCAAGCGAAATCAAATTTGGCGAATAAATTGTTGTAATAGCGTGGTAGTTTCAACTTAAAGTGGAACACCAGTCATTACAGTATATGAATATCAAAAAACTATGATCGTTACACTAAATTTAAATAATTTTTGATTATGGTAATTCGTGCACTAATCTCAAATTTGATGAAAGCTGTATATAAGCATGTATGCAAAAATTACGAAAGTTATTGAAAACATTTTAAACATAATCTATTATTCGATTATAAAGATTAAAGGTTAACAAATTTTGAATCATTAAGTGATCGATATTATATATCGATTTACAATAACAAAAAATGTTATAACCGATAGTTTTATATAACACGTTGAAATAGAAAGCATTTGTATTTATAAAACTTACAAGGCGTATCGCAAAATAACATAAATTTTGATGATTAGCAAAATCTTATAAAAGTATTATAGTGTAAGGTTGATTTATGGTTATTGGCTACATGCCAATCTCCCACATCAAATTGGTTGGTGATTGTGTCTATAATCACATACTCACACACCGTTCACACAATATACACACATATTGATATTATCTCATTTAAATAATACAACAATCACTAATAACATTTAAAAACACATTTCTTCGAACTATATAGCAAAGAATTTCCGTATCCAATTATATATGTACAATGTCCATACATATTACATATGTATTCGAAAAATCGCTTTTGTACAATATTATGTATGTTAATATATAAGACTGCAAAAAAAATGGTAGATTTTATAAAAACGCAAAGTAAAATTATGCACATACCAAATATGTGTGCTAGCATGCGACTCTCTATATATCTCGGCGATAACAATAGAAAATTGAACATAATTTCATAGCATGTGCATAAATGCATAATAGCTACATATAAAAACGCCACACTCGAGCGCCGCACACACTATGACCAAATTAATAATTCATAATGTTACATAAATAGCAGGAATTAAATAATTAAAACGTCGAACTTACAAAAAGTCATTAGCATTTTTATTGATCATAGACGGAACACTGCAGTAAAAATAAGTAAAATATTCGAAAATTATACAATTTATTTTATTTTATCGGAATTGTTTACTAATCAGTAAATCAATTAATTAAATTTATGAAAATTAATCGAATTTATATATACGAGGGCGGAGTGTGAAGTCTCGTAAATATAAAACAAGAAATAATATTCTCGGCCAAAAAAAAATTTATTTTTCAACGTAGTCGCCTTTTTAGTCCAACGTTTTTCCAATTTTGCGATCCCTTCCGAATAATACGATTTCTCTAATCCTTCAAAATAGGCGTTTGTGGCATCGATGATCTCCTCATTAGAGACGAATCTCTTTCGAGCCTTTTCTTCAAGTTCGGAAACAGAAAATAGTCGCAGGGGCAAAGTCTGGAGAATATGGCGGATGTGAAAGCAATTCGGAGGGATTCATGGATTTTGGCCATGGCAACCGTGCATTGTCTTGATGGATGAAATTTTTTTCTCCATTCCGCCAAATGCGGTCGTTTTTCTCTCAAAACTTCGTTGAAACGGTCCAATAAGTTGAAGTAATATTTGCCGTTGGCTGTTCTCACTTTTTGAAGCTAATCAATGTGGATTATGCTGCGTGCATCCCAAAAAACTCTGGCCATGACCTTGTTGGCCGATAAAACCGCCTTAGCCTTCTTCGGCGCAGATTCACCAGTAAAAATCCACTGTTCAAACTGTTCTTGGTGTATAGCGATTACAGTCAATATTTCTACACACTCCCATAGTAAAACACACGAAAAATAGTTTTGTGTAAGTACAAGACAGTTTTTCGTGTGTTTTACTATGGTAGTGCTTCAACAATTATTTCGCTTGAACATCGTTAAATCTGCCTCTGAAGTTGTCACACGTGTGCGTTTTTGGTCGATTGTACGCAAACGCGGCACCCAACGCGCGGATAGCCTTTTTATATTCAAATGTTCGTGTAATTGCACACATGTTCATCTGAGACGCCTACTATCTCAGGTATCTCGCGCATTTTCAATCTGCGGTCTTTCAATACCATATCATGGGTTTTGTCTACCATTTTTGGTGTGGTAACTTTATTTGGGCGTTCCGCACATTCGGGACCAGTTGTGCTTGTACGACCACAACGAAAATCAGTAAACCACTTGTGAATCATTTTGATCGATGGTGAAGAGCCCCATAATATTTATCAAGCTTTGTTTTGGTTTGCGTAATGGTTTTTCGATGCAAAAAATAATGTTTAATTAGCACACGAAATTCACTTTTTTTTCCATGTTTGCAAAAAACCAATTTGTTGTCTGTTTTCAATGGCTGTCAAAACTGAACTAAATGTCAGATCTGTCTGAAAAGTTTAATTTGGTCTAGTGGCAGATGGTATTGACCCATGTCATCTGGGATTTGCGATTGTGGCGCCCTCTGTTGCTATTTTACCATACTTCTCCCTCTGTAGACGAGGACGAAGGGAGTAATCAATATTTCGTCTTATATCTGGGTGTAAATATATATTTTTTTCTTCATATCCGTAACTTTGTGGGGATTCAACATTTGACGCGCTTCCTAAATCATTAATTCTCGGATCTCAACATGACAGCGATCTGTGTATATGTATATATACTCTTACTTATTAATTTTTTTGAGTTTAGTCCTGGTAAAAGGCTTTTCATTCATTTTCTTTTGTTCATTCGTGGATTCAATAAAATAAAAATCTAAACCGTCCTATTTTACTCGCATGAATATATGGCTGTAGATATCAAGGCTGCGGAATCGAAGTCGGGAGTTGGAGTCGGAGTCGGAAAAACACTGACGGACTTCAACTCATTACATATTTTCTTTCTCTCCTAAAAATCAAAAAATAAATAAATAAAATCTTTTATGTGGTCATTCTGTCCTTTAAATCTTTTTAAAAAAAATAACTTATTCAGCGTTATCAGTAAAGTAAAAGCATTTAAAATGGAGAAGTTACACAGAATTTTCATTTTCCAGTCAAAGTATAGCAATGCGTCAATCATCCTAAACTATTTATTAAGCTGTAGAAGAAGATAAACCACACGCAAATCAAGCTAACCATAACTTATTCAATCACGGTTTAAAACCTGTCTTACAGAAATGGTTTATAAAAATTCGGTACCTTTAACATTTTTTACTACACCAGCTTTTCGTGGCTTGAATGGAAAAATCGGTGCAAAGCTTGGAGTTTCACTAGGACGAGACACAGAAGCACAGCATACCAGCATATATTTAAAACAAATAATAATGGCAGTGCTAGCCATATTTGGTATTAGAAAGAAACAAGTTCTGAGCATGATAACTGACAACACCACTAATACGCTGACCAAAGTTCAAATGCTAAATTCCGAACTGACGAAAATTTCGACGATAAAAATGAAATTGAACCTCTTTCTAGATTCGTTCGAGTTGGAAAATTAGCTTTCCACGATGGATTGAACCAAAAAGAGTCGTCCAAACTACTTAGCAGAATACATGCGGTTATGGTGGCCGCTAGAGCACCGAAAAGGAGAATTATTGGATCAGGCAACGTAGTGGGATATTACCTATCTTATTGTGCAACGAATTTTTGAATTAAAATATTTTCTTAATGACATGGCCAATCCAGCGGTAATAATGCATCCATTTTTAGTCGCAAAAAGACTCCTATCCCCGAATTCAGACACCCGGGCTATTTACAAAGAATGGCGTAACGAAATTTTCTACTTAAGAAAACTACCAAACATCCTGACATCATTAATCCGCAAAAAAAATTTTTCGCTTGATAACGAGATATTGTTGGCGGCAATTTATGTCGACAATGTTAGAATATTATTAAGCGATGATCAAACAAATATGGGCAAAACGGCGTTGCATAGTTTGACATTCAATAAAAAGTTTTTTTAGATAATACCGAAAAAGCTCACGATCATATTGACTAGCCGTCATCTTCATCTATTAATCGCCCAGAAACTCTTGTAAAGAACTAAAAAAAAGATGAATTTGAAAAATTTCCCGATAACAAGATAAATCGAAACGATTTCGATTGGACACAGCAGGCGATAATGAAGAATTTACCGACTTACAAAAATCCATGATTGAATTTTTGGATAGCTTTGGGAAAGTGGAAAAAATCAACAGAAGTACATTTCAAATTATCCCGAGGTAACACAGGAAGCAGCTCTGTTGATTTTGGAAGCTCCTCAAACTCGGATCCCCACAAAGTTGCGGATAAACTTTCGGTTTCTGAGAACTACCTAAATGTTTAACTGAAACCAGAAAATTATTATTTTCTGAGTTGTCAGTTTCAGAAAACCAGAAAAATATGGAAATTTCTTAAAATAATAAACATTTTCTGAGATCAGAGGTTTCAATTCAGTTTTTTTGTTTAAATCGAATAGCAGCCATATGCAGCAGTAACAAATTGGTTCGTAGGATTTTGTTCAAATTTGTCAGAAGTTAACAAACATATTGAATTGTGAATTTGCATTTCGAGTTTATAATACCAAAAGCATTTTCAGTAAGACGTCTTAGAAATTAAATGTTTTGTTTTAAAGGTTAACCGCAGGTTTAATCTCCATGATTAAAGATGGTATGTTAGGGTTGGTAATACAGTAATGAAGTTTTAAACATTCCACCATCAGTTTTTCTCCATAGGTCATCCAATATAATTTGTATAGTTTGTTATATTTAGAAGTGATATCTAAATTTATGAAATTAGAATCGTAGAATATAGTAGAAAACATATAAGCAATAAACCAGCTTCGTCAGTAACTTATAACACCGAACTGGTACTTCGTAAAATAAAAAGAAAAATGATAGAGATAATGGTCAAACTGCCGAGTTCTCAACAACAGCAGGGATTTTGATTATTATTTTGCTCTAACTCTTGTGCCATATCTGAAACAACTGCCAACAAACAGAAAACTATTTGTAAGAACAAAGTTTTAGGAATTGCTTCTGGCAAGAACATATAGCTTTATACTCCTAGTCAACCGTTATCTCTGATTCAGCTCTATATAATATAAATCGATTTGGGCAGTGAATGACATTTGGAAATCAATATAATTCAATATTTGAATTCATTTAAAATTTGTCACAAATTGACACTAAAACGCTTGCTTTTGTTCTATAATTTAGCACATAATGTAACCAATTCAACTTATATGTACGTATATTCGCATATACGAACAATTTAATGATTTCCGTCGAACGCTCAAATCGTAAATAATTTTAGAAATATTCTGTACAGTTAAATTCAAAATTTTTCTGGACATTTTATTTAGTATTCACAACTGTACACTTTTCATAATTCCGCCTGTATATTTGAATATTTAATTTTGATTTAAGTTGAATCCTTAACGTTTTGGACACTATATACTCTCGAATTTATGAAATTTTAGCAAACTATGTAAACGATTTATGCTAGATAATTTGAAACTTGGGAAACTTTAGGCATTCGTACAAGTTTTGTTGAGTCGTCAATAATGGCGTTTAATTAATAAATTTATCGTTTCGTTTATTACATTTTAAATTACCTACGTCGGAACAAATTTTTACTGGTTTTTCAAATCCGTCATAAAATTTTCCAATGTTAAATTTTGAATTTCAAATATTCGAATGAATTCTATTTTATTTAAAATATCAAGAAACCCAAAATCCTAATTTTTCGAATTTCTGTAAAATTTTAAGTAAATCAAAATTTAAATTTAAAATAATTTTATTTTCCTATATTTCTTTAAAATTTTTAGTAATTCGAATTCAAATTCTGAAGTGATTTAAAATACGGACATTTTTTATTAATTTCCTGGGGCTAGTCAATTTAAGAAATTCTATTAAATTAATTAAATTTCTTTCTCTAAAATTATAATCTCCGAATTCCGAAAATTAACTAACTGCATTCGTATTTTAGCACTTCAAATTTTGTCAAATTCTGAGAATTTGTATGATAACATCTGATATTCTGATAATTTTAGTAACAACATCGAAATTGGTTTAGAATTCTAAAATTTTTACGAACATGTCTGTCGAATTTTATACATCTCAAAATGTATTCTGTTAAAATGAACAATTTTAAAAATTTCAATTTTTTGTTAAAATTCCATTAAATTTTTTCAAATACAAAATATGGCAAAATTTCGAAATAATCTGAATATGGGCTAAATTCTTTAACCCAGATGTTGCCGAATTAAATTGTTTGCTTCAAATTTAGTTGTAAGCTTACAAAGGTTTCAAAATTATAAGAGAAATCGATTCCCACTTGCAAATATACTGTAGATTACGTAGTTAAGGGAGCAGAAGGTGTTCTTTTAAAAGGATAATGACATTTTATACAACGTAAAATATTTATTTCAGAAATCAATAATTTTTAATTGAATTTTTTAATTTATTAACATAAAATCAAACAAATCAATTAAAAGTTTAATTATTTAGTGTGATAATCATAAAAACAGTATTTTGGGTGTATATAATGCTATTGAACAATTTACTCAGTTAAAGTTACATTTTTTTATGGCTCATTCCACAACGTGTTTGGATTTTCTTGTACGACACCAAATGGTCTTTACCATCGTATCTTGAAAAAGAGTGAAGGCTTTTAGCTGGTCTACGTCCTCTCGTTGTAGTTTTTTGGAATGACTCTAAGATACCAAGGGTAAGTTGCCGACTGAAATTAAGATGATTTAGTTTACCGCCACCTAATCTATGATGATGCCAATAGTTTTGTTCTGCCATATCAATACAGAGGGCTATTAGCGGATTTTTGGTTGTCCATCATTATTTATGTTTAATTTTTTGTATTTATTTTGAATATCTTGTCCCGTGTGTCGGTAGAATTTGGCTGCTATTCGATGCAATTGTGACGACATTGTTGTCATTCCATTTGCAAACGACAACTTTCCATGGGTTGTCAATTATAGCTTTGTAATCGTTCTTGTTCCTATTATACCTTTGTGACGCAGTTTTTAGCACGTAAGCACATTGTAAAACAACACTTGCACCTAAGCCCATATCTTTATATTGTTGGGGGGTAATATAGCGGAAGATTCTTGATATGGCTCAAACCACACTATGCATCCTAATCTTGTTCATGCTGTCTGAATGAACTTTCATTCCATGATGACCGTAGTATGGGACCATTGATTCATCCACACATTCGGATTGATGTATTTGGTTTCGTTGTAGTGAATATTTTGCATGATAGACCGAAATCTATTACGCGACATCGCATTGAGTGTATATGTGTATACCGGGTGTTTTTTTTAAACTGAGACGATCAAATATCTCGAAAAATAGCCACTCTACGGAAAAAATGTCCATAATCAAAATTTAATCATACCGCGGAGGAAATACATTAGTTCAAAAAAATAGTCCCCCACCCCGCTTTGTAGGTGGGGCGGGAGTAACTTTTAAACTAAGATATGAAGCCATATTTTTTATTGCAGATACGGATTCCACGACTAAAAGTACGTATGATTTCAATGAAATATTTTGTTCGGTTCATGATACATAGATGGCGTTGTAATCGACGAAATTCAATTTTTTCAATTTCTCCTTAGAACACACGCATTCGATTCTGCAATACGTTTGAAATAAAAAACATCACGTTTTCATTGGAAATACTCGAAATTCGTCATCAAAACAATTTATTCAGTTTTGTAAATCTAAAATAAGTGTTCAAAATGATGGCCTGCGACTTCAATTCACTTATTAATCCGCATTTCAAATGATTGTACACAACTGAGAAGTGTGTCTGGTTGAATTTCAGCACACGCATTTCTGATTCGCTCAATCATTTTCTCACGTGTTGTTGATTTTTGTGGGTAAACTTTGTTTTTGAGGTAGCCTCACAAAAAAAAATCTGGCGCAGTAAGATCTGGTGATCTGGCGGGCCAATTTATCGGACCAGCTCTACCGATCCAGCGACCATTGAAATCACGATCAAGTATTTCACGTGCCATCAACGAATAGTGTGCAGGACAACCATCATGTTGAAACCACATGTTCCGTCTCACTTCTAAGCTCAAATTTTCAAGTAATATTGGCAGTTCATTTTCCAAAATGGTTCGGTACATTTGAACATTCAAGTTGCCTTCAATAATGTGGGGGCCTATGAGTTTGTTGGCAAATATTTCACACCACACGTTGACAGTCCAAGGACGCTGATGTTCAACTTGACGAAGCCAGTGCGGATTTGTAACACTCCAATAATGCATGTTGTGTCGATTAACCGTTCCATGGTTTGTAAAAGACGATTCGTCGGAGAACATTATGCAACGAAAAAAATTGGAGTTTTGTTGTATTTGTTCACTTGCCCATTGACAAAAAGTTACCCGATTTTGGAAATCATCGCCATGAAGATCTTGGTGTAAAGACACATGATATGGATGATACTTGTGCCGTTTTAAAATTCTCCAAACACTGGTGAGGGGCAATCCGGAATCGCGAACTATTTCTCGTGTACTAATATGATGATTATGAGCCACTGCTGCCAATACAGCAATTTCATTATTTTCTCCAGTGACTGTTGCTCTACGGGTCCTCTTTTTCGGTTGAACATTTCCATAAGTAATAAATTGTTTGATAGTACGGCCAAATGAAGCACGTGAAAGAATCCTAACCGGAAAACGTTCAGCGTAAATAGCAACAGCATTTTCAAGATTTCTGCCAGCTTATCCATAAACCAGAACCATTTCAATTTTCTCTGGCACAGTTAAACGCTCCATTCTAAAGTATTTTGTCGTTTATTTTGCAATTACGAGAAACAGGAAGATAAGAAATAACACAAACGTTAAATGTGATTTACAAAACTGAATAAATTGTTTTGATGATGAATTTCGAGTATTTCCAATGAAAACGTGATGTTTTTTATTTCAAATGTATTGCAGAATGCAGAATCGAATGCGTGTGTTCTATAAGAAGGAAAATTGGAAAAAATTGAATTTCGTCGATTACATCGCCATCTATCATGCACCGAACAAAATATTTCATTCAAATCATACGTACTTTTAAACGTAGAATCCGTATCTGCAATAAAAAATATGGCTTCCTATCTTAGTTTAAAAGTTACCCCCGCCCCACCTACAAAGCGGGGGTGGGGGACTATTTTTTTTGCACTAATGTATTTCCCCCGCGGTATGATTAAATTTTGATTATGGACATTTTTTCCGTAGAGTGGCTATTTTTCGAGATGTTTGATCGTCTCAGTTTAAAAGAAACACCCGGCGAAAAAAAATATGAAACGTGTCAACAGGTGATAAAATACCCTGCGTACAGCCGCTTAAGTCTGTCCATATTGGTAATGTATAGAAGTGATATCCTTCTTCTCCCATTTTGTAAAGTTATTACTTGGCTTTGGAATAGATTTACGACGGCGCATTTATAAAACAGATATTGCACTTCCATGGAATTTCGTCATCACTACCTTAAATGCTATCGCTGTATCACTCTTAGCTGACCTCCAGGAAGATTGTTTATTTGTCAGGCGGCAAAATAATGATTTCATCTGGTATATCTGTATCATATTCACGGTTTCCTCATATACCTAAAATAAAATGCGAGTAAATATAGTAGTATATATAGACATAGACCTTTATACAGTATACTGCATTTTCCACGACTATAATTACTTTTACACACAAAAATTGGTTTCCCACAACAATGAATTTATAAAAAATTATATTTAATATTTTTCAATAAAATAAATTCGAGAACATTTATTTATTAAAATATATGTACCACCAATTACCCATTTTTTATTCAAATGACGTCACTAAATTTTATTTCACTCTAGTTGTTCCACAAATCACAAACAGTTCAACATTTAAAAACGTTCCAACGAAACAATCCTTTATATAGCAAATAGGCTTAACGGGACTTAAAAAATATTTCTACAAGTTGTGCACGTGTTTTCTACAGTAGGTTTTACATGGCGTTATAAAGGGCAACATTTGGGTTGTAACTTGTGATAAGTGTATTCATTTCAATTCCCGAATTTCATCGAATTTTTCTATCCTAAAAATTGTATATTTCCGATGAATACCGAATTTTCAAATAAATATTTTATTATAAATAGTTATTTCGGATGATAAACCAAATTCTGAAAATTTAAAACTGTTTTAATTGTTAATTAATTGGAAATGCTGGTAAATTTTGTATTTCGAATACTTTTTAAAAATTTTCAGATGAAATACATTTTTAATATAATTTTTTTTGACCAAATCTCGAAAATTTAAAAATGATTTGTTTCAAAATTTTCCTATTTAATTTTCTGTTAAATTAAAGTATAATTTTTGTATGTATTTTAGCCACGCCTAATTCTTAAACTTCATTTTTATTCGAAATCATCGTTATTATTGGTTCAGATTTTTAAAATTTTGAAAACTTATCTGCCGAATTTTAAACATGGCATTTTGATTTGCTGTAAAAAATTTCAGATGCAGGTTTTTAATTTTTGTACACTACTCTTGAATTTCATCAGATTTGTTATAGTTTAGAAAATTTGTAAATGTTTTTAATTGTTAACATTTTTATTTTGGATAATAAGAAATTTTAAAAGTTAACTTTTTGTATTTCTATCGAGTTTTAAAAAAATGCATTACAATCTTATACTTTTTGCCAAATTCTGAAGTTTAAGTTTAAATTTAATTTTTAAATATGTAATTTAATTTTAGAAATTAAGATGTTAACTTTTAATTTTAAAATTAATAAAAATATTTTCTCTGAAATTTTAAATAATGTTCAACTTTTAAATGAAAATATCTACATTTTTTGTCAAATCCGGATAATTTATTTATGAATTTCTGAACTTTTGACATTTTAAAAAGGTCACGCAGTATACAATTTCATTCAATTCTCAATTCTAGGAAATTATCTATCTGTTTAAAATTTTTAAATTAAGCAACACGATGGATGTATTTATTGGTTAGAACTTTAGATTGTTGCTTGACTGTTCTAATCCGTTCCTTAATCCTAAATTTTTTTAAATCATTTTTTGTTCCTCATAAATTTAAAACCCAAATTCTAAAGATTTAAAACTCATTGTTTTAATTATTAATTATATGTTGGTAATTCTTTTAAACATATATTAACTATGTTGAATAGAGTTTTCGTTTTACATTTCAGTTTTAAAGAAATTTTGATTTTTAAGTTTAATGATTCCATTAAATTAATAAAAATTCTTTCTTCCCATTTTAAAAATAAATTATCAAATTCGGATAATTTCTATGTTTATGTGCAAATTTCGGATATTTTTAATCAATTCCAATCTAAATTTCTGAGGTCTCTTTATTTTTAAAATTTTTAAATAATTTTTTAATTAAAAAATGTAAAAGTTGGTTTCTGAAAAATAATAATTGTAAAATTAGTAAGCTTTTTTAATGAATTATTCTTTAAAAATTCTGTTCAATTTTAGAAATGTTCATGAAATTTCGTTAAATTTGAATATTCAAAATTATTTGAATTATCCATATTATGTTTGGTTTCAAATTTGGTTAAATTATGGTATTTATGAACATTCATACATTGGAGATTCAAAGTTTTGAAAGCTTCTCTTTTGATGTAGTTTTGGTGTTGATTAATCCTGAAATCATTCTGCATCAAATTGTCCTTGTAATCGTCCTTGATATTAAAATCGCAACGTTAATCGGCGTAATTCCAAAACTATAGGTTCGAGTAATTGCATCGAAGGTTCAATTATTAATATCAATGAATTAATTATAATTAATTAATTAAATTCTAAATTTTATATTATTCGTGAAAAAATATTAAGATACCGATGAAGTTTCGGACATATAACAACTCTATAATCTGTGTACCATCAACACATTTTTTGTTAATCCTTTTAATTTTAAGTAAGTAAATTAACTCTCTCATGGCATATTTACGTACATTATCGACAAACGACTCTGTGTTTTAATTTAGTCTAATTAGAAGCATTAATTTGAATTACTGGCCCGGATACTATCATAACCATTTTTTAAGTACACATTCAAAACGAAATTTATTGAAAAAAGCTTTTTAACAAAGCTCATTTCATATAATCTCTAATTAGATATTTTTTTTTTTTCGTTTCGTTACAGATATTCATCACACTCACACCAAAACCGCATCATCAAGAATACCCCAAAGATTTTTCAAAATGTACAAACAATTATTTTTAATAATTTTTGTATTGCTATGTTTAATTGAATTAAATGGATTTGGGCAAACTACTGTAAGTACCATAAAATTAATTTTATAACTACATTTTTGATATAAAAGAAAGTTGAGTTGTTATTTTTTTTTTTATAATATTTGGTTAAATTTTAACGTTTATTGCACTCTAAAAATGTCACCAAAAAGGCAAAACGAGAAAATGTTAAGCGAACCACAAAAATAACTTAATCTTTGTTATTTTAATAATGAACTTAAATTATGTAGGTCATTGACCATAGTTGAAGTAATTTTATTATTTGGTTATTTTTGATGTTGCTGCAAATCTTATGTATATATGTACTGTAGAAATTAAATTTAATAATTGTACAGTAGTATGTACTCGTATGTATGTACATATGTACATGCGGATTAGAAACTAGTAATTCATTCATGGAATCTGACCTTGTTTTAAATATTGTTACTTTCAATATTTGATGTATAAAACGAGTAAATCAGCTGCCAGGCAGACGATTAATTGAAAGTTGAAAGCTTTTACTTGCAAAAGTAGATTTGAGTTGGAAATTTTTAGAACTAATTATAGACTATAATAAAAATGTTTTACGAGTAATTTTAATTGGTTGCTGACTTGATATCAACATTGAAATTCGACTGTCACATATTTCGCATAGTTTTCTAATTAATTAGGCCATTCTATTCATGTTAAATGTTCGAATGATCAAATTATTTTTTATTATCCATACGATCAGGTCGTTTAGCTATCCAAATATATGAAAAATTCATTAAACATATGTTGGGTTATCATAACGTGGTTTTGACATTTTATTGTCATAGAAACGACGATGTACAACCATTGAAATCCCTATTTAGACCAATTCTTAATTTATTAGAGTAGTTGCTGCGCTGGTATACAGTCTCACAGCCGAATTCCATGTATTGTTGAATTTCACCGCTGCTCAGGTAAAAATGTTAAAAATGTTTTGTGGATTGATTTGTTTTCATTCATATAAATCGGTTTGTTTTATATTGACATCTGTCATCTACAGTCATTAATGATTCTTGTCATGTGATACACGGTGGCACTACGTACATGCAACGAAGCGCATTATCTTGCGAAAAAGTAACGTAAATTTCTAGATAATTACCGCACCTATAGATAGTGTGATTTGACACCTTTGTTCTGCTTTCTTATGGTTTATCTTAGAAGTAAGGTCTATGCTAATAAGTCAGCAACAATTCGCGAGGTAAATGACGAGATAATAAGGCATATTGATGGAATAGAGAAGCAATTATGACAGGGTGTCATCCGAAGTTTGGACAAATGGATTGATATGTTACGCCGAATTGATCAATTGATACACATGATTCAATAAAGAAATTAAAATCATTCCAACTCAATAACTTTTTATTTACGATTGACACGGAGAAACTGTTTGGGCCACCCTATATTTGAATTTTATTAATGTCTGAAGTAATAAAATAATTAGATGTTATCAACTTATGTAGTTATACTCCTCGATGCCACAACCTAATTACCGTGGCCATAAATTGAGAAATAATTTTGTACGTTCTGACAAACTTTACTGAGTAATTTGAATGCGTTTTACTCCTGAATATTATGTTCAAAAATACGACAAGAAATTTTTTACATCGTTTTGGCTAATGTATTCTTGTTATTCAAGCGACACAACAGTCAGAGCAGATCAATTCAAGAAATCCCCGCTGAGAAATATTCGTATTCCATGAAACCGTACAACCTCAATAATGAGTTCTAGAATTTTGTTTAAATATTTTATTTGGCCGAATAATAACCACTGTACAATTTCAGAATATTAAGTGAAGGATTATTAACTTTTCCAGAGACGCTTTAATCAAGGAAGACTGTTTTTTCTGCTATTTCCATTATATGTGTTAAACTATTCGTCACCGCATAAATATATTCTGGTGAGTCAGATATTCAATTGGCAGTTCGGTTCGACCATATCTCTTGTATTGGTGAATTATCGGATAATCATTCACAGTTGTCTTCTATACCTGAGCATTGGTGTTTTGCAATTCTCTTTTGTTACTCAGAAATCTTTAAAATCAGGTAATTTCTTTCTTTCTGATGGCCTGTAAGTATTTAGGATATCCAAAAGAAAATTTATCGTTAACTGTTTCTCAAAGTTTCTTGCCGTTTGGTATCATCAATTTTGGAACACCTTTAGTACCGTTAACTCAAAATGAGTCGTGCGTTGCTGCGATTCCCAGTGACTCAAACTATTGTTCGTACAGCTAGTTTAGATTAATTGTTTGGTTTTAATCCTCCAAACAATCCCCATTCCAAAGATTCACCTAGTAAAAAACACGAAAAATTGTTAATCGCTGATGCACGACTATTTTTCGTGTGTTTTACTATATGATTGCTTGGAAGGGTCGACTAAAATTTGGGATCGAGAATTTTATTTTAAATTTATAGATTATAGTAAATGGAATTTTATAAAAAAAACGAAATGTAATTAGCACTCACATAGTAAGACGCACGAAAAATTGTCTAACACTGAAGCTCGATAATTTTCCGCGTGTTTTACTATATGGGTGGGGTGCTTGAAAATGTCGACTGAAAATTGAGATTAAGAAATTTTAATATATTTTTATAGTTATTCTTGTATCTTGTATTAATTGCATTTTAGTATTTATACTTTTGGTGCTACTGTATTCGATCTACTCAGGCGACACTGTTTCAATAGAATGTTAAAAATTGGATTTAAATTCTTTGACAGACGTTTAAATAAAACATGCCAACAACTTTCAAATAAATTTTAAATAATTGTAGAGATACGACATTAGTGTGTAATTATTTGTGCAACAGTATATTCATAACATTTTGTTTATTTAACTCTAAGTCGCAAATCCGTCTGTGATTTTTAGTTCCAATTTCTTTAGAGATCATACTTTTCGTGGTGACAGATGCATTTATTGATTCTACCCTCTTTGTCTTTTGTTTGATTCAGTTTGGTACGGAACTGGTTAAAGCACTAAACCTCATTCGGTTCTAGCTCAATGTGCACAATACAGTCATTATTTAGATTGGTATATTGACATTAGCAGTAAGCAGCTTGAATTGCATCAAATTTTTAGAATTCATAAAATAATTTCAAAATTTGAGATAAAAAGAATTTACTTGCGTGTGACGATAATTGTCTAATAAACAGCAAATATTTATGCAGATTTATACGTAGCCGACTACAACCATTCGTTCATATCTCTTTCTGTCATCTCCAGCCAATTCCAGCATGATTAGAAAGATACATCAAAAACACATCATATATAGTGAAAGTTTATACTTAGATTTCTGGGAATTTTAATATTCGGGGATTTGAATTCTAAACTATTTTTCTAAATCCGCGCCTCCTTTAAAAATCACATTAACTAATAAAACCAATTTGAATAGGGTAAACACCAAACTGAAGTCCAAATTGAAGAAAATTGAAGTGGAATAAGTTCTTCGCTGTAGGTGCAGTCAAAATACAAAATTAAAATTATTTATAAAAAGATTAATTTTTTTAGCGACTCCAAACAAATATTAGTAACAGTAGTCGACCTTTCCAAGCACTCTTATAGTAAAACACACGAGAAAATACTATTTTTTGATGCATGACAATTTTGCGCGTATTTCACTATGTGAATGCTTGAAAAAGTCAATTAAAATTTGGTATAAAGAATTTTTATTGTATTTTATTATTATTTGTAATTATAGTAAACAGATTTATATAAAAAAAAAAATTGATGCCAAATTTTAGTTGACCTTTCTACAAACTCACATAGTAAAACACACGAAAAATTGTTTAGCACTGTCGTGATAACATTTTTCGTGTGTTTTACTATGTGCGTGTTTGGCAAGGCCGACTAAAATTTAGTATCGAACATTTTTTTATTTAAATATTATTTATAAATTGTAGTAAATGTAATAATTTATTTCATTACAATTTTAGCCAAGCATTCACAAAATATTTTAAAAATAAAAATAATATTTTTATTGTATTTCTATATATCGTTTTGGCTAATGTACTCCTGTGACTCAAGCGACACTACAGTCAGAGCATGATTTTGAAAACAATTTATTGTATGTACCTACAAGGTCCTTCTACGTCACACAAACTAAAATAACTTTTTCCTGAATCTTCTAATTTAACTAGAAAGAGATATGCATTTTAAGACTCTGTCCAACCGGATCTAGCACTGTTTCCGTACATAAAATTGCCATTGAAATCCCCGCTGAGAAACTTGGGTATTCCATGAAACCTTAGAACCTCAATAATGAGTTCTAGAATTATGTTTAAATATTTCATTCGGTCGAATATATGTGGCAATCACAAGTGTTAGTTTAGCCGTTTACTATAATATTGTGAGATGAATATTTAGTCTGATTTAATTCAAGATTTGAGTTATTGGTGTTTTGGCAGATGGCAACCTTATGCTTTATTATCTATCCCTTCTACATTTGTTGAGGTGAGATTCCAAACTGAGTTTCCCACCAGAGCGATTGATGGGTGAATTCACACTAATTCACGATTGGGTGAATGAGGCGGTTATATACAATGAGGCGCTATTAGCTTCTTCACGGATGGCTCAAAAAGAGATAAAAGGGTTGGTTGTGGGGTATTCTTTTCGTCTTCCCGACTTTTGCAGTGTTTTTCAAGCTTAACTTATATCGCGATAATGGAAGTCATAGACTAGTTGCATAATGTAATATCTAAGAGGGGTATACTGACGTTGAAGTTGGCCCAGAACTCTCAGACATTTTCAAATGAGATGGCTGGTCAGTTCAACATCCGGTAGACGTGGTTGCCAAGGCACTTCAATTTAAAGGAAGATGAGCTGGTAGATGAGGGCACAGCACGCCTTATATCACAAAGCATATCACTGGATATAAAGATACCGCTTACTTCGTGTAAACTGTTGCTTCAGCAGGAAGCCATAAAAGAAATGAATGACAGATGGTCTAACTCTTGATCGTGTGTAATAACTAGGCAAATCTGGCCTAGAGTTGACCAGTCCATATCCGGCCAACTGATATCGCTTCGGCTGCCCATATTGATACGATCGTGGGAGCTATTACGGGACATTGTCTCATTGGGGTACATGTGAGCAGAATGGGTGTTGATTTCTGCCGTAGCTGTGGAGATGAGGAGAAGGCAGACAATGTGCTCCATCTGCTCCATCAGCGAGATTTTTAAATAAATTGTAAAATGCAAACCCGCTTATTTAAAAATAAGTATATAGGATAAATTTTTACTTTAAAACAAGGATTTTTAAAACTGGAATTTTGGAACCGAGGAATTGGAAATAGTACCATTTTGTCTAAATGAAATTTTTAAAACCAAAATTTGTATATAACCATAACTGGGCCAAAATAAACGAAATTTGGTTTTATTTATTTTGGCGAATTTCCATTAATTTGTGAATCTTTGAATTTAAGTCATTCAACCTAAAAGTTAAATGGCTCTTTAAAATTTGGTCGAAATCCCTAAGTTGAAATTGCAAATATTATATGAAAATCCTTTTTGTAAATTAATGTCCGTGTTTTTAATTTTTTAGGAACTGAGCAAAGTTTTTATTTATAGGTGGAAAACTATTCCATTCCAAGCTAACTCCTTCTATAAAAAAATCTGGGAGGCATATATGAGTGGGAATCAGCAAATATGTCGGGATTATAGGAGCAAAGCCGCTGCCACTTTGTGAATTTTAGACTGAAATCATGAAAAGGATCGCCGGCCTAAAATAATTAGCCCGAATTTTCCTTTTTGATTAAGCTGAAATTACTTAAGCCGAAAATTTTTGTAATTAATAATGAAATCGACGTTTAATTTTTGTGAATTTTTATTTACTCGTCTAAACCAATATAAGCAGAATGAGAGCCATTGGACTGATTATATGTGAATGTAAGCATTGACATAATGTGACATGATCCGACTAATTATTGTTATAGAATATTATAACATAATGGCTTTTTACATTTTTAATTTAATTCATTTTCTATCACAGACCTCCACCTAATTAGTACGAATGTTGAACAATACTAATAAAAGTTTTATTTGACACAAACATACAATCTATTCAAAGTATATAATATAAATCTTGGTCTATTATTTCCGATAGCTAAAAAAAGACAAATTTTTTCTTCTAATGAACTAATTAATAGAGAATCACTGTACAATTATCTTTCGTATATATATGTATATATATACGACAATGTACACTTCATGTAACCAAACCCATTTATTTCACGACAATGGTTTTATTATAGTATCTCGCTCTCTTAAAACCCAATTTTCCAATAATAGCAAATCTTTATACAGATATATAACGAGAAACACACCAAGCAGATATGTACCACAGTGAACATAAAAAAAAAACATTCTGTCTAGACGATATAGTTGACAGTACTTTTATTAGTTTCGAATAGTTTTTTTAATGCACAACAATAAAATAATTAGAAGGAAATTAATTTAATTTCAATCCCTTTAACAATTTTGTAACAATGTTACAATGAATATAAGTATGTATATGTATATACCCGAGTGTTTTGTTACACACATAACATGAAGCTTGTATAAAGTAAAATTTAATTAGAAAATTATTAAAAACTAATTTGAATATTTCACCTTCTTAATTTAAACAATGCTCGCGAGACGCGATAAGTAACGAATTTTCAATTTAATTAAAGTAGTGCGAAGCACAATTTTCATTTTTCTTCGTTGATTGAAATTTTTTCGACAGATACGCCATATCTCCTCAATCTACGTACATATATAAATTATACGAAGATGGATTTTATGTGGAGATTCATTTGAATAAAAATTGTATTAATCATTTTGACGATATAGGTTTTTTAGAAAATTGTGGTTTTAGAAAAAAACAAACTCATTCATCAAAATATTGTAAACTGCGGCCAAAACACAAAATAACATTCAAATTTAAATAAAAATTGTTTTATTATGTTTTATGCAAATTAAAACATTTTGTATGCTGATGAAGCGAAATGAAATACTCCCAGAGCCACCATACTGAGCCGTAAGGATCAGCCATGTTTTTTGTCGAGCTTTTTCTAGAGGAACTACTTTTTGCATTATCCCATAAGAATCAATGTAAAAATGACCATTTTCGAATTACTTTACATAAATGAAAACTTTGATCTTTCGTTTCGATAAACACTTTGTGGAATTTATTCTATATTGAAGCAGCACATATCTGAAAATCAGAAACATCAGAAACATCTTTTATAAATTTAATAAACATTAAATCAAAATTAAATATAAATTTATCATATTTATGTAAACATGAATTTATTTGAATGTGTAGGTAAAATAAATAAACAAAACATATTATATTGTCATCCTTTCGATCGATGATTTTGTCTCTTTTTTTAAAAATTTAACCTCACACTTTTCCTTTTTTTAATTTCGCTTTTTCTATTGCGATCGCAGCATGCTCGAATAAAGCATTATTCTATTTCCTTTAGTACATTTGAAAATGTATCACCACATATTGCTATTTCGTTTATCTTGTAGCGAAATCGGGAAAAGGGATAGAGTACAAAATTATTCTAATAGGTTGAGACCGCAATAATAGAGAACACAAACATCGATCGCTGGAAAAAAAATAGTGATGTTGACAACTTACAACATGTCATAGGGAGTTCCAATATCAGCTGCACAATTTTCTTAGAACCATAATTATGCAGAAATGCGTAACAAAACTTTACCAACATAAAATGGAACCTTGCCAGAAGGACTGTGATAGTCATGGTGTTCCATTTATAATCTAAAATCCAAAATTTACGTTGAAATTGAAGTGAAATTAGTTTGATATTTATTCAAACAAATTCATGCAGCTTTTATTGAAATACCCTTTAAGTATTTTATTTTATTCACAAAAATATAATTCAAAAGGAAACACAACCACATTTTTATGTGTTCTCTTTTCGCCTTGCAGTTTAATTTTATTGCGTTGGTATTTGTGTGTATTTATATCAATTCAATGGAGAAATGCTTTTTTTCTATAAATTTTATTAATAAATATAACAAAAATTAAACAACGTCTTTGATCAGGCTTTTAATCAATTATAAAATGATAATTGTAGATTCTATTTCAATGTTAAAATACTTAATCCATCGACATTTTCATTGAAAAATATCGCACCGAAAAAAATTTAATTTTTCTTATGTTTTGTATGGAAAAAATGATTTTTTCGTCAATTTTAGTTCCTCTAGAAAAAGCTCAATTTTTAACCTTAGGGCTCTGTATATATAGGTGGCTCTGATACTGCTCGTTTTATTGTGCTTTCATTTTAACTGAACCGAACTTTCGGCCTAAAACGTGTCCAGTCCAGAAATTATATATGTATATGCGTGAAGTTCTTGGTATTCTTTTACTAAATGGGTTGTAATGAAGTATCCCCAAAGACGTTAACGACTTTATATACGAGTGTCAGTTGGTCAGTCAGACACTTTAGAACTTAAATAACAGTTGGTGACCTTGGACGACCTTGCTTTTTTACTGGCAGCTAAATATTATATTTTGCTAAATATGGGAGGTTGAGTTTTGACATTTTTGATGGTATTCTGACAAGTATTAATCTTTTGTTTTGAGGTACTTCTTAAAAGCTGTTCATAATTTCATTCGTTCCATATACATATACTAGTTCTAAGTAAGCTTTCAACGTGTGTATACTTGACGGATATTTGAAGTGTAAACATCTGGCGTATTTTCAGCAGCTTACGAATATCCGTGAAGCCATGTTTTCTGCCAAATTACTACTCAAGAGTTGGAGGACGCTGAAGCCGAGGAGTTCACGTACGTATATGGCTGTCGCAAAATGCAGGGCATTTGGAATACATTTTCTAATAATTAAATATAATAAACAACTTACATTTTAGGCTTCATTTAGATATTGAATTTCATTCATATCTGAGAAATTACAGAGTAAATATAATATTTGCCTGTAACCAAACCAATATCACTCGGAGTTTTCGAAAGTATAGTTCGAAACTTTGTCTTTAGGTGTCCTCACAAAAAAAACTGTGGAGGCCTTCAATTCGGCGACCTAGCAGGCCAATTTAAAGGTCGATTGCGCCCATTATAATCTCGATTTAAAATTATTTTATACTTCTCTTTACTTCGATTTACTTCAACGATACAAGTTATTTAGTAGTTGAGATCAATGATGTATCTTCCATTAGTCTATCGTCAAAAACTACACACCTATATTAGCACTCATGGATATTATCCCAATACTAACGTACAGTTTTTTATTATATATAGAAAGATCGCTCCTTAATAACTTCACCAGCGAAACAATGACGAATGGAGAAAGGCTGAATTGGAAAGTAGAAAATATCTTAGCAATAGCCAAAATCTGTTTTGTAAAACACTAAAACACACGCACATTGTAATAAAAACGGTACTGAATTTTGATGATTATAGGAGTCCAACAGTCCGCACGGGACAAAGCAATTAGGTAAACAACTAATTTCGTTTGAATTTAACGACAACAAATATAGCATCTCATTGATGAAAGGGCTGGCGTATGAAAATTATAACACGGCTTTTAAATACAAATTCTATATATCGCGTTTGTTTTGTTCCCATTCATATTTTTGGAAAATACTGTTAAAGTTTTAATTTTGAAAAGGTTAGAAATGGAAATTTTGTTCATTCATTTTGCCTTGCTCGATATTAATTTCGTAGTTTGAATTGCATAATGAAATATTTCATATCTGTATTTCCTTATCTGTAGCAACGGAAATTATTTATGAAAGCTCTCAAAAAATTGTGTTCGTTCGAAATTACTTTTGATTACTAAAAACTACTTCATCTTGATTTGTAATATGCATGCATTTTTCATGATTCAATATATCTTTGTGAGAGAGCTTCAACGTTTAGCTGTTTTTATATGTTGATAGTTCATACATAAGGAAACATATTTTGTAATATGTTCATATTTATCATATAACCTGTTAAGTTTAGCTTTTGATAAAAACAATATTTTCTCTAAAAGCTAACATTTTGTTTATATTCAATTATTATGTTATTCTCAAAGCTTTTTTCGTATAGCTTTTTTGAGTAAACTAATAATTTTGTTATTAATTTTCCTTTGATGCTCTAACGTTGATGATCATAAACAAAAATATACATAGTTCTATCACAATTTTAGCCTTCAGAAGCTATTTTTTGTAAGATTTCGCATTTTAGATGAAATTCGCATTGTATTTGAACGTGCGTCGAATTTAGATTAACCACGAGAATTTACTGGCGCCTATTTAGTTTTAACTTTGAAAGCTTTGATGGAAAGATTGATGGAACGATTGATACAAAACTTGTCATAGGGTGAAAGGAATAGAACAACTGGAGGATCCTGTGGGGATTGACGACTAACTAGAAAAGATTTCGTTCTCGTAAATATATTAACTATTCAATAATCAAACCGGCTTTTACTTTCAGTCAACGGAACATGCTGCCTAAAGATAAGGGTCAAATTGAAAAAAATAGAGGTTGGATATTTTGAACAATTATCTTCAGCAAATCAAATAAGTTCGGATAATGTGTAGATTCATTGATCGGAATTGCTTCTTAATACTTATGGACGAAAGCAAAAATTTAGATTTATTAAGCCTGCACGTTTCAGTTGTATCAGATATATAGATATTAACATTTTTTGATAGCCAAGTAGAAGTTTTGGTAGAATCTGATCAAGAAATAATATTGCCATAACCTTATATAATAGAGATGTTTGCATAAAGAAATTCTAAGCGAAGGCAGTGATTGCTGCTATCAACCTTCAAGGGTTCTTCGAAACTACGAAAGATAAAGATTTTGCGGTATGGAAAAACGCTCAAAAGAATCAATTAAATTTAAAAACATTGTACACATTTATGATTAAGAATTCACATAAATTTGAAAAAATTAGTTCAATTTAATTCCGTATAAACATATTTGCCATTTTTCTTTAAAGCTCCAGTGGTTCTTAAACTTGTATACGGACTCCGTTACAAGTGGCCTTAAGCAGCAATGTGTAGAAGAAGAAAAATTGGGGCGTTATTTTTATTTCGTAATAACCGAATAATAATTGAATAATTGAATAATTTTTCAATGATAATCCAAATCGATAATGCTAAATGGCGGAGACAGATATAAACCAGTTGGAAGAATTTGTTTAAATCGAAAAAAAAAGTTTCTCAGATTTTGTTTTTTTCATGTACATACATATGTACCTCTGTTCCCAGAAACCATTAATGAAAAATGTCTGTAAGTGTCTGTGGTCAATTTTTCTGTCAACGAAAACTTAAAATCTGCTTAAGATGTTTAAAAATATTTTTTATTATTAATCTATGTGTTGAAATGCAGGTCTGATAGACTTTTGGTAGAAATCTGCCCAAACAAAGAGATATTCACATATCAATTCGCAATTTTATGTCACAAATACTTATGGACTTTTGTAGAAATGGATTAAAGAATAAAACATTTTTTTGTAATTAACCATCTGAACTGCGCAGATGCTGGATGAAAGATTAACATTTGAGGGGTATATATTTGATCGAAATTTAGCGGAATATTTTTCAATATAAATATAGAAGGCCTTTTAGTTATGCACACTGTTCCACTTTGGGATAAGGGAATAATTATTTAAAATGGAAAAAAATCGAGTGGTAACTCATTTGATAGCTATGTTGATTCTCTTCACAAAGTTTATTCCATGGCTGTCTCTTGAAATTTAATTAACACAATTTAAACAATTTTAATAAAATATTTCAAATGAAAAATCAAAGCGAACTGTTTATTGCAACAAAACTACTATTTACAAATGTTCATTTTCAACCAATTTCACGTACTTGCGTGAAAAAGCATTTCTACGACCCAAACCTAATTCGAAATCATATATTCATCATAAAGATATGGCGTTAAATTAAATTCGGATAAAAATATTAATTTCTTGTCCGTTTCATTCGAGATGTTGATCGACTTAAAGTTCATAGATGGATTGTTGTCGAAATCTCTAAATTACGGCTTTTCAACCGCAAAAAATAGGACCATTTGTTATATGCAATAAATTTCGATAAAACTCGTTTTAAAATTCGTAAATTTAGTAAAATTTATATTTAGTTCAAAATTAACTGGGTATCTAGTCATCCTAACTTTGAATAATATCTTTTTAATTTTGGTATACAAAAATTAGCTTAATGCGATTATATGTTAATAAAAAATGAAAACGTTGAAAATGAAATAATCGGAAATTAAATTTCAAATTCAAAATTTTACATATGGATTTGCAAAACTTAGTTTCGAATTAAAATTTAACAAGTTGCAATTTATATTATTGAAAAAATTAAAAAAAAATTTTTATTTCCGATAGTTAAAATTTAAATTTAGAATTCAGAATTGCAAAAATACGGTTTGATACTCAAATTTAAAATTACGTTTCATAATTATAAATATACAAAATTCGTCATTTTACAATTTTCAAAATTCGAAAGAATAATAATTTTGTAAATTCTGAATTTTATACGTTAAATTCAAAAATTTAAATTTTGAAAATGGTTAATATTTGGAAATGCTCAAGATCTTTAAAAGAGTTGAATACAGCTAAAAAAGAACTTGTATTGGTAGATTTTCAAAATACATTAGTTCAATTAAAAATTAAAAATTCAGAGTTGTAAAATTCGGGTTGAAAAGTTCAACATTCGAAGAACTCCAATTTTCCCTGATAATTTTGTAGAAATGTCCAAAATTTTAGTTGAAAATTTATATAAATATTTTCCATTTAGAATTTTGAAGAACATCTTGAATTTTAAAATTTTAAAATTTCCATAACGCAAACTCTATGTTTTTAAAATTTAAAAAGTCAGGCTAAGAAATAATTTTAAGTTTTGCCTTTTAATTTTCGGATAATATTAGGAATTTTGGGAATAAAATTTGGGAATATCGAACCGAATTCTAAAGTTAAATTTTAAAAATTATTAATAAATTTATCTACTTTTGAAAATCTACGACATTTGTAAAGTTTTTTAATAACGATATTCAACTTTCAAAAATTTTCTAAATTCAAATTGATTTTTGAGATTTAATCTATTAAATTTAGAATTTGTCAAATTATAAATTATTTCCAAGTTTAATATATTTACAATTCTGAACATAGAAGAACTCAACAAAAACAGTGGGGTTATTCAATATTTACGAATTTTGTAATTCGGGATCCTACATTTCAATCTAATTTATTAAAATTTTAAAATATGAAAATAATCGCAATACATTGAATTCTATATTTCACTTTTAATTATCGGAGTTTAGAGAATTTTAGATTATCTCAGATTATAAATTTCGGCGAAGTTTGATAATCTTTAATTTAATTTGATTTTAAATCCGAGATTTCATTTACGTTAAATTCAACTTTTTATCATAACCAAATTCTGAATGATCAAAATTTAAATATACAAATCCACCTATGTATGTATATATGTAGTAAATATGTAGTTGCAAAATTTAATTGAAAATTTAAACTCCGAATTGTCAAATTTTCTTGAAAATTTAACTTTCAAAGTATACTTAAATTTTCAAAATTAATAAATTTTTTAAATTGAACACCATCCGAATAAAAAATTATCAAACTATGTCAAAACTTAATATTTACTTAATATATTCATTGAAATTCATAAATATAAATATATTATAAAATTTGACATTACAAAATTCAACAGAATTTTGAATATTGTACGTCGTCACTTAAAAAAGTTGAATATTGTTAAAATCTGTATTTTCTAGAGAATTTCGAAATTTTGAATTAAAGATTACATGGAAATTAACAAATATTAAAGATACGGGCCTTGTGAACCTTCGAACTACTTGAATTCACAAATACAATTTTTCTAAATCCATTCATGATTTATTTAATGAATATGCCACATTTTCCAACTTTAAACATTCACTGTGGCTGCATGCTGGTGGTGTCATTGGACCGATTTTGTTCGTTGATGAAAATGATCGTCACGTTACAGTCATTGGAGATTGGTGCAGAGTCTTGTTGCAACGTTATTTCTTTGAGCAATTGCATGAGCTAAACCTTATTGGTATGTGGTTTTAACAAGACGGTTGGACATGCCACACAGCGGTTCTAACAATCGACTTATTGAAATCTAAATTCGATGAACGTGTTATATCCAAAAATGGTCCTATCGATTGGCCTCTAGATTTTTTTTTATGGGACTACGTTAACACATTGGTCTATGCCAACAAGCCGGCTTCGTTAGAGGACCTTCGAGCCATCATTGAACGAGTGTGCTCGAGTCGGGTGTATTGTGAAGTCCGTATTAGAAAACCCTTTAGGTATTCGGCGTTAGGATCGGTAGAATAAGTCAAAACAAATTTAACTTAGTCTATTGTTTAATGTATGGAGGCTTTAATTGCTAATATATAAATGAACTGCATTCCCTTATGTTTAATAGGCTATATAAGCATTCGGAAACAGATTCTTTTGGCAAAATAAAAGCTAGGTACTTAATCGTGATAATTCAAACATCAAATTTTGATCCTAGTCTAATTTCTCGTTGCTATTCAGTATTGCTACAAAAAATTAAGCGAGTAAACTGCATTTGTAGCTTTATGGAAGAGCGCTGTGGAACTAATTCCTCCACTATATTTTCCCAAAAATCATAAATGTATTTTGAAAAGTGGAACTTATCAAATTCAATTGGTTTGAAGGCCCACAGCTCCTTTAAATTTAGTGGAGTTTGCTGTGCCAAATGCTAACGAAAGTTATAGCGACAATAAGGTGCTTCATGTACCTGCGGGCTTTTGTGTTATAACTAACGTTTTGTCTAATTTTTAATAATAAAGGATGATGTCCAATTATTTCAAAATACCGATGTTCTCAATAAGGCTGATGAGTCTGTTTTAAAATTGTAAAATGTGACCGTTTGCATATTATGCTCTCTTGAGTTGCGGTTTTTTTTTACCTCCAGTATCTACAATTGTGAGTATAAAATAACAACGCCCTAATTTTTATCTTCTTTCATTTTTAATTCTACATTCAAACAATTTGATTATAGAGAAATGTTTTGGTTGTGTCGGACTTGATAATTTTATTTGTTTTTGAAATTCACATTTTATAATTTGAGAAAAAACTAATTTATAGTTTTAATTGTTCATGTTGCAACCGTATACATGTTTTGCACTATGCAATATCTACTTAAGTAATGTTCTATGTTTAAGTGATTTCAATGCGATTATAACCGCAATGTTTTAATTATGCATAACCACCAATTTTATGGCCACCTTGAATCAAATTTAGATGTGTGTAACTTCATTGAACTCAACTAACTAACTTTTTTTTTTTAGTTTCATTTCAATTAAAACTTGTTAAATGCGCAAAAGTACGCTTGTTGACTATATATAGAGATATACATATTACACCAACTTCATGCAAACATGTGCTTGCGTGTAATGTTGTATGTCACATAAAACTATAAAATTTACATCTATGTAATTATATTCGTGATTAAAGCAGCATGCATCTGATCTGATTTATGTGCGTATACATTTTATGTTACACAAAATATGTATGTTACATTTGGTCACACAAATTTTTGATTATCTGTGTATACATATTAGTTACATGACTCACTGTGACCGCATGCTGGTGGTGTCATTGGACCGATTTTGTTCGTTGAAGCAAATGATCGTCACGTTATAGTCATTGGAGATTGGTGCAGAGTCTTGTTGCAACGTTATTTCTTTGAGCAATTGCATGAGCTAAACCTTATTGGTATGTGGTTTCAACAAGACAGTTAGACATGCGGTTCTAACAATCGCCTTATTGAAATCTAAATTCGATGAACGTGTTACATCCAAAAATGGTCCTATCGATAGGCCTCTAGATTTTTTTTTTTGGGACTACGTTAACACATTGGTCTTAATTTTAAAATTAGAAAACCTTTAGGTATTCGGCGTTAGGATCGGTAGAATAAGTCAAAACAAATTTAACTTCGTCTATTGTTTAATGTATGGAGGCTTTAATTGCTAATATATAAATGAACTGCATTCCCTTATGTTTAATAGGCTATATAAGCATTCGGAAACAGATTCTTTTGGCAAAATAAAAGCTAGGCACTTAATCGTGATAATAACAAACATCAAATTTTGATCCTAGTCTAATTTTTCTATTGCTACAAAAAAATTAAGTGAGTAAACTTCATTTGAAGCTGTCTGGAAGAGCGCTGTGGATCTAATTCCTCCACTATATTTTCCCAAACATCATAAATGGATTTTGAAAAGTGGAACTTATCAAATTCAATTGGTTTGAAGGCTCACAGCTACTTTAAATTTAGTGGAGTTTGCTGTGCCGAATGCTAACGAAAGTGATAGCGACAATAAGGTACTTCATGTACCTGGGCTTTTGTGTTATAACTAACGTTTTGTCTAATTTTTAATAATAAAGGATGATGTCCAATTATTTCAAAATACCGATGTTCTCAATAAGGTTCATCAGTCTATTTTAAAATTGTAAAATGTGACCGTTTGCATATTATGCTCTCTTGAGTTGCGGTTCTTTTTGACCTCCATTATCTACAATTGTGAGTATAATAACAACGCCCTAATTTTTATCTTCTTTCATTTTTAATTCTACATTCAAACAATTTGATTATAGAGAAATGTTTTGGTTGTGTCGGACTTGATAATTTTATTTATTTTTGAAATTCACATTTTATAATTTGAGTAAAAAGTAATTTATAGTCCTAATTGTTCATGTTGCAACCGTATACATGTTTTGCACTATGCAATATCTACTTAAGTAATGTTCTATGTTTAAGTGATTTCAAAGCGATTATAACCGCAATGTTAAATTATGCATAACCACCAATTTTATGGCCACCTTGAATCAAATTTAGATGTATGTAACTTCATTGAACTCAACTAACTAACTTTTTTTTTTTAGTTTCATTTCAATTAAAACTTGTTAAATGCGCAAAAGTACGCTTGTTGACTATATATAGAGATATACATATTACACCAACTTCATGCAAACATGTGCTTGCGTGTAATGTTGTATGTCACATAAAACTATAAAATTTACATCTATGTAATTATATTCGTGATTAAAGCAACATGCATCTGATCTGATTTATGTGCGTATACATTTTATGTTACACAAAATATGTATGTTACATTTGGTCACACAAATTTTTGATTATCTGTGTATACATATTAGTTACATGACTCAATATATACAAAAAAATATTTTAATTATCGATTTTGTAAATTGAAATTCTTAAAATTTAATCGACCGCAAAATGTTAGAAATTAATTTTGCGCCTATAAACAGTATATACGTAATATATTTAGTGGTTCTTTTATTTATAAACACAATAAAGCTTTTACTTTAATTAAATTATTTAATTTTAATGTAAGTAAATTAGAGGTGTAGTAGCTAGTACAAGCTACTTGAGAGTATGTGTATATTTTTTTCATAATTTTGTATGTAGCAAAACCTATTTGAACTCATTTTGCAGTCACGACATATTGAGGCTGGTTTATTTGCAATCTGTATGGCTATATGACACATTTTTTTTTGTGACAGAGCACTGAACTGAAATGCTAGATAGAGGTTTTTTTTTTTTTTTTTTTAAAACAGTGTTAAAGGCCATTACTGGCCCCTTACTGAATCAACAATCTGGCTCCAACGGTTTCGATCCTGAGCTTGGTCTTCATACTGTCTTAGACAATCTGAAGAGGCCAAGTCGTTCTCTACATCGTGGAGCCATCGTCGCCTGCAACGACCTCTGCGCCTACCATATGGTGGCTCTCCTTTCAGAGATCGCTGCACAATTCGTTCCGGATCAGCACGCAGAACGTGACCGAGCCAGCGTACTCGCTGAGATCTAACTTCATGTACAATATCGGGGATCTTCATCAGATCTCTGATCTCGAAATTGTACAGAGCTCGGTATGTACCATCTATTTCGCGTTTAGGGCCGTAAATCACACGCATGATTCTTCTCTCAAATGTAAGGAGCCATCTCTCGTACTCATCCGTCAGCGCCCAACTTTCACATCCAAACATAACAACGGGCCTGATCAACGCTTTGTAAAGCTTCAGCTTCACGGCACTTGATAAGTGTTTAGATTTTAGCAGTGGCCTTAGAGGATACAAAGAACGACTGCCAGCTGCCAGCCGCACTTTAATATCCTCACCCACACTGTTATCGTGAGTGATAAGAGAGCCCAAATATTTGAACCTCCTCACTCCCTCAAACGTGTGGTGGCCACTACTAAAATCTGGTGTGCCATTGTCTCTAAAACCAGAGATCAGGTATTTCGTTTTGGACTCATTGATCTGGAGTCCAACAGAAGCTGAAAACTCTACAAGCGGATCAAGTATTTCTTTCACTCCGTTGTTATTCAGTCCAATCACGCATATGTCATCTGCATATGCAAGCACTTGATTGGACTGGCGATATAAGATGTTACGCTGAGGTGTTTCAGTTTTACGAAAGATGTACTCCAACATGAGATTAAAGAGTATCGGGGACAGAGCATCTCCCTGCCGAACACCCGAGTTAACTGCAAAAATTGTCGATAGCCTGTTCTCAACTTTAACACAGCATTGAGACTGCGTCACTGTCATCCTACACAGTCGTACCAATTTTGTTGGCATTCCTAGGTATTCCAGGGCAGACCACAAACTCTCTCGATTGATCGAGTCGTAGGCCTGCCGGAAATCCAGGAAAACCTGATGTACGGAGATGGATGTCTCATAATATTTAGATAGAATCATCCGCAGCGAAAAGACCTGATCAGTGACTGATCGATTCGGACGAAATCCTCCCTGATAGTCACCAACCAAGCCTTCCGCCAGAGGAGTGATTCTATCCAATAAAATGTATGACAGTAACTTGTATGCTGTGCAAAGGAGAGCTATACCGCGATAATTCTCACACTTCAAGCGGTCTCCCTTCTTGAAGATGGGGCATATCGCGGCCACTTTCCATTCATCAGGCATAACTTCGGTTCGCCATACTAATCGAATAAGATCGAAAAGACAGTTCCACAAAGTATCCCCTCCGAATATCAAGAGCTCCGAATTAATGCAGTCCACTCCAGGTGAGCGGTTTCGTTTCATTCTCTGCATGGCCTTAGTGAATTCCTCATGGGATGGCTCCTCAGTGCAAATCTCCGCAGACTGTTCTAGAGGTGGCTCAACAACAGTCTGTGATGCATGATGAACATCAAGCAGCTCAGTAAAATGTCCACTCCATGCGTCAAGTACTGCGTCGATGTTGACACAGAGGTTTCCATCCCGGTCCCGAATGGCGGTTGACGAAGGCCTGAAAGTATGGTGCAGTCCAGTAATTCTTTTAAAGAAATTACGTGAACTACGCTCATTGCTGAGTTGTTGTACTTTCAGAACCTCGGCCTTCCACCATTCTCGCTTCTTCCGTCTACAAATCCGCTTAGCTGCCCTTCTTGCAAGAGCTGCCTTGTTTTTCCTTGCGATTGTGAGACGTTGTTGCACTTCATTATGGGCTATATTTTGTTGCTCAACTGCAAGACGACACTCGTCATCAAACCAATCATTCTTGGGTCTGACTTTCACTATACCTAAAGTCTGTTGAGCAGCACTGACAACCGAAGTTTTCAGTACCTCCCAGACAGAGTTCACGCAGTCAGACTGGTAATTAGCTCCCTCAATGTTGTCGCTGACAAGATCCTGATATCGTTTCTTTTGATCTTCATTTATCAGACCTTCACAGTCGAAACGTTCCATCCGTTTCGCTGTGTTCCCCGACCTGTACGAAAACTTCCACCGTAGCTTTGCAGCGACCAAATAATGATCGCTGCCTACGTATTTGGTTGCTGACCGATAAGTTCTCACATCCTGCACAACCCGAGCTCGCCCTTTTGAAATTAACACGTGGTCAATTTGGCTCCGGGATGTTTTGCGAGGATGTGTCCATGTCTCTAGGTGTATCTGTTTGTGAGGGAAGAATGTGCTTGCTACTCTAAGATCATGAGCAATTGCAAAGTACATCATTCTCTCACCATTATCGGTCGCAGTTTCGTGTCGGGAGTACGGACCTATGTTTTCACACAAGTCGGCCTGATTTCTGCCAGCTCTAGCATTAAAGTCCCCAATTACCATTCTAACATCGTGTTCGGGTATAGATCCCATCAGATCGTCCAAGTCATTGTAAAATGAGTCTTTATCTTGGGGCTGGCTGACTTCTGTGGGCGCATGTACACAAATTATCGACAGGTTGGCTAACTTCATGCGCAGGCGAAGCATACACAATCGGTTATTGACTGCTTGAAAATCCAAAACAGCCTTCTTTACCTGCGGCCCAAGAAGAAATCCAGCTCCAAGATTTCCGAGGTCATCTCCACTGTAGAACAACGTATAGCCCTGGGACACATGGTCTCCACTATGAGGCCAGCGAGTTTCTTGAAGAGCAACGAGTTCCAGCCGATACTCTTTCATGCACGTGATTAGACCCTCCAACGCTCCTGGTTTTCTAAGTGATTGCACGTTCCACGTGCCGATCCTAAATCTCGTATCCGGGTACTTGAGCGGGGGTCCGGTGTTGTTTTGGCGGTATCCATTTTTCTTTTTGTTGATTTTATAAACAGTTGATTTTTTTACGGATGCGGGTCGTCAGCCCAGCGATCCAACCGTTTAGTCGCCTCCTACGACAAGCAAAGGATACTGTGGTGGTATTCTTAGGAAACATGTTCGTGCAATTTAGATTTACGAGACATGTGAGTGCCCCCCGACCACAGGGGCCAGATAGAGGTTTACTATACATATATATACAATAAAAATAGTTTTATTATTTATTTATTTGATTTTAGATTGTGAAAACTTTCAAAAATATCACTCAATATACATAATTGCGATTAAATACCATATACCGATATTGGAAATGTCAAATGTTATGGAAATTGCATGTGCGCAAATATACTATAATCAGAGCGGTGACAAAAAAAAAATCGCTAACCGAACTTTATATAGAAATATGCACATGCAATAAGGCATATTATGTGATGAACAAATTTGTTCATATTTATTTGAAAAATAAAATGATTTAAGTTGTTTTGCGGTTTTTGTATTCAAATGCAACATTTTAGTCTTATATATGTTAAGAAAATAATTAGAAAGGAAATTTTTGTGTTATCTAATTGCTTTCGTTTGAACATTGGAAGTAAAATATGTTTTTGATTTTTTGTTTAAATATAATGAATTTTGCTTCGCTAATATACAATTGGTCTTATTCAGTGTTTCGCTGAAATCGTGCAACAGGAGTGGTCCCAGAAAATAATATAACGATTTTGGAGTTCAATTTGTTTCAGCTGGATTTAAATATTTAAATTAACAGATCGATGATAGGTTTTAACTAACGACGAACAATGAGATAAACCAACTCAATTTAAATAAATTTATTTAGCAACGTAGGCAGATTCGTCTCGTGAATTTGTAGTTCTGAATTTTTTTGAAAAAAAAGATTGAAGCAACCGGCGAGCTATCGGCCTAGAAAATTTATAATTTCCGTTCCAGTATAGTTGAACTTAGATTCGTTTCTTTGTGATTTATGTCTTATCTTTATTATGTGGTAAAATGTTAGGTGTTGGACGGATTAGACGTCCATCAATCAATCAGTAATGGGCATTCACGCGGGATCTATTAATTTGATACTTTGATGGGACTGTAAAAATGTCTCGGATTTATGAGTAATATCTGAAAATATCGGGAAGCTGTTAGATATTTTATACAACAATATATGAATCAATGGACTTTGAGAAATTGTACAAATCTAAAACGTTCCGTGTGCTATATCTGGAAATGCCAACTTATAATTACAATCTCACATAGGGCTCTTATTGTCGGGTATCGAGTATTTTTCTGTTTTTGGGAGTACCCAAATACCCGAATAATTACGACGAGTATCTTCGAAACGTGTTTTTAAATTGTTCATTTAAATTCGAATAAATGGTGGTACGTACGAAATTAAATATGTATTAGACTATTTAGAAGTGCTTCTTCTAAAAAATTGTAGATGAACAGCCAACGAACAGGTATTTTTAGTGGCGAAAAATATATTTACAACAAATAAAAGTCACTATAGGCGCTTCACGTTCAGATCAATGTGGGCAGTTTGTTTCCTGTTCGTTAGTTCCTTATCAGATTGATAAAATCAAATTTTTCGATTTACCAAAATTTACACTGATTTCTCAGATTGATTTTAGTTTCATTAACTCATGTAAGGTTAAATGCAAATGCGTTTAAATTTCTAACTTCATTGCGAATTCTTCGCGCACAACTTGCGATCTTGATAATGATTGTAAACGCTTGTGAAACTCGATTGAAATCTATTAAGATGCATTTGTAAATTTTTGACGAAAAATTTATAAATGAGAAAATGGATTAGCCATTATATGTCAATCAAGTAACGCGTTCATTCCATTAGCAGCTGATTTGCGGTTGTCGATGAATATGCCTGACAACTAAAAAAATACGAAGACGTGTTAAAAATTCATTTAGATCTAGTAATTTAGACAAAATCCTTTTATATTATCTCGTTAAAATCCTTGTTAAAATCTTAAGCTTAATTTAATTTGTTATTATAAAATGATTATTTAATTAATTTTCATAATTGATCAGCAAGTGTGTACCACTATAGTGCTTATAAAAATATGTTACATTTGATATATCACATGAGATAACCCAAATTAAAAACGTTAATCCATCATCCAGCATCTATGATCTAAGCGATTTTATCTAGAAATTTCTTTCCTCTAATTTATTTTTACAAAATTCCACGGATTTTTTGTAAAAAAAATTTTCAAATTTTTTTGGTACCCATATCTTCAAAAAAAAAATTTGTTACTTGGAATTTTATTTCACAAGTATTCGTGGAGTTTTGTAAAATAGATTAGGGACTACAGAGTTTGGTAAAAAATCACCTGGACCACAAATGCTGGATGACGGATTAAATTTTTTAATTTGGATTGGGTCATGCGATATATCAAATGAAACGTATTTTTATAAGCAATCTAGTCTAGCAAACAACACTTTAAGATAAAAAATAAAAGTTAAATTAAAATTTAAATTTTTTAACGAGTTAAGTTAAGACCTTTTTTAAACTACGTCCAGGTGTTTTTTTAGAAATTTAAATTATTCTCAATTGTTAGTTTTGCCGGCGTTATGCATTTGTCAGTGAGTAGTATTGTCTCCTGATATATTTGGTGAGCAACGAAAAATTAACCTCCATGTAGACACGTTTGTGTAATAAGCTCATGTGATGCACATATCGGTTTTTTCCACGCAAACGCAAAAACTAGGGCGTTGGATTTGATGATGCCAAAATTATTCTAATTGTTTACATGACATTATTGACATTGTCTACATGGCGATAAATATTGCCAGGTAATTTACGTAATACTTTACGTGTCGAAAATCACGTAGGTGACTTGGTGTAGCATACCTCACTCGTCCTTGCAATCAATGCCACCACTCACCAGGTACTATATGTTTACATACTAGTTGGTGCCTGGTCATACCGAATCTGCGCGACAAATTTGGATGGCATTCACAGTAACACACCTACGACTTGTGGATTATGGGAATTAAAAGCTTAATGTAAATTATTGGTATGCAATCAACCCAAGGCGAACTGGATGGTAAACGGATAAATGGTTGTGATTTGATATATCGGAATCATAATTTGGTGTAACAAGGTATACACTATAGTCGGAAGTAATAGAATTTATTTTTTAGTAATAGAAGAAGGGACAACAGCTTTAAACTATATGTATTCAAAGATTTCAAACGTTTAGAATTAATTAATTTCTTAAGTTTGTTATAACCATAACAAATAAAATTTAATCCGTTTAAATAAATTTATGAATCATTCAACTGGATTCTAAACCTAAATATTAAAAGGATTTATCTGAGAGCTTTTAAATCTAATTACAATTTTGTTAATCTTTGAGTTAACTTTATATTTCAAGCTTGTATTAATTTTATATTGTGTGTGATAAAATAAAATTTGGAAAGAAGAATAATCGAATTTCTGTAATAACTGGAAATCTGGTTTTAATTAATTAAACTGTATGGAATGATCAAAAGCTTTCAGGCTTAATTTCGTCAATTACAATAATAGCTTATAAAAAAAGTTATTAAACTTTCAACTAAATTTATTTGCTTTATAAAAGCAAATATGATTTGTCTGAAAGCTTTAAGATTTAAATTACTAAATTTTTTTTAAATTTAAGAAACGTTACACGTTCTTAATGCTGGATTAAACAAAATTTGAAAACAGAATATTTTATTGTTCCTAATCGCTGGAAGCTTTGTAATTCCAAGCTTTTTATGAAAGGTTGTTGCTTTCATGTAAACTTATTTTTAATAATAAGCTTTTATATGTAATAAAGGAATGTTAAAAAGCTCTATGTTAGTAACTTGCACTATAATCGGCAAGCTTTTATAGCAATAAAATTTGTTGCTAAATGATTGTGAAAACATCGTATTTAATTGAGGTATATTTGAGCTTTTTACAGAGCTCAAATCTTAACGGATATTTTCTATTGAAAATTATAACCGTTATAAATAAGTTTCTGGTAAGTAAAACTATTAAACTTTCAGCCAGAATCATTTGGTTTAGTTAACCACAAATAATTTAAGAGCTTTCAATCAAGGACCGAAAAATTAAAAACTTTTACAATATTTTACAACTCGTCAAGATTTAATAGCATCTAATCTGGCAAAGCTGAATTGCTAAATTTTAGAATGCCCTTAATGGTAAAATTAGATTTTAGTAAATGCTCTTTAAGAGATAATTGTACAGGCGAAATAAAGCCATACTAATGAAGCTTTAAATTTGTTGAATATTAAAATTAAAAGCATTTGGCTCATTGGTCTTAAAATTACAAAAAATAAAAACCACGAATGTTGTTCAGTAGTTAAAATTTTAGTGAATTGAAAATTTTGAAATTTAATAAAAATTATATTTGAAATATCAAAATTTCAAAATTTTAAATAAAAAATTTTAAATCAATTTCAAAATATCAAAGATTTAATATGTGATCTTTTGAATTTAAATAGTTTAAGGAATAGTCAGGCGCTTTTTTGAAAGCTATTATTTGATTTCAATATTCCCGATTCTATGGCAAGAATGCCTTAAATATTCAGGTTCATCATTTTTAATTCTATTCCATGCAGAAATAGATTTTTCACCTGATCAAGAAATAGTTATAAATATTTTCAATGCCGTGGCTATGTTTGGATATGTTCTTTCAATATTTGAATTATATTTTTAGCTATAAGCTTGGTATTTATTGTACGAAAGTAGGAGGATTCTGTGTGATGTGATATTATTCTATTCATGATATTTTTCTAAATTTGAAAACTACTGCACAAAATCTTGATTAATATTCTGCGTGCAGTCCTTTATTTAAACGTAAATTTTATGCTCCTCTTTGTCTTTTTCATGGGACCCAAAATCAAGTTTTACTTTATAGATTTGTTCTAGAACCAACTTTTTTTTTATCTGCTTCGATTTCTTCGTAAATCTCCCGCAATTTTCAATTCTATCACTTCCTTCGTCGGAAGTCAATGCGACAATTTTTTCTGAATAAGAAATTAAATATTCTCCAAAATTTAAAGCATACAAAAAATTTGTCGGATTTTAATTTTCGTTAAATTTCGCTAAACATTCCGGGAACGAGTTAAAATAGCGAAAACATCGGTTTTTGAAGTCTTAAACGGTGCGTGAATCCAGAATTCAAATTTACTTTTCGTGAATTGTTAAATTCACTAATTCTGTAATTTTTAAAATTAAGAAATTGTAAAGTTACAATCATTGAAATTTTTTGAACATGAATTCAGCATTTTTATTTGTGAATTAAAGTTTTCAGAATTTTTAGAATCTAGAACTTTTAAGATTAAGTAAATTTTGCATCACAAACCTAAATTTTAGAATATATATTCTAAAATTTATGAAGTTTGAAATTTCCACAATTATTGGAAATTAAAATTTTATCTAAGAAGTTAGAACAAACAGATATTAACGGGTGCATATTTTTGTGGAATTTTGATAACAATTTAAAATGTATTCATAACAAATTTCAGATTTTAATTTCTATTAAAAAATTCGAGAACTAAATAATTTCGAACTTTCCAGATGTGGTTTATTGTTTTTAAAATCACTAAATATTCTAAAATTCTGTATTTATTGTTTCTATGTTCTCGTTACGATTTATATGTCTTTAATTTGAAATTAGACTTTAGAATTTAGAGAACTTTTATTAATCGAATATGGTAAAAATAGTGGTATGGACAAATTTTGATACTTTAGAATTGAAATTTTATAATTTTGACTTTGAGCTGTTTAAATTTTTAAACTTAGAATTTTGAGATTCAAATTTTTAATTAAGAATTTGGAATAGAATTCTGCAATTTTTACTTGAATTTTAAATTACAGAATTTTTATTATGAAGCTGTAGAATCTACATTTTACAGTTTTAAATTCAAAATTTAATATTTTTAGGTATCTTTAAATCTCAAAAAATGAATATTTTATTTTCTCGAGACAAGCTTTAGGTGGTAAGATTTCATAATTAACAAGATTTAAATCGTTCAGACTGTAATCCTTAAATTTGCAGCTGTTTTAGAAGCCAAATTTTGAAAATGCATTAAATATTTAAAATGTGTTCCTATAGTTCTATAAATTCTAGATTTGAAATTTTAATTAAATATTTTCTATTCGATTTGAAATTATTGAAACTTGGGGAATTTTAAAATCTACAAATATTATCATCACGAATTGAAATTTGAAACTTAGGTTTAATCTAGAACTTTTAAAATTAAATATTCCAAATTTGGCATTATGTATAAAATTTAGCTGCAAATGTATGGAACTATGGAGCTAAATGGAACTATCTCTGTTAGGAGCTTCAAATGTAAATATTCTTCAAATTAATTAATTGTACGAAAGTAGGAGGTTTCTGTTTGATGCGATATTATCATGTTTTTTTTCTAAATTTATTAATATACATCAAATACAAATTTAGTGGTGGCCTAAAATTTGTGGCGCTCTTGGGCAGCACCCTTACCCGCCCAACGGTAAGGATGGCGTTGGCAACTCCTGAACAAAATGTTGGTTAATATTCTGCGTACAACCCTTTATTTAAATGTAAATCCTACGCTCCTCTTTGTTTTTTTCATGGGACTCAAAATTAAGTTTTATTTTATAGATTGGTTCTAGAACCAATTTTTTTTTCATCTGCTATAATTCGACATTTTTTTTTAAATTAGAAATTAAATTTTCCAATATAAAAAAATAAATTTTTTAAAATTCGGAATTTCACTAAAATTTAAAGAATACAAATTGTAAATTTTTATCATTTCGGATTTAAAGTTTTGGCCTAATTTCGCTAAACATTCCGAGAACGAGTTAAAATTACGAAAAATCGATTCTTAAAGTTTTAAACTGTGTGAATCCGAAATTTAAATTTACTTTTCGTGAATTCTTAAATTCATTAATTTTGTAAATTTTAAAATTAAGGGATTGTACAGTTTCAGTTTCAGCATTTTTATTTGAAAATTAAAGTTTTAATTAGAATCTAAAACTTTTAAAATTAAGTACATATTTAAAATTTAGCATCACGAACCTACATCTTAGAATGTTTATTTAAAAAATTAATAATAAGTTAATTTAATAAATTTGGATATTAAATTTTTAATTGAGAAGTTAAAACAAACAGATGTTCGCTTAACGGATGCATTTTCTGCGGAATTTTGCTCTACGAACAACTTTGTTGCAACTACACATAATTAATTAATCAAAAATAATTAATTTTAATTTACCACACAAACAAATTTGTACTTTATACATAATTAATTCCTTTTAGGTAAATCTCTGTAATTTTTACATGACTTATAACTAAAAAAATTGAAAACGGACATCATGAAACAAAGTAATGGATTTGCAATGAAATTTGAAATATTTAAAATTTGGTGGTATGGACAATTGTTGATATTTGAATTGAGAATTGAATTGTTGAATTGAGACTTTGGAATAGAATTCTGTATTTTTGAGTTGGATTTTAAATTTCGGCATTTTTATTATGAAGCTGAAGAACCTACATAATACAGTTTGAAATTTAAAAAATGTATTTCTAAATTCGGTATTTTTAGGTATCTTTAAACTTCAAAAACTTAAAATCTAATTTTCTCGAGACATGTTTTAGGTGGTTAGATTTCGTAATTTGAAATTTAAAGGTTTGTAATGTCGGGAGATAATATCTGCCGCTAATTTAAATTTAAGATTTAAATCGTTCGTTCATTTAAAATGTATTCCTATAGTTCTAAAAATTATAGATTTGAAATTATTGAAATTTAGAAATTTGGGGAATTTTAAAATCTACAAATATGAGTGTTTTTATATTATCATTAGAACTTTTAAAATTAAATATTAAAAATTTGTTATTATGTATAAAATATAGCTGGAAATTGGACAATTATACTTTCAACTTTTTAATTTTAAATTATAAATTTATATATTTTTAATTTTTAAATGAGAAGTTGGAATATGACCGCTATAATTTTGAACAGATTTTCATATTATGGAAATTCTATTATGAAGCTGAAGGGGCTACATTTTATGATAATTAGAAATTTATAAAATTGATTTCGAAATACGGTAAATCATTTGTACTTAAATTAAATTTTAATGCAAAATATTTAATATCTGACTTTTAAGAAAATATAGATTTTCTCGAGCTTTGAAGGCAGATTTTTCGATTAGCAGAATATAAAGTTACAAAATAAATTCCTGCCGCGAATGACTGAAATGCACAGCCATTTAATACCAACAGTTATATTTTCATTCTCATTTAAATTTTCACCTAATCAATTCTGACAGATAAACGTTTTAAAAATTTTAATACATTGAGTTTATAAATTTTTAGATTTAAACTTTTAATTAGAAAACTAAAAAAGTAGACTAAACAATTTAGTATTCCAAATCTGGAATTTTTGGAATAAACAAATTTTGTGGAACCCACATAGTATGTATATTACAATTTCGAGTTTCAAAATTGAAATTTGGCATTAAGAATTAAGAATCTCTAATTTTTTATATTCGAAACTTGGCAACAAAATAGTTTCTGAAAATTTATATTCGGAACTATAAATTTATGAGAAAGAAATTTTTAATTGAGAAGTTGGAATATCTCTAAAAATTTTACCTTACAAATTTTGAAAAATGGAATTTGATAATTAAATTTTAGTTAGATTTCTTTCTTGAATTTAATATTTTGAAAGAATTTAGAATATCTTGTTTTTCGATCTTTGAGTTTTTAAGTTAGATGTATGTTTCTTCCTAGATTAGAAAGAGTGTTAACTCCAGAAATTTTTAAATTTGAGTACATTTTTAAAACGTAAAATCTGTCGGATTTCTAGAACGTTAAATATTCCGGGAATGAGTTAAAAAGCCGAAAAAATGGGTTCCTTAAGTTGAATTATTAAATTTACTAATTCTGTAATTTTTAAAATTATCAAATTGTAAATTATAGAATTTAGATTCTAAAATTTAATTAATAATTTTGGAAATTAAATTTTGAGAAGAACATACATATATTTTCTCGCTTAAAGGTGCATTTTTTGCGGAATTTTTTAGTTAGCTAGAAATAATTAATTTAGCGTACAAACAAATTTGCAATTTATACATAATTAATTCCGGTAAGGTAAATGTCTTTAATTTGTACGTTACTATAGCTATACAAATCAATGTAAACCAATAAAATTTTACCCTAAAAAATTGGGAACGAACGTCATAAATATCTGAATTTGAAAAAAAAATGTCTTAGATTTTTAACATATTAAATACCTTTGTAATAGCGACGTGTGTGTATATGTGTACTTTATCTGATTTAAATTTTCACCTAATTTCTAAATATTTCGGACGGTTAAAAATTTTGATAACATTCATAAATTTATAAAATTTCAAATGTTAAATATTTTCGAATTTTCTAAATGTGGTTTATTGTTTTTAGAACTACTAATTATATTCTAAAATTCCGAATTTATTGTTTTTATGTTTTCGTTACGATTTATGAGTTTGAAATTGGAAATTTAAATTTAAGAGTTTAGAGAACTTTGATTAATTAAATATTTAAAAGTTGGTGGTACATATAGACTTTGAACTTTTTAAATATTTAAACTGGATTTAAAATTCAATTAAAAATTACAGAATTCTATTCCAAAGTCTCAATTAAAAATTTAAATCTATAACATCTAATTTTAAATATTTAAAAAGTTCAAAGTCTAAATTTTAAAATATCAAAAATTGTCCATACCACCAAATTTAAAATATTTAAATAATCAAAGGTGATGAAAATTTGTTTAGAAGAACCTAATTTTTCCAGAATTAAAATTTAAAAAATTGAATTCTAGATCCAGTAATTTTAGATAACTCAAAATCATAAAATTGAATTTGCTAATTGTATATTTAACAAATTTTGAAAAAGAAATTTAATAATTTTAAATTTGAGTGCATATTTATAATGTAAATCGGGAACGGACATCATGATAATCTGAATTTTTATACAAATTCATAGATTTTTAAAATTATAATATTTTGTAATGGCGGCGAGATGTCTATTAAAATGTATTTAAAATAAAACATTTAAAATTTTTAAAATTCATCGACGATTAAATGCAGATGATTTACTTATATGAATATGTGTACTTTACCTCATTTAAATTTTCATCTAATTTTAAAATATTTCGGACATTTAAAAATTTCGATAACAATTTAAAACATATTCATAAATTTATAAAATTTCAAATAATAACTTTTAATTAAAAAAATCGAGATGCTTTGAAACTGGAAGTAAATAATTTCGAATTTTTTAAATGTGGTTTTATAATTATATTCTAACAATTTGAGTTTGATTAAATTTAAGAATTTAGAGAACTTTTAATATCTTAGAATTTAGACTTGGGACTTTTTAAATATTTAAACTTAGATGTTTAAGATTAAAATTTTTAATTAATAATTTGGAATAGAATTCTGTAATTTTTATTTTAAATACTTTAAAAATTACAGAATTTTTCGGTATTTTTATAGGTAATTAATATCTACGAATAAGTAGTTTTCTCGAGCCATGTTTTAGGTAGTTGGATTTCATATTTTTGTAGAATTTAATGTTTTGTAATGGTGGGAGATAATATCTGCCGCTAATAATGATGGGAGATGATAGAGATTCAGTATACTAAGTTTACAAAAATTACCAATAAATTATTAGTTACTATTTAATGTTTAAATTTTAGCCTGTTTTCAATAATCATAGGGATGGTGAAGACGGTGAGTTTTTTAAATTTTTTGTTAAACACAAAATCTTCATTTCCTGTCAAAAAAATTTAATTCAGGTTTTTTCCAATTTTTGATTTAAACTTTAGCCTATTTTAGACAGTTAAATGTTTTGAAAATTTTAAATGTATTGAGTTTATTTTTTGGACAACTATGCAATTAGAAACTTTACAATTTTTTATGAACCTACATAATTATGTATATTAGAATTTCTAGTTTAGAAATTGAAATTTGAAATTTACAATTACGAATCTAGAACTTTTTATAATTAGTTATATCTGAAAATTTAGAATTAATATTCAGAACTTTTTAAAATTATTATTTTAGATTTATGAGAATGAAATTTTTAATTGGGAAGTTGGAATAGATCTCTGTAATTTTACATTATGGAATCTTTATTATATGCACCTGAAGAACCTAATTTTTTTTTTGTAATTTAGATACTGGGTCAACCAATTACTTAAACATCCGTATCGGGAATTCTTTTTTTTTTGTTTAAATTGTTTGCTTTCTCAAAAACGCCCCTTTTATATATTCTATCCCTATACTCAAAGAAGTTGAAAAATCGACACACAAATATTATGCTGCTTCACCTAATTATCGCCTCATTATTATCAGGATTAAAAACTTTTTAACGAACACATATTATCTCTCAAATACAATACAAAGTGTACTTGTCAAAGTTAATTATATTTGTGATGATTTAACAATTTTCATATCACCTACAGACGAGTAGAAAAATAAAGCGTTATCTATACCTACATGCTACGTATACATACATGTATACACATATAGACTTATGTTTTTATATAAATATAGACGATATATACGATAAAATATATTTTAAATGCACTTGACTGGTTAACAAGAAAATTAATTTTAAAACTTATTAAAATGATTTCCCGCATTTTACTATACACATATATTCACAAAGTGAAAACTTTCCTAGCGGTAATAAATAAATAATTGATTAAAAAAAATCGTTTATGTATGAAAATAATTGAAATTCAAAATATTCAATTATTCTTCGGTTTGTGCTGGTGTTGTTCTTGTACCATGATAAAAGATGATACAAATGTACGTGTTTATATTTTCTTGTAATTTAATTTAAAAATATTAAAAAGAATTATGTTCATGATAAGTGTAACATGGTGGTTCTTAAAACATATATGTATGGGTAAGCTTATAGTTAAAGCCTTGCATTTATTTAGGGCAAAATGAATTCAAAATTTATTTAAATTTGGCCTCATTCCCACTAATTTTGTTAATGGATACATTTAAGAATCAATGCTTCATTTGTATATTAACGATCGCTGAATTAAAAAAATTAATTTCACAATACTTTTAATTCATGTTTTGTCAACAATTGATATCCTGTTTTTCATTCAAAATATAAAAATATTTAAGTTATATCAATCTCTTATTTAGTTAAAAGGCTTTGCTGATCGAAGTTTCTAAATTTTTAGTATAATAATAAACAGTTATTGGGCTTGGTTGTCATACTGCCTTTGACAATCTGAAGAAGCCAACTCGTTCTCTGCAACATGGAGCCATCGATATGGGGGCTCTAAATTTTTAGTATAAGAAGATCTAATTGAAATACATTTGAAACTATTGAAATACGTTGAGGTCTGAATATAGCGTGGCCTGAGTTTTTGAATATTCTAAATACTCTAACCCCTAGTAAACTCAATGATTGCAAATTTAACTTTGTTAATTGATTTTTGTTTGTTTGGAAATACAACAAAAAATAGAAATACAAGGTCAAGGAAGTTTTAACATTGTTGGTATATGAGACAAACACTGAAAACCAGTTTGTATCTACCTACATTTTTTGTCAATTTTGTGACAACGTTGATTATGTAGACAATCCCTATAGGGTGATTTTGTGAATTAATTCTAAACTACAATCTCTTAATTTCTTTATGGTGAATGCGATACCGGTGGTGATATGTTTATAGAAATTCCTTCAATGCAGTTTAATTTACAATTTTCAAGTTAGCGTCTGGTTTATCCATTGCAAAATCATTAAATTTCTCCAAAGCAACGATATGGCGTTATAGAACGGTATAAAGGAAGTGTCAGCGTAGAAAGAGCAGCTCACAAAAATAATATGATAAAAAAATTTATAGTACCTCCGACTAAAACCGTGCCGTAAAATTTAATACATCTTGCTCCATGGTAAGACGAGTTCGAGCTCAGGAAGGCTATAAGACAAGTACTAAATCGTTCAAATTGTGTTTTGATAGATGACAAAACGTACGTCAATTTGGATTTGAACAAGTTATAGTAGGTCAAGAATTGTATCTTGCGAAATATCATGGTATTGCTCCCGCTAAATACATATAAACACTTGAAAATAAAGAAATTTGCAAAAAGGAATATGATTTGGAAAGCTGAAAGGTTTTTTTACATTCTACACAATGACCCCGATTCTGTGCAAATTTAGTAGACATACATGTTGTTTTAACCCTGTCAAAGCATAATTAAAAAAAAGTTATGAATGCCCAAATGAAATTATAAAAAGTCAGAGGGTTTTAGCATACAATAATTTTTATTTAGTAGACATTTTTCATACTAAACCTACCTATACACAGAATTCCTATACTGATTAAGGTAGTTCAGACTACTCGTAAGGCGCATTAAATTTGTATGAAAGTAATCAATTTAATGTTGGGAATTTTGCCCACCGAAAATATTTTACAATAGTTTTCGAAAATATTTGGAAATAGTGAAAAGAATGCTGGTGAATAATGGCGGATGCGATCAGATTGCCGAAAATATGCGTTCTAAATGGAACAATATTACTGCTTAAGTACCACCGGAAGTTGTGATTTCATTGAGGAGCATCAAACAATGTGTGAGTGATTTTTTACGTAATAATAAAAGTCCTGTGGTTAATTTATAAATTTTATTTTTGTTGTTCACATTATCTTATAATTGTCGGCATTGACAAAAATTCGTGGCAATAAGTATACCTCGCCCATACCATACACCACAGTATCTCATTTTATCAGAATGGACAGTGGCAGACGGGCTATGTTACAACATAACATTTAATTGATCGTGAGAATCATCCTTTCGACTAAATTTGTAGCCTATATACATGTCATTCCTCTTCCGAGGCCTGTATTCGGGAGATTTTCTTGAGCCTGCAATTTGAATTAAAAATTTTAAGAATTTAGAAAGTAAAACTTCAATTTTTACTTATGTCCTCTTTAGACAAATTAAATTAAATTAATGTTCTGGAATGTTGAATGATTTGGCCAATCTATTAATAAGGGTTGTTCTCACCGTAATTTGTGGAATGTTGTTCAAGATTCAAAAATCGCTAAAAATGGAGCCTTGTACCTGGAACATGAATTGAGATGTTTTCAGTGATCAACGGTGAATCAATGTGCACAAGAAGAACGTTTCCTATAAAGGCAGCAACCAAAAGAATCCTTTTATTTAAGCGATGAGCGTTAAGGGGTAAGCGTGCCACATTTTCATGATAAGGTAAATAATTATCATAGTCATATAATTCCAGTTAGCTTTCTTTAGTAGAAACAGGAGGATTTTTTTTGAATGCTTTAAATTCACTGGTCCATAGTTTAATAAATCCAAACATTAAGTTCGCTTTGGCAATGATGTTATCTATATATGCCTATTAAACGTTATATTGTTTCAATGAATGAGACCCCCAGATCGATAGTTTCACAAACACGCTTTAATTCGGCGCTGTTGATTTTTTTGTCAGTATCATCCCTTTCCTTGATAGAATGGACTTTGCAACAAGGTCTATGAAAACAAGACATATTCAATTGGACATTGAGATCGTTGAGGAACATACCCGACCTGTAACTCTGATAATTTTTGATTAATTTTTTCTAATTAACACATATTGAGTATACGGTTTGATAAATAAGAGGTGAACCATTTTACACATTTGAAGGAAAATCCAAATATATGGAGAATGTTAAGCGCCTTACAAATATATTTAAATGCTTTACTGAAGTCGGTGTACACCTAATCCATCTGATAGTGCTTTTCAATTACTTTAATCGTTGTACTAGTAAATTCCTCTAAATTTGTGGTTGTCGTATGAATCCATGTTGTTTGACAGATATATAACGAACCTAATGTACTATGTTTAAAGTTGTTGCAATCAACCAGCTTAAATAATTTTGGAATGGATGAAGTCTTTGCGATCCGTTTGTAACATGTAACATCGTCTGTTTTACCCGATTTAAAAGCCTGTCAGTGCAGACATAATTATTTCATCAGTAATAATTGGGGGAAAGATTGGTATATTGTTATTAAATACTTGTGCTGTGGCCATATTATTATCTGTTGGTCTGTATACAGATTGATAAAAAGCGAATATATTAGCGTAAATGTAGTTGGTGTTGCAGTAAGACATATTTGTCGGGTAACTCTCACTTTGTCGTATAGCTAGATAAGAAGTGTATCATAACTTAACGTAAACATCATTGTGTTGTTTAAAGATGAGTTTATCCGATTCAAGCTCACTTTTTGTGATTTGTTCATTATGACCGCTTTTTTTGTATAAGATCCACAGAATTAAAAATAATTTTAGGTATTCCATATTAAGTTTTGTCCCTTGTTTTGTAATATTCCTTTGCAATACTGTTGGTTGTATTTGGGATTTCGTTTTCTTCCTATTGAACCAAATAGTTGCCTTCTATAGATGTTCGACTGAGTTGCTATATGTTATTGTGCCATGAAAGTTGTTTAGGAAAATAGTGTTGTCACAATAGTCTTACTTGGATGAATAATGGTTTCTCTCCTTGTTGGGCGTCTGTCAATAATTTCATATGTGTGTTGGTTTATGAGGATTTCGTTGTGTTCCAAATGAATTTGTTTGTTGTTTTTTGTTGTTAGAACTCACTTTAATGTGATGAAACTTCTCTTTGCTGGTTTGGGGGAACGCGATGACGTATAGAATCGTTGAGTTCTTGATGATCATTACAGGCTCTGCATATTTTGTTATAGCTTCGATCTTATAGTAGTAGGGTAAGAGGATCTCGATTTCTGTTACTATAGACGTGCAATCTTTGTCTAATAAATTGGAATTAATTATCCCAGCTTAAGCAAGTTGTGTGGCCCTTATGATTTCCTTTATTTCTTCTTTAACTATTTATAGGCGATTGAAAAGCTTCGTTAGTATTGTCATTTATAGATGTATCAATATGCTCATTATTGATCTCAATGATCCGATCATGACTTTTAAGGATCTCGTCCCAATTAGTTGCGTCGGGGAATCCGGCAATCCACTTCTAAGCAGAACCAATCCAGTTGATTGATATTTATGTCCTTGATAGTTGACCTTGGAGTTTCGCTGATTTGGTATATTACTTGGGACTTCATGATGCTTGCTGAATCGATTCCTTTTAATCCTGATTTGATGTTTGTCAATATTTCCACATAGTGGCGCCGGTCGATCTTATGTATAATTTGGAAGGTTCGACTTATCTTTCCATTGCCTTGTTTCATACTTGTTGTATCTATAATCAACCGCTATATAGACTAGTTCTTAAGCTGTGTAATTCTTGTATTCTTTTTGCAGACATCGAATTATTTAAATTATAGTGGAGTGAACCATTTCCGTTGTTCCGTTGACTTCACTTTTTTGTGAGGGTGTTAAAGAAGCCTGAATTGCCAGTGTTCTTGGGTAGACCACTGTAATATACGGCTGACGAAGCTTGACTCGTTGTGCATTACCATTATTCTGGGTGTCGTGAAATAATTTAGGATTTAGATAATCTTTTCCCTCAGGTGAGCTTATGTTCTGTCCTTGACGTGAAATAGTTTCGTGAATTTAGAAAATTTATCTATGCGTGTTACAAATTTCTTGCGTTTTACGTCAATTAGGTCGATGTGTAAGATTTCTGCCAGATACGTCGGAATTGGCGTTTCCTGGAGTTGTGGTTGGTGGCATCCCAAGCCGGTTGTAGTTATTTTGATTGATACAATTCTGCGTGTACTTCCTTATTAGGCTGGCCATCTGCGGGAAATAATATTTTTGTACTATTTGTTCTTTGTTCTCGTTTGCATTCCGATTCGTTCTTCTGTGTTTTTATTGCATAATGCGGTATTTATTGTCTTCGTGGCGAATATCTTCTGCTACACTCTGCGTTATCCTAATTTTTTAATTATGCAGATGTTCTACGTAAATTTCTTGGGGTTGTTGGACATTTATATATATTGTCTTCAATAGCTTCAAGATTGGTAGATATTTATTTAGCATCATTCTCAGCTTTAATTTTGTTTCATAATTCAGGTGATCATTTTTTGTTTCGATGGTGTTCACTTGAATAGATGTTCTTTCTTTCAAAAGGGTCCTGATGTCTAGCATAATTGTAAGAATATGGTTTTTCCTGTCGATTAGTGCTTCCAATTTTTTTAAGGTGTCGTCTCCGATTATCCCGTCAAATATTTTTAGTCCTGGTAGAACATAAAAATCCAGCAGAATGTCATTGCCAACATTTTTAAAGAAGTGTGTTGATAATTTTTGTCTGATTTTGAAATACATCAATGCGCCGTCTGCACTGTAGATTTCGGTTTTGAAATTGTTGATAATAAGGGGAAGTTGGTGGTTTACGAATGGGTAGATTTCGTCGACACTTTTCCTTCCTTGAATCAGGATGCCTAACTGATATTCAAGTGTCCACAGGTCCCTTAAACATCCTTTTATCGCACTCCAATTTTCCTCGAATATGTTGTAAAATAAGAGAGTTGCGTCCGCTGTTTATATAGGCTTTTCTGTCTTATAGTTTGTTGTATAGGCCTATACATGGGCTTATTTTTTACGATCTAGTAGTCCTGTAAGATACCCTCCACACTGTATATCCAAGACATTCAATGTAATGGATTCCCGCCGAAGACTTGTAGCTCTTTATCACAGTCTGGTATAGTCTGCCGCTGTTCTTAAGTTCTTGTTCTGTTCTGGGTGCCACGAGTGCTTTATTATTCGACTGTTGTACACTGCTTTATGCTCTAGGTGTACAATACTTTTTTCTAATTTTAATTGAGTGCTAATGTCACTTGTTTTATTCTATAATAGCCCATAGTGGTTTAAATCCTTAATTAAAGTTTAGTTCTGTGGATGTCATTATCGCTGGCCCCACTTTATAAATATACACAACTTTAAGTGATTTTGTGCACGTGCTTAAATCATTTCCCATCTATGTCTATATATATACCAAAAACGATAACACTGATTCGATTTTTCTTTAATTTCGAATAATGTCTTCAATCGAATACACAGGTGGATATTTCATTATAATTATACATAAAATTCAAATTGTCTTGTCGAATTGATTGATCGTCTTAAATTAAAATATTCAACAAAAAAATAAAAAAAATTAAACGGAAAAAACATCGAAAGAAATTTTCCAGTTTTTCCACTTGTTTCGTTTTTTATTTTTTGTATTTTCAAGCAACATCATTTTTACCATATTGGTGGCCCGGATCTGATATTAACACCATCGAGTGTATCAATTGGCCCACGCCACCCCGTGACTCGGTTAGCGATTCTCGAATTTAAAAAAAAAACAAAAAATAAATAAATAAAAATATAAATAATTTTCCAGTTTTGCATAATTTTTTCATCAATTTAAAATTTGTTGTTGTTGTTGGTGTGCTTTGCTATATACCCTGCCATGATACAAAACGAAATTTTATAATTTAATGTTGGGAAATGAAAATGTCTTTTAGGTATTTTTGATGGTGAAATGAATAAAAATGTATTTTCTGAATTCAAGATGTTTTTAGTCCAAATAGATTGATAAAAATAGATATCGCGAGTTTTTATTTTTTTATTTTATTTAAATTAAATAAAATTATCTTAATTTTGATTTTATTATTATTTTTATTTTTTTGTTGTTGTTGTTCCGTACTTAGCGAAGATAAGAAAAATAAATTTAATTTTTTTTTGTCGTCCCAAAATGTTTTTGTTCTTTTAGGTAAATAAATCAAAATTTTGTTGTTGTTGTTGTTAAAATTAATGAGATTCCATCAACATTCATCCTCCTATGGTGATGATGTTTGTTTATACAAAAAAAAAAAATTGTTTTAGATATTTAGTGAAATACCATAGGGATGTTATTTCAGAATTTTTTATTTTGTTAATTCAAGTGATAATTATGTATTACGGATATAGAAATGAGATAAATTATATAAAAAAAAAACCATTAATTGATTTAAAACTATACTCAACCCATATCCCATATATAATTATAATTAATTATACCAACATAATAATAAATTAAAATTCTAATAGAATACATTGGAGCTTAATCTACTCAAGCATAAATCATGATTATCACATTTGATTGTAAATTTTAACCAATAAAAAATAAATTTGCAATCTCCGCATCTATTAATTTATTAATTATATCTATTTGAAATTATTTTCAATTTTTAATTTTATTTTTGGTCAGCATAATACATAATATGTGTATGTATATATGTATATATAATGTTTACAATTCGATAAGCCAACCGAAGCATTTCATAATTTCTGCAGATCGTTTTATCTCGTGCCGCATTAATCCGCGATATGTATGATTATAAATTATAAAAAAAATTTTTTTGTCTATTTTGGCGTTGTGATAATATGTTTAAATATTGTTTCGTTTAATTTTTAAATTACATAAAAGTTTTTTGTTAAGTTTAATTCAAAAATTACACAAAAAATGTAATTTTATCACAAGTGGACATAACATTTTGGTTTTGGTTCATTTAATAGCTGATTATGATGGTTTTGTAATATTTGGCTTGTTGACGTACTGGAACTAAGTAATTATATTTCACTATAAATTTACATTTTTAGACCGCAAACCATATTCGTAGTTGCGTCACATCGTTTTGTCATGAAATTTGATTAAATTGAACAACCGATAAAAAATCTCTCGACTTCAAAATTAATATATTCCGCATCATCGAGCTGCTACCAGGAATGGGCGAGGTAGATTACGCCGTATAATCGACACGTAAAATATTACGTGGATTAATTGGCAGTATTTTTTGTTGACGTCGATCATTAAGTCAATGACACGATTTATTTTATTTTTTTTAAACAGTTTTAAAGGCATTACTGGCTCCTTACTGAATCAACAATTTGGCCTCCAGCGGTTTCGATCCCGATCATGGTCTTCATACTGTCTAAGACAATCTGAAGAGGCCAAGTCGTTCTCTACACCGTGGGGCCATCGTAACCTGCAACGACCTCTGCGCCTACCATATGTTGGCTTTCCTTTCAGAGATCGCTGCACAATTCGTTCCGGATCAGATTCGTGCCCGAGCCAGGGTACTCCCTGAGATCTTACTTCATGTACAATATCGGGGATCTTAAACAGATCTCTGATCTCGATATTGTACAGAGCTCGGTAGGTACCATCTATTTCGCGTTTTAGGCCGTAAATCACACGCATGACTCTTCTCTCAAATGTAAGGAGCCATCTCTCGTACTCATCGGTCAGCGCCCAACTTTCACATCCAAACATAACAACGGGCCTGATCAACGCTTTATAAAGCTTCAGCTTCACGGCACTTGATAACTGTTTAGATTTTAGCAGTGGCCTTAGAGGATACAAAGAACGACTGCCAGCTGCCAGCCGCACTTTAATATCCTCACCCACACTGTTATCGTGAGTGATAAGAGAGCCCAAATATTTGAACCTCCTCACTCCCTCAAACGTGTGGTGGCCACTACTAAACTCTGGTGTGCCATTGTCCCTAAAACCAGAGATCAGGTATTTCCTTTTGGACTCATTGATCTGAAGTCCAACTGAAGCTGAAAACTCTACAAGCGATCAAGTATTTCTTTCACTCCGTTGCTATTCAGTCCAATCACGCATATGTCATCTGCATATGCAAGCGCCTGATTGGACTGGTGATATAAGATGTTACCCTGCGGTGTTTCAGTTTTACGAAAGATGTACTCAAACATGAGATTAAAGAGTATCGGGAACAGAGCATCTCCCTGCCGAACACCCGAGTTAACTGCAAAAATTGCATTGAGACTGCGTCACTGTCATCCTACATAGTCGTACCAGTTTTGCTGCCATTCCTAGGTATTCCAGGGTAGACCACAAACTCTCTCGATTGATCGAGTCATAGGCCTGTCGGAAATCCAGGAACACCTGATGTACCGGGATGGATGTCTCATAATATTTAGATAGAATCATCCGCAGCGAAAAGACCTGATCGGTGACTGATCGATTCGGACGAAATCCACCTTGATAGTCATCAACCAAGCCCTCCGCTACAGGAGTGATTCTATCCAATACAATGTATGCTGTATGCTGTGCAAAGGAGAGCTATACCGCGATAATTCTCACACTTCAAGCGGTCTCCCTTCTTGAAGATGGGGCATATCGCGGCCACTTTCCATTAGTCAGGCATAACTTAACATAAGTATCCCCTCCGAATATCAAGAGCTCCGAATTAACGATATATATTAGCGATTTGAAATAAAATGTGCCGGTTCCCAGTCAGGTATGGGCGTCTATGCGTCATCTATTATTTTCTACGTTGACGTGTCGACAAAATGTAGACAACGTTGACAACGTAAACAACGTCGATAATGTAGACAATAGAATGATTTCTTGAATTAGTACGAAACTAAGGGGACCAAATTTTTTTAGGATCAATGCGACACAGAAGTAGGGTCTCGTAGAAGGGCAGTTCACAAAAATTTCAAATTTTATTATTACGGATAAAGTCAAGCAAATGTAGCTCGATGTTCTCCAAGAGATTCTACCAATGTGCGTATTTGGCAGTAATAATATTCCATTCAGGACGCATAATTTCAGTAACCTTATCGTATCCGCCATTCTTCCTGTCACTATTGCTAAATATTTTTTTTCGGTCGGATTAGATACTTTAAGATAACATTGATTTGGATTTTTATTTTTTATTTTTTTAATTGGTTGCACTGCAGCCCTAGCAAAATATACAAGTTTGAACTAGGGTATGGAGGACAACTGATCTACATTAATAGAACTATAGCTAAAAACCTGAAGCTGAATAATATTGAAAGTTGGACAACTACACGCAAAGTGCAAGCAGTAATCATTTTCCTTTAGACTTTAAATAACATCCTGAGATAAACCCATTCGATGAAGATGCTCCTTAAATCGACCATGACCCATAAGAATCGCAACTATGATTCTTAGCTGCTCCTTTTTCAAAGATAGAGCCTATTTAGTTGATTTCAAATTGGGATCGCTAATGAAGTTTTTCGCCATCGACAACTAAAAGTAGCAAGCTACTGTAGTCTTAGATCTTTCAAAGCGTAGTTCTTTATAAATTTCTTGGCGTAGTTAAATGATAATGGAGCCGCTGGTTCTGGTCCGATTATAGTTAGCTGGGAACCGGATTTAGCTAAACAGTCCGCGATCTCATTCCCTTCGATGTCACAATGTGCTGGCACCCACATTACCATAACGGTATTGTTGGAGCAAAGAAGATTAATGAAGTGTTTGCAATCCTTGACAAGTTTGGAGATAGTGATCTATCATTAACCACATCGATATCTGGTAAAATTGAAGTGTAGTTTATAAAGATTTGTCTATGTCCCACGATAGAACCGAGAACATTCCAGGCCCCAATGCACCTCAAGCGAAACGCTGCAGAACAAGCAGTGCCTCGAATAAAGATGTGTAACTGGGGCAAGGAAAAAATGGACTCCATAGCAAGAAGTGGAGTCGAGGACATAGCTTCAAGTTTAGCAGTAGAAGCCTTTAGATTAACAACTGGCCACCACACAACAGAAGCGTAAAATAATATCGGTAAGACCAGCGATTTATAAATAAAAAACAACATCCTGGGTGTTAGACCCCAGGATTTCCAAAAAGCCCTTCTGCATTGCCAAAATATAACAGTAGCTTGTTGTAGTTTGGAATCAAGATGAGGTTTCCAGGAAATTTTGCTATCTAAGATAATACCAAGGCGCTCGACTTGGTTACATCTGGTAATCGGTCTCCTAAAAAGAGAAGGAACGGATAGATCCAGAGCACTCCTTCTAGTAAAGACAATTAAATCTCTCTTAGACGGGTTGACATGAAGACCCTTGTCAATACACCATACCTCCACAATCAGGTGTCTGCCTGAAACTGTGAAGACAAGATCATCAGCATAACTCTGTGCAATGAAGCCAGATTGCTGCAGCTTAACCAGTTATCCGCCAATGACCAAAAGCCACAGTAAAAGGGGGGCCTGGGGATAGCCCTTGGCAACCTTGAAAGAGACTGCGACGCCATCCAGTTCAGTCTCTACAGTGCGAGACTTGAGCATGGATTCAATCCATTTGACAATGGTGTGATTAATACCAAAATTATTACAGTCATTAGTAATCGAGATAAACGAGGTGCTATCAAAAGCTCCCGCTATATCGAGGAAAGTACCTGTAAAAAACTCCTTATAATAGTGGGATCTTTCAATTCTAGTTACTAGTTCATGTAGGGCCGTTTCACAGAACTAACCAACTCTGTAAGCATGTTGCATGTTACTGAGTGGGAAGGTAATCAGGTGCTTATCTCTAATATATCTGTCGACGATTCTTTCTAAGGCACGTCGAAAAGACTTGGGATCCGTATACTCGAATTTGCCGCCTTTCGGAATAAAAACAACTCTACTCCTGTTCTATAATTAAGGAACAGCACAGAAAGTAACAAACCCCTGGAAAAGGTTTATCAGATGGTCCTGAATGATAGGAAAGCCCTGCTGTAATTCAGCCGGGAAAATACCCTCAGGCCCAACAGCCTTATAAAGTGTAAGGAAAATAGACTCCAGCGCAGAACATCAAGATTGATCAGCTTGTAAACCATTTAATCTAAAGCCATGCCCAATCATGAGCTACAGAAGGAACCTTAGTTAATTCGGTAGTAAAATCATCTGAGTTGAAAATGGCACAACCAGGGAAATGAACAGATAGAAGCAGCTTCCCAACTTCTCTATGACAGGAGGTAAGCTGACCGTCAAGTAGACGAAGGGTGTCAGGTCTAAAAACTCCATTCTTAGCCATGGCTTTATTTAGTCTAGCCACCGCCGAGCGGATTTAACTTCGTTATTTTCTTAGCGGATTTCCTTAACCTCTTAAGATCAGAATTCCAAAAGGGTTTGTTATTAGTCTTTTGGTTCGTAATAAGAGGACAAGAATTTTCAAAAACAGTTGAAATTGCCGTCTCAAGTGAAGATGTTGTACCTTAATGTCGTTACTTGACCGGATTACTCTCGGTGGGGTAAGTAAAGAAGCCAGCTCGTTAGAGAAAAGTTCCCAATGGATTAATTTTCTGTTACGATAAGGCTTTAAAGGATGGTCGTTTAAGGTTAATGTTAAACGAGAAGTGAGAACATCTTCCGTTACCCTCCAATCAAAAATTAAATCAATGATAGAGCATAAACTAATGTTAATCACCTCACGCCGGATGGAATTAACAAACATCGGCTCGAAATGTGGCTGAATTTCGTTGATGCAGCGTTTAATTCATTAACCTTTGACTTCCAAAAACCCCATAAAAAAATCTAACGGTGTTAAATTACAAGATCTAGGGGGCCAACTCTGATCATCGAAATGAGAGATTCACGACCATGTCAATATCATTCAACTGGGGCAGAAAAAAGTGTGTTATTATATGTCGCGATATCGAGCACCAGTAACAGTTACTGCTTGACCAGCCTCATTTTCAAAAACGTATGATCCAATGATGCCTCCAGCCCAAAATCTGCACCAAACAGAGAAACGCTGTGGATGCATTTGTTTTTCCGTTTTCGACAATCAAATGTGGGTTCTCCGTAGGATGGATGTGCTTATGCTTGCTCCATGATTCAAGGTTAGCCAGCTCCTCTGAGGGAGGAGGTAGGATAGAATCATACGGAAGATCAACCGATGCAAGCACCAGCTTAGTGCAGGAATTATTGAATATTAAAGTGACAAGCATTGCCGAAAGATCAGCCGAGCTACACTCATGAATGAGGGAAGAATTAATGTTGTTACCAATAAAAATGCAAGCCCTAGTTTTACCGACAGAATTCTTTTAGAAATGTTTGCCATTATTACAATTCAAGCCAGAAACCGCACCATCAAGAAGGTATACGGTTCCCGAATTAGCCAAATATTGGTATGCATTACAGAAAGCATACAAAGCAGATTTGGATTAGTCTCGTACCAATTTATTGCGTCTTTAGAGTAGTGTGAACTAGTTCAATCAGGCCAAAACTTTACTGCTGAATCGTGTCAACGAATTAGAAGCAAAATATAAGCTATATTAAACGTTACTGTTTAGGATGTGACAAACAGACAGACCTGGCTCCAGTGGCGGTCTTACAGCAAAGGCAACCAAGGCAGCTGCAAAAAATAAAATAATGACCTTTTAACTCTACAAAGTATTATTTTTTAAATTAAATCTTTCAAACAAACAAAATGTTAACTAAAATTGTCAACAAATGTAATTTTTGATTTAAATATTTTATAATCAGATGCGGCTCGTCATCTTGGGGATTGGGCAAGATCACTAACTAAGAAAAATTGGATTAACAAAAACATTAATCCATCCATATCAAGCAATTATTAATCTTCTTAAATTATAACACATGGAAATTTATAAAAAAATTAAATTTCGTTACAAATTTTTAGCCCACTTTCCCAAGCACTCACATAGTAAAATACACGAAAAACTATCAAACTTTGATGCAAGACAATTTTTCGCGTGTTTCTATATGAGTACGTGGAAAGGTCGATTAAAATTTGGTCTTAAGAATTTTTATTTAAAAATAAAATAAAAATTTCGATTTGCCAAATTTTAGTCGACCTAACCCAGCTTTCATAAGGTTGTGAACCTCTGTTGGTTCCAACCGTTTTAATATAAAAAATAAAAAAAATTAATATTAGAAATTTTGCTAGAACGGTAAGGTGAGTTTTATAAAAGTCGTTAGAGGGAAATTACGGAACTTACGCCTTCATTGATTATACAAATAAATATTATTCTCAAATTGTCGTCTATTATTTCCGATATTTATAAATCTAGAAATTACGGTTACGGTCAAAACTATTTTGTGAATTTTTCTAGATCCTTTAACCACTCAACTTTCTCCCCTATTCCAGTTTTTGGACTGGAATTTCAGTTTTTATAGGTAGAGAGTATAACACACTATTTTTGTATAACAGAATCAATTTTCTTTGGTCAACGTTTGTAACCATAATTGTTAGGTTTTAAAAATTTAACGGACATTACAATTTTGTATATCCCCTGAATGTGTTAATGTGACAGTTAACGTGTGCGAATATAAAATGAATTGTTTTCAATTTCTAATCCTCTTTTAGATGGGCTGTTATTTTTTTATTGCGGATCGAACGAAATGAAACGAGAACTCGACCTTGTTGGTTTACATGTTAATCCCTCTCTAATGATTGTGTCTACCGATTCAGTTAAAAATATAAAACAATCCGTCATCTAATCTGTGTGGCTTTAATTTTCAAGATACACTCGACCGTACCGATCTGTTCAGATATATAAATATGTAGGTTTAAAAAAAATACTAAACAAGAGATTTACACTTATTAATCTTCTCAAATTTTGTGAAACGTAAAAAAAAAATCGAAACAAATTTGTATAACAAACTTGCACACAACAGATTGCATGAAGAGTTTTTTTTTGTATTTTTATAAATGTTCAGTTTATACATCACTTCACATATAACAGACAATATATAACGTATCGTCTACGTATTCAACCTAAATAAAAAAATAAATCGCAATTTGGAATTTCCCAAACCCAACAAATGTTTTCATCAAAAATCGATATGGTCCAGACTCCAGACGGTATTTTTCTTTTGCATCCAATTTAAAGTTGAGGCTTACAATATTAAATTCATGTTTTCGTATAATTTAATATCTTGTTGTTGATTTTATTATTTGTTTTAATGTTCTTTTATATTTTCAAACAACAACTCTTGAATGTAAAATGATAAATTAAAAAATTAAATCGAAATTTTCAAGCTTTAATAATTTTTTTTTATTATTATATGTACTTGTGTACATGTAGATATACAATTTTCACTTTCACGATACTTGTTTATTTACGATACCTATGTAATACCAACATTGTGACGACACTACCAATAAATAAATAAAAAAATAAGAGTAGTTTTTTAGAAGGCCGTTCACATTTTTATAGTTTACTGCTTAAGAAAATTTATTTGTATTCAAAATGGCAAAATTATGTCAATCGGGGAGTTTCATACACAATATGCTAATTTAAATGTATTACAGGTTCTAAATGTTAAAGTTGCTTATTTGATTGGAAGTTGTTGAACTGGTTCCCAATCAAAGTTTGTGCTTATGTTTTCATGCCAAATATAAATTGCATCTCATTTATATTTTCAATCACAAGTTTTAACTTTCAAAATACGAATTTTGGGCAAGGTATTCACCGTAAATAACAATACAAAATTCTTAAAAATTTCTTGATTCCAAATTTTAGTCGACCTTGCCAAACATTCAAATAGTAAAACACACGAAAAAATTACTAACACTGATGCTAGACCTTTTTTTGTGTGTTTTACTATGTGAGTGTTTGGCAAGGCCGATTAAAATTTGGTAACGACAATTTTGTTTATTATTATTTATAAATTGTAATAAATGAAATTTCTAAACGAAAAATAAATTGTCGATATAAAATTTTAGTCAACCTTGCCCAACATTCACTTAAACCACACGAAAAAATGTGCAGTCTATGAAAAAAGCATCGAGATGTGATTAATTAACGAGTGACACGGATACTTGGGTGCGAAGTATTATGCAGAGTGTCGAAGATGGTTCGAAGATTTCTAAACCAGGTAAAGCTCTGGCTTTATTGATGCATTAGAAAGTAAATTCTGGAATCCCGAGTCTGCTTTTTGTGCAAAATGATGACGTCTGGACCTTGAACAAAATACCTGAAATGTTTGATTGCAAAGTATGTATATTGCGAGTAATTCCTTTTTCAGCAACCGATTATTTCTTCGAAAAGAATCCCAGTGGCGTCCAGCATCCTTTATTGTGCTGTTGCAGAACTGCCCCTATGGCAATGTTTGTTGCGCGTCAGCTGTAATACTGAATTATGTGTCATTCAACGGATGAGGTAGGAGAGTAATATCTTCTAACTCACTCTTGAGCTTAGAGAATGCATTTTAGCATTGCTCAGGCCAAGAAAAATTCTTGATTGTCTTCGGAATTTTGAGCAGTGCAAGTGTTCATGAATTTTAGCGAGTGTTTCAGCAAGTTTTTCATGAGCAGTTGCGACAAATACACATTTTGCAATGTTAATATGAACATCAAACTCGGTTAACTTGTGGAAAACTTGTTCCATGAGTGTTGTTATTGCCATTTTGTAAACGTTTTCAGTGGCGACGGGAATGTGGGTATAACCTCTGACGTAATCGCAAATCCCTAATTCCACCATGTTCTAAAAATGCGAATGAAGCCTTGTGACGAAGAGGTTCTAATATTCGTGGCTTTGACACTGGCAAATGGCCAGTAGTTACGATGTGATGAACCACGTTGTGTTTGTGTTAATGAAGATAATTTCTTCAAAAGCGTTCCATATTTTTTGAAGTGACTCGGTTGTGAGTAATGGAGCCAAACTTGTGATGGTACCAGCATATACCATGTTTTCCTTGCCCGAGTTCTTAAATATGATCTGTATCTCGGTCACGATAAAGATCGAGTTCGACTGCTGAATACCGTGAGTCCCTCTAACCTTGAGATGTAGATGTCATCATTCCTCCACCGCGATTTAAATATGGTATACGTAATATATATGTATACTACAAAACCCCTTGAATTGGTAGTAGGCTAACAATTGCATTGGCGGACAATGATTTTATTTCTGTAGCAGTAGGTAATTGCTTCAGTTTTTCGGTAAAATTTGGAGATGGGGGTTGCGCATAATTCAACGTCTAATAATTTGAACAGTATATTTTGCCGACATTTGTCGATTATCAGACAGTGCGCGACTTGATGGTTTAACTTTAGTCTAAGATTACTTGTCGACCTACTTCCGTTTGACAATCAGTTGTTGATAATATTAAAAATTGGTTGCAACTCATCCAACATTTCCAATCTATCACGCTGCGATTTGTTATTACATTTTTTGAGTTGAGTGGGGTTCTTAGTTCCAACAAATCAAATGAATTATCAAATAACCCCTCTATACTTGGTAGGTAGGCTAAGTGCATAGTCAAAAAGTTACGGATATGTACTTTGAAAGTGCCAATCAATTCTTAACGGAGAGTATAATCGATAAGTTAGAATTTTAATGGGTTCCTCGTCATTTAATTTTGACACTGGTTGATGATGTTTACAGTATACCTTGTTTAAAAATTCAAAAATAGAATCAATGGAACAAAAAAAAAATAAAATTTTTCGATACTAAATGTTAGTCAATCTTTCCAAGCACTCACTCATAGTAAAACACACGAATAATGGTCTTGCATCAGCACTAGACAATTTTTCGTGTGTTTTGCTATGTGAGTGCTTGGCAAGGTCGATTAAAATTTGGTTTAAATTCCATTTACAATAAATTATAAACAACAATACAAATAAAAAATTTCGGCATCAAATTGTACTCGACCATTACCAGCTCACTCATGGTAAAACACACGAAAAATTATCATCAAACAGTGCTAAAGAAATTTTCGTGTGTTTTACTATGTGAATGCCTGGCGAGGTCGACTAATATTTGGTATTCAATAGTATACAGTATGTGGCTTAAATCATTTTTTCTTGGATGATGAAATTTCTTGGACACTAAAAGAATGGTGTGAGCACACTCCACCTTGCCCAATATGACTGTGTGTTTTGCCTATGTGCGAGTGCCTGGAACGGTCAATTAATATTTGATATCGAGGAATTTTAAATATTTTATTTTTATTTCTATTGTTTTGATCTGATTTTTGTGTTCGTATACTGTATTTCTTCTACTTAAGCGATACTTCAGTTAGAGCAGAGCAATTTTTGATTTTTATTTATGAATTATCGGAACTGATTGGCCAAATAGATAATTATTTGAGCAACGGTTTTGTGATTTATTTCTGAAAGTTAATTTTGAAATGTTGCAAGCTAGGTCATAGACCTGCCGGAATTCCAGGAACACCTGATGTACGAAGATAGATGTCTCGTAATATTTAGACAAATATTTAGACAAATATGTATCATTTAGACGGATTAAATCCTCCTTGATAGTCACCAACTAAGCCTTCCCCCAGAGAGTTGACTCTATCCAATACTATGTAGGACAGTAACTTGTATGCTGTGCAATGGAGAGCTATACCGCGATAATTCTCACAATTCAAGCGGTCTCCCTTCTTAAAGATGGGGCATATCGCGACCGCTTTCCATTCGTGAGGAATTACTTCGGTTCGCCATACTAATCGAATAATGTCGAAAATATAGTTCCACAAGGTATTCTCTCCTAATATCAAGAGCTCCGAATTAATGTAGTCCACCCCAGGTGAGCGGTTTCGTTTTAGTCTCTGTAAGTCCGTAGTGAATTCTTCGTGGGATGTATCCTCAATGCAAATCTTCAAAATCTAAATTTGAGGTGACTCAAAAACAGGTCGGTAAAGTATAAACTTCATCAATGTTGTCATATAGAGGTTTCCATCCCGGTCCCGAATAGCGGTTGACCCAGGCCTGAAAGTCTGGTGCAATCCAGTAATTCCCTTAAGGAAATTACGCGAACTGTGATCATTGCTGAGTTTTTGTACTTTCAGAACCTCGGCCTTCCACCATTCTCGCTTCTTCCAGTTACAAATCAGTTTAGATACCTTCCGAGCTAGAGCAGCTTTGTTTTTCCTCGCGATTGTGAGACGTTGTTGTACTTCACTATGGGCTATATTTGCTCGACTGCAAGACGACACTAATCATCAAATCAATCTTTCTTAAGTCTGACTTTGACTATACCTAAAGTCTTTTGAGCAGCACTGACAACCAAAGTTTTCTGTGCCTCCATCGTTTCTTTTGATTTTGATTTTGATTTGATCTTTCATTGGTCAGACCTTCACTGTCGTAACGTTCTATGCGTTTCGCTATGTTACCAAACTTGTACGAAAACTTCCATCGTTGATTTGCAGCCACCAAATGATGATCGCTATACATATTTGGTTGCTGGCCGATAAGCTCTCACATTCGGCACAACCCGCGAGGATGGATCCATGTATCCAAATTTATTTGTTTGTGAGGGAAAATATGCTTGCTACTCTAAGCTGGTGATCAGTTGTAAAGTACATCATTCTCTCACCATTAGTGGTCGCAGTTTCATGTCGGGCGTACGGACCTATGTTTTCACACAAGCCGGCCTGGCCTGATTTCTGCCGGATCTAGCATTAAAGTCCCCAATTACCATTCTAACTTCGTGTTCGGGATAAATCCAATCAGATGATCCAAGTCATTGAAAATGACTCTTTATCTTTGGGCTGGCTAACTTCTGTGGGCGCGTGTACATAAATTATCGACAGGTTGGTTAACTGCTTGCCTAAGCGAAGCTCACACAATCTTTTATTGACTGCTTGGAAATCTAAACCAGTTTTATTTACCTGCGGCCCAAGAAAAATCCCAAGATTCCCGAGGTCATCTCCACTATTGAGCAACGATAGCCCTGGACACATGATTTCCACTTTTAGGGTTGTGAGTTTCTTGAAGTATAACGAGTTCCATCCGATACTCCTTCATGCAATTGATTAGGCCTTCCACTGCTCGTGGTTTTCTAAGTTAAGATCCGATCCTAAACCTCGTGTCCGGTCTCTTAAGCAGGGGTCCTGTATAGGTTTGGCGATATCCAGGTTTTCTTTTGACATTGCAAACATTTCAATTTTTAACGGATGCGAGTCGTCAGCCAAAGAATATACTGTGGTGGTATTCTAGGAAAATATGTTCATGCAACTTAGGTTTACGAGACACGTGACTGCTCTTTGACCACAAGGGCCATTGACCAGTTCAGCCAATAAATATAAACCAAATTTTGTAAGAAGGTTTGACGAATTCTATTCAGCTATAAAGGAGGTTTTGGGTATTTCTTGTATTTATATAGAGATTGAGAATTTACAGGTATATAGAGCCGGGCAGACCCATAATGTGGTCTGAATGACCATTTTTCGGGCCTCTCAAATATCGAAATTCCTCAATGTTTGGATTTCCTGAACAATTCACAATTATTTAAAAAATGAAAATATTTCTGATTTTCAATACTCTTAAAGTTAAGAAAGATTTACTTAAAAATTTAACTGAATCCAGAAAATTTAAATTTACTCACCTGTAACGGTGGCAAACTCTTTTTTGGACCAGATAACAGAAATTGTTTCAATTTAAAAATATTTCTGAACTTCCGGATGCTCCAAATGTTTGGTTCAACTGAATTTAGAAAACTTAAATTTTTTTAGTTCCCAATTTTTATTTTTTCCTGGGTTGCTCTCTTTCTCTTTTCCGGACCAGAAAATGGAAATTGCTTCAAATTAAAAACATTTTCGGAATTTCCAGGTTCTCCAATTGTGTAAAAGATTTAATTAAAAAATCACCCAAATCTAAACAATTTCAAATGGTTCTCACTACTTGTATTTCTCTCTGTCTATGTTGGCAACTCTTGCTTGACCAAGAAGAAGGAAATTGCTTCAAATAACAATATTTTTCTGAGCTAGAGATTTACTTAAAGGTTCTACTGAAATCAGAAAATTTCAATTTTCCTGGTTTAATATACATATTCAAGAGCCATGTTTATGTGTATTCAAGATGACGAGTCGCTTATAGTAGAAATTTGTTTTTGTTTTATGGTTTTTGGGAACATATTTAAGAAAAGTAATAAATAATTTTTTTAATTGGAGTAAGTTTTAGGTTCTTTAAAAAAGGGCTAAAGAAAAGGACACTATTTTCTGGAGCCACTCATTTTGTGTGCATGTGGCTAGGACTATAGATACATTTTGTTATTCGAAGCAATTTCCATTTTTTGAGAACCACAGATTGAAATTTTCTGAACTCAGTTGAACTTTTAAGTAAGTCCTTCGAAAATGTTGGGATTCGGAAACTAAGAAAAATTGTGGTTTTTGAATAACACAATTATATAGGAAACCTAATAAAAATTCCTTGCAACATTGTAAAATCTTCTGTAGCCAGGACTCATTGTCGCTCGACAAGGCTCGGTATGTTTGTAAACAATTTAGTATTTTTTTTAAATATAAGCTGCCCTTCCCTGCCACATTTTCATAGTTCACATTCTCAATGTGAATTTAAATAAATTTCGCTCACTTCCAAAAAATAATAAAATTAAATTGTATTCAAAGTGCTGTCAAATTTAAGTTCCAGACCAATTCATACTTCAAATCAAACTCTATATTCAATAAATTTTAAAAGATCCTTTATTTAATATTTTAATCATCTTGAATCAAGCTCAAATTTTAATCAAACTTCATTCCAATTCCAGTATTAGTTCAAGATAAGTTTGAGTAAGCTTTAATCCGGCAAAATACAACATTACTAAAAGTTTACATTTAACAATTTGATTAAAAGTAAAACTTTAAAATATCGTCTCGAAAGTCTAAAGCTTAAATGCCTCAAAAGTGAAATTATTTTTGCTTTATACGCATGGTTAACATTTCATTTACTTTGAAGTTTTGAAAATGATTGGAACCTGCATTTTAGCGTGTTTTGTAAAAATAAACGGTACAAATAAATAGATAATCGTATGCATTAAGCTCACTTTTAACATCTTGATTTTTAAAAGTGTTAATTAAATGAAAGCTTAGTAAGGTACAAAGCTGAAAATATCGTTTAGCAATGTGTACTGTTCTCGTTTTATAAATTATTTGATACTTTTCAGCAGTGAATTGCAAATTTGATGATTACAAATTATGAAGTCTGTCTTGATTTTAAGTTTTCTGCCATAAACAAATTACTAAAAGCACCTTAAAAGCAATTACAAATAATGGAATACACTGACCTTTATGTTTTTAAATACAGACGAATTTTAGATTTAATAGGCTAATGCACTTAATCTTCTTACGCAAATTTTTCCTGATCGGCAACCGTCAATCTATATTTTTAACCCCGCGTACCAGGATGGTATAAGGTTAGCAATTATCTCTAACAATATATCTTCATTTTCTTCATTGTGACATGCAAGCATTAGTTAAATGGAACCCAAAACTCGCTAAAATTTTTATGATGATTTGTTTATACCATTTCTCTATCGGTTCACATGCTGGGTGGGATTATTGACTATTAGCAAATTTAAGCCGCTGCTAAACCTAGCCCAATTGTTTTGTATTTTCTGAGACGCTGTATACATTTTCCTTTAATTCTAGGGAGGGAGAGGAATATTTATTAATTTAATCCGACCTATTCATAAACATGCCAGATTTCCTTTGAAATTTTCGATCGAACGAAAAATCTTAGATCGGCCGTCTCAGCGATCGATTAGATTGTGCAATGACAACACTGAATTCAGAACTGATTCGATTCATTCTAACTGATGATTCAAACAAATTGTATTTCCAGAATAATTTTCAATTTAGATCAAGATTTGTTGGGATCGTTTAAATTGTGTTATTTAATCAAATTTGCCGAACTGAAATTTCGACACGATAGTTTTAGTTACAACCGTTTCATTGCACTACATTCAATTTAGAGAACAAAAAACTATAAATCATTACAGTGGACGTGCTGTTTAAAGATATTTCTACATATCTATATACGTGCTTTATGCTTTCCATTCAAATGCAATACCGCGCACGTCATAATCCTTTCACATTTTCATAATTATTATCGATTGCCCAACATATTCCAAAATTAAAGTCTACAAACCATTAGTCATTTTACAAGGTAAGGGGCACCCTTTGTAATTAAATTTGTGGGTGTGCTAAAATATAATTAAAAATTCGTTTAAATTGGGAGGTCGATTATAGGTGAAATATTTGCACTAGATTCTGAAATTATAAACCATTCTGCTGTAAATAATTGTCATTCTCTATATACATACGCGTATACAGTCGAATACTAAAGTTTCAATCGAAGTGAAAGTTCACTATACTATAATTTAGGTCTAAACTATTCGGTCGGGGTCTAATTCAAACAAAAAAAAATTAACATTAGAAAGAAAGAAACTGTATACAGCTATATACATGAACAGACAAAAAAAATCTATACAAACCTATAGCATTATGTCATACATCACAAATAGAGTATTTTGTTCATGGTTATACGGTTATTCGTCTGTAATTTTCCATTTTGCCAAAAAATTTAATGGAATGTAATTAATGTATAAACCCTTCCGGTATTTTATTTATTTTACATGTACGTATATACGAGATACCAGCAGCAATGTACATTGAGTTCAAGTTTGAAATTTTCCGATTCAATGATTTTTAACAAATTTATAATAACGCGGTCATTCGGCCGAACCAAATAAAATGTATATACTGTAAATTTATATGCGACAAAATTTTCCTAACTTTCATTTTGTTTTGTTTGTTGCAGGCACAAACAACCAGATCACGGGGTAGATCAAGATTTACACCGAGCACGGCCACCAGTAAACCAGTTACAACGACTATTTCACCGCGTCACAGTGGTGAGACAACGGAAGCTGGTGGTAGTAGGCAACGAAATTATCGAAAATTTTCGAGAACCACTCAACCCGAAAGTGATTTTGAAAAAGGATCGTCGAGTCTGAGGTCTGAAGTTGTACTCAACCAGAAATTAATTAAAAATGATATTGTAAGACCTGTGAAATCAAGGAGAACTGGTCGAAGTAGATTTAAAGATGATGAAATAATTTCGACTACTGGGCGGCCGTCCCCTAGAACAATAACGTCGTCTTCGTACGAAGTTAATGAAAAAATTAGCATTCGAAGTAGAACACGCCCTTTGAGCGCGAGATCGGGCGGTACAACAAAAGCCGCATCAACCACAACAACAACTACTTCTACCACCACAACAACCACAACATCAACACCACAAACTAGGCGACAGCCATCAAGTCGAACCACCAATAATAATAGTAGTGCGCTAACTACAGCAAACGCAACGTCGGTGACAATTAAACCGTTCCGCGGTAGAAAACCGTACAGTTCCTCGAAATCAGGTCAAAAGCAACTAAATAATTTGTTCGATTCGAGCATAGAAGAGCAAAACTATCCTGAACATTTTAAAAATTTAATAAAATCAAAACTAACGTCTAACGGTCCAGTTGTCATAACACCTGCATCTATAATACGCCACACAAAATCAACAACCCAACTTCCTGGTTTGGCGGAAAAATATAAACGCAATAAACCGATTAAAACATTTTCACGTGTCACACCAACTGCCACCACCTTTACAGAATCGCCAGAACCATTTAATTCGAATGCTCTTGACGATGAAACCGATTTCAAAAATGATAATGGAAAATATACGTTGTCGGTCGATTTTGGGGATGGTATACAAATGACGGACTATACAAGGCAGTATCATAGTGTAAAACCAAAAACTACACGTTCAACAGTTCCTTATAGTGACGATGATAAAGGCGCACAAAATTGGAGAACTACGATTGGTCCATTTCTACCCAAAGCGTCACGACTACAATCCAGATATCGAGCCGAAAATTTTAAGAATATGATGTCGCAATCGTCGACGTCACCCGGATCCGCAAGACAACCGAAACAATTTCCATCTTATGTGCCAACAATTCCATCGATTACGGTAAAACCGGTAAGTCTATATATAAACGCTAATAAATTTGTACATATTCGCTAATCGAAAAAACCTCTAATGTAAATTTATGTCTCTCAAAATATAATTTTTATTGTATTCCCAAAAATCAACATTGGTGTCAAAAAAAAAAATTAAAATTTTAAGCTTTTCGAATGGGAATGGTCAATTATACATGATCAGAAAAATATAAATAAAATCCATTCATTTCATTTATCATCACAATCGACTACTACAACAATGATACCGTCGTCATCGTTACCGCCGTCGCCGCCGTCGCCGCCACCACCACCACCACCATCAACATTCGCATCATTTCAAATTCAAACATCATATTTTTTGCCACAACCACGACCACGACCTAAAATGAAATTACGCACGCGAACCCATAACATGATGATGCGTCAACCATCCGTCATCACGATTGGTAAAATGCAAAACACTGCAGTCAAATCGAAAAAATCAAATAATCGTCGTCTACCAAAAACATCATCACCACGACCGTCAAAGGGCAAAACTGTTTCATGGTTTCATCCAGAGCATGCGACAAAAAAATTGGCCACTCTATTTGAGCTGAGCACATCGTTTTGGAAAGATATTTTCCATTTGAACTGAAGCACCGATTAGCATTTATGATTTTAAAAAATGATTCTTGTTATAAAAAAGGCACTGAACATTTTTCACTCACATCAGCGATGTCGATCGCCGAAAAAAAACTAGTTTTACGTTATAAGTTAATCCTGCACACCATAGTGTTTCTATATTATTTGGCGGTTAGGTTGTTTATATCTTAATACGTATGCATGGATATTTGTACAGAGATTTGCGATAATAGATTTGTTTGGGCTATATATTAGCCTTGATAAGCCTTGAAGTTCTTTTCATTGATAAGTTTAACTTTTTTAAGAGTCGGTTCTCACCCAATTTAGATAGATTGGTTAATACGGTTGCAATCAGATACATCTCTTTGGGCTCTTTCTTTGGGCCGTAAGCGTCACAGCCTGACCAATTTTTCAATTTTTCGATATATTTGTACCAATATGACCTAGGTATGGCCTGCTTTTGTTCAACTACAAATATTTAGCATTTTACACTTGTTTTCCTCAGTATTTTTACTGGTCCGTCGGAAATTCATTCATTCCCACCATGTATGCCGTTAATTACAATTTCCAAATCTTTCCTTTTCGTTTATTTAACGCTTTACTGCTCGGAAGTCCTTCCGCTCGTTTCGTATATATTTTGTCCGCTTCTATACTCAACAAATTGAGGCGGCCTGATAGGGAGAAATGTTATTTGCAAAACATCAAAATTCGTGCTCAATTGAAGGCTGAAGCTAAGGACTTATGACTGAAACATATAGGCATTTGGGTGAAAAATATAAAGTTCTTCCAAAACTGCCTATCTACAAAATATGAAAAGTGAAAGGAAACCTAAAATGCCAGCAACAACAAACACAAATGATGATTACTTTTCCGAATGCTTAGAAAACTCATGGGCAAATTTAAAATGAACGTACAGCAATAACAAAACTTAAAAAAAAATGAAAGAAGATGATTACAATGGGAACTCAGAGGGCGGGAAGCACTCGAAAGAGACAAGAATGCCAACAATTAGTTTTAAAAATAATCAAAAATTTTAATGAGCTTGAATAGTGTTCGGAAAATTAAATTTCGAGAAAACATTAAACTAAATCAGATTGTGTATATACAATCAAAGGGCAACAGAGTTTCAATCATTAAACGCACTATTGATGTTGAACTGATTTGAGTTTGAAATCATTTACTACAGGACAAATTTATATCGCTGCAAAATATTTATGCATTTCTAGCCCTTGAAGAAATACTTCAAAACTTAGAGTCGGTTTCCAAATTCCCAGCATGCATTTTGATCGTGGGAACACTCCGGCAAATTCAAAATTTGAAATATAGTTGAAGTGGAATTGAACTACGGATTTTTGAAGAAGTCAATTTGAAGAGTTAGTGTTGAAAAATTTGAGAAGCTACGTCTGTATAGACGTGAATTTGAACAATTATGCTAGAAAATTTAAACTTGAAAATTTAAACGCAAGTTTAAAATTTGGCATCCATATCGAACCGTCAAATTTAATTTGAATTAGGTTTCCGAAATATTTAAAATTTTAGAAATTTTCTATAAAATTTGGTTTCAACATTTTTTATAAAATTTTATTAGCTACATCGAAATTCAATATTTTCAAATTTGTCATCAAAATTTTAATATTTCAATATTAATTATTGATAACCAATCCAGTTTTAATTTTTGAGACCGAATTTCACAAGGCTGAAATAAAAATTTTCATTTTAAAATATTGAGCTTTTAAAAATTTCAAGTCGAATTTTGGAAATTTTGTATGAAAATTTAGTATTTCAATCCGAATTTAGAGTTACGAATTTCGATTTCAAAACATAATATTGAATTTCGTAAATTATGTTAGAGAAGAAAGAAGGTTTTGGGGAGTGTCAAAAAATCAGGATCGTTGAGGCTAAAAAATTGATTACGCTTAGAATTAGTCAAATTGTATTGCATTCGATTTTAATTTAGAGCTTAACAAATAAATTAAATTAAAAGAGTGAGTAAAGCCTCGGTTCTACTCAGTTACAAAAAATGTTAAAAATTAAAATGTTGACACGAAACTAAAATCACTTTTTGTTTGTTCACGACACAGTCAAACTAATTGGCACACGGCCCTTTATACTAATAAGCGATTTAAATTTTCACATTGAGTTTTTGGAAATTGTTAATTTTTTCCAAAGTTTAAAATTTAAAATTTAGAATGTTTGAAATTTTTCGATTTTTGGGCTAATTATTTTAAGATTTTAGGAATGACAAGAAACTAAGATTAAGATTAGACAATTATGAAATTTAAAAACAAACAAATTTGTGATCAGAACACTTCAACAGGAAATTGTGAACGAGTTGTGGTAGTTCACCGTAATTTCAAAGTTTTTATTTCATAATTCGCTCTAAACTTTATTGTTTATTCGTTGAAAATTGGCTAATTCGACATTTAAAAATATTTAACATTTTTTAAACTTCCATCAGCACCTAACATTTTAAAATTAAATTTCAAATTCAGCCTTGTATAAAAACTAAATATTTTAAATTTAAGTAATTTTTTTCAGAAATTTTCAAATTCGATATAATACAAAATTTTTAATTCCGATTTTAAATTTTAATTTTAATTTGAAATTTCAACACAAATGATTGATAACAATTTCAAATTTGAGGAGTTTGTACCGAACATTGTTAGTTGTTTCGAGCTTACGATTGACTACATAGAACATTTATAAAATAAATTTGAATTTCAAAAGTGTAACGAAATTGGAAATTTCCGAATTTAGAAATAACGAATATAAATTGAAATATAGTTTTGTCAATCGTCCCAAGTAGGTCGTAACTTGACTAAACTTTGGTTTTTCAATAAACCAATTAATATTTCCCTGATGAGTAAATGTTCAAATTCGTCAGAAGACACATCCACGACTTATTATGAATAACGAGCTATGGTAATTTAGTATCACAGATAGACAACTGCTCTGCGGTGGGACATTACCGCTTTCACGATATTGTCTGATGTAGATAGCGGCCAAATAATTTTTTTTTGTTCAAAGTATTAAATTCAAAATTCTTATTTGGATTGAAAACTAAATTTTCGTACTAAATTAAAATATTGAAAATTCGAATTGAAATATTTAGCATCTCATTTTCATTCGTAAAATTCAGAATTCAAATCTTAATTTGAATTAATGAATTTTAAAATTTGTGTAGATATTTTAAAATATTTAGGAACATTTTAAACTTCCCACAGCTAGAGGATTTAACAAAAGCTAAACAAATTTAAAAATATAATTTTAAATTGAAACTTCAAAAAATAAAATTTTGCTACTAAATTAACTATTCATTAAAGTTTAACGTTTCAATAAATTAAAATTTTTAATTTTTAATAATGTTATAATAGTTAGGAACTCGAAATTTTAAATTTCGAAAGAAGACCAAATTTATTAATTTGAATTTCAAATTTCACCAGAAGTTATTTGTTGCGAATTTAAGATTCGTACATTTAGGAAATTCAAAATTATTGAATTAATAAAATTCTAAATATTTTGAAATAATTTATAATTACAAAAGTGTTCAGGAAGAACTTCAAAGAAATTCAACGTGTGTACCGAAATAACACTGGCCAATGAGAAATGATTAAGCGCGGCTAACTGGAGCCATTGATATTAGTTACTGGCTTCTGGACGTGGTTTTCAGGTTTGGAACACGGATTTTTCTACAAAATTCGATATTACAAATTAATCAACGTTTTCCAAATTTCTCTTGAAATTTTTAAGTTTTTTAATTCCGAATTGTAAATAAGTTAATTTTTTTAGAAATTTCAAATATTAAAACCCTTAATAAACTATCTAGCTCTCCTATAGCTCGACATTTTAAAATAACTTTTTTTAATAACTTTAAATTCCGAAGTTTGTTTTCCGAAATTTCAAAATTTAATTTAAAAATATAAATTTGTTAGCTTGGTATTTGCCCACATAAAATTTGCCATCCATATCGAACCGTCAAATTTAATTTGAATTAGGTTTTCAAAATATTTAAAATTTTAGAAAATTTTCAATAAAATTTGGTTTCAAAAATTAAATTTTATTTAAAGTTATTAGCTAAATCGAAATTCAATATTTTCAAATTTGTCTTCAAAATATTAATATTTCAATATAAATTATTGATAACCAATCCAGATACGGAATTTTAGAACTTAGGTGTTTCGAATTTATTATTGAACATGGTTAGGAATTTGAAAATGATTAGAATATTAAAATGATAATCGAAACCGCTAATACCAACCGCAACAGCTATCCAGCATTTACTAATTTTATAATCCTCGATTGCATTTTTAATTCGTAATTTGAAAAATTTTGAAATATTTAGAATTTAATTGTTTTAATAAAATTTTCAGATTTCTAAACAATCTTAAATTCGAAACACCAGTAACTAGTAAATTTCTATACGCTCTCCTTCAACCGGAATTAGTTATTAATAAATTTAAAATTTTTAAATTTTATTTTATTTAGAAATTTAAAATTTCGAAATAGTAAATTTTGGAGAAAAATTTCATAACTTTATTTGAAATATTAATTTTTGATTTGCCTAATACTAATCACGAAATTTTAACGTTTGAGGCCGAATTGTACAAAGCTGATATCAAAATTCCATTTTAAAATATTGAATTTTTGAAAATTTCAAGACATTTTAGAAAATTTTGTGTGGAAATTTGGTATTTCAATCCGAATTTGAAGTTATGAGTTTTAGATTTCAAAACTAAACTTAAAAAGTTCGTCTACTTTCAAGCTTAAATAATCAAGTCAAATTTCGAAATTGATGAATAATTTGAAATATTAAATTTCGTAAATTATGTAAGAAAAGAAAGAATGAGTGTAGAAAAAATCAGGATCGTTCTGGCTAAAAAATTGATTACACTTAAAAATTAGAATAAGTCAATATTTATTGCATTCAATTTTAATTTACAGCTTAACAAATAAAATGAATTAAAAGAGTGAGTAAAACCTCTCGGTTAATCAATTGCAAAAACTGTTAAAAATTAAAATGATGACAAGAAACTCAAATTAAGTTTTGTTTGTTCACGACACGGTCAAAACAATTGGCCTTAAATATTAACAAACGGCTTAAATTTTCACATTGAGTTTGTTAATATTTTTCAAAATTTAAAATTTAGAATTTTGGAATTTTCGAGATTTTAGGAAGGAAACTAAGATTAGGCAATTATGCAATTTAAAAACAAACATATTCGTGATCAACTTCAACAGCTAATTGTTGGACGAGCTATGGTAATTTCATAATTTACAAATTATAATTTAAAATTTCAGTAATTTTTTCAGTAAAATTCTAAATAATACAAAACTTTGAATTCCGATTTTAAATTTTAATTTTAATTTGAAATTTCAATACAAATTATGGATAACTAATCAATCTCCTCCGATTGGACGAGTTTGTATCGGAAATTTGAAGTTAGGTGTTTCGAGTTTACGAGTAGGTCGTATCTTAAAGAAATTTGTTTTTCGGTAAACCGATAAAAATTTCCCCGATGAGGAACTGTTCAAATTCGCCATCAGAAGACTACCATTCGACTTATTGTGGATAATGAGCCGTGGTAACTTAATATCACTGTTAGGTAATTGCTGCGGCGGACATGAGAGCTTTCACAATACTGTCTGATATTGATAGGTGCAAAATTTAACTTCAGGACTTCAAAGAAATCCAGCTTACTAACCGAAAGAACACTGGCCAATGAAAAATGATTAAGCGTGGCATACCGGTGGCCAATTATATTATTTACTGACTTCTGGAAGTGGTTTTCAGGGTTTGGAACATTGATTTTTCTACGAAATTCTATAATACAAATTATTTAACGTTTTCCAAATCTGTCTTGAAAATTTTAAGTGATTATCAGAAAACTTCGGAATTTCCAATTCGGCCTGAACAAATTAAATTTCCCTTGATAAAGCATTATTTGTGTATTTTAATTTTCAAATTTTTAAGTTTCGAAACTTTGTTAAATAAATTCTAATATAATTTGATTAATAATTTCGATTGGAAGGAATTAAATTTAGAAGATTGGTGTTTCGATTTTAAGATTGAAAATGTTTAATATTTTGAAAATAATTAAATAATAAAAATTTAAATATTTTGAATTCTGAAATTACACAAAAGTGTAAAGTAATACACAGAGCTTGGATAAGGAATTAAGAAATTGGCTGTCTTTAATGGTTTGACGAATTTTTAATAATTTCAATTCAATTTTCGTTACTAACTGAAATTCGTTAAATTTTATTCGTTGAAGTAAAAGTACGATTTCAACATTTGATAGTCTTCAAACTTTGATTGAAATGTTCATCAAATACCGAATGCATTTAAAATGGCATTTTGAAATTGGTAAATCATTTTGAATTTTTAGGAACTTTCTAACATCTGAAAAATTAAAATCGTTATTAAATTGGCTAAATCGAAATATGTGAAAAATTCGTAATTCATAAAATAGTTTAGCTTAAAAAAATTTAATTTCAAAATAACTAAAAGTGTCTTGAACTTTTCAAAGAATGCATTTTCCATATTTAATTTTAAAATTTTTTAGAAAGTTTGAAATGTAAAATTCAGAATTCCGGAATGGGATTAATTTTTTTAACATTTCAAAATATTAATTGACTTTAGAAATATTTCTGAATTTCGTTTTCCCCTCTAGAGAATTGTGGCTCTCTCAGAATTTCTATAGACAGTTGTCTAAGTCGATAGGCTCTCGTTCAGACGTCAGTGCTTGGTTTGATTTGTCGAGTGATCTAGGTAAACACTGTACGGTTGTTGACTTTGTCCAAACTGGTCAAAGATGGCAAGCACAACATTCATCTCCTTTATCCAATACTAGAACACGGGTCATTTGGGTGCCTGTTCATTGTGACGTTGTGATATAAGTGAAGTGGCTAACTCTTAGCAAAAGCTGGATCACTTATTAAGTTTGTTCATCCTGAACTATAGCAACACCGAAACAGTTCATTAATGAACTCAACGAGTACGTTCACTAGATACGTGTTACTGATAAAAAATAACAGCTGAGTTGACTTTGGGCGCCTTTATTACTGGCCATGGACGAGTCAAGACTCATCTCCAACGCATGAGACTAGCTCCGGAAGTCGATTGCTTACACCATCTTTAAAGTTTTAAATTTCGAACGAACACTGAGTTTGTTAATTGGTTTGCGATCCTGATAGGGTGGCCAGAAGGTCTCTTTACTCATGTTCTCTTTTTTCACCCCGATCTTTTCTACTCTTTCTTTATTTCTCAATGTTATCTTTTTGTCTATTTTAATTTTAAATATTTTAAAATTATGAACTTTCCACTGAACTTCGTAAAATTTAAATTTATTTTCAATACCTAGCCAAAATTAAGTTGGTACCGATAGAAAGGAATTACAATATTTGGACATATAAAAAATGAGCAAACATCAAATGAGAACCATGCATTTTGAGCAGATCTCCTCGCAATTACTGGACCTTGAACTCTAGAGATCTTTTCCTTCTTGAGGCAGTCTTCATAATGAAAAAATTGAAATTCTTTGAATTAAGTTAAACTTTTATTAAAGTTTCCGCATATTCGAAGAGCTTAGAAATTCAGAGAAATTTTGATATTTAAAATAATAATTTCCACTGCCAAGTCCTGAAAAGAGTTGGGGATACCTACGAGATGAGAACAAAACATTGAAATATATTAGTTTCATTTTGATTAATTACTTCGCACATTTTCCATTTTACTATGCAGCAAAGAGTTGGCAGCCCAGAGAGGAATACGACTTGCAAGAATCAAAAAGATTGAAATTTTCTGGATTCAGTCGAATTTTTCACTAACTGCCTGGTATTTTATTGGGGCGTTGAATATTTGTTTTGTCTAAATTACGATTATTGGAGATGCGAAAAACTAGTTTTGTTGAATTTCGTTCGAATTAAAGTAATTCCTAGCAGCCTTCAAAATTCTTTAGTTCTCTCCTTTCATCCCTCTGCAAGCCTCAGTATGTATGTATTTTTAATAATTTAGTTCTTGTAAACTATCCTTAGATCCTGGTCGTGAATATCCAACAGCCTTGGCAAAGCTCAATGGATCGATGAGTGAAATAGGCTGAAAGAAAGTTCAGTGCGGGGTACGCTGAACATTACATAAAATTTTAAAACGTTGAGAATTTCTTGGAGAAAAAAAAATCTGACAAAAAATTGTTTTGGCCATTCAAACCTCAGATAAAGCGTGCAAATCAGTATGTCTCGATATAACGAATTTTATCACTAAGAATACAAAATTTGGTGCGACGAATACATGATTTTCTGATTTTTCTAGGGAGACCCGTATAGGAAAGTAACAACTTAACGAAATAACACCAAGATGATTTTAAGTCTGAGCTATCCAAAAAATATTTGAATTTTGCAAAAAGTAGCGGATTAGCGGGTTTAGGAGAACCATCTTTGGTATGACCTCATGTATATCGATTATAAGGTTTTTTCAAATTTTCTTAGGAGAATCCAACGAAGCTATAACACCATAATACCAGATATTTCAAGATGTCATTGGGCCTAAACTATCCGAAAAATATTTCTATTTTGGGTTTAGAGGGTTGAGGACAACCATGTTTGGTATTACCTTAAGTATGCCGATTGTTCCGAGTTCCCTTGAGAAAACCCTAGTAAGCGAACACCATAATGACATTTATTTATTTTCCAGGCGGCGATTACCCCAGAGTAACCATCGTACGCCCTTATATTTTTTTTTGGAGCAACTTGGTTTTTTCGCAAATAATGACCTTGTCTGTTCTTTTTTAAATTTTTTCAAAACTAAACTACTTAAAAATCCATGTTTCACTTTTGAAAAATATAATCCCAAAAGTCATAAAACAGAAATTAATTTCTACAACAAACTACCCTTGAAATGTCTATCTGGAAAATGGGAGAAATATTAAAAAGTACATGTAGGACGCCCTAAACCGCTTTCTCTCATACGCTTCGGATAGCTTAGAGCCAATGACATGTTAGCTTCCTAGGTCTTTTTAAAAAAAAATTGGAAATTTATGTATTTGGTGATAGGTTTTTTAGACAATTTAAACCCTAGTTCTTAATTTCATGTATGCGGGGTACCATTTAGATCAGCGTTTGTTATGCGTGTTAGCGACCATTGTACAAATATCCTTGACAGCACACTGTAATTTGATGTAATAAATTTATGTTATACAATTTTTTTTATTTTATTTATGTTATAAAATTTGATTACATAATTTTTTATGTTTTATGCTGTTTCCAATATAATTTTTTTGTTTTGGATAAATAAAAAACAACGAATAAATTTTATTGAGTTTATTTTCTATTCTTATACGCTTTTCTTCGGTAGTTAAGTAAGTAGAAGAGTATTATACTACATAGGTGTCCTATATATAAATACCCATCTTTAACGTTTTGTTGTTCATGTTTTGCACCTTCAGATCGTGACAGTAATTTTTAAAAAGTTACATATTATATACATTTTGTTAGTGTCTGTCAGCGGAATTAGAACTATATAGTAAATCGTTGAAAGAGGATACGTTTCGAATTTTTATTTACATGTAATCATGTTATGCGCACGCTAAACTATATAAATATGTACAAAAAATTATTTTCATAACTCGTGTGCGCTAAATATACGCTACTATGTAGTATGTACAGTCATATATACATATATGTCGACGATTAATAATTGTTGTCTGCAAGTGAATAATGTAATAAGTTCAATGTCGTGTTATAAACTACGAGTAACTAACATCATATCTTCTGCAGACATACATTTGCACATATATCTAGGAAAACACTATATCAATTTTATAGTAATAAATTGTTAAGTCACGATTTTTTTTTTAATGGTATGTATGATGAATAAATAGAAGACAATAGCAAAAATAATGTTAGTTTAAGGTTATTTGATCGAATCCCACGAGTAAATTAAATAACTAAATTTTGATCGAACATCGTACGAATTTAGGCGAGACAAAAAAGCTTCTCAACACTTTCACTTATATGTCAATGTTGATATATACTTGACTTTAACCTTCTATACTAAAATATTTTTTTTTATTTTGTCGTGAGTACAGCACAAGATGTTTAATCATCTTAAGATATTTATTCTATGTAAGTATATTATGAATGAATTTAAATTTATATTACCAAATTATAATAGCACTTTGATTAAAATGCAAACAACAACGCATGTTGATGATCAAACAGAATTTTTATTTTTTATGCTTTTTGTGACACCAATGTTGATGAACTTTTTTTTATATAAATGTTATCACTCTTGTTTATGGCGCATGCAAATCAAAAATTTTCTTTTTTCTTATTCTCTTTCTAGGAAACAACTAAATTTTACAATAATATTCTATCAACATCTGTAAATGATATAAAACCAATTGATAGTAATTTAATACAATCACATATAAATGTTGAAACATCACATCATTCACCATCAGTGACAGTATCAATATTTGGTGCTCTATCTGAAATCTTGTCACAAACAACAGAAAGTTTAAATTTTTTAACTTCAACAACTACTAGTGCACCACCGGTTGTTAGCACAACAACATCATCAACTACAACGACTACGACTGAACCACCGACGACGACGACGACTACCACTACAACTACTACGTCGACTACGACTACAACGACACCTAAGCCGACGACAACGACTACTAGTACGACTACAACGACGCCAATGCCCACTACAATGAATACACCATCACCTAATTCACAGTCAACTATTGCACAGGTACAAATTTTTAGCACAACTTATTTGCCAATAATTAATGAGAGCACTAGTTTAGCACCAATTGCTGTAAATACAAACGCAAAAATTATTCAGATTGAGAAGCGCGATTCCGACGAATCCGTAACTCAAAGTACAATTATTAACAATTTAACAGAACCTCCTACTTTCGCCACAAACTTTAACTCAATAACAATGCTAAATGATTCTGATATAAATGTAACTACCACCCCTGTTCCCTTGACCGCTACTGTAAATACTATGCCGACAAATATTCCAACAACAATTACGACACCTTTTACAGTTGAAACAACAACAATGTCAACGGTTACGATGACTGCAGAAATACCCGAAATTATGGTTGAAACAACAACACCGACAACAACCAGTACATCAACAACAACGATGCAGTCTACAACAGCGCAATATATTCCCCGATTCGCCAGTCGACTTCCTATCATATCCTACTTTGGAAATCAGTTTAATCGTCCTATAGTCCCGCTCATTCCTGAAACCACACCCCACACAACTAATCCAACGACCACAACCATGTATCCAAAAACCACACCATTTCCATTGTCATCATCGACCCATCCGGCCATTCCTGAAACTACACCATACCCAACTACTTCAACGACGACAACCACGTTCCGTCCATTAAACCCAACTACCGAACTCCCAATTTACCCAAAAACCACACCATCTCCAACGTCATCATCGACCCATCCAATACCCACTGTCACCATAGCATCGGCACGAGACTATGTTGTTTATGGTATACTGCCTAATAAAACGGTTGTTGAGCGTCGCCTGAAATTACCAATTTCAACAATTGGTACACCAATCGATTCGTCAAATGGCCTGATTGTCTATGGGATTTATCCGAATAATACGATTGTACGGAAATATCCGAACGGGACAATTGTGCAGGAGGTGAAAAAATTTAGCGAGACCAAAATTTTAGACAAAATCAATAACATTGAAACGTTAACGATGCACATCCGTGAAAAGGAACGAATTGCTTTGCTAGAGGCACGAAATACCGCAACAATCATCACTACTACTGCTACTGTTAATAGTTTTGCTACCACTACTACCACTAATAATTTAAATTCGGTATATTTTTTTTTGATTTTCTATTTTATATTTGTATATTTTTGGTATGATGGGGTTAATAGTGTGGGTGGTGGACGTGAGACTGACAAATATCTGCATTGGTTTGGCTACCTCAAATACAGATAATTGTGAATCGCACTATATATAGGGTTACCATATTTGATCGAAAATTATAAAGTTATAAAAAAAAATATTTGGTAGTCTTGGAAAATCACAGTTTTGACATGTGGTTCAAATTCAACCTTCCACTTGCAACTTTCATGAAGTGGCTTTCATGAAGCGCAAAATTTACATATACCAATAACTTCTAATTTTAATCAATCAAGTATAGGCGGTCCTTAATTTACGACCGCTTAGATTACTCATGACGAGATATTATTTACACTGGCCACCGCATGCCGAGATATTATTTACACTGGACACCGAAATCTCGCTATCAACTCACCGGTGGTCATTGTCGCAGAAAATTAACCGCCACTTAAATTGAAATTAGGTCGGTTAAATGCTTTCATTGGAACCGATGGGTCTGTGCTGCTAATGTGGATACCGCACACGCAGAACGGAACCTACAACCAGCACAAAAATTTCATAAACTGAACTCAAACACCTTGCTTTTGCCTAATTACGATTATAAAATTGGACTTCTCCTCGATTTGTTACTGAAAAAAAGTTTTGTTTGAAAAGCAAATCGGTTCTCGCTCTGGGGCTTTCGAACCTACTACGATAGATCACGTTATCTACTTTTTAGAATTGAAGTTAATCAATTCATGATACGTTTACTCAGCGTTCACGTGTTAAATCTAATCTTTGTATGCCAATTTCACTTCTTACGCTCTAATACCTTGATTTCAAAGCCTTCACTATATGTCAGAAAAGCAGTCCGTTTCATCCAGCATACCTATCCAGGTTTAAAATATAGATCTATAGATCTTGATTAATCCTTTTGATCATATAAATAAAAATCTATTTAAAATCTATTTTAAAACAAATGTCCTGTGTTATTAATAATTATTTAAATTTTGTAATATTCTCAGTTTAAAAATTTGGAAATTTCATCAAATCCTTTGAAAATTTGATATATTTTATCAACGGAAACTAAAAGAAAATCCATAAAATCTAAAAATGGTAAAATTGACAAATTTTAAATGTTTTCTCAATTTTCAGTTGGAGATTGATGAATTTCCCAATTTTGAAGATTTCCTGAATTTAAGGACAAAGTAGCATAAACCTTAAAAAAAAAATCGTTAAATTACTTATGTATCTGTATGAAAAAGTTTTTCTTATAAAATTTCACTTTATGTCTGGCGACATATGAATTTTAAGGATGTTGTTGTATTTTTGAAAATTAATAGTTTTGCAATTTGCAAACTTCAATTAAGTTTACTGAAATTATAAGTTTTTCCGTTAAATTTAAATTAACTATAACAAATTCCCAGATTATAATTTTTTTTATTTTAATTTTACTGACTTCAAAATATCCCGTTTAAAGAAGCCAGTTTAAAAATTTGGAAATCTCGTTAGTTTTAAACTTTTTTTTCATTTAAAAAAATTCATAAAATCTAAAAATTAATGCCAAAATAAATTTTTTATCGATTTGGTAAACATTGTGAACTTAAAATTTAATTTTTATCATCCTATAAGTAAAGAGACAGAAACTTAATTATACAAAAATTTTAAATTTCATTAAATTTGTTGTGAACAATTTTTAACCATTCAAAATTTACAATTTTAATTTTTAAAACTTCACACAATTCCACTAAAATACCAGAAAATCAAAATAAATTTAAACATTTTTTAAGTTTGAACAAATTTTGATTCTGTCCGAGAACGTTTAGAAAAATGTTCTTTTTCCAAAATTGTTATAATTTTAATAAAATGTTGGCTATTATTATTTTTTAATTACCAGTTTTTAAAATTTTAATTTAAAATGTAACTTGAATAATAACTGTTCCATTTTACTGAAAATTTATTTCAAATTCCAGTTACCATGTTAAATATTTTTGAATTGTAAGGAATTTTTTAATACGCTGAAATTCTAATGACTTTAAAATTAGAGGAATTTACGAAAATTTTAAAAATTTCAAAACTTTGTTTTGACTTATTTTAACAATGACATTAAATTAAAATAACAATGACATTAAATTAAAATAAATTTCATTAAATTAAGAAATTTTCATTTTCCAGTTTCTTAAACGTTTTGAATAAGTTTCAATTGCGAAAATCTTTAAAAACTTAAGTAAACATTTAATTTTAAAAATTTTCAAGTTTCACCCAAGTTTTTGTGTTGTTTATTCTTAAAACTTTATTAGATACATTAATTTTAAAACTGTTTGACAACTTTTATAAAAAATTTTACAATTAAAGTTAAGACAATTTTTGTCAGTTTCCTAAACATTCTGAATTTAAAAGTTTAATTTTAAAAACCACATACTATTGTATTGAAATTTCATCTGATTTTTCGTAATACTGAAAAAAATCGACAATGGCTTGTTCAATCAAAGAGAATTTCATTAATTAAGCATATCTTTAATAATATTTCAAATTTTGTTTGTATTAAATAAAATATTAATTTTTTTACTAACCTCCAATTACTTCAGTTAAATCTAGTGTTAACATTCATCATATCCCATCTACTTTTTCATGTTTGTCTTAAAGTGTTTTAGGACATTAATCGTACATTTTAATCCTATTTAAATTAATCCGATTATTATTTTAAAAAATTCCTGCAAAATTCGACTACCTGTGAAAATTTTTAATTTTCAAAATTTTAGAAAATTTTAAAAATTTACAATTTTAAAATGACTTCCTCTGAATTTTTTTCATTCTGAAATTTTATTCGATTTATAATTTTCTCAAACTCTAAAGTAGATGCGAACTTTTGTAAAATTTTTAAACGTTAAAGTAAAACCAATTTTTAACATTGTCCTAAATATTAAAACTCCATTTAGTTTTATTGAATTTTCGTCTGGTGTCCGCAAATGCTGTAAAACCACAAAAATTTCGGCTTCACCAAATATTGTAAATTTTTAATTTTGAATAAACTTTGAACCTAATTTTAATTTCAAATTGATTTGGTCAATTAAGTGCTATTGAATGTATCAGTATGTACTGTTTTTCCTATACAACTTCGTCTTCTAACGACATTTCAATTTTAAGGATGTTGTTGTATTTTTGAAAATCCAGAATTTTGCAATTTGTGAACTTCAATTAAATTTAATTGAATTCTGTTTCACTGTTTCATTCAATTACGAAAATCTCTCGTGTAAAAATTTAGAAATTTGGAAATTTTAAAACATTTTTATTTTAAAAAATTTCATAAAATCTGAGAATTAATGCCAAAACAAATTTTTTATCGATTTGAAAAATTTTGTGAACTTAAACTTTAGTTTTTAAAATTCAATTTTTTTATTACAATTTTATTGTTTAATTTTTCAATTTTCTTTTAAAATTTTCAAAAAAATAATATTTGTTTTCCTGAATCTTCCTATAAGTAAAATGGCAGAATCTTATTTATACAAAAATTCACAATTTTAATTTTTAAAACTCCACACAATTCTTCTGAAATACCAGAAAATCAAAAAAAATTTAGAGAATTTGGGTATGAAAAAATTTTGATTCTGCCCGAGAACGTCTTGAAATATTTTCATTTTCCAAAATTGTTTTAATTTTAATAAATGTTTGGCTTTTATTTTTGTTAATTACCAGTTTTTAAAATATTAATTTAAAGATTATCTTGAAGTTAATCTGTTCCATTTTACTGAAAAGTTATTTCAAATTCCAGTTACCATGTGATACATTTGTGAATTTCAAAGAAATTTTTAATACACTGATATACAATTGATGTTAGCAATTTTTAAATATTCATTCAAATTTGACCTTGCCAAAAAATTCCGCAAATCTATATTGATTTTCTAAAATGTCGTATTTTGAATTTAAACTTTAGTTTCTCATAAGTTTCAAAGTTTATTTCAAGTTTTCTCTGAAAATTTTATGAACTTTTAAATGTCATAGTATATCAATATTTAAATCAAGCAAATGTTTTCAATTTTCTGAAATATTTAAATTCTTTTAAAATATAAATTGTAGAAAACACTGATATCCCACTGAACTATATGTTTTCGAATATTATAGGAAGCATTAAATTAAAAATAAATTTCATTAAATTAAGAAACTTTTATTTAATTTTGAATAATTTTAAGACGAATTAGTGTTTTCAGTTAATATTAAAATTTAATTGTTGAAAATTTGAAAAACATTTAAAATCCTATTTGCTGGATTTTGCTATATTTTTCAATTTCCTAATTGAGGAAGAGGTTAAATTACTTTAAATATTCTCAAATTTCAACCAATTTTTTGTGTTATTTATTCTGAAATTAGATTCATATATTTATAAATTCTCGTTGAGTTTGACAACTTTTATAAAAATTCTACAATTAAAGTTAAGACAATTTTTGTCAGTTTCTTAAACATTCAAAATTTAAAATTTTAATTTGAAAAACCACATACTATTGTATTGAAATTTCATCTGATTTTTCCTAATACTGAAAAAAATCAACAATGGCTTGTTCAATCAAAAATTTCATTAAGTACATAGCTTTAATAAAATTTCGGATTTTGTTTGTATTAAATAAAATATTAATTATTTTTACTAAACATCAATTACCTTCAGTTAAATCTTGAGTTAGCATTCATCACATCCCATTTACTTTTTGAAATTTGTCAAACTTTCAAAAAGTATTTTAGGACATTAATCGTATATTTTTAATCCTATTAAAATTTATCCGATAATTTTTTTTTTAAATTCCCTGCTAAATTTCGATTACCTCTGAACATTTTTAATTTTCTAAATTTTGGTAAATTTACAATTTTATAATTTCATTAAATTACTTATGACTTCCGCTGAGTTTATTTAAGCCTGAAATTTTATTCGATTCATTAATATCTCAAACTCCAAAATATGCGAACTTTTGTAACATTTTTAAACGTTAAAATAAAATCAATTTTTAACGTTGTCCTAAATATTCAAATTTAAACTGTTAATTTTTAAAACTCCATTCGGTTTTATTGAATTTTCGTATGGTGTCCGCAAATACTGTAAAATCAGGAAAATTTCGATTTCACCAAATATTGTAAATTTTTATATTTGAATAAACTTTGAACCTAATTTTAATTTCAAGATTTGGTCAATTAAGTGCTATTGACTGTATCTGTATGTAAATATTTTCTTAAAAAATTTCGCCTTTTGACGACATATAAATTTTAAGGGTGTTGTTGTATTTTTGAAAATCCAGAATTTTGCCATTTGCAAACTTCAATTAAGCTTTCCTGAATTCTATTTATCAGTTTCATGCAATTACGAAAATCTCCCGTTTAAAGAAGCCAATTTAAAAATTTGAAAATATCGTTAAATTTATTTAAAACTTTTTGTTCATATTAAAAAATTTCATAAAATCTGAAAATTAATGCCAAAATAATTTTTTTATCGATTGTGACATTGTGATCTTAAAATTCAGTTTTTAAAATTCAATTTCATTATTGCAATTTTATTTGTTAACAGAGTTAGTAAAGAAACAGAAAATTAATTATACAAAAATATTAAATTTTATTAAATTTGTTGTGAATTCCACTGATCAATTTTTAACCATTTTATGAATATTCAAAATTTACAATTTTAATTTTTAAAACTCCACAAAATTCTACTGAAATTTGAACAGTATTGAAATTCTACTGAATTTTCTAGCACTGACATTTTTTAGTTTGAACCAATTTTGATTCTGCCCGAGAACGTCCAGAAAAATTTTGATGTTCCAAAATTGTTATAATTTAAATAAAGTTTTGGCTTTTATTTTTGTTAAAACCTGTCAACACAATATTAATTTTTAAAATTTTCTAAATTTGAAGTTTAACTTGAAGCATATCTGTTCCATTTTACAGAAAATTTATTTCAAATTCTAATTACCATGTTTATACATTTTTAAATTGTAAAGAATTTTTAATACTCTGAAACTCTAATGATTTTAAAATTACAGAAATTATCGCAAATTTTAAAAGTTTTATTTTAACAATAATGGCAAAATAGTATTATTTAAACTATGAAATTTTCAACAATTAAATTTAATAAAATATAAAATTTGCTGTTTCATAAGATTCAAGTTTTCTCTGAAAATTTTATCACTTTTTAAATAACTTATTATAAGAATATTTAAATCAAGCAAATGTTTTCAATTTTCTCAAAAAGTTTAATTTCTTTTAAAATTTAAATTGTCTCTTAAACGTTTTAAATATTACGTTAAATATACGTTTCAATTATGAAAATTTTCTAAATTGGAAGAGAAGTAAACATTTAATTTTAAAAATTTTCAAATTTCACCAAATTTTTTATGGTATTCTCAAAATTTTATTAGATTCATTAATTTTTAAATGGTTTGACAACTTTTATAAAAAATTTTACAATTAAGGTCAAGACAATTTTTGTTAGTTTCCTAAAAATTCAGAATTTAAAAGATATTGAGGACATTCATTTTGATAAGAAATTTTCAGAGAAAACTTGAAGTAAAATTTGAAACTTCTAAGAAACTAAATTTTAAATTCAAAATACGACGTTTTAGAAAACCAAAATAGATTCGACGAATTTTTTGGCAAGATCAAATATGAATAAAGATTTAAAATTTATTATCATCAATTGTTAAAATAAGTAAGAACAAAGTTTTGAAATTTTAAAAATTTTAAAAATTTTTTCTAATTTTTCTAAAAATTATAAGAATTTCAAATTAAAATTTTTTTGAAATTCACAAATTAATGTATCACATGGTAACTGGAATTTGAAATAAATTTTCTGTAAAATTGAACAGATATTCTTCAAGTTAAACTTTAAATTAAAATTATAAAAACTGGAATTAACAAAAATAAAAGCCAACATTTTATTAAAATTATAACAATTTTGGATAAAGAGAATTCTTCAAAATGTTCTCGGACAGAATCAAAATTTGTTGAAACTTAAAAATAGTCTAATTTTTTTAATTTTCTGGTTTTTCAATGGAATTGTGTGGAGTATCAAAAATTAAATTGTAAATTTTGAATATTCAGAAAATGTTTAAAAATTGTTCAGAAAAATTCACAACAAATTTAATGAAATTTAACATTTTTATATAATTAAATTTCTGTCTCTTTACTTATAGGAAGATAGGAAATTACTTACTAGTGAATATTTCAATTCATACAGCTAACTTCGTAGTGAATTTTTGTGAATCAGAATTTTTATTTTTGTATCATGTACGCACCTTCAATAGCACCTAATTGACCAAATTAATTTGAAATTAAAATTTTGTTGAAAGTTAACTCAAATTTAAAAACTTACAATATTTGATGAATTTGGAATTTTTGGTGACTTCAGAGTACCTATTTGCTAACACCAAACAAAAATTCAACACAACACATTTTAATTTTAATTTTATATTTGAATATTTAGGACAACGTTAAAAATTGATTTCACTGTGCGTTTAAAAATTTAACAAAAGTTCGCATATTTTAGAGTTTGAGAAAATTATATATCGATAAAAATTTCAAAATTAAAAAACTTCAGTGGAAAATTGTAAATTTTTAAAATTTAACATTTTCCAAATTTTAGAAAATTAAAAATATTCAGAGGTAGCCGAAATTTAGCAGGGAATTTTTAAAATTATAATAGGATTAATTTAAATGGGATTAAAATGTACGATTAATGTCTTAAAATACTTTCAGACAAACCTGAAAAAGTTATCTCGAGATTTAACAGAAGTAATTGGAGTTTACTAAAAAAATTAATATTTTATTTATTTTGTTTGTAATCCGAAATATTATTAAAGTTTTGCTTAATTAATTTTTTTTGATTGCCCAAAATCAGATGAAAATTCAATACAATTGTATTTGGTTTTTAAAATTAAAATTTTAAATTCTGAATGTTTAAGAAACTGACAAAAATTGTCTTGACCTTAATTATAATTTTTTTTATTAAAGTCAAACTGAATGAGAATTTTTAAATTCCAGTTATCAGTAAAATTAAAGAAATTTTCTAAAATTTTAAAAATGTTAAATTGTTAAATCTTTATTTTGACTTATTTTATCAATTATAGCAATTTTTAAATTTTTTAATCATTATTTTTCATCTCGTCATAAAATTCGTAAAATTTGAAATTTTGAACAATTAAATTCAATTTATATTTTGAATTTAAAATTTGGTTGTTAACTTTATTTCAAGTTTTCTCTGAAAATGTCGTCAACTTTTAAACAACTGTTTATTTAAAATATTTAAATAAATTTGAAAAAAAAAAAAAAAATACTTTTAAATGACATATTGTATGAATTTTTAAATCAAGCAAATGTTTTTGTTTTTCTTAAATATTTTAATTTCTGTTTAAATTTAAATTATCAGAAACTCTGATATTACGCTGAACTGAATGTTTTCGAATTTTATTGGTAGCATTAAATTAAAAAGAAATTTCATTAAGAAACTTTTATTTAATTTTGAATAATTTTAAGACAAATTAGTGCTTTCAGTTTCTTGAACGTTTTGAATATTAGGTCGAACATTTCGTACTTCTCTCGTACATTTTTAATCCCATTAAAATTAGTCCGATTATTATTTTTAAAAATCCCTGCTAAATTTCAACTGCCTCTGTAGACTTTTAATTTTCTAAATTTTCGGAAATGTTGATATTTAAAAATGTACTTCTGAAAATTTCTTCAATTTTGCAATGAACTATGAAATTTCATAAAAATTTAAATTTCTTCCACTAAGTTTAATTTCTGAGATATTTTAAAAATTTTGCATATCTTAGATTTAAAACAAAACTATTCCTATTTATCTGAATTAGTTTTTTTCCCGAATTACGTAACTCGCAGAGCTGTCAGATTCAAAACAAAGACAACTTTTATCATTTGTAACTTGAGTACAAAATATTTAATGTGAATTTGGATACTTTTGGAACGGAGTGTATAATTTGTTAATGTCGCATCAATTACCGATAAGCTGTTAATAATCTTGATGCAATTGATTACAATATATTACTCTCGAAAGGCCGAGATAAATAAAAAAACCGCGGAGTTCAATAAGGAGTTTGATATTATCATTATAACTGAGGCTTGGCTAAAATGGTGGCATATTTTCTCGTAAATCGATCGAGAAAAATAAACTGAAACGTAAACGGCAATTTTGAATTTTTCTCGGCCAAACTATTGAAAACGTTTTTCCACTAAACTTTCCAGTTCAGTCGGTCTATGGCAACTATATAGTCTAGTCGCTACTCTTTTCGACCTGCATGTAATAGTCGTCTAGAACTGTTTTGAACATAATTTAAAGCTTGATTTGAATTCCCACCAACTTCCAAAAGCATCGATTCTTAAACTTATTGTTAAAATTCTAGAAAGAATGTCTAACAAATCACTTAATGAATAAATTTCGTGAAGACGATATTATCGAAGAAGAAGATGAACTATTACAACCTGTGAGAGAAATATAACAACCATCAATTGACCACCAATAAACGATGCAACCATAGAAAGAAGACCAAAATGCTTATAGTGAAATACTAAGGTTTGCCGGGAGTTGACCCAATTCGAGTCGGATAGGGTCAGAGGCCCAGAATGCGAGAGAGTGCTCAATTTTTTTTTGTCGATGGTACAAGCGTGGAAACTGAAAGAGCGTTTTCGGCCTCAGAAAATATACCGGGTTTATAATTTTATCCCAAATTTCCAATCACTTCGAAGTACGTTACTAGATAACATTCCAAAAGAGCTTTAACTAAGAAATACGATTCGAGGAAGAACAAATGCGACATCCAATATATTTAAAAAAAAATGTCAACTGCTCTTTTTGTGGGTTTGTAGTATAGTGAATGATATCCGGTTTAGTTTTAGCACCACTAACGCCTTATGATTGTGATGGGTTGATAACAATAACACAGCTTTTTTTTGGAACAAACAATAAGGCGTTGTGCTAATGGTAACAAAGTAAAAAAGTTATCGATGGTGACAGTACGTCCAGTGTTCTTGTAAAATCTCGCTTGCTGTGACACCCCTCTTTCACCGTGGGTCATTTCTCACGGCTCATTTGGCAATTTCCCGGTGTATATATATCGGTTTGAATGGGTACGTTGTTTCTGCGTCGCATATCGACCAGCATTTTATGCTACATTTAGCCAGCTTTGCGAGAATGAATTGAATTTTTTATACGTTCTGTTTGTATATTTTCATGGTCAAACCTTATAAATTGTGTGATACTCCAAAAACGACCAATCTCCATACTTGCTCGACACAATGGGAAAATCGAAAAGGTTTGTCGGTTATGTGCTCATAATTCGACCTTGACACACCCGCAGTTAAAAGAATTTCTAATTTAGTGCCAAACTCTTGTGGAGTTACCGAATAACAATTTATAATGGAAACGTTGCGCTTTACGATTTGTCTGCCTTATGATAATGTCGCACATTACAGTCGTAAAAATAAATTTAAAAGTTTGGAGCAATGTTAGGTTCCTAGTGGACTTATAACGGCCACCGCGCTGCGTTAAATGCATTGCGTCAAATTTTAAGTTTAAACATTTTGAATTACTTTAAAAAATTTTGTAAAGTCTAAAAATTAAAACTTTAAATAATTAAATTATGAATTTCTTTGACCTTTAAATAGTTCTCTGATATTCGAACTAGTTGAACTAGTTTACCTTTTCAAATTTTATTGGAAGCATTAACTGAGAAAAAAATTTCGTTAAACTTAGAAATTTTAATTTAATTTTAAATTAATTTAAGGCAAACTAGTGTTTCCAGTTTCGTAAACGTTCTGAATGTTAAGTTCTAATTTTGAAAATCTTTGAAAACTAATATCTGGATTTTGTTAATTTTTTTAATTCTCAAAATTGGAGGAGAGGTAAATATTTAATTTTAAATTTCTCCCAAATTTTTGTTGTTTATTCTGAAATTTTATTAGATTCTAAATTTTCGTTAAATTTTGTTACAAACACAAATATGATTTTAAAACACTTTAAAATTGTTGAATATAGTGTAAATTTTAAATTTTGAAATTTTTTAAATTGAAGTAATTTTTTTAGTTTTCCATTAAGAAAACGATTGAATTTGAATGAGAAATTTGGAACCATTCCGACATTTTCCTTTAAATTGTGGATAAAATTCGATATCCAAAATACCTAATTTCTAGAAATTAAAATTCCTTTTAAAATTGCAAACTACTTTAAACATTTTTCAATTATGTTTGATTAAAAGTTGAACCACGATCATTTCACTTAAATTTTAAATTAATGTTCCTATTTGAGCAAGATTCTTACGACAGTTAAAAAAATTAAAACTTTTCAAAATTAAATAAATTAAAATTTGCAAATTGGATCAAAAGAATATTTTAATGGATTACTCGGTATAAGAATGGTATAATTAAAGCAGCTGAGCTATATGGTAACCCTAATCGCACATACATATATTGTTGGCACATCCATCTCCATGTTTACACAGATTCACGTAATAAAAGATTATTCAAATGAACCGAAACCGAGGCATTGGAATAATTTTTGATTGGCTTTAAAAAAAATAAAATAAAAAATTATCATTTGAGAACATCACCAATTGAACCCCCCAAACAAATTAATAGCGATGGGAGAAAGCACTCACCAAGAAACACAATCCATCCGTATATAATATTTCAATACATTTTTAGAGTAGTAAAATAATTTTGTACAGTAGGTTCATTTGTGTAGACTGTAGACTGTTATAATAAATGTGTAGAAATTTTGAAATGCTCGCAGCTGCTCGTAAAATATGCTTTTGTAGAATTTGTGTAAACTAAACATAATTTTTTTTGTTTGTTTAAATATTATGATTCCAACCAAAAAATGTGTCCTTATAAATTTTTGCAGAGCTCAGGATCAATTGTTGATGTTTTAAGAAAGTACAATCAAAGTGATAATTTATTAAAAACACCAAATATCTTTAGTTTAACAACAACACCATCACCATCCTCCAAGAAATTTTCAAATAATAATCTTAGTAATAACCCAAAAAATATTAAGAAAATAAATTACCTAACTCTAGATATTGATCCAGTGGTAAGTTTGGAACTCAAGCGCTTTTTTAATTTTTTGTTTTTGTTGTATTAACTCGGCAATATGATTATTGTTTCGTTGTAATAATTTTGGACTTTGGCTTTATTGATTGGGAAATATTTTTCAGACAAATCAAGTTCGAACGACATCCGACGAGAATATTGATGGAACGATTTATCGATGGAAACCTGTTCCAAATGATAGCGGTAATGTTGTAACGGAGGAGACTAGTACGGTTAATAGAGGAATTGAGTTAATTCGTAATTTACCAAAATTCGCTACTGCTAGTTCACAAGATGATGGAGGTTCAGTTGTTCAATCGCTGACCACAATGAAAAATGTAGAGATTTCTGGTGAAGTACTGATTGTGCCCACCACAGCTAGTACCACAACCGAAAGTATTTTTAATTCTATTCCTTCGTCGGTTTTGATTGAAACTACTACAAGTACTACAGCTCTACCACCGACACCATCTACGACACCGTCAACAACTACTACCTCTACTACAACTACTACAGAAGCGCCAACTACAACTAGTACGACTACAACTACAACTCCAGCACCAACCACAACAACTACAACTCCTCCGCCTCCAACAACTACTCCAACAGCAACCACAACCACAACTTCCACAACAGCGGCACCAACCACAACACGCAGTACTTCTACTGTCCCCCCTCCAACCGTTTCAACTGCTGTAGCCATCTCAACATTAAATGAGTTCGATAGAAATATAGAATTATGGCAACAATTGTTGCGATTAAGTCCAGCACTTATGACTCCAGTCGTTAGACCAACGACATCTACTACTAGCACCACCACAACCACTACAACTCCTAAGCCAACAACTACAACTACGCCATCTACGACAACAACTACAATCCCATCGACGACAACCACATCAACAACACCAAGCACAACCACTACAACAACAACAACACCGTCTACCACAACCACATCTACAACGCCCATCACAACGACAACCACAACTAGCACCACGGCACGGCCCACATCTGCAACGCCCTCACTGTCGGAGCTTAACTTTGCAAAACTTCTTGAAAGTTTCCAAGTGACTACACCAAAAACCCCAAAACCCCCGGTTGCCACAGACGATGCCGCTTTCTTGGTATATAGCCCACCCCTAAATAAAATGTACAAACAATTATTTTAATAATTTTTATGTTTACAGCGTGAATTGTCCAAACTATTGTTGGCCAATAGTCGGAAGGCTCTTACAACTAAACCAACTACAACTACAACCACCACCACCACAACAACGCCAAAACCAACTACAACTTCAACAACAACAACCACTACTACAACAACGCCGAAGCCTACTACTACTACCACAACTACAACAACCACAACACCAAAACCAACGACAACCACCACTACGACTCGAAAACCAACAACAAGAAGGACGACAACAAAACGACCAGCCACGTCGTCAGACCGAGATGATGTTGCATTTTTGGTAAGAATTATACATTTTAGGTTATTGCTTAAGTCACATTCAACACAAAATATTATCAAATCTATAGAATTATGTGACTTAAGCTTAAAAAAAGCCGGATTTCACTTCAATTTGATTCCAAATCGACTTAAGTTTATTTGCAAAATTAATTGACATTCGGTTGAAATTACCATTTGATTCGAATTTGAATAAAACTTGATTAGAATTTTATTGGAAACATCTGGAAAGTATTTTGAAATTTTCAGCTGAATTTGAATAAAGTTTGAGTATATGTTGGATTTTTCAATTTTTTTTTTTTTGTAAAGTAAATTGATTTGTGCCACTCCAAATTCGATTGAAATTTGAAACATATCAAAAATGGCCAGAAATTGATTGAAAATTTGATTTGATTTTGAACTGAAATGGAAAATTGATATCTTATATTCGTCCACCTAAATTTTGTAGGATTAATAGAAATTTATAAAAAAAATTATTTTACAGCAACGACTAGTATCATTCCTTGGAGGAGGTGCTACCCCAACTCAACCAACACGAAAACCAACCAGGCCTCCGACAATCACCACTACTACAAGAAAAACTACTCCGAAAACTACCACCACCACCACCACAACCACAACAACAACTTCAACAACCACATCAACTACCCCAGCACCAACAACTACTACCACAGCCAAGGACTTCGACGATGACAAGCCATTCCAAATATCGCTATCAGCCAATATCGGCAATTACAAGAATACCGACGATCCATCGTCATATCTAAATGAAATATCACGGTTACTAAACCAACACAATCAAGTTAATTCAAATTCGCCACCAAACCAAATCGATTTATTGGAACGTTTCCAAAGTCAATTTAAGACAACAAAACGGCCGACCACAATGACGGCAACGCCAGATTACGATGACATTGCGTTTTTAGATAATCTTGTAAGTTATATCGTTTTATGTTTATTGATTCTTGTACTGATTTTCATATATTTTTGTTAATTTAGCGGCAATACGCAAAGTTTGTTCCACCAGAAATGCGACAGGACCCTGCATTGGTAAATCGAATTATTCAATTGGCTATAAATCGATCGAAAAACACTAGACAATTAGCATCGACCACATTGCGGCCGACCACACCACTAACTACAACAACAACAACAACTACAACGCCATCGACAACGATAACCACGAAAAAAGTTGTGCTGGACCAGAGAGAGCTGGAGGTGGGGAAAGCTGATATTGCGTCGTACAATAATGATCTGCGATTGTTATCAACCCTTCTGGGACGTCCGATTACAGCAAATGAAATTCCAAAGTTGGCACGTCAGGTTACGTCGACCACAACCACAACCACAACACTGTCACCGTTGTTGATAAATTTAAAAACAAAACCGACTGGTGGCGCTTCAAGTGAAGAATACTATGGCAAATCGAATGAAGCAATTTTGGCTGCACTTCTGAAACAGCGTGGCATTGGTCCAGTACACAATAATGTGCCTACAAATTTAGTATCACCTGACCTGTATCCTCAGCCAACACGGCGCCCATCGTATCGAACAACAACCCGTGCACCCCGTCCAGTTTTAGATGGTCTCGCCTGGCTGTGGAAAACATGGCAGGACACAGCTCCCGGCCCAAAACAACAGCAAGCACCATCCGCACCAGTACGCATACAATCGAGTCGATCAAATACGGTACGTTCGCCGGTAGTTCAACAACAATTGCCGACACGAAATCGTATACCATACGATACGCAAGGTATTGATCCGGATATAAGCATAACACGTCCGCTTGAATCACCGCTCACTATAAACGGTGGTGATGCGGGCGGTGGACAAGTATTAAGCGCCGTAATTGGTGTAACGCGAGCGGTAACAAGTTTCCTGGGCGGTGTAATACAGGGTGCAGCAAAATCATTTACAAATGCTTTTTCGCCCGAACAAACGCGTGACGATTATTTTCGGTATAGTGGAAAATAGACGCGGCCGAATCATTCAGAGTATGGAGACGAGAAATAAATGTACAATTCTGTGATGGTGCTAAGTTATAGGTTAAGTTTGTAGAAATATTCTTGCCGTGCGATCTTTTATTACTATCGATTTTAGCTAGTCTATAAGATTCAATTATTTATTAGAATCTAAATGTATGTGCTTATAGGGTTATGTTAGATATTTAATACAAAAATATAGTGTTAAGTGTTGTTGCTGGAGGGCAGGTTTTCTACTGTAATTCATACTATATGTTTGGTTGAATTTTTTCCAAGAAGCTGCAGGTTTTCAATTTATCTTGCATTACTCGTATATTGAATTTCAATTGCATCGCATCTTTTATTCATTATTAGAAATGATTATATAAGACGAATAATATTACACATACATATATATGTATACAACAGATAGATACTTCTTTTTATTAGTTTTAAGTAGTTTTCTGGAAATAGTTCCATATATATGCTATATGCATTGATAAGAAACACAATACCGAAAATAAATATTCAACATAAAAGCTCATTCGAAATTATAATGTTTTGTATTATAAAAAAAATAATGTAAGCTCTTGAAATGTGTACACACACGTACCGTTTGTAAATATATACACAAAAATAATAAAAATAATTAAATTAAATTTATTAAATAAATTTTAATATTTTTATTTAGTTTTTAACTTTAATTTAATTAAAATATAAAAACTAATTATCATTATATGTAACTGTTATTTATTAATTATTTTCGATTATAATTACTAATTTTAATTAATGTATAATTAGATATATATAGGAATACATACATACATATATTGTAATTAGGAGAAATGATAATGTTGGTGCCATTAATTTGGTTTCTATGAAATAAATTTATTAATAAAGCATTGTATAGCGTTTTGTTTAAATATCACGGGATTAATCTTATTTTATTGTATGCCACTGAATTGCTTCTAAAAATACTTTTCATTTGATATTTCACATGGCCCATATTTAAAGTAAAATTTTGATCACTCATCCAGCATCTGGAAAATTTCTCAGGCCTACTTTGCTACACAAAGAAAAATTTTTCCCAAAAATTAACATAATATTCATCTTATCTTGGTAGTTGCATCTTTTATTAAGGACTAGTTTCGGATGAACGCATAGTTAGTCTTCATAAGTTGGTCTATATATAAGAACCTCTCCTCAAGCATATACCCGAACGTGTCATCGTGTTTTTGTACGAGAGTATTCGCTATTTGTGTTATGACTTGTTCAATTTCTTTGAAAAGTTTATCAAATTACTAAATGGTTTTTCGTCATCTAGGGTCACATTTTTTCAGTTTTCCATCAGTTTTGATAATTTGAACATTCCATTGCTATGAAGTGGAGTTCCAGTTTCCAGAATCATGGAAATATTGCTTCTGTGGTGCTTAGAGATGTATCCAGTGCTGTTCTCTTTAAAGAAGTCGTATTTGGTTTTAACGCATGATTTATAATATTTCTATAGTCCATGATGGTTGTATCAAATATCAATTCTTCGAAGATTGCGGTAGTGGAAGTCATCCTTTTCTTTTCCGATGTTTCATGTTCATTACCATCTGGCTTGTGCTGAATGCTAAGCAAGAAATTTAGGCGCCATATAATTCAAAATCTAACAATTGTGGATAAGTTGATGTAGAAAAAAGACTGTCTGGGCTTGCACTAGGCACCATCACGGAGCAGCCTCCCAAACGAGTTCGAACCATAACTTGTACCACGCCGGAAATGGCGACAAAAAATCCGCGCTCGTATGGACCCATCGGTGAATCTATAGTCATAAAGACTTGTGGTCGGGAAGATAATCCGGATATTTCTCTTGGTGAGGGGAAATTGGGAGTTTTCCGGCTGGAACTTAGTCATCGTGTTCTTAACTCGGCCAACTCGTCAGGATTTGTTCCGCAGGTGGGAGCTATCTTTCGGATGTTGTCTTCATTTGCAGGTGCAATACTGACGAAACTTAGTGGTTTTGTGAGGTAATCTCCAAAATGAAAGAAGTTTGGAGTGGTTGTCAACTATCGGTTGGGTGCCCCCCAAAACCTCTTCTTTTACTAATTTGGATTCCTAGTCCACCTGAGAATTCATGTTTTTTCATTCATTTCAGGTGATCGTGCCTTTAACATATTCAACGCGGACTTGCAATTCTTAAAATATTACTACTACAGTAAAAGCCCTGTTATCCGGAATGCTTGGGGTTGAGAGCATTCCGGATAATCGAAAATTCCGGATAATTGAATGTTTCATTAAAACTAGAAACTTTACGAGAATTTCGCTTGATTTCATTATTTTTTAGGATTCTCATTTATTTATTTTCAAATTATGTACGAGAAAACAGTTTTTTTATATATCAGTTCATTGAATTTATTGCAAATAATAAATACATATGTATTATGTATACGAGTACACCCATATACGAATACCCAAAACTTTTAAATAATTCATAAATTAATTCAATTATAAAATTTAATAATAAAATTCAAACTTCGTCATTATTGGACCCCAAACTTTATGGATTTTTTAGAAGCCACGATCTTATATCTTGTTGTTTGGTAGACTTCTCTTTTTTCATTAGAAATTGGTTCTGCATGACATAAATCTGCATAACTTCTTGAGCAGAATACTGCGAGCATTGTTCTGCAAATTTGAGAAATGTTGTCAAACCAGCTTCTGCTACTTGCCAAGTGATACCTTTTTCAGCTACTTGTACGTCTTCATCAGAATCTGAGCTTAAGTTCTCTGCTGCGTTGGGATTTAAAACACTTTCGATAAGTTGTTCATCCGTAAAAGTTTGCACAGTTTCTGTGTTATCATCGAGATGCAACCAGTCAGCAATTTCGTGCTCTTGAATATCCACAAATTGTTTTGCATTAGAATCCAAGATTTCGTAAATTTCATCGTAAGGCGCGTTGTTGTTACTTGGTGTCTGATTATCATTAAACCACAGTTTGTTCCAGCCATTTGCTAAAGTTGAACATTTTACTTCAGTCCAGGCAAACGCTGCATTAAATATTGCATCTTTGATGTTATAAGATTGTTGAAACGATTTCACTGAATCAGCAGCAATCAATTTTCTTAAAAACTGTTTTTTAAAGTAACATTTGAAATTCTGAATTATGCCCTGATCCATCGGTTGAATTAAAGATGTCACATTGGGCGGTAAACACAAAACAATGAAATTTCCACAAGCTGATACTAGCTCACTTGTTGAAGGGTGAGCTCTACAGTTGTCTAATAATAGCAAACAATTTTGATTATGTGTGTCATCTAAGGTTGTGAAATGCGATTTAACCGATGGTATAAAATTTGATTTAAACCAGTCATGAAATATTTCTCGGTTCATCCAAGCATTCGACTGCGATTTATATATTACCGGTAAGCCGCTAATATTTTTCAATGCTCTTGGTCGAGCATATTTGCCAATAACCAATAATTCCAACCGATGCGTTCCAGCTGCATTTGCACAACAAAGAATTGTTAGTCGCTGTTTGTTATGTTTGAAGCCAGTAGCAGCAGCTTCCCCTGCTCCCGCTAAAGTAGAATTTGGCAAACATCGCCACAAGAGCCCGGTTTCATCAGCATTATAAACCTGTTCACGAGTGAGATGATATTTCTCTACAATTTCTTTAAATTTTGTGCAGTAATCGCTTGCTCCGATTTCATCTGCTGATTTCTTTTCACCTGAAATATCCAATTTTCGAATACCGTGCCTTGATTTAAAACGTGCTAACCAACCATCCGAAAATACACACTGCTCAGTTACTTTTAGAGCGTCATAGAAATATTTAGCTTTATTGGCATTCCTTCACTTCTCTTACACAAAAACCACTCATATAAAACAGAATCGAGCTGCTCCAGTTTAGCTTTATGCATTGTTTTCTTAGTTTTAGCGAATTTATCATTTTCCATTTTAGAAGCAAACTCTAACAATTTCTCTTTATTTTTTTTTATGTCGTATAAAGTTGAACTGCCAATATTATAAAAATTCATCAATGCCTCTCGAGATTCACCTCTCTTCAATCTGTTAATAATTTCAATTTTATCACTGATTGATAACACATTTCTTTTCCTCTTTGTTGATTCTTTGCTGGTCGAAGCCATATTAATATTTATTTATGGTTTTATTAAAGTTAGTTTTTTCTTTATTTATTAAAATTAGTGTTTTATTCATTAAAATTACTATTAATTTACATTAAAGGTATTGAACTACATATGTATCGTCAAATTAAATACTAATGAATATATTCAATATTTCACTAACCTAACTATGTAACACGATTTTACACATTCAATTCAAATAGAATAATGCATAAAACAGAAGAAAAGTAAAGGAAAGTATATTTTCTGGGAATCCCCGAATAATTAAAAAAATTATTTCCCTTGTGAAAGAGAAAAAAGGAAAAAAATTCCGAAAAATTAAAATTCCGGTTAACTGAGTGTTCCGGTTAATTGGATGCCGGATAATCGGGCTTTTACGTATATCGGTATGCTTCGCCAGGTTACCCTGTTACCGTCCCTGCCATCGAGGAGGCGCATACTCGTCTACTATTTACAAGTTTTAAAATTTTACTGAAGATAAAAATCTTGTGTACTTACATTTATATCTACCTACCGCTCAAGACGCTATCACAAAATATCTTGAAAGAGTTGAGGTTGTTTGGCAGCATTAAAGTAAGTTTACTTGCTGCATCCACTCAACTCTTGAGTCTGTTATAAGTTAATCTCTAGCTTCTTGAGCAAGATCATAGTCATAGAGGATGTGTTCTATATGGTTTCCTCGCCCTGTCCACATTCACAGGTACTTGAGTCCGCTAGACTCAGTCGGTACATATAGGAGGCTATTCCATATCCCCGTTAACATTTGGGTAAACCATACACTTAGAGGAATTATTGTCTCTAATTTCGCTGCAATGTTTGGAAGATAACTATATGTTATTCTGCCATCCATTTAATGCGACCATCTATCTTGCCATATTGATACAGACGCTTCTCTTGTTTTCCTCTTGAGCGAGCCGGGGTTAGGGGTTTGGCCTAATTTGATCACCTTCTACTATCACGTTTCCGTAGTTCACGTATTGTTTTTTCCTTATCTTGTAGTTGGCAATTTTCTCATTTAGGAGTATATCAATATAGGAATCATGCCTGAGGATTCATGTGTAGTAACCACCATTATTAAGCTGATGAATCCAGCTATTTCAGTTGAGGGATGAAAGGTTGACCGTTGCAAACGTGGAGCGATCGCCAATCGATTGTTTTCCGGGTTGACCAAAAATCCTTCGACTGGTTCCTGTTTCTTGTTGCATTACGTTTTGGAGAGGATCTATCAAAGATTATCTCTGATCCGTAGAGAATTTTATTCTCCTTTTTGCCCGACTTTACAATGTCCTCCATGATAAGAATAAAACAATTCAACTTGCAACACAATAAGTCAGCTTCAATTGAATTGAGGAAGTTGCTTTCTGTAGCACATATTTGTGATATTAGATATTTGACTAATTCAGGAACCACACCTTCTTGGTGATGCTGTGTCTGGATTGAATTTATTTAGTGCCAGAATCTTCTGTTCGAATTCTGTCAATAAAACTAATAGGAATAATATAATTGCAGATCTTATCCACGAGCATTGCTCGGTTGATGTTACGGCTGTGTTCATCACCGTGTTATCCATTAATTCCTGTACTAAACTGGTCATCCCCTCAGTTTATTTGCCGTATAACTCTTCTTCACCTCCTCCCTCTGAGGAACTCACTAATCTTGTGACATGGTGTAAGAATCAATATACTCCTTTGGTAATTGGTTGTGATGTTAATGCTCATCACTCGATCTGGAGTAGTAACCACTGAGGGTTATTCGGTCGAGTAAGGATATTAAAGTTCAAGCATCGTCACTTGCAACTGCAATTACGGTTACCTTCGAAAAGCCGTATTCTATTATCACTAATCAAAAGATTCGGAACAAACGTTTTTGGAATTCCGACCTTAAAAAATTATGGAAATTTACTATAGGAAACTGAAGAATAGAGCAAAAAAGTCTAAGCGACAGATAGATTGGGTTAACTTCTTGATAACACAAAAAACAAATAAAAGAAGTTTAAGATCCCCTCAAATAGTCTCATGGTATCTGCTGTCGCTGAACTCAATAAAGCTTTGGCTAAGAACAGTGTGTGTAATTTTAATTCTCTTCACATATCGGACCTCTTCCAACAAGTAAATTGGTGAGCTGCTCCTTTCTGTTCATTTTCTTGGTTGTGATACAATCGACTCGGATGATGTTGCTGCCGAGGAAGAAATAATTATTTGATTTTAGGCCATACGTTTCTTCATTTTTAAAACATGCCACAGTTTATCTTACTTGGAGATTTCATATCCAAATTTGATAAAATGTCTAAAAATTATCAATTTCCAGTTAAAGTAAAATTAATGAATAATTAACTAGAAATGTAAACAATCGTCAATTTCAAATAAAATTAAAAATTGAAAAGTTTATGTTAAATTATTAAATATTTATTACAAAACCGATTAAACAATTTAGAAGAATTGAATTTTATTAAAATTCTAGAATTCAATTTTATTTTTAAAATTAATAAATTTTTTAGAAAATAATTCGGAATTAAAATTTAGAAATTATGAAAATCAGAAATACAACCGTTTGGAATTAGAGAATTCATTAATTCAAAAGTTCTGAAGTTTTTGGAAATTTTTAGAAACTTAAGATTTTTAATGTTAAAAAATTACAACCGCCAATTTTGAAAATTGAAAACCATTTTTAAATGTTAATTCGAATTCGGGAAATCAATCAACATATTTGGAGACTTAGCTATGAAATTTCAATTTTATGGGACTAAAATTAAAAGACCTCAGCTAATTTTAGATAATTCGACTGTTTCAAATTATGTCTTTTGAATTGAAATTTTTAAAATTCAGCCATTGGGATATTTATTTAATAATTTAAGAAATTTCTTTAAATAAAATTTGAAAATTCAGGAACAAAGCTTTCGAACTGTATTCCTAAGGAATATATTCCTTTTGGAATTTTGGATTCTCTAAATTTTATTAATTGAGATATTTATTTGAGCATTTTTAAATTTCTGAATTAAAATTTGAAAATTAAGGAATTCAGGAATTAAACATTTGGGAATTTAAGGATTCTGAAGTATTATAAATTATAAATTTAGATATATGTATATCTAAGTTACAGATTTATAAGACTTCAGAATCCTTAATTCCTTAATTTTAATTTTTGGAAATTTAAGAAATTTGTTAGATCACTGCAAATTTTTAATTTGGAAATCTATGATTCTAAATTTTTTTAATATTTGTTTATTAAGAATTTTCAAAGAGTTTAGGATTTAACGATGCTCGGAAAATAGGAATAAATTTAGTGCTGTGTTTGTTCTATGACAACATTTTTGTTTGTATGATATCTTGTTGAAAATTATTTTTCCGTTTATTTAAATCGCTTCTGAATTATCTACACGAGCCCAAGTAACTTGTTAAATGGAGACAAAAATTGGAAAAGGCAAAGGATGTAATACCGGGCACGTTTTATAATAGTTTATTAGACAAGACCTCACTCGATGTACGTATACTCCAAGCAGCGTAGTGACCGTGTGAAGCTTGATCCGAACGGGTTTAATTTCTGATCCGGTCTGAACCGTTCTGCACTCGCCGATATCATCTTCATAATTTTCATTATACTCCTTGTTCCCTCCACTTTTATTCGAAACTTTACCTCATTGAAGTCTCCAACCACTTTACAAATATTACAGCATGCAGTTAAACCAAAATTGTTATTGATCCTTCAGCATTATTTTTTTTTTTTAAACGGAATGTTTCTTTATACGAAACTAACAAGGAGTGTGCAAAGCTTACAATCTAACAAATTTATTATCTAAGCCCTTAACCTATGTTAAATACTTATTATTAGTATGAATGAATAATAATTAATTAATTTAAATAGAGCTTTTAAGGACTGCATGAAATTTTTTTGGCAGACGAGTTTTAATTTTATATTTAAGGATCTCATGCCATACTTTGTCGAAAGCTTGCGCAATGTCTAGGAAAACTACCGAGCAATATTTCTTTTCTTCTAATGCAATTTGAATTGTGTTAACAACTCTGTGCACCTGCTCTACAGTGCCATGTTGGTCTCGAAACCAAAATGTTTTCAAATAGTTTACAAATCATCGGGAGTATACTTATTGGCCTGTACGATGCGACTTGTGTTTCGGCTTTTCCAGGCTTTGGAATCAAAGTAATTTGTAATATTTTCTATTTGTTATGCAAATAGCCACATCTCATAATCGCATTCAAGATATAAGTTTTGAGTTTTGTGCATTTTTCTGATCAATTTTCGAATTTTAAAGGGATTGGTTCCGAAGGGTCCTCCGTTAACTTTGGTAGTTCACTGTTAGTTTTTGCTTTTGGTGCGAATATATTTTTCAAGTGGTTAGAGAAAGCAGTAGCCTTTTCTACGTCACTTCTGGCCCAATGTCCATCTGGTTGCCTAATTGGTGGATTCGATAATGTTGGCCTCTTTAGTTGTTTTGTTGCCTTCCATAGTGTCTTCTCGGTTGCCGTGAGTTCAGTAAGGTAATTCTGGATTCCTGAGTTTTCTTCTTCTCACAAAGCTCGTTCACGTCGTTGTTCCTGGGTTACGCTAAAAGTAGTTAAGAAATACAATTTGTTTAAAACTAATTTCGAGTATTTATATTGAAAACGTGTTAATTTTAATGCAAACATATTGCAGAATCGTATGCATAATGTTCTCAGTAGGAGAAATCGAAAAAAATTTAATATTGTCAGTTACAGCATCATCTATCATGAATCGAAATATGTATGTGTTTCAAGGAAATCCAAAGTACTTTTAGCCGTAGAATCCGAATCTGCAATACAAATAGGGGTTCCTATTTTAGTTTCCAATTTGCCCCCCAACCCCGTTACAAGGAGAAGCGGGGGTTCTAATTTTAGCAAAATTTTTTAGTATTTCACTTCCGGAATGATTTAATTTTGATAATGGTCATTTCTATCGTATAGAGGGTTTACTTTCCGAGATATTTGAAGGTTTCAGCTTAAAAAATCACCCGGTATAATCGATAAGTTAACTGACTCAACATTTTATATTGCCCCGCTAAAAAGAGGCAATATTAAAGAAACGAAAATAGAACTTTTGGAAATTTATGGTTTCATTTATGGCGATATTACACTTATGCCAGCTCTAAATTCAAGAAGGGTTGACTGTTGTTTTAAAGGTAATGGAGGCAACCGTAGGGGTGACCCACATTCATGCGGCTCTCGCCGCGCAAAGCCTCCCAGCCAAATATATTGCAAACATTTTGAATTCGGAGAAGGTTCCTCAACCGATGTTCGCATAGAATTATAGCCATATAACTTGAGATATTGACTGCATTGCAAAATCACTGTTACAACCCAAAAAACGAACCGAATCTATATACAATGCTTCAAGTGCCAAGCATACGGCCACACAAAAGCTTATTGCACGTTGGGTGAAGTTTACATTACCTGTGGCGAACTTCCTATTTCAAAAAATTGCGATGAGACGAGAAATGATCCGCATCTTCATCAGATCTGTGATCTCGAAATTAATTACTTTAATATCCTCACCCACACTGTTTTCGTGAGTGATAAGAGAACCCAAATATTTGAACCTCCTCACTCCCTCAAACGTGTGGTTGCCACTATTAAAATCTGGTGTGTCATTGTCCCTATAACCAGAGATCAGGTATCTCGTTTTGGGCTCATTGATCTGAAGTCCAACTGAAGCAGAAGACTCTACAATCGGATCAAGTATTTCTTTCACACCGTTGCTATTCAGTCCAATCACGCATATGTCATCTGCATATGCAAGCATCTGATTGAACTGGCGATATTAGATGTTACGCTGAGGTGTTTCAGTTTTAAGAAAGATGTACTCCAACATGAGATTAGAGAGTATCGTGGACAGAGCATCTCCCTGCCGAACACCCGAGTTAACTGAAAAAATTATCGACAGCCTGTTCTCAACTTTAACACAGCATTGAGATTGCGTCAATGTCATCATACGCAGTCGTACCAATTTTGTTGGCAGTCCTAAGTATTCCAGGGCAGCCCACAAACTCTCTCGATTGATCGAGTCACAGGCCTGCCGGAAATCCAGGAACACCTAATGTACGGAGATGGATGTCTCATAATATTTAGATAGAATCATTCGCAGCGAAAAGACCTGATCAGTGACTGATCGATTCTGACGAAATTCCCCTTGATAGTCGCCAACCAAGCCCTCCGCCAGAAGAGTAATTCTATCCAATACAATGTATGACAGTAACTTGTATATTGTGCAAAGGAGAGCTATACCGCGATAATTCTCACACTTCAAGCGGTCTCCCTTCTTGAAGATGGGGCATATCGCGGTCACTTTCCATTCATCAGGCATAACTTCGGTTCGCCATACTAATCGAATAAGGTCGAGAAGACAGTTCCACAAAGTATCCCCTCCGAATATCAAGAGCTCCGAATTAATGCAGTCCACTCCAGGTGAGCGGTTTCGTTTCATTCTCTGCATGGCCTTAGTGAATTCCTCATGGGATGGTTCCTCAGTGCAAATCTCCGCAGTTTGTCTTATAGGTGGCTCAACAACAATCTGTGACGCATGAGAACATCAAGCGGCTCAGTAAAGTGTCCACTCCATGCGTCAAGTACTGCGTCTACGTTAACACAGAGCTTTCCATCCCGGTCCCGAATGGCGGTTGACGTAGGCCTGAAAGTATGGTGCAGTCCAGTAATTCCTTTAAAAAAATTACGCGAATTGCGCTCATTGCTGAGTTTTTGTACTTTCAGAACCACGGCGTTGTGAGACGTTGTGGCACTTCACTATGGGCTATATTTTTGAACCGAAATTTTTAGTATCTCCCAGACAGAATTCACGCAGTCAGACTGGTAATTAGCTTAATCAATGTTGTCGCTGACAAGATCTTGATATCGTTTCTTTTGATCTTCATTTATCAGACCTTCACAGTCGAAACGTATCATGCGTTTTGCTGTGTTCCCAGACTTGTACGAAAACTTCCATCGTATCTTTGCAGCGACCAAATGTTGATCGCTGACTACGTATTTGGTTGCTGACCGATAAGTTCTCACATCCTGCACCACCCGAGCTCGCCCTTTTGAAAATAACACGTGGTTACTTTTGCTACGGAAAATTTTGCGAGGTTGGATTCATGTTTCCAGATGTATCTGTGTGTGGGAAGATTGTGCTTGCCACTGAAAGATCGTGAGCATTTGCAAAGTACATCATTCTCTCACCATTATCGGTCGCAGTTTCGTGTCGGGAGTACGAACCTATGTTTTCACACAAGTCGGCCTGATTTCTGCCAGCTCTAGCATTAAAGTCCCCAATTACAATTCTAACGTCGTGTTCGGGTATAGCTCCCATTACATCGTCCAAGTCATTGTAAAATGAGTCTTTATCTTGGGGCTGGCTGACTTCTGTGGGCGCATGTATACAAATTATTGGCCAACTTCATGCGCAAGCGAAGCTTACACAATCGGTTATTGACTGCTTGGAAATCCAAAACAGCCTTCTTTACCTGCGACCCAAGAAGAAATCCAGCTCCAAGATTTCCGAGGTCATCTCCCCTCTAGAGCAACGTATAGCCCTGGGGCATATGATCTCCACTTTTGAGTTCCAGCCGATTTTCTATCATGCACGTGATTTGGCCCTCCTACGCTGCTGGGTTTCTAAGTGATTGCACGTTCCACGTGCCGATCCTAAATCTCGTATCCGGGTACTTGAGCGGGGGTGCGGTGTTTCTTTAGCGGAATCCATTTTTCATTTTGTTGACTTTATCAACAGTTGCTTTTTTACGAATGCGGCTCGTTAGCCAAGCGATCCAACCTCCTACGACAAGCAACGGATGCTGTGGTGGTATTCTTGGGAAACATGTTCGTGCAATTTTGATTTACGAGACATGTGAGTGCCCCCGACCACAGGGTTCTATTCAATACTCACACATGAACATTGATAGTGAGAATTGTGATTTAGCTGAAAATAATTGTAGTTATATAGTTTAACATAACTTTTAGTTACAGACACAGCTAATTCTTTAGTTCGACCATAACTTAAAAACTATAATTCTCAAATTTACCTTCTCGATATATACCTATATCGTAATATGTCTAAGAAAACACAATGAAAGAAACTTTATGTGCCTTTACAATAATTTCCCGTCTATAATGCACACACACACAAACACTATTTTTAAAATCACTTGCACACGAAAATCGAACCAAATCTATAAAATTAAAATTTCAGAAATACACAAAAAACAATTTTTAAAACTTTATCCATAAATTTTCACGTGAATACAACACCAATAGGTACAACAACAGAAGTGAAAAAAAAATCCAGAATTAAGAAACAAAAAAAAAAAATTAACGTTTTCTTCCTAGTTCACCTTAGATTGCCGTATATAACCTAGTGGTGATGTTTGAAAGGTGAATACGTTTTTGTTTTTGTTTTTTTTATTTTTATAAATTTTGGAATTTTTGTTCGAACCAAAGCTAGAGTGTGGAAAATAAAAGAAAAGTTTATTATTTTTAGTGTGGTGATAAAAATTATCGACAGAATTTGACAGGTTAAATTTTTTTTCTTGCTTCGCTATTGTTGTATTGGCTATATGTGTATGTGTGTGTAGGGTATAGCACAGCAACAGCACAAGAATACGATTTCAAAAATCGTTCCTTTTTTTACTTTATTGTGAACTGAATTATTTTATAAAATCTGAGAAAGGAAGTGAACAAAAAAAATGAAAAAAACTTTTTAGAAATTATCACACGGCGATGTGTATGTTGAGATAATATAGCTGGTTTTTTTGTTATTTCAGTATAGTTTTGACTTTCCAACTTTATATACGGTATATCGACGGTTTATTGAAAGACTTAAATTTTTTATCGATATTTTCATATAGAAAGTTCTCCTAAGATATACATAATCAGTAACCGTTAAGTCGCGTAGTTATATTGAGATAGCCCGCTCAACTCAAACCATATTGTAAATTGTTTATTGTCAAGATTATATATAGCAATTACACGAATGTGTTATGCGTTACAAGAACATAAATAGTCAAAATCGAACCGATAGCACAAAACATTAAATTTTATTCGATCCAGGTCCATATTTTATAATTTTCGACACACGTACATAAATTACGCACACCACAAAACACTTATCGAAAGGTACATTGCTAGGTTGTAGAGAGAAATTTTCACCTCAACATATTTTCGCATACCGAAATATAAAAATATTTTCCATCAATTTTCATTTTGCGGGTACTGCGTATTATATGTATACGAACATATATACGTCTATATCTCGTTAGTGTGGCTTGGGTGGCTTTTAGGTGATTCATATATCTATCAAACATAATATTTACCACCACGAGAATCCATTTCCTTATTTAAATAATTTAAGATTTATGTTATCATTTCGACGATGTTACATTTTCGTTTTTTTTTTTTTTTTGGGGATCATATGCCTCGTCGTAATTTTGACGGTGTTGGTGTGTTATACTTAACGTAAGAAATTTGTAGGTACATCGAAGTCAATATTATATATTTTTTTTGTGCTTTTTACGTTTTTATTCTTAAATAAAAGTAACATAAATTTTGTGCCCGTTTTTATCATTTTTATTTATCCAGAAATCAACAAAAAATTTAAAAATATATAAATTTTGTTGTACCTTTTTTACGGGTGTAAGCTTGAGATACTTAATGGTTTGATATATATTTGAAGATAAATAACTTCAGATATATGTATATAGAAGTAATTTCGATTTAAGAACCGAAAAAATATGCGCTCCCACTTAGAAAATATATGGCAAGCAATTTTTATTCGTTTTTGTGTTGGCCTATATAATCTATAATCGTGTTTGTTGATATATAATGGCAAAGTGATCGAGAATATAAATTAACTATCGGCACGGGGCCTCGCCCCCCCCCCCATTATATAGTGTATAACCGTCCGATTTGCCCAGGTAATGGATTCGAATCCCAACAGAGGCAAGAAGCAAAAGGGATTCATCTCTTGATCCATCGTTCATGTTAGTATACAGGCTAGCAGTGTGCAGATGGGCAGTTAATAGACGGACCTGTATAGCCGTGTACAAAATAGGAATACTATGTTCAGCTTTCAAAGGACAATAAATCCACAAGCCAAACAGTCTCCACTAATTGTGTACATTGCCAAAATTAGGTACATAGACTTGGTCTGTGCGCTAAAAAAATTGACCAAAAATTAGTCCTTTCCTTAACCATCTCAAAACATTTCTTATAGTTTTTGGCCCTTCAAGTTTTTAGGAGATAGTAGTGTAGTACAATATTTCATATACATTTATTTCATCCCATACATATGTATTAACAATTGTAACACAAAATCCAAAAAATTATTAAAAAACTGGGATGGGATGAAATAGTATTGCCTGTTGAACATTTTATTTTTTTCTGGGATGAAAAACTGGGATAACTTCACATGCTTTAATAGTAACTGATTTTGATAATTTTTGTATATAATATTATAGAAAACTATTTTTTTATACATATACTCGTAGCTACATTTTTGCTTCCATCTTATTTGGTCGTATATTTATTAGGTTTTCTTTTTTATATACCAATGTATTCAATTTCAGATGCAAAAACAGACAACCGGGTTTTCTAGAAATTTCGCAAATTATATTATTTGCCGAACCCGTTAATTACGGGAAATGTAAACCGCAGTTGGCAATTGCAAACATAGGATCAGTCACTCAACTGGAGGAACTTTGCCGCAACATTGATGAAGCCAGAATGATGGGAAATAGGGAGAAGATGGCCAGAATACCACAGGCAACGAAAATATCGATTAGTCAACCCAGAAAGACCGTGTCCACATGTAATGAAGTACACGAGGAAGCAGCAGAAGATGTGACTACGAATAACAGATCGGTGCCAAGATTTCGATCGGATAGACGCCGAGGCTTTACGAGGAGAGATGACAGCTCGGTAGTATGCTGGACTTGTAAGGTAGTAGGCCACCGACACTTCGACTGCACGAAACCTCGCAATAGAATATATTGTTGGTGCTGTGGGATGGAAGGTGTTACAGCTGACCGATGTCAGATGCCAAGAAACATCCAGGAGGAAATCTTTTTAATTGTTCCATTACTTCGAAGGCTGAAGGTACGAGTGCGGAGGGAAACGGTGCAGCGGGCAGATGAGGGATCAATCTTGTCCGAATTATAACAAACAGATCCGAAATAAACTCAATAAAGAAACATAAACGGAGTTAAATGAGCAACAAAGTAGTAGAATTGGAAAATGCAGTAGTTCAGACATTCATCAAGATTCAAACTTAGATATATAGATTTTAAAATTATTAGAGTGAACCAAGAAGGTATTGAGCCGATCAAGACTAACCATAGGACGAAAGACCGAGGTGGAAAGTCAGTAGAACCACTCAGTATAATGATTGACCCGCGACGAAGATTTTGATGGTAGTCAACAGTTAGTAGAATGTGTTGTCAACGTAGAAGGTGACAATCGACCACACGTAAATGTCGAGGTGTTGGGGTATGCTTTGACTGGCTTATTGGATTCTGGTGCCAGTTGTACCATACTCGGTGGGTTTGACATCTGTGCGCGGTTGGATAAACTGGGTTTAGAACTGATTCCATCAAAATCCCGTATTAAGACTGCGGATGGAACGGTTCATTTCGTGGAACACGCTGTTGACATACCTTTTCAAATTGATGACAAATGTAAAGTGATCAGATCACTTGTAGTACCATCCATTGCTAGGGATCTGATCTGTGGCATCGATTTTTGGGAAGCTTTCAACATTTGGCCTAGAGTAGACAGGACAGACGATCGGATTATTATTGATTGTGTAGATGTGGTGAACGAAAAGGGGGAAATAAGTCAGCATGAAATGGACGATTGTCAGAAACTAGAATTGAAAACAGCTATGAATTCATTCCTGGTGACTCATCCTGACATCCTGAGTTCCACACCCTTATTGCAACATAACATCGACACGGGAAATGCAAATTCGGTTAAAACACGAGTTCGCCCCATATATCCCCATACGTTCAGAAGGAGTTAAATCTGGAACTTGATCGTATGTTACGGTTGGGAGTGGTGGAAGCTGCTGGTCCTGTTGAATGGGCACACCCTGTGGTTTGTGTGCGAAGACCTTCAGGTAAAATTAGATTTTGCTTACATGCACGCAAACTCAACGAAGTTACAGTGAAGGACAGTTACCATTTACCATATATAAACAGGATTTTAGGACAGTTATCCGGTACAAGATACTTGTCCAGTTTGGACCTTAGTGACGCATTCTGGCAAATTGAGTTGAACGCTGCCAGTCGACCAAAGACGGCATTTATTGTTCCTGGAAGAGGACTTTTCCAGTACAAGCGTATACCGTTTGGGCTGTGCAATGCTAGCCAAACTCTTTGCCGTTTGATGGACAAGATTCTTGGGGTGGATTTGGAACCTAGGGTATTTGTTTACCTTGATGATATAATCGTGATGTCGCAAACGTTTGAATAACATATGGACCTACTGAAAGAGATAACGCAACGTTTGCGGAAGTCTAATCTTTCAATAAGTCTAGCGAAGTCACGATTCTGTCTCAAGGAAATCAAGTATCTTGGATATATCCTCGACGAGCACAGACTAAGGATCGACCCTGAGAAGATTACCGGAATCCTGATCTTTACAACACCCACAACAGTTAAAGACGTACGGAGGCTCATTGGGATGGCTGGTTGGTATCGGCGGTTTATCCCCGACTTCTCTGCGGTAACAGCTCCAATCACTACCCTTTTGAGGAAAACTGCCGATAAGAAGTTTGAATGGACCTCCGTTGCTCAAGTCGCTTTTACCCAATTCAAGAAGATGTTTACCATCCAGACTGATGCATCTGATACTGGAATTGGTGCTGTGTTGACACAAGAAATCGATGGTTTTGAGCGAGTAATAGCGTATATGAGTCAGAAACTCAGATCTACGCAAAGAAAGTATCCGGCCACAGAGCGAGAATGTTTGGCAGTGGTGTTGGCCATCGAAAAGTTTAGGCCTTATATCGATGGCGTAAGATTCAAAGTGGTAATAGACTATCCTTCTCTGGTCTGGCTAAGGAACCTGAAGGACCCTGCATCGCAGTTGGCTCGCTGGTCTATGCGTCTCCAGGGGTATGATTTTGAACTCCAGCACAGAAAGGGAAAATTAAATGTAGTGCCTGATGCATTGTCCCGTGCTGTGGAGTGCATTCAAGTCGATACCGAAATGCAGGAAGACTTGGTCTACCAGAAGGTCAGGCATGGTGTTAATGAGTATCCCGCCAAATATCCCGATTTCCATCTACAAGATGGGAAGTTGTATAAATATTGTCAGACTGTACGAGGCGATGGAACATATACACCTGGGATTGGAAGTTATATGTTCCAATTTCCAACAACCACGATAGCGCTTTAGCTGCACATCTTGGCTGTTTAAGACACTTCGCCGCATACAGGAACGGTATTTCTGGCCAAAGATGTCAGTAGATGTACGTGATTATGTCAAGTTTTGTGAAAAATGTCAGCTCAACAAACCAAAGTGCAAGATCTCGAGGGTACCCATGGGAGAACCACGAGTTCCGACTCGCCCATGGGAAATGATTGCCATCGACTATATGGGGCCGTACCCTCGGCCTAAAATCGGAAACAGGTGTTTGTTAGTAATAATCGACGTGTTTAGTAAATTTGTGTTGTTGAAGTCTGTTAAAAGGGCTGAGTCGGGTTCGCTTATCCAATACTTGGAGGAAAGCGTATTCCTAGGGTTTGGCGTACCGTCAGTTTTGATATCAGACAACGGCAGTCAGTTCACATCGTAAAAATTCAAAGACTTTCTGCAGCGATACAAAGTGCGGCATTGGCTAAACGCCTACTATCATCCGCACGCTAATCCAGCCGAAAGGGCTAATCGGAGTATTTTATCTGCAATCCGTAGCTACATAGACGACGATCAATGCAACTGGGATGACAAAATTGGCCAAATCTTGTGCTTTAAGAACGGCTGTTCATGAATCTTCTCGATACACACCTTACTACATAAACATGGACGCAATATGAACGTGTCAGGTGTGCGCAGTACTGACTTGGAATGCGAGAAAGAAATCGAGAATAGCATGAACAACAAAAGGAGAAAACACACGAAGCCGTACGAAACAACCTAAACAAAGCCTACGAAAACTACGCGAAGAGATATAATCTACATAGCCGGCCATTACAATTCAAGATAGGCGAGGTCATTCTGAAGAAAATTTTTAAACAATCAAATGCCGCAGAAGGATTCAATCCCAAATATGACTCAGTATACCAAAAATGTAGGATCTCCGGTAAACTGGGACTCAATACCTACGAGTTAGAAGATATGAATGGCAAGAAATTAGGGCGCTTCCATGCCAATGATCTAAGGGTATTTCATAATACCAATGATCGAGCTTAAAAAAAAATGGAGTATGAGATTAGAGGATTACAATCAGGGCAACTAAATGCGTTGGACTGGACCGGTATGAATTTGGTTGTCGAGATGAATTTTTGAAGATAAGTGAAAATTATTTTTACGCTCGAGTGAATGTAGTCGTTAACGAAAATTTTATTAGAGGAACTTTAAAAATATTTTCGTTGTTTCCACGATGAGTGTAGTGTAGCGTTCGCTGGTGGTTAACCTCACCAGAAATCCACCAAATGAACGCATTAATTGGTAAGTGCTTGGCTGATAAGCGGCTAGTGGTAATTGTTTGTGATCAACTCCATTATTAATGTCTCCATCCATTAAACAAATTCCTCCCATTTTTCAACTCACCTGTATGATTAGCAGAATGGTATAGGCGGTGAATTGATTATGGAAATGGCAAATAATATCAATCTAAGTCGACGATATTAATTATGTTTTGTTATTCTTTTCATTAACACATACACGTCCAAATGCAAATGAGACCAAAAATACATCAAGCGATACGCCAGCATCATTCAGGCGTTTTGGATCATCAACACAAATGTCATTGTTTGAGCTAGTGCAATGGAGATGGCAGCTCACAACAGTAAAACATGATATAGACGGATACATTTTCGAAAATGAAACGTTGATGAACGAAGTGGTAGCCCAAACGCCGTCATAAGCAAATGAACAGGGGAGCCAACTTATATTTCAAAAAAAAAACATGACAAGCATTTTTGGGAAAAAGCGATGAAGATAAAAAAAAACGAGGATAGAGGGTCAGAAAAATGTTGGGTCTCAAAGACGAGAGATCGTAACACAAAAAAAAAAGATAAAGATTAGATAAAAGAATTGTGCAAAGATCTATGGCGTAACCATTTTTGGCCGTGATCATTTAATTACTCAAATTAAATTCTTAAAAAAAATATGTATATAAGTAAATATTAATTGTATGTCTATGTATAATAAAATTTGTGTTTTGATTGTTTACTTAAATCAAACTAAATGCTCAATAAAAAAAATAAAAAGCATGTAAATAGTTCTTATTATAAATTGCAAACGTGTGTGTTTCATTAATTATTGACGGTGTAATTTCTTGTGAATAGTACGAGCGTTGACAAAGTGCAGGTGTGAACAATTTAGTGGCAATTTGATGGGACCACAAGCATATAGTCAAGTGGGTACAACAAAAAATAAAAAAGGTGGTCATAGTGTCAAGTGAAAGACAAGATTCCCCACAAAAAAAAAAACACAAAGGGGGCAACAATTGTGTCAACAAAGTTGGTGTAAAGTGTGTGTGCCGCGTGTGGTAAATCTGTGGAATATTGGAATACAATCAGACGCCAAAGTCGAAGCAGGAGGGTGAACCGAGGCCGCAAAAATCCTACAGGTGAGTTTCCCTCAAATTATTACTTCTCCACTTTCCATCTTGTGTACACATACAATTGCCATTAGTCGTGGGTGCATAATCTGTTTTCTGTTGACGCTTGCGCTGTTCCGTGTGGTTTTAACATTTGGTGGCTTTCTGTGATGCGTAAACGCCCCGCCCGAGTCTTCCTGCTCCAATTGAGCATAGCCGGAGACACGTGCTGGTAGACTGGCGCCCAGCGAAATTGTTTATTTTTTGTCTACCCTCTATTTTCAAATGCTTATATACATCTCGAGGAGCTAGAAAAATATGCTCTGGTCTATCATCGACAAAAATTTGGTGACCAGATAGTGGTTAGGTTTTCTGAAGAGCCCTGTATGTTGAAGCGTGCATCACTGCGTGCTGACCGAAGACGTTAAAATGTGGTGAGCTTTTAGTTGATTCGTGGACCGAATTTCTTGTACATCCCATTCGCATTGGTCGTCCTTTATATATGCCCGAACAGCTGCCAGAAGATATAATATTTTGGTGTATAAATATGTTGAACTCCACACTTTTTGCACAGGTTTTCAACAGTTTTAGAGTTGAACTGTTGAATATTATCAGTAATAATTACTTCAGGTACCCCGAAATATCTGAACCTATAAGAGCCTTACCACTTCCGTATAGCTATGGCTTGACGAACGGCTTTTGCTAATACAAATTTCGAGATAGCTATTCAACAACTATTAAATTTATATGTGCTTGTCCATCGGTTATTTTGATATTTCATTTGTGATGACTATATAGCTTCAAGTTCACGCGAGACTGTCATGTATTCATTTGATTGAAACGCACGGGAATTGAAGTCCAAAGTCATGGGTGTTGAGTCAGGTTCTTTATCTATATAGCATCCATGTTGACCCGTTTTGTGTGCCTTTCCTATATTCTATTTCGAAATTAAAGGACTGTAATTTAAGGCTCCAGTCGTGCCAGTCGACCAAAAACGTCTTTTAAGGACATTAATCAGGTTAATGGCATGGCTGGCATGGCGAATCATAACTGTGATGGTAACCCCTCGACATAAGAACGAAATTTCTTAATTGCCATTACAGCTGCAAGGCATTCTTTGTGATTCATTTGTGACACAAAGGTTATGGGTCTGTTTGCCCCTTCCTGATCTCTCTGAAAAAGGACGGCCCCAATTCCGGTCGAAGTAGCATCACACTGAATATAGAATCATTTGCTAAAATCCGGTGTGACCAACACTGGTAAAGCTGTAAGGGCTAATTTTAAAGCATTGAAAGCGTTTTGGGAATCTTGACTCCACTGGAACCTTGGAATCTCCGACCCTTTTTCAGAAGACCCGAAAGTGGAGCCGACAGTGCAAAATAGCTCTTTATGAAGCGGCGGTACGATCCCGAGATCCTTAGAAAACGGCTAACCTGCCGAACAGTTTTTGGGATAAGAACTTTATGCATCAATCGGCACAAGGTTTGAGGACCATTGCAGAGTCCAAATGGCATAACGTTAAAATGGTATAAGGGACGTCCGGGAATAGTAAACGCGGTTTTATCTCTTGAGGTTGGATCTAATGGGATCTGTCAAACGGCATCCTTTAGATCCAAACTCGAGATAAATTTAGTTCTATCTAACCTACTGATCAGACCATCAATCAACAGAACCGGGTATATGCATCTTTTCGTGTGACTGTATTAAGTCTCTTGGCATTCAGACATCTCACCTTACCGTTTGATCTTCTTACTAATGGGCATAGGGGAGTTCCATTCGCTGTGACCTTCCTCAATTACCTTTAATTTAAGCATTCGATTTATTTCTGTATACATTTCAAGTTGAACCGCAGAGGGAACGGCATAATAGCGTTGGCTAACAGCTGGAGCATCCCCAACGTCTATATTGTGAGAAATCAGCGTTGCACGACCTAACCCTAATTTTTCATAGCTAGGCAAGATATCACCTATGGTTTGAAGGCGAGTCCGTTGGTCTTCGGTCAGAATATGTTGATTTGGGTTGACGATATTAGTTGGTTTATCGACGTTCACATATCCAACGAACCGTTGTGAAGACCCACACGCAGTTTGAATAAATGCCGGAATAGTATTTAAATCAAGTGCGCTCTTATTTACAAATAGTTGTACACGGTGAATCTGGATTGTGATCTCCGCACGGAAAGTGAATCATGCTTGTTGCGACTACCGCGAACAACTCCGGGTCGGCTTCTTATATAGATCTGGTATTCCGACACTGATGATTGAATCGATTTGATTTGGTCTGATGTTCTCAATTAACCATAGCAGAATGTGTGCATGTGGTAATCCACGCTTCTGCCACTCTACTTAGTATATCCACGAACGTGGCTATCCGAAAACCATCTGTTTAACGATGAAGTTCATTATAGCGTCCTGAGTTTTTGTTTGAACAGTAGGCAGTAGATTACCGGTAATTTTAGGCCATTTCGGATTGCATGTGAACGTGATGGACAAACCTAGCCGTCCGTAATGCTGCACATACATACGTCATAGTATTCTGCGCCTATGCTGAGGGTTGCCAACATAGGTCGCAGGGAGAATGGTCAATTGACCAACGTAGGTTGCATCTTCATACGAAACGATTGCATCGCACAGATGAATGTACCGCTCGGAACGAAGTTTTGATTTATTGAAAACGATGAAATTTAGACGATATCTCAAAAATGATTGGCCACGCATTGTCACCTTTTTATTCGTTTTTTCACCTGCAAAATGAGTATGTTATTTGTAATGCAAATATGAAAGTACAATCGACAGCTCAATAACTACCCGGCCAGGGAATTGACTATGTTTATCTGGAAGTGGTACACGTGCGGCACTTGTCCATCATCACACCGCAAGATCACCATATCACTCAATTGCGCATTGTACTGACGTGCATGGCCGCCGGTTGATCTTTTCTTTGCTATATGATGATTATTTTGTGATTATCGGAAGTCATTGTCTCCAAGGCAGTTATAAACAAACAGGTTCTCCGATTATCTCCCGTTTTGACGCATTGAAAAGCGCAAGACGATAGCTTAATTCAAATTCGAATTTTCCAATAAAATAAATTTGAATGAGGTTGGGTTCTTTATTCGCTGCGCTTTGATGTAAATTTGCCCTGGAATGATGATAAATTTGCTCTTTTAAATATGATGAGTACACTCGTTCAACATTAGCGAAATGATGAACTCGTGGTGACGTCATTCACTTATAGGTGAAATTGTAGCCGGGTTAACGAACAACAACGTCAAACCTCATTCTTTGTTTTATTTTCTTTGGAGTTTTTCGTAAGTTTCCTAAAACTGCGGGAAATAAAAATCGATCGTCAATCGATTTGTAAAGGGGTTCAACTTTTCACGGTAATTACATTCCTCATCTTTGTCTGTATAAGAAAGTGTTCTTGTCTGAACTGACAAAAACACTTCCACAATAGTATTGATAAAACAAAATTGCTATCCATTTTGTTTTATAATTTTATTTGTTGTATTTACTGTTGAGAGAAAGAGAACCCAAACCACTGTGAAAGTGTTTGATTTATGGGGATATGCTATGGAATTGTAATGTGTATTGCTGACATTTCATATTATTTAACCAATCAAAATTTTCTATAATGTATCAGTCTGACTATATCAAAATTTAAAAGGACAACCTGTTTTTTTTTAAATTGGATTTGTTGATTCAACTAACACCTTGGAATTTTCTTTTGTTCTTTTTACAAATGAATACAAAGAGAACAAATCAAATTTACCTCAGAAACAACAACAGAAAACTAAAAGTTAAATTAGGACCAACCACAATTATCTGATATTATAAAAAAAAAATTGGCTACCAATTATACAACTTAATGAGGCAAATTTGAAATATACTGAGATAATATTTTCTTACTCTCTTTAATCGCGACCATATGCACTGAAGCGAACAATTTGATATCGCGTGGATTATGTCATCTCACTTTGAATCTAAAAAATTAAGTTGGGCGGATTAATCCAGGACTCAATGCCACTGATGGTCCCGCACGGTGCAATATACGGACAAACACATATATTTACGGAAATCCAATCCGAGACCCTCGAATAACAAAGCAAGTACGTTACTTACTGCAGTGCCAACGAGGGCGGCTACAAATTTAAATATCGTCACATCAGTGCTATCTTGTTGTATCTCCAAAATTGATGATTTTGAGTTATATATTGATTAGTACTAAACAAAGTCTGCTCTTTCCGAATATGTCATCCAAATTGGTGTATCTCCATTCGTTTTAAAAATACTGAGTGGTGATTTTGGGGTATCAACCAAAAAAAGCCAATTGTTTTGGTGTAAATGCCATCGAAACTTGTGATGCACGTGATTGAACAAAATACTATTATCTTTCAAATTATTTTGCTTTTGCAAATTTGTTCAATCTCCAGAACTTAATTTAAATTTTTACGGATTTTTACGGATTTTTAAAATCATACAATTTTAGGTTTTCATAGGGAACGCAACGTAATCTGGTTGAAAAAATTCTTAGAAAACTAGAGGTACACGTGCAATATTTTTATAAACCGTTTGATTTTTTTATATAAACAGTATGAGTGAAAGGGAAAATAAAGAATTAAGTTCCCCACCCAGAGAATTTTCCGATGAAGTGTAAGTATTGATAGTAATGAGATTTTAAACATAATTATATGCATAATAATGTCCCAGTTTTTATTCAGGGAGAAGGTCATGCATGAAATATTTGAGTCCGAGGCAGATATAGCAATAAAATTGACAGCCCTTTTGACGACTCAGATGCTGATCAAGATTTTTCACTCCCTACTTGCTCTGATATGCCTCAAGTAGTATTCAACAAAAATAAGTAACCAACACTTTCTTATCAGTGGCTAGTATTTATTGAGATGATTTTTTCAGATACTTACGTAAGTTCATTAATCCCTGAAAGTGTTGCTTGTGATGCGACAGTATCAGTTCCTACACCCACGCGTAAAAGAAAACGTCAAGTTTTAAAATGGAAAAGAAATGTGGCAAAACGTGAAAGAAATAAGGGAAATGAATACATTAATCAGCGAGGAGTGTTGCAACCCCGCAAAACTATAAAATCCGTTTGTGGCGATGCCTGTAATCACAAATGTAAAACAAATTTTAGTGCGCAAGACAGACAAACAATTTTTGCTGCTTTTTGGAATCTGAATGATAATGCTAAACTTAATTTTTATTCAAAATTCACCTTTAAAAAAACTACCGCTAGAACAAGGACAATAAAAGAAATTTCGAGGCGAACCGATACGTATCAATATTTTGAAGTATGCAAAGTTTTCCTTTTAAATACATTGGATATATCCCAAAATCGGATTTATTATTATTATAAAACTAAGCATGATCAAAACGTTGGGGTATCGAGTTCTGTAACGCAAGGAAAACATATTAAATTTCAAATACCGGAATTTCAGTTAGACAAAGTGCGGGAACATACAGTTAGACAAAATGCGAGAACTGTCGAGCAAACTCGGCAAAGCAGTATTTAGATCCAGGTCTAAATCTTACCAAGATGTACAATTTGTATAAAAGTCATATCGACAACCCGATAAAAATGAATATTTATTCTAAAGTATTCAATGAAGAATTCAATTACGCATTCCACCATCCTAAAAAAGACCAATGCGATCGCTGTGTTGAATTTCATCTCTTGAAAACTCCAAGTGAACGCAAAAAAGACTTGTTTACTAAGGACAGAACAGCACATCAACAAGCCAAATTGGAAAGGGGCAAGGACCGCATCAATCTAGATGACAACACCGCCGTTATTTACTATGATCTTCAGAATGTTTTTGCTCTTCCGAAAGCAAACGTATCCAGCTTTTTTTAGAAGCGCTAATTTAATGTGTACTATCTGACAGGCCATTGCAATAAAAACAAGGTAAGCTATTGTGCGGTTTGGCATGAAGCGTTAAGTGGAAGAACATGCAATGATATAGCGTCAGCGCTTGTAAAGATTTTAGTGAATGCTTTAGAAGACAATCCTTTACTTACAAAATTAATATTGTGGTCTGACTCGTGCATTCAACCAAATAAAAATCGAATTACTTCACTAGCGCTAACGAAATTACTAGAGAACAACTAACAATTAATACAAATTGAGCAAAAATTTTCTGAGCCAGGTCACTCGCAGATTCAGGAAATCGATGCCGTCCATAGTACTATCGAGAGAAATTTTAAAAATTTGGATATTTACAGTCCTGTTTCATTACTAAGGCACATAAAATCTATAAAATCAAACAAGGTATGTTTAAAACTCATTCAACTGAAACCAGCTGATTTTCGGAATTATAATGCAGCTTCTGTTTCATTGAACTTCCCAACATTTTTATCCGTAAAATATTTGTTGTAACAATACAAAATGATAAATGGCCATTAAAATATTTTGCCAGAGATTTGGACTCAGGTCCTGATAGTACATGAAATATTTATTGATTATATTTCATTCACAAACAATTTTTTTATTATTAATGACAGTGTACGCTACGCACTGACACCAACGAAATCAATTAGAATTCAATTGTATTTTCGAATTATGTGCGCAAATAAAATAAAATGAAATTGACAAACAATCAAATATAAGGCCAAGGAAATTATTAATAATGTTCCAGATAATCAGGCAAATTGTTCCCCCTTGATCCACCTGGCGGTAATGAATAGTAAGGCATCTCAAGACATAACATTATTTTACTCCAAGTTTCATGTGGGGATGCTGGGAAATTAGGATTTCAACGCAGTCTTCGTTCTATGAAACTAAGGTAGTCGCTCCTCGACGGTGGCTCTACGCGAGTGGAATACCGAGATCTGAATAGCATGATCTGTCTCCAAACCAAAATTGAAAATTTCGTCAAAATTAGAATGAAATTGGATAGTGCAGTTTGTATCGAAATGCCTCCTAACGAAGAAAATTATATTTCCAAAACGTTATCTAAATTCTAATTTGAATCAAATTAGCAAAATTCCTAAGACGCACGATAAATACCTTCACCTTATCCTTTCTAATAATCCTGGCATTTTTGATGTAACGTATTTCATGATTCCATTCGTAACAAATGCCAATGATGACAAAGGATGAAAATTTCTTTGAACATAGCTGAAATCTTGCCATGCAGACCAACCACTGACGTGGAAACTCGCGACGATTGACAATCATGTTCGAAAGTGAATCATCCTTCATGATATGACTATACTCTTATCAACTTGAAAAATAGGAACAACAAAGCATTCAAAATAATGAAAAACATTTCGATACAGGAGACAACAGAAGGTCATTCAAAAAATTCATTAACTATTTAGACCTAACGTACTAAAATCATATTGTGACATTATACAAGATAACATCAATAAGGATCCTAGGTACTTCTGTAACTTTTTTAACACTAACCGCCAGACCAAAACCTATCTTGCCTCCATGTACTATACAAAAATAATCAATCAAGTGGCCAAGTTTTTTCAATCAGTGTACCAAACGAAGAACTCAACGTCAACCAATTAGGTATCCAATGTAGTTTAGATATACTGATACACCATATGTTGTAATGGATGATATATTACTTGCTCTTGCGGCCTTGATCAGATATTTCCTACTCAAAGGAAAACCACTAAAATTACACCGATCTTTAAAGCTAGAAAGAGAGCTGACTCTCTTATTTTGCAACTCATCTAAGCCTATTATTCCACGTCATTCACCAACAGCTCAACACGGCTTCCTCCCTGGAAGATCTACGACGTTTAATCTGACTGAGTTTAGCAAAACAATTAAAGCCGCATCGTACAACACCTGCAAGTTGATATTATATATACAGATTTCAGCAAAGCTTTTGACTCAATCGATCATGTAAAAGTAATTCAAAACTGGTCGAAGTTTGGATTCTCTAATGCATTTGTGAAATGGATTCATCGTATCTAAACGGTAGACAACAATATATCGAAATTGGTGGTGTAAGATCTAGACCAATTACTGCACATTCTGGAGTTTCTTTGGGATTTCAATGATATAACTTTATATGTTATCCAAAACTCTGAGGTGCTGAAATATGCTGACGTCATGAAAATATTCAAAGTAATCTGCACTGTAAGATGGTTAAGACCGAATTACTAGCTGGTGCGAATATTTAGACAACTTAACATTACTCACAACTCTATGATAGGATTTATTATGCGGTGCTCATGAGGGTGAACAGACCTTAAATCCCTATTCAATCTCTATTTTGCCTATTCAGATCCCAAGTTGAATTCGCTGTACCAGTGTGGTCTCCGTATCATCAAACTCAAAAGTTTTTGTTATATACATCGCCAGGAAATATAGCTGGAATTAGGCTAACTATATACCATATCACGAAAATATGTCTCGGCTACCACCTTACATTGAAAGATGTCAGAAACATAAAATTGCAACACTATATATTGTAATTTTAAATTTTAATTCCTTGCCATATATAGTCGTTAAATTGGGCCCTGTGATTCGGTCATCCATCATTGGTTGATCAGTTGGATTCGGAGCCTTTCGAATAGCGTGATCGGTGATGATGGTAACCGAGTTTGATACCTCTACGTTTGCTTGAAACTATTTCATGTTCAAGATCAAATACGCCATTTCAGTGATGGAATAATCTCTCTGTGCCGCATTAAGCTGTTGAGACATGTTATATCGGGTAATCGAAACTATCATCACCGAAAAAGAACGCTTCTCAGCGCAGTGGAACTAGTGTTGAACCGTAATATGGTCGTGCAAAATTAGGATGAACTTTAATTAGACACAGTGCAAGCAAAAACAAGTTGGTATATTTTCAGAAAGCTTGGGTTTGGCAGATTGCGCTTAATATAGTTTCAGCAATGTCATTGCGATTGTTCTTGACATATAGTAGATTGGGGCTTACGCTAGGGACACATTTTAAGTTAAACCTAATTAAATCATCACACTATACTCTACGAAGTTCAGGTCGCCGAATCTATAAATAATTTCCCATGTTTTTCAAAATTTCAGCGGGATGAAATTTCTTGGTAACATGAACATAATATTATTTAATTTTTTTATATGTATGCATTTAAAATAATGCCCAAGGATAGGTACCAAGGATAATTACACAAAAAATATCTTCGTAGAATTATGGTCACCCAAGTCTTGCAGCATAAACGCGATTTCTCTAACTAACCTTGCAAAATATAAAAAATATAAAAAAAGGACGAGGGAAGGATATCCCACAGCTCCAGCTTTTCGTACGTTTTGAAATTTATATTAAGCAAATCCCATATTTGATTGTTAAACACAATGCTATCTGGATTTCTTTCCACATATTACGTACCCATATGCATACATATACATACATATGCCATTTCCATCAAGCAATAATTTATTTATTATTATTTCATTGGGACAGCCCCTGCAGTTTCCATTTCCAATAAATTTGGATGTGTATGTATATTGATATTATTTTGATATAGCATCGATACGTATAGCACGCATATATACAAAAAAAAAGCAAAAAAATTTTTGTATACATCTATGGAATTAAGCTGTTCCTTTCTGTGTGCGTGCTGGAGGTTACAAATCATGATGCGAATATTAGATTGGTATCTCGTACACAAAATATGTATGTAATACCAAGGGAGAATTTCCCAATTTTTTATTTTTAGTTTTTAATATTGTTTATTGGTGTTTGCCATAAAATAAAATAAAATTGATAACAGGAAGTTATAACGGGTGGATAAATATCAAACTTTGTGGATAGTTTAATGGAACTTAATGTTCACCCGTTATTTATTAGTTTCGCGTAGTACGATACAGCGAATTTATTAACATAGAATTTTTATTAGAGGCAACTACAGAATATATTCAATATATGTATAATAGTCAATTTTTAGCGGCAACAAAAAATACATAGCATTTTCATATTTTTCCCATAAGGAGAGAAGAAATTAATTAGCTACCCACAGTATCACAAACCAACAACAGCAATAACAAAAAATAAATAAAATCAATCTAAAAATAAAAGATGCCCTGAGAACTCTCTTGGAAAATGAAAAAAAAAAATATTAAAGATAAAAACAACAACAACGAAATTGTAATGAATCCAATCCTCTAGTCTCAGATCTTCAATTCGCATATAAATAAAAATTAGTATCTTTGAGAATAATACCGACCAGAAAAGTGTATAGAAAATTAGTTATCTCCAATTTTTTTTTTGCAGCGCCCCGTTTCTTGTGTGTATGTATATGTGTGTATAATATGTTGTCTCGATCAGCTTCCTCATCCCATATATTTAAGTTTTATATCTAGATACATTTCTGGAAGATTTCTCTTGCGAATATTCGTAACCTACATATATATAGTAGATTTTTTGGTCCGTTATATAATAGACATACATACATATAAAATAAGACAAAATGAATTTTCCTAATTGCCTTTAACACCAACAACAGTCTATATACAAGAACAACAACAATTTTGTTTTTTTTGTGGGGGAATATAAAAATCTGAAACAGCGAATAAAACAAAATAATGCCAAACAACACAAAAGATATCCTTTTGGGATAACAACTAAAATTACAAAAAGATAAAATAATAAGACAAAATGATATTTGTTGTTGGTGGATTTAATTTTTGGTTTGGTCTGCTATTATACTTCCTTAATTCAGGAAATTTTTTTTTTTGACGTTTTGTGAAGATTTTTTTTATATATTTTATTAACCTTTTTGTGTGTGGTATGTTAGAAGAACATATTATGGAAATATGTGTGAAGGTTTAAAATTTTTACAATTTATTGAACAAATTAAGGTCACACACCATAGAGAATTTATGAAGATTAAGAATTTTGATAGGGCAAAATTTGCCTCAACTCTGCTGAAATTATGCATCAAACAGAATCGTGTTTGAGAATTTAAAGTTGCTTTATTACGCAAATCATTGTATATCTGTTATTGAAATTGAATGGTATATCGTGTAATATAATCACTACAGGGCTATATAGGCCGACCCTATTAACTCAGGCATCTAAAATGTACAGTTGAAACGATTTAAAGCTATATTGTAATTTATGATACGCATGGTGACCTATTGGTGACCCCAATGATAATTATTGGAGCTTGGCTAGCATTTATTTGCTACCGCATCGATTTTGTTTTTGCTTAGAATGATGTGCCCTAAATTAAGATTTCGAGCACATTTTCGCTCAGAAGCTAGATCAAAAAAGTTTCGTTTGTCATTTTTAACATTTCTTTTACGTGTTTGTATGTTAGCTCCAACTCAAAACCCAAAATATGTACTTATGAAATTCTGCAAAATACATAATCGTTATGAGCGTGTTAATGGGGTAAATGCACGACAGTCTAAAATTCAATGTCAAATTAAATATTTTTGCGATCGTACGAGATAACGATGCACTCAATTTTTTGAGTCCGCAAATAACAAATGAATACTAACGATAACAATTGAATCAAACATATTTTGTTTGATCATATGAAAACTGCTGCGTACGACAATCGAGTATCTAACCCTCAAATGGTAGCCCTAAAAATCCGTTCGCTTGTTTCTGAAAAAACAAAAGACCAATCGATTTTTAAAGGACATATTTCTTAATTTACTAAAATATGCAGTTTTATCTTGTTAAAAAATTTAAAAGATTCCAATTTTCCATACTCAAAACCAGGCGCACTAAATATGACTCTACTGAATTTATGCATCAAACAACCAATATGGTTTCGTTTAATATTATCACTAAAGGGCGTTATATACCGACCCCATTAATTCAGGCATCAAAATGTACAATTGAATCGATTAAAAGCTATATTGTAATTTATGATATGCATGGTGACCCATTGGTGACCCCACTGGAAATTATTGTAGCTTGGCTGGTGTTTGTTACCGGATCGATTTTGTTTTGCTTGGAAATATAAACCTTACCCTTCCTACTTAAACTTCGAAGTAGTTTAAAGAAGAAGTTAAGAGGTTTCCACAAATTAATTATGAAAAATTACTTTCTTAGCGCTTTTGACTTTTAAAATGATCAGACTTCGAGATTAAGAGCGTTAACAGATAGTGTTAAATAAGAGACGCAGATGCGATGACAATAATAAAATTAATTTGTTCAGGTGAGTTTTATGAAATTTCACGAAGTTTTGGAATACCTTAGACCACTATTATTAGACGATATTAAAACAAAATAAGTTTCACCCATACCATGCCTCGATGAAGCAGGAACTCTACATGGAAATTATTTTAAAACTCGAATGGTATTTGAACTAAGGTTGAGCTTGGATATATGTATGTGACAAATTACCTGGTAGATAGTATTTTATCCCGTCATCGCAAGGACAACCAGGCACAGGTGATTCTAAAAAAGATTGCCGTTTTCTCTCCATCTAGATGACATCAATAGTCACAAACACTGATGTGTTCACGTATTGATAATGATGATAGCCAGTTAACATTAATCAAGTTAAGGAGCATATATTATGCTACTCCTACCGTTCAATGCTTGCACAAGAACTCAATGATAGAGAGGGAGTAATAGCGTATATGAGTCAGAAACTGATCCACTTAGACTCTTCTTTACTTCTTTGGTTGAGGAATCTTAAAGGCAGCAGTTAATTTTGAACTCGGTTATATATACCGAAAGAGAAAGTTGTGTGTAGTATCTAACGTACTATCGCCAAACTATTGAGGGCGATGAAATATATCTATGTATGTATAGCTAGCATTCGAAGTTATATACTTTCCTGAATGGCGCACACCATTTTATATGTCAACCTCGATAGCACTTTAGTGGCACATCTTGGCTTTTTAAAATGTTGAAACGTAATCAGAGCAATTTCACGATTGCGTCAATACGTGAAGTTTATGACAAATGTCCGGTTAACCAACCAAAGTGTGACGTTGCGAGAATGCCCATGGGATATGATTGTCATCAATTACATGGAGTGGACACTATCACTAGTGGCTGCAACCGGTCCTTCAATGCTGCTTGCCCAATAATTAAGCCCAGGGGCAAGCCAGGAAAGTCTTTAATAGAGCCAAAAATATACGAGAGAGGCTCAAGATTGGGACTCATATAAGGAGGACTTAAAAGTATACAAAAAGGAATTAAGGAAGGCACAAAGGAGGTTGTGCGGATACTCTTCTGTGATAAAATGGAAGAAGTCTCCGAGACCTCTCGTCTTAGAAAGATTCTGTCTACTAATACAACCACTCCCAGTGATTTAATTTAATCGGACGGATCTTGGACTGCTTCTAGTGAGGAATCTTTGAAACTTCTTATCGAAATCCACTTTGAAGTACTCATCGAGAAATACATATATTGCGCATAGATATCGTAACGAAAAAACGGATCCTATATGGGAACTTGAAGGTTTCAAACCTTATAAATTGGCTGGTCCTGACCGAATTATACCACAGGAAATTCAAAACAACTCGTCGATTATTCTCCCCTGGCTGGAAGTAATCTTTAAAGGGTGTTTAAAACGGGTCTGTATTCCGCAGAGGTGGACAGAGGTTAGGGTGACCTTTATTCCGAAAGCGGGTAAAAGCTCACATGGCTACCCAAATGAATTAAGACCTATAACTCTATCGTTCTTTCTGTCGAAAACCTTGGAAAGCTGCCAACACCAACACGTGCCTTGGAGGTTATGTTTCACCTTCTCCCCGTGGATGTTTAAGGTTAGCGGATGGCGGCGATTACGGCCACCCGAGTATCAGCCATATCTCAGTGGAAATGTCTTCAGACAGGACTCTCGACGATAATTAGATCGCCTAGGAAGGAACTGGCGAATCTAGACTACGTTACACCAACATTATGTTTCAAGAAAGGATACCGAACTACCTTCCCTTCAAGAGAATCTTGGATGAACCGGTCGGTATCGGAAACAGAAGCATTACAGTTCTCTTCGGATGGCTCCAAGCTACACGGTAAAGTAGGAGCTGGAGTCCCAACTAGCATTTTGAGTTGTAAAGAAGTGTTCACATAATTGTGACAACTAATTTCATTCTTGTTTTGATGTTGCGAACCGTAGATCACAATACTACTACAAGGATGTCACAACAAATTTGGCGAAAATAATCGGTTGTTACAACGTTGTAGTCTTATCATTAGGTGGTTGTGGTTGTGGTACACAACTTATGTAATTTGTCGTAAAACGGTTGTGTAATATATGTGAAATGGTAATTTAAATGTTACCACAACCTTTTGAGATAGTATTTACAGCTAAGATACAACCAGTTCATAACAATATCGGTGATTAAGAATAATCGAAAACTCAACATAATCCACAACCTGTTAACAAACAAAACAATATGGGACGTTAAATTATAACAACCATTTGTATACTAATCAATTGTTTAAAGGTTGTAATAGTACAATGTTATACAATACCAAAAACAAATAGACGAAACAATGGAAGTATAAGTCATAATAGATTAGTTTAATAATTATTGTATTAATATTTTGCGAATTTTCATTTGATTTTTTTTCGCACATGTACGTGAAAAACTATGGGAACTACAATTTTTACTGCAAAATAGTGATTTTTAGTTCGAAAACTAAAGCTTGGCTCTATTTTATTTGTCATTAGAAGAAAATTAATATAATTAAAAACCAATTAAAAAAATAATTACTACGAGATAAAAGGTCAATCAACTTCATTTGGTTAAAACTACAATTTTTTTCCAAAATGGAGTCGAAAATTATCCATATAATATGGCGTAGGTTGTACCAACAGCCGTTCAAATGCAAAAAGACAACAATGTTTTATGAAATTGTTGTGTTTGTGACTAACATAGCAAAACAAAGTTGTGAATCGGTTATAAAACAAACGTTCATTGTCATTTAGTTGTGTTCACAACTTGAGAAACAACGTTTGTATGTGAACGGGTTGTGAAATGGTTGTGAGTTGTGACAAATATATACTTGCAAATATATTCATCTCATACGTTGATTTGACATTTCCAAAATAGCACGGAACACGTAAGTACTGCATTTTTTTGTTAAAATAATTTATTTAATTAATTATTATATAATTATATAAAAGTTTTAATTATATGTAAAGTTTGTTTGTGATAATAAAGAGCATTATAAAATGTAGTTAAAATAAAAAAATAACGTGTTGCATTTTATAGCAATCGCCAAAAACATTTTATCTTTATTTTTTTATTTAGGCCTAACGGGATTTACTTATGAAAAGGAACAAATTTGGTTGTGTGTGCGTACTAGAATACAAATTATTTTTGTAAAATCGGCCTTTCTACAAAAAATTATTTGTAAAGATTTTATTTGTTGTGATTGCGAAATGATTCACAACAAATTTTTGTAAAATCGCACTTTTCACAAAAATTTCTTTTTTAAGTAGTTGTGTGCGAACCAATATGTATATATAAAAAGAAATGGTTGTGAAATCGGGATTTCTAGAAATTAATTGGTTTAGTGTTAATTTATTATTATTTATTTGTTTTGTGTTTTTATATTCCTATAAATTCGTCAACGGTTTTTTTGTCATTCGGTGCAAGTGATTTTCGTGTTTTCCGGATTTTCGAACATCGACCCAAACATTTTGCATCATTTTAACTCGCAATGTCAAAACGTTTCAAGAAGGGCTGGCTTTAGAGAAGGATTAACTCGCAATGTCAAAACGTTTCAAGAAGGGCTGGCTTTAGAGAAGGATCTCTCAGGTTCCTCTAATACCGAGGAAGAGGAGAACGTAAAGGATGCATCCAGCACGAGGAACGTTGTACGTGTAAACCGATTCACAATTAATTTTTTTGATTTTCAGAATTAGTTTTTTAGAGTTTTCAGTTTCTAAACTTAAAGCTATTTATTATCTTTATAGAAGTTATTTGCGTTTAGAACAATGGGTACGTTTTTGGTGGTACAAACCAAGGAAAATGGCGAGAGACTGCTGAGCACCGTGCCAGTTCAATGGGTCGTGGAAAGGGGGAAACAAAAGACCCTGTATTGGCCAAATACAAAAAATGTCGAGAAATATCGCAGGAATTCTCATAGTGTTCCGGATTTTCAATCATGGAGCCAAACACCTTGCATCATTCTAAATCGCAACGTCAAAACGTTTCAAGAAGGGCGGGCTTTAGAGAAGGATCTCTCAGGTTTCTCTGATACCGAGGAAGAGGAAAACGAAAAGGCATTCCGAAATTTAAAAAGGATGCATCCAGTACGAGGAACCGCGCTGAATTTTAACCACCAGGTTGAAATACTGCAGAATGTTGCTTCAGAGGTAGTTGACACACGACCACTTCATTTAAATTCCCCACGAACACCAGAAAATATTCCTCGATACAGCATACCACAAACTGGCCAAATCATAAATATTACCAATATATCCCAAAACGCAGAAGTGGCCAACGTTTACGAGGATAAAAGTCAAAATTACATGGAGGAAGGAACTTATGAAATGAGTTGTGCTATTATCAGAATTGAAACCAATCAAAACAAAATCATAGAAGAAATTGAAAATTTAAAAAATACACAAAAACAGATTTTCAACACAATGACATCTCTAATGACGCAACATGCGGAAATAATAAAATTACTATCGGCAGGTGGATGTAAATCAAATAGTCAAATGGAGGAGGACTTGTTTAAGTTTGAGCCAATTTCGACCATTGATGAGTTAACTGATTGGGATAAAAAGTTAAACGATGGAGCATTAATGGCCAAATTGGTAATTATAATATTATCTAATATAGATACACAATAAAAATTTTTTTGTATGTTCCCCGATTTAGACGTCACACCTAGCTAAAATTTGTGGAACTAGCGGGAAGAGAATTGGTTGGGATGTATCCTATAAGGTAATCGATCATTTTATTACGCGTGAGGTAATGCAATTAATCCAGTGGACCAAGTGTTACGGCAAAGAAAAGCCGGCATTAATTATGTTTACAAATATTCAAAAGTGTTTCTTCAATGCTATTTTACTAGCGGACTCCAAATATACATTTGATGAGAATCAAAAATTTTTTAAGGCTGTATGTAAAAACAGCAAACGTCGTTTGGAGGAGAAACTAGCTAAATTAGATGAAAACAGATCCACTAAAAAGTATGTGGTATAACTATATTATATAATTTTCTCTCTAAAATTTATTTTTTTTATATTTTATAGATCTAAAGTTGTCAAAAGCGGATCCACTGATACTATTATTACTGGGGAAAATCTATCCCATGAATCCAAAAATATTGAAGATGGTTTTATAGATCACACAGAGCTCATTCGTGATTCCATTAGTATTTCAATACCAGTTGATAGTTAAATGAACTCTAACAATCCTGATAAAGCAACACATAATTTGTGAAGGAAATGAATTAATGTTTTTTTGTTACCAAAGTATTTTTTTTATTTAACCATTTTGTAAACAAATATGTTACTAGAAATAACTAATAAACAAATTTTGAATTTATTTTTTATTTTATGGCTTTAAAATATTTCCGCTACATAAGTCCAAAGTATGCAAAAGAGGTATAAATATGTACTGGTTATCATTATGTGCAATCACTACTAATTTACATTTTATATCATTAATGGAATAATATGTTGACACTTTTTTCCTTGATAAGTTGGATTTATAAATATTTATATACGACGAACGAATTGGTTCTTCAAATACATTATGCAATGTTTCTAACTCAGCGCCATAAATTAACAATTCTGAAGGTTTTTTAACTGCATTTTCCATCCCAACAATTCCATTGGTTTTCGTTAAAAACCATTTGTTGTGCAACTCATTACTGAAATACAGTCCTTCTATGATTTCCACTTTATGAAAGAATTTTTCGTTTATTCCCAATTTTGGAATACCCCTGGCATTATTCTCTCCTGAAAAAATTGGATATTTTTTTAAATTTCTTGTTATCGGTGACAATTTGCTCATTTCAGTCAAACGCTTAGCTGCCTGTGCCAACGGATGTTTTCCCTGGCGTAGTATTCTTTTAATATGATATAGTTTATTCTCAAATGGGTATGCATTCATAGTCGATAATATACCAAATATTTTAACTTCGTCGACTATATGTGATAAATTATGTATGTTACTGGTGATAGACCCTGTGCCGTAAATACTTATATAAATTTCAATAAATGTATTAATCATATCACTTGCAATATTAAGTAAGTGTGAATAAACGTTACTAGAGCAAATTGTTATTGAACAAAAAATTAATAAAAAGTGTTCATACAATTCGTACTCTAAAAAGTCTTTTAGAACAGCTATTGAAATATAATGAAAGAAAGTACGGAATTCCAAACCTTTCCAATTTGAAAGATAGTCTAGGCCTCTAACAACGCGATGTACTTCCTTTGGCATTTTGCACGATGTTAAATAGTAAGAAATTGCTGAAATTTCTCGAGCATTCCACTTGCCTTTATAGTTTTTAAAACTTCCATCCCTCCATCCAAATAAACACCTTTTCATAAAGCCTAGGTGAATTAAATGTAACTCTTCAGCAACAATGATATCTTTGATCATATCAATAGGCAAATCTTCAATTGGTGATCTTATTTTATGATGACTACTGTAAGTTTTATTCCGAAAATCGTGATCCGTTCTGTTTGGTAGTCCAATATGTGGAAATGACATAGTTTTATGGTCATAACTCCATTCTCCAATTACAATACATTTTAGACAACCATGTCTGCCATTAAAATTTGTTACACCTTTGAGAAAGGCTCTGGCCGGTGCATCACAAACGAAACATCTGACTTTAATGTTAACTTGATATCCGTTTATTTTAATACCAGTCTTTAACAAAATATTTAGCTCGTCCACAAACGGTCTTTATACAAATAAAATATAATAATTTTTTATTAAATCAACAGAACAATTGATGAATGAATAATTACCTTAGAAATTCTTCTACAGACTGCGGTTTTCCAGTTCCACTCCAGATACCGATTACCATTGGTTTGTATGTTGGAATTTCAAAAATATTGAATAGTATCGGCCAAAATTCTTCCTTGGAGCTCTTATAAATAGGTAGACCATCGATATTAAAATTAAGTGAAATATTAGTTGGTCTGTCTACCTCACCTAAGCTATATTTAAGGCAAATTTCTAGACCTTGGTGCCAATAAACACCATGACCAACAGTTATTAATGACACATGTTTTGGTGTTTCCAGTAAAGTTCTTGAATCATGTGGCACGTTGACCGTCGTTTTATTTTTTATTATTTTCAACAAGGAGTTGATGGCATCATGCCTTATATTATGAGTTATAGCCCAACGTCTTAAATCCTCTTGAAAACGAGAATCAAGATCGTTTTGTTCGTAATCATTTTCACTTTCTTCGGAATCATTAACCATATTTTCAAAGTTGTTTTCTTCCAAATATGCATAACTGGTTTGGTTTTTGTCGTTATGGCTGCTTGTTGGAGTTAAAGGATCATTTTGGTTAGTTAAATATGAATTGTCCTTGTATAAAGGTTGCAAATTTTCTACCACAATGTTTTCTCGAGGAGCATTGTTTAAGTTAGAAACTTTAAACTTTAGGCGATTTTCAATCAGTAGCCGCCTATATGTTCCACTTTTTTTATATTTTTTCCAACTAGAAATATTTAAAATTGGTTTAAACATTTTAAATTATATGTGCGCGCTGCTCAAATACGTCTTGACTGTTCTAAAAAAAATTTGACACTTGGACAAAATGACTATTTATGTAGTTTGCAAACGGAGTTTTAACAACTAATGTACAACCATTCAAACGAAATGACTGATAATTAGTTCGCAAATGGATGTTGAGTTCTTTTCACGACTTTCTAATTGCGAACTATACTAGCAGATCTCAAATGGTAATTGTATTTAGTTGTCGGAACTCTTTCATAAATGATTTCATATAGCATTTGCTTTAGCTATTTATTGGGGACTAAATTAGCTGTGACATGCATGTCCGAACCAAATTTTACCACTTATTTATCGACGCTTCTCAAATGGTAACTATAAAAGTTGTAACATGCATGCCCCAACCATATTTCTGAACCAGTTGATTTAGTCTCAGGAGTGGTAATTAAATTAGTTGTGACATGAATGTAAGAACCAAAATTTTAGGATCAACTGGTTGTGGTAACGAATTAGTTGTAAATATTTCATTCGACAACTGTTCCACAAATACAATTTTTTTCAATTTTTTTCCTAAAACTGACAACCATTTAACAAACAAAATGTGGTTGTGCCAACACTTACACAACCAATATTTAGTTGTGAACAACTAACCAGTTGCAAAATGCTAGTTGGGGTCTTCTGTGATAAATTGGAAGCAGATATATCAGTTCGTTTCTCTGACCACTGCAGCCTGTACCAAGCGGAGGTGATAGCGATTGAGGAGGTTTTGACTTGGTTGAGGTATAATGTGGTATCCTCGATTGATATCGCAATTTATGTGGACAGTCAGCCGTCAAACAACTCACTGGATTCAGTTTCTCTGACATCAAGAGTGGCGTTGGGTTTGCCACATGACTTTGAATAAGAAGAATGATCACTACAACAATCAGATAGTCTAGGTCGTCAACCACTTGGATGTCATGGGGAACTGCAAGGCGGACGAACTAGCTAGGTATGGTACAACTGTCCAACTGCTACGGGAAAGGGCAAATTGGGGCAGGCGTACTAAGCCACTCAAGGCAGTAGCCTCAGCGAACGCAAGGTGGACTAACACCCTCCCATGTAGTGTAGCAAGACAAATCTGCCCAAAGCTGGATTCGTGGGGATATTCACGGGACACTATCTACTTGGTGCACTTGAGAAGCGGCTAGGTCTAGAAGTTACATAAATAGTTCAAACTGGTTCATATCAGGGTAATAGGGAAGTATGATCCTGTGGTATTACAATAGACCGTCACCGGTCTAAGTATGCCGTAGCAGCCAGTCAACCTAACCTAACTACATGGAGATGTGCGATCGGTCTAAAATTGAGCACAACTACTTATTAGTAGTAGGGATGTGGTGACCCCAACTGATTAAATGTATATTACCATCCTTAATGGATATTAAATGCAAAAGGCCTATTGCCATATATGTACGTTGTTTGAGGTAAAGGATTTACCAATTTTTGCTTGTTGTAGCGAGGGTTTTGCAAAGTACCAAACCTAATAAACGAAATGTTACAATTCTTTGAAATACTCAATCCAAAACCTTATTTCTTATTCTTCTATAATGGAGGGAAGTTCTACTGCAACATATTTTTATTTGGTTGATCGACAGCGTGCGGCAAAGGTGGATATATATATATATATATATATATATATATATATATATATATATATATATATATTGCTTGTCTGAAAAATGACGTATCTGTCTAATCCAGGATAAAGATAATACATTTCTGAGTGTCCAGTAGAGACGGTTGCATACAGCGCACGATTTTCAACAACGTTATTTTTTGATATTAGGCTGTTCTTTATACATTTGGAATAGGTTGACATGTTATGAGAATACTCAAAGATGAGAGAGTTGGATTCACAATCAAAAGGAATACTATGTTTGTGTAATTATCAACCCTCTATATATAAGGCCTGAATCAGATGAACTAGATTGTTCAAATATTATGGAATTGCATGCTTAACTTGCTACAAGTCGGTCAAGCATTTTACTTTCCATGGTTTTGAACAATGTTAAATTAACCTGGATGATAACTGGTTTATCAGTTCTATATAAATCCCAGTTAAACTAAATTTTTTATAAGGATTTCTCTAGTTCATTAGCTCACAGCTTCCAAAACTTTGAAATCTTCTTTGCGGCTATGAACTATTCTGGAAAGTATCTACACATTTAAAAAAAAATATTATTCTGTCATTTTCCGATTTGGAGACGGAACATGCACACGTAAACAAACAGGCTATTGCACAATGTAATGAGGCTCAACCGAAATTCTTTAATTGAGAAAATCACCAAAAACAATTTTTTTTTATGGTACCGAAAGATGTTTTACACCGATACTAAATTGCTTTAAGACCAATGTTGTGACTTTACCCCGAAATGTTCGATTTGTTTAATGCCAAAGAAAATCAAAAATTATAAAACGATAAATTTGCAAAAATTTCTTATCATATTTTCAGCAATACGTATATACCGCAAAACGAAAACAACCAAAATTATTACTATTTGCCATATTTGAGGAGAGAGCGCACACATACACGTATTATACAAAAAAAAATGAAAAAGGAAACCCATTTAGCAACCGAAAAATAAAAAATTATTTAATTCACCGTAAATAATTATCCATTTCCACCAACCAACAACACATCCATTATTTGAATAGTCATCCTGATTGTTTTCCAAAAAAAAAAAAACAAAAATGTGAGCTACGTTATCTCCTTTTGTGTAAATTTTATTTTATTTTATTGAAGGGATGAAATTACATGAGTAACAAATACATACACAGTACACACACACACACATAGCACAGCAGTGGTAGACAATTTCGTTGTCACGGTACATCAAATAATTTTGCTGCCATATCCAATATAATGAATTGAATCGAATTGAATTGATATATACAGGGAGAACATCAAACTGAATTTCAAAATCTTATATATCATCTTATCAAAATTTGAAATGATCTGAATTTAATACGAAACAGTAACATTTTCCCTCGCTGTAGTCTGTACATGCACAGATTGGCAATAGAAAGCTATATATGTGTATATACATAATAAGATATTTGTCACGTGGCCTGAATATGATAAGACAGTAAATTCTGAAAAATAAAATAAATTTTTGATCAAAAATGTACGGAACATATATATAAGAATTCATTGAGGTTCATTTAAATAGATATAATCCACCGTTATGGAAAAATAAATATATTTTCCGTATTTTTATTACATGTGAAATTGACAGTTTTTCCGTCTCTTCCGTCGTTTTTTTTTTTTTTTTGGTTTACGAATGTAAGTGATGGGTTAACATTTTTAAAATTAACTCTCAGTGTTGTGAACAATTTTGAATTCTAATAAAAATCCATTCACGGATATTATATGTATGTACGTCTTTTCGGCATTTGAATTCAACGAATTTTGTATGCTGTTCACAATATATATGAATAGTATAAATATGTAGATATGATATCAGTTGGAACAGTTTTGTGATGGGAATTCGAAATTTCGATTTTTGTTTAAGGCGACGTACAATTGGTGCAAACAATTCATTGCGAAGAATACTCACTGGGGTTCTAGATTAACTACAACATTTTACGAGCTCGAATTATTTGTAGTGCAGTCGCCAAGTATTTTGCATACTGTTGCGACCGCTACATCACCCCCCTGCAAGTAAAATCCTACCAAATTATAAGGTTAGAAGCGGGGATGCTTGGATAAATTGTAATTAAGGAATAATTTGGAATCGGACAGACTTTCTAGGAGTTGCTTGGTTAAATACTAAGTTACACTCAGCTACGATACCGTATATGCCGGCTATAGTCTGTCAATAGAAAATTTTATTCTTACCTTTTACATCAAGAATGTATAATGTGTACGAAAACGACGAATGTCTTTGTAAGGTCCTTTGTATGGAGGTGTTAGGCCCGTTCGTACTCTGTCAATACGAATGAATACGTACTCGCAATTGTTTAAAGTCTGGGGAATAAATATAGGCGGGTTAGTTGACTTGCGATAGTTGACATGAGGGTTGGACCTATCTTTGGAACTTGTCTCGAAAAATATGGATATGGATTACCAAAGATCGCTTGATATGGAATTTGTAGGTAATGGATATATATTTCTTATGGCAATATCTAGAATGACTTCAGACGACTATAACGAGAATTCGGCTAATAGAATTTTTTTGTTGCTTTGCCATAAGAAAGATATATCCATTACCTACAAATTCCATATCGAGCGATCTTTGGTAATGCATATCTAGTATATGATTTCAGACGACTATAACGAGAATTCCGCTAATAGAATTTTTTTTCTTGCATTGCCATAAGAAAGATATATCCATTACCTACAAATTCCATATCGAGCGATCTTTGGTAATGCATATCTAGTATATGATTTCAGACGACTATAACGAGAATTCCGCTAATAGAATTTTTTTCTTGCATTGCCATAAGAAAGATATATCCATTACCTACAAATTCCATATCGAGCGATCTTTGGTAATCCATATCTAGTATGACTTCAGACGACTATAACGAGAATTCGGCTAATAGAATTTTTTTGTTGCTTTGTCATAAGAAAGATATATCGATTACCTACAAATTCCATATCAAGCTATCTAATACTAAAAATGAATTATTTTTGGTGGTGTGTAATAACCTAATATTCATGACAGAAATATTTTTTTCGGGATGATATCAAAAAATAGCGTGATATTGGTATGTTAGTGTTGCCATCGTATTTTTTCGGGATAATTGTCGGGTTAACTTCACACACATTCACTGCCGTACAATTTCATTACTGATAAATGAAAAATGAAAATTTAATAGAAGCTGAATTGAATTAATTTGTAAGAAATTAAATTAAATTTGTTTTTATTTTTAATCGAGACTTAAACTCAGCTAAACCTATTTGTTATACTTTCAGTTTGTAATTTTTTTTATTTGGACGTGACATAAAATTAAAATCTGTATATGGTCAATATTATGGCCCGCCTATGAAATCGCATCAAGCACTATTGACTGGAACGGAAGTTTTATAATTTTTAAGAACATAAAGGGGAATAGCTTGACAGATTTTTAACTTCTTCGAAATACACTGCTTGGAATGTCATCGCATTAAATGTGACACCTGGCACTATGCAGTTCAGTTCAGTTTCAAACGATATTAATGTTGGAACATTTTCGTTCAACTCGCAGCTTCTTTTAAACAATTTCCCATAAGTTTTTCAATTCAATTGGAATGTATAAAAGATTTATAAGCATAACATCAAATATATGTACAGTGGGGTGGGCGAGGTAGTAGAATGATTGAATTTGGATTCTTGGACCAAGGTTCCAGTCTCATTAGCGACGGTATTATTTTAAAATAATTTCTTCTGTATTCAGATTGGTTCAACACACAGTTTCTGTTAAACATTTTCATATATTTGAAGTAGTGGCATGTATACATGATGGGTATATAGCGATGGTGTAATAAACGCAGAGTTCATTGCCTTTGCTAAAATTTCCAATATTTTCTATTCAAATGACAGATATAAAAGATTTGTGTATCATGAAATATATATGCGGCGGTGGTCCAGTAAGCAAAGTCAGTGACTTTGCCAAACATTTTTTGATTTAATTTCTTCTGTCAAATTGGTGATGGTGAAATACAATTATTCAAATCCAACAACTCAGCTTCTGTTCAAAACTTCAATATTCTCCATGTAAAAGTGGCAAGTATAAAAGATGGGTATAGAGCGGTAATGAAATGGTACGGCGATGGTCAAATAAGCAGAGTCGTTAGGAAACGTTAGGAACATCACTATTTATATGTATGGCAGTGGCTCGGTGGTAAAAGAAGCGGTATGATTGGATTGTAATTATGACTAGTTCAAGCCTCAATATGTATTTTTAATTTATTGCAAATTGGTCATTTTTAAATCAAAAATAGATTTTTTTTTAATTTAATGAGAAATGTGTGTGGATGCCCGCTAAATTTGTTTAGCCTTAACCGAGGTTCGAACACTGCACAACATCCACGATTCCAAATCCTATGACACCGCTTACTTTACTACCTCAGCATCTCCATATATAGATTTGACGCTATACAAGTTCACAATTCCAAATGCAATGACACTGCTTATTGGACCACTGGCGTATATAAAGTTGATGCTATACAAATGTTTTATGTTTGCCAATTAAATAGAGAAAATTGAAAATTTTAGCAACTGGAATGGACAATTCATTACGGTTATACACAAGAGATGGCTTTTACATTTTCATTACGGTCATACACAAGAGATGGCTTTTATACTTGCCGAAGAAATTAAATTAAAAAAGTATTGGCGCTGACGAGTCTTGAACTCAAGTTCACGATTTCAAGAGTATTGACTCTTGACTGCCTACTTGACTATCGGCGTATTAAAAATTGGTGCCCAACAACGATAGAAATCTTTACAAAAAGGTTATAACCTTCATTAAAAATAATCCGGGGAACTTTAACTATGACCGTGCCATAAAATTTAACAAACCCCACTCCATGGTAAAACAAATTCGAGTTCAGGAAGGCTATAAGTGCTATCGAGTTATTAACAACCCAAATCGTTGAGGTTAACCAACACTTGTTCGATAAAATATGTGCCAGACTGATGACAAAATTTTCACAAAATTTAGTGGATGTGTTTTGATGGATGATGACACGTACATGAAATTGGTTTTGAAACACTACAAGTTAGATACATTTGCATCAAAATGTATGAATACAAAAACCTTGCTTGCAAAAACCTTGAGACAATATTTCACGCCCATAAGCAATATCAAACCGTCTATTTAGTCGCGTATCATACAATACTGTAAACTGAAATTTAAACTTTTCGATGGTATTCCAAATAGTGGTGTCGACAGGCCGATTATGTCAACCGTAACTTGCTCTAAGCGCACGAAACACATTCCTCACAGAACACTGATTTTCGTAATAAAGTTGAACAATTCTTTCCATGAAATGGCAAAATATACTGAATAAATAAAAACACGAGTACAGTTTGAAACTATTCATGCGTCATTTGTCAAAGAGAAATCACCTCTAGATGACCGCTTTTATAAAAGACTCCCACGAACTGGCGCATTCGATTTCAAATCGCTAATATATCGTATAGGTTATACATTATTTTTATTGTCGTTGTTGACAGCGTAATCTACCTCGCCCATCCCTGATCACAGGTCTAATGTTTAATTAAACCGAACATATGGAGTTAGCTCTGGCAACGCACTATTCAATGTGTTTTGTGGAGCACATGCTTCCAACAAAAGTAACGTCTAGGTCTTTAGTTTCGAATACTTTTTCTAAATTGGTACCTTTCATATGGTACTGATGTTCAACATGATTTGTTTTTCGATGGAGTGATATGGTCTTACATTTATTGCTATTCAGATAAAGCAGGTTGGACTCATACCAGATTACTAGATTGTTGATGTGTTCTTGCAACCTGACGATATTGTTGATATTTTCCACGGTTTTGTAGATTTGTATAACTTCAGTAGTTTTACTTACATAATTTGACAGTTTTAGTGAGATAAAACCCACTGTGCCCAACAGACTACGCACCTCCACATTCACATGTTGAGCCATACGTTGTTCATGAAACACCGTGCGAGTTTTTTATTTCTTCATAAATCGTTGTTATCTTTGGATTCTTATGCAGATCATCATTCCTTACGCATACCACGGAGCGTTAACTATACAACGTTACACTTTGTTATGAAAGGTTTGTATCATTTTTATATTTGTATTCTTCAACATCTTGTTCTCAGCTGGTACAATAAAAAAAAATTTTTGTATTGACAATTCAGAGTGTTTCCCCAACAGCCAGAACATTTTTCTCAATTTAATATTGAGTTCTTCTTTATTTTTTTTAACGGGTTCTTTCCACCTGAGCCTGGTATCTAATGTCATTCAAAGGTTTTTAGCTGTATTTGCGAATGAAATCTGCTGTTCATTAATTTGATTCGTTAAGCCTGAGATCCGCCACATTTTGATCCACTTGCTAATTTTATTTTATTTTGTAGATTATAGTTGTGGGTTTCCCAAGATTTCCGAAAAATATGGTTCCTTATCTAATTAATAAATTTAATTCTAATTAATTAATTAATTCATTCCCAATAATTATAAAATCACAACGTTCAATATGAAATTTTCTGTAATCTGTCCGAGTAGCTCTTCGATAAAATGAAGTCATCGTGGAAATTGATCTCATATCATGTTATAGAGACATCTATAATCGGATATTTAAACTATAAATAATTCACTCTAAGGTCGCAACATAAGTGAGTAGTAAAAAACATTCTTAAATTAAGAAGTTCAGTGACTTAGGACAGGAATATTTTGCTACTCTAGATGTTAACAGAAAATTGAAATGTCAGACAAATTCTCCTGCTGAACTAAGGATTGAACCCAAAGTTCGATACATATTTTTCGGGGGCTGAGGACTATATCTAACTAAAATATACGAAAGCATGCCTAAAACTAGAAGATAAATGACTAAGGGCAGAGGTTACCACCTTGTATGTTAATACAAAATTGAAATATAAAAACAATCCTCCTGCTGAACCAAGGATCGTACGCAAATAACGTCAAAAGTTGTTGGGAAGCTGAGCGCTAGATCGTACTTAAAAATATAAAAGCTTCCCTGAATCTAGAAAATTAGTGGCTTTGGACAGGGCTGTTTAACATGTTATTAGTACAAAAAAGTAATTTAAAAAAAAATCTTCTGCTGAACGAAGGGTCGTATCTCAATACCAACATATGTTTTCAGGATAGCTATACATCTAACTAACATATAAAAGCTTACTTAAATTTAGAAGAAAATGATTGACTTAGGACAGGGGTGTGTTACCACGTTGTCTGGTAGTACAAAATTGAAAGTTTAAAACAATTCTCCTTCTGAACCAAGGATCGTATTCAAATACATTCTCGAATAATTAGGACAATTTTTGGGACAAACTTCACACCCGTTCCAAATTGAATTACATTTTGAAATATTTATCGAAAATACTTTTTTCTATCTATATACAGTGACACATGAACAGCGCGAAAAAAATTAGGATTCATCTCTCGTTAAACTTAATATCTTACTCTCTTACCATTAAGCATTAAAAATTTTTTTATTTTTTTTTATCATCAATTCTTGTCATTTTCCACATTTTTTTGTTTATGTAAAATGATAAAATTATGATTGGTGTGTTATGTGTATTTATATAAAGTTAATAGATGATCATTAAATTTTATGTCAACGAGCAATAATGACTGAATTAAGCTTTTTTTTTGTTTGTGGCAAAATCGCAAAGTAATTAATTTTTTTTGCAGAGACTGGGAAGTTTTGTTATCGGTCATATAGATATTTGTGAAAATTAATGCGCCTATTAAAGATACATTTTATCGTATATATAATCGTTTAATTCTCAATTAGTATCTAGCATTATATAGATACGCTTTTTTAACACCCTGCACATTAGTTCTAATTTATTAGTGTTTTTTATTTGTTATTCCCATTTCTTTAATACTTTTACAACTATGTACTATTTTCTATATGGTCATTTGAAAAAAAAATGAAATTTTAATTAATTTCGGTTTCTCCTACATACATACATATGTACCTAGGATGTAGTTTATTTCTATATACTCGAGTAAAATACATGTATGTATGTACATACATATGTATAACAATAGAAGTTACATATAAAAACTATCAACTTGTACTTACAGGAAGAAAATTGACAAAAGAATACTGTAATTGTGGTTTAAATTATTTGTGTAACAGAATGTTATAATTTCATTTTAAAAATCTATTTTCTCGAATAACTATAGTTAACAATAGTTATATACCATAATACTGTATGTAATTAATTTGAAAATGCCATCATCAAATTTACAATAACAACGGACTAACAATGTGGTATTATGGGTTTAGGTGGAGATTAAAAATTATCTACAAATCTTACTGGGCTTTATGGGACACGAGCTTATATAAGGTTAGTCATTGTCATTGTCATTGTTGAAGTTGGACGTTTTTCGCTTAAGAATGGCATCCAGGCTGTGCCTATATCCACTTTTCTACTATTGCTTATGCTTGGTTAAAAATGTACTTGGATATAGAAGTATATCCAGCGTCAGTTGTTAAAATACTCATAAGCTTTATTCAGCTTTGTGTTCCGTAGGCCAAGAACTAAATTCAATTATTTAAAAATCTTTAGGTTTGTACCCTAGTGTCATTACTTTTTAAAACTCCTTATAACTGAAATAAAATTTTCGGGCTATGCCGTTGTCATTTGTTTAATACCTTAAAACGAATCTTCGATCTTTAGCCTACCTACCACAAAGTACAGTGTCACAGAATCTTTTAAGATGTGCGATATTTGCAGGCACCATCAGCACTAGCTTACTTGCCGGCCATTCTGCGTTAATTGCATTAATCATGTCTTCTCTGGCTTCAGTGGCCAGTATTCACACATGCTCGTATCCGTCAAATTAAGTCTATACATGTAATCAGCAAATTTTCCATGGCCGGCTAGCATTTGCGCAAAAGAGGTGCTTATGGATAGGCGCATCTCTAATCTACCTTCGATACTCGGTAAGTAACTAAAGGTAGTTCTGCCTTTTTCAGATTGCCTCCATCTGTCTTGCCACATTTTAATGGATTCTTTACGAATTTCTTTTTTGAGGGATGTCTTGTTCGATAGGTCACTTGGTGTGCCTTGCCACTGCATACTGCCATAAATGAACTCTTGATTCTTCCTCAGTTTGTACTTAATTAACCTTTCGTTAAGTACTATGTCCATTGGAACCACACCGGCCATTACAGCCAAGGCATCCGCCGAAACCGTACGGTATGCCTTCGTTATCCGAAGAAGAATTGACCTTTGAGTGCTTAATAGAGTTCTGCGATGGCGACAGTTCATCCTGTCGGCCCATCCTGCACAAGCGTATGTCATGGTCGCAACCACTAGGCCTTCGTATATCGTTGCGAGAGTGCCTTATTTCAGGCCTCATGTCTCTTTAGCAACTCTTCTCAGTGCGTAGAAAACTTTTTTGCTATTTTCTGAGACCCTTTTTACGTGAGTAGTGACGACAAGTCTTTCGTCGAAGTCGACTCCCAACCATTTTACAGAGTTCACCAATTTTATCCTTTCGGTTCCGACATACACCAAGGGTGGTCTCCTTATGTCGAGTGAACCTTTCAATTGGATCATCACTGTTTTGGTGGAAGATAACTCCATCTTATTAATATATCACACCATTTAACCATACTGTCAATGCCGCGCTGCGCAGCCTCCTGAATTGCCTGTCTAGAATTTCCAGTAAAGATCATAACTTTGTCATCCGCGAATGCTACTTCTTGGATCTCGTCATGCATGCTACTGTTGAACACCACATTCCAGAGATGCGGACCCAAAATGGAGTCTTGTGGGCAGTCATGCATGCTACTGTTGAACACCAAATTCCTGAGATGCGGACCCAAAATGGAGCCGTGTGGGCAACCTTTGTTTACACTTTTAGAGAGTGTGCCACGGTTAGATATTACAGTTGCGGTTCTATCAGAGAAGTAACTGTACAACAAGGAGTAAAGAGTCGTTGGGCAACTCATCTGCTCCAACTCCCTCATTATACTTGGCCACCACAGATTATTAAAAGCACCAGATACGTCTAGGAATAACAACTATATCTACCGCTACTCTGAAAATCAGCCTGCCAGTAACCAATTTCTCAAGTAATTTACCTAAGACTGGCAGCAACATGGTCGATAAGCTTTAGGGTCGGTCGGATCTCGATCGCTGTCCTTTCTTATAATTATGACGTTACCATTTTTCCAAGCTTTAGGAAAAACTCCTTTATTCAGACAAGCATTCATGAGATCGGTAATGCTAGGTCCTATAATAGACCTAGCTCTTTGAACCACCTCGACCTCAACATTGTCAAGGCCGGGTGCTTTACCTCTTTTCATTGACATTATGGCGGATGTGGTTTCATCATTGCTGAATCACCCTTTGAGCATTTGTATCACTTTCAACACTATCATCGGGTAGCCAAACATTTAGCAGATATTTAGTAGTGTCCTCCCAACACGTAGTTGTTTAGCCACCACTGCCAATTAGAGTACTAAGTACCTCTGGAGTTTTAAGCTTTCCAGCACTATATTTGTGTACGAAACCCCAAGTTTCTGCGTTACCATCAGCCTGCCGGTAACCAATTTCTCAACCATCAGCCTGCCAGTAACCAATTTCTCTCTCACCAGGACAGTTTCATTTTGGCAGCACGTTTACGTGGTATGCTCTTATTGCAGGCACTTATGAGTGAGGCCGTGATATTACTCTCAACTCTATTTACATCTTCTTGAGATGAAATGCTAAGTTTTGCTTTCTGATCTTTCTTACCTCATTCAGTAAGGCTGATTCGTTCAATTTAAATGAAATGGCTGTGTGATCACTAAAAGTTCAGTTTTCTTTAACTGACCAGTTAGAAATTCTTCTCAACAGTCCCCCGAGATTAAGGTTAAGTCAATATTCGATTCCCCATTGTGCATATATGTACTTGGCGTCCTACCACATTTAGCAAGTACAGGCCGCTCCTAGTCAGAAACTCTTCAACGATAGAACCTCTATCATTGGTTTCCCTGTCATGCCAAAGTTTTGACCTGGCATTGAAGTCACCAGTTATTATTACTGGATGGTTCTTTAGACCCTCCAGAATTCTTTCTAGCATTTGTACGTATATGACTGGTTCGTCGGAATATTGGAAGTAGATGCTAGCTAGATAAAATTTACCTATCTTCGATCTTACTTCAACACAGACACAATGTGTGTTACAAAACTGTGAGATTTTGAGAACTTCTAGAACATTATTAAAGATGCCTATAGCTGATTTAATATTATTATCAGCACCGGTAATGATCCTATAGCGGTGGCCGCCATACCAACTATTTTACCTTTTGTCGCATGTGGTTCCTGCATACAGAGTATGTCTATATTTTCAGAGTATGTCTATTTTGCTGAATACATTGCCTGATTTCGATTTCGTGTCCGACAACTTTTGCATTCTGCATGTTTATTTGGACAATCCTAAGATTTGAAGTATCGGTCTTATTACTTCTCATATGCGGTTTTTACTCATTGTTAGGTCCAAGGCCAGTTTATATGATGTGCACACTTTACTACGCAGTGAGTGGTCATAAGTTTGTTTGCCTTTTTACAGGAGAAACACTTTGCTCTCTCTGTCAATTTTGGGCAGACCTTCTGGTCATGACCAGACTCACTACGGTGAGTCTTATATAAGGTTAGTATACTAACTAAGTGTTTTTTGCCAACGTCAACAACACAAATAATGTCAACAACCTACGATATTTTAGCGATTTGAAATCGAATACACCAGTTCGCGGAAGTATTTTGTAAAAGCGTTCATCTAGAGGTGATTTTTTCATTTGTTTCTTTTTGACAAATGACGCATATGAATAGTTTAAACTGTCATCGTGTTTTTATTTAATCAGTATTGTTTGCCATTTCATCATGGAAAAACTGAGCCCGGCATAGCGTCCATAAATTGTTCTGGTTTTCAAATCATTCGTCCATATTTCTACAAAAAAGAAGACGGCAGTCCTTTGTGAGATGGATGTCAAAATTTTCTTCTGCGATATTGAATAATTTTGCAAGTCTATTGATTGGGCTATTATCACCATAGTTAGTTGAGTGGCGTACTATCTCCAAAAATCGATGTATTTTCCAATATGTATGGTGAATCAATATGGCCAAGGATATTACCGAAGAAAGCTGAGACAAAAAATAAACGTCCATTTTCCAGTATTCAAATTTTATACTCTAAACATCGTGTATGGTGGTAGGCGGGCTATATTCTCATAAAACGCGGTAAGTTATGGTCATAGTCGAGGGTTTTCTCATGATATATAAGTCTGTTTTGAGACAAACACGGACAAGTACAGATAAGATTGAATACTGTCTAATGTTAAAAGAAACCAAGTCTGCTCGTATGCCAGTCTCCGACTACCATTCTGAGCTGACACCACTGGAAAGAGATCAGCTCTTTTGATTTTGGGCAATCCAATTCCGGCCAAACATGCCCGACTAATATGCATGAGGTACTATTTGACCATCTAACATTCATTGGCTTTGATCTGCCATCTCGTTATAAGAGATGAGAAACACTTCTGGACTATAGTATCGGCGTGAGGGGATGTGATTTAAACATACTGTCAATATCAAGAGCCTCACTTTTTTAGCCATCCGTTTATAATTCATAAAATCAGATCTGCATTTTTCAGCCAGTCGTGTCTGGAGGGGATGACAATCGGAAACTTCTAATTAAAAGTTAGGTAATTTGACAAGCGTTTTGAATATTTGGAAAATCTCAAATTTCGATAAAATAATAAATTTTAAACCGGAATTTAAGTAATCTCTAAAATAGATTGACACTTCATAACATTTGAATTTCATTAATCCGAATCCCTAATTTAAATGGAATATTGAATTTAAACGAAGTGAGGTATGTTCTCATTTTAAATTTTAATTTTAAAATGATATAAACCTATTGATAACCACTGATATACCAAGATATTAATCGACCTAAAATATCCATATATATGTATACTAACGACATTTGCAAATTAACTGTACCATATAAAAATACAGAGGTTGGGATCGTAACTTCTTACGTTGATATTCCCATTCCTGATATGCGCTCATTAAACATTACCTAACCTACCATACAATACTACCATGTGCACCATGCGTCTAGAAAATATTTATCTTTGAGCGACCAGCAGCGAATATCAAATACAGTTACTTGAGTTATAGCGTATATGCTACCCATAGATTAACAATTTCGACGTAAGAATACTGACATAATATTAAAAGAACAAAAAAAAAACTTCTTGTAGAATTAATTGTTTGTGGACATCATGTTTTAATAAATTATATCTACGTACGTGTAGACAATTGTGTATAATTACGCAATGAAGGCTACGCTGCACAGTACTGGAGTGAACATTTCCTATAGTAACTAATTCTCATGAAACAATTTTCACTCGCTATTTTCTACAGAACGAAGGCACTGTCGATCTCCCGTATTCTGTGCCATTATCAAAATGATTTATTTTGGTCCTTTATTTCTGAATCAGTTGGTTCCAGGAAATTTTTAAAAATGTTTGGAATCAATTTGGTTCGATGTCAGTTTATTAAAATCACTGGCTCAGACCTATGGGTTAGGAATTTTAGCACTAATATCCCTCGTTTTAACAAATAAATTTTAAGAAATAGACTCTCTTGCATCTGCTGAGGGTTTTCGCAATATGTTGACCACCATCATAAGGGTTGAAACTTTAATCCTTATAGTGCTTAATGAATTATGTTAATGATCTCAAATTCTCAATTGAATGACAAAGACAAGTGTAAAAACCCAGTACAGCGTGGGCCATCTGTTAATGGCTAATGGAGTCACTAACAACACAACAAAGCATTTTCATTATCCAAATCTATTAGGAAATTAATCGTTCAAAAACAACAATGTTTTCCATGTTGCGTCAACTCATGTGGTTGGCTCATATATCAACTCATGCCAACTCAAAAATTGATGCTGCCAGACCATTTAAATCGTCGTCGGTTTGATAATTGGATGCTTGAACGAACTGAAGGTTTTTTTTTTTATCAAAAATCATCTTTATCGACGAAGCTCATTTCATCTGAATGGGTACGCAAATAAGCAAAATTGTCGAATTTGGGGAGCAGCGAGTTCTCATGCTATTCCCGAAGCAGAACTTCATCCTCCAAGAGCCACTGTAAGGTGTGGTTTATGTGGGCTGGTGGCATCATTTTTCGTTTTTCTTGAAATATTGAATGGTGAACGTTATCGAACATATGTTAACTGGTTTTTTATAACCCTAATTGAATGACATGCCACGCAAATCGTGCAACAATCCATTGATTGTCAACAAAATTTGCTGATCGCATAATTTCAAGAAACTGTGAAGTTCCTGCGCCACCAAAGGATATGGTTTAGGTTAATCATCCACAAACAATTCAACAACTTAAAAACAACATTCGAGCTGAAATTGATGTTCGAATGCAGGCCTGTAGACGAACCGTGGTGAGCATATAAACGATATTTTTTTTCAAACAAAAACTATCTTGCATTATCAATAAAAAAATTTGACTTTTCATCCCAAAATGGGTGTTTTATTTACAAATAGAAAAATAACTAACAGATAGCCACTGTCACCAAATAATCTAAGGAGTAATCCTGTCGTTAAGGTAAAGTATTTTTCTAGCTACACAGAATTTCAGTAGGCATACGATGAAAACAAGGATGAAAGGGGAGTATAGTGGATTTAATATTTTAGTTGGAAGCAAAAGTTGAAAAATAAGTAGGATGGGTATGTATAGATTCTACACAATTGTGTTACATGTTACATAGTATGACCTTTAAGTCGTTGAGGTAAATCTTGTTGTCAACGTTCAGAATTTGTTAAAATTTTTAGAATTGCGTAGATCAATTACGCTCATTTTGACATAACGTAAACAATTGTTTTGACGCCTAATAACGATGATCATAAATAATGAAAATTGATTTTTTGTAAGTTTTTTCGATTGTTGATCATACAGGTGAGAAAAGGGCGAAAATATTAAATATGCAAAACCAAATCATCTGAAGGCCAACGAGGGGTCCCGACTTCTCATCAATAGTTACAATTTTGTTTCTATGGATATGTGTGCCATTTTAGTTTTTCAGCAATTAACTTTTTGAAATTGAATTGTGTCAACATTGGAAATTCATTTTACTTCATCCACAATAACGAAATGCATTGAACACTTCGGGATCGTCAACATTTCGCTGTAACATTATCTGAGGTAATTTTTTAAAACATTATTCAAAAACAAAATCAGTCTATTAAGAACTTATGATAAGTATTGTTAAGTCAAATGAAATGAAGTATTGTTAAGTCAACGAAATTTTGTATATGATTTATATAGATTACATATGGTAGCTTGTCGTTTTTATCCAATCGAATGAACTTCATTGACACAAGTTAATGATTAATTGGGATAATGTCGATAGATTTAACTTTATCTAACTGATGGTTCTTAAACATCTTCGTTAATTATACACTTAACAATAAAGTCTAAATTTGAAACAAGCATACAGAAATAGGCTTTTACATAATATATAATAGAGGTCCAGAATATTATATCATTTTAAATTACTACCCTGTTACTACCCCATCATTGTTCCTTCGATACTTATATCAACTATTTCGGACTTTTACTAACAATTTTATATACTAAGGAGCAAAGGTATTAAGTGTAATTGAAGGGACTAAGCGGTTTTTGGAATCAGAACAGCAACTTTGACTTCGATGTCTAGTTTTCTTTAAAATAAAGATCATTTCGTTTGAATGTTTTCAATCCTTTTGATGTAGTTAGCATAATAAGGACTCCAGATTACTGGTGCGTATTCAACTTGGGTTCTTATATACGCAAAATATATTGAAAATAAAGTTGACATATTGGTAAATTCTAAAAATTCCTTTCGGAATGCACTTGTCAATGTGGATGTTAAAACTCATATTTTCAGTGAATGTGACTCGATTATTTCATTAAGTCATAGCAGTACCGTATTATTAACGCTATAAGCAATAAGTTAATCGGTTTTCTCTTCTGATGAAGAGACATTATTTTGCATTTGTCAATATTCAACAGTAAAGAATTTTTCTGGCACCATTTAGTGACTCTCTAGATGTCTTTTAGCCATGTATATTTTTAATTGTGTAATGCATTTTTAAATCATCTGCAAACATAAGAAGATTTGAGTATTTTATGACTTCAGTTATTCCATTTATGAAAACGAGAAAAACCTATGTGATCCCTGAGGAACTCGTGACGTTACTTTGATTAGTTTAGATTTTTCAGTTCCAATTGTCACATATTGTACTGGACAAGTATGAGTTAAACAATTTAATGAAGTTGGAAGCAAGGCCTTTCTAGAGTCTTGTGATGGGAGATGGAGTCAAATGCTCTACTAAAGTCAGTAAATACTATACGTCTATTTGGTTGCGGTTTTCAATTTCATTAATAACTTTGGTGGTCATGGCGACGTAGGCACAATGGAATGTGGGTTTCAAAACCTTGTAATAAAATCTGGTAGAATTTGTTAGCATCTTCGTTCTCGTTATTAGTGTTTAGGGCAGATTCCCACTTGTATAGCTCCAGTGTGGTTTATTTTTTTTAGATTATAGGTAGTTTGAATATGAGTCCCGGATGTTGTTGACTTAATTTCATTGGAATTAAAAACTATTTCCATATAGATTTGTGGTTAACTTCATTAACAACAAATGGATTGAATGATTCAGTCACTTTTAATATTTCCTAGTACTAAGACTAAGTCATTTGGTTAAGATTAATTAGATTAATTAATTCGTCCACTACATCACTGCATCTGCCATATATTTCACTACACGATGTCGGTGGTTTGTTGGCTGTATAAATAAACAGATTCATCTGATTTATTTTGATTTTTACGCCCGCAAGCTCGATTGATGATGAAGTTAAATTTACAGCTATACTGGGATGCACTGCGATAAGTACACCGCCTCCTTATTTTCACTTCTAATGATGCACGATCACATCTAAAAACGGCGCAATTAATATCAAAATATTCCTTACGGTTAATGTTAGGATTCAATGAGGTTTCACCAATTACAAAAATTAAATAATTGGTTTTTTGAACATAATTGTAAAATTTTGAAGCTTTTGTTGCCATCTTGTTCACGATCTGGAAGTATATCGTGATTTTCTCGGATTTCTTATATTTTACAGATTTAGCTGATTCTTGGTTGTGATAAATTTCCGACGGAATGGAAATTAAGGCTGGCTAATGGTATAGCTGATTGTTTTTAATTAAAGGCTGGGTTATAGCTGACTGTTGGTTGTGAAAGGTTTTCGGAAATTTTAGCGTTGATGTCTCAACTCGAACTGTTTGACAAAAAGCCCAGGTGGATACAGCTTGGAATTAACTGCATTATTGAATTGACCAGCATCTAAGCTGATTCAGAAAGAAGTATAGTTGTACGCTATACCGTTTTGTCGATTAGAAGGCATTTCGACACTAGCCGCTCTAACTAATTTCATTGTTGTAGTGATGTTCTTCAAATTTATGACTTTTCTCGTTTTTCCCGCAGCGGGTACTTGAGGTGGTAACGTTTGTAATGATGTTGATGCTTGCGCGGTGACGTTCATAATGGCTGCAACTTATTGGTCTTCAGGGTCGGAGTTTCTGATATTAAAACAGGTAATTATGTCTCCTGGTGTATGGAAGACATTAAGGTGGTAACTATGGATACTATTGATCAGATTGAGTTTATAATTGAGATCGCGTAACTTGACGTTCTTGAGTTATTATAGGAGTTGTGGGCAGTGAATTAATTGTTTTGTTCAATGTCCTTTTAATTCCAGCCATTCTCAGCATTAGAGTATCCTATTTAGAATGTAAGTTTATTTTTATTTATTTTATTTTAATCGAAATAAAAATTTTATAAAGAATGATTATCTATCTTCCAATGATTTGAAGCTGTCATATTTTGAACTAAAAATGTTTTTAAACATATTTTTTTTTTAATTTTTATAAGTAACAAAGATCCAGAAATCGATGAAAACGAAGCTTCCTACCCGGAACATGAATTGAGATGTTTTCGGTTATGTAACGTAAATCAATATGGCCGAGAAGAACGTTAGGATAAATGCAGCATCCAAAAGAACACTTTCTTCTATTTTCAAGGGTGCTGATTTTGTGGTCTTGGCACCTTGTCTTATAAGGTGGTAAGCGTGCCACATTTTCATGATAAGGTATGTCATAGTCGTAATTCCAATTGGTTTTCTTTAATAGATATAAGAGGAGTATACAGCGTCAATAATGTTGATTTGTCATGGAATTTACTGGTCCATCATTAGATAAACCCAATTGGATATCTATATGTCTGTTAAACGTCAAATCCAGATCTATAGTTTCACAAGCACGCTGCAATTCGATGCCCTTGATTTTATATTTATTGATTATACGATATTTCTTTTTGTGAAACGACATAACCTCGCATTTTTTATATTTAAATGCGATAAGTTGCGGCCACACCACTCACTAAGACCATTAATATCTTCTTGCAATCGGTTAGTATCGCTTCTTTCTTTGATGGTATGGAACTTTTTAATATCGTTTGCAAAAATGAGCACGTCAGAATTTTTTATAACCTCTGTAAGTCGGTTGATGAAAACAAGAAATATCCAGGGTCTTGAGGAACACCCGAGGTAACTCTGACAACTTTGGCTTTCTTAATTCCAATTAACACATATTGAGGGCGGTTTGTTAAATACGAGCTGAACCATTTTACAAATATCAAAGAAAATCCAAATGCGTTAAGATTATCGAGGGCCTTACGATGACAAATAGAATCAAATGCTTTGCTAAAGTTCGTGTAAAATACATCCATCTGACTTTTTAATTTCGTTAATCGTTTTACAAGTACTTTCCACTAAATTTGTGGAAGTTGATCTGCCTGGTATGAATCCATGTTGTTTATCAGATATGTGTCGTTAAAATGTATAATTTTAAAGGTGTTGCAAACAACCAGCTCAAATAATTTTGGAATGGATGATGTCGTAGAAATTCCTCTGTAACATGAAATTTCATCTCTTATACCCGATTTAAAGATTGGTGTGATTTTTGGTATTTTCCATTTATCTGGAAACGCGCCGGTTCATAACGACAAATTGAAGAGATTCCGTAATGTTGGTTTAGTTCTAAAGTATATATTCAAAATTGTTTAGGGTTGTTTTAATGTTATCTTGAAAATCAGCTAGATAAAAAGTGTATTTTAACTTAAAGTACACAGAATCAAACAATATTTCCATCGATTTGGGATAAATGTCAATAACGACAATTAGCGTTGATAATTCTACAACTTTAAATATATCAACTTCGTTGGTGAAGAAACGATCTAAAAAATGTTCACGTTCATATATTGGGTATATGTTATTGATTTGATTTAAATTGGCACTAAGCATAGTATCGACGAAAATGCGATAGGAATTAGTTGTATTTATTGACGGCATCACTACATCTTGCATAAATGTGACTTCCTGACTGGGGTATAGAATGTAGGCTGTATACATTTCTTTTGTTGATCTGAATCTTCGTACAGACCTATTCCACTACTGATGGTTCTAAATTTACTGGCGAACTATATAGTGAAGAATGTACGGCAATAAGAATACCTCCAACCGATTTTTTTACGCTAGTTGCTGCAGCGCGATCACATATTCTATAAACGACATAATTCCGGTTGGTTTTTATAAGATTGCTTGAATGCTTCAAATATAACATTATTTCGATTATTGAGTTTTTGTAGTAGTATTCGGCAGATTTAGAAGGTTTGCCAGTTATCCAACGTAAGGATAGAAACTTTTCATATTGCGGTGCCATATTGAATGGAATATTTAAGATCCATGAACTGTTTGTGATATAATCTAAACCCAATTTTAAATGTTTACTGGACTGTTACTATCCAAAATAATGGTAAAATATTCTTCTTTCCGATGTTGTAAGTAAGACGTTAAGGTGTTTTGGCTTGATTTGTAATCACCGTTATAAACTTATTGCTTAGTTTGTCACCCTTAATCGAAAGAAATTCTTTTACAATGCATTGCATTCTTCTAATTTATCCAGCATAGCCTCACAAATTTTGATTGATGATTTAGTTAGATATTTGCCATTTATTCAGGTTGAGATCTGAGGTTCAGCATACATAATCTGTTGAATCGGAATAAGCTTTATGAAGTCATACCCATGTAAGTATAGTCTTCAGAGTAATCACCGCCAAAGCCAGTCTTTTTCAACATAGATTTTAAAGTTGAGATGAATCATTTAGTTTTGGTTGGAGTTGGCACACACAGCCTGCGTTTCACAATGTTGAAATTCAAAAATATTTGATAGCCTATAGGCGTCTCGTTGTAGTTTTCGGAACAAGAAAAATGCAGCAAGCCGCCATTTATGCCAGAAATTGTATCACGAATATTGTTATTGTTTATATTAACTCCATAAAAGTCAGCTCTTACTTTTGCAGGTATACAAATCTAACTTCGTCAGCAGTGGAACTGTTAATGTATTTGAATTTCAATCATTCTCGGTATCTTGGTGAGATTTTTAGGGCATGAAAAGTACATCAAGCCACCATTTACGCTATCGACTACATCAACGGTATTTCTATTTAATTTAGTTAGTTAAGCTTCATCAAGCTCCTTGATGAAAATTTACGGTGGCCAGGGTTTTAAATTCAACAATGTTGCAAACGATTCATCATCTACACTGAGGCGATATGATACATAGTTGTGGTGGCCTCCATTCCTCGCCTTGGGAATCATTCCAAAAGAATTTGTTTTTGATGAATTCCTTGAACTGTAAATCGATGAAGGATGGATCGATTCTACTGATAAATAACCATCAACTTGGCTTTGCCACAACAATGGTATCCAGTTCTTGATCATCCGATATCGAATTTTAACGGCCTATCGGTATTTGGTGTTTTAATTGTTTGGGGTGCGGTATCTGTTGTTTTTCTAGGTTCAACATTTAGGTGTCATGACTTTTTAGATTGAAGCCTAGTTACACGCCGTTCAGTGGATGGATCAGGTATTTATTTTTCTGTTTGGGACTTGGAGTGGCATTAGATATATTTATATATTAGTTAAAGAAGCAATTTTCACTATAAATCTTTTAAGTTCATGTTTCAATGTGGGCAGGACCATGATAAACCCTTACAATTTGCTATGTCATTTTTAAATGTTGTATCGGATTTATATTTAATGCCAGCACAGGAATAATGTGCCACACTGTTACACATAACTCCCCAATTACATATGAACAAATTGCAGTCAATTACGCCTTCCGAATTGCATATACAATAACATTTTTCACCTAAATTGTTGACACTCATTTTTGTCTTTTGATTATTTATTGTCCATAACAATGATTTGCATATTTATAATTTTTTTTTTTTAAATTTAACACTTTTCAATTAATTAATCAAGAACATTAACAGAAAAAAATGAAAATTAACACAATCCTCACGTTAAAATTAATTAGGTCACAAATTAAAATTTCAAACAATGTAATATTTGCAAAAGTTTTTATTTTAATTTTATTGTTTCAAAATTAATTAATTAATTAAAATTAATTAATTTCAAGTTTTATTATTAAATTTCAAAAATACAAAATTCAGGCCATCATTTTGAACACTTATTTAGATTTACAAAACTGAATAAATTGTTTTGATGACGAATTTCGAGTATTTCCAATGAAAACGTGATGTTTTTTATTTCAAACGTATTGCAGAATCGAATGCGTGTGTTCTAAGAAGGAGAAATTGAAAAAATTGAATTTCGTCGATTGCAACGCCATCTATCATGAACCGAACAAAATATTTTATTCAAATCATACGTACTTTTAGTCGTAGAATCCGTATCTGCAATAAAAAATATGGCTTCCTATCTTAGTTTAAAAGTTACCCCCGCCCCACCTACAAAGCGGGGGTGGGGGGACTTTTTTTTTTGCACTAATGTATTTCCCCCGCGGTATGATTAAATTTTGATTATGGACATTTTTTCCTTAGAGTGGCTATTTTTCGAGATATTTGATCATCTCAGTTTAAAAAAAACACCCGGTACCTATATGAACGAATAATTCATTAAATTAATGCAAGGATTCGTTATATATATATACAATTATTTTTCTCAGTGAAGAAAAAAAAGCAACGTCAGAAATGAACGTCTGGTGAAATATAATTGTTAAATGGATTGATGAAGTGATCCAGGAATTGGCCATCAAACATGAAAGAAGATTACTGCAATATACCAATACTGAAGCAATACAACTTTTTGACCTAACACAAGAACTAAGTCGTCTTAAAAGAATTAACCCGCATGAGCTAGACACCTAATAATGGAAGATGCGTTGTTAGGAGCAGAATAGTGATTCCTATTTATCAAGGAATAAGATTGTACTATTAAAACAATAAAATTAAATAAAAAAACATCATACCAAAATGGCTGGCAGGCATAATGAATTATTTTCAAATATATGTACATATATGTGAATTATCTAACTGTCAAATTCATGTAAAAATTAAAAACCAAATTTTTTGGTTTAATCTTATATCAAACCAAACAAAAAAAACTTTATTTTTTTTGTTGTTTATAGCTAGACCAGAAAATCCGTTTTATAATTTAATTCCCACAACAAGGAATAACCCTTCATCATATGTACATGTAATATAGATTTGCCATTTTTGATTAGGAATCAAAATGAGGTTATGAGTGTTCAAAATTGGTAAAATTTGTGAAAACTTTATCTCTTAGGTATTGTACGCACATAAACCCATGACCAAAAGTTAAGGAGATTGATTGACCGCAAAAGGGTTATCAAACAAATTTTATTTTTAATTAGTTTAGATAATTTTTTTTTGGCTCTCTCCAACTAAATGTCAAAAGCACAACCTCAAAAAGTTACAAATCAAAATATGTACATACATGTTACAAATGGATCTAAATGAAAACTTTTTGCTATAATTTAGAGTTACTCGGTACTAAACATACATATATATGTATATACCTACGTAAATGTCAAGACAAAATGATAAATTGTAATTTAATAGAGGTTGGTGATACACACTAGACACAGTGTTTGTATCACATTCAAAATGTCAAATCATTATTTACCATCCCCGATATACCAAGACTAATATTCTAAATTGAATGGTTGAACTAAAGGATCAAAACAAAATAATAAATATGTACATGTATATGTAAATCCTTTTTCCGAGGATTAATTTTAAATTAAAATTTCTGGCTATGAAGGTTAAGAAGGGCAAGATGGAGCACATTATTCAGGTTAAATAGCACTAAACAATTCACCTTTGATTAAAATAAAATAATTTACGTAAATTTTTTAGCCAGAAATGGATATCCTATATGTACATACAAAATTCATATGCATATCCGTACATACACAAATCCTTTAAAATTGTAACTAAATTTGATAGACGTATATTACATAAATTATTCTATTTTCCCTGTTGGATTACAAAACAGGATAGATTTTCTTTTGTTTTGGATCCTTTTGAACCATTTCATTGTTGATTAATTTTTTAAATTATTGTTTTAGAGTCTCAGGTTTTTTTTGGTTCACTTTACAATATTTATAAAAATGTATATTACTTAAAGGTTTATACATTGATGAACAATTTGGTTAGTTTCCCATTTTACCTTTTAATTTTGACGACACAACAACAACAACAACAAAATGAAATGTCTAAATTAATTTGCTTTTGTTGACATTTTTCGTTGTTGTTCTCGTTTGGTTTTGCCATTATTGTATTATGTACTTGGTAATATCTCCCACTGGAATTTGACCTACATTTTAAGGAAAATGTACGTATATAGCTAAGAGCTAGCAGGAGTATTGTAATTTTTTATTTACTTTATACTTACCTTTTATTATGGTTTCTCGTATATGGAATGGTTTTTAATGATACCTTCATGCTGTTAAAACTTTAAAATATAAAAACTGGTTATATTCATAGATTAAAAGAATTTCGACTAAACTGCACTTTATTACTTAATTTGAAATATTCTTGGATCAATTCTGAAGAAAGTCAATCTTTATCATACTTGAAAGTTTATGAGCTTTTCTCTGTATTCTACCAGAAATATCCATGTCCCTTCCTAACTAAAGATTTAAGTTGATCTGGGGTCCTCCTATAACATTCGCCTACTATTTTTGACGTCTGTCGGTTTCCTATAGTAGGCAAAGGTAAACAATAGTAAATTTATAATATTGTTTTCCTTTTTCTTCCTTTTTCTTCTTTATCAAGCGTACATTGCTTTTAGCACTGTTCCAATATCAAGGAGCAGGAGTAGGGTTGTTTTTATCCCTAAAGCTGGTAAGTCCGATTATATGAACGCTAAGTCATTTCGATCTATTAGAATGTCCTGATCTTTCCTTAAAGCTCTATAGAAAGAATCGTCGATAGATTCATTAGCGACCATTTTCCAATATCTCCCCACTCAATACCATGGAACATGCTTACAGAGTCGGTAAGTCTTGTGAAACTGCCCTATACATGAACTTGTAATCAGGATTGAAAAAAGCTCTAAATAATAGGCAGTTTCTTGTGAATACTTTCCTGGATATTGCTGGAGCTTTCGATAGCACTTCGTTTACTACGATCACTTCTGCCTGTACCAATTTTGGTATTGATCGCACCATTAGCTTAAGGATTGAATCCGGGCTATATAGTCTCGCACTGTGGATGTGGAGTTGGATGGGGTGTTACGCTGATGATTTTGCTTTGACAGTCTCAGGCAAACATCTTAGTGTCTTATCCGAATTCGACATAACTCACCATGCCTTAACTATTGTGGAGGCAAGGTGTATTGAGAAGGGTCTGCACGTCAATCCTTCTAAAACTGATTTAATTGTCTTTACAAGGAAAAGACATATTCTTGAAGTATCTGTTCATACTCTCTTTTTGGGAGAACGATCACAAATGTCTTGGATAGTAAACTTTCCTGGAAGAATCACCTGGGTTACAAGCTTCAAAAAACCACTCCCATATTTTGGTTATTTTATAGGAAGAGCTTTTAGGCAATCCTGAGGCTAAAGCCCTTGAATGCTTTCTTTCATTGTGGCCAGTGGTTGACCTAAATGCTTCTATAACCAAACTTAATGGTCTACAAAATTTTGCTTGCAAAATTCATAATTTGTGCATTGTTCTCGACTCCACTTGTTGCTATGAAATTCATTCTTTTCTTGCCTCAGTTACGCACCTTTATTTTAATCACAGCCTGTCCTGCGGTATACTGCCTGAGGTACATTGGGGCATGGAATGTCTCCGATTCTATCTTGGGACATTGACAAATTTTAAAAAGTTATTCTTCATGTTTACCAGAAATCGAAATGGTTAATAACAGACTACTTCCCGAATTCCTTTTCTCAAATTTTTCGAGAGATTTGTGGAGTTTGCAGGATTTTCTCAGCAAATTAGATGAGTCCATCTTTTTTTCTGATGGTTCTCGTTCTAACCTCAGTGTATAGGTTTTGAAATCTATACGATCCTTGGAACGATCTGAGACTTTTCGGTAGTCTCGGTTTGCATTGTTCTGTTTTTCAGCCGGAACTAATAGTGCTGACACGTAGTGTTATTGAGGCTTTGAATTTCTCTTATTGAAAACAAAAGTATTCTACTGTGTACAGATAGTAAAACTGTACTAAACTCTATAAGAAATCCCTTGACTGCTTCCAAACTCGTCAAGAAATGCAAATATTTAATGAACCTTGTCTAGTCAAAACTGGTTCCCAATTAACTTTAATTGGCCCTGAACCAGCGGTTTCTTCATCTTTCAACTACGGGAAGAATGTTATAAAGGGCTATACTTTGAAAGAGGTTAGAGGATTAGGTTTCAGTGGCTTGAGACTTTTAGCTGTTGAGGTCAACGAAGTATACTTTATTTAAAAAAAAAACAGTTAAGCATCTTGGCAGCGATATCTACATCGTTTGTGCTTGGCTGGTGATGTTATTTGCGAGGACTGCCTTGAAGAGGATTATGAGTGCCTTCACTTCGTTAGTAGTTATCCAGTTTTCATTTCTAGTCGGCATCAGGTATACAGTTTTAGGTCTTTAAATTTAGATCAGTTGTCCTCTCTGCCTTGGTTTAAACTTATTCAATTTGCGAAGGCAGCAGTGCGCATTTGCGAATTGGGATTAAATCCTGGGTTTGCACCATAGGCCTTTGTTGCATTGAGTGCGGAATCCCCGTGGGTTCCAACCAATAATAATAAAAATACTATAGGAAAACGATAGCCATCGAAAATAGGAGGCGAAAGTCATAGTAGGGCCCCTTCCTTTAATTTTCCGTGAATTTTACGTGAGTGCGTGAGGTATAGGATTAACACGTGGAATGTGTAGTCATATAGGAAACCAAGCTGGAACTCGTTTTTAGAAATTCTGACTCATTTAATGAATCCCAAGCCCAAACGATTTCAAAATTTAATGCAAAAGTTACCCGACCGAGGAATCGTCTTTCTAAGTCTGTAGAAATTCGTTAAAGTGTTAAAATAGTTTTTTCAAACGTTTTACCCACTGGACTGATGCTACAACTAACGCATAATCTTTCCTATGAATGTATTCTTTTATTTCAATCGAGAGAGTTTGTTGTTGCTCTGGATTATCCAGGAATGCCAATAAAATTGGTACGATCGATAAGGCTATCGATAATTTGCAGTTAACTCGGATGTTTAACAAGGAGATGCTTTGTTCCCGATACTCTTTAATTTCATGCTGGAGTACATCTACCGGAAAACTGAACACCTCTTTACTAAAGCAACGGGTTACTGAATTAGGTGTATGGACAATTTCGAGAATGAAAATCTGGCGATTATTTGAATGGCTCAGTCTTCTTAAATGAGCCTTTCACGCTGTTGGTATCATCTCTTGCTCGATTCAGTTTATTCAAAGGTGTCTCCTTAAAAGCCGAGACAAATTTAACACAGTTTAGGAATTTCCACCGCCAAAAACCACTAAACAAATTCAACGTTTAGATGTTCAATATTTTATCCAAATGGATGTTTTTTTGGCTCAAGCTATTCAAAAATTAAGCCGACATCATGTGGGCATCAAAAAATTTACAAATTACATGAAATTTTAATTGTCGCGACTATAAGAATAAATCGGACATATTATTTCAAGGTAACCTGCATTACCCAGTCACCTTTCATGTTTGACGACATTATCATAATTGTGTTATTCGCGATACAATATTTTTCGAGCTCCTTGATTATAAATTGTGTAGTATGTATAGGCATTTAACTGTAACCTTCACCTTGGCTTTGGGTCGAACTTATGGGGCATTAGAACGTAAATCTAATTTTTTTAAATGGTTTACCTCATTTTTGACTCTGTAGAAATAGAAAGTATGGAGAAATGTACCTTATTACAAGCGTAATGGCAATAAAATAACTTCTGAAGGTCATTTCAAACTGATAAAGATGTCGCACTTATGTCATATCTTGAAAATCAAGTATAGATGACAGAGAAGAGATGCAACAACTTCACCAACAGCACCAATCAACATTTGTTAGAATTACAAATAATGATGGATCTAAACTATAGGTAAATACTGGATACTGGTACATCAGGTTTTGCCTTTTATTATTTGATTATTAGTACCTCATTTGGATCAATCGATTAGACCACAATTACGATAAATGGAGGGCGTTGTATACTAATTTGAATTGTCCCATATACATATACTTGGACGTACCACGTTGATGGAAGTTGCTAGATTGCTATGGACACCTGGTGTCTAAAAGCCATTTTTTAAAAATCGATTAATGTCTACGTTATTTGGTGGTAGATGACTTACTATTTAAAAGAATCGACCTTCAATGACCCTTAAGTTTAACCCAAGGTCAGTAGGTTGAGGTCACAACAAATGCATTTGTATAAGTTTTATAATTTCTTATTTGTATATTGTATATCTTCGAGACTACTACTACTATTTATTCTATTAAGAACAATCCTTTTTTAAAGTCAGCCGTTTTTAAATCGGTACCGTTCCCGTTTGGTTATATTCTCCAAGCCGTATCTTTTCCAGAAGATCAGTTATTGATTAATCTGATCCTACCTAGCTTGCTATATTCCAATAAATCCAACCTTACATTATATGACGGCAATCCAATAAATTTGCAAGGTAAACTTACGAATGGACATCGCAGCAGTTCATTAGTTATATCATAGAGGAACTAACAGATTGAGTTTATTAAAAAATGAGAATACTACATTTGGCATTTAGCAGATTTTCATAGTCTAAATAATATTACTGTCAAGCAATTTTATCCTTTGCCAAATACAACTGAAATTTTAGATGAATTGAGCAAAGCAATATATTCTTTAAAACACTCGAGTTGGCGAATGGGTATCATCAAGATAAATTGCACGATGATGATAAAGAAAAGGCAGCAGCAATCCGGTCATTATCATTTTCAACGAATGTCATTTGAACTAAATAGGAGAACAGTCAGGTCAAAGGAATGATGTCACGGCTTTTACGTGACCATAATGAATTGTTGACCACATTGTCGACATCATTCTCCAGTTCCATATACCAAACAATTCAAAATAATTCAGATGAGTCTCATTGTTCCGTACGATTACATTGTGGTTACTCGAAATCACGAAGATATTCCAAGTTTTAAGGATATATACATATATATAGAGGCAACTACAAGATTTCAACGGCGATTTACATTCAGGAATAGGAAAAAATAACTAAGAGATACGACACAGGAGCACATATTTTCAGTTCAATAAGCAAATAATTTATTGAGCAACCAAATTTTCATAAAACTATCATCGATGAATGCAGTTTGGATTAGATATTAAAAAAGTACTGGGGACAGGAAGTGGTGGTCGGCCGAATTCCCTAGACATCGAAGAACCAGTTTGTGATCTATCTTTATTGCAACATATTACAAAAATAACAAAGGACGTTATGAAGTACTGTAGCTACCATTGAACGTGAATTCACTGCCACTATGGGAGATTCATACAAAGTAGTTTACAAGCGACTAATAGCGATGGAAAGCAAGATGCGATGGAATTTAGAATTCGGGACAATGTACTGGTCATCTATGAGTGATTATATTAACTTGGGTTACATACAGGGAGTGCGAAACGAGTCAGGGTAAAATTGTACAAAGGTATTTGTTATCTTCCACACCATGGAGTATTACGCGAAATCAGTACGACGACAAAATTGAGGATGGTGTTCTATGGTTCAGCTCCAACGAATTCTTTGACGAAACGGGTTACGGATTTGTAACAGTAACATATAGGACTGGATCCGCTCCTTTTCTTGCAGTACGAGTCTCATTTCGAATATCAGAAGACAGCAAAGTAAACCATCCTATAATGCGTCAAATAACAAATATCATAAGGAATAATTTTTATGTTGATGATTTGTTGGCTGGGGCTGCAACGGAAGGATATACAACTAAAAAACGAGTTAATACAAGTATTAGCCAAGAGTGCAGTTACGAAATTTCAAGTCAAAAATCGCGTCGTTGAACGACACGAAAGATACAACCCCCAAATCAAAGAAGAAGGACGGTGATACAAATGCTATAGGTTTACTTTGGAATCGTCAATTCTCATTTGAAATCAATAACCTGCCGCATGATGTTTGCGCTAAACGAAACATTTTGTCGATCACATCGAAGATTTTCGATCCATTAGGTTGGTTGAATGCGTTTACCATAAATGTGAAAATACTTATGAAAACTCTATGCGGTTACAAAAGGTATCATATGGTCAATTTAACATCCTAAATAAAACAAGAATTTATCGGTTTGATTCGGACTTCTCCATAATGATATACAACTGGGAAAGCTAAATTCAATTGTCATTTTGGAATGCAGTATGGAATGCTGACGGTAAGTTACAGGTTTCGATTTGTGCTGTGCACCGATTCCACAGTGGTTCTAGCATGGCTAAGCAGTTATCTGCGCAAATGTAAAAATCATGTCGTGAACACGGTTGGTGCGATTCACGGGAAGCGAGAATCCTGCTGATCTAGCAACAAGCGGAGTAACAGGAAATTTAAGAGGAAATTTGCCCAATGAAGTCAATAATTCACGAAACAAGTGAAGAATTAAAACGTACCATAATGCCACGCAGTCAGAATTCAATAATTATACTCATCCAGTGTATACCGGTTAATAAAATGGTGTTCAAACCATCAATGGTTCAAATTTTCTAGGAGCAAAACAAATGCTATATGAGTATTATTCCGCATTAGCATGAAGAGAATTTTAGAGCAAGATTAACATATTTGCAATAAGCTGGGATTGACTGCAATTTGATTCCACCGCACTATCGCCTCACTTCAGTGGCATTTATAGGAACGTGCGCTGAAGTCCGTTAAAAAACTTACTTAGTTAAAGCTATTAGATACTCTCATCGCCCCTTCGACGAAATTCAAACAGTTTTGATTCAGATTGAAGGAATTCTCATAGCTCGAGACAGTCATGCGCATAATTACCAAGGAAAACACGTGTAATATTTCCTAACATTGGGGCCAATCAGATGTTATATTACAGGTCGCGTCTGTCTGAATCATTCCCACGATGCACCGTGAAGTCTACCGATTATTTTATCATCGCCCAGAACCATATAAATTATCATCATAAAATGTTAAATTTTTCAGTTTTATATTTATAGCAGAGCAACCCAAGGTTCTAATCTTATTATGCCATAAGTCCACATGTCATTAATCCGGAAAAATATAAAAAAGTGTAATATATACACACACGCACACACATTAGATATATGTATGTATGTATAGTAAAGAATTTTCCGAAACGATGTACAATTTCCACATGACCAATTTTTCTGTCATTAAACCAAAAGGTCACATCTGTGATTTAAATATAATTTATTTACACTTAATTATCTCGACATAATTTTTAGCAGTGTTGTTGTTGTTGTAGGGTGGATCCATTACTGTTTAAATAAATAAAATGTTTTATCATCAATAAAAGTTACGGGTTTTACAATAAACGTGTGCGTGTGTACAAAATGTAATCATTTTTAATTTATCCAGGATGAGTACAGCTCGTCCCCATAATATTGTGTTGTGTTGTATTAGGAAGATGGATTCATATATAAGGAGTCACACACATTCATCAACCTTTTTGTTTATCATATATATTCGGATGAAAATTAAATAATAAAATGAGTAGCGCAGATCTTGGTGCGACATGTGCAATCCTATAGATTTATATATAGATAAAATGCAGCCGGCAGGACGAGTTTCGGGGATGGGTGGGATACGGAAAATTTTATCTAAACTCATATAAGTTTAAATTATTTTCTTTTTATAATACAATTTTCATTTTATTTTCCAGATTTTTCTCTTTCAATGTGTATGTATGGTGGAGAAAATGAAAAACCAAAATAACAAGCAAAATAAAAATTTATATGCTTTCATTAAAGTGATTTTGAATTTTGTTTTTTGGACTTTAAAGTACTCGTATGTACCAAATATATACATAATATCACCTCTAAAGGTGCAGGGGTGTGAGATTGAGAAAGAATTTTGTATCCACATTGACACAAACTACTTTATTTTCCAGCTAACGAAAACAAGATAATTTGGTTTAAAAAAAAATTCATCCTCTCTATATAGAGCTATATGTACAGAGAATATGATGGTAGTTTTAAGTGTTTTTGAGATATTTTACTGTTAGGGAGTGGAAGGAAAATCTTGACCTAAATTTGTTGTGTCAATTAAATTTAATGGTTTAAATACAACGAAAACCAAAAATTATATACATAGTGCTTCTCTAATTAGGTATGAAACAAAACAACAATAAAATATATAGAAGCGTTTAGTTTGGAAAATCGCCTCATTATTTATAATGGCCTTAATTTGATCTGTTTTGTGTTGGGTCATTTCCAAAATGGGTGAGTTGAATAATTTTACAAATCGTTGGATAAAAAAACAATAATATGTATTTCTATAAGCTCCGTTTGGCTCGTGTGCGGCATACCGCTCCATGGAAGCATTTATAGTCTAAATACGTCCTATATATACTCGTATGTTCTCTCATAGAAAACAAAAAATCTATGGACAGAACTAAGACTCTAAAATGATTTTTATATAAAGGTTTGGAAATTGAATAAAATTCGCTCTCGACATTAATTCACCTTCAACCGCGTATTTTAGCTAATTAATCATCTGCGATTGCGGGTTATCTCAAGCGGGATTTTGAGCAGACAAGCCTGTCAAACATGTACTGACTTTCCATAAACCAAGATTTAGTTTGGTTGGCGTTGTTCCGTTGCAAAGCCCATCTTTCAACTCGGTGAAAGTTTAGAACTGGAATAAATTGATTTTCAAGGACTCCAATAAGTTCTTAACTGTCTATTCTGAGAAAGGCTAATTAAGGGTATCCAACGAAGAGAAAGTTGCTCTTACTATTGCATTTTCACCACCAAAACTATGATTTTTTTACAAGTACCTTTTAAGCCAAATCAATCCCTCAACTGTTCTCGGGCCCTTTATAAATTGATCAACAAATCGTTATTTTATTTAAACTTTACACGATGTTGTATCAATAAGAAAATGAACCTATACAGTGAACACTGTAGTTCTATATACGTATTAGTGGGCTACGCCCGCTACGCAGCGTGACGCCTCCAAGGACATTTAATAAAGTGTTGAAATCGTAATTTTGTGTTAATATACAAAATAGCGAACCCCGATGCAAATATTCTAGATTTTTTCATTCTAGAATGCATTGTATTTCAAAATTATTAATGTCAATCCAAAACATTTGGATATACAATATTTATCGTTTGCCCATTTGAAGCGAGCACAAACAAACAATTTGGAGTTCCAACTCTTGAGCAGGCCATGTATAGATGTCCATCTGAAAAGCACGGTTCCTCCAAATTTAATCCGTATATTTGAAGCGTTTGTCCTTATTGCTGGACATGGCAAATGATAGACGCACTGGGAATTGCAAACGCTTAAATTCAAATGGCATATCTGTTGGAATCAGTGGAATACGTGGTATATGAGCACAATTTCACCTTTCGCTGTTCCGGTAAATATTGTGGCTTCAATTAAATTCGGCATCAATTTATTTACTGCCAATCTTGTGCCATTGCACAGTTTTGGTGCATTTAAGTAAAATAATTGATGAACCAACCTTTAAATTCAAACAATGCGGTGGCATATCAGGTGGTTCCAATTAATTCAAAAATTCAATTTGATAATTCACTGCATCATTGCACCTACTCCTCCTCAACTAAAAGAGACAATTCCTAAAATAATCCAAAACAATCCAAAAAAATTACCTCCACCACCCCCAATAGTTATAGATGGAGTTAAAAACTATGATCTACTGTATGAGAAAATTAAAACAATAACTAAAACAGATAAGTTTAACCTTCGGTCTCCCAGGGGTTTTTGACTACGTCGTTTACCAATACCCACCCGGGTGACCACCGTATAGTGTTTTTTGTTTTATTTTTGTTTTTTGCTTTAAAAAAAAATTTTTTTTTTAAGTTTTTCAGAAACAGATCGATAATTTGGTCAGAGAAATTAAAGCATTTTTAGATTCAATAAAAGCCCGCTAGGTTATTAGCGAATAAAAATCGAAATGGTCACCCGGGTGGGTATTGATAAACCGAAGGTTAATACAAAATTGATGAGTGGAAACAACATCAAAATAAACTTAGCAGTTGGTGAAACCAACAGAGAAATGACAAAAATATTAAGCGAAGAGGGACATTCCTGGCATACGTTTGAAAACAAACTAATCAGACCAATTAAGGTAATGGCTAAAAATCTGCACTCTATATGTAAACCAGAAAAAATAATTGAGGACCTGAAAGGAAAAGGTTTTAATGCAACTGAAGCATCAATTAAGCTAAAACGAAGAAATAAGGAGCCTCTGAACATGTATATGCTGACATTCAGCGCAGATGATGATATTGAAAAAATACATCAAATCAAGTACATCTTGGGATGCAAAGTCAATATTGAGCCCCTAAGAAGATCTAGGCTTATACCACAATGTAAAAAATGTCAAGCATATGGACATACTCAAAAATACTGTAACAAAGAACCCAGGTGTGTCAAATGTACAGGTAAACACCATACTAGAGATTGTGTCAAACCCACAGATGTACAGCCTAGATGCGTACATTGTGGAGAAAACCATCCAGCTAACTACAGAGGATGCAGTGTTGCTATTGAATTGCAAAACATCAAAAATAAAAACATACATGCTAAAAATACAAATGTAATAAAGAAGCAAACTGTTGGAATAAACAGGCCTGAATCATTTAAAGGAGAGTTAAGGCGTAAAGCGTCAATAGCCTCTCAAGCAGAAGTGGGCAAAAAAACTTACGCTCAAGTAATGATGAGTAACGAAAACAAACAAAAAACTCCTCAAACAGACGACATAAATCAAACGCTTAAGCTGATATTAAGCAAACTTAATACTTTTGATCAGCGATTACAGAAACTAGACTACAGTACCAAGGGAGCCATTCCTAAACAAAATCATGTCTAACGACTTAAGAATTTTATGCTGGAATGCCAATGGACTCCAGCATACCAACAGGAATTACAAATGGTTCTGGACGCAGAGAAAATCGATGTCTGTCTCATCTCTGAAAGTGACTTCACTATAGACAATCAATTATCAAATTTAGAAATTATAAAACATATCACACTAATCACCCGGGAAATACTGCTAAGGGAGGTAGTGCTGTTATAATTAGAAATAGTATTAATCACTTCGAGGAATTAAAATATGAAACAGAACAAATACAAGCAACAGCTGTTATTATCAAGACCAAAAATAACTCTATTAGTGCTATTGGAATTTACTGCCCACCGAAATACTTTCTAAAAGAAAAAGATTTGTAATTGGAGGAGATTTTAATGCAAAAAATACTCACTGGGGTTCTAGACTAACAACAACCAAACGGAAAGAACTCCTCAATGCTATCAGCAAATACGGTTGTGAAGCCTTATCAAATGGTAAACCGACCTACTGGCCAACTGATCCAAATAAAATACCAGAACTGATTGATTTCTTTATAGTGAAAAATATATCTGTAAATTATATACATATAGATGAAAGTCTTGACTTAAGCTCTGATCACTCCCCAATACTTTTGATATTAAGTGAAAGGATCATTAAAAAAAAAAGCAATGCTAGTTTAGTAAATAAACACACAAATCGGGAATACTTTAGACTGTCTTTAGAAAGAAAAATTAACTTAATGGTTCCGTTAAGGAGTGAGGGGCAATTAGAAAAAGAAGTTCACAAGTTCATATGTGACATACAGCAGTCAGCTTGGGAAAACACTCCTGAAGTTAAAAAGAAAATTAAGGGAAACAACTACCCTAGAGAAATTAGAGAGCTATTGGCAGAAAAAAGAAGGGCAAGGAGAATATGGCAACAAACTAGAGCCCCTCAAGATAAAACTAAGCTAAACAATCTGACTCAGTTACTTAAAAGGGAAATCAAAGATTTGAAAGACGAATCTATCAGTAACTACCTCAGAAAATTATCTAATGATACTAGTACTGATTATTCTCTCTGGAGAGCAACCAGAAGAATTAAAAGGCCAATAATGCAGATTCCTCCAATCAGAACAGAAGATAACAAATGGGCCAGAAATAACGAAGATAAAGTACGAAATTTTGCTGAATATCTGGAAAAAATATTTGAACCACATGATGACCAATCATTGGAAGCCGACATAATAACTGGAGAGGTTGTACAGGAAAGTGAAGAAATCCTACGAGCAACACCAAAAGAAGTCATGTATGAGATAAAAACAAACATGAATCCGAGAAAAGCGCCGGGTTATGATCTTATCACAGCAGAAATTTTAAAAGAACTACCAAGGAAAGCATTATTAAAGCTCACCAATATTATAAATGCCGCCTTTCGATTGAAATATGTACCCAGCCTTTGGAAAATTGCAGAAGTAATTATGATTCCTAAACCTGGGAAACCACCACACAAAACTGGATCATACAGGCCAATATCACTATTACCAGTTATGTCTAAACTCTTTGAGAAGTTATTAGTAAAAAGACTAAATCCGATAATTGAGAAGAAAAACCTGAACCTCAACATTAGATCAAGTACACAGAATAAGTAATATTATTGAAAGAGCATTAGAGGAGAAAAAAGTCTGCTCAACGATATTCTTAGACGTTGCACAGGCCTTTGATAAAGTTTGGCACGAAGGACTTAACTATAAGTTAAGAACTGTACTACCAATGCAATTCGCTACAATATTAGAATCATACTTGAAAGATAGATTCTTTAGAGTAAAATTAAACGATTCCTATTCTGAATTGAAAGAAATCAAGGCAGGAGTACCGCAGGGCAGTGTATTAGGTCCGGTTCTATACCTATTGTACACTAATGATCTCCCTGTATTAGAAAACAACACTGTGGCGACATTTGCTGATGACACGGCAATCTTAGCTGTTGGAGATAGCAACGAAGAATCAACTCATAGTTTACAGTTAGCTATTACTCAAATACATATAGCTGGACCAAAAGATGGCGAATTAAACTTAACGAAACTAAATCAGTTCACATCAATTTTACAAACAAACGACTCGGACATATTCCGGTTACAATTAATCAAGAAATAATACCGTATGCCAACACGGCTAAGTATCTTGGCATGACACTAGATGCAAAACTACGATGGAAAGCACACGTCAAAAAGAAAAGTGAAGAACTGGGGCTTAAATATAGAAAGATGTATTGGCTGATAGGAAGGAGCTCCGCTCTATCAACATACAACAAACTTCTATTATATAAACAAATATTAAAACCGGTTTGGACTTATGGTATCCAACTTTGGGGTTGTACCAAACAGAGCAACGCGGAAATCATCCAAAGATTACAAAACAAAGTATTAAGGAACATCGTTGATGCACCATGGTATGTTAGAAACATAGGGACCTTAAAGTGGACACTGTTACAAAGGAAATCCAAAAAATGCACTGAGACATATGCAAAGGCTCGAGCAACATGTTAACACTGAGGCAACTAAGCTGTTAAACAACACAGATATTGTACGCAGGCTTAACAGCGTAAACAGCGTAATGCTGATCTAAAATCCACAATAACGATGCGGTTTAATTCAATTTATTTAATTTATCAGACACTATGGAACACCAGTGGGAAGAAGCCATAGATTAATACAACATAGTAAATTAAGTTAGAATAAAATTGCTCATTAGTCCAGGTGACTAGATTGTAATAATTGTTTATTTAAAATATTTAAATAAAATTGAAAAAAAAAAAAAAAAAAAAATCTGCATTGCGCTATCAACAGATTTATATGATGTCACTTCATCTGGTAATTTTTCTTGCATCTGATAATTGATTACATTGACGTGAACATTTTTTGGTGCCAGTATTGCGCGTTCTCTCAACCAATTGTGATTCCTGTAATTTTGAACAATATTTGGGAACACACTTTCAATCAACTGTTCTGTTGATTGGAGAATGGTACAAAAATTGTTCGGCAATGTAATCAATCCATTTGTGTTTGTATCGTGCACAATCCAATAGAGTAGCAGCAATTCCCGACGAAGCAAGTGTCAATGCAATTTTTCGTTGCGATGGAATTGCTGCCAATATAAGTGATATCACAAATGTTTTTCCCGTACCACCAGGCGCATCCAAGAAATATAATCCACCGTTTTAGACATGTTTTTGATGGTCATTTAATTTGGGAACATTCAAATTCACAAATGTTTGCAATTCACGTTGCAATTCTCGATCAAATAAAACATGTATTGGACGATTGGGTGGTGACAAACCTAATTGCCCTAATGCTTTATTTGCAATCGTTGGGCACATATCTTCAATCGCTATCAATGCCTCATTATACATTTCCAATGAAATCACCAAATCAGCGTTTCTTGTGTGATGACGCATTCCAATCAAATATATATACATCATATAACATACGTATTTGATGTGGAGAAGAAGCAATCGATGCATCATGAAGTGTTAAATCCCAATGCGCATCATTTTCAAGTAAACCTAATTGCTCACATGCTTCACGATATGTCACACATAAATGACCATTTACTCTTCGCAAATGTTGAAATGAACGTGGTCCAACAACATTTACTAACAACAACCGCAAATAATAACATTCTGCATTGTTTGAATGAACTGTGTATAATCTTCTCATGTTATCTGCAAAAAAAAACCCGGATGGCCATCAACAGGTGTTCCTTGTTTACGTCGTTGTCATTTCTTTGCAGACCAAGTGAAATAATACGTTACATCTGAATACAGCAACGTTCTGGAAAAATCATCGCTTTCCCACCATTGAAAGGATGCAGTTAATGTTGTTGCTGGTAGTTGTGTTTCTCTCTGCTGTAAATTTGCATCGGTAAAATACACACACTGGCCATTTTCAAGATGAACAGCCAATTGAACAACAGCCGGATATCGCTCATGAATTGGAAATGAATAAATTCTCCAAAGAGCTTCATTAGTGCTAATGTCGCGCCCCATTTGATATTGGGCGATTTCATCATTGCGCTATTGTCACCAGCTACTCCAAAAACAGCCATACCACTGCCTTTATTCACATATTTGCAAATATTTTGAATTAACATCAATTTTTCTAAAAACAATTCGTTATAATCAATAATGTTTGTTTAATTTCATCTTAATGCGAGTTGATGAACAATATTTTTAGTCAATTCCTGAGGAGTATAAATGAATAAACTTTACGGTTTTCCAACGCGAAAACACGCCACATATAATTGGCCATGTGAAAAGACCGGATTTTCTAGATCCAACCCACAAATCGACATTGTTTGACCTTGTGACTTATTAATAGTAATGGCAAATGCCAAGCGAATTGGAAATTGCAGACGTCTGAATGGAATGGGTGAGTCTGAAGTGATCATTGGGATTCGTGGCAGGAGAACAACTTCACCTTCAAATTTGCCGTTACCGTTGCATAGCTTAGGTGCATTTAAATTCCAAAGCAAAATGATAGGTGAGCCAATTTTTAATCACAAGCTATGTGGTGGCATTCCTGGTAAATCCAGCGAATTCAAAAATTCAACAGGATCGGTAAAAGTGTCGATCGATTTGAATAATATCTCATTGCCGGGCAATGACTGTTGTTTTTGAAGTTAATAGCGTCAACATCGATATTTTTTGCAGCTAAAATAGCTCGTTCACGAAGCCTGGCATGATTAATATAATTAGCTTGTAAATCTGGAAATATGCTTTCAATCAAAGCATCTTTCGTATTACAATGTTGCAGAAATTGTTTGGCAATTTGATGCATTTTGTGTCTCCATGCAATGGTATTGCTCCATTTCCAATGTTGAGCAATTGCTCGGAGAATGATAGTGCCAATGGATCGTTTTGCAGTTAAATAGCGTTTATTTATAGATTTGATTTTTTTATACATGCGTTAATTTCATCCGCAAATGTAGCGCGTGGAATGACCGGCAATGTTTGTCTAAAATCACCGGACAACAGCAGTAAAGCACCACCGAAAAGCCTGGTGTTGTTATTTAGATCTTTCATCATTCTATCGAGAGCTTCAAGTGATTAATAATGCATACAAATGCACGTGTATAGATTGTACCTGTTGCTGGATTTCTTTGTTTGATATTTAAATGATATCCATCTTCTCCTTCCCAAAATATTAATGGATATTGCAAAGCGTCGTAAGAGCGATGACTGTCTTCAATCATATGCACTGTGTTATCTCTGCGTTTGATTCGTATATCTCGACGACCAAATGCGTCGCCAACCATAACAGTCCGTGTGCTGCCCAGATGGTACTTTGACTGCTTTGATGACGATCGTATAGTTGTCGTTTTGCAGTTTGTTTGAAACGGTATTGAACAACTGGACCAACTGGTTGTGATTCTGTAAAAACGGTTCTAAAATACCCACAATTTCTCGCTCCTCCATCTGCTCGATATGGTTGTACTGGCAGCGTGCGTTTATTTACTGTACAAAAAAATTAAAATGTCGAAAAATAAACGAAATCCTATGCACGTAACTTATATTTGAATATAATACGCCCAATATGTGTGAATTTGTTAGATTTGTGAATCTAAACCATCCAGGGCGCCACCCAAACGCATACAAAATCTGTGATCTGTTTCCGCCTTAACCTCATCTAACCTGGCAATCTTCCAGGTGGCCGTTGGCAGATCCGGATTGCTGATTTTCAACATTTCCAGGATCTCCCTAGGATCAGTTGGCTCCGCAGGAATCCAGGCTCGTGCCCTTGGCCTGCAGGGAATTTCTTCCCTAGTCACCACTGCTAGTTTGGCCCTCGGCCAGACTTCCCCCAGGCTGCCGATCGCCTTTTTATAGAGGGTCACAGACCTCTCATCGGCACAGGCAGTCAGTTTTACGTGACCCCGGTGCCACCCTCCGTCTCGGCAGGACGGAGCAGGTCCTGGGTTCTCCCTCATGATTTTTAGGAAGATGGCGGCTAAGGCCTTCTCCACCTTCCTCCAGTTAAGGGTCGTAATGCTCCCATCTTCTTGTGCCCTGTCAACGATCAGATGATCCTTTAGCACCTCGTTGAAGGGCCTGGTAACATTGTCCGGAACCCGTTTCTTTTTAGCCTCCGTAGGCGGTTCATCATCAGATCTCTGCCTTTTCGGCTGTGAGATCACAACGGTACCCTTCTGCTTTGGCTCAGTGATACGTCTTGCCCACGCAAGCGTATCCTTGTCTCTATCCGTTCTCTGCTCCAACGGAATGTTACAGATCTTAAATATCATGCGCCAGGCTCTCTTCCTGGTCTGATAGTTTGACACTGATGGAGGGCCAGCATTCGTGCCTTTGCCCTTTGGTTTCGAGGGGCCAGCCTCATTCGGTCTTATGCCCCTAGTTGCACGTTGGAGACCGGGCCTAAAGGCCGATGTCTCCGCAGTACTAGATTCCGGTTTTTTAAGAGCACCGGTCTCTTCTTGTTTTTTATCTGGATCTTCCATAATAGGTCCCACGAGTAGCGGAGAAAGGAGGTCCACCTGTGCAGAGATCCGCAATACACAGGTAAGGCTACATGATCCGGAGGGCGCCAAGTATCCGGATACACCGTTAGAGACTGGGCTAGTTTTTAGACTGGGCCCCCAGCCTGGCCGGTTATTAGCACGGTACGATTAACACCTTAACCCGGCCCAGTTATTTAGCGCCGTGTTTTCGCCTAGTACACCACATGGTGTAATAGTTGCCCGGTGGTCACCACGGGGAGGTAACACGCACACTTGTGGAAGCTGCAAGATACGGAGCTGGCAACAAGTGCCAACTTGATTCCCCCAGACAGCTTCTCACCAGACCACCCTACAAGACCTAAATATCGAGGAAGTCATTGTCATTGACGGAACGAGAATTTAAAACGGCTTCTCTGCCATCCTAAGTTATATACCACTACGAGGTTGAGGGGAGGCAACGAAATTGGAGTTCAATCTATAAGGTGAAATAAAAATTCTCTATGCAGCTAAACGCAGGGGATGGATAAGCAGTAGGTAGGCCAGTTAGGTCACCAACACCCGGTGTGTCTGTAGGGAAAAGAGTTTGTATATACAGATAGCGAAAATGAAGTGTCTGTCGCAACACCAATAACGTCTGTAATGCTGCAAATCTAAGGAACGGGATAAAAGCTCTCGAGCAGGAGATTAAAGATAAACATTTCGGAGCGATTTCTGCTCCAAGTCAGCCTCAATTTCATTCCAGGACGCGGGACGGTTGCTGAGCCCTAGAGCTAGTTAGCGAGGAAAGCCGACTAGCGGAGAGACTGGATAATAGTGTCAACACTAGAAAAGAAACAAAATAGTACTACAAGGCAGACACAGTAGCAGCCGTCAAAGGTTGTTACTATTACACTAATATAGCTTGATTAGAGTTCTCCCTATGCAAATAGAATCAATCATCGTTTTTAAAAGGGTCAGTAATGTTCGAGATGGTATTCTGATCGAAACTGGGAAGCAGGAAGATCTTGAATTCCTCCTAAAAATCATGGCTCTACCCGAAGCTGGACTGGTGGGATCCCTACCAGAAAAAAGATTACCGCAAGTAATCATATACGATGTAGATGTTAAAATTGAGGACCTCAGAAGCTCTATTATAAAACAGAGCAATAATGAGATCAATATTGAAGATCATATAAGCGCAGATTTAAAATTGGACCTAAAGATGGCAAAATGGCCCATTAGCTCAGTGAGGGAACGCCTACAGCCCGGAATACTTTGATTAAAAATCGCAGGGTGTATCTAGAATAGTTTTTATGGCTGACTGACTTCGTGAGGGTTACAACATGTTACAAATATAGTGTCATGCCTTTGGATATATTACCATATTTTGCTGAGAGGCAATATTGTATTTAATCATTCTTTGCACAGCGAGGTGAGCACAGCTTTCAACACGACCTTGAACTCAAAGATGCAAAAACGAGACTATGCCATGTTAAAATGTCAATATAAATAAACTTAAAATTGTCCAATTGAAAATGCAAATTCTCAAATAGAAGGATCAGAAATAATGTGTGTGAGTAGAAGTAAGATCAGTAATAGGTACATTTTACCTCGTCAGTATCTACTTCCAATATTCTGATAATCCAGTAGACTGTATAAATAGGCTTGATAATGTCATGGAGGGTTTAAAAAACCATCAATTTATCATCAATGGCGACGGCATGCGTGGCCTATAATATGGTGACGTAGCACCAATGTCATGAATGTTTGCCTGGATAAACGAATTTTTCCGAAAGCTTGGAAAAATGGCAAAATTGTGATCCATAGGAAAGGAGGCGACCAAAAGCCCTACCAGTCCTAAATCGTATCGACCTAATGTTAATAATAACTGGTAGGTTGATGTCAATGTTCCAGAACAGTTCCAGAAAATAGAACCACAGAGGACACTATGGTGAAAATAAACAACAAAGTTAATTTGTCTTATAGAATTGCGACTATTATTACCATGGCACATGCCAAAAGAGTGTAAATGAAGATTACCCGCAGGACTCCATATTGGGCCCACACCTCTGGAACATCGTTTTCAACAGCAGCATGAACGGTGATGTCCAAGAAATAGCATTTGCGAACGATAAGGTATTGCTATTTGCTGAAAATTCACGACAAAACGTTCAGGTAAAAAAAAAAACGCCGCGCACCATATACAAAATGGTTGGCTGGTGCAAAGAGTACAAAATGGAGCTAACTTCCACCAAGACGGTCATGATCCAACTTAAAAGAACACTCGACTTCAGAAGATAACCTCTGGTTTCTGTCAATTGTCAGAGCATAAAGATGTTAAAGAACGTAAAATGGTTGGGAGTAGGATTTGATGAAACACATCTAACACGTCAAACGAGTAGCAGAGAACAGCAAGAAAATTTCTGGGTGCTCAAACGAGTAGCGAAGGAAACCATAGGGATTAATGCAAAGTACACTCGCTGCAATATAACAAGGCCGAATAGTGACTTCTATGACCTTCGCGTGTGCCGCATGGGCTGGGCGGATGGATTGTAACCATAGAAGGACATTTTCCAGCGCCCATAAGTGTATTCTGCTTGGGAATCCCGATTGATATATTACTAAGAGAGCGAGTTGCAAATTTTGAACTGAGAAGAAGGCAAAACGTGAGGTGTCGGCAACTTCCAGTTTTTTTAAAACAGATAAGCCAAAATCTGAGCTCACTAAAAAAACAAAGACGAAAAACGTCGATACATTACTGAAAGATTGGAGAAACACTAGTTTCAAAGAATGAACATTAATTAGAGAAGACGGCACCAATGTATGTGCCTACTTTGAGGGACATTATGCCACATGCTATATAACTGATCAGGGCACAGTTAAAAATGGAACTAAGAGCAGTATGATGGAAAAGTAAAAAAATTCTGTTATAAGCGAAAGGTAGACTCAAGTTCCTTTTATGAATCAAGTTAGAGATCTTACCATATACCGCAAGGTTTAACCACCTGCAGCTTAGATTTTAAGCAGTCTTATAGATTTTATTTTGAACGGATATAAGATTTAAACTATCGTATTAGGAACTTGGGTCTAACCTAAATAAACATAGTAGACGAGTATGGGCCTCCATGCAGCACGGTAACAGACTTCATCTGGCCAAGTATATCGATAAAGGAAACTTCCATATAGTAACCAACGATGGTGTGGAAAAAATGGAAATATACTCCGCACGTCGAGCACATGACAAAGACAATCATTACAGATCAACTCGATCTACGGATAAACAATTTTTTATTTACTTAAAAAATATTTTATCGAATAATCCGGCCCTCGGGATATTAATTCGGGTATTTTGAAATTGGATGCAAATTTTGTATTTGGAAGTTGGCTTCCTAAAAATCTACGTTGATTTTTCATGTGACATTCCACTTTAAATTTGACATTCTAGTATGTTAAAAAAATGTAAGATTGAAGACAAACCTTAGATATACATATAGATTAGATATTATGTAGATTAAGCAAACCAGACAAATTGAAGGATTTGGCCTTGATTTTTAAACTTTGGTTGCCGTTTTAGAATTACGGTATTTAAATGTGCGACTTAATTTGTGCTCTGATAAATTTTGCTGGCGAAAGCTGAATGTTTTACAGTTTATACTGGATTCACCATTCTAATTTGTTTGAGCGCGTTTCGCTACAAATATTTTAGAAGATCACAGCAGAGGAACACTGTATTTCTAGGCTAACGTACAAAATCCCACACCTAGTTCAGATTGGAACTAAAGAATAAATAGTAAAACGAACAAAAAACTAATATACTCCTGAAAAGAGATAATCTGGTCACCTTAAGTTTAATCTACGCTTAAAGCGAAAGCAATGGATTTGTCCACTCTGCTATAAACTTGTTCCTCATTTAATTTTTGTAAACAATAAATAAACTTGCAAAACGATATGTTTTCGAAAATCATAACAAGTTTACGAATTTTAAAATTTTCCATTTCGATTAAATTAAAAATTAAAGCCATGTGACGTTTGCTGTATAAGCGCACGTGCACTATGTTTACAATTTAGCATTTTGTGATGACACACTATCAAAAAAATAAAAATAACCAAAATTCATGTTTCTAAGAAAATTGTGAATTAATAAAAAAATTAACTGCTTTTACGAATACAATCATATAAAATTATGCAAATTTAAGTGATGAACGCTGAGTATATAAATTTAAAGATCGTGAACATCGGGCACAGTATTAGTTAACATTTGCTAAGCTATAAACGAATATTATTAAAATTTATCACAAAATTAACTCGCCTGAGTGTATTTTTATAAACATAAGTGAACCCAAGTTGCATTTACATAAAGTGAATAAATTTTATATTTACAAAACTGAACGACTGTGTCAATGAAGTGTATCTATCGGAATAATCAGAGGTAATTTTAAACAAATCTGTAATTTTAATTCACCAGACCAAACGTTAATTTTTTTATTTACGCAGTGATTCCAAAAATTTGCAATTCAGTAAAGGAAGTCGAACCGGTAATTCTGCCAATCATTTAGAACTGTTCGTGCTAACCCTAATACATAGCGCCACCTAAATTGAAGTAAAACCCAAAAAGCCGCACATAACAAAATTGAAATGGAAGTTGCCACTGTAGTAAGCTATGACGGTCACGATAGCAAGTTTATTGTTCCGTTGAATGCCGGTGCATTTATTGACAAAACCCAATTTATGGCAAGCGATGCTAATAAAGTCGAGAAGGACAAATATGAATGTGAAAAATCCAAAAATTGTGATGTGTGGGGCCCAATATTTAAAAATCGTAAACATTTTGTTGATATGCATCACTGTTAGATTTTAATTTTATTTAAATTTATGTATTTAAGTTTTTATTACTTTTTTAAAATAAAAATTAGTTGGTTTGGTAACAAACAAGAAAAAAATCATAAATTTTGAAAATCAAGTTATTCCAAAAATAATGTCTTGAACAACATCACGTCATATACTGGTTCGAGAAATTTTGCAACGTGAGTGTGTATATAGTTTGAGTATTATAGCAGCAAATTATTTTAACAGCATTCAAAAGATTAAAACTAATGTGAATTTAGGTAAAATTGAATAGTGATTAGATCAGAGTTTTGCGTATATAGATCCACACCTATTGTTACACTTGTCGCACTGCAAAATTCATTTGGTAAATTTCTGTAAAAATTCCGGAGCATAGCCTGCACTCGAATATCCAATATTAGCTAATTAATGGGTTGATTAAGACATATATTTATTCGCAGATAAGGGCCTCATTGACTTGAAATAATTATTTTCGATAACAGAAAATTTATTTACTAAAAAATTTAATTTTCACGCGACGAAATTATTCAAAACTTGAGATCTGGTGCAATAAGTCAATAAGCCATTTGAAATTTGTACCATGCTTGCACTTTCTTTGACTATACGGATTCTATTTGATGTCTCCTTGAACTTTTCAAACTCTATGGTTGAATGTAATGGAACCTCTAAAAGAAATTAAAATAACATCCAAACTCGGTTTATTTTTGATAATTTTGTTTTGTATGACATCTCGAAGATATGAAAACGGCATGATTTGTTTATACTCTTCAGCGTCAGTGTATTAAATGCCTAAGTTCGACGACTAAATGTGACAGTCAAATCAACTTTTGAATTCTTTTAGAAATTTCTCTTCATTTGTTGAATTATTGAAAGCGATAACATTCTTTATTCAGTGATCGTCTGAAATTTGTCGATTTGAAAACCATAACAGAGAGTAAAGTTAAACGAAACAGTGCGGCAGTGACATCGTTTTCTCGACCTCGTTTATAATGGACTGGTTAAAAGTTGATAAAATAATAGCCTATCGGTGTAACCTAGACGTTACGGTTATAAAAACGGCTCTCCGTATAAGGGTGAAAATACTACTTAAAGGCTATTGCTTCGTATAATTGACATAGAACCTATACCAAGTAGAAAATTGCCACCTCCTTTTCTAACTGCTACTAATTTTGCTCTGCTGCTGATAACATTGCTGAAGTGAACTTAACTGGTTGCTCAACTATGTTGCACATTGGAGGCCCAAAACTCCTTCGATACTTGTGGAACTTGCGTCACATATTGAAAACATCTCCTCCGTCGGGTCATGTGCACTAATAAACTTTTTTCAGAGATCACTTAGAGATTATAAACAGGTCCCATTAAACATTCCAAATAAAATCTATATACGACCATTTCAGTAAGACGGATACAATGATTTTATTTAGGATAAGTCAACGATAGTTGTCCTAATAGTACTAATCCTAAATAAAAAACTCGGTGATGTAGGTAGCCTAACCAGACTGATAGAATAAACAATTTTTGGAGTTTATTCCTATGATGATTTCAGAACTATTTGAACACGTTCAAAGCAATCCATTAAGAGTTGGAACGGGACAAACCCAAGTGCATAATAATAATAATAATAATAACAGTATTAAAGGCCATTACTGGCCCCTTACTGAATCAACAATCTGGCTCCAACGGTTTCAATCCTGAGCTTGGTCTTCATACTGTCTTAGACAATCTGAAGAGGCCAAGTCGTTCTCTACATCGTGGAGCCATCGTCGCCTGCAACTACCTCTGCGCCTACCATATGGTGGCTCTCCTTTCAGAGATCGCTGCACAATTCGTTCCGGATCAGCACGCAGAACGTGACCGAGCCAGCGTACTCGCTGAGATCTAACTTCATGTACAATATCGGGGATCTTCATCAGATCTCTGATCTCGAAATTGTACAGAGCTCGGTATGTACCATCTATTTCGCGTTTAGGGCCGTAAATCACACGCATGATTCTTCTCTCAAATGTAAGGAGCCATCTCTCGTACTCATCCGTCAGCGCCCAACTTTCACATCCAAACATAACAACGGGCCTGATCAACGCTTTGTAAAGCTTCAGCTTCACGGCACTTGATAAGTGTTTAGATTTTAGCAGTGGCCTTAGAGGATACAAAGAACGACTGCCAGCTGCCAGCCGCACTTTAATATCCTCACCCACACTGTTATCGTGAGTAATAAGAGAGCCCAAATATTTGAACCTCCTCACTCCCTCAAACGTGTGGTGGCCACTACTAAAATCTGGTGTGCCATTGTCTCTAAAACCAGAGATCAGGTATTTCGTTTTGGACTCATTGATCTGGAGTCCAACTGAAGCTGAAAACTCTACAAGCGGATCAAGTATTTCTTTCACTCCGTTGTTATTCAGTCCAATCACGCATATGTCATCTGCATATGCAAGCACTTGATTGGACTGGCGATATAAGATGTTACGCTGAGGTGTTTCAGTTTTACGAAAGATGTACTCCAACATGAGATTAAAGAGTATCGGGGACAGAGCATCTCCCTGCCGAACACCCGAGTTAACTGCAAAAATTGTCGATAGCCTGTTCTCAACTTTAACACAGCATTGAGACTGCGTCACTGTCATCCTACACAGTCGTACCAATTTTGTTGGCATTCCTAGGTATTCCAGGGCAGACCACAAACTCTCTCGATTGATCGAGTCGTAGGCCTGCCGGAAATCCAGGAAAACCTGATGTACGGAGATGGATGTCTCATAATATTTAGATAGAATCATCCGCAGCGAAAAGACCTGATCAGTGACTGATCGATTCGGACGAAATCCTCCCTGATAGTCACCAACCAAGCCTTCCGCCAGAGGAGTGATTCTATCCAATAAAATGTATGACAGTAACTTGTATGCTGTGCAAAGGAGAGCTATACCGCGATAATTCTCACACTTCAAGCGGTCTCCCTTCTTATCGCGGCCACTTTCCATTCATCAGGCATAACTTCGGTTCGCCATACTAATCGAATAAGGTCGAAAAGACAGTTCCACAAAGTATCCCCTCCGAATATCAAGAGCTCCGAATTAATGCAGTCCACTCCAGGTGAGCGGTTTCGTTTCATTCTCTGCATGGCCTTAGTGAATTCCTCATGGGATGGCTCCTCAGTGCAAATCTCCGCAGACTGTTCTAGAGGTGGCTCAACAACAGTCTGTGATGCATGATGAACATCAAGCAGCTCAGTAAAGTGTCCACTCCATGCGTCAAGTACTGCGTCGATGTTGACACAGAGGTTTCCATCCCGGTCCCGAATGGCGGTTGACGAAGGCCTGAAAGTATGGTGCAATCCAGTAATTCTTTTAAAGAAATTACGTGAACTACGCTCATTGCTGAGTTGTTGTACTTTCAGAACCTCGGCCTTCCACCATTCTCGCTTCTTCCGTCTACAAATCCGCTTAGCTGCCCTTCTTGCAAGAGCTGCCTTGTTTTTCCTTGCGATTGTGAGACGTTGTTGCACTTCATTATGGGCTATATTTTGTTGCTCAACTGCAAGACGACACTCGTCATCAAACCAATCATTCTTGGGTCTGACTTTCACTATACCTAAAGTCTGTTGAGCAGCACTGACAACCGAAGTTTTCAGTACCTCCCAGACAGAGTTCACGCAGTCAGACTGGTAATTAGCTCCCTCAATGTTGTCGCTGACAAGATCCTGATATCGTTTCTTTTGATCTTCATTTATCAGACCTTCACAGTCGAAACGTTCCATCCGTTTCGCTGTGTTCCCCGACCTGTACGAAAACTTCCACCGTAGCTTTGCAGCGACCAAATAATGATCGCTGCCTACGTATTTGGTTGCTGACCGATAAGTTCTCACATCCTGCACAACCCGAGCTCGCCCTTTTGAAATTAACACGTGGTCAATTTGGCTCCGGGATGTTTTGCGAGGATGTGTCCATGTCTCTAGGTGTATCTGTTTGTGAGGGAAGAATGTGCTTGCTACTCTAAGATCATGAGCAATTGCAAAGTACATCATTCTCTCACCATTATCGGTCGCAGTTTCGTGTCGGGAGTACGGACCTATGTTTTCACACAAGTCGGCCTGATTTCTGCCAGCTCTAGCATTAAAGTCCCCAATTACCATTCTAACATCGTGTTCGGGTATAGATCCCATCAGATCGTCCAAGTCATTGTAAAATGAGTCTTTATCTTGGGGCTGGCTGACTTCTGTGGGCGCATGTACACAAATTATCGACAGGTTGGCTAACTTCATGCGCAGGCGAAGCATACACAATCGGTTATTGACTGCTTGAAAATCCAAAACAGCCTTCTTTACCTGCGGCCCAAGAAGAAATCCAGCTCCAAGATTTCCGAGGTCATCTCCACTGTAGAACAACGTATAGCCCTGGGACACATGGTCTCCACTTTGAGGCCAGCGAGTTTCTTGAAGAGCAACGAGTTCCAGCCGATACTCTTTCATGCACGTGATTAGACCCTCCAACGCTCCTGGTTTTCTAAGTGATTGCACGTTCCACGTGCCGATCCTAAATCTCGTATCCGGGTACTTGAGCGGGGGTCCGGTGTTGTTTTGGCGGTATCCATTTTTCTTTTTGTTGATTTTATAAACAGTTGATTTTTTTACGGATGCGGGTCGTCAGCCCAGCGATCCAACCGTTTAGTCGCCTCCTACGACAAGCAAAGGATACTGTAGTGGTATTCTTAGGAAACATGTTCGTGCAATTTAGATTTACGAGACATGTGAGTGCCCCCCGACCACAGGGGCCAGTATAATAATAAACTGTGTTTAAAAGCCATTACTGGTCCCATATTGTGTCAACAATCTGGCTCCAACAGTTTCGATCCTGGGCTTGGTTTTCATACTGTCTTAGACAATCTTAAGAAGCCAATTCTTTCCCCAAGTGCATATTGATTGCAAATTTTACGGTTTCGACTTTTCGACAAACTCCAACTGTGGGTAAGCCCCTGACAGATCCAAAAGTGTAAGACATTTGTCTCCCGTTAGACTAGCTAAAAGGCAATCACATTGGGCAAATGGATATGAATCAGTATTTATGGCACGATTGTCGTCTTGTTTCTACGTGCCTACTATGGGACTACCGCACTCACTAATATGTATTGCAGATATTATGTGCCATTATCTTAAATTTATCGAAGCTCATTGATGACTTGTGCAATTTACCAGATGTGGTTTCTTCCACAACTACTTTTGGAAATTTGAACTTTACGAATTTTCCAGAACCTATAGTCATTGCCACGCTGCTTTCCACATCCATATGGTTTGCAATGAATTGTAGTCAATGAAATGTAGTCATGCTTAATCTTTAAATCTCGGTAGAAGGCAGCATTTATAATATTCCGAGCATTTACAATATTCCAAAGTACTTTTTTCTTGATTTTCGTTTTCTTGGTACAACCCCAAAGCTGTATACCAGAGATCCATACTGGTTTCAGTATTTACCGGTATAAAAGTAATTTGTTGTGTATGGATAGTTCAGAATGTCTACCTAAGAGCCAATACATCTTCCTATACTTGATGTTCAGCTCTGCCTTGTCCTTTTTGATATGGCTTTCCACCTCAACTTGGCATCCAGCGTCATACCCAGATATTTCGCCGTATCTGCATAGGCAACTTGTTAGGAGTAGATTCTGATTGGGATTCTATTAGAAATATTTTTATTAGTAAAGATCACATGCACAGATTTAGTTTCGTTCAGTTTTATTCTCCAATTTTTCATCCAATTGTTGACTGAATTTGTCGACTTTTGCAATTTGTTACTAGCTTCTTCTACATTGTTCCCATTGTTGTCTGCCAAAATCGCTGTACCATCAGCATAAGTTGCTATAGTTGCTTCTTCCATTGGTGGTATATCACGAGTATATATGAGGTACCAGACAGGGCCCAATACGCTACCTTGTGGTACTCCAGCTGAAATTTTCTTTACGTCCGAGTATTCATCTTAATATTTTACACGGAAGTGTCCATCGGTTATATAGGATTTCTGAGTTTCGTAATATTGTTTGGGAAGGTCTTGCTTGAGCTTGAACTCCAGTCCTGTAGCTTGCGCTACATCCAGGAAAACGCTTGAACATATTTTTTTCAGTTTCTTATGTACGTTCTATAATATCTGTGATTCTATGAGATTTCTGTCCACCATTATGGGTTATGGGTTCTCTTCAGGAGGTATTTTTCAAAAATCTTGGATATGGTTTGAGAGTATGGATATTGGTCTGAAGGACTTTTATCGCTACATTGTTTGCTAGGTTTCAAGATCATGATTATCTCTGCCACCTTCCATTGCCTTGGAACGTAGCTTAATCTAAACACAGATTATATGGAGAAGTTTACGTATCGCTTTATATGGTAGTTCTTTAATGATGTGTCTAGTTATGAGGTCGTACCCAGGAGATTTTCTCAAGTTTAAATTTTGAATTTCCTCTTTTAGCTCTTGTATAGATACACTTGGTATTTCAAGCTCATCAGATCGTTTTAGTAGTTTAACATTTTCATTCGCAGTTTGCCTGAGTAATGGTTGAAACGTTTCTTCTAGGTGTCTCGCAAACAAGTCAGCTTTTTGTTTACCGCTTCGAGCCCAGGTTCCATCCCTATTTCTAATTTGTGCCGTCGAATTTGTTGGTCTATTAAATATACTTATGTTGCTTTCCATAACGAATATGCGGTATCTCTTTGGTTAGAAGGTGGCAACACATATTTACTTATTGATTCATCTTAACTGTTCTGATCAGATATTTCAACTTGTTACATAGGTTATTAAGGCCGGTTTTAATTTCTTTGGTTCGATTTATTTGCCAAGATTTTCGAGCTTTACGTTTCTTTGCCACAAGCTCTCTTACTTCAAGTGGATAGTTTTTACAGTTGATGTTATTTGGGCGTATTTGAAAGATGTACTTTGCCACGCAACTTGTTGTATGTTTTCTATTAGCCTTTCTACTTTCTGTTCGACTTGTGAAATGTTCCTTTTAGGTACTTGAAGATTGATGCATTCTAATAATTCTCGAAAAATTGTCCAATTGGTATTCTTATTATACAGTTGCGCTGTGATTTCTTTTTTAATTATTGTTTCACTGACCGTCATAATAACAGGAGAGTGAGCACTTCATTATTTTCCAAACGAATATAGTTTTCAGATATATATATGTTTTGTTACATAAAAGTCTATAAGATCCGGTGTTTTGTTTAAATCTGTTGGTCAGTAAGTTGGTGAGCCACCAGATTGAAAGTTACATTTTAATTTTTTTTTCCTGCTTCAAACAACCATCTCACTTTGGGTGTAGTAACTCTGGAGCCCCAGTATGTGTTTTCACATTGAAGTCGCCACGAAAGATAAAACAATCTCCCATTGTGTTAAAAAGGTCTTCATAATCGTTGCTTTTCAGATTATGTGGTAGTGGACAGTATATTGCTGATATATTTATTTCTTTGTACATTGTGCAAGTTTTGATAGTTGTAATTTGGATGGATTCACGTTCAATTTTTAATTCTTCGTTGTGTTTTATATTGTCTTTAATAAAAATGGCAGATCCGTCTCTTGCTCTCTCTCTCTCTGATGGATGGATGGTAGGTAAAATCTGTACCCACGTATTCTGGCATATGAGGAGTTAGTGAAATGGGTTTCAAAGATTAGACATATATCAATTTTTTGTTTAAATAAAAATATTTCCAGCTCGGGGATGTGTTGAATCAGCGCAATCGCATTCCAAATTACTATTCTGAGCGTTTGTAAATTTATTTTTATTTTTATTTCCTACTCGCGTTGCGTAACGATGATGACAAAGTTATTCAAATGTTGAAATATGAGTTTGTTGGTCTCAGCCTGCTCATAAAGTTTTTTATTTAGATCATCTATGCATTTCACGACATCTCTCAAAATTTGGCCGTCTTTGCTATCTTTTGTTTTTGACTCTTGACCTTGGGTAAACTGTGCATATGATTTTATTCCTCCTAAGTTATGTGATTTGTCTGTCGATTGATCGGGGCTTCACTAGCAGGGTTTCTACGGTTTGGATCAGACTTTCTAGCGCGATTCCTTATGTTTTGTAATTCCTTAGCTACCTCACAGCCACGGTAATTTGGTAGATGTTGGCCCTTGCTGTTAATGCATTTTGCAGCTGAGTTCCTATCAAATATTCAGGTGGTCGTAAGGTGATTACCAGCACATTTAACGCATTTGCCATACGCCCACAGTATCTCTGAGTATGATTGAAGCTCTGATATTTTTTGCATTGGACTATCAGCAATGACTTTTTCTTCACTGGTTCAATTCTGACTTTCATATTTTGAATTACTCGGATATCATGAATTTTTTAAATATTTTTCTCCTTGCCAAACGGTAGCATGATAAGTTTCCCTCTTGTTTGTTCGTGTTTGCAGCATCCTTAATGTCTAATCCTTTATTCCTTTATATGTAGCCTTCTAACCATAACCTTATTTGGTCTTGCCTGCTTGCCCTCATATGCATTCCACTGCAGTTTCTCAGCTTTAAGTTTCATAAAGAGATTTCTATTAGTATCTGAGTCTGGAACATTTACCTTCCAAACATCATTATTTGGTGCTACTTGATTGAAGTCCTTGTATGTAATTGATGACATCAGAGCCTTGACAGCCGAATAGTCTTTAATACCAACAATGTTTATTGGTGGAGGCTGTTTTTTTTCTCTGTGTTAGGAATTTCATTGTTGCACTGAGTATAGTTGGTTTACTCTATGTTGATGTTTGCTTTTCGTGCTAAATATATTCTAGCGAAGATTCTGCTTTTCAATTCTTTCTGGGGTAGCTATTTTTCTACAATCCAATCAGAATCTCTTGCCACTTCCTCTACACCGGAAACTGCCATGTTGAATTTGGCGGTTTTTCTTGTTCTTTTTCATCCTGGTATCCACTGGGAATTGGTTCATATTTCTCGTCTGAGTTCTTCTTCGCCTCTGTAATATTCTTTACAGACTTGTTGTTTATCCTTTCCCTGATTCGATCTGCATCTCAGCTTTGAGACCACTGCTTCTAGATGTTTTAATTGGAGAATGGAGTGTGCTATTTCCGCTTTCAACATTGGAATTAGTTGTTGGTGAAGACAAACTCATATTAATATCTCCTATAGAACGCGTTTTTTTAATAGTAGGTGATCTTAAGATTTTATTACCCCTATGAAAAGGATACTCATCATCCCTTGTTAAGCTTGTATTAATATCTGTCCCTGCAGCCAACTGCACCACTGCGGAGATATTGTGGTCGTTTGTTTTCGACAATTGGGAGCCCACTTGTTCATTCCCGAATGTCGCCGGTACTGAGTTTCGGGGTCCCTGCACCGTACATTTTCCTGTATTCAGGCTCATCGTTGGTTTTTTGTCCAAGGTATCCTTCCTTTAGCATTTTATACCTCTTGGCAGGTAAAAACAGCCACCTCTTACATGAGAAACACAGGCTGTTTGAAGCCGCACCTCCTGGTGATCAGACGCTTCTTCCAAGTTTTAGTCCGCGAGTGGTATTTTATTTCCCACTTATACCCGCTGGTGTTCTGGTGTGGGCATTCCCCAATCCGCCACCTGGGGACGGGTCTAAAAAAAATTCTTAATGGAAGCGGTAAGCTAGTGCAGAATATTTTAAACTACCTTCATAAATATTCCTAAGTCGGTTCGGATATTTTTTATGTTATTTTCCTTTTGGTTTGGTCATGTCATTTATTAAAATATTTATAAAGTTGTTAAAAAAATTTAAAATTTTTTATTTTAAATGTCGAAATGTGTGACATTTTATGTTTAAACATAATTTAACGAACACAAAAAAAAAATTAAACGAGAAGAAAATTTATTTTATATATGTATGTGGAAAACAATTTTGTGGTTATGTTTGATAATATCTTTTGATAATGTGTGTAATTCCATTATCGTATGTGTATGTAGATTTTGGGTTTTGGGCAAATATTCTTAATTGGTTATAAATTGGATGTTGTGATAAGAATTTTTTTTTTTTTTATGTATGCAAATTTTCAACCACGATAAATTAACACATTTTATGATTTTATTAATGAAAATGCTTTTATGATGTACGAATAAATATACGCTCTTATAAATTTTATATTTTGCAATGATAATTGACAGGTGTGAAAATAAACGAATTTTTAATGATTTGACAATTATTATTTACGAAAAAGTAAATATTTGAATCGAAAATCATGTAACTCCATTATTTGTTGACAGGTTTTTTTTTTTTGAATGAAAAGTTTAATTTTTTTGCTCTTCGTCATAACAATAATAAAAACTAATAAAAAGTTTTAATTTTATTATTTATATTCGCTCGTTTATATATTTTTTTTTTGTTTGGTGAATGTCTGGTTAGTTTAAACTTTTAAAGTTTTAAATCATAATTGTTTACCAATCTTTTGTTTGTTTGGCTGCAGCAAACAATTTCGTACATTCACATTGCTATATGCGGTATGTACAAGAGAAATTAAAAGTTATTTACATTGTTGGAATTAATATACTTTTTTGCTAAAATATATGTAGTACACATATTTAACCTAAAGTTTTGTCACATGGAATAATTTTGTGGCTGTATTTATGTAGTTTATATGTGCGGTCGAAGTCATTACACTTAATTTAAAACAAATTAAATATGTTGGGTTACTAAAATATGTCAAAAATGGTTTTTAATTGATGATACTAACGTATAGTTTAGTTAAATTATTAATTTACTCAAAAATGGGAATTTTTAAATATTTAAGTGAGAAATGAATCGAATTTGGATAATAAATCCTCAAAGTAGTGTACACAAGAATCACGTTAAATAGACAATTATTGTAAAACTGGTAACATTTAACTCCTAAATTCCTAAATTTTTCGATTCTTAAATTCTCATACTTGTCTGAAATTTACTCAGTTTATTTCTCCTAAATTTTTATGTTTTTAAACTTAATTCTTTGTTTATTCAAAAGTGCAATCTATTCTTAATAAAATAATACCAACATTTTAGGTTAGGTTCTTGTAAAATGTCTAGCCTACCTTCAAATTAGTTATATAACTCAGGATGCTCCAATTATAGGATCATTTGGCTCAAATTTCGATATACCTTAACGAATTTTAATTTTTGAAACCATATGTAAAAAACTCAATACATTGAATCGAAAAACGATTAAATTCTGAATTTAAAATTTCAAACATAATTAAAAAATTATGATTCCTTTCGAATGAAAAAATTTGGTCAGTTATCAATAGAATATCAATATTTTTAAAAATTCAAAATTGCAAAATTTGCAGACCTCTTTCATCATCAATTTCTAAATTTTCTAAAGGATAATTTACAAAAATTTTATAAATTCTACAAATAAATTTCGATTTACTTTAACTAATTTTTTGAAATTAATTTTTCAATTTAAAAGTTAAAATTCGATAGTTGCAGCACTGCGAACTATGATTATCGAATTTTGTCTCAGGATATTTTTAAATACGTGATTCTCGGATTTTTATCGAATTTTGTATTGTCACCGAATTTTAAGATATTTTTAAACATGAAATTTCATATCGTATTTGGGAAATCTTAATTCTTTCTTTAATTTTAGAATTTCAATATATGGTATATTTTAAAATGTTTAATGTTTTAAATTTTAAAAATTTATAATTATTTATACCGAAATTTTATGATTCAGAGATTTTATAAATTCTCTAATCGAACTATTGAATTTTTAAATTTTCGTGGTTTGCAATAGCAAAATTCGATAAATCCGCAAATCAAATTTTTATTTTGAACTTGTGATACAGAATTTCACGTATTAATAATTGCAATAAATTTTTTATAAACATAAAATTTTTAAAATTTAAATATTTTGATTAAAGTAAATTTTGGAATTCACGTTTAAAATTTTAAAATTTTAAACATTTTTTTGTATTAGAGTTTTGTAACAAAGTTTTATAAATTCTGATCTTAAAAATAAATTTAGATTTACTTTTACTGTTCAATTCAAAAGTTAAAATTCGATAGTTGCAGCACTGCGAACTATGATTATCGAATTTTGTCAATTCAGGATATTTTTAAATACGTGGTTCTTGGATTTTTATCGAATTTTGTATTGTAACCGAATTTTAAATTATTTTAAAACATGAAATTTCAAATCGTATTTGGGGAATCTTAATTCTTTCTTTAATTTTAGAATTTCAATATATGGTATATTTTAAAATGTTTAATGTTTTAAATTATAAAAATTTATAATTTTTATACCGAAATTTTAGGATTCAGAAATTTTATAAATTCTCTCATCGTACTATTGAATTTTTAAAGTTTCGTGGTTTGCAATAAAAAAATTCGATAAATCCGCAAATCAAATTTTTATTTTGAATTTGTGATACAGAATTTCACGTATTGTAGAGTTCTTAACAAAATTTTATAAATTGTAGTCTTTAAAATAAATTTCGATTTACTTATTTTTGAAACTAAAATTGTCAATTCAAAATTTAAAATTCGATAGTTATAGCACTGCAATCAAACTATCATTATCGAATTTTGTCATTATGTTATTGAATTTGTACGTAATATTACCATAAAAAAATAATTAATTAATTAATTACATTATTTCTAGGCATACAATTTCAATTCGAATTTGGGAAATCTTAAATATTATGGAAAACTGAATTTCCCAGAAATGAATCTTTTAATTTTAATATTTCAATATATGTATTGTATATATTTATGAATTTTTAAATTTTTTAAATCTTTAATGTTTTAAATTTATTTTTATATCAAAATTTGAGAGCTAAAATTTTAAAGCAAAATAAATAAATAAGGTTAAGTATATTTTAATTTTTGAATTTAAATTTTACTTAAATGAATTTAAAATTTAAATTAAGATTGTTGCATTATAAAATGTTAACGTAATTATATTAAAAAGTTCAACTAATAATCACATTAGATGGAAAATTTCAATCAATGTTTTGCGAATTCCGATTTAAGTTTACATTTCTACGAAATACTAATTTTCTAAATACTAATTGATATTTTGTGGTTTAAATTAAAATATTCATAAAGTTCGGTTTGAAAAGTTCAAAATTCAGTAAATCCGCAAATCAAATTTTTAAGTGTCTAAGTTCGGCAAAATTTGATAGTTATGATCAGTGCTATAATTACCTTGAATTTAAAATTTTAAAATAATTTCTAAATTCATAAGTTAAAATTCGGTAGTTATATCACTGAACTATATTGAATTTTGTTGCAAAATTTTTTAATTTAGTTATCGAATTATAAATGTTTCAAACAGAAATTTAACGGTTTCATAAAAATGTTGATAAATTTTGGAAAGCGCTTTGAATATTTTAAAAACTTAAACTGAATTATTAAGTTTTGCAATCAAAAAATTTATAAATTCAACCTAAACCTAAAAATATATTTCGATTTAATTTAACAAAACTTATTTTTTATAATTTTAAATTTAAAAATGAAAAATTCGATAGATATATCAATGAATAATTATCAATTTATATGGAAGCTGAACATTTTTATAATTTGGCTTTCGGATTTTTTTCGAATTTTTTACTCTAGCAACCGAATTTTAAGTTAACTAGAATTTAACTAGAATTTTTAACTAGAATTTTTTTTGAAAATAATTAACTAATTTTTTAATCTATTTTTTTTAATGAATTAACTTTGAATAATTCAAAATATTTTAATTTTTGAACCTTTAAATTATTAAATTTTTAAATATTTTTCAATTAAAAAATTAAAAAAATTTAAAATGTTATTTTCCAATTTATAAATTTCTATTGTAGAAACCGAATATTACATTATTTCAAATCATGAATTTTAATTCGAATTTGGAAAATATTAAATATAACTGAAAATGTTTTATTTTAAAATTTAGGTTTTTTGATTAAATTAAATTTCAATATTTTTAAATATGTTTTAAAATAATAATTTTTTAATACCGAAAATTTATAAATTCTCTCATCGAAATATTGAATTTTTAAATTTTCGAGGTTGGCAATAATAAAATTCGGTTAAAAAGATTCAAAATTCGATAAATCCGCAAATCAAATTTTTATTTTTAACTTTTGAAACAGAATTTCTCGTATAAAAAATTTCAATAAATATTTTATAAATGTATAGACGCCCTCGTTGGCACAGTAAGTAGCGTCCTTGCTTTGTTATTCGAGGGTCTCTGGTTCGATTCCCATTGGTGACCAAAAATCACGGTTGGGTGTTTTTAATGTGTAAGTATATGTGTTTGTTCGGGTATGCACCGTGGGCCCATTAGTGGCATTGAGTGCTGGAGTAATCCGCCCAATTTTTTTTTTTTTTTTTATAAACTTAAAAGTTTTAAAATTTAAATATTTTAATTAAATTAAATTTTTATTAAATTAAAATTTTTTAAATACTTTTAAATTTATAATTTATTTTAAACTAAATTTTTAGGTTTTGCTTAACTTATTTTTTTAAAATTCCTTTATTAAATTATAGTGAGATATGTGATAAATATTGAAAATCTTAAGATACGCAACTTCTTAAGAAAATCCAAAAATGTAAATTTACTGAAACCGCAATTTGACTATGTGAAAGCCATTAATCATCATACATAATTTCATAAAACTTTTATTTTTAAAGTTTTTAAATTTAAATTAGTAAAATTTATAATTTTAATGACGTATAAAATTGAAAATTTTCAAAATCAAATTGAAATCTCAAGGTTTAAAATAATTTATTTGTTAGACACGCAAAATTCGATAAATCCGTAAAAAGTTTTAAAATGTGCCCAAATCGGGCACAGTTTGATAGTTATGTTGAGTGCTTTGATTATCGTATTTAAATATTTCATAAACTTAAAATTGTTAAAATCTAAAAATATATATATTTAAAATTTTAAAAATTGAAAGTTTCAATCAAAACACTTAAATTTAAAATTTTTATCAATTATCTAAGTTTAGGATGAATAAAATTAAATTTCCGAATTTATTAATTTTGAGCTTTTGAAACCGAATTTTAGTAAAATTCTGAATTAAATGAATTATTTCAAAATGTTGAACCAACAATTTTAAATACATATCTTCCCTAGGCTCTCCGTTATATAAAATTAAGGAAGGCTAACTACGGTCTACAGTTTAGATACAAGGCAGCTGATAAATTAGTAAAAATAAATGTCTACTAAACGATTCCGAATTCCCAAACTAATTCCGTCAGTATGATTTATATTTAAATGTTGACACACAATGACTCATGACGGAAATTGTACAAAATTATGCGTGTCCGTGACTTACGATATAATAGCATTTGATACCCTATTTTAACAACAAATTTAATTCAAATCAATTAAAATTCCATTTTATCGAAGTAACACAAATTGAAAAAAAAAAGATTTCTCACAAAATCACAAAACATGTTTTTGTTGTGTATCACAATACAAAATTGCATTCACTGGAATTGTTGAGTCATTCTTATCCGCCGTCGTCTAGATTTGTATTTTTGTTGTTGCTGTTGTCTACCCCCTCATTCAAGATGATTTAACGATCAATCAAAATCATCCAATTATGGTCGTCAGTCGTTTCTCAAAGGGCCACAAAAATATTTTATTTTGTTATCGTTTGTATGCGTATATTGTTGGATTGTTGTTGTTGTTGGCCGATTTAATCGTTTCCTTGAAACAAATTTAACTTTAATATCGGGGAGTTATTAAAAACAGTATATGTGTGTACAAATATACATATATCCCAATCCGTCGTCGTTACACATATTCGATAAATTTTCAAACAATTTTATGTTATTTTATTGATAACTCAATTTTGCATTTAGATACGCGTGTGTTTTATTGTTTTACAGTTTTATACATGCGAGTATGTACAATCGTAAAAATTTTGGTTTTGCCTGTAACAAGGGTGAAAATGTGAAATCTCAAACCATTATATCGAGAAAATCAAGGGGAGTAGCTATCATGTCAATGAAACAGTATGCTTCGTCAGATTTCAAATATACACTTAGAATTGAGAATTTGGTGTTTATACAATAAATTATTCCACAGCATATTTTATGTAGGTTCGAACAAATTTTTTTTTTCTTCGATTTGATTCATTAAATAATATTTTATCTATTTGCGAAAATTTGATATGGTATACATGTGTGTGTATTTGTTCGATAAACACTGAAAATGAAATTTTTCCTAAACAAAAATAAAAAAAAATATAATTTTATTTATTTTCCAGTCCAGTGAAAACCCAAAAAATAAATAAATTTTATTTGCTTCGTTTTTTTCTTTGCGTTGGAAAACTTTTTTTTAATTTTTTTGGTCGTAATGTAAATTGATTTTATGGTTTTGGCATCGAAGCTAAGGATATATATTCGAACACAGTACAAATAACACATACATAGTACATGTATGTATGTATGCATAAGTATATAGATATTGGTATTTGTTCTCGAATAAAATGTGAAATTTGTCTCTAATTGGTGTACATATAGTATTCCGCCATCAACCGACCTATACATAATATCCATATAGGTCTTGGTAGTCCAGGAAATGTAATTTCTTGGTTCCAGGTTAATTTTGGCCCAAAATGATACTCGTGGTCCATGCTATAACAGGCCTTATCGCTTTCATCGAACTTATATAGATACTTTCATACTACGTAATATGTATATTGCTACGATCGTGGCGACATCTCTCTTTGAGTAGCGGACACTATCGTGTTAATGTACAACTGTTATAAAGTAGATAGATGTGTCTAGACTAATCTAGACTAATCGAATATTGTGGAGATTTCTAGAAGGTTAGAGTATTTAGTATAAATACGCGATAAACATTTTTGAGAAGATCAGTGGTGTTTTAACCGTGAGAGTGCTAATAGTAATAAAAAGGAAAAAGTGAAGTTAAGTGTTTATAAAGTTCAAATACAGTGTTCTTGAAGTGTAATAAAATAATTATTGTGAACTTAAATAATTAAGTTAAATAAGTGAAATAATTAAATTAGTGTTTAGTGTAATTAATCGGAAATAAATAAATTTAGTGTAATCTAGAATTTACATCGTTTGTTTTATACACATTCCAGTGATCGAACCTTGTTTGACAGGGCAAAAACGTAACAATTGGTGACAGCGGCGGGATTGTGAATTAAAAGATGATTCTAGACGAGTTGAAGATTTCCGATTTAAAGGAGGAGTTGGAGCGGAGTGGTTTGTCTACGGTCGGTCAGAAAAACATATTGAAGCAATGATTACTTCAAGCATTGGAGATGAAGGATAATGATCCAACTAGCTACAATTTTGACGAATCAACATTTTCCGACCACGCAGAAGAGGACGAAAAGTATGAGGAAGCAGTGGTTGAAGCAGTACTGATACAACCGGGAAATTTAGATATGTCATAATTAAATTAATGGATGTGATGATGAAATTGGAACAGTCAAGTCAGAAAACGGAACAGTCTAATATGGAAATGAGACAATCAATGGAACTATCCAGCAACCAATTAAATCGCATGGAGCAGTCGGTGGGTGAGATCAATAACAAAATGGACGAGAAATTTCTAGAGATGTATACCAATTTACATGAAGAAGTAGAGCAAATTCAATCAACACTTCAACAGATGGAACAGAAATTGCAGAAGGACATTCAAGGGTTGGAGTAGAAATTTATATGGATGGGAGTGAACAAATTGAAAAGTTACAATAGAAAGTTCTAGGCTTCGAGAAGAAACTTCTATGTATCGAAACGGAATAACCTCGCCAGTATCTCAGCCAATTCAAGCAATGAAATTTAAGCAACCAAATTTTTGATGGCACAACATCTTTCGCGGTTTTCAAATTTCAATTTGAGAAAACGGTTAATCAAAATGGTTGGAATGACGCAAATCGTGGAACAGCGTTAATAGTGTACTAATTACAACGAAATAATGAAGGCGCTGGATCGAAAGTATGGAAGTGACCATAAACGAGAGATGTATCGTATGGAACTGAAGAGCCGATTTCAAAAGATCGGAGATACTCTTCAAGAATAGCACATGTGAATACATCTCCCGATTACATGGAGAGAATTAAGATGGACGCATTCATCGATGGGATACGGAATCCGGAAACACGTAAAGCAGTGATGTTATCACCAAAGGCAACTTTCAATCACGTAAAGTCTTTAATTGAGACCATCGCGTGTGATTTAATAAACGAAACTGCGCAGGCTAAAACAAAACCGTCGCTTACGGTACGACGAGTAGAAATGGATAGCAGCACGAATATCGAGCGGTTGGCTCCAAGATACAGGAAAGGTGGTAGCAAAATAAAATGTTGGACATGTGACAAAATGGGTCATATCACGATCTCCTATGCAACGAGCAACAAGCAGAGAGCGAACGAGAGCTTAACAATTAAAGGAAGTATTAACGGGAAGAGCTGTGTTAATACTCTGGATACAAGAGTAGTGCACACGTTTGTCCGTGAGGATCTAGTAAAGGGAAGAGTACTACCAGCCAATGGGTTGAAATTACGTACAGCCACATGAGCGAGAGCAGACATAAAGGGCAGGAAGCTGGTGAGAATTAAGATAGGCAATGCTCAATTTCAACACGAAGTACTGGTCGCAAAGATAGTGGATGAAGTCATCTTGGGGAACTCGGAAACAATTGTGTGGGGGGAGATTGGAGGGAGGTTCTTATGAAAACATGATATTGAAGAGTATCGGGGATAGAGCATCTCCCTGCCGAACACCCGAGGTAACTGCAAAAATTCTTGATAGCCTGTTCTCAACTTTAACACAGCATTGAGACTGTGTCACTGTCATTCTACACAACCGTACCATTTTTGTTTTCATACCTAGATATTCCAGCGCAGTGCACAAACCCTCTCGATTAATCGAGTCATAGGCTTGCCAGAAATCCAGGAACACCTGATGTACGAAGATGAAAGTCTCATAATATTTAGATAGAATCATCCAGCGAAAAGACCTGATCAGTGACTGATCGATTCGGACGAAATCTTCCTTGATAGTCACCAACCAGGCCCTCTGCTAGAGGAGTGATTTTATCCAAGATAATGTAGGACAGTAACTTATATGCTGTGCAAACGAGAGCTATACCGCGATAATTGTCACACTTCAAGCGGTCTCTCTTTTTGAAGATGGGGCATATTGCGGCCACTTTCCATTCGTCAGGCATTATTTCGGTTCGCCATACTAAAAGAATAAGGTCAAAAAGACAGTTCTACAAAGTATCCCTACCAAATATCAAAAGCTCCGAATTAATGCAGTCCACCCCAGGTGAGCGGTTTCGTTTTAGTCTCGGCATGACCCTAGTGAATTCCTCATGGGATGGATCCTCAATGCAAATCTCCGAAGTATGCAATTCAATTGAATCAACTCCAGTCTAGGACGCATGATCGAGTACTCCGTTAATGTTGATACAGAGGTTTCCACTCCGGTTCCGAATGGCAGTTGACGCAAGCTTTTCACTTTTTTCGTCTACAAATTTGAGACGTTGTTGCACTTCACTATGGGCTATATTTTGTTGCTCAACTACAAGACGACACTCGTCATAAAACCAATCATTCTTGTGCCTAACTTTCACTATACTAAAGTCTGTTGAGCAACACTGACAACTAAAATTTTCTGTACCTCCCAGAGCGAATTCACACTTTCAGACTGGTAATTAGCTTCCTCAATGCTCTCGCTGACAAGATCCTGATATCGTTACTTTTGATTTTCATTTATCAGACCTGTACGAAAACTTTCCATCGTAGCTTATAGCGACCAAATAATGATCGCATGCCAACAGATTTCGTTGCTGACCGGTGAAATCTGACATCCTGCTCAACCCAACATCCGGTTTCTTGGAGAGCAACGAGTTGCAGCCGATACTCCTTCATGCACGTGATTAGGCCTTCCAATGCTTCTGGTATCCTAAGTGACTGCACGTGCCACGTGCCGATCCATTTTTAATTTTGTTGATATTGCAAACAGTTTAGTTTTTACGAATGCGGAGGTCGTCAGCCCTAAAGGATACTTTGGTGATATTCTTGGAAAACATGTTCGTGCAATTTAGGTTAACGAGAGTTATTTAATGGATTTAAATCTCTTGGATATTTTGTTTGGGTATACTTGGCGGCTAAAGCCTGCTTTACACTATAACCAAATTTTAAGTGATGCGTTATGTGCTGCGATTGTCAAAGTCTGAGAAAATTGATTCATTTTGCGCCCGTGTGACTTCTGACTATATGAATAAGAAGAGTAGTTTAGGGCAACTTTGCCAGGTACATTACACAGTAGCAGCTTATAGTTTTTAATAATAATAATAACAGTGTTAAAGGCCATTACTGGCCCCTTACTGAATCAACAATCTGGCTCCAACGGTTTCGATCCTGAGCTTGGTCTTCATACTGTCTTAGACAATCTGAAGAGGCCAAGTCGTTCTCTACATCGTGGAGCCATCGTCGCCTGCAACGACCTCTGCGTTTTTAATATGGAGTATAAATATTGCAATAAGCATATATATCATTCAGAATCTCTGAGAGGTTGATCGCATCTTTAAAATTGTTTTTTATGTATAAATATGTATTGTTAGATAAAAATCAAATTAAATATTTTTTCATCAATAAAATAAATAAAAAAAATATTTATACATATACATAATTCAATTTTCACACCAAAATGAAAAATAAATATAATTCCATATTATACTCGAATTCTCCCTCGCCCCTATTTCTACTCGTATATATAGTGTTTATTTTCCTTGGCAAAGATCTTGTGTTATATGTTCTACCCAGCAAGAAGATGAAAAAAAAAAACTGAATTGGATTCGAATATTATCATATTTTTATTTTTTTCTTGGGGAGTGAAACCAACAAATAAAATCGAATTTATCAATATGTGCTATATATAATGTGTATCTAGGGATGATTGGTAAATATACATGATCCTTGAACAATAAACACTTTTGTGTGCGAAACATAAAAAAGCTTTTGGAATTGTAAATAACAAAATATATATTGTGGAATCCATCTTTATGGCAATACAAATATTTTAATTATATTTTAAGGGTTGTGAATCCGGGTGGCTAAAAATTTTAAATGTAAATTCGCGTGCTATACACACCAAGCATCGGCTAAAACTTTACTTAATACAAAAACAATTAATAATATATCTCTGTATGGAGCTGTAGATTGTAGTATGTATGTACGTACATAGTTATCAGCTTAGCTGTGTTAAAATAAAAAAAAATTCGCTTGCCGGGATAAAACAAAATTAACTTACAGAGTTACACTATAAAAGCTCCCATAAAAAAAAATTAAAATTAAATAAAGATGTTAATTATGTTAAAGTTTTAAAAGTTGTTTTTTATCGTACATTTTGTATATTAAGATACTTGGATAAAATTGGGTCAAAAATTGTATTGTAGTTAAAAAAAAAAAATTAGCGAGAAGTGATTTTTATCTTTTTACGAGTTTTATGTGTATTGTGTTGTTGTTGTCATTTCAACGAGACGAGGAATTAAAAAAAAAATTGTAATAACTCTAGACAAATTTGGAGTTTTAATTTGATATTTTTGTACATTTTATTTTGTAATTTTTAATGCGAGGGTAAAGCTAAAAAGTTCGTTTATTTATTTATTTTATTTTTTTTGGCATTAAATTAAGAGAAAAATAAAATTAAATGTGACATTAAAAGATGGCAATAAACAATTAAATTGGATTCCGGCTATTTTGTTTGTTTTTTGCTTTTTATCTGATTTGAGCTAATTAGGTACATTTTATGTGTTTTTTTTTCATTATTTTTTGATAAGTATGTGACTAAAAAAATTTGCAATAATTGCGATAAAAATATATTAATAGTAGTGGGTGGGGCACCTGAGCTGACCTCCTTTCAAATGACATATACAAACTTATTTCTTATTTCAACAATACAGATTATAAAATACGTACAAGACAACATATGAATTTCAACTCTTCTAGATTGCACAATGATAACGAAATCTATAAATACAGCCTAAGGTCAATTATTTTAATTAGACAGCAGCCAATCGATATTAATGTCTTATAGCGTGATGGTTTCCCTGTTGTTTATTTTGAGAGCAACTTCGTTAGCTAGATCTGATAGCTGTTGTACTTTTGGCGGCATGTCAGAGTTTTTGTGCGTCAGCAGGCATATGGCATATGCATAGTCTATATGCCATTGGGGAACGTGTTATCTAATTTCCTATTGCTATTGTCTAAAACCATCAAGAACAGCGTTGGCGGGAGTACACGTGTATACTCTGTCTTACTCCTCTGTCTTTTTGTATACTTCACTTTGTTTGCCTTTAAATTTTCCTGTGGTCTGGGGCTACTCACATATCTCGTAAATCTAAATTGCACAAACATGTTTCCCAAGAATACCACTACAGTATCCTTTGCTTGTATTAAGAAATGCTGGGATAACTTTAAGGCGGTGATTTCCACTGGTCCTGGCCCACTGGTCCCGGCCATTTTGCTTAAATAAATTCAATTAATTTAATTTCAGGTGTCACTTTAATGCGAAGAACCTGTTCCCTGTATATTCAACGCTGACATCCAATTCTTTAAATATTACTTTTATATCGGTATGCTTAGCCAGGTAACCCTGTTACCGTCCCTGCCAACGAGCAGGCGCATACTCGTATACTATTATTACTAACTTTTAAAAAATTTCTTAAGATAAAAACATTGGGTTACTATGCTACTTTCTTATTTCTACCTACCGCTCAAGACGATATCACAACATTTCTTGAAGGAGTTGAGGTTGTTTGACAGCATTAAAGTAAGTTTACTGGCCACCCACTCAACTCTTAACTCTATAATTAGTTGATCTCTTGAGCTAGATCACAATCATAGAGGATTGTTCGCTAGACTGATTTAGAGGCTATTATTCCATGCCCCGTTAACATTTGGGTAAACCATGTAGAATCTTAGTCTCTAATATCGCTTCAATGTTTGTCAGATAACTATATGTTATTCTACCATCCATTGAGTGCGACAGGCAACAGCATGATAGGTCGGTAAAATTTGGGATTGATTTGACAGCTATCTCCGGTTTTCCTAATGATAACTAATTTACCATTTTTCCAAGCTTTGGGAAATACGTAATCCTTTCCTAAGTAAAGAAGTCAGCCAAGCACGATGTATCACCTCGACCTCGATATAGTCTAGGCCTGGTTTTTTACCAGCTTTCATAGACATGATAGCCAAAGTGTCCTCTTCATCACTGAAGTGGGTTACGTTGAGTGTAGTTAGTGCTGAATTACGATCGGCACGGATTTCTGTTTGCCTATCAGAGTCATTTTCCTCAGAGTCGTCGGGTAGTAAGGTATTAAGCAAGCATTTTTTGGTGTCCCCCCAACCAATTCTTGTTTGTCCACCACCGCTCACCAGGGTACTTAGTACCTCATTCGTTTTCAATTTACCTGTGCTAAACTTATTGACAAAGCTCCACGGCTTTAAGCTCATTTGATTTTTGTCTCTTATACTTTTAATGCCTTTTGGTGTACCACATGGTTAAGCCTTTTGCTTGGGATTTTTATCTCTTTGATATAACGTTCGCAACTTACGAACCACTTTTCTTGTTTCGGTTAAGTCCGGAGACGATTTTGACGATTGATAATTGAACTTGATATTATTTGCTCAACTCGATCGATATCGGTATCGATCGATACCTTCAGGTCTTTACCCAAGCTTTGTCAGATGCTACTTAGTTGTCTGTAGAAATACTCCCAACTGGCATGCCTTAAGGAATACCAAGGAACTTTCTTTAATGCTAGGGAATCATTATGTGTATTCTCCGAACCCAAGATCGAAACAATAGCTCTGTGGTCACATGATGTCCAACATTCATGAACGAACCAATATAAAAAATTTCTTAAAAGACCGCTCGTCATGAGAGTGAGATAAATATTCGACTCCCCATTGTGAGAATATATATTTGGCTGCACGTCTCCGTTGATAACGAATAAAATTATGATAAAGTTTGGACTTAGCATTGAAGTCGCCAGTAATTATAATGCGATGGTATTTTAGACCATCCATGATTTTATCAATTTTATTCACATATTCCACTGGGTGGAATATGTGAATAAAATCGTCTGAATGTTGGAAGTAAATACTGACCAGATAGAAACTTCCTAAGTCAGATCTCACCTCTACACAAACACAGTGTGAGTCGCAGTACTGTGAAATTGTAAGAACCTCAAGGTCGTTGTTGAGGATGCCAATTCTGCTTTACTGTTTTCATTGTTTTCAATGTTTATTCTTCTGGACGTGGTCATTCCACCCATAATCTCTTTAACCGCGTATGGTACCTGCACGCAGAGTATGCCAATCGTTTTTTTTTCAATAGATTGTTTGACCTCATGCTCAACCGCTTTAGCATTTCGCATATTCAATCGATAATTATTCTTGGTTTTAACTGAAATAGACATTAGATATACACGATGGTTTTTGATGAGGTATTGGCAACTGGCGATACATCAATAACCCAATGGACTGATTTGGCCTCTTTTGGACCAGTCATCAAACTTCATTACAAGTCCTCGATCTTAATAGATTCAGAGCTTTGTTTAATTAAAGCTTTTTTAAATGCCCCGATCTTGTCGGCCCTTTCCACAACATAAATTATTATTCTGGGTAGACGCTTTTCTGGTATAGCGTGTACACCAGCTGTTTTTTGGGTGCATTGCGGCGATTCATTACCAGAAAAGGAATGTGTCGTACAATTTATAGTGTACAATTTAAACCTCCAGCTATAGCCCGCATATGGGGAGACTTTGGGAATCATCGGTAAAAACCATGAAATCGCATTTAAAGAAAGTTGTTGGTGAAACCATACTTACCTTACCATCGAAGAATTTAACACCTTATTATGCCAGATAAAGGCGACTATGAATTCGATAATCATATGCGCATTTGGTGTGAGCAGCTTACAACGACGTGACAAATGGCATTATAAATCGGCGAATCTACAAGTATAGGTGGTATTGATTGCTGATTACTATTCATCAATATCCTGGAAATTAGGAAAAATATTAGATGTACATCCTGGTGGTGACGGCAGAGTACGAGTAGTGACTGTGAGGACCGCTCATAATATATTAAAGAGGCAATCATTTTCAAAGCTGGTTGAACGCTTCGATCGCAAAAAATATATAGTAAATGCTTTCATCCGAACATTTATGGATCAACCGTCAGTAAACCAAGTGAGCAGCTCAAGCATTAGAAAATTGCGAGATACGTTGCTTGAAGTACTCCGAGGTTTAAAGGCGCTCGACTCAAAAGCGGAGACACGAGATAGTTGGCTGATTAATAAAGAAGTTGGACCAAGAAACCAAAATGTTATTGGTGCAAGAATCGACTTCTTCAGAATACCCCACTACTAAGGAGTTTTTTTATTTCCTGAACAAACGATGCGATGCCTTGGAATTCGTATCATCATATATAAAAACCAAATTATAGGAATGGAGGTTTAAGCAGAGGTTATAGGAATGGAGGTTTAAGCAGAGGTTTCCCAGAGGTTCACACTTGGAAAAATGACTGTGGCGTTAAATAAAAATTGAAGCTTGAAAAACTTAATATTTGCCACCAGGAAAAATCAGTAGGGCACTATAGCTTATGTAAAAGCAGTCCAGTGAAACTCAAAATCTCAAAGTTTTGGAGAGAGGTGAAGTTGTACAATTTGAACGCTTTTATTTTTCGCGGTTGTCGTACTGAGTTCAGAACTAATTTCCAAAATAGTTGAACCGTAATATAGTATCTATAACTATAACCATAACTAGTTAGAAAACCACAGATTATATGTACAAAGAACTGGTACGGCATTAACAATGCCTAAATATATGTGCAATAGATTATCACAGAGAGATACTATTGAAATTCAATCAACCTGAACTAATAACTATTACATTTTTGTATCAACAATGATAACACGAAAAATTCGATGGCCGTTCTTTTTTTGTTCCGAATCAAAACAGATAAAAACAATGAAAATTTATCACATTTTCATTTTATCATTATCACCATCTTTGCCGTCATTATCGGTGAAATGAACGAAAAACATATACAATAAACTATATTATATCGACATCGAGTATCTTTATCTTATGTATATGTGTGTGTGTGTGTTTTTGTGAAAAGGAACTTCCTTACATACGAGTATGTATATATGTGTGTACAAGTATATAGGCGAGTGGCGAACAATACGAAAAATAAACTAAATAAATTCAATGAAGCGAAACTGAGTCAATCAAAGAATTATTTTTTTGCTTTTCATTTCTAATACTCCCAACTAGATTATTCCCAAAAGTGTGAATGTCCAACGAACCATGTATACCTACATATATGTATTAGGCCTCCTCCTCATTCCTCCAAATATTTGTTATTATGTATTTAGAGCCAGTGGGTGTGTGTGTGTGTGTATAGATATGGTGAGTTGATGTACGCAAGAAAAGAAAATATATTTTACGTGCTTGATAATGTGCGAGATCAATCTTCCTACTTGAGATTTTTGCCACATTTTTTATTTTATTTTTTGTTGCCGGTGCTTTTCATGATTTCATTTTAGTATTCAATTCACAGTTTTATTGTTTTCTTCTCGTATATATTCTTATTTTCTATTTTCATTTTCATCTTGGAATTTTTGTTTTGCGGAAAATTATTCTTGATTTTTGGAAAAATTTTTTAGATTTAGTCTCTAAGCATCGAACACACATACATATACAGACATTTAGTGCGGATAATTTTAATTTGTATAATTAATTAAAAATATTCATCGGAAATTAGGTTATAAGGTTGTTTATATATTTATGTCTTCTGTGTGCCGAAGCCGGACATGACCATAGGAATTGGACTACTGTCTCTTCCGCCTCCTCGTCTTTTTTTAATTCACGTCTACGTAAGGAGATCAGTGTCTTTGAGCGTTTCAAGTTTGGCCAGGCTTGTCTTTCAACACTACACTGTGAGAGTGTTAGTTCACCTTTCATTCACTGAGGCTACTGCCTCCTTTGGAAGCTCTGCCGTGAGTGCCTTAACAGGCCTCCCCCAAATTTCCCCTTTCATGCCTAGGTAGTTCATCCGCTCTGCTGTTCCCCATGACGTCCGAGTGGCCGGGGACCCAGACTATTCCAATGTTGAAATGCTCCCTCATTTCAATCAGGAACAAGTGGTAACCCAACGCCACCCTTGATGTCAAAGAAACTGAATCCAACGACTTGATTGCCGCCTGACTGTCCACATTAATTGCGATATCCTCAACCGCTATAACCTCTGCTTGGTGCACGCTACAGTGATCAGGGAGAAGAACTGATATATCTGCATTCAATTTATCACAGAAGATCTCCAGCTCCTACTTTACCGTGAAGTTTGGACCCATCTGTAAAGAACTGTAATACTTCTGTTTCCGATAACGACTCGCTGCTTCAAGATTCTCTTGAAGGACAGATAGTTCGGAACCCTTTCTCGAAGCATAATGTTGGTGTAATGTAGTCTATTTCCGAGCAGGTGTTATTCAAGAGGTTAAAACTCAACTTAATTTGGATTCCTCAGTAAACATTCTACAATCGATCAAGTAAGCATCGAATCACAAATTTTATTGAAAATGCGCTGGAAGAGTAAAAGTCTGATCGACGAGGCGGAGATCGTTATTCGGCCCGATCCTTTATCTATTATACACTTGAAACCTTAATATCACTATACCACCACATTTGCAGATGATGGCTCTTTGAAACAGCAATGATGAATCAACAGAAAAACTATAAACAGCCATATCACTAATACATAGCTGGGCTGAGTGATGGCATATAGAATAAAACGAGAGCAAATCTGTGCATGTCGATTTCACTAACAGGAGAATCGAATACAAACCACTTTATATCAATGACCATATTATTCCGTATTCAAGTATAGCGAAATACAACGGCATAACACTTGATGCTAAGCTAAGGTGGAAGGCCCACATAAAAAAGTAAAAAGAAGAGTTGGAACTTAAATGCAGAAAAATGTACTTGTTAATGGGAAGAAACTCCTCCATATCTTGATATAATAGATCTACATATTATAAGAACCTGAAATTGCTAAAATTTCTCAAAGTCATGCACAAAGACTATACCAGCACTTTAACTTCGAAGAAATTTTGGTCCTAACAAGAAATCTTGGCAATAACAACATAGTGAGTGAGAACATAGAGTCACAGCTATAGAGCATGGTGTGCTAGCGATCGATGATTCGATCCTCACCAGCGCATTTGTAGTTTTTATGGTGGATATATAATTGAGTCAACGACCGATGTTGATGCAATGAGTGGCAAAAGTAGAGTGAACAAAAACCATAGTCGAGGAATGAGCGAAGGTACGGCAAGAGACAGAGAGTGTGTAAATTATGTGCAAATTGCGATAGTTACATGTGATCAGTGAACAAGTGAAATAAAGTGAAATTGAGCAAAACAGTGGACTAATGAAATAGTAGTAAAGTTAAAGTGTTCTAAAGTGTGAACCAGTGAGATTGTGAATAGTTAAGTGCTGAAAGCAAGTGTTGTAATTTATTCTCGAATAAATTGTGCAGTGTTAATAAAATAAATAGTTCAAGTATTTTAATGCGAAATCCATTACGAATCCTGTAGAGCTCGAAATTCGTAACAATAGTACGAAGGCTTCAAAGGATAAATCCTTTTGAACTGGCAATATTGTGAAGAAAAACAAATGAGTGAAGTCAAAATAACAGACTAAAGTCATGTTAAAATAACTTCAAACCTTACGACATTATCAATAGAAAAGTACTTATACTTAACGTATGGGCAAGAAAATGAGATAATAAAAACAAAAAGGCAGGAAGCGGTCCGAAGACATCTTTATTATTAAAAAGAACATGAAGGGCATTGAAGCGAATTACAGTTGGTCAAGAAGTGGTAAAATCATATCGTTCTTTAGCAATTAAATTCCAGTGTCACTAAAAAACTGTTAAAAAATGCTTAAACAAAATGAACATTACGCTTAGGAAGAGGAAAATGGTTCCTAAAAGTGTCCGACAAACAAATAAAAGTGCGAAAATAACGTTTAAAAAATCTTGTACAAAATTCTCTGGGAGCAAAAAAATGATGTCATTGTGACTTAACGACGACAACACCTATTTTACATTAAATGGCAATCCAAAGCCTATTTTGATAATGGCACACGTATTATCGAAGAGAAGGTCAAATTCATACCCAAAGAGCAATTTCCAGACAAATTTTTACTATGGTTGGCCATAAGTCAAATCGGAATTTCCGAACCGGCATTTTTTAAAGCTGGATTAGCCATTAACAGCGAAAGGTACAAGGTCGACTGGTTACCAACAATTATAAAAAACCACCATGCAAACCAAAAGACGCCGTTTTGGCCAGATTTAGCATCGGTCCATTACTTCAAAGCAAGACACAGATGAAATGCGACGATTGAGTATTGGTTTTGTACCAAAAGAAAAAAATCCAGCAAGTGTGTCTCAGTTGCGCCCGATTTTTGGGCAAATCTTAACCGGAAACTTGGGATTTCCTTAGCCACCCGCCTCCTAATGGTGGATTCCCCCAGCTCCGAGTTAACCATCCTGCTCCCCAGCATTTTATTGATTAACCCACCTACAGCGTTAATGATTAACTTACTGATTAACCCACCTATTTTTTATTTTTAGTCTACCCCAACGAGCGACAATCCCTCCAGAATTGCCTCCGTCCTTACATTGTTAAAGACGCTCTCAATATCAAGGATCGCCACCATACAAAACAAAATTAGTGATTTCAAATTGTGCTTACCAGGGCATGCAGTGCTGTGTCCACACATTTCCTTTTATAGTAAGCATCTTGAGACTGTGCCCAGTCACTCTAGGCTTTATTGTCGATCGTATATAAACATGATGGGAGGTCTCGGAGACTTCAATTTTAACACAGAAGAGTCTCGACAACCTCCTTTGTGCCTTCCTTAATTCTTTTTTGTATACTTTTAAGTCGTCCTTAATGGAGTCCTAATCTTGAGTCTCTCTCGCACTTTTAGCTCTATTAAAGGCTTCCCTACATACCTTTCAGTAGGTCTCTACTTCCTTGGACTACCAAGATGGTTTATGCTTGCCCCTGAGCTTTACTATTGGGCAAGCAGCATTGAAGGACCAGTTGCAGGCACTAATGATTGTGTCCACTATGCAATTCAGTTCATCCACTGTCGTGATGGCTGCTGAAGGGCCCTGGCGTCATTAGTTCTTTCAGCGTTTCCCTATACTTGCTCCAGTTTGTCCTTCTTGGATTCCCAAAAGCTTTCCGGGTAGCAGGGGAAACGTTAAAGCTAAATGTTATCCATCGATGGTCAGAGAAGGAATGTTCCCTCGCCACTCTCGATTCCTTGATCATTGGATAAATATTATCTGAGGCGAAGGTTACGTCTAGAACCTCCTGCCGATTTTTAGTAATAATTGTGTTCTTGCCCAATATTACACAGCCAAAGTTTAGATTGTGTGATGCGCATTTGCAGCACATCCAAGGATAACCCCAATCTTATTTTTTATTGATAAAAATCGTGTTAAAGTTCAAATAAAATAGCGACTTATTGATCAGACTATAGGACCCGAAATCAGTTGAAGATTGATTTGGCTCAATTTGAGACTGATTTAACATACTCTTTTGCATTCGAAAATATCTGGCCAGCCTATTCAAGAGTTGTTCAGATTAGCCTATTCAATTACAGACAATTTGCTAAGTAATTGGCAAAAGACGATGGTCACAATATTCGCATTTTCAGAATGGAACAGAACTGGTGAACAATGTAATAAAAAAGTTTCTTGATGACAAAAAAAGTCTTCATCAACGCACAGTACCTTACACACCAGAACAAAATGGTTGTGCAGAACGTGAAATGATCCATTCGAAACAAATGGATATGAAATTTATTTATAGCAGTGTACATGGTTTAAACCGAACTGGAACGAGCTATGTTGAGGATAAACCACCGTATGAATTGTAGATATCTATACGTAGATATTTTCGGATCTAATGTTTTTGTTCAAGTTCCAAAGGAGCGACGAAAGTTTGATTCAAAAGCGGTCAATTGCGTTTTCGTTGGATACTAAAGTCATTCAAAGGGATATCGCGTTCAATCCGGAAACGAATAAAATTGAAGTAGCTGTGACAAGATTTTTTGTTAGGAGAATTGAATACACGCGATATTGATGACGTTAAGGAGAAGGTCGACGAGAGTGTTATTATTGAAAATGAAAATGATAATAAACAAGAAGCATCACCGAAAAACAAGAAGGTCGTTTTGCATTGTGTAATCTCGACAACGGAAATAGTGTTAGGCCAGTGACTGAGAGATAGAGACAATTTTTATCCCTTATCAGTGCGACGTTTATCATATTTTTCGATGATATGGCAGGCTGCTGTATATGCAGGGTGATAAACACAAGGGTCATGTGCCGCTTCAAGTGCTCAAACTGCCTATTCGTGGCGGCCGCTAGAAACTACTCTGTTACAGGAGTAGGCTAAAGTGTGAGGGCTGTGGTCCTCCTATAGGAGAATAGCGTTGGTTATATGTAATCCAGCCCAACGGCCTCGGACAAGGTATAAGGACAACTATTTAAAATTTGGAACATGGAACGTACTTAGCCTAAATCAACCGGCATCTTGGTATAAGCTCGACCTCATAGCTAACTCTATGCGGCAACAATAACATGAATACACATGAATTTGGCGTTGGTTTCTTGATTAGCAACCGATGTCGTCAATTCGTGACTGATTTATCCCTGACAACAATCGGATTTGTACACTCAGGTTTCATGGGCGTCACTTTAACATCACATTTGTGAACGTTCATGCTCCTACTGAGAAGCCGGAACAAATCAAAGACGCTTTCTACGATTAGCAAAATTGATTGTTGAGCAAAATTCCGCAACATAACATTAAAAGTGTTTTGAACGACTTAAATGCTCAAATTGGCAGTGCGGGCAGCATTTATCTTAACACCATCGGTCCAAACTCCTTGCACCCTACCTCAAACAACAACGGGACGAGCACCACTTAGCTAGCATTGCTTTACAACTTGTTGGTCGCCAGCACACTTTCTTTCGATCAACCAAATCGACCACATCCTCTTGGCCAAAATGCATTTTTCTATAGCATATCAATGACATCAGCACCAAACACGGAGCTAAGATCGACTTGGACCACATCCTGGTAGTAGCTGAATTGAAATTTCGCCTCTGCACCACATACAATCATCGTTTTCAGCGTATATCACTCGTTGGAATACAGCAACATTGAACAACGAAGGTACCAGGGAATCTTGGAGGATAAACCACTTCTTGACTCCGTTCAAGAACAGTGGGACATCATCAAAACGGTGGTAACCTAAAAATATTTTAGGTCGAGATGACTCCACCGCCCCCTCCAACATATGACCAAGTTCGGAACGTGATATCGCACATAAAAAATTAGAAGAGGCCTGGTGAATATGGTATCTGCAACGAAATACTCCATTTGGTCCACAGAAGACATCCCTAGTGGAAGACAGCTCTTATCTGTTCGCTTCAAAAAAAAGGAGACCGGTTAAACTGCAACAACTACCGTACTATAGCTTTGCTGAATACAGGCTAAAAGGCTTTGGCTAAAGTAGTCGCGTCAAAGTTTTCAGCATATGGCTCAATATGTAACGTACAAATAGAAGGTAATATTTTAGATGCCTTCGAGATAACATCTAGAGTGTGGCAAGGAGACCCGATAGCTCAGATTCTCTTCAACTTATCATTAGAATATGTCATTCGTTCAATGACAATCCAACAAATTGGTCTTCTGATCAATGAAGCGAAGACCAAATACATGCCAGAAGTCAGAAAGGAGGGGATTTTATTTCTGGAGACACACAGTATGAAAAGGTTGAAGAGTTGAAATATCTAGGATCCCCGATCAGTGAGCAAAACTCCGCTTCTGTCGACATCGCATCGAGGATTGCAGCAGGCTGTCGAGCATTTTACGCCAACATTAAGGTCTTCAAGTCCCACCTTTGGTTGCGAGTCTTGGACACTAACAGCGCAAAATATCAAAAAACTGGCTGTTACTGAGCGTAAAATAATTCGTATAATTCTCGGTCCCATTCAAGAGATCTTGATAAAGTTGATATCATCGGATTTATAAAATCAGAAAGCCTTATAGCCTTAGGCCACCAAACATGCCTTAGAGTCGGCAGCAACGAAAGTAGGACCTCGCAGGAGAGCACCTACCAGGTGGATGGACGACGTCGAGGGGGACCTGATAACACTCGGTCATCGTGCCTGGCATTCACTTGCAGTGGATCGAACTATGGGAGGACCATCGTTGAGGCGGCCAAATCCCTCCATGGGATGTACAACCAACGAAAGAAAGAAATGAAAGATATGGCAATGTTAGCAATCAACGAAGAACCACGCACATACAAGCAAGCAATTAAATAGATTGATCATCAACAGTGGGAAAAAATGCTATAAAGGTGCTCAACCGTTTTTCGGAAAATACAGAAATTTTGGGCAATTTGAAGCATAGTGGGCAGTTTAATGTGTTTGGCTATGGGAACTCGACCATAAATTACTTATGCAGTTGGTAACGTTAGTCGTTATTTGGACAAATAGGAAAAGGTTACATCAAGGGAACGACCGATACGGACATTCATTTTCAAAGCAAAAATGATTGGGGATTATAGCAAAGCTGATTATGCGGTTGATAAACGCAAACTAGTCTCAGCGAGCTAGTTTAGTTTAAATCTAATTAATGAACGTTTTTCGTTTACAATCAAAGTGCAATCAGGCTGATGAAAAACCTTGAATTCCACAATCGAACAACGATCACTATATTCGTGAAAGATTCGCAGACGAGTACACATTTTGGTTACATTTTTAGGTTTGTAATGGTTTTTGACACAAGCTCTAGGCTATAATGTATACTTTTAAAATATTTTAAAGTATTTAAATTGAAAAACATAATAGCCTCCATTACTATATTGTTCAAGAGTGTATTCCATTAAATCTTGAATACAATTCTACAAAAAAATAAAAATAAAATATTGTAGATATACATTTCAATCAATTATAAAATGAAAAAATCCATTACACAAGTTTCTTTTTTAACTATCACAAGCAAAAAAAAAAAATTTCCATCTCCATTTCCTGTAAGATTAGTTTGGTGGAATTGTAACACGATTTAAAAAACTTTTAAATAAAATTTATATTCCATTTGAATATAGCAGCGCACAAAAAGCTATACACAAAAAAAAAAGTGTTCGAATAAGCAGCAAGCACTTGATGCAATTTTTTCTTCTTCTTCTTCTATACTTCTTTCGCTTTTGACAAAAGTCTTATTATATTCATTTGATACTTTCCCAGCATCGACACCAACAACAACAACAACAACAACACACAATGGATGGAATTGTTAAAAACTTTTCTTTAATTTTCCAATGTTATTGCAAACAAAATTTTGAAATAGTATTTCACAGTTTTATTGAAATTTGAATGAAAACTACTTGAAAAACGATCAAAATAGAATTTATTCCAATATTCTGTGTCAGATTTCTAGATTTCTCCGATTTTTTGTTATCGAACAAATCGCTTTTCATTTTTACATAATTTTTTTCATTCATTTTGTTTGGATCAATTTTCGCGATTTTCTTACACTCACACACCAATATATAGAAAGAAGAAGCGCAAAAAAAAGTAAAGTAAATTTCAATTTATTTACAATAAAAGACGACGACGAAGAAGAAGAAGGATTGAATGGTTTGGAATTAGTCTATAAATTGAATTTTTAGTGTTGATTCGATAACTTTTCAAACATGCGATGGTTATGGTATATTTTGTATATATTGGTTAGTAGAGTAGCAGGATAAGGTGGGCGGGCGAAAAATGGGGTGAAAATTTCACTTTGTTTCTTCTCATATTATGTATATGTATGGATCTATCTACGAGTATATATATTATGGTTAGATTGTTTGTGGGTTTTTTGTTTAGGTATAAGAGGTGATGGATATAAAATGATGATGTTGATGGATTATTTGTTTTTTTATTTGACACATTCTATCAAATCTATTGTATCATGTGTACATTTTTTATTAATTTTTTTTTTTTTTTTGTTGATCTGACATGTGACATGACAAATTATATACATTTATGTCAAGTACTCCAAAAGTTTTATAAATTATTTTGTATCAAAATAGTTGGTCTGTAAACGTTATTCCTGATATCATAATCATCTATTATTGGGTTGTTCTGTAAATCTATAGCACTAGGAAATATTTCTTTTCGATAAATATTTTCATTATTATTTCGCCATTTTACAATAAAATAATGACCGATCCAGTTCAGAACTATTAGATCCCTTTTTGACAGCATTTTATGAAAGTTAGAATCAAAAAGCAGGTTTATTACTAACTAATTTCGATTCGATTTTACCAGAGGAAATGCGTTTTGATATACCCTATATCTGGAATTTTCGAGATCGATGTATAACATCTTTCTTTTAACGTAAACTCTAATTTCAAATACCAAATACTAAAATTCTAATTCCAATATATGAGCTGTTAGATGAAATACACTGTCACTTTACATTTTTTGGCACTGCAGTATTGAGTTATGCTTGATTTTTCAACACCTTTGTGAATTGCTGGAGTTCTTTTATTTACCGGCAATTAAAATAAAAATGGCGCTTTTAATTGTCTCTGGTTGACATCTTCTGCGTCTAATTATTGCAATTCGAACATTTTGCGGATAATTCAAATATACACCATAAATTGTTTGAAAGATGATCATTAACCAAAAGCTTATCTAATTTTAGGTAAGTATTTTATATTTCACTACTAGCTCACTGGTGAGCCCTATAATTTTTCGTAGAGACATTAAGAATATTCTAATAAATATAACACAAAAACCGCTTTCAAATTCATTTATTGGAACGAAAGTTACAAATGTTCTAGTACAAAAGGCTAGTTGGCTTACATAAAATTCAAAATGAAAAAATATGTTCAGTACCAAGTCAAACTTTTGAAGCACTCCCATAGTAAATCACACGAAAAATTGTCTTGTACCTACACAAGACTATTTTTGGTGTGTTTTACTATGGGATTGTGTAGAAATAATGACTAAAATTTGGTATCGAGAAAATTGGGTAGAGGTGAGAGAATGGAAAAAAATGTATGTTTTCCGATTTAGTTTAAACTTGGCACAGATGTGAGAAAAGAATATTATGAAAATGAACAGAAAATCCTGATTCTATAAAATTTTCCTGTTTCGCAGTCTTCGGTTGTCAAATTTCTGTGTTCTTTCGCCCACCTTTATCGTTTCTTTGTCATAGCTGTAGTAAACATTGGCTTCTTGTTAGGTCAGCGATATACAAACCCTAGGTCCTTCAACTGGAATCGAAGCGTCATATCAGAAATATTGATTCATGGCTCTTATATAATTTATGTAATTCCCCGCGTGGCGCTTTTCTATTTTTCGCATATATATTTCGAATTATTCGAAAGTCTCATAGCCTAGTGAGTTTTGTCGGCCACACTTTCTGCCCGTTTTTGGAGAAATATTTATGTTCTCTTCCATTTTTTTTTAATTCGGCTCGTGTTAAGTGTTCTATATATCGTTAGGATATCCTGTTGTTTGTTCTCTTAAAAAAAATTATCTTGTCAACACAAATAAATAATTTTGTTTGGAAAGTTGGTTTACTCGATGGCTTGTTTTTTTTCACGATCCAATCAGATTCTCTTGCCACTTCCTCTACATCGGAAACTGCCATATTGAATGTGGCGGTTTATCTTGTGCTTCTTGATCCTATAGAATCCACTGGGAATTGATTCCTATTTCTCTTCCTAGTTCTTCTTCGTCTGTGTAGTATTCATTACAGACTTGTTGTTTTTGTTTACCTGATTCGATGATCCTTTTCAGGTCTTCATTTTCTCTCTTTAATAGGGTAATTTCATTACTCAGCTTTGAGACCATCTTTTCTAGGCTTTTTAATTGGATATGAAGTGCGGTTTTTTCGCTTTCAACATTTGAATTAGTTGTTGGTGAAGACAAAGTATTATTGATATCTCCTAGAACTCGTTTTATTCAGTCCAATCACGCATATGTCATCTGTATATGCAAGCACCTTATTGGACTGGCGATATAAAATGTTGCGCTGAGGTATCTCAGTTTAACGAAAGATGTACTCCAACATGACATTGAAGAGTATCGGGAACAAAGCATCTCCCTGCCGAAAACCCGAGTTAACCCCAAAAATTGCCGATAGCTTGTTCTCAACTTTAATACAGCATTGAGACTGCGTAACTGTCATCCTATATAACATATTCGTAGTAAATTTGTTGGCATTGATTGATCAGTGACTGCCGATTCGGATGAATTCCTCCTTGATAGAAATCCTCTAACCAACCAAGCCCTCTGCTAGATGGGTGACACTATCCAATATAATGTAGGATAGTAACTTGTATGCTGTGCAAAAAAGAGATTCTTCTCACACTTCAAACGGTCTCCCACCATGAATATGGGGCATACCACGGTCACTTTCCATTCATCAGGGATTAATTCGGTTCGCCATACTAATCGATCTTCTTCAAATATCAAGAGCTCCAAATTAACGTAGTCCACCATAGGTGAGCAGTTTCGTTTTATTCTCTGAATGGCTCTAGTGAATTCGTCATGGGATGGATCCTCAGTGCAAATCTCCGCAGTCTGTATTAGAATTGACTCAATTTTTTTTATATTTTACATTTTAATTTTATGTTGAATTTTAATAAATTTAGGTACACAAATGCTTAAAATTTCCAACTTAATTTTAATTCTTCAAGCATATCCACAATTCTTGATTTTGAATTGCCAATCCGAATTTTATAGTTTTTTTATTTTTGATTTCTTGATACAGATAGGTACTTCACCATAATTTAAAACTTTTTCACAAAATGAAAACCTGAAACTTATATGTTTGTCACATGAATACCAAAAATATTAAATTTTATTTTTAATTATCGAATTTTGAAAATTCTGAATCTGTCAAAATGTAATATTCGTATACTTACTATAATACTGAATTTAAAGACAAAACTTTGTAAAAATAAATTTTAGCATTCCATGGTATCGTGTGAAATATTAAAAGAAAGATTAAGGTATTTTACATGGCAGCTGCGGCAGAAGTGCTTTGCATCCTCGAAGTCCACTGCTAAAATCTAAACACCAATCAAGTGTCGTGAAGCTGAAACTTTACAAAGTGTTGATCAGGCTCGATATTATGTTTGGATGTAAAAGTTGGGCGCTGACAGATGAGTACGACAGAAGTGTGATTTACGGCCCAAAACGCGAAGTAGATTTTAAAAAAATTGGGGCCACCTTATAACAGACCAATTGGATAAAACTGCTTTATAATTGCCTATAAAACGATAACAAATATAATATCAGTACACAAACTCAAGATTATGTAAAATGTTAGTTTTTAATTGCTCAGTTATCAGCAATTATCGTTTATAATCGTTAAAAATCCCAACGTTGATTTTGATGGTGTACAAAATGCACTTGCCAATTTTATATAGGCGTAAAGTTCGTTGCTGGCGATGATGGCCCCACAGTCTAGAGAACGACTTGGCTTTGCAGATTGTCTAAGACAGTATAAAGACCAAGCTAAGGATGGAAGGGTATGTGGCCATAGTAATGGCCTTTAAAAACTAAATAAAAATTATATGTGTACGAGTTATTTATGGTATAACACTCATAATTACAATAGGCGCTTGACATAAAGTCCTTTTGGTACATAGTTGTAAAAAAAAAATATCACTGGTAATGAAACAAGTATCAATGAAGACCTCCTATCTTGGAATGTTTCATTCACGTAATCTACATTTTGCTCACAAACGCCCCGGCTAGAGCAGAATATTAAAATTCTAGAATCTTCACGAAAATGTACTGCAGGCCAAAAATAATAGAATTAAATATTTTTCATATTGTAAAATTCTATATAGCAAGACATCTTTGTGAAACAAGCCTCACTCACCGAACTATTATTCGGACACAGCGATGATCAAGAAGGTCTCCCCAAACTCAATCATTGTGAGAAAATAGCCATCCCTCAAAAGCTTGGCCATACGATTTTTCTTTGTATACAACTAAATAAATTTTATCTCCTTGAGTTATACCAGGATTTCGTTCCAGAATTTTTTAAAAATACCTTTGACAGCACAAGCATAAATAATCCATCCCAGACTTTTTACAAATACATATATATAATTTATGCAGTTGGTTCATCCCAGGATTAGTTTAGATTTATACTATCCCAGACTTTTTCGTCAGCAAAAAAGTATACAGTTGATACCAAAATACTGGTCTCAGAATTTTTTTATAAGTTGATAAAAGCGACACATTTATTGATATTGCGGAGAATCTAACGGCCACAAAATTATCAAAGCTGGCGTAATGGTTGCTAAAAGTTTTTTTAACTTAATCGCAAAGAGAAAATAGCCGTTCGTAGGGCCAAAAGAATTTATTTTCCACCAAATTAATTTTACATATTAAAAAAATCTTGGATGAGTATTTTGGTACCAACTGTATATTTTATTGTTGACGAAAAAGTCTGGGATAATATAAATCTAAACTAATCCTGGGGTAAACTCAAAGAGGATAAGTAAATTACGAGTAAAGTGAACTTTAGCATTTAAAAATCAAATCGATAAGTTGGAATTGAAAAACATCAAAGTTAAATTTTTCCATATAGATTCTCCAAATGGCGGCAAATGGTGCGAGCACAGGCGTATGCACTGCGAATCTCTAGATATCCTAAACCAGGAACAGTCAGAAAACGGGCAAAACTCATAGCTGAAGAGGAGGAAGAAGCCGAAAGGGAAATTATACGGACGGTGCAACAAAGCGTGTTTCACGACGACATACATAGGCTTAAAAAAAAGTCCAGCTGCAGCGATATCAAAAAACAGGACGATTTACAAAATGTCACCGTTTTTGGACGACAATATGATTTTTTGTATGCGAAGCAGATTGGCAAAGGCAGAAAACATAAATTACGACATGATGTATCCCATACTACTACCAAGAAAGCATCGAGTGACGGAAATTATCGCTGATGCAAAACATCGAAAATATTTACACCAAAATTTCGAAACAGTAATTAATGAGTTACGTCAAAATTTCGTAATTTCCAAAATACGTGTTTTCCAAAAAAAAAAGTAGTCTCGAACTGTCAGTTTTGCCGCATAAGTCATGTTAAGCAGAGTACACCAGAGATGATAGATCTATACCTGAAGCAAGATTGGCTGCCTTTGAAAGGCCATTCTTACATGTCGGAATCTATCTGTTTGGACCAGTAGATGTTGCAGTGGGACGCCGCACGGAGAAACGATGGGGAATGCTATTTACCTGCTTAACCATTCGTATTATGGGTATTAGAAATTTTATAGCACGACGGGGAACACCACTCGAAATGTACTCCGATAATGGCACGAATACGACGGGCTGATAAGGAGCTTAGACGATTCATTGAAGGAGTACTACCGGATGGAATTCAAGAGAAATTTGCAACTCTAAAGTGGAATTTTCTAATCTACCGCCGGCTTCCCTTCACATGGGTGGTTGTTGGGAAAGATCAGTTTGCTCAGTAAAAAAGTGTTTAAATTCTACCGACCGCAAAACCTAGCGACGAACTGCTTCGAACATGTTTCCTGGAAGTCGGAAATATCATTAACTCACGTCCACTAACATTCGTTTTGGTTGATCTAGAAGAATAAGAAGCTCTTACCCCGAACCATTACCTACTCGGTTCATCGAATGGTACAAAGCCAGCTGGGAAATTTGACTAACTAAATAGTTCGAAAAGATGAAACCTAATTAATTGTCAACAACACGCCCAACTCTTGGAGAAAAGGGATAGTTATTGATGTCGCCACTGGCAGTGGGGGACAAGTCCGACAAGTTACGGTTAAAACCCCGAATTTAATATACGTACGCTTTCTTTGCATACTATAGGAAAACGACAGCTGTCGAAAATAGTAGTCGAAAGTCATGGTAGGGCCCCTGTATTTAAATAAATGCCACAAGGAAAAACCTGCTCAAGTATCAAATTAATCTGAAGATTAACACCCTTAGGTAGAATTTGGAATTTTTTCAAAATATTAAGTGACTTTTATGGTTTTAAGCAAATTCTAAAACGGCAATAAGTATTTCATAGACAGCGAATTTTTTAATTTATTTATTCCATTATGTTCCTACATATATTATATTATTAATGAAAAATCATCTAAACTATTTATTAATTAATTGCCGGCTGAAAAGTCGAACTTTGGAGCGGACGGCCACCTTTAAGGCACGCACAGATGAATTTGGAACCAAATTCGTACTTTTTATCCATTTTTTTTTTAAACTTCCATATTCTTTGCTGCCTTGTGGATCTTTCTCAATTTAGTTTTCATTATTGCCCAATATCGTTCGATTGGACAGTTGGGCGGATTGACAAATTTGGGAACAACGCACACACGTTGTTAGATTCGTATCATTCTAATGTTTTTTTTAGAATAATGACATGACGCTAGATCAGGCAAAAACAAAGTACCAACATGGTGCCCACGTAAAAAGGAAGGAGTCGCTTTTGGAGGCTATTCTTAATGTAATTTTCCGAAGATATTGTCCCTTGCGTGATGTACGGAGCACTTCTAGAGCCACATTGGCAAATAGCCTGCCAAACTAAGTATTTTTTCGGAAACTTTTCATGTTGGATAATTTTAAATTTCATGTCGATACTCAGTTTATCCTTTACAGAATAATATTGGTTACCTGGCAGAGATTTGAAATCAGCTTTAATCGATTACCAAACAATCATCTTTTTTGTCCACCAAAAATTTGTACAGCATTCGGCTTCGTCGGATTGCCGTAGCTTGTTGTTTATCTTCACGCCGTGGTACTTTGAAAAGACTGACCGATCGAAAATCAAACCTCTTTTTAATTCGAAGAATTCGCATATGATTTGTGTTATTTTTTTTCGCTAAATTCCAAATTTTCTATTGACGCTCTGAGTCTCCATAAACCGAATTATAGTCCTTCTAACGGTAGAATATGTAGAATTAGCTTCTTTTGCGATGGATTTGTATTTCTTTGATTTTCCAAATAAAATTGCATAATTTGTTTGCGAACTATCTCTTGATTTGATGACATGTTGCTAACGACTGATTTAAAAGAAATAAATATTACACACACGGAAAAAAAATGTATACTGAAATCGAAAAACGTATTTCTAAATATTAGAATCAACCATTTTTTGACTGCTTTATAAACTTTTCTCTGTAATTCATAATTTTTTTGTGAAACCAACCAACTGGTTATAATTTTGAGAAAATAATTGATTTTTATATTAAATCTACCGTTTCTAAAATTGAGAAACATGAGAATTTCCGGAACTAATCCATTAATTTCTAGACATTACTTTCAAATTTCTCCCGATAAACCACAAGTCCAAATATCTTGAAAATGTTAGTCTAATGAATGACATTGATGTTGAAATCAGTAATATGACTTTGGTGCCTTTCGATTGTATACATGTAAGAAACTTAAAGGTGTAATATTTATGTTGACCCTAAAAGTTAGTTATTTAATTAGCTTAAATAATGTTTACATAAATTTGTCTTGAATCTGAATTAACCGATCAGCTTAAACGTCAGTTATAGAATTATGACTTAAAAGCTTGTTATTCGTTGTACATTGAAGTAAATTCGGGGAAATGACTAACGAGTTTATTATTTGACTAGCTCAAACGCTACTTACAGAAGTCTGACACTGCAGCTTGTAAATTAACTAGATATTGATGTCTGATTAATGGAAACTCACTCGATTGTCAATTTTATGCAATCAACTAAGTAGCTCCTATGTCGGTCTAAAGATTGGAGCGAATGTGGTGTGGTGCAAATTCTTTTATGGTAATTATAAATAATTTAACTTTGAATTCTTGTGTGTGTGTATTTATAGAGAAGCGTCTAAAATTAAATATGAATTGTTTAATGAAAAATAATAAGTGCAGAAATAAAGCAATAAATAATTTAAAATACAAATTTAAAAAAATAAACAAAGAAAAATTAAGAAACATATTATTAATACTAGAAAATAAAAATATTAAAACATCAAAAACACGTGCTACTTGGAATTCAGCAAGTCCACCAGACATAAGTGAAAATTATGATGTTTTACATACATCAAATGATAAAAACGCTTCTAATTCTGTGACTACTGAAATAAGTGAAAATGATTTTTGTGAACTATCAAAGGAATTGTATGATTATGAATTTAAAATAAGTCCTCAAAAATTTGATATAATAAGTTTTATTAAGCCATACAATAGTTCCGAAATTAATAGTTACGTAAAGTGGTTTTTGCAAAAATGGGCCGTAGAACATAACACTAATAAAACAGCATTGTCTGAGTTATTGAAATTTCTGAAAACTTTTTTTCCGGAATTACCGATGGACTATAGAGCTTTATTGCAAACGCCACGCAATCTAGAAAAAAATTTCGTTTTTCCTGGAGAATATATTCATATCGGGTTGGAGAATAACTTAAGAAGAATTTTAATGCAGGAAAATTTGAGCATTAAAATATTACCGAAAATTGTATACTTAGATTTAAATGTGGATGGGCTTCCTGTTTTTAGTGATAATACGGAACACTCGTTTTGGCTTATATTAGGACGTATTTTAAACATCGGTTTAAGCGCCGTATTTGTAATTGGAATTTATCATGGTCCCAGAAAGCCAAGTAATTTTTCAGAGTTTTTAAATACATTTGTTTTCGAAATGAAACAAATCAAAGACAGCTTCTATTATAATGAACAAAATATACTAATTAAAATTCGGGCGATAATATGTGATGCTCCTGCTAGAGCAAGTGTCTGCGGTGTTAAACAATATAACGCATTCGCGGGATGTCCAAAATGTGATATTAGAGGCAAATTTGATAAAACTTACCATAGGATGTGTTTTAACAATTCATCCATTGCATCTCTTCGTACAGATTCGACGTTCGCGCAAAGAGTTGATGCGGATCATCACATTTTAGATTCTCCTCTTGAGGAGCTAGGTGTAGGTATGGTATCCCAAATAGCTTTAGATTATTTGCATATCGTTTTACTTGGAGTAATGAAAAAGTTATTAAAGATTTGGTTCGGAAAGAAACCATTATTTCCGAAACATTTGAAGAATTTAATTTCAAATAAAATTATTTTTTTAAACAAATTTTTGCCTAACAACTTTCAAAGGAAGTTGAGATCTTTAGAACATTTGGCTGTTTTTAAAGGAAGCGAACTTAGAAATTTTTTACTGTTCTATGGGCCATTTGTATTGAAAAATTCGTTGCCACAGCATTTGGTAAAATTTTATAATAATTTTATGCTACTACATGTCGCGATAAAAATTCTATGCTGCCCAGATTGGGGCCTCAAATATAATTCGTTTGCAGACAGACTTTTGGAAGATTTTGTTAAAGAATATTCATTATTATATGGCTCAGATATGGTAAATCATAACGTGCATATGCTGAGGCACCTTGCAAAAGAAGTGAAGGTTTTCAATGGATCTTTGGATACGTTTTCTGGATTTTGTTTCGAATCATATAAATTAAAAAATTATTGGCGGGACATAAACATCTTTTGACGGAGTTTGCAAATAGGCTGCTCGAAATGAATAGTTCTAGTTCAATCTCCACTTCAAAGCTAAACAGCGCGTCGGACCTCAAACTAAACAAACCGTCTGATGAAACAGAAACTATTTTTTCAGAGGTGATATATTTTGGATATAAGTTAAATAATAATGAGAGGAACAAATACGTCCTAAGTAAAGAAAATAAAATTTACGAAATAATCAATTTTGTTAAAGAAGAAGGCCAAATTTTCGTTTTCGTCAAACAATATATGGAAAAGGTTAACTTTTACACATATCCAATAAATTCCTCTAAACTTTGTACATATCAGTGCCAAAATATTACATTAAATGTGGAAAAGTTAAATATTAATTAATTGGACCGAAAATTATTCGCAATGGTTGAAAGCGAAAGCCCATCACTAAAAACTTTTTTTCCGTTTATACGTATTTTTAATTCTACAAGAATAAATGATCATTTTTAATACAATAATAAACATACAAGTAAAGCACACATATATATTTAATAATTAATTTAAAATACAGACTACCTACTTATAACTCAGAAGACAAAAACACTGTACTAAAAAAAGTAAATAACTTTTAACGCGTATAACAAACAAAAAACACAATAGATCAAAAAGGAATTTAAAAAAGGGTAATTCACAGATTGTTTTCTCTATAAATACATATACAATTTGAAATCATTTGTTAATACTTTTATTGGAAATCTGTGTTTAATTTTACAATAAAGCAAATTAAGCTTAAAATGTCGAAACATGAAAAATCACATTTTGGACCATTTTGCGGTCGTAGAATTCGAAGCAGATAAAAGCGAACCAAGTAAACGGCTAATCGAAGTGATAAGGTATGCATGGCTTACGGAAGATGGAAAGCAATGTTTTTGTCCAAGTTCCAAAAATTGGATGTTTGAATTAAAAAACTTCGGCATACCGAGGGATGACTGGATGAAACACACTTGTCGAGTACTAAAATACAATATTGGTATGTATATTAATTCATTTTTTTAAACTGATTTTTATATTCTTCATTTATCGTTTTTTTTGTGCAAGGTTATATCAAAGCTGCTAATATAGAGTGTAGTCTTCGACTTAACTACACAACATCCGACACAGAGGAATATGGCGATCAGCAAAAAACAGAAAAAATGAATTCCAGTGTCGGCGTAGTTTCTAACGATTATAACAACATATTTGATCAGGTGCGGGACGACGAATCTTTAGTAATATTAAATAATGATTTCGAAACTTTGGAGAATCAGCCAAATCGCGATGATTCGGTAGTTGATGCACCACCACCTTGCATGATTATGGGTAACTCAAACGAAAATGAAATAACGACTGAGCAACCAATCGGCAATGTTATATTCATTCAAAACGATTCATTTCAAAAAGCATTGCAAGATTTGGCCGAATTAAAACAGGGACAATTAAATTCAGAATTGGTGGTCTTAAAAATTGATCAAATCCAGTCAAATTTGGAAAAGATAACGGCACAAAACGAAATCATGATGAAAATGATTTCCGAGTTTTACAAGAAGTCGCCAGCTTCCTCATCTTTTACTCCTGCAATAAATATTGATTCCAAAACCAAATTAAATGAGCTGGAAATGCAATTACAGGAAAAGGATTACAAAGAAAATATGGTAAGATATCTTCTTTCGAATGTTCCATTTTATTTTAATAAGTTTTGTTTAACTTGTCCAACTTGTCGATCATCCTGATGTTCTATGTCCTGACTCATTCTGACATTTCATCATGCAACCTTTGGCTTTCCTTGCTTTTAAATTATACTTTATTGATTTTATTTGTTCTGATTTTTAGGCTTACGCGTATACCCAGTATGCCTCAAAAGGAGATGCGAAGAAGGAGGTAAATGGATTTGCCAAGTCTATATTAAATAAATTGCTGTCAGAGACTTTTGCCCAACAAATACGGTGGGATAGGATTAAAAAAGTTGATAATTTGCCAGCGGAAGAATGCGGTAAGGAATGATATTTTATAAGCCAATAGAAAAGTTACAATTGTGGTTTAATTTCAGAAACTATATTTTTTAAAAAATATAACAATATTCTGGAATTTATCGTAGAAGTGTGTAATAAGAACCGAAAAGATTTAAGTTTCTTTTATAATAAAGACAACATATGCCAGGCGGTTCAGGATTTTTTTAAACGGATCAGCTACAGAAAATGTTAAACGAAGCAGGCTATTAGGATTTTCAATGAAATAACAGAGGCTAATTGAATTTTGTATTTTTAGTTTTATTTACTTTATATTGAAATATTTATTAATGTATATACGTGGTATTTTGGATTATAATTATATTTATTTTGGATTTTTACTAATAAATAATAAACCCAATGTTACATGTGCATTTTTAATATTGCCTTCCGGCTCCACCGCTAATTGTATAAATGGCTGAAAAGGCAGACATTTGAATAACTCTGAAGTCAGAGATTTGTATACTATACGTTGAATTAAATGCCATAAATATAAACCGCTTTGAAGTCGGCGGTAAAACATACTTTAAAGCTACACATTTGTGGGCTCTATGCTGACATCAAAGTGACTTTCGGTAAGGTGAATGTCAATTAGAGGACGGGATTTGGCTTGCTTTCTATATATACTTGAGACTGACTTACACAGAGAGGTATGTTACTTCGTTAGGCGACAAATGAAATTTTGCCAGTCCAAATCTCTAGACGAATAACCGACTTGTGGTTTATCGGGTCTAAATGTCATATAAAGTTTTTCTTAGTATTACAAAACAAGCATTTCTATAATTTATACCACACTTTTCTGAAATTTATCATAAATATAATCACAAATATAAGAAAGAAATGTTGCTAAAATTAAGAAATAGTAAACTTCTTAGTTTAATCACAGTTTATGTTGAAAATCATTAATCTTGCTACAGAATTCTAACAGTTTATGATACTTTTTTTAATTTTTAATAAAAATATCTAGACGAAAATCTTGATAGATACTTTGATGAGGAATATTTCTCGTAGATCATATGATCTCAAAATTAAGTTCTTTTTGGGCAAATCAAATGAAATCAAAATGAAAATGAAAATCAAAGGTTTAGATTCTCAGATTTGAAAATAAGATAAGCTAAACTAATGCTTTTTGTTAACCAACATAAAAATATACAACATATTAAAATCATAAGTAATCAAATATGAAATAAAGTATAAACTTGTTTTACACATATGTACTATAAAGTATTGAATTTAAGTAGTCACCTAGTATATTTGCATGTACATATCTTTAAACAATTTGCGTTCATTCACCTTCATAAATTTTTAGAATACAATTTTACAAAATTATTGCTTTTTTATTTATTGGCTCAGCGTAGAAACATCAATAACATTCTGAGGGTAAACGAATATGTTCCTATATGTATATATATGTATATATATATATACATAACAAAAATATATATATATATAATAATAAACAGTATTAAAGGCCATTACTGGCCCCTTACTGAGTCAACAACCCGGCTCCAACGGTTTCGATCCTGAGCATGGTCTTCATACTGTCTAAGACAATCTGAAGAGGCCAAGTCGTTCTCTACATCGTGGAGCCATCGTCGCCGGCAACGACCTCTGCGCCTACCATATGGTGGCTCTCCTTTCAGAGATCGCTGCACAATTCGTTCCGGATCAGCACGCAGAACGTGACCGAGCCAGCGTACTCGCTGAGATCTTATTTCATGTACAATATCGGGGATCTTCATCAGATCTCTGATCTCGATATTGTACAGAGCTCGGTAGGTACCATCTATTTCGCGTTTTGGGCCGTAGATCACACGCATGACTCTTCTCTCAAATGTTAGGAGCCATCTCTCGTATTCATCCGTCAGCGCCCAACTTTCACATCCAAACATAACAACGGGCCTGATCAACGCTTTGTAAAGCTTCAGCTTCACGGTACTTGATAAGTGTTTAGATTTTAGCAGTGGCCTTAGAGGATACAAAGAACGACTGCCAGCTGCCAGCCGCACTTTAATATCCTCACCCACACTATTATCGTGAGTGATAAGAGAACCCAAATATTTGAACCTCCTCACTCCCTCAAACGTGTGGTGGCCACTACTAAAATCTGGTGTACCACTGTCTTTAAAACCAGAGATCAGGTATTTCGTTTTGGACTCATTGATCTGAAGTCCAACTGAAGCTGAAAACTCTACAAGCGGATCAAGTATTTCTTTCACTCCGTTGCTATTCAGTCCAATCACGCATATGTCATCTGCATATGCAAGCACCTGATTGGACTGGCTATATAAGATGTTACGCTGCGGTGTTTCAGTTTTACGAAAGATGTACTCCAACATGAGATTAAAGAGTATCGGGGACAGAGCATCTCCCTGCCGAACACCCGAGTTAACTACAAAACTTGTCGATAGCCTGTTCTCAACTTTAACACAGCATTGAGACTGCGTCACTGTCATCCTACATAGTCGTACCAGTTTTGTTGGCATTCCTAGGTATTCCAGGGCAGACCATAAACTAGACCATAATATAATATATATATATATATATATATATATATATTTATATATATATATATATATCCGCCAACTGTTGGCAACATGCTAAGCAAAGTCAATAAGTTGAGTTCTGAATGGCATTAATAATGTTATATATGTATCTGTTTCGAACTGTCGATACAATCAGTCATTATACATTTTGGATAACACAACATAATCAAAATAAATAATTTTAAAGTTTTATTAAATATAAATATAATTTACAAATTTAAAGTTAATTAAATTTAATTTATTTGGAAAATCAAGCGTATTTGTGTAATTTCGAATGAAAATCACTTTCTCCGCCATGATGCGCAGTATATAGTACCTCTAATATGTCTACTGTGTGATCAATCGGCTTCATTTTGTTTATATTTATTATGGGATCAGATCATATAATATGCTACCGATTAGTGATGACAACATGTTGGGAAACCTGAAAGTATAGTATGTAACACTCTGTTCCTCAGTTCGATAAACACTTTTCCAAAATCCACTTCATTTTATCAAAATTAGATAGAAAAGGTTTTGAATTCATTCTGATCGTTCTCCATTTATGGGTTGGCATGAAATAGTGTGAACAAGTTTCAAAAATCATCCAACGTATAAATTTAAAAAAATCATTTCAATTGATTACAACTACCTAGTCGGTTCTGAAACAAAACACCATCCAGTTAGTAAATAATTCCATAAAATAATTTTTCTCGTTTAATTTTATTTTTTAATTTTAAATTTACAGTAATTAGAACCGATTTGATAATAAATGTGTATTAAGAAGTTATGCAATTACTTAAATTTGTTAACATATTCCTCAAAACTAAATTTTAATTCAAAAATGTTTCCGCCTTCGGTGGCACAGTAAGTAGCGTTCTTGCTTTGTTATTCGAGGGTCTTGGGTTCGATTCCTGGTGACCAAAAATCATGGTTGGGTGTTTTTAATGTGTAAGTATGTATATGTGTTTGTCCGGGTATTACACTGTGGGCCCATTAGTAACATTGAGTGCTGGAGTAATATTTAATTGAAAAATAATAAATTTGAGATCAATTATCAGCGAAATAAAGCTGCCACTATTATTCAACGGCAAATAAATTCTTATCTGGTTTATATGTTATAAATATATATACTAATAAGAGAAAGATTAATTAGTTTTTAGTTTTAGAAGATATTATGAAATAAGGTTAGTTTCTCATATATCTACCTATATAAATTATATATTACATTATATATAATACTATAAATTGAAAATTTTTTGTAGGTGTTAATTTCATGAACTATAATCTTGCAATATGGTAAGCCTTTTTATATTAATTTCCTTGCGATAACACTTTCCAACAACTACTGCAAAATAAATAGATCGTATTTATATTTCATTTCTGTATATGATCTTTCCTTTGTTTAAATTATTGGACGGGTACTCTTTTTTTTAATGTTAGTGTGGTATGCAACGTTAAGTGAAAAAAGAAGTAAAAAAAATATTTTATCAAGTGTGGTTATTTGATTTTAAAATTTAATTAAAATTATAAGTTCTAATTCTAATTAAAATAATAATACTTATTATTTGGTAAGTAAGTGTTTGTCAGACTTTGTGAAAATCATGAGTAGTTTCTTGTGTGTTAAAAGTTTTCCATGTGTAAATAATTACATCCGCCATTTAAAATATGTTCACATGCAAAAGCCGGATGATAATTTCATATGCCAGACGGGATGTATTTCCACATTTAATAATATTAATAGTTTTAAAAGGCACTTATAGCGGTATCATCTACAATAATTTGAATTACCAAGTGCATCGTGCATCTTAGAAACAGTAGAAGAAATTGAACAATCAGTGCCCCAAAATATCAATAAGTTTACTGGAAATGAAGATTTAAAAAAAAATATCCGTAAACAGAGTTTTAATATAAATGCCATAAAGCAAGAGATTTCAAATATAATTTTAAAATTCCTATCTTCATTGACTTCTTCATTCAATTTTAAAATTCCTATCTTCATTATAACCTGACATTTTCCTAAGAGTAAACAAGATAAAATTTAATTTTTTAAAATTTAGTTGAAGAACCTCTGCTGCTACACACATTACCTAATGGTAACAATTTTTTCAAACCAGATTTGTACTAAATAGTTTGCAAAAACAAATTTTAAATTTTATTATTAATGACAACTGAAATATATTTTAATTTTTTTATCATTAGACTACTAGAGTATACAAAACTTATATCAAATTAAGATGAGTGATAGCTATGGTAAGTGTAACATGGATTTTTTTTAAATTTGTATGCCATTTCTAACGATAGTGTTGTATATTTAAAGAAAACTCATTTATAGATACAGAATATCAACCATTCAGTTGTATTGTAAATAACCACATTTTGCAGCCAAACCAATCAAATGCGAGTGGTAATTCTACTGAAAATATTGTGGACCAAATATTAAATTCATGGGATATGGATCAACAGGTCATAACAAAATTGGTGTGATTAAATGACATACACGCACATTTTCTGCATCCAATATGAAAGCGGCGCGCTCATTTCGTATGTATAGGGTGAGTCCAATATGTAATAAGTAATGTCGAGATGATCCAAATGGTTTTATTTTCATATTTTATATGTGCACGTATACATACATAAGCACATATTATGGTTTAAATATAAACTAAATATATTTTAGCTGCAAATATTAAAACGGAGTACGAGTTATCATTACTTACCGAGCAGGATTTGGAATTTATGTTTCCTACTAGCAGAACTTAAGATAAAAGTAATTTTAAGGGCAAAATTAGAAGCGTTTTGCTTAGAGAAAGTAATTATATTTTTTTTAAACATATATATATATATATATATATATATATATATATATATATATATATATATATATATATATATATATATATTTATATATATATTTATATATATATTTATATATATATATATATATATATTTATATATTATTTATTATATTATTTACATGATATATTATCCTTCTTTATTTAGGGCTATTCCAAATTTTCTTGTTCCTGTTTAGTAGACAAATCGCGGCAAATTAATTTATCATGCATCACTTCAGATATTGGAACACAATTTGTGAGTTTTAAATAAATTTTGTATTCTATTTTATAGTAATTATTGATTTTCATTTATAGACATTGAAAATCCATTTAGCTACTGCATATGACAAGAAAATTGCTAAAGATTTAGATGAAAATGTTGAACGGGGTAGAACTCAATGAATCAATGGGATTGTCGAGGATTTCTTAGTTAATGACCAGCAAATGAGTAAAGAACATTTTGTATCGATTAGTAACGAAATTATAGCTATATTCCCATTAGAATCGAAAGAACTTTATTATATTTCCTGACGACCGCACCCAAAAGCAGACTGTATAATAAATTTAAAAATAATAGAAAACTTCTTAAAGTAGCAAACAGTGATGGTTTAGTAAACCAAACTTTCAAACCAGCTGATAATAATGCGTCTGGTTCTTTGGATATGCTTTCTCGTATGGTTAAGTAAACTTCTTAACTTAGTTAACTTAAAAATAATCGGTAAATTATAGATTTTTTATTAACATGTTTTATATTTTTAGATGAACTTGAAGAATTTTGGGGGAAAAAAAGACTGGCTTCGTAAAGTGTGACCTGGGAATCTGTCGAAATTGAATAGAAGGCAACATTTTCAGGGAGACATAAAGAAGTTCAAATATGCTCAAATAATTCATCGACATTTTTGAAAGATTATTTTACCAGATTCTCGTGGCTATAGTTTAGTAAAATTTTATATCAATTTAGTTATTTTGAGATTTGCCAAAAGAATACTTTCAGATATTGAAATCTTACATTGATAACAGATATTTTCGCGTTAGATGTGAAGAAAAATTTTCCGAGCTAAAGAGGGTATCTGCAGGGGTTCCCCAAGGTAGCGTGCTAGGGCCAGTGTTGTATTTACTTTACACAAGTGATTTACCAAACACAAGCGGCACAACAATAGCAACATTTGCGGACGATACAGCAATTTTAGCTACTGGTTATAAAGTAGACGAAGCAACCAGAAAACTGCAACGGGCTACGAACCAACTTAGTAACTGGACCAAAAAATGGCGCATTAAGCTAAATGAAGAAAAATCAACGCACGTTAACTTCACCAATCAAATAGTTAACTGGATACCAATAGAACTAAATTCCAAACAAGTTCCCTATGCTAACACAGCCAAGTATCTTGGCATGACTCTCGATGCTAAGTTAAAATGGAAAGAGCACATTAAAAAGAAAAAGGAGGAACTACACATTAAATATAGAAATATGTATTGGCTAATTGGAAGGTATTCAGAGCTGTCAATACCTAATAAGTTGCTACTATACCAACAAGTTTTAAAACCTATATGGACTTATGGTATTCAGCTTTGGGGCTGTACTAAGAAAACCAATATTAAAATAATACAAGCTTTTCAAAATAAAGTGTTACGTGGAATAGTGAACACTCCTTGGTACATAAGAAACGATAACCTACATAGGGACCTCCGGATGGAAAACGTCAGCGAAGAAATAACAATTCATGCAAAGAAACACATACAACGGCTTGGTCAACATGAAAATGTTGAGTTACGTGGTATGCTGAGTAACACAAATGGAGTACGACGGCTCCAAAGAAAGAAACCACTGGAAATGGGAAGACTACAATAGGGTGGCCAACTATTTAGAGACTAACTAATGGGTTATATCTCTGCACATTGAACATAAGAAAGATAGAGAAATTACTAGATGATATATGTAATCAGTTGTAATATTTAAAACAATAAAAAAAAAAAAAAAAAAAATTTAGTTATTTTGCAATTTATTTATTTAATTTTTTTTTTTTTTTTTTTTTTCATTATTCAACATTTTTACTTTCAAATTTATACCAAATTTGATGAAACTGAATCTTATGTGGACGGGGAAATCGTAAATTCTATAAAAGAGTTTAAATAAACTTATAATATTTTTTAAATTTTCATTAAAATTAGTGACAGCTTCGTATGATTCTATAAGATATTATAAATATTATATTATGAAGTTGATAATAAATTAAAAAGAAACTAAACTAACTGAAAATTAAAATTATTTTTATTGTATTTAATTTGGAACTAATAACTAATCGATGGATAACTTATTGACTTAGGATGAAATTGAATGAACAGAGTAAATTTGTAAATAAAATGAAAAGTAATAGTTTACAAATGATAATTAATCTCTTTTAAATTTTTTGGTAAATTTTTTGTATTAGATTATTAATTTCCGCATAGCGTTTCTCATTTGCATCCAAATATTTCAAACTTTGTTCTAAATATTCTAAATATGATCTATTTTTTTCTAAAATTCATTTTCCTGTTTATTAAATTGCGTTTTCAAATTTCTTAAAATAATTATATGTTCATTTATACTGTATACTATTTTATAATATATATCAACGTGTTTCTAATTCCCAATTACGAACATTTAAATTTCGTCTATATTAGTTTGAATTAAATCTATACGTTTCTAAATTGTATCTTCTTGTTTCAGCATATCACGTGCAAGTTTGTTGACTCCACTAATATTTTTATAAATTTCACTCACATGTTTCTCAGTTGAATCAACATCCACTTGAAATTTATCTGTATACGGTTTTAATTTTATCTAATTGTTAATAAATTTCATCTAAATTGAAAATTTACATTTAAAATTAAAACTCAGGTTTCTAAATTCCTACAGATTTATTATAAATTACACTACCGTATTTTTTGGTTTTGTCACCATGACTGTTGAATTAATAAATTATAAAATTATGCATTTTAAGACTATGTTTCTAAATTGAAGAAAAAAAGTGTCGGCTCTATTCAGATAACCAGTTTTCTGAAATTTAACCAGTTTTTTTATTAATAATATTTAACTTTTTTTTCCGTGAGCCTGCTTTGTAACTTAACGGCAAATTACAATTCATGTTTTTTGCGACATTGTGTGCAAATTTTACTGTACCACGTTTAAGAACTAAGATCAAACAGAATCTATTAGTTGAGAAGTTTAACAACTGAAATCTCACTGATATAACGCCGCCAGGGTTGGGCGAGGTAGATTATTACGCCATGTAATCTACGCGGTTGTCGAAACATACAATATATAACGTAGATTAATTGGCAGTGTTTTTTGTCAACGTCGACAATCAAAATAATTTCAACATAGTATCTGTCCCCAGCAGCCAAGTATAATGTGTGTTAGTCGAAATCTTTACCAAACCCTTCCTATTTGTATGCCTTGGCCATACACTCAAGCGGTAAATTCTAGGTTCCCTACAAGTTCCCCTATGTAACTGGGTCGGAGTAATTTTAGCTAGCTATTAAAAGGTAGCATCCAAATGATATCACTCAGGTTGCTCGGTTACAAGATGCCCCATATGTTGTGAACATATTTTATAACTCATAATAGGATGATTAATCTGCAATTTTTTGTACATCACATCATAATATGCTACATGTCCGCTCTTTTCTTTCGTTGCACATATAAAGCGATTTTCTTTTTTTTTGGTTTAAATTCCACTTGGAACCGGTTTAAGATAACCAAAAGTTGTTGTCTACAAATCCAAAAGCATAAAAATATATATATCCTCAATAACGATAAAACTATAAAACAAATACTTTTTTAAATCCCCATTAAGGAGCTTTCAACTATTGTAAAAATCTCCTGTACAAGTTTATTATTCTTATCAGCAAAGTGGCGCGAGGATATATTACGTGCACAATATAGTATATAGTGGCAGATCATGTTTCATTCGTATATACTATGTATATACAGACCGTAGCTAGGGGTTGATAGCTCCATATCAGCAATTAAAACTAACCAAATGCCACAATTTTTGCCTTTTATAGTTTTGCTACTCTATACGTACATATATATGTATATACATAGAATCTCATAATTTATTTCCCCAGAAACCCGAAACATATAAAGAACATAAATTTAACTGTCGACATTTCACAAAACAATACAAGAAGCGCAAAGAAAAAAAAAACTTTTGGATGTCACTTTTCGTTTTCTTCTTCATTTGTGTACTTTTTTCCTATTTTTCACAACAAAAAGAAAATAAATCGACTTTTCTTTTAATAAAAATAAAAAAATTACAAAAATTGGTAATAGCAATAATAGTAGTAATAATAATAATAATAATGAGAAAATAGAAAATTTAAGATAAAACAATCAAAACAATAAAAATAATGATACAAAAATATAAGATTTTTATTTTTTATTTAAGGGAAAATTCTAAGATGTATATACCGAACTGAAGAATAAGAAAAAGAAGCATAAAACGAGAAAATCCATTTAGATAAGCATCTATTTTCTATTTTCATTTCGTTTTGTCACACTATACACCCGACTATATACGATTCACAAAAAGCTTTCTTTACCATTTTTTTGTTTGTTCTTAAGCTGCTGGTATACATAAGAAAATACTTTTGTTTTAATAATATCTTGATAAAATAACCATTTTAGATTATAATACTTGGTACTTATAATTTTCTTATTTGTGTGTGTGTATGTACGTATATCTATAATAATAATACTACTGTGCAAAGATGAAGCTTCAAACGAATTTAACAATAACAACACAATGAAATGCAATTGCTTATCCAATTTTCACTGAAGAAGAATAAAACGATATGCGGATTTGGGATACAGAGGGTTGCAAAAGTTTTTCTTTATCGTATTTCTTGGACTCTTTCTCTTCTTCTCTCTCTCTCTCTAATATATGTATTTATCCAGAACTAGTAAGCTTAAGGAAAGCTATATACATTGGTATTTTTATTTTTTAAATAAAATAAGACGAAAGTAATAATAATAATTTAGTTTAAGTTGGGGAAAATAAAATGCAATTTAGAATCTAATTTCGGGAATAATCTTCTACTGTAATCGGTTGAAGAATTCCCGTTGAGGATTTTGTTATCGTAAACTCAATACTAGGTTGGTATTATCGTACTGTTTGTAAGAGAAATGACTTCAATCAATTTGAATGTGTATGGTATTATTATACGAACGGCGATTTATTTCTTAACAGTTTTTTTAATTTTCCAATCTATATTGCAACTAGCACAAAATTCGTCTCAAAAGTATGTAAATGAGTCTCAATACATTTACGCGTGCATCAAGCCAAAGCCAACTTTTCACAGCATTGCCTTAATTTCATTTTTTATACACGGCTAGATTGAACTCGTTTATTCACTCTGTGGGGGTTTCGATCCTATGCTTGGTCTTCATACTATTTTAAACAACCTGAAGAGGACAAATCTTTCTCTAAGCACCGTTCATTCAGCGGTCACTGTACATTTTGTTTCGAATCAACACGAATAACGTAACAAAGCCAGCGTACTCGCTAAAATTTAACTTCATGCACAATATCAAGGATCTGTATAAGATCTCTGATATCGATATTGTATAGAGCTCGGTATGTACCATATCTATTTCGCGTTTTGGGCCTTAAATCACCCTTATGATTCTACCAATTTGAGAGCAGACCACAAAATCTGTCGATTGATAGAGTCATAGGCCTGCCGGAAATCCAGGAACACCTCATTTGCGGAGATGGAAGTTTCAAAATATTTAGACAGAATCATTCGCAGGCGAAAAGACCTGATTGATAGTCATGAGCCAGGCCCTCCGCTAAAGAGGTGATCCTATCCAATACAATGTATGACAATAAATTGTATGCTGTGCAAAGGAGAGCTATACCGCGATAACTCGCACACTTCAAGCGGCCTCCCTTCTTGAAGATAGCGTACATCGCAGCCACTTTCCATTTCCAATAACAGAAACTACAATGGCGATCAAAATAAGTACCCGAACCATCCAAACAATCTATATCTTAATCAACGAGCAAGCGTTGCAGACACTCAAAGATTCAACACCCAATCAAACAAAACTACAACAGACCCAATTTTCAGCACACAAACCACATCCAACCAATCACAAACCAACAAATATCCACATCTCGAAGAGGAATTGAAACCTCACCTCCAATTACCTTTATAAAAATCAACAAAACTTCGAAAAAAAAAATAAATCCAAACATAAATGAACTGACAAATGACTTAGGGAATGTATCCATAAATTATATATACAAGAGATGACTTACATGGTGAATTACAATTTCTACAGGGAAACGAGCAGGGACTCGTCGAACAACAGGAAACTTAGCTGTAGTTCAGTCCTCATCAATTACCCTGACCAACCGCATTCCCAACATGACATCTATAATATCAACAATACTATCCAGTTCAACCATTTTACGAATCTAATAAATCCTAATACAAACGAATCGAATAATAATTTTAATCAATCGAGAACCTCCTCGAATAGTAGTTTGAGTCTCCCATCGAGTTCCGTCTCGATTAACAGAACAAGTAGTCCGTCAGATAATGGACAGAAAGCATATAACCCTCTAAATAAAACCAGTATAAAATCAAAGTACTATAATTCCACCGTATGATAATGATTGGCCATCAAAAGGATCATTCGTCACGGTAGCACAAGTCCATCACGTAGTAACACAAGAAAATCCTCCGTCCCATAATTTCAAAATAAATCTAGTTTCAAATCATAAGTTCTCTCATGACGTCGTAAGTCTAAAATTAGGAGCATCAAAGGAAAGTACTATACAATTCCTAATTGACTCCGGTGCTGCAGTGTCGTTAATAAAGGAAATATTCATTGACAATATGAATCTAGTCGACAAAGCAAATAGAGCCAAACACACACCTCAACATCACTACTAAACTCAAAATATTTCATAATTTTCACGTCGTATAGGAGTTCATTTCCCAATCAACCAAGATGGCATTCTTGTAAGAGATTTCTTAAGCAACAACAAAATTGATATACTTTACAGTTCAAACCAACTAGTAATCCAAGGAAATATATTTAACTTCTCTAGTGAACCATCAGAAATACATCTTCCTGCACGGAAAGAAATAACTGTACAATAACAACGCCCTCAAATAACGAATATTTATGGCATTCGCAAGAAATAGCCCAAGGCGTACTCTCAGGTAACTGTCTCATAAAACACCAGTATAAAGTCCAGATTAGCATAGTTAATTGTAACCCAGTAGAAGCCATAATCAAGAATTTCAAACCAATACTCTCACCCTTAGCTAATTTCGATATACTTCAAATCAATCTAAGCCCAGGAATCTAAGTCCCAGTAACAGGAATGGAATACAGAAAAAATATAATTTTAGAACGAATTTAGGAAAATAAACTGCCAATTTATTTGCCATTTCAATGTCATCAAAAATTGAGCTGGTGGTTATTGAAGACGGAATTACGTCCTAATCCAGTGCTATCATTTGCGTCAATGTCTTCTAGTGCAACCTCCAATAACTCGTCTTCATTAAGAACTCTGTCAACAATTATTTCGTTTAAATCATCAGCGGTAAAAGTATATCAAATCCTACCTGCAGCTGCTTGTGCCAAAGTGATTATTTCTGTACACACTTCATCGACCATATTTGAGGTCACAGCAGAATTTTCGCTTTTAAGGCATTCTGGCCATATGGCCTTCCATCAGGCATTTAACGTCGATGGGCTTATTTCTAAAACGGCCAAATCAGCATGCTTTATGCAATCCATGATGCTAATTTTTTTCCATTCGTCAATAACAGTAATATTAATATCATTGGCCATTTTATTCAAAATATATTGAAATGACCGCTTTATGTAATACGTTTTGAAAGATGCGATAATACCTCGGTCTAATGGTTGAATTAGGGCAGTAGTATTAGGAGCCAAAAAAACTATTTTTACATTAGAGTGCTCCAAAATTGGGTGACCAGGAGAATTATCTATCAACAAAAGAGTTTTAAATGGCTTACCTTTATCATCCATATAACGTTTTACTTCTGGAAAAAAACAATTGTTGACTCGCCAGCTTTAAGTATGAAAACTATTCTAATCTTGTTCCAGGAGCGTGATACAGTGCTAAAAGCAACGCACGCTTGGAACTGATTTAGCAGTTGAGTACTGATGGGTAGAAAATCATGCTACAATTCAGCAGAGAAAAAACCATCAGGACTACTCGGTCCCTTGATGCATTACTGCAGAACAAAAACGTAATTCTATCTTTTGCCATCAGCCACTAGCACTTTTTTGATGTTTTGCTATGTCCGTTCGGCTTGGCAATCTTTTCCAGAAAAGGCGTCAATTAATTTGGCCAGCTGCGAAGGGAATTCTTGGGCAGCTGCAATATTTCATCTTTGATCTTGCCTTTCTAGAAATCCTTGCAACAATCCAATACAAGCAGCAAATTAATTTTTGTTGTCATCAGTGGGTTTTGGAGATGTTGATGATTCTTTTTTTTTTTGTTTCGTCATAAGTTCTTAAAGCCTTCTGCTTAACAGTATTGGTATCAAGTGGTATACGTTTTTGAGTGTAATCCTCTATCCATGTCAACAAAATCTTTTCCATTTTTTCCACAAATATATTTCTCGTATACGAAAAGGACTTAGCACTCACTTTGGTATCAGAAGTCACGGCTTGTCTAACCGCTTTTTAATTTTTTTTAATTGATGAATTGTCGCTTCGCTTAAATTCAACAACTTTCCAACGGAACAAAGCAAAGAAAAGCTAAATTCAAAATTTTTTTTCCGTGTAAAAAAAACGTGCATTTAAAAACAGGATTAGGTGTACTAATCAAATAAGGTCGAAAAGGCAATTCCACATTATGTGCAGAGTATCCCTTTGAAAATCAAGGGCACCGAACTATTTCAATCCATCCCGCAGGTGACCGGTTTCGGTTTAGTCACTGCATGGCTCTAGTGAATTCCTCATGGGATGGATCCTCAATGCAACTCTCCGCAATCAAATCAAAGGTTTCCATCCCGGTCCCGAATAGAAGTTGACGCAGGCCTGAAAGTATGGTGCAATCCAGTAAGTCCTTTAAAGAAATTACGCGAACTGCGCTCATTGCTGAGTTGTTGTACTTTCGGAACCCCGGGTTTCCACCATTCTCGCTTCTTCCATCTACAAATTCGCTTAGCTGCCCTCCTAGTAAGAGTACCCTTGTTTTTCCTCGCTATTGTGAGATGTTGTTGCACTTCACTATGAGCTATATTTTGTTGCTCAACTGCGCAAGACGACACTCGTCATTAAACCAATCATTCTTAGGTCTGAGTTTCACTATACCTAAAGTCTGTTGAACAGCACTGACAACCGAAGTTTACAGTACCTCCCAGGCAGAGTTCACATAGTCAGACTGGTAATTAGCTTTCTCAATGCTGTCGCTGGCAACATTCTGATATCGTTTCTTTTGATCTTCATTTCTTTCTTGTTCCCGGACCTGTGCGATAACTTATATCGTTTACAGTGAACACATAATGATCGCTGCGCTGCCTACGTATTTGCTTGCTTACCGATAAGCTCTGACTGATTTCTGCTCTGACTGATTTCAGCGCTGATGCATGTCAATTTTCCGTGTGTTTACTATATACGGGCTTGGCAAGGTCACCTGCAATTTTATATTTTCACGAATCGTATTCAGGCGATACTTCTACTCAGATAATTCTAACAGCGACGTTTTTGTGATTTTTTCTGGAATGTTAATTTCTACCATTTTGAAAATTTTATTTTTGGTTGACGCGACTAGGTAATTACAGTCATTTGTTTTGCTGACAAAATTTTTAATATACTTACCTACAATTTTTCAAAATTGCTACAGATAAACTGGGAACAGAATATAAGCATTTTGTAAGCTACCGAAATCGTTTCAGCCTTGACGCAGCAAAATAGTTAGAGAGGTAAAATTAAGGTTGTGATAATAATACTAAGGTGACCTTCCAAAAGCAATAATTTCACAAATGAATTTGATGGGTTTGCCACAAAAGTCAAACAAGATTTAATTACCTGTATCGATACCCATTTGAGTGATTTATAATTACAAATTAGCGCGATTATGGCTTAAATCAACCATTGGTGATCAGTTATCATTAAATTTGCACGCAATTCATCGGCTAAAGATTTTTTTTAATTTTTACAGGATTAAACCATCATTGTTACTCATGGCTATTGACTCATGGGTTTGAGTATGTCGAGGTCGCAAAAAACACAGAAAACCGGAGCTTTATTTTTAATATACATTCAACCAAAAACGGAATTGTGTACATTATAAAAAGAGAGGTCAAAACCCATTAAAAGTTATTGTAGACAACGAATATTAAACACAACTCGATGATCATCATAAAAAATAAAAGTTGGGCGAACCACTACAGCACTCAATGCCATAAATGGGCTCCGATGTAACACCTATGGACAAACACACATATACTTCCACATTAAAAACACAGAACCGTGTTTTTTGGTCACCATCAGTGATTCAACCCGACACCCTAAAATACCACATCAAGATGTCATTACAAGTCATGATCTACAAGTCATGATGGGTTACGAGATCGAAAATATCATATAAACTAGTCCGATATTTTCATTTCGTGACTTCAACAGTGTTAAGTTATGAGAGACCTTCTCTGATAACTTGATTATACCATAAGCGCCCCAATAAAACCATCAGCCCAATTTTCACCGAATGACTTTAATGATCATTTTCCGTGAATAATTAAGGATTGACTTTTGATAAATCATTGTGGCGGAATGATCACACTTGAAACCATTTGGAATAGGGTATTTTTTTTATATTAAGAATACTGTGGTCGACTACAAAATGCTTTAACTCTAAACTAAGACTGCTAATAAGTTTATTATGGCTAAGACATGGAATTTTATGTGGGAGAAGTGTGTATTGAGCAGATCAATTTGGCATTTCAGCAATTGGACATTTTCAGAACCTTCCTGTAACGAATAATGGTAAATAATTTATTGCATCTTCACCATGATTCAATTAAACCAAGAGTTAAAGCCTACTTATATCATTTTGGAGCAAGTGGCCCATCATTGGCTTGATGAATAAACTTATATCGAATCTGGAGCTTTGGCAATCCTTATGAGAATCGTGAAGAACGAATGAATCCTCAAATAGCTTATGAATAGTTTGGTGCAGATTTTGTGGTTCTTCCCATCATTTTAATTTCAATTAAAACACATTTCACAGTTCTGCTTTTCTTTGCTAGAATTTCTGTCATTAATTTCGAAACGGTTAGGAGTACAAGTTCGCATGGTACCGTATCAGATGCTATAATATATTTTTAATCTGAATGTCCAATTTAGAATTTTGTCAAGATATGTGGAAGGTCCTATTTCTCGTCAGTCCAGAATTTAAGTCTTTGTTTGTTAAGTCTTTGGGCGATATTGGCATTGTTGGACAATGAGATATTTGGAATATTCTTACTTTGGCGATTTGGGGAAAAATCAACAACACCGTGCTTGTTTCATTAGTTCCATGGCTTGAAAGTGAAATGTTGTTTGAGTCGTGAAATAACCTTTTATAATTCTCATTCACCACAGATTTATACGCAACAGAAACGGTCTATTTTGTCAGAGATTAAGCTAGAAGTTAGGTATTCGTTAAAAATATGCCATCGATCATGAAACATTTTTGTGAGAATTGGTGTTGTATCAAGTGTATTTGTAAATCGGAAAATCTATATGAATATCTGTCAACAAATCATCTATTACCTCAAGATTTTAGTAGGTGCATTAGCTGGGGGTTGAGCTAGAACATAACTGCTAAACAACGGATTTTGGAGTATGTTAGGATCGTTTCCTATTTTTGTATCCGGCACAAACTTCTCACAAATAAAACAATTATTTCACACCAATATATAATAAATTTTTTGGTTATTATTTATAATTTGTTTTTTATATAAATGTATAATTAATTTATTTATTTAATTATTGTTATAATTTTTGTTATTTATTTAATTTTGTTTATATATAATTTTTCAACACTAAATTAATTTTATTAATTTTAATTTTATTTAATTTAATTTTATTTATTTTCCACCACCGTTTTACATGTATTCTGTTGTGTGGTAAAAATCGCAATATGGATGACAATATATTGTGTTGTTTTGTTTTTGTTGTATGATGACGTCGCCTTCGTCTTCGTTTTGTGAAGAGGGAACACATGCGCCGGCGACGGTCGACATTGCACTTTTGTTAAATGCATGTGAATTATTATTGCATCACCGAACATTGTTAGTTCGTGGTGATGTTGGTTGGATGGCGATGGTTTTACTATAAATGTTTTATAGTAATGGTTCGGTTATTGGATAGTGTTGGTTGGATAGATTGATATGTGATGGGGTTAGTGAACGCTTAATTCAAATAAGTTGGATTATATTTGAATTTCACTAATTATTTTGTTTGTGGCAGAATCGAATATCGGTGAGTCGAATATTCGAGCTGCTACAAGTACCTATAGAAACTGATTAAAATTTGAAACGTTTCCAGCATGCCCATGAAACTCTTTTACAGCCATTTTGTTTGAGTTATCATAAAAAGCTGCGCAATAATAATTTCAATGCTTTATTTTGACTATCTGAAGACAATTCCGCATTAAACCAAGCGATGGTACACTAAGATATTACTAGAAACAAGTGGAACGTTACCACGTATTGCTCTATTTAACACAATCGAAGTAAAATGGTTTGGATCGAAATAAGTTGAGGAATGGAATTCCGAGAACTACTATAGCATTCATCTATTCTTTAAAGAATTCATTCGCACAAATCGGTTTTTGAAATGGTAAAGTTTGATTGGGACGACACATATTTCCTATAAAGAGTTCGACCTTTTATAGTTATCCATTACCGCATTCGGACGATTTCAGAGATTATCATAGCAAAGCGCTGTGCAAAACGTTAAAATTGTTCACAATAAATTTAAGATTGACAGATGTTTGGAAGAACACGGATACTGCCCATATGAATCTTCATCCAGTATCGCTTTTGATTAAAAAAATTTACTAGATTCAACAGTAAAAGAGCATTGATCATGGGGATGTATAAACAATTCATTAAAAATGTAAAAACCAGCTAGGAGCATGGCTTAGTTTGCCTCAGTGAAATGAGTCGGTCAGAATAATACATCATACTTCATCTTTAAAGGCATCAGCAAAAACGAGTAACATCAAGAGAGTCACAATGATCATCAATTAGTTAGAACTCTCCAGATGCCAGCTTTGGATCTCGCAATTTCACAGACTTGGAGCTTAGCGTCTGATCAGGAAATGGGTTTCTTTCAAAATACTAAATGCTACAACCACACCTAACTGGTCTCTATAGGACTTAAATTCTTTAATTGTTAAATTCCTAAATTCTGCACCAAAGGAATAGTTGAAAGTACCAATAATTGTCAATCTTTCTAGGATCGTTACGCTTATCCGAATCACATTTATATTTAAACTGCAAATGCCTTTAAACAAGTCAATTAGAACATGGGAGCTTTTTTACGAAAATTCTTAGTATAGACGAACCATGGATATCCGTTCTCTAAGCGAGAACTATGTATCTGTTCAAAGCATTTGTTAGGCTCAACTTAAAATAAAATGAAGTATATGTTTTGATTACATGTCTAATCTCAAGTATCTGTTTATCCACAATTTTAATTATTAAATTGTTAAACTGTATTTGATGGATATTTAGATTTACATTTTTATTTTATTAAATTAAAATTTTCTTACTGTATCTTGATCAACATCAAGATAGGAAACCACAAGAGAGAAGCCAATTAAAAAATTTAAATTCGAAATTTTCAAAGCATTTTTAATACTCTAGAGCCTGGGGTAAAGTTTACTCAACTGTATGTACTCTTCTTTATTAAACTTAATTGGATATAAATATATTTTATTTGATTTTTAAATTAAACTTTAACGTGTCTATAAAATCTAAATTCTATAAAAAATGTTGACCTCCATCAATATTTACTATCAATTTTCCAGTAATTTCCATTCACTTATCTTAACTCAGGCGTGAACATGCTTCTCTTTAACCTTTATTCGTTTCAATACTCGTACAAACATATATGTATGTATATTTAAAATGAAAAACTCTCTCAAACGACATATCATCAACAGATGTGGCGACACAATTTAAAAATATAAAATTCTTTTGAGATGAAATGATAAGGAAAATTGTAAAATATTTTTTTTTTTTTGTGTTTGGCTGTATGATTCAGAAATTCACTGATCAAGAAAAAGGAGCTGGGTCGTGTGTAGTTTATTATTAGACTTGAGATTTTGTTTTTCCAGGATGGCTTTAAGGGTTCAAAAATCTCTATATACTATACGTACAGCAGCATATAGTTTTCACTCAAAATTTGAATATATGCATAAATTCAAACACCCTATAACCTAATAACACAAAGCAGCATACAGCAATATACTCGTTTGTCTCTGCCTTCGAAATTTATAACCAAAACTAAAAGATAAACACAACATCCATGTGCAATATGTTGGATACACATATATATGTGTGTGTGTGTGTGTGTATCTATAAGATGAAAAGACATATTTTTGATGATTGAAAATTTAATATGCGTAAAATAAAAAAGGAACGAACATATTTTCAACATTTTCGGTTCCATTTTTTCGTTTTTTTGTTTTTTAATTTTTGCCAAAATTGAAAAATATGTCTGTCTGGAAAAATATACATTTTCCGGCATGATGATTTTGATAGACACAGCATAGAACAAAAAAGTATATATATACGTAAATAAATTAATATTTCCATTTTTAATTTAAATTTAAAATATAGAAATTCAATATTTTTGTGTTTCGTTATAAATTATTTTTGTGGGAAAAGGATATTTGCCTCTCGGATTTAGAAATCCATTTATTTTTTGTTCGGTGTAACATATGCGGCTGTTTTAAAAGCAGTAAAAATCCTTAATATCATTTTGATTGTTATAAGTATGTATATGTATATATATGCTTGCAAGATGAATATAATGTATAGTTTTTAACTCCATGTGGAATAAATTTATAAAGTGAATTGTGTTTAAATGATATTGTGTCTGAGATGAATAAGTTGACATAATCACAAATTTAACACAAAGCTAATTCTAAAATTTTCGGAATTCTGCAACACCAATCATTAACTTTCATTTTCTGATCAATTTTAAGATTCTTTGCAGAGATCTTCGAAAAATTATCATACCTTTATCAAATTGGAAATTTCCCATAATTTTTAAAAATAAACTGCTCACCAAGACCGCGAAATAAAACTCGCTATTGCCCAAGAAGACCATGGAGCGGAAGCCGACGCCGTTTCATTGTCAATCAGGGAGTCTGCTATTACCACCTCAAATTCGGCAATGCGTCTTCTAGCTAATCAGTTTTCATCAAAAACCAATAAATCCGATTGAGAGTGCGGCAGCTAATCGGATACATTATAATCGCCGCCTCTTTATTAAAGATGCCTCAATTGATACTGTTGTATGATTGTGGTAATTGAAAAATTGGTTTTTAATATTTTGATTTTATTTACAAATTTATTTTATTTATTATTATGTAATTTAATATAATTATTAAATTCTATTTAGTGATCACTTTGGTTTGAATTTCAACTGACGTCCCATCACAAAAACATCTCTCTTTATAGATTTTGAACGACAAAATATATAATAATTATTAGTATATAATATAAAATATTTATAACGATAAGCATATAAAATTGATTTCAATATAAACAAAAAAAAGGTAATTTATATATATATATATACATAATTGACTGATGGTCAATATAAACAATACATAGGTTATATATATATATATATACATATATACATAATTTCAAATACAGTATAGTACTGATAACTTGTAACATCATAACAATACCCTTTTTCTGGTAGATACAGTTGCTGATATTTCCGTTCTGCCTGCAAAATGTTTCCGTGAAAACGCATCAAAATAAAATCCAAGCTTGGTACTTTCCGCCGCCAATGGTTCAGTAATTAACACATACGGCACCAAATTATTGAATGTAGACGTTGGGTTTCGGAGACAATTTCCACAAATATTCATGATCAGGCAAACCATTGGTTACTTGATTCAGCGGCTAGTCTAGCTGTAAGCGCAATGACAGCTAAGGTTAAAACACCAACGCTTATGCTACCAACCGCTAAAAATGGATATGGTAAAATCCTGAAGATGTTTCCTTCTTTAACCGAAGAACCGAAGTACAATCATCCAGAAAAACATAGTGTGGTTCACCATATCTATACAATAGGCCGGCTGCCTTTTTCGAGACCACGGCGTCATCTTCTGCGGTATCATCGCCACTTCACATGATTCTGAAAAAAACGGGACAGAATTTTTCTATACACCTATGTTAGGATTCAAAGTTTTTTCAAAAATTGACCTGGTAAGAGCGTATCATCTAATCCCCATTGGGCCCGATTGGGCCTTTGGTATTCGGAATGCTGCGCAGAGCTTTCAACGCTTCATGAATGAACTGGTCAAAGATTTAGATTTTGTGAATGTCTATATATAGATAGACGATTTACTTGTGGCTAGTAAGAATTATGTCGAGCACAAACTTCATCTGAAATTGGCTATTTATAGTAATAATGGATGGCTTTCACTCGATATTACATATATTTAGGTTAGTATACTTAAAACAAAATCAAAGAGTAACTCACCTCGCCTGTTGATATTTGTACTTCCCCAGATTGAGCATCCGTAATTGCACTGCCCAAACTACCTGGTGGTATATTTTCCTCCTCATATGGTAGGTAGGCCAATATAACCCATATATTTTGCCCATCCATTTCGAAGCTAGCGACCACTACATCAGCGTTGTTGTAATTTAGTAGTATAAAAATATTGAAATTATTTCTAGCAAGAATGCAGAAACGTATCTTACCTTCATTTTTCGCTTGTAGTATTTAATATTTGGAAGTTCTGAGGCCCAGCACTCGGTCACCACTGACCCAAGGTTCCTGGACCAGAACCACATCAATAAACTCAGATTTCATTTTGAGCAGAAGGGCTGCCAAGACGGCTTTACAGTGGAGGAGATCTTAAGCATTAGATAGTGCTTGATCTGAAGGATCTTAAGCATTAGATAGTGCTGACCTCCACCACTGTTGAGTCAGATTCCTCCGGAGATTCGGCCATTTGGAGCGCACAGTCCAACGATCTCGACATCTCCGAGTCCATTGATAGTGTCTTATAAGCGTCTTCCGGGATGCTGCGGACTTCTGAATCAACAACACCAGGCGGAACACCACAAGTGGTTTCCCCACCTGCTGCAGATGCTCCAGATCTGTCGGCCTCATCGCGCTTATACATTTTGAGCGTAATTGCTCCAAATCCATAGCTAATCTCCGCCTTTACCTCCTCTAACCTGGCAATTTTCCAGGTGGTCGTTGGCAGATCCGGATTGCTGATTTTCAACATTCAAAAGATCTCCTTTGGATTACTTGGCTCCGCAGGGATCTAGGCTCGCACCCTTGGCCTGCAGACAATTTCTGCTCTCGTCACTACTTCTAATCTGGCCCCGGCCAGACTTCGGCCAGGCTGAAGATCGCCTTTTTATAGAGGATCACAGACCTTTTATCGGCACAGCCAGTCTAACATAACCCCGGTCCCACCCTCCGTTTCGGCAGGACGGAGAAGCTCCTGGATTCTCCCTCATGATGTTTAGGAAGATGGCACCTTCCTTCAGTTAAGACCACTGCCATGATCAGGTGCTCTTTTAGCACCTCGTTGAAGGGCCTAGTGACATTATCAAGCATTAATATATATCAACCATTTTCTTTTTTGTCTCCGTAGGCGGTTCATCATCAGATATGATGATTTCGGCTGTGAGATCTCAGCGGGACCCTCCTGCCCACAAGCGTATCCTTATCTCTATCCGTTCTCTGCTCCAACGGAATGTTTCTGATCTTGGAGATCATGCGACAGGCTCTCTTCCTGGTCTGATAGTTTGACACTGATACTGGAGGGCCAGCATACGTGCTACTACTACTAATTCAAAATCCAGATAACATAGCTGCAGTGTTGCTTTTAAAAAACGAATATGAACGATTAATTATGAAATTTCTGAGCGATTTCCCGAAAAATTACAGAATCTGAGGATCCTAAGCTAGTTTTCGAAAAGTTTGTTTACACACATTATTTCAAATTATCTGTATCTGTATAAAATATGCTGCCATCTATCCAAATCATAGGTCTATGGTGAGTCTTGAAATATAATATAAAATAACATAGAAACTCCAATTAAATCCAAAAATGTATGTGAGCGAGGGCGGGGGACCATGCCACCAAATAAGTTAATATTGCATGCAAAAGAAAGTAGCCTATAGTGTATTTTTTGTAAATGATCTTGCCTACTCGCTATAGGTTTATAAAAGTTTAAGTAAATAATAAAGCTGAGCATCCTTCTTAATAAGAGCTGCGATAAATCAGCATTCGGATAAATTCTGTATGTTGTGAGTTCGGTCATTGATAAAAATAACCATATAGTATCATGGTAGTTTTCCCTTATTTTCATCCATATATACCATCGAAGAAAATTTTTGCTGACTCTAAAATATTATAAAGTTATAAGAATAAATAGATAAAAGTTACATACATACGCATATTATGTATAGTCAAAACAACAACAACAAGAAAAAACGGCACGACATTTTTGGGTAAACATGAAAAAAAAAAATGTCTCAAAGAAACAATCCAAATGTAAAATCAACTAAATGAATTTTATTTTACTTCTATCGGTATACATTATATCGATAGATTTTTATTTTTTTCGGTTCCATCATCAAAGTACCCAAAATAGAGTCAAATGGGAAAAAATTCCATTATCTATTAACTCTCCATTGATTCTAATAATATTTACACACATTTCAATTCTCCAGAAAACGAAAAAAAAATTGTTATGTGTATACGTACCGAGTATTTTATCATATCGAAACTGAAATATTATGTTTGTAGGGAAACAAAACTTGAACAAAAATTAAAAGAAAGGCCAAAATCAAGCATCAGGCAAGAAAATACCATACCATCACAAAAAAAAAAAAGGAATATTCTCAATAGGACAGAAACAGAAATAAGATTACACAACCCGGAAAAAGGTCAGTCTCTCTATATGTATATAACTTTGCTATGTTTATGTTTAATGTTTTTTTTTTTTGCTGACTTTTGAGAATTCACAAAACAAAAAAAAAAATAAAAAATTCTTAAAAATTTCCATTTTTTAGATTTTTTTTTCGTTCGTTCGTTCAATGAGGGGTGGTAAATAGTAAATAATATATAAAGAAATAGATATAGGATATGGGATCAGTAAATGTCGAACAAATAAAAATAAAAAATCGAAAATATTCTTCAAAATTTATGATCAGGATTTTTGGTTATTTTCCCTCTAGGATTTTTTTCAGTTAAAGCCGTTTTTAAACGTTTATTTACTTTGTTCATTGACTTCGAAGAAAATGGTCTTAACACATAAACTACCAGCTAGCCGTGAATGACAATCAAGAAAATATAATCGATCCATAATTGGCTATTGAACTATATATAAACCTCGTTTTCAATTTTAAGTCAAATTTCGGAGTCAAAAATATTTCATTTAATTTGTCTGAAGACTACTTTCTACTATACATTGAGTCTTTAAATTTAAGCGACTATAAACTACGAAGATTATAGAATTTTGAAAATTTGATATTAATATTAAGTTTACGGATTGGAATTGATTTAAATTTATTTAACACTATAGCCGAAACCGGCCCGCGTTGCTGGTCCTATCATTTGTTCCGACTTTATTTAATTTCTTAATAATTTAAACAAGTGTTTGGATAAGCTACGTGTAATTTTTTTTTTTTTTTTTTTTTGACAATCTTATTTATTCACAGAAAATTTTACAATGTACCTAGTCTATAGACTAACAACATTGCTATTTTCACCTAAATTGCTAAATTGTGTTTAATTAAGGTATCCCAATTGGTTTTCCTTATGTTCTATTTACTGCCGTTACTGCCTTACACTGACTATAGTGCTAACTCAAAAGGTTTTACTCTTTTCAGTTCTCACTGCTTCCCTGTGGTCGAGTAGTTGGTTGGCCACAACGTTCGGGTGATTCTGGAGCCTCACTTCATGCTTCCGTGCAGCATTGTTTGCTTCTCTGGTGGCAGTTTCCACTCTAAGGTCACTGTGAAGGTCGCTATTACGTATGTACCAGGGGGCATTTACAATATCCCTTAGCACGCTGTTTTGGAATGTTTGAACGATATCCATGTTGCTTGGTTTAGTACAACCCCACAGCGGAATTCCATACATCCAAATGGGCTTTAATATCTGCTTATGTAGCATCAACTTATTGTTTATTGTTAGATTGGAGTTCCTTCCCATCAGCCAATACATCTTTCTATATTTGAGTCTGAGTTCTTCACTTTTTTTCTTGACATGAACCTTCCATCTAAGTTTGGTATCTAGATTCATCCCTAGATATTTTGCTGAGTTAGCATGTGGTAATGGGACATTATTTAATACCACAGGCAAATGATTTATTTTTCTGTTGGTGTAGAAAACACGTATGGATTTTGTTTCATTTCGTCCATCGATAAATTTTGTTCATCGCACTTTGAAGTTTATTGGTAGCTCCTTCTATGGTATCATCTACTACCAAAATAGCAGTGTCGTCTGTAAATGTGCCAATTGTGATATTCTGAGATAATGGAATATCGCTTGTGAATAATAAATTTAGAATGGGTCCTAAGACACTTCCTTGTGGTACTCCAGCTTTGATCTTTTTAATTTCTGAGTATGATTGTTCCTGTTTAACACGAAAGTGTCGCTCTGTAATGTAGGATTTTAATATTTGGCAGAATTGTGAAGGTAGAATATTCTGGAGTTTGTGCAGAAGACCTTCGTGCCAAACTTTGTCAAACGCCTGGGCCACGTCAAGGAACTGTTATTCTATGAATTTGGTCAATTGTAGAGTGTCTATCTCGAAATCCAAATTGATGTGTGGGGATTAATTCCTGCCTTTCAATTATTGGCTTCAATCTTTTTAAGAGAAGTCTTTCAAATAGTTTTGACATAATAGGCAGTAACGAAATCGGTCTATGGGATGTTATTTCGTTTGGTGGTTTTCCAGGCTTAGGTATCATAATCACCTCCGCGAACTTCCATACATTTGGTACATATTTCGTCTTGAAAGCTGCATTGAATTGAGTTGTTAATTTTTTAATGCCCTTCTTCGATAGCCTGACGCTTTGTTAGGATTTACATTTTTTTAAATTTCATTAGTCAGTTCCGCAGGGGTAGTCAGAGCGATTTCTTGATCAATAGTTTCCTCTACTTCTTGTAATTCTTCTCTCTCTTGTACCTCATTAGGCTGAAAAATACTTTCTAGATGGTCAGCGAAAGCTCTTGCCTTTTCTTCATTGCTTCTGGCCCAATTCCCATTGCTTGTTCTTATGGGTGGTATTTGAGTTATTGGTCTTTTCATTCGTTTGGTTGTCTTCCACAAAGAATAGTCAGTATCCTTTTCATATGTTAATGACTGTAGATATGAGTTTATTGTATCATTTTTTAATGTACTGGATTTCCCTCCTGTCTCACTGTGTCAGGTTATTCAGTTTGTTTTTATCTGCAGGCATCCTGGTGTATTGCCATTTCTTCCAGGCTCTCCTTTTTTCTTCGACAAGTTACCTGATTTGTTTTGGGTAATTTGTACCTATTGGTCTTCTTTTGAACTCCGGCGTATTATTCCATGCTGACTGTTGTATGTCATTTATGAATTTTACGATTTCTTCATCTAGTTGTTCTTCTGTTTTTAACGGTACATTAAGTTTTATTCTACTATTCAGATTCTTTGAATCCCCCCCAATCTGTATATTTATTTGTCAGAGTCGGGTTGCATTCTTTTGAGATTATTTGTTCACTGAGAGTAAGTAGTATTGAAGAGTGATCGGAGCTCGAATCATACCCCTCTTCGATTTTAACATAAGTTGCTGGAAGTTTTCTAGTTATAAAGGAATCTAGTAGATCAGGTATTTTGTTATTATCTGTTGGCCAGTATGTCGGTTTGGCAGTAGAATGCCAATTACATCCAACTTCTGTCATTGCTCCAAGAAGTTCTTTACCTCTAGTAGTGAGTATTCTTGATCCCCAATGAGTATGTTTCGCATTGAAGTCTCCGCCAATGATGTACTTATCGCCTAAGCTTTCCAGGAAGTCTACGTAGTGTAATTTTTTACGATTATATCGCGGTGGGCAATAAATTGCCGTTACGGCTAATGACTGATTTTTAGTTTTAATGCTGACGGTAGTGGCTTGTGTTTCTTTTGTTTCATTTTTTTTTTCTTCGTAATGTTGTATATTATACTTCCTCCTCTGGCTGTATTTTCTGGGTGTATTGTATGGTATACTTGATAACCTCCAAATTTTATAAATGATTGTTTTGTAAAGTGTGTGTCGGATATGAGACAGATATCAATTTTTTGAATGTCCAATAATAGTTGCAATTCTTGCTGATGTTGCAATAACCCATTGGGATTCCATGCTAGTATTCTAATGCCGCTATTCATGCTAAAATATGAGTGACTGGAGCAGTCCTGATGCTGTTTTCTAGTTTCGTTAGTCTTTGAATGATTGATCCAATAGATTTTTCTTGCTTTTGTTCTTGCTCATCCATTCGGTTTAGAATTGTTTGCAACATTACACTATAACAGTCAAAATCGGTTTTCAATTCTGCTCCCCCTTTAGCAACTTCAGCATATGAGATACCTGGAGCTTGAATTATTTGATAAGCAGGTTTTCTTATCTTTTCTTTTTGATTTCTTGGCTCCTTTAATTTGCCTTTTGGTATGTCGTTTTTGTTGTTATTATTTTTTCTCATCTTCTGTAGTTCTCTGGCAACTATACATCCTCTATAATTTGCGGGGTGTGACTCTCCACAATTTACACACTTGATCGGAGTTTCTCTGGTTTTTGAAAATTCTTTGGAGGAACGCTTAGCTGTACCCTTAACGCATCTTGGGTCTCTATTGCAGTAGATCTGAGTGTGCCCGAATGATTGGCTCTTTTTGCATTGCGGGAGCAATCTTGATTTTCGTAAAGCTTCAATCTCCACCTTCATGTTGAGGATATACCTTATTTGATAAATATTTTGTGTGTCTTCATCTTTATCAAAAGTTAACATGAACAATGATAGCGGAGTTTTATCCTTTCTTTTCAATATTTGTGTAACCTCTTTTATTTTCAAATTTTTAAAAAGTAAATCTTTCTTTATTTCTTCTGGCTGGCATGATGGGTGCAGTTTTTTTGCCACAACCTTAATCGGCCTGGATCTTTTGTCCTCATAAGAGTACCATGTATTTCCCTTTTCATTAAGTGAAAGGGTCAGTTAAACAATTTGTTACGAAAAGTTCAATTCTAATTAATATATAGGTCAACTTAAATATCAAATGTGGGTGTTAGCTATGCAATTGTTAACTGAATTGATTTATAATCTCTTTCTTCAAAAACACGAAATTTGTTTCTACCTCGTTCATGACCCATTGTGAAAACCAAAAAGCTCTCGCGTGAATTCGAATAAGCCAAAAGGAATGGTAATTGCTGTCTTAAAAATATATCTTTTAGCAACACTGTGGGGTAACGGTCAGGGTAACGGTCAGGAACAGTGACATTGTTTAATCTTCTATAAACACCACAAGGTCTCCAATCAAGTTGTTCCGTTTTCTAACCGCAAATGCAAAAGACTAGACACTGGAGAACACAATGGTTGGCATTTCCCACTATGTATTACAGTTGCTTTGAGACAACACTGTACTAATCAGGGATGGGCATTTACGCGTCATCTATTATTTTCTACGTCGACATGTCGACAACTCGTAGAAACGTAGACAACGTAGACTATTCGTAATAGTAGGTATGGCGTTACTTCAGCCAGGCATTTTGCTGACAATGCAGTGGAGCCACCAAATATTAGTGTAAAATTAGTACAATGCTTTGTATTCTAAATGTGGACTATATATTAAAACCAATGGCGTTTAGAATCTTTCAAAGACGCGCAAACCTAATTATCCAAGACCCATCAAATTCAGCATGCATAGTTCTAAAATTCAACACTAATATTTGGTGGCCTAACTGCATTCGGCTGGCGTCAGTTTTATAATGCCTTTCGATGCATTTTAATTAAAATACTTTCATAATCTATCTCTAGAAATTTAGAATCACATTTGAATGTTCACAAAATTAGATTTTATTTTTTAAAGTTCTGACATGTCAATGTCAACTAGGGAAGATAAAATTAAAACTAAACCAGCCAAACTAATACGCTTGAATTTTGTCTTAAATGTGTCTAAAAAAATGAGGATTTTTTTTGGACAAACATCACAAAGTTTGTCCTAAATCCTAAAAATGTTTACACGACAAAGTGGGGAATATGTGAATTTTAATTTTAATTATGTGAATTTTCAACCACTCATGTAGGTCAATTAAATAAATTCCCAAAATTTCTTGGGAAAAACCCCTAGGAAAAAATTTATTTTGGAAACAATTGGGGATTAGGTGGTTTAGGACAACCATGTTTTGTATGTCGATTAAGAAGCTAACGTCATAATGCCGAATATTCCCTATATATCCCTATATGTCATTATGGGTTTAAGCTAACCGAAAAATGTTTCAATTTTGAAAAACACGAGATTGGGAGGTTTAGGACACCAAATAAGATATGATCATGTATTTCGTTTGAATGACTTTTCCGAATCGTTCCCCTTCTAATCTCCTACCTTTTTAAAAATTTTAATTAATTTTTCGATAACTTAGAATTAACCAATGACTTCGTGGTATGTATATGTCATTATGGTATTATTATTAACATTTGGTGGGAACCCACGAACATGTGCAAGCATTATGGTGTTAGCTTGGATATTGTTTTTGTGGCTTTAGAAGACAGATTTAAAACAAACTTCACGTACGTGTCAAATAATTATTTGTCCTACGGCTTATCTGAATCACTATAGTCACTAACAGCTTCACATCCTCTTAAATTTAAATAGCGTAACATATAGCATCTTCTAGCAATATTTTTTATGCCAGCATCCGATATTTTATCGCATTTTGCTCCCGAGAAATATCTTAAAGTAGCACCTAATTTAGCCAATTCAGAGCAACACAAAAGCTTGGCAGGTGTTTTCAGCCAATATTTGTGATTAATGCATCGCGATCGCCTTAAGTAAACGAAACCCAATTGCGAGCAATTTTTAGCGATCACGTTTAATCCATTATCAACGACCGCCGAGCAGTCTTCTATTTGTAATTTCAATATGCCAAATTATCGTAAGTTGTTGAAGCTGTCTTAACTGTCGACGTTAATAAAAAATATTGCCAAGTAATCTATGTAATATTCGACGTGTCGACAATCGCGTAAATTACATGGCGTTATCTACCCCGCCGATCCTGGTACTAATTCATTGTGCCTTTAGATTACTATATGAACTAGCTAACTCAGTAAAGAATTTCTGTGCAGGTTTAGAATGTAGTTTAGTCGATTTTTACTAAACTCGCATAGAATCGATCATTGAGGAGAACGTCATATTAAAACCGATTTTAACGACAGTGTAGGAAATTGTCTACATTATCGACGTTGTCTACGAGTTTAGAAAACATTAGATGACGCGTAAATGCCCATCCCTGATTGCAAATAGATGTCGAAAAATATAGAAGGGCGACCGAAAATCATCCAAAATTATAATTTTATACCAACAACCGCACAACAACAACAACAAAAAGGCAAACAAATTTATGTTAAGTCTTTTCCCAAGAGAAAAATCAGCCAAATATCAAATTGGCAACAACCCCTCACTTCATCTTATTTTACAACAACAAAAAATAATACATTTTATTTTTTAAGAATGATAGCTAGCTGCTATACATATATAGAGTGTGTACGAGTATATACATAGACAAATTTTAAGAGGATGTCATTTCTATAATATTATGTATTTTGATATTGAAAATCGAATACCATCAATATTATTATTATTATTGTTATTATTATCAATATGATTATATTTTTTTTTTTTGGATCAATAAAAAATTATTACTACTGTTGTTTATTTTATCGACGAGCTTTATACTCGTATCTCGTATACACACATCCCTATATTATCGGAAATATTTTCAAATAAAAAATTTATTCGAATTTTTAAAATTATGAATTTTCTCTGCTCCTGCCACTCCTGCTACTCTCTCTCTCTCTCTCTTTCGACTTTTATGTATTTTATATATTGACGATCATAATATACACCCAAAGGGCAACTTGTTACTCTTCAATTTATGTTTATGTATCATATACAATCTATGTATATATGTTTATTTTGTCGGTGTTTTTGTTATTGTGTTGTTTTTAGGAAAGGTATATACATATCCAACATATATATATATACGAGAGGAAGCGAGGTAGAAAAGCTTTTCTCGTTTTATTTTTAGTGCTGGTTTTTTTTTTGAAAATATTGAAAAATTTAAAACAATATTATTTAAGTTTATCGATATACACACATATAGTTAAAAAATATTGGCTTTTAGGGAACTTTAAAAATTCAAAACATTTTATACGTATCGCGATGTATGTTGACATGTAACAAGTAATTTAGATAAGCTGCTTGTTATTATGATTTGTGGTTTCAGGATGCTTATCGATAAATGTGTTTTATTTACATTTAGTTTTTGAACGTTATACGACGAAAATTGTGAACAAAACTGATTATGTTCGTGCGGAGTTTCATGCAAAATTGAAATATGTCCGATTAGTCCAAGAATTTAAGGTTGCCAGATCATTCTCAACGTCAACAATTTACAAATTGGATCATTGAACATGGCGATGGTTTTTAAAAAAAATTTATTTTGTCCCATGAATCTCGTTTTCATTTGTCTTATACGTAACCAAACCAAATTACCGCGTTGGACTTCTGAAAATTTATGGGTAAATTTGGAGCAACCATTGCATTCTTCTTGTGTTTCAACAGGACAGCGCTGCATGATATACAGCCAACGAAACAATCGGTTTATTGAGAAACGAATTTGATAGACGATAAATTTCGCGAAGAGGTGATATTATAGTTGGTCACCAAAAACGGGTGATCTAACACCATTAAATTATTTTTTGTGGGCCTATGTAAAATATAAGGTTTATGGCAATAATCCACAATCAATCGAAGGTCTCAAATCGGGAATTTCGACCAAATGATCAACTACTGAATACGTGCTCGTGGTGAACATTTGCCAGATATTATTTTTCATCAATAAATAGTCAAGTGTCCACACTTCATTTCAATAAAGAACGACATATATTTTTAACAAAACGTGTGCCTAATTTGCTTAATTTGAAGTGATTAATTCTAGGAAAAGCTATAAGCCCATAACATCTATATAGTACGCACCGAAAGCACCTCAACATTATCCAAGCAAATTGGAATCCAAAAATTGGAAACAATCATGCTGGAATGACGGCAATCATGGTTAAATGTGCACTAGGAGCAACACAAAGTAATACTGGACTACAGTTGTGTCACAACTCTCAAATCAACTATTTATATAGGAGGCAGGGAATTCCTACAAACACAAATACACTTGGACATCACCACAAGGCAAAACCAACAACTTGTATGGGAAGTGCAACTCTTCTTTAGGGCGCGTCCTAAAGTGGCGGATAAGGACAAAACTCTCACCAGTTTACCAACGGATAAGTGGAAAATAAAATAATATTCGCAAACCGAAACCTGCGAAATAATCTGATCACAAGGCTTCGAAAAGCATCTGTTCGTCATATCAGAGGCCATTAGGTTCTTTGTTACCAGCGGAAAGTAGTCTAAATACTACGGAAGAGAAATAGTAAGTGGTCTGCCTGCCTGATGATAAGCTTCAAAAGAGGGGTATTCTATTAGGACAGTAACACGTTCTAATTTTATACAGCAAGCCATTTCCGGCAGGTTTGTTTCAGAATCCGACGGTACATAAGAAAAGTTATTGATTCTGGGATTGGCCAGAATCGTTGAGGTGATCGAACACCTTGCAGTTTTCTACCTTTCGATGATATTGTTTCAATTTCAAACGACCACCATGGCACTACACCTTGCCAATTGAGATACAGTCTATTGTGGAGCACATCGATGACATAGATAACTAAAAGGTTAATTGTTTTGATGATGATGAAGATTCTTCTTTCAGTGTGATTATACCGAAACTAATACGATTTCCTTCAGTTTTTCAATAGCCGAAGTTTTAAATAAATTGCGAGCTTGAATCCTTGAAAATTGTATGCAAAAGAAATTGACGATATTAAAGCACGCAGTTCTTAAATTTTCATGTATTTATCAATAAACTGAACGATAATATTGAAGGACGATTAGGTTCTGGAGAGAACCGGGAATTTAATTCATTATTAAACTGTCTTCTCCAACAAAAATTACCAACGAAGGATGATGTAAATTTTGGCACACGTTTGTTGAATAGACTGTACACTCAACCATTGTAGTCTAGCTGATTGTAATTTGAGTATAATGGATGGTGACAATCCGATCCATAATCTAGTCGTTTCATCTTTAGAATTAGAGATAAATGTTGCCATTAATGAAGCCTACTAAAAAAGGGTTACCGACGCCCATGAATGTGAGGGAATATGATTTAAAATGCCAATCATGTAAGTAATCAAGGGCTCCAAACTATTCTAGGGCCGAAAACCAGGAAATGGTATATAGTTCAAAGTAAACCGTTATATACCAACTAAGTTTGCACAACAAGACGTATATTATCGCATTTAGAAGCAACTTTCAATGGAACCTCACACACATATATAATCTGCGCAATAGACCTTGTGAATTCGAAGTTGATGATGCATTTTATGTACGAAGTTTTATAATGAGCGAGGCTAGCAAAAAATATTCAGCCCAGCTGAATTTTTAAAAGGGAGCGTAACTCGGAAGGTTCAGTAGTGTATGAGCTATCTACTCCTGAAAATGAATCGAGAGGTATCTACCAAGCAAACGATATCCGCTTATAATCAGCATATTGGCATATCCAGTATCACTTATACGAGTAGTATCATGTTTCTGTTCATTTATTTATTTTTGCCCGGCGTTAGAGACACTCAGTACGTCCTCACAAATGGAACATGCGTGCCATCGCATTCGCTATTTATGGATTTCTTCTTTCAATGGTATTTCTGAATTGTTATGATGGTTTAATTTCTGCAATATAATTGTATTGCCCAATCGATTAGAGGTTTTTCTATCCCTGAGAAGAAATTGAAGAAACACAAAAAAAAACAATCACCTAAAAGTCGGTAAATTCAATTGGAAAAACCTGACTTCGGTTGCTATACCGATATTTCGATTAAAAGGATTGTTTAGGTGAAGCAATAGGGAGTGTTTCAAATAGATTTGTGACGCGGCAAACGCATGTTCATGGAGCAGCAGCTACATTGTGGTCATGGTCAGAGTAAATTGACAAAACGCCTCCCAAAAAGGCAGCCCAGAGATGGCGCAGCTCCTTCGAAAGCCTGGTCATCGTGAGGATGAACATATGGAAAAATTACCTGAAGTTACAATAGAAGTGATGTTAACGCGTGCGGGAAAAAGTTGATAGACATATATCCTGCCTATAGAATGTTTCCTACTATATATGGAAGCGGCAAAGATTGAAACTCTTACTCATAGCGGAAAAACCACCAAGTGAACCATTCTCATATAGCAGGTGTTCGATACGGAACTTTGGGGTACGGCAGTCAAAGGACCGTAGACACACAGGTTACCCCTGACTATCACACTATGAGGGAATTGCAAAAGAGGAGCGGTAAACTAGCATTTGTGAGGAGTTAGAAGCGGCCTTCTCCTCTCCTGCTTGAACAATTATTGATTGTTTATTAGGACATTGTGTTCTCCACTTTTACAGCAGATCCGTAGCATGGAGATTTCAGATTCAAATATGAAAAATAGTATCAAAATGTAAATTTTAAAAACTCTTTGCAGCAATGACCTTATATGGAGGAAATTCTTATTTACTTAATTTACCTTAAGTGCCAATAATCGGGTTAATTTAATTTAAATTGAGCCCCAAAAATGATCTATATAAGTATCCGAACCATATTTCTTCCATATACATATTTATATAATTGAATATATCCCAAAAGAGTTTCCGCTTCCCCCATCATTTTCATTAACCCTTGAAAATTTTATAATACCTCACCTTTAAAACAGAAAACGGAAAATTAAATTACCTAATTGACCCTAAAAAAAAGAGGAAAATTTACAAAATAAATAAACTTCCATAAATTATTAAAGGTAGATTTACCAATTGTAAGTTATGTTATGTACAAAAAGGAAGCCATTAAAGTAAAAACCTATTCGAACCTTAGATAACATAAAATCGAATTGGCATGGCAGTAACAAGAAAATATATAATACATAAATAAAAAAAAACACCCGTTTCCACCCTACCCTACTCATTGGTAAAAGGGTTGGATAAAAAATATAAAAAAATTATTAAATTTTGTAAAAATATTTTTAAGAAACCGTGTTCCATCTCGATCGAATTTGAATATACAAAATGAGATTTGTGATGCGGTTTTAGGGTAGAGGAGTCATGTGCAATTTTGGTAAAATAATAAAACTGTCTCAGCGTGTCAATAATTTCGGATCACCGCACCATAGATAAGTTTCCCGGTTAATATACACAATACGCAGCCCTATATGTAAGGGATTTGGGAAAATTTTAATAAAAACGTGGATATGAGACTAGGAAAATATAAATCGACTTAATGTATATGTATATAGGAAAGTGGGTAGAACGGAAATATTCTATAATTTTATTTTCAGTTTCCTTTTTATTTTTCATCTATCCCCTAAAAAAACTACTTTCTGATATCATATCCATTTACAATATTATGGTACCCGTGTATACATTTGTGTGACTTTAAAAATATTGAAAATTATATTTTATTATAAATAGGACACATATCGATAGTCCCTGTGGCCGGGGGGCACCTTATGCCACGTAATCCTAAATTGAACGAACATATTTTCCAAGAATACAAAAGAAAATTGATACCGCCAAAACAATACCGGACCCCCGCTCAAGTACTCGGATGCGAGATTACGTACAACAGTCACTAAGGAAACCAAAAGCGTTGGTTGGCCCAATCACACGCATGAAGGAGTATCGGCTGGAACTCGTTGTTCGATCGATAAGTCACTGATCAAGTCTTTTCTCTGCGGGTGATTTTGTCAAAATATTACGAGACAACCATCCCTGTACATCAGGCATTTCTGAATTAACGGCAGGCCTATGATACGAAAAATCTAGAGCGTTCGTGGTCTGCTATCTGGGAGTATCTAGGCATGCCAAAATTGTTTCGATTGTGTAGAGTAACAGTGACATAGTCTCAATGCTGTGTTAAAGTTGAGAACAGGCTAGCAAGAATTTTTGCAGTCAACTGGGGTGTGCGGCAGAGATATGCTCTGTCCCTAATACTCCTCAATATCATGCTGGAGTACATTTTTCGTAAAACTGGAACACCACAGGGCAACATCTTGTATCGCCGGTCCAATCAGGTGCTTGAATACGCAGATGTGATTGGACTGAATAACAACAAATTGAAGGAAATACCTGATCGCTTGTATATAGTTTTTAGATTCTGTTGGACTCCAGATCAATGAGTCCAAAACAAAATACGCCATCTCTGGATATAGGGACAATGGTACAGCAGATTTTAATAGGGGACTCCACGTTTTTGGAAGTGAGAAGGTTCAAATATTTGGACTCTCTTATCACTCACGATAACTGTGTGGGTGAGGAGGGGGAATCTCCATAAGACCTCACATGTGGACCTAATCCATAAACATGTAAGAGTGTCGGATTCTTACCGACTATACCCTAACCCCCAAATTCTTCTGCCTATAGTTATCTCGTGGAACTACTGTTATGTATTACTTCGCGAGAACAGGGTCAGCCTTAACTGCCATCTAATTTTGTTGTTTTTGTCTATTTTTTTTAGACTTGCTCTACAATTTTACACATGCTCTACTACATGCTCTACGTTCTCCAGTTTTCCTTCGCACATGGGGTAATAAGGGGAATCATCTTGCTTAAATTTATATAAATAAGCACAAAAACAACCATGCCCCGTCAGAAACTGGCATAAATAGGAGTCAATCTCTCCTCCTATCTAGCCATTTAACTAGAGAAGGAACTAACCGATGTGTCCACCGACCTTTTTCCGACCTGTCCCAACGCTGCTGCCACATGTTGACAGGTCTCTGCGCGAGCCACAATACGATTTCCTCTCTGCGTTTGGCATAATTCGCTTTAACGTTCGCCCCGTTCAATTTTCCAGCTTTTCCCCAACGGTATCCAAATGCGATTTAAAGGACATTCTAGCACCAATTATTACTCCCAGATAATTAATAGATTGTTTTGACTGTACCAGTTGACTGATGATTAGCACTGCTTCTGTTCTCCGTCAACTGTGCTCCGCCAACTGTAAACTCACAGATGATAACCAATCCTGAATTACTCTTATACTCCCGTTGCAGATTTCTTCCACCTCTTCTTTGTACTTTGCAACAACTACGGTCGCAACATCATCAGCAAAACCAACCACCATTGCTTCTTCTGGTATCGGCAGTCTAAACATGTTATCGTACATGGCATTCCACGATGCGGGTGCCAGTACAGACCCCTGTGGTACACTTCCAGAAATATGATTGTATTTAGTATCTTCATCGGTTTCATACTTCAAAACTCGTGGCCTAAAATAATTAGCCACCATTTTAAGTAAATACAGAGGGACCTCTTTATTGATGGTTGAGCGAGCTTTACGGAACCCATATTGGTTCTCCGTCAAGTCCCCTTTGTTTTTAATGGCTTCCTGTAGTCGCTCACATATAATTCTCTCAAATAATTTACCTGCAGTATCTAGCAAGCAGACCTTTTTCGCTTTAGGCAATAGTACCAATAGCTGTAACTTCCATTGCTCTGGAAATACTCCTGTATGCATGAGTTGAATAAGTTTACAAACAACTCTGGGTATGAGCGGACCGCTGATTTAATTGCAATATTGGGAATTTTGTCAGGCCCCGGAGCCTTGTTATTCTTCAATTTGCTACATGCTTTAAGCACCTCCTCCGTTGTAATTAATGGGAATAATTCTCCGCCTCCCCTTATTTCGACATTAACCATGCAATCTGGTTGTTGTGGAAACAGTGCCGTGACGATATTTTCCGGCGCTCGTGGGCACGATGGGCATGGTACATATGCACCTTTAACTTTTTTTATAACCATTTTATAAGGTCTACCCCAGGGGTCCCGCATTAAAGTGTATCTGGCAGCCGGCACTCGTGCTTTGTATCCACTAAGGCCACTGCTAAAGTCTTAACACCTATCAAGTGCCGTGAAAGTTGGTCACTGACAAATCAGTACGAGAGGTGGCTCCTTACATTTGAGAGATGAATCATTCGGGTGATTTTCAACCGAGCTCTGTACAATGTGGATATCAGAGATCTGATGAAGATCCCCGATATCGTACATGAAGTAAGACCTCAGTGAGTACGCTGGCTTGGTCACGTTCTGCATGCTGATCCGGAACGAATTGTGCAGCGACCTCTGAAAGGAGAGCCACCATATGGAAGGCGCAGAGATCTTTGCAGGCGACGATGGTTCGTTTTAGCCGGATTGTTGATCAGTAAGGGGCCAGTAATGGCCTTAGTATACTGTATATTATTATTATCGATAGGCCCTAGTTATTTAGTCGGCATTTAATTGTTGATTGCCAGTTTGATTGGAGCCTTTTACTTTATTTTATTTTTACTATATATAGAGATTCAATTAGGTTTTGGAATCCAATTTGCAAAAAACAAAATTAGCTAACAAATTTTTTTATGGTGGTGCAAATTGGATGGGCAGACTATAAAAAAAAATAAAAAAAACGAAAACTCAACATGATATAAGTAATAAGAATATTAGATTATTTGGATGGTACCAAAATGGATTTCACATCAATTGCTGACAAATATGAACCAAAATTTATGAATCAAACCAATATTAGACAAAAAAAAAATTATTTAGTTTTTGCCATTTGGTCATTCCTAGAATTGGTTGAATGTCAAGAATATATTATATAGATCCGCATGTATATGTACCAGTTTCACCCCCACACATGTATATCCAGTACATATACTAATGGAAATCGACATGAACGAAATGACGAAAACGAAAATTACTTCCCGCTGTAATATACATACATAGTTTTTGTAAATGGCTATGTGTGTGTGTGTGTGTGTGTGTAGTAAAGTCTTAGTCGAGGATAAAAAGGATAGGAAGTAGAAAACAGTATAGAAAATCGAAAATGGATTGAAAGGATAATTCAATTTGTTATCAGAGATTATTGTTGTTCGATACCTTATGTTGTTTTTGTATTATGTTGTTCCCGGTACAGAATATAGTGTTGTACATTGTCTTATTTTTATAATTGAATATTGTCTTATTGCTTTACTGCGTTCGTCTATTTAAGGTGGAATAACAATATAATAGATAAGGCTTATTAGGATTATCAAAAGATCTGTATTGTAACATTGTCTATTTATAGATATCCTATATATGTACAAATTATACAATGATGATGATGATGGGCTAATATACTCGTACAATGGTAATTATCTATAGTGGATTGCGCAGCGATATAATGATAATTTTGGCAATATGGTTGCGGAATATTGGTTAGAACATATGTCAATTAAATAAGGGTTGTCGGGCATAAAAATAAATATCTCTTATTTGTATTATAATTGGCAGTTGTTTAAATGAATTTAGATAAACCTATAGCAGCTTGATTCAAAGGCGTGGAGTTACTTTAAAACTAGTGCCATTATAGTTCTTTATGATTTCAGTGAAACTCCAATGTATACCGTATAAATAAGCTTTGCACTGTTGAAGTGATCCCTAAATTCGAATATATGCTATTTCTGTTGAAAGAGAATAAGCACTTTCACACAAGAATAAACATAAACATATCAACACGTCATAAGGATGTTATATTTGGCACAGCTACTGGTGCGTCTATTGGAGCTATTCCACCTCGAAAATGGATCTTCGTGTCTCGTTTACAACCAGTCGTGTCAGTAACGGTTGAATTCAAAAATTTTATAAAAAATAATCTGTGTATGGTGGACGCTAATTGCACACGGTTTGAACATCTCATTGCTTGAACATTTGCTTATTAAAGAATATAATTTCAAGCAGAAAACCAATTTTCGCAGAGCAGCCTCGAACACGTTTGTAACCTTGTCTGCTATAATAATGTCGATCTTAATATTAACTCAACATTGCTTCGAAATCTACTGAAGTTTATGGTTTTGTTTGTGCATCTATATATGTATCCGGTTTATGTACTGCAGGTTGAAAATAATTTGAATGCGGAAATGTACAGTGCGGAGTACTTTCCGGCGGACTACTTTGTTTACAGACGGGCTCACTTGGAGTTAAATAGTGATATAGTTGATTGTACAGAATTAATATTTCAATATCAACCAACAGCGACAACGTGGTAACTTTGGGGGACTTTAATGGATGTATATTATGCTATACCTTGTAACGTTACATCGACTGTCGGCATTTCATGTATTGACTTCAACTCAACTAATGGATTTGTCCAGATAAATGATGTTCCTAACTACCTTGGTACATTTTTGGATTTATTTTTGACAAATTCATATATTGTGAATGACGTTAACCATAAGTCAATGGACTTTATTTATTTAAAATAATTTTACGTCTAAACTTTATGATTTTGAACGTGCAGATCTTGATAGCCTTATTTCATATTTCTCATCAATAGACTGGAATGCGCGCTTCTCATATAATGACTTAGAGCATAATGTGCAAATATTTTTAAACTTCTGTTTAGAAGAAGAATCGTAAAAGGATATACCTTGCATTACCCTAAAGGATATTATTGAATCACTCTTCATTCAAGTTTGCTACAAAATCTTGGTTATGAGTTGGCATTTCCTTTGACATTTTTATTCAATGGATCACTTTGGTCGGGAATTTTTCCTCTCATATCGTTCCTATTTTGAAATTTGGTAATAGGAACGATGTCACTAATTATAGGGGCATTTCTTTACTGTCAGCGAGCCCTACATTATTCAAATCAATTACTTGTAGCCACATGTATTTCGGATTGAAGCCATCCATATATAGCTGATGAACAACATTGGTTTTTCCGTGGTCATTAAATAATGTAATTTTCGAAACGTGCTTTGTTTGTGATTGAGGTTAAGGCTCAACTTGACGTCATTTATACTAACTTGAGTAAGGCGTTTGACTCAATCAACCACGTTATTGTATTGGAAAAATTTAAGTCTTTTGGCATCGCTCATAATTTGATAAAATGGATTCTTGCCTTACAGAACGTGTGCAATAAATTGTAAAAATAAATGAGAGTTTTTCTAATTCGGGTGTTCCACAGGGCTTCCACCTTGAATCTCTCGCATCTTCATTTTATTCTTAAACGATATAATCTTAAACCATAATTGTGTCAAATTCGCTGGTTGTCCAATATATGCTGATGACCTAAAAATATTTTCCTCAATACATAAAGTGCAGGATGCAATTAATTTTCAGAAGGACATTGATGCTATTAGCCATTGGAATGAAAATAATCAGTTACTTTTAAATTTAAAATAATGCCATTCACATTGATTTGGTAACAGCAAAAGCATGTTCCATGTTTGGATTTCTTAAACGAACCATGAAAGAGTTCAATAACCCGAAGGTTTTTATCATGCTTTTTCAATCTCTTGTCCGGTCTTGTGTGGTCTTCCCATTATGGTAGTCATATTAGTAGAATCGAGACGATAAAAAAAGTCTCATTTTTTATGCGTGCAAAACATACCAATTTGATCATCGTAAGGCACGTTAGGCATCTACATTCTTATGTCGATAGGTGCAAAACTTTAAAGCTTGTGCCACTTGCAATTCGCCATAAGCATGCAAAGTTCTTTCTTGTTAATGAGCCTGGGATTATATGCTCCGAAAAGGAGTTTAAAATTTCGCGCTCTTTTGAAAATTTGTTCCATTTAGAACGTCTTGAATAGCTTCTTAGTATTTTTTTTTTTTAGTTTTTGAATCTCTCTCTGAATATATTTTAATTTAAAAGACCGCCTTGAAGGTATCGCAAACGTTAATTCCAGGAAAATGTAAAATAACCTCTAGTATTAATAGCGTAAAGAAATCCATCACTGGCTAAGCCGTGCAAGCACTGATATTTTCTCATATTGATTAAGTTAATGGCCTTGTTGTCCACCAATGGGCCAAGGCTCGTAAATTAAAAAATTTTTGATTACCGTTACATAAATAAATGTGGCACCTTTACGAACTTTTCTAAGGAAATTAAAATGGACGAAAAAATCGTGTGGCCAAGTTTTAGTAGGGATCCCCATATTCTCATAGCTTGGGATCGAGCAGGCCATCTCTATGCCAGCGATGATAATTTTTTAACGGCTAGAAATGCGAACTTGTCAAATGAAATTTATAATGAAGAATAAATTGCATGTCCAAGCTTTTACATATAGAGAGCTATTTTCTCATAGCGATTGAGTTTAGGATTCTATTGTCCACTAGTATGCCAACGCTACTAATTATTTAATCTAAAAGGATATACTTTTATTTACGATTAAGTATTTTAAATGATCCTTTGGCCTAACAGCTATACTTAACCGGTTTTATCTAATTTCACAAACTTTATACACGAATCTTACGACATTTCAAAAAATAGTTTTCGAAATTTCAAAATTCAAACTAAATAAGAAAATTTCAATTTTGAAATAAAATCTGAAAATAAAATTTAAGTTTATTGAATGTTAAACTTTTGAAACTAAATTTTACAATTCTAATCGGAATTTGGGAAAATTTTTGGATATCTTCAATTATTAAATTTCGACGTAGTTTAGCAAATGATTTTTAATTCGAATCAGTATTTACGGGAATCGTAAAAATATTGTTAATCAATTTATAAAATTTAGAAATTATGAAATGACAATCCGCCTAGAAAATTTACATTTTACACTTGATGGGAATACTATCATCATTTTGAACGGCATCAGCATCACCAGAACCATTTAAATATTTGTATCAAAGTGAATGTTGCATAACATGTTAACGCAAGGACTATACTATCTTTCAGGAAAATTGGAAAATGTCAGGACCTTTCGGGTGCAAATTAGTGTATCTCCAGCTAGTAAAAATATTTAGATGAAAAATCAAAATGAAATTAAATTTTCTATTATATGTAAAATTGCTCAATATCCACTTTTCATATACGTTTCATTAATTCATTACGAAATTTCCTTAGCTGACGAAGGAGATTGAACCAAATAACTTTCAAGTTACTTAATCCTATTTTGTTCAATTGCATACCAAAATTAGTAAAAACGATAAATACACTAAAACAAATTTTTAACTTTCGTTGTTTCTGGTTCGTTGTTAGTAGAGGAGATACAACAAAATGGATTAAAAAATCAAAAAGAGAGTATCGAGTTTAGTAAGAATCAATTACTAACTCAGAAAATTGAATGCCTACGACTTTGATTTGACATCGCCGATCGAATACGTTGATATCGAAAGAATTTAGATTTTGACTTCAACTTTGATTTCACCGATGACATAGGCTTAACTCTGATTTTGATATTTTAACTTCGATTTTAAATTTGAATTTGACCTTGACTTTGTCATTGACCAGACATCAGTATTGCCATTACCGTCGATTTACGTTCCATTTTGACTTTGGTTTCGATTTTCAATTCCGCTTTGATTAGATACCGATATCGCCGTTAAATTGAACAGGTTGACTTTGAATTCGACCTTGATATCGAACTCATAGTTGATATTGATTTTAACTTCAATTCCGTATTTGATTACGACTTTGGATTTGACTTTAACAGCGATTTCACCGTTGACATCGACATAAGTCAAATTTTGACTTCGATTTCGAAACTAAACGATTTTGACTTTGAATTCGATGGTGATATTTAGTTTACCGTTAAAATCGAATAAACTGTGATTTTGTTTTAAACTTTGATTTCGAGTATGAATGCTACTTTAGATATCGGTTTCATACCGTTGACATCGACTTAACTTCAAATTTGACTCCTATTTCGAATTTTGGATTCGACTTTGATATTTAATTCAACGTGGATACCGAATAAATTTAGATTTTGACTTCAACTTTGAAATCCACCTTGACATCGTTCTTACAGTTGCCGCATAGGTTTAACTTCGAATTTGAGTCTAACTTCGATTTTAACTTTGAATTCGAGCTTTACTTCGACTTTCACTAGACATCAGTATTGCCGTTAAACGTCGAGTTAACTTCTATTTTGACTTTGGTTTCGATTTTCAAGTCCGCTTTGATTAGATACCAATATCGCCGTTAAATTGAACTATAACTTAGAATTTGATTTGGGTTTCGACTTTCACTTGATTTTGACTTTAACTTCAATTTCGTATTTGATTTTAACTGTGCATTTTACGTTGACCTCACGATTTGATCAATCGACATAACTAGAATTCGACCTTGACCTTTACTCGGTTTCGCCATGTACCTGTATATGACTTAATTTTGATTTTGACATAGATTCCACCTTTAATTATAAAGTTGACATTATTTAAATAAATATATTTATTCATAGATTGATGTCAGAGTAGCATGAAAGATGGATCGACTCATGAGTTCTATACATTCCAATAAAGGTCGGGAATGAAAAAATACTTTTTTTGCATAATACTCATGTAGGGATTCAAACCGGGTAGAACGCAACAGCCTTAACCACAAAACTATTTACTCGATTAATGATAGTAATTGTAAATTTGAAAGTCATTTTCATTAATTACATTCTTGATATATTTAATCTCTGCTTTGGACAGAGAGCTTTTTAATAAAATCTTCTGGTACTTACCTTCTAAATTAAGAAAACTTTATTATTTTTTAGAAAGACATAGTCCTCAACTACCCAAAAATACATTTCGGTATTTGGAGAGCTTTTTAGTTAGGTAAAGCTCTAAGCTATCCATAAACATATAAACAGATTTAGGTACGATTTTTTGTACAGCAGGAGATTTTTGTAAATTTAAATTTTGTACATATACAACTCGGTAAAACACCCCTGTGCTAAGTCACTTATCTTCCAGTTTTAGGAAATCTTGTATAGTTTTTAATTAGATAAAGCCCTCAGTCACCCATAAACACATTTCGATATTTTGGTACGATCCTTGGTTCAGTTGGATTTTATTTTTAAATTCATTTATTTGGATAACGCAATAAGCAGTCGATAAATCAGAAAATTGAACAGTCATTTGATTAATCGAGTCAGAAAATGAACGAAAACTTTCAAGAAGTGCGTAACACTCGATATGAAGTAGTGAAACCGAATCATTGGTTCCACAAATCGAACAGAAATTCCAAACAGACATTCAAGAGTTGCAGCTAAAAGTTCTCGACAGTAATGCAAAATTAAAGACAGAGTCTCAAGATTTGGTAGAGAAAGCAAACGAAGCTATAACTTTCGCCGAGGCTGTTAAGATGAATGTCAGAACGAACATCGAGGGGTCGGTACCAAGATTCAGCGAAGGTGGTAATAGAATAAGGTATTGGGCATGTGATAAGATGGATCACATCTCACGAAATCGCAAACTCCTATGCATCGAACGTTAAGTTTTGGCCACAACGGACGGATAGGAAACGAAGGCTTTAGGAAAATCCAATGTTGGGCATGTGACAAAAAGGATCACATATTTCGAGACAATCGGGAAATAAGATGGAAACGGGTGAGATCGCGATCTCTGGTGCATCGGGGATCGGGTAACGAAGGAATTTTATTTCAGAAGGAGGAACAAAAGCATGAAGAAGTAGTTGGACTACGGAGAGTCAGCTGTTACTCCATTCCTGTAAAGAGATTAGGACGAGGCGGAGACGGTTTAACAGGTAAAACTGATGCTGATTGGAAGAATTGTGTTATAACACTGGATTCAGGAGCAGCTGGAAAGTTTGAACGAGAAGATGAAGGGAAGAATACAACCGGCAGATTGGTTGAAATTATGAACGGCGACAGGAGGGAATGCCTTCATAACAGGCAAGAACTTTGCAACAATAAAATGGAGTTCCAACATGAAGTACTGGTCTCAAATAAAGTGGATGCAGCTATCATAGGTATGGAATGTTCGCCAAGGAATATTGGGCTGCAGTAGATTGGAATTACCACTTTGTATAGATGATGATGGAGAAACAATCAGGGGGATAGTATTGGATCAGTGGAAAGAGCATCCACCTCACTTGAAAAACATAGTACGGGAGAAAATACTAGTGTCAGGTGACCGGAAGAGGAGTTTATCACAGGATCTGCAACTATTAGTTAGTTAGTTGAAATCGTTAGTTGTGTTTGGTGTAATAATAATTCGGAAATAAATAAATTTAAACGTAACAGTATTGTCGATAAATATAACTCGAGTACTTGATGAAAAAAAACTTCTACGTCGACGTGTCGACAACTCGTAGACAACGTCAACAACGTAGACATTGTCGATAATGTAGACAATTCCTAGAGTGATTTTATAAATTAATTATAAAGTTTATAGAATTGCGCCATCAATGCAATTTTTAATCTACAATTTAAAAAAAAATTATTTTTAATCTGCATTGTCTGTAAAGCGTCGTTAAAATTGGTTTTAATAGTAAAAATGTATTAAAGAATTTTGATTTAGCAAGCGTTACGCAGTGGTGGACTCAAGAATCGGTTTTGTCACATTCTTCACAATGACGTCGATTCTATGCAAGTTTAGAGTGGAAGTCGACTAAACTACTAAACTGAATGCCCAGTTGGTACGAAACTAATAATATATTCGCAGTGTTGTCTCAAAGGACTTGTAATACATGGTGGAATTGGGAAAATGCCACCCATATTGTTATCCGGCGTCTAGTCCTTTGCATATATGGTTAGATAAAAGGAACAACTTGATAGGAGACCTTGTGACGATTATAGAAGATTAAACACCGTCACCATTCCTGACCGTTATCCTATACCCAACATAGAACATTTCTCTATGAACTTAAGCGATTATACTATATTCTCTAAAATTGACCTGGTCAGAGCATTTCATTTAATACCTGTTGCTACAGAAGATATTGCTGAGACAGCAATTACCATTCCGTTTGGCTTATTCGAATTCACGCAACGCTACTCAAACATTTCAGGTAGAGGACTGAACTTGTAGCTTCTATTTAAAACGCTTGTCGATTTTGATATCAATATCAAAACTTCAAAATGCGTTTTGGTGTTAATGCTCTTAACTTTCTTACTCAAAAAATTACCCCTAAGATGATATTCCTATTCGAAGAAAGAGTTGAAGCTATATATCGGTATTTCCAATGCCTAATCCATTCAACAAATTCAACAGTTTATTGGCATGGTTAATTCATGGAAGCAGTCGCTTAGAATGAAAGTGCGCTTGCTCATGCAACACTATTGAGTCATCCTTTATATGACGCAGTGTTCAGTATTACTACTGATTCCGCGAATACCGCAATCGAAGCCGTCTTGCAGCAACTCAAGAATGAATGTAAGGAATCTCTAGCATATTTCTCCAAAAAGTTACAACCAGTCGAAACGAAATATTCAGCATTTGATAGAGAATTACACGCCATAAACTTAGCAGTTAAACATTTACGATATTTTGTAAACGGTTGAGAATTTACGAGAATTTATTTATTTAATTTATTTATTCTATTCTAACCTTGATATTTTCCAAAACAGAAAGAAGTTCACGACAAGCTCGTCATTTGGATTTTATTTCGCAGTTTTCAACGGACATTCAATATATTGTAAAGATAATGTTGTCGCTGACAGTCTGTCACTCACAAGCGATAACGCAACTGCATCTATCGAAAAAACTCTATAGATCTCATATCTATTTCGGAATTACAGAAGCTTGACGAAGAACTTCTGAAATTACTTTCTGGTTCCACTCGTCTCACAACTAAAAATAGATCGTTAATTTGGCCAAACATGTATAAAGACGTTAACATCTGAGAACAGTCCTGTATTTCATGCCAAATCTCTAAAATTCAAAGGCACATGAAATCGGGATTAGAACAATTTAAACATTTTTTGGTTGTTTTGAACACATTCATTTGGACATCGTTGGATCACTTGCGCCACTATATGTATATATTTCATTCATACATTTTAATTACCGTAGATCGTTTCACTAGATAGCCTTATGAAGGATATTACCACCGCAACTGTTGCAAAAGCTGTTGTGGAAAACGATAGATCAAGATTTTGGGTACCTGTAGGCATAACTACAGATCAATAAAGCCAATTCCAAACCAAGCTATTCTCAGAATTAACGAAGCTGCTAGGCACCCATCGATTTTGGAAAGCTCCTCATCACCCGCAATCTAATGGAGTGAATCGTTTTCATCGCCAACTATAAGCATCTCTAAACGCGAGAGGCGATACGATAAATTGGAGTTCACATATGTCAATAGTTCTTCTTTTCATCAGAGCTACACCAAAAGATAATATTAAATGTTCCCCGGCACAACTAGTTTATGAACAACCATTAAAATGGCCATGTGAATTTTTTATGGAAGTGCCAGATAACGAATCTACGAAATACTATGCGTAATCTAGTTTCAGCTGTGCCAGCGCATATGCTCTGAAAAGCGATATGTTTATTCCAAATAAGCTTGATAAATGTGAGTTCGTTTTTATCCGGGTTGATACAATTCATACTAGGCTGACATCTCCTCACGAACATTAAGTCTATATATAAGCTAATTCGACGATTCAAGACAGATGTAAGAAAGATTATAAATCAATTCAGTTAACAATTGCATAGCAATAACCGCTAAGAATTACAAGCCCACCGGTTTTTGAGTTATCTAAAAATATTCGGCAGTAGTGAGAAAACAGGCGGATTCGATAAGGTTGTTGAAATATATGCTTTTCAAATAAAATAATATTGCTACCAAAGTACCACTTGAAGTTGTGCGGACACTCACGTGCTTGACTTTAAACGTAACAACATACATAATTTGAAATTTAGACCAATTCGAACGTTTCGTGCAATAAATATTCTTTAATTAAATCTATTGTTTGTTTGTATTTCAATACCCCAAGTGGATTCCCAATTTAACTTCAATAATTCTTTAATTTCTTCGTATTAGACTTAACTGAATTACAATTTTACAAAAAACAGCTGCAAACTACAGCATTTTTTACAAATCGTAAAAACGTCTTAGTTGTTGACATTGTCTTAATTGTTGACGTTGACAAAAAGCTTTGCTAAGTATTCTACGTAACGTTTTACGTGTCGACAACCACGTATATTACACGGGGTAATCTACCTCGCCCATCCCTGATTATGCCCAACGTTAAACTCAATCACATCAGTACCGTTGTTAGTCTGATGGTTAGAGTTGCTGTTACAAAGAATGGAGAGGTATCGATCGATGGTTCGACCCCTTACCAGAGGAATTGTAGTTTTTATCACGTGAACAAAAACGTTAAATACGAGATAGAGAGAATTGAATTAATGTACAAATTGCATTGATTACATCACAGATTACTCTCGAATAAAAATGCACGCATATTTGTACAATGTTCGTGCAACTATGCAATATATGTAAAGTTCATGTTAGGTTAAGAGCTTGCTGTGTTAATTTATTTTCGAATAAATTGTACAGTGCTCAAAAATAGTTCGAGCGTTTTATTTTAAAATCCTTTACGAATCCATAGAATTGAGCCCGAAATTGTAACAATTGATTTTGTTCTCAACCCTCTGCTTGCTACAAATGAAACAGCAGACGCAACAATTCGATCATCAAAAAATGCAATTTTGGATCAGCAAATGCAACAACAACATAAGCTGGAGGGATTGAAGGCAGACGTGATAAAACATTGGAGGGTGGGATGAAGGAGTTTGTAGCATCCAAAGAAAACGCTCCATCACACCACAACAAAAGTGGCCTAAGTTACAATTTCAAGCAGCTGTGCAACATAACGGATGGGATGGAGAGGAACAGCTTAATGCCTTAAGGCAGCTGATGTGCTACAGACAGTGCCTGCATCAAAGATGAGCAGTGTAACAATTCTTAAGGAGTTGAACTTGCATTATCCAGCTGCATAATAGGCGACAACAACGAGAAAAACGCCAAGCTTACTGTAAAGATCCAGGTGACGTATTGAATGAACTTACAGTGGATGCGACGACAGCAAAAGGAAAAAGTATGAACAAGGTCTTAGGATCGGGTTAGAATACGAGGCAGCTAGAGCCAGCCTAACCTCCGCCTCCGTTAAGCAATAGCTTGAGATAGAAGACATAGCGGAAATAGAAGCGATGATACAGTACATAGTGCACGTCTTCTAAAACAACAGTCGTAGGAGATTTCGCTCACAGTCTAGATGTTTTAGATGTCAACAATATTGTCGATTGAATGTTATTTCGTTTGCAAATTATTCATCTCCATCGCTATCACATTATGGAATATGAAACAAAATTAGATGGTATTGGGGCGCTTTGTCGTGGGAAAATTTGTAATTTGACACCTGACCTTGAAATTTGACACCTTAAAATTTGATACCTGTGGGGAAAAAAAAAAAAATTGTAATTTGATACCTGTGGGAAAAAAAAAAAAAAAAAAAAAGTGAAATTTGATACTGCGGAAATAAAAAATATTGAAATTCCATGAAAGTCAATGACCCCGAAATTAACACAAGGTCATTGACTTTGATGGAATTTCAATATTTTTATTTCCGCAGTATCAAATTTCACTTCCAAGAATTGTGACGTCATAGCAATGTGGGGAAAAATCTGATGATGTGTGAAAATATTTAAATTCTAAGAAAAAAATTAAAAAAATTAAAATATATCGATAAAAAAATAGGTACGAACTCGGTGCGGAGCGGCGGTATTATGAGGGTTGTACTTTTAGAATGTAGTAAAGGTTTTTAAAAATAAAAAATAAAAAATTGAAATTTAACACTATTGATACATGAATAATATGATTTGTCGTTGTTGTTTCGTATGAACACGATCAAACATGAATTTTTGTTTCTGTAAAATATTAATTTATTCATCATAACAACAACAACGAATCTGTTGGATGAAAATTGAACTAATATAATATATAATATAGATATCGCATACACAAAAAAATTTACATGTTTTCGGCATTGTATTGATGCGATTGAAATTCTATAAGTAGAAAAGATAAAGAATTATTATTTTTTAATTGCGAGATGATGTCAGTATCAGACTACAACCTTGATTTTATTAATGAAATTTCACAATAGTAAAAGTTTAAAATAAAAAAAAGTGAAATTTAACACTATAGATAAGAGAATATGACTTATTATTTTGTATGAACGTTTTGTAGTAAATGGATATTAGAATAAATTAGGTTGCACACTCACACATATAAATATCGGAAGCAAGATTTTTTTTTTTTGTTGTTGTTTATGTTTTTCGTATATGAATATCGGATGGAATGAAATACAAACAAACAAATGATCAAACAAATAAATACATATATATATATTACAAGAATTTTTAGTTACAATTTCTGATATAACTTAAAAACAATATCGTTTTGGAAATTACTTTAAACTGATATACATATGTATGTATGATGCATTGTACAAGTGTATATTTAGCACGAATAAAAATTTATCTGATAAAATAGTATGCTATTCAAACGTAATACGGTAATATGTTGAATTTAGTGGTATTAGGGAAAATTTCTATATAAAAAAAACGTAGTTACCAAACTAATACATTTTGTTGTGTACCAATCAGTGAAATTGTTTTAATAACATCCTCAAACCAGATCAAAGTACGTATCAACAAAATTTATATATGTTTTACACAAATTAATTGAAAATGACCTGCGCAAGCTGTTCGACACTACAACAAGTTTTGCAGGCTTGGATTACCATAATGTCATATGAATAGCTCAAACTTCCTCTGATGAGGAAAACACACTTCAATTAATTTATTGTAAAACATGAGTTAATATAACCCTTAACACAAACTGTAAATCGTGAATGAATACTACTCTAATACTGAATGACTTACACATGTCTAATATAATATGTCTTAACATTTCTATATTCCCTCACAGTATCAATGTATTGGTAAACATTATGATCGATAAAATTCACGTAAACAAAACAACAAAAACTGTAATAGTGTTTTTGTGTATATGAATATCTCGGAATCAATTAAATTGACCGTGGCTGCTTAAAATATAGAGTAAAAGGCTGAATATGATATGTTGTTTCGGAGAAATGAGATAAACAATTCAAACACAATAATTTTACAAATATTTCTGATGAACGCGAAGAAGAGAAAAACGAAAACAATTTTTCAAGAAAATAGATTGCAGAAAAAATTTAAAAAATAAAAATAAAAAAAATAAAATAAAATATGTGCGATAAGAAGAAACCCCCATGCTAAAAAATCTAAAACTCTGCAGGTGTGTTATTGTAAATCACATTTTTTCGTCATAGTAAATATGAGATTGAGTAAAAAGGCTAAATATGGTGTTTTTTTCAAAAACATCTAAATATCATCATAAACAACTAAATATTTTACAATGGAGTTTTGTTAAATTTAACATATGATGACAATTATTTTAAAAACGATATTGGTTCACTATATATATAGTTACATTCCAATAAAGATACATACTTAATCATTTGACGTATTATAAATTTATAGATTAATTAGGTTATATTTAAAATTATTACTGTAATTAAAAATAAACATTCTGTTTTAAAATATGATAATGAAAGAGGTTCGGTGCGTTAAAATATTACTAGAACACTATAGAAATGTCACGCTTCATAATAAAAAAAAAAGATACTACAACGAAAGTGAAACGTTCTAATTTACGAGGGCATAAACTCTAATTTAAAATTAAACCCACGCCTGATAATGAAGATCCTTCCGAATGGATTAAAGAGGTTGTACAAGAAATTGTACATTATGCATTGAAGGATATTGAACCTACTGATAAAGTAGGCATAACTTTCTGTGGAGTATGTTTTAACCAACATGGACCGGGGTTGGTTACCGTTTAAAGACGCAGGCAAAGCTATAATGAAAGTTGTTTGGGAAATGATTTCCAAAATTTTCGGCACACAATAGATATAATTTTAAAAATAATGTTTCATATAATCAAAAATTACAAGATGAATAAAAATTAAAAAAAAAAAAAAATATTAAAAATTTATTTAAAAAAAAAATATTGAAGTAAAATAGAAAAAAAAATATTATAAAAAAATAATTCTAGAAAAAAATATTATTGTTCGAAAAAGTACTTTCAATTAAAAAAAAAAAAAACTTCTCAAATTTAAATTAATTATTTTCTATATTACATTACATAAAATGTAACATGTAATAATATGTAATATGTAATAATTTATTTTGTAACTATAATTATAATTTATTCCTTTAGAAATTTTCCGTATAATAACTTTTTATTTCAAAAAAAAACTTAAAATGTGATTATTAAAAATATTATTAAAAGGAAAAACAGTTAAAAAAAAACAACAACAAAACATTTTGCAAATTTAAGTTAATAAAAATTAATTTAGAAATAAAGAAATTCCGCACATACAATAATTGATATTATTTTAATTATATTGATTAAAAATATTTGTCGAGAGACAAAACGAATACAAATTATATAAAATAAAATTTATTTAAAAAATAAAAATTAAAAACAAATTAAAAATAAATTAATTTAAAAAAATTAATTAGTTTAAAAATATTTAAATTTAAAATTTGTAAATGAAAAAGGTATGTAAAAAAAAAATTTAAAAAAACTTTATAAAAAAATTTTAAAACAAAAATAATAAAAATTTTTTTAAAAATACAAAAAAAAAAAAAAATTAAAAAAAATTTATAAAAAAATTTAAAAACAATTTATAAAAAAATAAAAAAATTTTTTTTTCAAAATACAAAAAAAAAAATTAAATATTAAAAATAAAATTATTGAATAAAAAAAAATTAATTATTTTAAAAAAAAATAAATATTTAAATTTAAAAATGTGTAAAATTAGAAAATTATTCGTCAATTTATAATAAATGCTTTCCACATATAATATTAATTAAAATTAGTTGGAAAAAATATTAATGTACAAATCATAACAACAGCAAATCTGCTCAATGAAAATTGAAGTGATATAATATAATATAGATAACGCCGACACAAAAAAAAATAGTAATAATAATTTACATGTTTTCAGCATTGTTTTGATGCGATTGAAATTCTGTTAGTAGGAACTCACAGAGATAAATACAGGAAGCAAGATTTTTTTTTGTTGTTGTTTATGTTTTTCGTATATGAATATCGGATGGAGGAAATACAAACAAACAAATGATCAAACAAATAAATATATATATTTATATACATATATATTACCAAGCTGGACATTATCATACAGAATAAAGATGATCATATAAGAATTTTTAGATACAGTTTCTGATTTAATTTAAAAACGATATCATTTTGGAAATTACATTGAACTGATATACATATATGTATGTATGATGCATTGTACATTTATTACATTGTATTTCATTTATACATTGTATATTTAACATGAATAAAAATTTATCTATAGAATATACATATATACAAATATAAGTGTTTCGCGGGTTTCCGGTGAAAATTGAAACCAGGAAATTTTGACAACTATGATCATACAAAAGATGAATTTGATTTATTGTTTTTGTATGAACACGATCAAACAAGAATTTTTCTGTTAAAAAAAATAAAAATTGTACAAATTGAATTTAAAAAAAAATTATAAAAAAAATCTTAGAAATAAAAAATATTCTAAAAAATAATTTTAGAAAAAAAAATATTATTATTTTGAAAAAATACTTTCAATTAAAAAAAAACCATCACAAACTTAAATTAATTATTATTTTCTATATTACATTACATAAAAATGTAACATGTAATATGTAATCATTTATTCTGTAAATATAATTATAATTTATTCCTTTATGAAATTTTCCGCATATAATATATTTTTTTATGACATCATAACAACAACAAATCTGCTGGGTGAAAATTGAAACAATACCTGGAAATTTCGACCAATATGATCGTACAAAAGATGAATATGATTTGTTGTTTTGTATGAACACGATCAAACAAGAATGGGGTTTTTGATATTAGATCGTATGTAATAGAGATTTTTGTTGTAATTTAATTTTTGTTTTTGAAGAAAAATATTAATGTTCACATCATAACAACAACATATCTGTTGGATGAAAATTGAAATGATATAATATAATATAGATATCGCCTATACAAAAAAAAAAAAAAAACAATTTACATGTTTTCAACATTGTTTTAATACGATTGAAATTCTAAATGTAGGAAAGATAAAGAATTAATTGTTTTTAATTGTAAGATGATGTCTGTATCAGACTACAACCTTGATATTTACTATGTATACTAATACATATAGTTAGTGACCTAAATTATTCGAAAATGATTATTAGTATAATTTTAATATAATTAAATATATAAATATAAAGTATAATTTTAATATATTTAAGAAATTTTTGGCACACAATAGATATCATTTTTAAAAATGCTTCATATAAAGAAAAAATTATAAGATGAATAAAAATTTTAAAAATAAAAAAGAAATTATTAAAAAATTTATAAAATAAAATATAGAAAATGAGAATAGAAAAAAATATCATAAAAAATATAAGTTTAGAAAACTAAATATTATTATTGGAAAAAAATAAAATACTTTCAAATAAAAACCTCAGGGAGCGATCGGACGGCCGACGTCGGACGTTGGACGGTGCAATTCGAACGATGGAATTTCAGCGTACTGTTAAGTTGGTCGCTTGAAATTATTTTATTTAAAAAAAAAATTGATATAAACGTCTATGATTAAGATAAATATTGATGTAAAAGTCTTACTTTATATAAAAATTGATGTAGACGTCCATGATTTAGATAAAAACGGATGTAAACGTCTATGATCTATATAAAAATTGATGTAAACGTCTATGATTTAATAAAAATTGATGTAAACGTCTATGATTTAATAAAAATTGATGTAAACGTCTATGATTTATAATGCAAAATGCGGTGGGTACCGTACCTGCGCGTAGCGAAGGTACGGTACCCACAGTCATGTGAGGTGTCCCCTTCGGGGACACCGCACATGACCGCATTTTGCATTATAAATAAAAATCGTAACTATAAATAGTGAACCAATATCGTTTTTAAAATAATTGTTATAATATGTTAAATTTAACAAAACTCCATTGTAAAATATTTAGTTTATCTTTTTGAGAAATGTGTACAATAATCGTTACATTCAATGATTTAATAATTGGAACGAATAATATCAAACGATTCTATAATTTACCAGATGTATTATACATAATCTACGAACATTTTAGAACATATAGAAAAATAATTAATTTAAATTTGTCCGAAAATATTATACCACCGCAATGTTTTTTTTTATTTCTTATCTGTTTATTCTTGTCAAGTGTGGAAAATGTGCGCATTGAATTGAAATCGTTTGAATCGCATACTATTTTATCAGATAAATTTTTATTCGTGCTAAATATACACTTGTACAATGCATCATACATACATATGTATATCAGTTTAAAGTAATTTCCAAAACGATATTGTTTTTAAGTTATATCAGAAATTGTAACTAAAAATTCTTGTAATATATATATATGTATTTATTTGTTTGATCATTTGTTTATTTGTATTTCATTCCATCCGATATTCATATACGAAAAACATAAACAAAAACAAAAAAAATCTGTCTTCCGATATTTATATGTGAGAGTGTGCAACCTAATTTATTCTAATATCCATTTACTACAAAACGTTCATACAAAATAATAAGTCATATTCTTTTATCTATAGTGTTAAATTTCACTTTTTTTTATTTTAAACTTTTACTATTGTGAAATTTCATTAATAAAATCAAGGTTGTAGTCTGATACTGACATCATCTCGCAATTAAAAAATAATAATTCTTTATCTTTTCTACTTATAGAATTTCAATCGCATCAATACAATGCCGAAAACATGTAAATTTTTTTGTGTATGCGATATCTATATTATATATTATATTAGTTCAATTTTCATCCAACAGATTCGTTGTTGTTGTTATGATGAATACATTAATATTTTACAGAAACAAAAATTCATGTTTGATCGTGTTCATACGAAACAACAACGACAAATCATATTATTCATGTATCAATAGTGTTAAATTTCAATTTTTTATTTTTTATTTTTAAAAACCTTTACTACATTCTAAAAGTACAACCCTCATAATACCGCCGCTCCGCACCGAGTTCGTACCTATTTTTTTATCGATATATTTTTATTTTTTTAAATTTTTTTATTTTTTTCTTAGAATTTAAATATTTTCACACATCATCAGATTTTTTCCCACATTGCTATGACGTCACAATTCTTGGAAGTGAAATTTGATACTGCGGAAATAAAAATATTGAAATTCCCTAAAAGTCAATGACCTTGTGTTAATTTCGGGGTCATTGACTTTCATGGAATTTCAATATTTTTTATTTCCGCAGTATCAAATTTCACTTTTTTTTTTTTTTTTTTTTTTTCCCCCACAGGTATCAAATTACAATTTTTTTTTTTTTTTCCCACAGGTATCAAATTTCAAGGTGTCAAATTTCAAGGTCAGGTGTCAAATTACAAATTTTCCCACGACAAAGCGCCCCAATACCTACTAAAATTATAGCGAAAAATGTTTTTCCAAATTTGTGGTTCGGGAAACGATGTACATAGATATATCCCGCCTTCTCGCATATATCAATATTTGTGTATGTCCGTCCGTAGTGTGCAAACATAAATGTCATACAAATTATTTACATAAAATATCATTGAATTTCTTTTACATATATTGCAGTATGGATTATAATTATACAAGCATGGAATTTATGTTGCGCAAACAATTTTGTGTTATGATTTTCTTAAGATGGCAAATTTTCGTCTATGCAATGCAGTATTAGTCAACCAAACTAAAATGCATGCTAAATAAATTTGAAGAGTCAGTCAAACCTATATTTGAAATTTTCGGGTATGTTGGGGGTGCTTGCATGGTGTTAATTAACGTCAAATAATAAATTTTCAGTTTTTATTTTTTGTTTGTGTTCGGAAATTTTTCACATTTTGGGGTTTGGCTTTTAATATTTTAATACAAAAAAATAAATAAATGCATATATAGAATCAAAAACGTACACAAACAAAAAATATTGTGCAAATTTTGTATTTCCATTTATATATTTGCATATTGGTCTAAAATATTAATTTTTTTTCCGCGTTATAGTTTGGTAGTTTTTGTTTAAACTTCAAAGTAATGATTTGTTAATTTATTTAATTTTTTTTTTTTTTTTGGCTCCATGTTCAATTTTCGAATATAATTTTTACTGTAAACATGGATTTCAGAATTTCAGATTTACCAAAAAAAAAATAAAAATAAAACGAATTAAAAATATTTGCTTTTATATTTGTGTAACTGGGTAACAATTTTGCGTATACACTCTTTTGGAATAATTGGATTTTTGTTTATGGCACCCCCTCGGTGTTTGGTCGATGTATGTACGCACCAACATATTATGGTTTTGAGAGAATTGTTATTAAAATAATGTTTTTGTTTGGATCGGGATTTAAATTATGAAATAGGCATGAATATCCATATAAATAAAGCTTTTAGTTTTTAATTGAGGTCATACCCATAACGAATTTTCACAGTATACATATATAGTTTGTTTAGCTAATTGAAACGTGGTAATGTAGATGTGATATTTATTTTTCATAGAACGGTTTTGATATGTAGATATTATGCAAATATTTAAAATGAATATAGCTTTTGGTTCCACGACTTGCGTCATACATTGGGAATTAATTAAATCATATAAATGAGACTTCCAATTATTGTCAGATTTCGAAATGTTCATATATACCATACATCGTATAACATGTTGTAAATATTACTTGGAAGATAGTTTAAAATAAAGTTTGGAATTATTTTTAGTTTGATTCATGTCTTGAATATAACATGATGTGCACACTTTCGTAAGTGATGATTTGTTAGCAATCCCATATTATTTGTTTATTGCGTTGAATCCGAATATGAAAGTAGTTTTAGTCAAAATTCGCTATATCCGACTAAAATAGGTTTTACAATGGAGGGTTATTGTCAAAACTAATATTATCCAGAGGATGCTTTGTTTGCCGTAGGAGGCGACTAAATGGTTGGATCGCTGGGCTGACAACCCGCATTCAAAACCCGCAAAACAACACCGGACCCCTGCTCAAGTACCCGGACACGAGATTTAGGATCGGCACGTGGAACGTGCAGTCACTTAAGAAACCAGGAGCATTAGAGGGACTAATCACATCGATGAAGGAGTACCGGCTGGAAATCGCTGGCCTAAATTGGAGCCCATGTGTCCCAGGGCTATACGTTGTTAAATAGTAAAGATGACCTCGGAAATCTTGGAGCTGTATTCCTTCTTGGCCCGCAGGTAAAGAAGGCTGTTTTGAATTTCCAAACAGTCAATAGCCGATTGTGTAAGCTTTGCTTGCGCATGAATTTAGCCAACCTGTCGATATTTTCTGGACATGCGCCCACACAAGTCAGCCAGCCCCAAGATAAAGACTCATTTTACAATGACTTAAATGATATGATGGGATCTATACCCGAACATGATGTTAGAATGGTAATTGGGGACTTTAATAGCTCTAGCTGGTAGAAATCAGGCCGACTTGTGTGAATACATAGATCCGTACTCCCGACACGAAACTGCGACCGATAATGGAGAGAGAATGATGTACTTTGCAATTGCTCACGATCTGAGAGTAGCAAGTACATTTTACCCTCAAACAGATCCATCAGGAAACATAGATCCAACCTCGCAAAATTTCCCGTAGCCTAATTAACCACGTGTTAATTTCAAAAGGGCGAGCTCGGGTTGTGCAGGATGTATGAGAACTTATCGGTCAGCAACCAAATACGTAAGCAGCGATCATCATTTGGTCGCTGCAAAGCTGCGGTGGAAGTTTTCGTACAAGTCTGGGAACGTTTCGACTGTGAAGGTCTACTAAATGAAGATCAAAAGAAACGATATTGAGGGAGCTAATTACCAGTCTGACTGTGTGTACTCTGTCTAGGAGCCACTGAAAACTTCGCTTGTCAGTGCTGCTCAACAGACTTTAGGTATAGTGAAAGTCACACCCAAGAATGACTGCAGGTATGACTGGTATGATGACGAGTGTCTTGCAGTTGAGCAACAAAATATAGCCCATGGTGAAGTGCAACAACGTCTCACAATCGCGAGAATAAACAAGACTTCTCTTACTGAGAGGGCAGCTAAGCGGATTTGTAGAAGGAAAAAGCGAGAATGGTGGAAGGCTGAGATTTTGAATGAGCGAAGTCCACGTGATTTCTTTAAAGGAATTACTAGATTTCACCATACTTTCAAGTCTTCGTCATCTGCCATTCGGAACCAGGATAGAACCCTCTGTGTCAACATCGACGCAGTACTCGACACATGGAATGGACACTTTACTGACCTGCTTGGTGTTCATCAAGCGTCAAAGACTGTAGTTGAACCACCTCAAATACAGACTGCAGATATTTGCATTGAGGATCCATCCCATGAGAAATACCCTAAGGCAATACAGAGACTAAAACGAAATCGCTCACCTAGAGTGGACTGCATTAATTCGGCGCTCTTGATATTCGGAGGAGATACTTTGTGGAACTGTCTTTTCGACCTTATTCGATTAGTATGGCGAACCGAAGAAATGCCTGACGAATGAAAATAGCCGCGATATGCCCCATCCTCAAGAAGGGAGACCGCTTGAAGTGTCAGAATTATTGCGGTATAGCGATACAAGTTATTGTCCTACATTATATGGGATATCCAGGAGTATTTCGTCCGAATCGATCAGTCACTGTTCAGGTCTTTTCGCTGCGGATGATTCTATCTAAATATTATGAAACTTCCATCCCCGAGCATCAGGTGTTCCTGGATTTCCGGCAGGCCTATGACTCGATCAATCGAGAGAGTTTGTGGTCTGCGCTGTAATATCTAGGTATGCCAATAAAAATGGTACGAGTGTGTAGAATGACAGTGAAGCAGTCTCAATGCTGTTTTAAAGTTGAGAACAGGCTTCCAAGAATTTTTGCAGTCAGCTCGGGTGGTCGGCAGGGAGATGCTCTGCCCGTATTACTGTTTAATCTTATGTTCGAGTACTGCTTCCGTTAAACTGAAACACCTCAGCGCAACATTTTATATCGCCAGTCCAATCAGGTGCTTGCATATGCAGATGACATATGCGTGATTGGACTGAATAGCAACGGAGTGAAGGAAATACTTGATCCGGTTGTAGAGTTATCAGCTTCTGTTTTACTCCAGATCAATGAGGCGAAAACGAAATACATGATCTCTTATTTCCGGGGCAATTGCACACCAGATTTAGTAGTGGCCACTACACATTTGAATGAGTGAGGAGGTTCAAATATTTGGGCTCTCTTATTACTCACGATAACAATGTGGGTGAGAATATAAAAAGGCGGGTGGCAGCCAGTAGCCTTGCTTTGTATCCTCTAAGGCCACTGCTTAAATCTAAACACCTATCATATGCCGGGAAGCTGAAGTTTTACAAAGCGTTAATCAGGCCCGTTGTTATATGTGGATGTGAAAGTTTGGCGCTGACGGATGAGTACGAGAGATGGCTCCTAACATTTGAGAAAAGAGAGAAGAGAACTACGGCCCAAAACGCGAAATAGATGGCACATACCGAGCTCTGTACAATATCGAGATCAGAGATCTGATCAATCCCCATAATATTGTGCATAAAATAAGATCTCAGCGAGTACGCTGGCTCGGTCACGTTCTGTGCGCTGATCGGGGACGAATTGTGGAGCGATCTCTGAAATGAGAGCCATACTATATGGTAGGCGCAGAGGGTGTTGCAGGCATGATGGTTGCACGGTTTGAGAATGACTTGGGTTCTTTGGTTGTATAGGAAAGTATTAAGACCAAGACCAGGATCGAAACCGTTGGAGCCAGATTGTTGACGCAGTAAGGCCTTTATGTAATGGCCTTTAAACACTGTTTTATGATTAGTTCATTAGTGATCTACTTCTGTGTTGTATGTTTATTATCATTATTATAAATTAACAAAATCTTCTTTATGAACAATTAAAAAAATAACATAAGTGCTAAATTATAGAGGTGTTTACCTCTCCATAGTGTTCGGTTCTAGAAAAACAAGAAAAAGAACACGGAAGGAAATCGTTCGAGTTGCCCACCATTTTTTCGTGCCAAACGTTTCAACAGTTTTTATTGGTGTCCATCTATTGATGTTAGAAAATCAAAAAGAACCCCGGCGATATAATAATGTCTGGTCTTTAATATTATTACGAAATTAAAACCATAACCATTCTAAGGAAATGTTTTTTTTTTGGTCCAAATACATGCTGGTATATCCCAAATAGAAAAAGCAGGATAGGGCGTATCAAAATCATTTCATACTAAAATATCTTGAAATTTTGAACGTTAAAAGGCGTAGAACTAATCAGTTGAAAGAGAGTTTGGAGACCAAAGCATACAACACACAGTACAGGACGACGCTTTATTTTGTCAGAAATTACACAAAATAGAATATTCCAGTGTGCTTAAAACGATTTATTCCTATTTTGGAAGTTTCGAGAATTAGGGTTAATAACCTCACCAAAAAATTTCATCTTGATTGCTTTATAACAGAAAAACGTGGAGGATTTAAAAGATCTGCTGAATTTGCTCCAACACAGAATGTGAGATAAACTTTATAAAGAAACTTGTAAAGGCAAAGTTTCTCGACGATAGCTTGCTTCTGAGCTTAATATAAAAAAATTGTGGAAAATGTACTCATTGCAACATGACAATATTGCTGCTAAGGGATCATATTTTAAAATGGTTTTCAACACCAATTACAATTTAGGTATCGGATCCCCTCGAACAAATGCGTGCTCGGTATGTTTAAGCTTGAAAAATTGAAAGTGGAAAAGAATGTCCTGATGAAAAATGAAATTATAGATTGAAAAGCGTGTTCATAATCTTCGCGCGAAAGTTTTATTTTCGTTTTTTTCTTCAAACTACAAGATTTTGACAAAAAGCTACTTAGTTTATCATTTGATTGCGAAAAAAATCCATCGGTCCCTAAGCTGCTTGATCAATTTACTTATTACAGTTGCCAGATTCATGTCCAAAATTGTAAAGTTGTTAGAGGCCATAGTAACATCTTACTCATTCCGGCAATCAATTCCCACGAAACTCTAATATTATTAGACTGGCCAAATATTTTCGAGCGCAAAAGAGTATGTAGTCCCTCATTTTGAGCCAAATTCTATTTTTCAAATGATCTCTGCGGGTCCTACTCCTATAAGCTGATAAAAAAATTATTATTTTATTTGAACTTTGTACACGATGTATTTTCTATTAGAAATGCGAACAGATAGAATAATCACTGTCTTAAGGGTAAGACTATAATATGCATAAATAGTAACACTGTATATTTGTATATACACAGTAAAAAAAAATTACATAGAATCTACCAAATTACATATTTATCACAGTAAAAATCTTACATAGCTGTATGTAAACTGACGTACATAACTTACTATGGAAGATTAAGTTTTAAATTACTTAATAATTCAAAGTACATACCAAATACGAACAAATTACTAATTAATAAATATTGAATAAAATTGCTCGTGTAACAAAAAATGATCGCACTATAAATCCATTTATTTCCCGTGCGACCATTGTGAAGTGAAGATATTGTGTTAATTTTGTATTTATTCGAAAAATAATAATGTGATGTGTTTATAATTAAAGATGAAATTCAAGTGCTTTACTGTGGAGTGCAGCTATTCGTCCAGTATGATTTTGGACTATGAGTGACATTTATACGGACTCATATAAAACAACTGCATGCTATACAAGTGTTACCGTAATTGTTGCATTGCTGAGTTTAATAATTTTAAATCTTTTAAATCTTATGTTTTCCGTACACATAACAAAACTCAAATCAAATATAACTGTAATACTTTCACAAAAAATTACAAAGTTAATAATTGTTCGCAAATTATTAATTCTCCTAAGGATAGAATAATACATTACAGTCAACATATTCGAAATCAGCAACATGTTCCATGTCCATATGATTGGCATTTGATGTTTTATAATTGTAATACATTTCGCGGTCATATGTTCCTTAAACATAAAACTATTAAACAAGATAGTGCAACTAATTCGATAAATAACAATGGAGTAGAGTTAAATAACCTTAACAATATTGAAATTACCCAATTATTTGACAGTACGACAAATGTTCAAATTAACGCAAATGAAGGTACATTTGCTTTAGATCTAAAAAGCAAATATATTGTCCAGGATTCAGTTTTGAATTCCTTTTTTAAATCTTTTTCTTCATTTGCTCAACATCAACAAGAACAGGTTAATGCTAATATAGATAATATATGTAATCAGCTAAGTATTCATCATTTAGCCAGTAAAATAAAAGTAGCTGTTCCGAAATTTAATATTTTTCAAGATTTTACTACATGTTACCGTCGATCAATCTATTTTAGAAGAAATTTTTCTTTTATCGAACCCGTAGAAATTGCTTTAGGGGTTAACAATAAGCATAATCTCTGTAATTATTATTATGTTTCGATATCACAAACATTAAATCAACTTTTAGAAGATGAACATTTTATATCCGCCAACATAAGGAGTTCAGATTATTTGAGAGATTACATTGATGGGGAAATTTACCGAAATAATTCATTTTTCTCGTGGAATGAAAAAAGGCTTGAAATTATTTTGTATCAAGACTCATTTGAAGTATGCAATCCTATTGGGTCCGCTAGAAAAATTCATAAGCTAGTTGGAGTGTTTATATGATGCTTGGTATAATGTACTAATATTCAATTAGTACTACTCTGTAAAGACACACATTTCAAATATTTTGGAATTAATAAAGTTTTCGAAGAATTGGTCAATGATTCAAAAGTTTTAGAAAATGTTGGTGTAATTGGACCTAATAATTCTATATTTAAGGCCAGTGTTTTTGCTTTTACGGCAGATAATTTGGGAGCCCATCAAGTATACGGACTTACTGAAAATTTTAGTACTAGCTTACATTTTTGTAAATTTTGCTACATTTCTAGAAGCGATTTGAATAGTTTTGATTTATTTGGAAAAGAACCGCGATGCGTCGACAAATATAATCGCGATTTAGAGTGTTTAAGATCGGAAAATTTAGTTCTTTGTATTGGCCTTAAATTCAACTCTGTTTTGATAGATTTATAATATTTTCATGTTGCAAATTGAGATATTCTCTGATAAAAAACTTAAGCGCCTTACCCACAGGAAAACGAAAACGAAAACTGATTTTTAATTTTTTCCTATAACTCCAATATAATTAGTATGTACAGGTCTTAATTCTATAAAAATTATTCGTAAACACAATACAAAGCTATTTTTATTTAAAAAGTCAATTAGAAGTAATTAATTTTGTCGGAAAATCAAATTTTAATATTTTCGGTCAGAAAATCCTGTGGGTAAGGTGCTTTACACTGAAACATCATTATCTAACCCATTACCCAGAACTTATTAATAAATTTGGTCCACTTGGAAAGTTGTGGACAATCTCCCATTTAAAGTTTTTTATTAATGTTGAAAAGTCTTTATCGTATTTGCACCAAACATTTCAATCTAGTTTAAAGGGTAAACGTGTAAATCGGCAGATATATTTGCACAATGTAATTTCTAAGGAACAAGAAATGTTTAGTATAGAAATTCCAGAAATATACACAAATGTTTAAAAAAGAACTGGACTATGGGCACATGCAATTTTTGGATGGGGAATATGTGCTGGTTTTTCGGTTCTGAAAATATTTGCTATATTTTCCACTGCAGATATGCAAGACATACTATTTTACGGAAAACTATGCAATTTGATATACAATTCTGTGGCAACACGGCAAAACGTAATAACTCGTGTTATCGCGAAAATGAGTTAACATCTGAAACAGTTTCGTTAGGTAAAGAGGTATATTTCAGTTTTTACCGTTATTTTCTACAATATTTAGTAACGAAGTTATTTGACATTGAAAAACGGAATATTTCATTTTGACTCTAATTTGCTTTTGGAAAAACGCAATAACTGAGTTTTTTGTTAAATAAATATATTAAAATTCAAAGAATTGATATACCAAAAACCAACTCAAATAAATTAGTCGAGTTACAACGTTAAAAACTTTGTTTGGTGAGAATAACTTTTGTGTAAAACAGATATAACTCAAACTATATCATTATTCCAAACTGAACTGCGTATGTGATTGTGAAATAACCAAAGATATATCCGTTTACCCAATTAAAAATAAAATTTTGTTCTGGAGTTAAATCGAAATATACCATTTTAATAAGATTAGTGTACTAGAATTGAATTTTCCTGATTTTGGAAAATTGACATATGTGAAGTGTATCGGTTTACCGAAATAAACATATATATTTTTTTATTAATAACCACAATTATATTGCTTTGCTAGTGTAAGTATTATTGTTTAATTGGTATGATATGAATTATTTTTTTAAAAATAGTAATGAGGTTGTATTTTGCTATTAATTTAGAGCTACCCAAGTAAATAATCAGTTGGAATGTCTTCAAGGTCTATCCGAATGCTTGAAATGGCTAAAGCTAAATGTGGTGCTGCTTATCCGACTGCAAATGAAGTACCAACATAACAAATTAATCAGAGTGAAATGGAAACCCAGTCACACGTAGAACCAGTTTCAGAACCTGGAACATCTGGCTTAATAAAATGCAATTTTGCAAACGATGGAAAATGTAGTACAAAAGTATCTGCGTGTCCGACTGCAAATGAAGTACCAACATTACAAATTAATCAGAGTGAAATGGAAACCCAGTCACACGTAGAACCAGTTTCAGAACCTGGAACATCTGGCTTAATAAAATGCAATTTTGCAAACGATGGAATATGTAGTACAAAAGTATCTGCGTGTCCGACTGCAAATGAAGTACCAACATTACAAATTAATCAGAGTGAAATGGAAACCCAGTCGCACGTGGAACCAGCTTCAGAATCTGGAACATCTGGCTTAGTAAAATGCAATTTTGCAAACGATGGAATATGTCATATGGATGCATCTTCGTCAGAAATAGATCCTTTCGAAAATTTAAGCGATAGTGATAAAGATCCCGATTTTGTGCCGTTCGATAACGAGTATGAAGATATGGAAAGTAATACTGATGTAGAGGAAATGGCAGCAGAAATTGAACGAAATTTATTAGAGGAAAATAATCTAAATTTACACTCAGCAACATTACCACGTAAAATGGGGGACAGAAAAGATCGCCAACTAAAACGGAACATAGGCAAAAAATATATAACTGCTAAAGGCAAAGTTACGCCTGACCGTATTTGTGTGGCGTTAAGCAATTGTCGAAAGAAATGCAGCCAACGTATAACTCTTGAAGCGCAAAAAATTATTTTCGATCAATATTGGGCACTTGGGAGTTTTAACCTTCGTTTGGCATATGTGGCTGGTTTAATAGAATTAAAACCAAAGAAAACCCAAACACTTGTATTTGGAAATCCAACACTCAAAAACCGCAGATTTTCTTGCTCCTACTCAGTCAATATATGTGGAGAAAAGATTGCCGTTTGCAAAATTTGTACAAAAAGTATTCTCGGTGAAACAAATCGCTTTATTAATACCGTTATTGATAAAAAAATTTGTTCTCCTGGAGCAGTCACCAGTTTGGATCTTCGTGGTAAAAAAACACCACCAAATAAGCTTCCTGAAGATAAAATAAATGAAGTAAGGGCTCATATTAATGCTTTTCCCGCCTACGAGAGCCACTACACTCGACGTGACACATCAAGAAAATATCTCCATGGTGATTTGACAATTTCTAAAATGCACAAGTTGTATTCTGAAGCACATGATAATCCGGTTTCACTAACAAAATATACTGAATTGTTTAGCGAATCAAATCTAAAATTTAAGAAGCCAAAGACAGATACATGCAATACCTGCGAAAAGATAAAATTAAAAATTGATATTGCCCAAAATGATGCCGAAAAGCAAATATTATTAAAGGAACAGCAAAACCATCATGCAGACGCTGATAACGCTTATAAAGCAAAAGAGTTTGATAAAAATTACTGCAAAAATATAGATTCTGCAAGAATTTATACGTTCGATTTGCAGCAATGCTTGCCAACTCCGTTTTTACAATCATCTGTATCCTTTTATAAGCGTTCTTTATGGACATATAATTTGACTGTACACGATTGTATTTCCAATGAACCCTTCTGCTATATGTGGCATGAAGGTACGGCTAAACGTGGTGGAAATGAAATTGCTTCCTGCTTATTCAGACATTTAAAGTCACTTCCATCGTGTGTAAAGAAAGTAATATACTACAGTGACTCATGCCCCGGTCAAAACAAGAACAGCTTTCTTGGAACAATGTTCCTTTGTTTTCTTCAGTGGCAAGAAGATGCTGATGTCATCGACCACAAATTTTTAACAGTTGGCCACACACACATGGAGTGTGATACAGACCATGCCACCATTGAGAAACAAAAAAAAAGAACTGGCATTCAAATTCACCATCCGCGAGATTGGTATATGTTTATTCAGTCCGTGCGATCTAAAAAAAAGTTCACTGTTAATGAAATGACCCAGGAGGATTTTCTAAATTTTTCTCAGCTGGCAAAGTCCAAATTCACTTGGCGGCCAAAATCTTTAGGTAATTCATTTTAATCTTTATGTGTTTTTTTCTAATGTTTTACTAATTTTTAATTTTCAGAAGGAAACGCATTTTCATGGCATAGAGTTAGATGGCTACGTTTTACGAAAGAATTCGGTAATATTTTGTATAAGACTTCGTTAAATGAACAGGAACCTTTCAAAATTTTAAATATAAAGAAGCGGGGTATCAACTCAATTTTAGAATCTCAGTTAAAAACATCCTACGATGCACCAAATAAAATTAGCGCTGAAAAAAAAAAGATCTACTGTCTTTACGGTCGCTAATAAGTCCGTTATTTCATCATTTTTATGAAAGTTTAACAAGCGAAGATGCACCAGATATACATCCAGATTTATTAGATGAAGATGACGAAGAATAATATTCAATGTTCTGGTTATACTTTTATACAACATAAGTAATAATTAAATTAGTTTATGTAATTTTAATGATAATTTTTTATTCTTTTTGAATGAACTTTTCAACATTTAATTTATTTTTTATTTTTTAAATGCAAATTTATTTTGTAATTTTTTCTTATTTTTTTCTTATGTAGCGATTAAACTATATTTCTGAAAATAAACTACGAGATTTCAAATATGTCTGTTGTTTTGTTTGCTTGCTTGCCGACGCAGTATTTTTTAGGATAGTTACTATGCACACCTAACTCTTTCGCAGTTTACTTTCAACGTCCTTATTTACGCCATAGCTAAAAACAGGAGGTCACAGATGAGTTTTCGTGATCACCGATCGCAATATGATGATAAAAAATCATTCGTGTATCCCTCTCCCATCGGGATTTGAACCAAATACTTCCAGTTCCATGCTTGGCAGCTTTAATCATTGCACCATCGAATAAACCTATCACAAGAAAATGCAATAATGTCATATATGGATTTTCTAAAACGAGATAAATAGAGTTAATTATCTTCATCCTTTAAATCGTAAATTGATAAAATGTAATAAATCTACATATTTTGTAATTTATTCCAGTTTTTCATTTAGTAAAACGGCACAATTTAAATAATCTTGTTATATTTTCAATTTCAATTTTGGTAAACCGTTATAATTGGGTTATTTGAGCTTTTCTTGGTGGATGTTCAATATAGGTAAAATCTGAATATACTGGAGCAAAGCTAACAATATGAAACATTTATTTCTAGCATAAATCCACTTTAATAGTTAATCAATTTTTTGAAAAGTAAAATTTAACGTTAAAAACGTTGTACTGAAAAAGTCAGAAAAACGAGTTATTACGTTTTGCCTTGTTGCCACAGAATTATAAACTAGGAGTATACGAATCTTTAACTGATTAAAGATTGATACCTATGGGTTAGTAAAATTAAACAAATTAAAATACAGCACAACAATTAAGGTTTACAATTATATGAAAAAACATTATATTTCATTGCCGGCACTACCGTCAGGTACCAACTATAAGTTATAAATATTTTTTTAATAATATGTTTTTATTCATTATAAAATATATCTAGATGGATCAGAAGCTCTATAAAATTTGCAATTCAACTCGTACAATTAAAAAATTAATTTGCTGTGATCCCACCATTGATCAAATTTTAAAAACAGGTATAATATGAAAATGAAAATAATCGTTATAAAATTTTCGTTAACTATTGATTTTATTTTTGTATTTTCTAGCAAACTTAAATAGCGTCACTGGGTCAACTATAGTAACTGATAACGACGGTTATGAAATTTCATCAGATGTAATTTTAACCGTATTAAATGACACTGTATTTATGATTTTAAATAATTCTGAATTGTGGACACCACCCGGGTCTTTTGTGTTATGTGAGGATCTGATCAGTGAAACAGTATCTGTTGATGGCCCGGTTCATTGCAAAGCAACTGCAACTGAAAATATATCAGGTTTAAGTGAAATATTTGTAGATGACCATGAATTTAAATCAAATAGTATACAATAATACCGAATTTCATAATGACCATTCTAAAAAACAAAGGCACGCTTGGTGTACATATCAACGTTGTTGTACGAAGCATGGTTCAAGAAGCAAGTAAATTGTACGGTAAAGTTATTTCTGTCTCTAGATTCAAGCAATTATCTGAAGATATTGGAGCAAGTTATCCACATAGCTTTTATAGGAAGTCATTTGAAAATCAATATATCATTGTTTCGACTGACACAATCTGGTTAGCCACAATGATGGTTAATCATAATAATTATTAATATCTAATAATTAAGCCACTCATACCACTAAAGAAAAGGCGGACTTCATCTTGCGAAAGTGCTTCATGTAAAAATTGGCAACCATCAAATTATGGCGAGGAGACCGCCGAACCAATTGAAACTAAAAGAGAATGGCTCTGTTCAATGAAAAATAAACTAAGCTTAACATCAGAAGTGAAAGACCAAATTTCATCTGATATGATTAGATGTTTTGCAAAAATAAGATTATTTTTAAATAACCAAACACAGATACCGACAGTTTCAGAAATTATGAAATCATGACCGTTTCTGTTTGAAAGGAGATTTTTACTTGAACATTTTCAAAAATTAATGGATAAAGAAATTATTACGAAATTACCAAAAATTTTTTAATCTACAAGACTAAAATTTATAAATGGGGTCGAAACTTAAAGGAAAAGAGATTGCAAAATTATTTGTCTGATGACTTTTCAGAATTAAACTGTCTGAAATTAATTGGCGCTTATTTTAAAGAAAATATAAAAAACTTTATTGATATATATATATATATATGAGGTAAACCAATTGAATAATTATTATAATGAATATACTTACTTTATAAATTGGCTTTTTTCATTTGTCTATGTAAATCTGCAATTTTCAAGCATAGCTAATGCATTGAGCATTGAATTTATAAAATTAATTTAATTACATTTTATCATACAGTTCGATTGTAACCTGAACAAAATATCTCCTCCAACTAGCACTCCTTGGATTGCTGCAATACGTAAGTTATAATACTTATACTATGTACTGTTTATAATTCTTTAGTAAATCGATTTGATTTGTTTATTTACAGCCTTACAGGAAAATAATTCGAACATCATCTATGACTTTTATTTAATTTGTACCACAAAAGCGTCAGAGGAGGAAATCGTCATCTTAATCAATTATCCAAAGTTGAGAAATTAATAAAAAAAAATTGAAATGATTAGTTCTTAATTACTCCTCAAAGCTAGACATTTTTTAAAGTTTATTACGTTTTACGTATAATGAAATCATTTAATAATTATTTATTTTATTTAATAAAAATTAATTTAGAGGTAAATATTGGAATAATATAAATGTGTTAAAATTTTTTTAAATTACATAAATATTTTAGTATTTTATTACATATAGAAATTTTCAATAAATATGTAATTTTACATATGCAGTTCTGTAATAAATACATACAATGTGTGTAAATTTTTGGCTCAGTAACTGAAAATTATATAGTTCATTCAGGATGATTTCATAATTTATTGGGAAAATTTATCTAATATTTTCTGTAAATTTACATAATCACTTTACTTAAAATTCCATATGATTATGTACATTACATATTGTATGTAAAAATTACATACCTATCATAGGCATCCCGTTTATCCTGATAGGTATGTAATTTTTTCTTACTGTGTACGTGTAGGTTTGTACCGGTAATTTCCACAAATTTCATAAACCATTTATCATTTAAAAGTTTTTTAAATTAAACAAATATTCAAAATTTCAATTTAACAAAATTCCATTTCAAAATTTAACGAATTACATACCAAAATTTGATTTTAAAAATGCCAATCAGTAATTCTTTTCCTTTAGTTGTAGTTAATTTAGAACCCCAGTGAGTATTCTTCGCATTGAAGTCACCACATATTATGAACATTTTTCCCAGACGCTTGAAGAACTCTTGTCTGTTTTTAATAGAATGTCTTGGTGGACAGTACAATCCTGCCACAATAATAGAAAAGATGTTGATTTGTATATACATGAACAAGTGTTGGTTATTTGAACGATATGGCTTTTTAATAACTCGGTAGCACTAATAGCCTTCCTTAACTCGAATTCGTTTTACCTTGGAGTGGGGTGTGTTAAATTTTTTGGCACGGTCATATAGTTAAAGTTCCCGTAAAGTTTTGTAATGGATAAACATGACGCTAAAGAAGATTCATGGTATTTGATCACGATTAGCTTAAATTCCGCTCTTTTTGAAAAGTGATTTAAATGCATTGACGCGGACATTCTATAAAACTATCACCAACAACGCATTGACCCTAAAGAAATTTGGTCACCCTTTAGTTTAGAACTAATTGACAAAACCCCTCTAGGAATTCTCTATATTATCGACGCTGTCCACGTTGTTGACGTTATCTATACGTAAACGCCCATCCCTGAAAGTGACTCCAGTTTAACCGCGACAGGACACGTTTAGTTAAACTAGTTCTTTTAAATTTTGTCGCTCTTATGTCTGTCTAATAGGTCTTTTAGCGTATAGGTGAGAATCCTCCTTACTTTTTTCAAATTTTACTTGCACGAGGACAACCCGACAACGGGGGCGTATAATTTTGGCATAGACATAATCATAATAGCATCCAACAAACAGTAAATTTATTTTTCATTGGAAAACAACAACATTTTATATATATTTACTGACACACAAACCCATAATACAAACCGCCCCTCCCCCCTCCACCGTATATATACAGTTTGAATGGAAAATTTTTTCAAGAAAAACAGAAAAATATTTTCAAATTGCAGATGATAGATATTGTGATCGGCACGTTTTATCTTCGTCATAATATAACACAGTATTATATTATTTATATTCTTCTAAGATTAAAAAATAAATAATAATAAATGTAAATAAATAAATAAATAAAAAAATTTCCAACAATAGAATTTTGTATTGAAAAACGTATAAGGAGGAAAAATAAAACGAGATAATGTTCTTTTGATCTTAGAATTTTTTTTTCTTGTTCCATTGTTGTGTTTGAACAAATATAAACATAAAAAAAAAGAAGAAAATGGAAAATAATAACAGTGAAATTGGAAAATCAATTTGATATACATACATAAACAGTTGTTTTGTATACGCACATAATATACTCGCACATATCCAGACACACAAACGCACAAACGAAGCAGAAAAGAAAAACTCGATTATTTTTGTATGCGCGCACGATGCTGGTGCGGAACCAAATCATTCAATCTGGAGTTGATGAAGTGGAAATGTATGTAAAACAAATTTGGATTACCACGAATGTAACATACACACATATATGTATGGATGGATGCATCAAGAAACGTTCAACAGCAAATCGATGTTAAATCGCTTGATTAATTGAAATAATTCGCTTAAAGTCTGTCTTAGCGCAGGATCATATCATATCATGGCATGTAATTCAAGATAAGTTAGAAGCATTATGAAATATCATATTATGAATGGACGACTATGTCCTGGCTATATGTATAGAATTTATCCATATACATATGGATATTCTGTGTATATTGAAAATGTCACATTACAAAATTTATGGTTTGAAATTATTTTAAAGTTTTAAATTTATTATGTATATGGCATTCGTATTTTTAATTGTTTTGGAAATTTCAATTAGTTTTGTGTACACATTACACATATATATATACATGCCTATATACAAATATGAGTTTGATTTATTTTTTGTCTCTATAAAATCGCAATATGTAAGTTTTAATTATTTCCGACTTCGATATGATTTGCATGCATTTCTCAACCAAACAAAAAAAAAGATATTCTTGTGTGTCGGAAAGATAACCAATTTATATAATATTGTAGATATACGATGACGTCTGTTGAAAAATGAATAATTGGATGAAATACAGAAAATATTGAATTCAATATGTGAGCTATCAACAATAAAAATAAATGGTTTTCTCAAAAAAGCAGGAGTATGCGGGTAAAATATTGGCTGTAAATAAAGGTAAAATCATCTACCTTAAGTAATTCATTTTTTAATTAATAACACAATATTCATCCGAAGAAGTGGAACGATACATTTTTTCGTTCTAAAATCAAATATTTAATTTTAACTGAAATAGTCAATATATAGCAGAGTGGTCAGAGCGGTCGCGTTTGAATTGAGTAGTATATACTGGGTGCAAATTATTTCAAAATGTATTTGACATTTTTGATTTCGATCAGCATCATCATGAAGATATCTATAAACCCGTGTTGAGACTGCACAATCAATGAGACGGCCTATCGTTCCATAGCAGTACTATAGGTTTTACATTTACATGTAGCTTTATGTATGAATTGTGCATTTGGTAAATTAAAAACGAACTTCAAGCCGTACGTCTTCGAATTGGCTATAGGAAAAACCCCGATTATCATGTTTTTGGGAATGACTGCCAGCTGCCAACTCCCAGCTGCCAGCCGCATTTTAATATCATCACCCACACTGTTATTGTGAGTGATAAGAGAGCCCAAATATTTAAACTGGTGTGTCATTATCCCTATATCCAGAGATCATGTATTCTGTTTTGTACTCATTGATCTGGAGTCCAACAGAAGCTGAAAATTCTACAAGCGGATCAAGCATTTCCTTCACTCCGTTGCTATTCAGTCCGCAATCACGCATATATGTCATCTGCATATGCAAATACCTGATTGGAAGGCGATATAAGATGTTGCGGAGGGGTGTTTCAGTTTGACGAAAGATGTACTCCAACATAAACTGCTACAAATGCGAAAATTCTCGATAGCTTGTTTTCAACTTTAACACAACATTTTGTTGGTACTCCTAGGTATTCGAGAGCAGACCACAACTCGCTCAATTGATCGAGTCATATGCCTATACCGGAAATCTAAGAACACCTGATGTACGGAGTTGGGCGTCTCATAATAATTAAATAGAATCATCCGCAGCGGAAAGACCTAATTAGTGGCTGATTTTGTATGCTGTGCAAAGGAAAAAAAAATTATACCGCGATAATTCTCACTCTTCAAGCGATCTCCCTTTCAAGATAGGACATATCGCGGCCACTTTCCATTCATTTGGTAGAACGTCGAAAAGATAGTTCCACATAGTACCCCCTCCGAATATCAAGAGCTCGGAATTAATACAGTCCAACACAGGTGAGCGGTTTCGTTTTAATCTTTGCAAGCCCCTAGTGAATTCCTCATGGGATGGATCTTGAATACAAATCTCCTTAGTCTGTATTTGAGGTGACGATCTGTGACGCAAGATGAACACCAATCAGTTTGGTGTAATGTCCACTCCATACGGGGAGTATTTCGTCGATGTTGACGCACGGAGGTTTTCACTGCAGTCCCGAATGGCGGTTGACGCAGGCCGGAAAGTATCGTGCGATCCAGTAATTCCCTTAAAAAAATCACGCGAACTGCGCACCTCTCTGAGTTGTTGTACTTTCAGAACCTCCATCCACTATTAGGACAGCGAGTTTCTTGAAGAGCAATGAGTTGTGTTACATATGCGAGTCGTCAGATTGATGTGGTCAAAATTACTAACCAATGATTTCAAAGGAAATAATTTTTTTGTAGAATGATGTTCGCCGCTTCGTTATGTGTGCTTTCAGTGTCTTAAAACTAAATAAGTTTATCGTTTGATAATGGCACTTTATTTAATTCGATTAGTTCTACAATGTCACTATCATCTGATATTCGATATTGCTACTTGGTGCGCTAGATGTTTAATTTCCATTATAGGGCAAGGTTTAATGGCATTATCATCCAAACTCCGAAGAGGTATCGATCACTCATTCTGTCCATAATTTTACCCAAATCTTGTTCAAATTTGCTATAGAGTTATTTCATCCCAAGACTTGCTTATGTTTTCCACCTTTTTTTGGAACTTATAAATTGGTATTTCTCAGTTAGTTTTATTATTTGTTAATCTGGCCCGGTTTTCTTTATTAACAATCATTGTACTGGGAGTCATGATGACAGATGAATGATCCGATCTGTTTTCTGAATCCATCATTGTTTTCTAGAGATATGCGTTTTACAGGTATTCCTATAGTAGTCTATAAAAGATCTGGTATTTTGGTTGTATCAGGCCGTTATGTTGGCTTACTAACGGAATTAAATTCACAAGTGGATATTCGTCCTGCTTGAAACAGATGTTTCCCGTTTGGAGTTGATCTCCAGGAGGTATTTTTCGCATTAAAATGACCACCCATGATAAAGTTGGGTCCTAAAGCATGTGAAGTCATCCCAGTTTTTCTTCCCAGTAAAAAACGAATTATTCATCAAGCAACACATTTACATCCCATCCCAGTTTTACCATTTTAATTTGATTTTCTTACAATTTTTAAAATACGAGTATATGTATAGGGTTTTCAATAAGAGATTTTATTTTGAATAGCCTGCTTTTTGGGCAGCTGTCAATTTTTAATCTGTCATCTTCTGACATTTGACAAGTAAAAACTATGCCATCACTAAAAATGGTGCGATACACGCTTCAACAACACATTGAAATTGTTAAAATTCACTAGAAAAATGGTGAACATTTTGCAGTCACAGTTCGCAAAACTAAACCACTTTTTGGTCGTCGTAAAACACCTTATCGGAAGGCAATGGTGAAACTGGTGGAAAAGTTTGAGCTGTTGGGACAAGATAGTGATGTGAAGAATCGAAACTGTGTGAGTCGCTCAAGAACAAAGAATATTGCTTCTGTAGCCCGTAGTGTTGAAGAAAACTCAGAATTATACATTCCACAAACGACATTATACTGTATTTTGCATAAAGACATAGGTCTTAAGGCTTTTAAAGTTCAGTTAACGCATAAGAACTCAAGCCGGTCGATCACCATAAACGTCGTATCTTCGCTGATAGGGTCCTTTAAATGCATCAAAATGAATTGTCGCATTTGGGGCTCACCCAGAATGATTGTTGAAAAGCCGCTCGATCCCCAACGTGTCACTGTTTATCGTAGTTATAAAACCTCTCCATCCTCAACGTGTCACTGTATGAGAAGTTATCGAGGAAATACAGCCGCAAATGTGCGAATTGGTCATGGAAAATTTCATGAAAAGGATATGGTGCTTTTAATGGCATACCTTCCTCTTTACAATGAAATAAACATTCATTGATTTCTCTTAAAAATACTCGTCTTTTTTAACATCAAAATGCAACCTCTTATTGGAAAAACCTTTGATATAAAATAAATGCAGGTATATGGAATATTGTCTTACACTGCTATCTCCTAAGAACTTGATGTGCCCAGAACTCTGCGAATTGTTTTGGGATGTTTAAGGTTGTGACAAAATAAAAATTAAATTACCAGACCAAGTCTATGTACAGAATTCTTATGCAATCGGCCATTATTCCATATACATGTTTTATATGGGCCATTTGAATTTGGCCGATTGCAGGAATTTGTTTCATAGACTTGGTCTGGTTGTTAGATTATAATTTTGTCCTAACCTTAACCATTTTAAAACAATTAACAAGGGTCTAGGCATTTCTTAGTTCTTAGGAGATAGTAGTGTAAGACAATATTCCATATACATTTAATTTACACGACATACTCGTATATTAAAAATTGTCAAAGAAAATGAAAAAAACATTTAAAAACTGGGATGGGATGTAAATGTGCGCCTGATGTATATTTTGTTTTTTTCTGGGATGAAAAACTGGGATAACTTCACATGCTTCCTACTGCCCAATATTCATTTCTTCAAGGTTAGGGCTTTTCACTACTAATTTGTATTTTGCATTTGCATCCTTTTCGACAATTTTCAAGCTGTGCAATTGCAACTATGTCTGGGTCAGAAGAATCATCAGAAGAACCACTAATATACCTTGCGATTTTGGTGGAACATAATGTGAAGCTGTATCGGTAAAATCATTGTAAGTTTCAGATTCAGACAAAATTTCGGATCGAAATTCATTCGATTTGGTATAACCTGAAAGTGTTTTGCATATGGAGATTCTCAAATAAGGTTTTCATTTCGTACAACCGGATAAGCAATTTCAACTCAATGTTTAGCTTGGATGATGATCCAGGTTCAACTGAACAAATATTATAATTAGTACAAAATTGTCATCGTATTAGCGAGAATTCTATACATTACCGCTCTCAAGTTTTGAGTTCTAATGATGTAGCTCCTCATTTAAATTGAAATAGATGATTGTTCGATTGTTTAATTTTTTTTATGTGACGGTAATTAAATTGTTTGCAATTTTTTTACAATACTTTGTGAATTGTGCTTTTATAAAATGTCATGAATATAAAACACTTTGGTCTAAGCCCATGTTTAGGTTAGGTTAGGTTAGGTAAGGGTGGCCGTCCTGAAGGACTAGCATAGACACAAAATTGGTCCGTAGCTGTACCACATTCGAGTTTCCTCTTCTTCACTCGCTAAACCATCCTGAGCTTACCAAGAAGCGATTAAAGTCCCGGATCTCGATCTTACTAAGACCCATGAGGTCGTTCAAAGGGGAAGTTCCCATAAATCTAGTTTTGCTGTACGCTAGACTAGGACAGGTGCAGAGCAGATGGAGCACATTTCCCAATGAGACAATGATCCGTTATAGCTCCCACGACATACCAATATGGTGCCGTCGAAGCGATATCAGTTGGCCTGATCTGGACCGGTCAAGTCCAGGCCAGATCTGCCTGGTTATTACACACGAACTGGCGTTAGAACATCTGACGTTCGTTTCTTTTATAGCTTCTTCCTGAAGCAGCAGTTTACATGAAGCAAGCGGTATCTTTATATCCCACCTGCTTTGGGTTATTAGGCGTGCTGTACCCTTACGGGATAACTCATCCCTGCGACATTGAAATGCCGTGGCACCCACATCAAGCGGATATTAAACTGATCAGCCATCTCATTTAAAGATGCCACACAGTTCTGGGCAACTTTCGACGTAAGGCAGTACGATTGTAGCGTTTTAATAGCAGCCAGGCTGTTCGTAAAAATGCGAATATCTCTCATAGATATTACATTATACTTCAACCAGTCCAAGACTTCCATTATCGCGATCAATTTAGCTTGAAAAACGCTGCAAAAGTCGGGAAGACGAAAAGAGAGGTTAACCCCTAGTGCCTCACAGAATACTCCGCAGCCAACCCCTCTATCCTTTTTTGAGCCATCCGTGAAGAAGCTTAGCGCCTCATTGTCCATAACCGTTTCGTTCACCCAGTCCTCTCTGATGGGAAACTCAGTTTGGAATCTCATCTCAACAGATGGCATAGGAATAGCGTAGTCGGTAGCTTCCGGAATACCCCTGTTGCATAGGATAGATGAGTGTCCTGTATTGTTACAGGTTCAGATAGATATGGATTTGATCCGAATGGCTGTGCAAGATGCAAGCTGCTCGGCCGCAATATCCAAGGGAGTAAGATGAAACAGAATCTCCAGAGCTTGAGTATGTGTGCTCCTGGGAGCCCCACTTATACACAAGCAGGCCGTTCTTTGGACTTTCATCAATAGTTTAAGGTTGGCCATAATTTTTAACACTGGCCACCAAACGACAACCCCATACAGCAGTATAGGTTTTACCACTGAGACGTATAGCCAGTGTACTATGTGGGGCTCTATACCCCATCTCTTTCCAATGGCATTTTTGTAGGAGTAGAGCGCTATAGTAGCTTTCTTTACTCTCTCTACGATGTTTGGTTTCCAGTTTAACATGCTGTCCAAAAAGATCAAGTGAGTACCATTTAATGTTGGCGGGTCACACTGAGGAAGTTTGTGCCTCCTGGTAAAGAGGACCAGCTCCGTTTTCTGTTGGTTTGCGTTCAGTCCGCAGCCGCGTGCCCACTCAGAGAGGCAGCCAAGCTCACTCAGCGTACTAGGATATTTACCGAGTACAGAGTAGCTGTCACGATCCTGCCTCTAAGCATATGATCTATCCAGCCTCTGAGTGACCGGTCTACCCCAGACACGAAGGGCCCGAGTTATTGCTCCGAGTTAGGTTTAAGCCCATAATTAATATTGTATTTCTCTTTAAAAGAAAACTAACAGATAAGAGAACATAGTTTTTAGTTTCAATAATATCAATCTTTTTTAATTGAAGTAACAGCACAACTCGACTAGGGTAGGTAGGCCCCTGTGTTATGTGAGTACAGAAATACTTCCAAATTATTTGAATTACAGACATTATTACTTCAAATGCGATTTACCAAAAATGTAAGATTATATAACTTGCCATGCTGTTACGTTGCCATCGTTTGAGTGTGCATTTTATTTATTTAGAATAGCATTCCCTCTGCACATAATATATACAACACCCATTTTAAGTTTTAAAGTTATTATAGATTGCATTATCTTGCATGCAATATTGTACATATGTATATACATTCTAGAACTATAATCGTAACGATATAATAAATTAATTTAAAACTTTTTTGTGTTTTTCGTTCTGGTTGTTTAAAAAACCATAAAAATAAATAATATATTAACAACATATATATATATATATATATATATATATATATATATATATATATATATATATATATATATATATATATATATATATATATATATATATATATATATATATATATATATATATATATATATGTATATATATAAATTTTAATATTGTGTGTATAAAAATTAAAACTTTGTTTTATTATTATAATTATATAAACCATACAGTAAAAATAATAATAAATCAGTTTAAATAACATAAATAAATAAATATAAAATGAAAACATATAATTATGGATGGTAAATATGTATATGTATGTACGTGTGTATGTCATAAAAATGGAAAATTCCTCGAGAAAGTTTAATTTTGTTGCTGACACAGTTAAAGTTTTACATACTCGTACTTATGTTGTATATAGTTGTTTGGAAAATTATTTTAATCGGTTAACATGTTTTATTCGAACGGGCATATAATTTGTATTTTTTTACTATAAAAATAGAATAAATTTAATTATTAATTAAAGCTAGGAGATTCATTCGTAGGTACACAATATTTAAATTTCTCACGTATACGTCACTAATCAATAACCCAATTTATTGATCATAATCGCTCGAGACTCCTCAGCCATGAGTAATATTCTTTTCAACATTATTGTTAAGCATGTAAACAGGGATGGGCGAGGTAGACTACGCCAAGTCATCTGCACCACATGACATTATCACACAAACGTGTCTACAATGAAGTTAGGTTTTCGTTGCTCTCCAAATTTCTCAGGAATATCAGGAAACAATACCACTCATGGCGAGTTTATGCAATTTTATCTTGCGCAAAATTGTCTGCAAAGCGGGGTGAAGTTAGTCGCTTTTTATTCTAGTATGTTGGTACATGGATTTTACCTCAATTTGCGGTTGTCAAAAATTATGTCAGTTTGGCATAATTTTGACATAATTTTGACATTATTTTGATATTATTTTAACATAATTTTGACTTAATGTAAATAAATTAGTGTTATATCCGTGAAAACATTTTGAAAATTTCCGAGAACGAACCAATTGTTTATTGGTCATGTGCTGTATATTGGGCCGATTTATTTTAACTTCACTGCAACGTGGTCCAAGTAAGAGGAGCACTTATTTCCCGTTTTCTAGTATTATACTATCTACATCGGCCAAATCATCTGGATGATAATCAGAGCATTTCTATTTTAGACGATCCTTACGACGTCCTGTGTGGATTATAAATTTTCGTTTGAAGCATTAAATCATATTGAAACAATTAAAAAATTGATTAAGCCTATACCTTCAATATGCAACGCTTCAACTGGTGTACCATTGACATGTCAACCAAACGAATAAATAAGATGGAAGTCCAAGATGTAAACATTCTACTGTTGGGTAGCTTATATTCCAATTTGGTGTGGCACCTCGACTTACCTAATTGAATTGATAGAGCCGTGGCATAATTTGAGTGAAATTACGGTGTAAAATGTTTTGTCAAAATGCTTTCGAATAATACTCGCAGGGACAGAATTGCTTGCCAGTATAGATTCTTATATGATTTTGTATCACACAGTTCGCATCCATATCGACATTCTCCACGGTGTATAAGTCTGTGTTGTTAAAATACTGATCCGGGGATAATAAGTTTTCCACATACTAGGCACTGATACGGCCGTTCACCAGTGTGGCATTTTCGAATATGATCATTCAAATATGGGCGAATCGTAAATTTTCGGGTACATCCTTCAAATAGAAATATTTACATCCAACTGGGACCAACTGAATCTAGAAATATACAATCAAGATAAACAACCAAAATTTTAACAAATACAAAATACTTATCTTAAATATCACATCCATCATCCACCATTATAAAAACACAACATTTGATTTTGTACCGACCGCAAAAATGGCAGGCAGTATACTTTTGCTCATGAAAAAAATTAAAACAGAATATAATTAGTAATTACAAATTAAAATTAATCTTACCATTAAATACACACAAATATGTATAGTTTCAGCAAACTCATGTCACTATTTTGACAACGTCAAGACGACAATGACATTTCGGTTTCGCCAAGATATAGCCAAAAATAAAATCAAAAAATTGAAAAAGAGCTAAAATTGACATATTGAATGAAAATTTGAGCGTAGTTTTAATTTGTAGCAGTTTTGGGAAATTTGTTTACGAAATGGCTTGTTTTGATTGGCTTATATATGGTCGTTGAATATTTTGTAGCAAGATGCATGGAAATGCATAAACTCGTCTTCACTGACAAATGCGAATTTATTAGGGCCGTCAAAACTAATAATTGACAGTAATTTAAAGTTCTTAAAAACCACCAGGACGTAATTTAGAAAAAGCTCTTTTCTATTATCTCGTTAAAATCTTAATCTTAATTTAGATTTTAGAAATAAAAACACTATGTGAATTAATATTAAATAAAAAATTTCTTAATTGGTACGTTGACGTATAAACAACCCGTCGCAACGTAGACAATGTCAACAACGTAGAAAATGCCGATAATTTAGACCATTCCTAGAATGATTATGTGAACTAGATCTAAAGTACGATGTCCAGATTTTGTCCTTTGAATCTATTTCGCTCATCGATCCATTGAGCCCCATTAATGAAACTCCCTTTTCACTTTGTCGCGAACAGGCAAAAACAGCTCAAAAGAATCTAAATTATATAAATTAATTTAACCTTCACAAACATACAGTGCCTTGCAGATGCATGATAAGGGTTTTGTGTACACAGTTTACCTTACTTTTTGATAGGGTAAATGAATTTACCAAAAATTAAAGTAAAAGTCGACTTTTACCCGTGAATTGGTCCGCAGCCTGAATCCGCTGAAAATTTCGATTTTTATGGTTCTCAACTCGTATTTTTCTCTGGGTTGCCAAAGCTTTTCCGCATACAGGAAATGGAAATTGCTTTGAATAAAAAAATGTATGTTCTCTGAGCGTAAACTTTAATAAAAGTTCAACTTAATTGAAAAAAAATTCCATTTCCTAGTTTTCCAATATGAACACTACTTCAAAAAGTCAAAATTCTTTGGAGTTCAAGGACTTGAGTTGTGAGGGGATTCGTCTGAAAAAAATTAGTTTCTTGTGTTTGCTTATGCTGTCTTCCAAATATTTCACCCATTTATTACTCGATAATGAGCCAGATTTTCTGGGGCTATACTATGTAAGTCGCTTACTATTTTCGACGTCTATAGTAAGTAAAGGAAGGAAAATGTTAGCCATAGTAAAACATCGTATTTTCCTTTTCTTCCTTGAATATACTATTATAAAACGACAACCGTCGAAAATAGTGTTCGAATTGCATATAGTAGGAGAACATGATCTCCTTTAAAAAGACATTCTGGTCATCCTACCTTCAAGGTTGCTCATGGGGACATTCTATCCCCGAACCAATAAAATCGCTTAAAATACCCCAAGAAATTCATTCATTTTCCCTCTTTCAGGTTGGTTCGCGTAGTTGGATATAAACCCATACGGCCATAAGATCAAAATATTTTAACTTGAAAGTGTTGGAAACGGATAACTTGTTTTGGTTATTGATAAATTATTTTGAAAATTTTATTGGTTTAGAGCTGGGATATAAAAAGCTAGGGTAACTATATCCGTTCCCGTGAATCAATCTTCAATGCATTTTATCTTAATTTACCATCTCAGAAAAATAAGTTAGGTTAGAAATATTTTAAAAAAATCATTGTAATCTGAATGTTCGCAAACTTAGTTTATTATCCATTACATACTGTTTTTCTCAGCTCTGATATTATTTCACAAACTATATAAGATAAAGTTAAAGCTAAATCTGGCAAATTACTATTCATCAATTTCAATCAGTGTTTCTAACAATTTCCAGGGATGTTATAAATTTAAAAATTATGCTGTATTGTTGATAAACTATTAAACTAGTTTTTTATGATAGTTTCTTCATAAGCTTAGCTGAATCGCTCATTTTCAAAACACTATAAACTATAAACTGGTGCATTCGATTTCAAAACGCTATGACATCGTAAGTTATTGACGTCGTCTTAATTGTCGACGTTGACCAAAAATATTGAAAAGTAATCTACATTATATTTTACGTGCGACAACCGCGAATTTTACTTGGCGTAATCTTTCTCGCTCATCCCTGATCACATGACATAATCCAAATTAGAAATTTTAATCCATCAGCCAGCATTTGTGGTCCGCAGATGATTTTTTACCAATCTTTGTATCTTTGCATCCTCCTCCACGAATACTTGTGAAATAAAATTCCAAGTAACAAATTTTTTTTCTATAGATTTAGCATAAAAAAATTTGAAAAATAATTCGTGGAGTTTTGTAGAAATAGATTAGAGGAAAGAAAGTTCTGGATAAAATCGCTTGGACCATAGATGCTGGATGATGGGTTAACATTTTTAATTTGGATTGTCTCATGTGATATATCAAAAGAAACGTGTTTTTATAAGCAATATAGTGGAATACATTTTTTGATCAATTGTAAAAATTATTAATTAAATATTCATTTGAATAGCGTTTCAATATTTAAAAGCTAAATTAAGATTAAGACTTTAATGAAATAATCAATAATTGATTTGGGTCAAAATAATTCATTCAGATGATTTTTTAGAAATTTAAATTATTCTCAATTGCTATAGTTTTAACAACTCTATAAAAGTCGCAATTAACAGAGAGTAATTATGTCTTGACAATTCTAAAATATTTGGTGAGCAAGACACGTTTACGTGATAAAGTCATGTGATGTACCGAACCGAATTTCTAACACGTCCTCGTATTTTTGGGGTTGTCAGATATATTTATCAACAAACACTGGTTAAAATCAACGCGCTATACATTTTGAGTTCCTCAGCATAACTTTTATGAAAATATTATTGGCATCCAGTATCCACATATGCTTCTTTGGTCATACAAACATTGAAGCCAATAAAATACCAAATGTATCACAATAGATTTCCATCGAGTTTCACAAGCTGAATAAATTGAATTTGGTTACCTCCTTTTTAAATAAGAGTATATAATAGTCAAATTCTAATCCGTTAATTCCTTTTTAAAGCATTACCAAGATTGCAAGCTGTATGCGAAGAAATCGCACTTAAAAAATTTAAACGCATTTTCGTTTAACGTTATATGAAAGTAAAATCAATCTGAGAAATCGGTGTAGTTTTGGAAAATTAAAAATTCGATCTAATCAATCTGACAAAGAACTAACGAACAGGAAACAAACTGCCCATATCAATCTGAACGAGGATGTATCTAACGATTTTTATTTGTTGTAAATATATTTTTCGCCAGTAAAAATACTTGTTTGTTGGCTGAATTCTAAATTGTCCAATATTTGATTTCGTGCGTACCACTATTATTTTGTTTTGATAAATTTAAATGCTTTCTCAACATTTAAATTTTGTATTCGAAGTTTGAATGATGGTTATTTTAAATACCACATCAGAAAATTTTGTGTTGTCCACGGTCATTCCCTTATTAATACTTTGACTCGGATATAAACGTATTAAAATCTGTTTAGACAGATCTTTCATGGTAATAAAACTCGGGTTTTCGAGGTAAAACTCGTTTCGGAGACACCCGCCGGGTATCAGGGTACTCGATACTCAATAATACAAGCCCTATATGTGAGATTTTAGTCATAAGTTGGCATTTCCAGATTTAGCACCTGGAAAGTTTTAAATCCGTCCAATTTCTCAGCAAAGTCCATCAATTTATATATTGTTATATAAAATATCAACCAGCTAAGCGATATTTCCGCTTTTTCCGATAATAATTGCTCAGAAATCCGAAATATTTATGAAAGGTTTCTATCTGTACATATAATTTTTTTACAAGAATTTTATATCCCACCAAAGTATCAAATTCACTCCACAAAAACTGGATCATAGACGTAATCTACATTGATGTGATTGTCGACGAGATGACGCGTAAATTCTCATCCCTGCATGTAAAGCTTGACAATTGATATTCAAGTTAATCAATTAACAGAAAACATCTGTTCACACCAAAGATTAATAAATCAAAATGCCTGCGTATTTCGAAAATTCGCATACAACGTAAACATATACATTCGATTAATCCATATGATGCATAACCGCACGTATACATATATATAGAGTTGAACCATAAAAGCGTATACTGAAAACACTCCATACCATGTGATGTAATATAAATTGAGAATTATGAACAAAATTTTATGAATATTTTTTTAAATTAATGGAATTTTTTATATAATAAATAAATATTTGTACATATATTTATGGAACACAAGTGAAACGACAACAAACAAAAATGGAAATATATAAATTACAAAAAATTGTATTAATTACAAAATTAAAAATTATAGAACATAATAAAAAATATGTTGAAATATTTTTGGTTTAATTGATTTTTGGCAAATCTCAACTAATTTTGCGGTTTTCAATAATTTGATTTATATAATTTATATAGAATTCGTATTATGTACAGAGGTAGATGTGTTCTGGGGAAACTCAGTGCTATACACAAAACGAACAATACTTCGTTTAAAAAAAGCTTTTAGGGTATACTACGAGGTCCTGGTGTTCAAAATTTTCCCTGAATTAAAACAATATCTCTTTTAAAACCAAGAATTTAAAAACCATTAATTTATTGTGTATGAATAGTTCAGAATGTCTACCTAAGAGCCAACACATCTTCCTACACTTCATATTCAGGTCGTCCTTTTTTTTTTGACATGTTCTTTCCACCTCAACTTGGCATTCAACGTCATACCTATAGATATTTCGCCGTGTATGCATAGGCAACTTGTTTAGAGTTGATTATGATTGGGAAATATTTTTAACAAATATTTTTAGTTTCGTTCAGTTTTATTCTCGATTTCACATAGAAATTGTTGACTGAATTTGTCGATTTTTGCAATTTGTTAGTAGCTTCTTCTACATTGTTCCCAACTGCTAAAATCGATAATACTCTCGCATGTCTGATGTAGATCAGGAAAAGTCCCATTTTTCTAAAATAGATGAACATTTAAAAAAAAAAAGATTCTCTTGCCATAACTTTAATTAGTCTTTCCAGCTTGTCCTCATATGTATTCCACTGAATTTTCTCAGCATTAAGCTTCATAGAGAGATTTCTATAAGTATCTGAATCTGAAACATTTACCACCAAGCATCATTTATTAGTGCGACTAGCTTGCAATTCTGGTCAGAAATTGATGTCATCAGAGCCTTGACAGCCGGATAGTCTTTAATACCCACCAATTGGTGGAGGCTGTTTTTGGGGACTGGGAGCCCACTTGTTCACTCCCGAATGTCGCCAGGCTCATTATTGGTTTTTTGTTCAAGGTATCCTTCCTCTAGCTAGGTAAAACAGCCGCCTCTTACATAAGAAAAAGACGCTGTTAGAGCCGCACCTCCGGGTGACAAGACGCTTCTTACAAGTTTTGGTCCGCAACCGGTATTTGCCTCATAGGAGACTTTCAACTCACACGGGTGGTATTTTAATGTAAGTAAAAGGAAAATGTTTTTCATAAAGGATGGCGTGTTAGATATATATATAAATATATTATACTCGAACTTTAAACACGTCTCCAAAGACAGAATAACCGAAAACATTTATGGTTTATTTTTCTATCATTCCTCAATAGTCATATTCTAAATAAATAGCAAAGACAAAAAATAAATATCCAACCCGAGTGTACCAACTCGTTACGCAAAAAAAAAAATTTTTTTATAAAGAAATTAAATTTTAATAACAAATTTTAATCGACCTTGCCTTGGCAATGTGCTTTCACATTTTTTTTTTTTTAAATTAATAATTCGTTATTAAAATAAAGTTGTACTCCAAAATTAGTTTATTGGCAATGAGGAAGTGTTGATCTGTGAATATCCATCTAAACAACCTGAATAAAATACTAATTATTTTTGAAAGAGTATACTACGAAACCCAGGTTTCAATCAAATTATTAGAGCAATCAAAATAATTAGTTAAACTGGACAGTTTATTAATTATTGTGCGCAATTTTTCTATCCTCTTTTACAGATAGTTTTTTTTAATGAAAAGATGTTATTCCAAGTGAGAGTTTCAAATAATTTCCGTTTTTTGGACAAACATTTTAATTATTCAACAGAGTATACTCTTTCTTGAGTCTCCCTTTTACTGCATTTTCTTATCTAAATTTTGCATATAATTACGAGTGATAACAATGAATCAGTGATATATACTTCTGTAACGCTGCCAAGTTTATAGTAAATACATTTTGTGATTTTATGAATTGAATTTTGTATGGTTTGAGATATTTGTGTTCAACTTTAAGATTCAGAGTGGTGCTTCTCTGAATTTAAATCTTAGACTACGAGTATTATAAAAATAATTTAATAAAAACTACAGCGTATACTTGTGTTATATGTTTGTTCAATTTAGATTAATTATTTTACATCAATAAAGGGAAAGAAAAACTCATTATTTTCATTGGTGCTGTCCCGAAAGGAAATCGCTCTTATGTAAAGGAAGTGATGATTATCTTTCCTAACGGACAACATGTCATTAAAAAAAACGTCCAATCCATTGCCGTTTGAAAAATCGGTGTTTGAAGTAAATTTAAATATAAAGGACTTAGCCGAGAATTCAGAACTGCGACATTGTTAAATAATAAGAAATGGTGTTACAGAATGCAATTCGGGGAGTCGAGTGTATTTACCTAACACGCATGCACAAATACAAAAAATAACGCGAGCAAGCCGTAGTGCTGCAAAAGAGCCAGATAGCATCTTGAATATAAATATACCTGAGTCACTAAAATTTATTGAAGGCGAACAAATGGTTTTTTCAAACAAACTTTTTAATGATCAGGCAATTATTTTACTTGAAACACATACCAGCTTGAAACTCCCAGCTCAGGCTGGGTACTGGTAGATGGATGGTCCTTTAAAGCTGCCCCATCGTAAATGCGTCAACTATTTACGATTTACGACAAAATTGGACGAGAGACCGCACCGTTAATTTATTGCCTAATGAGCTCTAAATGCTATACTTTGAGTGTTTATAGTCTATTACTGAGTGTTTGGAAAGGTCGGCTAAAGTTTGGTAACGTGAAATTTATTTGTATATTTAGATACTGTAGTCATTTTACTCAGGCGATATTACAATTAGCAAAATTGATAATTCTATTGTGATTTAAATTAATTTATTGCTGAATAAGTTAATTTGGGTAAATTTTATTTTATATTAACGGCTATTAACTGGTAATGTATTTGTTTTGAGGTTTCAGCTAAATCATATTCGGCCGTCGTGTGAGATTTTATGTATATGAAAAATGGAAATTTCCTATTTAAATTAATACATTTTTATAATAATCTTAGACATAATCTAACAAATAAGCTAAGAACATATTTTAATTAATTTATTTTATATTATTATATTTTATTTTTTTGCAACAATCTTGGGCTGAATTGAATGTATTGAATGAAAACCCAATTTTTTCACACATAACTTTGGTTAAGTTTAACGTCAGACTAAAAAAAAAAAAAAAAAAAACGTCAGACTAAAAAAGTCAACTGGGAGTTCACCAGGGATGCAAACATTTTCAAAAACCACTCTTCAAATAACTATATTGATAACTTTATAGACCATCCTATCGCATCAGTGCTTTTTAAAATTTAGCATCCCTGGTAAGCTCCCTGTCACTTTTCCTAGTATTATCTTAAGCTTGACCCGTCACGCTTCATTATTAATTTTGATAAGAAGAGGAAGAAAACGGATTACTTCAAAAAAGAAGACAGATTTTGAGACCGGTTAGTGTTAATCATAATATATGACACAAAAAGATTTAAATGATCATAAATCTAACTAAGCCACCACAACAATGAGCAAACCCAAAATAGGCAGAAGGCAAAAGGAATGTAGAATTAAAGGATACGTGGCCTCAAAAAAACTTATATATCAATATCACCTCAAGCTAAATAACCCGACTGAATTTTGCTCGCTAATATATACGTTTAAAATAAAAAATTAAAATTGGGTGGACTAGTCCAGCACTCAATGCCACTAACGGGCCCCCCCGCTCTTGTTGGGTTACAAATTTTTTTTTTCGAACTAGCTATTGCCAAAAACCCAAAATTTTTTAGTAAGAAAGGCAAACAAAGGCAAACCGCCCTTATCCCCAGTCCCTTCTGAGTTACGATTTCCATTTTTCTATCTAAAAAGCAAAGACGTGTATTTTTTTTTTTTTTTAAGAGAGCAAAACCAAGACAATTCTCCATATAGTTATTAATTTCCATAGGCTGAGTGTAACTTTTTCTAATAGACGGCAGCTCCCAAAATTACATACAATATAGTCAGAAAGTATGGTTGTAATCGAAAAATTATCTTGTATCAAATGCACAAGCAAGCCAATATATGTGAGATTAAAAATATCGAGGGAAGAGGAAGAAAAGTGAATTGCCCGAGTGAATTTTGGCCGTAAATACATTAGTATAGGACTGACGATGTAGGACTTCTCATACGGCCTAGAGATAAAATCACGCAAGTATATGCGGGGATTTGGAAATGTTAAACGAAGCAGCATTTGAAGCTGGTGACATCTAATTGGTTTTATCCTTTACTTTATCCTTCAACTCGACTATGCTTCTATATATTCCTTATAAGGGAAAATAGTTCAATGTTTTTAAAAGATTTATAGATCAAAATTATGTATTGCCAAGGCCAGCTTTGAGCCTGATACGATTGATTAACAGAGTTTCTGGGACGCTTTGAGTACCCGGTTCGCCAACACTAGGTGAGATATCACAAGGAGTATCCGCACCTATTGCAGATCGCACCGACTTGTCGGCTTCGTCCCGTTTATTGATTGAATTCCTTTAACCCAATAATTCACCAAACCGCCAGTTCATCCCGGAAGTCTGTATTAACAATTATAATATGTAGTTAGATATTCGCAGTTCTGGATTGCTTATTGCAAATAAGCAATTTGTACTGTAAGCATTTCTAGCATTCCGTTGTTATTGAGCCTCGCGAGCGTTGATTCTACAAGGAATTTCCTCTCTAGTTTCCAACTCTAGTCTGGCTCCAGCCCTATAGACGGTAATCGTGGTTTCTCAACTTAATGTGATCCCGGTGCCTCTCCTCATAATTTTAAGGAAGGAGGCGGAAACTGCATTCGAATTTTAGGCCAGAAATTATTTTTTTTCCTTACTAAAATGGAATTATAGTAAAAACTACAGTGGGCGATTGAACTGACTGAACAAAAGTAGAATTCACATAATTTTTTGCTAAAGTTTAGATAAACAAACCGTTTTAAAAAGGCCAGAAAAAATGTCTATTTGATTTGGACCTCGGACCAGGTGTAGCATCAAACTTAGATGAAAAGATTTTAATTTTTTGAAACAAAGAAACATGCAAGAGATAGAAACTTCACCGCAGTTAGAAATTTGATGGTCATGGTCAGAGTCCATAAAAACGGTAAGCCAAACTACCAGCTGGAAAACAAAGGAGAGGAAAATTTCATAAGATACCACATATTCTCAGAGGTAATTAATATGTTTTCTCTCCAACTTATCAGCTGCCAAATTACTCCTGAACAAATTTATCAATTAAACTTTTAAGGAAATCGGTTGACCCATCAAAAGTTTTACCATTAAACAATTCAATACAATTTAAAGTTTAGTTGAACTTCATCATCGAACGTACATATTTTGATGAAATTGAGGTTCCAAAAAATTATTATTGCAGTTTTTGCGTTACTATACAGTTTTCTATTTTAAAATGTTAAAGTATCCACTTTGTAAATGTTGTTTGATAAATTTGTATCCGATCAGCACTACAATTATGACTTCACCATCCAAACCACTGTACAGCTATAGAACTGCCGTCTGAATGCTTTTCCACCGATCGTCCCTTACAGTATGCGTGTTGAGATCCCGACAGCTCGCCCGGCTTCATTGAGCCTTTAACGTAAGCCTCTATTTGTCATTCCAGTGCTTTCAACAGAAAAGAAGATAAGTTTATAGGCCTAAAGTCTTTGGGAGAGCAGTGAGAGGTTTTTCCCGGCTTAGGTATAAATATTACTTTTGCTTCAGACCATATTCTAGGAATATGACAGAGTTCTAGGCTGCCTTTGAAGATAACTTCCAACCAGGGTAGGGTTCAGTTATTATTAGGTTGTTATTAATAGTTCGCTGGATATCCGCAGGGATAATGCCATCAGATGTTGCTGACTTGTATGGCTTAAAGCTATTTATTGCCAATAGGATATTCCGCCTTTTAACTATATGACTTACGGAGTCGACACCCCTATTTATCATGGGTCTCTCAGGAGCTAGTACCGAGAACTCCGGGAAATTCGTTTCTAGTAATAGCTCCAGGGATACCTCACTACATGTAGTCCATGAACCATCCGGTCGTTGTAGATAACTCGGGATGGAAGGATGAGAACATAGTACTTCGAGTAGCCTGGCCGCCTCCGAGGACTCCTGTATATTGCCACAGTAGAGTTTCCAGGCCCTCGTTTTGGCTGCTTTCACTCGTATTTATCGGTTTTGAGGACTTCCTTTTAACAGTCCCAATCCGCAGCTGCATTTGTGTTCCTCGCTTTCTTGAACAGTCTCCTGCATTTCATACGAGTACCTTAGAGTTCTCTCGTCCATCAGGTTGGCCGAGATTTACCCAAGGTTTTACTGATAGGACATGCACGTAACATGGCCTTGTTAAAAGCATCAGATAGCTTGGTTACTAAATCATCAAGCTCCTGTGTAGATGCAGGAGGGTTTGGAACCGATACCGGTAATGAATTACCCAGCATGATTCTAAAGCAATCAGAATCAGTTTTCTTCCTATTTCTGAAGGATGGTTTTTTAGTGGGTTTTGTATCCACTTCGTACTGGGGATAACAATGGTCAGAAAAGGAATGGTCTTCGGACACTTTCCAGTTCAATAAAAAATTAAAGTTGGGCGGATTTTACTCCAGCACTCAATGCCACTAATGGGCCCACGGTGCAATACCCACACATTCACACTAATTCATTCAACCCATTCATCCCATTCACACAAGTACAGTATACCACCTGCGCATTGCATAGCTCCACATGTCACCCTGTACAGTGACATGGAAGATGGGTCGGGCCCATGAGTTCTATATTCCAACAGAGGGTCATATAGATGTTTTCAATTTAATCACCGATCGTAATCGGGAGATGAAAAATCCCTTTTGCATCCAGCCTCTGTTGGGATTCGAACCCGGTACCTCCCGATCCAAACGTCGCAGCTTTAACCACTGCGCTATTTGCTCGGTTCCAGTTCAATACTTTCTCCTTAATAAAATCTGAGACATGTGATGTCTCACATCAGCACTTCTTGTCCATTTTTAGTAATAAAGGTTGGCTTGCGCCCGATATTACATATATTTAGGTTAGTAATTAAAATAAAATCAAGGAGCAACTCACCTAGCCTGTTAATATTTGTACTTCCCTAGATTGAGTGATGTGCATTAGCATCACTGCCCATGATGACTCCTACATTTAGTTTTTGAGCCTTCATTATTGCCCTGCACAACCTATAACCTTGCGGTATATTTTACTCCTCGTACGGTAGGTAGGCCGATATTAGCCAGAGATGTTACCCTTTAATCTCGATGCTAGCCACCACTACATCAGCGTTGCTGTAATTTAGTTATAAATTACATTAAATTAAATTATTTCTAGCGAGAATGCAGGAACGTATCTTACCTTCATTCTTCGCATGTAGTATTTTATATTTGGAAGTTTTGAGGCCCAGCACCCGGTCACCATTGACCCAAGGTTCCTGGACCAGAACCACATCAATGGACTAAGATTCCATTTTTAGCAGAAGGGCCACCGAGGCGGCTTCAGAGTGATGGAGGTTGATATGAAGGAGCATTAGATATTGCTTACCTCCACCACTGTTGACTCAGATTCCTCTGTAGTCCCAATGATCACGATATCTCCGAGTACAGGGATAGTGTCTCCTGAGTGTCTTCCGGGATGCTTTGGACATATGGATCACCAACAACAGGCAGGACGCCACTAGTGGCTTCCCCCCCTGCTGCAGATGCCCCGAGTTTATCGGCCTTAACGCGCTTATAGATTTTGAGCGTAATCGCTCCAAATCCATAGCTGACCAGGTCTCCAGATTTTTCCATAATCAATTTGGATTCTCTGTGATCTGCTTCCGTCTTTATCTCTTCTAACATGGCAATCTTCCATGTGGCCGTTGGCAGATCCGGATTGCTGATTTTAAACATTTCCAGGATCTCCCTAGGATCACTTGGCTCCGCAGGGATCCAGGCTCGCGCCCTTGGCCTGCAAGGAATTTCTTCCCTCGTCACCACTTCTAGTTTGGCCCCCGGCCAGACTTCACCCAGGCTGCCGATCGCCTTTTTGTAGAGGGTCACAGACCTCTCATCGGCACAGGCAGTCAGTTTAAGATGACCCCGATTGCACCCTCCGTCTCGGCAGGACGGAGCAGGTCCTTGGTTCTCCCTCATGATTTTTAGGAAGGGCGGCTGAGGCCTTCTCCACCTTCCTCCAGTTAAGGGCCTTAATGCTCCCATCTTATTGAACCCTGTCAACGACCGCCATGATCAGGCGATCCCTTAGCACCTCGTTGAAGGGCCTGGTAACATTACCCGAAACCCGCTTCTTTTTAGCCTCCGTAGGCGGTTCATCATCAGATCTCTGACTTTTCGGCTTTGAGATCACAACGGAACCCTCCTGATTTAGCTCAGTTATACGTCTTGCTCACGCAAGCGTATCCCTGTCTCTATCCGTTCTCTGCTCCAACGGAATGTTGCAGATCTTAAAGATAATGCGCTAGGCTCTCTTCCTGGTCTGATATAGTTTGACACTGATGGAGGGCCAGCGTTCGTGCCTTTGCCCTTTGGTTTCGAGGGGCCAGCCTCATTTGGTCTTATGCCCCGAATTGCACGTTGGAGACCGGGCCTAAAGTCCGATGTATCCGCAGTACTAGATTCCTGTTTTTTAAGAGCACCAGTCTCTTTTTGTTTATTATTTTGATTTTTCATAATAGGTCCCACGAGTAGCGGAGAAATGAGGTCCGGATACACCGTTAGAGACTGGGCTAGTTTTTAGACTGGGTCCCAGCCCAGTGGATAAGCGCCGTGTTTTCGTCTAGTATATAACATGGTGTAATAGTTGCCCGGTGGTCACCACGGGGAGGTAACACGTATACTTGTGGAAGCTGCAAGATACGATGCTAGCAACAAGTACCAGCTTGATTCCCCCAGACAGCTTCTCACCAGAGCACCAAGGATGCTTTAACTCTACGAAGTCCTGAGCGCAAAAATAATTTTAACTAAATGTTTACAAACAATCGTTCATGTTCCCAGAATTTGCAATTTGGTTCGCTGTAAACCTATGGATTAGACAAATAACTAATAATTCAACGAGCTTTTGATATGTGGGTACCCACCCATATCAGTATTTTGTATGGAAAAAATCAGTTCATGATACAAAATGTAATTTATTTTGAAATTTATTCATAATGTTGTTCTTGATTTACATCCCGTTTTAATTGCACCGATCAAATTAAGCTACAAAAATCATTTTAAAATCGAGAGTATGCATTCGAAAATAACTTGCCAGAGTTAAACATTATATTACTGGATGGGGGACGAAGCTTTTGCGTTAAGCTATAACTTTGCTGGTCGAAATTTAAATCAAAATCGGAAGAACTTCCATCCCATACAGACTTTCACGTACGAGAAGGAACATTTGTTCGGCATATTGTCACAAAACGTGAGAATTCTGAGAGCTAAACATACCTCCGTGTCGTTTTCGGCATTTTAAATAATACAAAAAAAATTTAGTTTAGTTAGTTAGTTAATTTGAAACTGAAACAATAAATTACAATAACAATAATTACAAACCACATCTACGGTTGTTTCTTCGTTGAGTTATGATTTTGGGGAACAGTTTGCAAAATGGTTTATTGCAGAGGGCAAATTAAAAATTTCGGGGAAAACTATCTACGAATAATGTTACAATCCAACATTTTTAGGGCATGAGTATTCATTGAAACTTTTAATACTACCTGAAGCGGCGTACCAAAATAAATTAAATATTTTTGCAGAGTGGTGAACATCAACCAATTTGCTGATTTGAAGAGAACTGTGTTTGATTGTGTTGTGGTCAAGAATACAAAATGTAATAATTTTATTTGACAAAAAATACAATATTTTATGCGTCTTTCAAATAAACAGTTACAATTGACAGTTTGAAAGAGATAAATTAAAATTAACAATATAAAAGAGATAACCTTTAATTAACCCTATGTGCAGATCGATTGGAAAACAAAGTTTTGTTTTTACGTTATGACTTAAGTTACATAGGGTTAGGTATTAAGCGTTAGCATACTCCCGCCCGTTAAGAAATGCTTTCTTAACCCATAAATGCCAGTGAACTTGATCTAATCTGCACTAATTCATATTAACTGATAGAACGGTTTACAAACTAATATAATAAAATAATAAAAAAAAATACAAACAAATAAGAATAATAATTAAATTTTATAACAGTCGTTTAATAATTTGTTGTTTGGTGTTCATCAATTGGAAGCGGCACAAGCTTAACAATGCTTCGAGTGATTTCTCCTTTCGGGGTTTTTATGGTTGCAACCTGTACTTTTCCATCATTTCCTGGATAAACATTGATAATTTTACCGATTAACCAAGTTCCCTTTGGTAAATTGTCTTCATTTATTAAAACCAATTGATTTGGTTTTATGTTTGGTTGGGCCACCTTCCATTTTGACCTTTGCTGAAGGGACGTAAGATAGTCCTTTGACCACCTCTTCCAAAATATTTCGACTCGTTGTTGAATGTTTTGGTACACGGATAACCGATTTATTGCAATTCCTTCAACAAACGGCTCTGGTAACGAGACCAGTGGGGACCCGATCAAAAAATGACCAGGCGTTAAGGCATCGTAAGAATCAGGTGATTCGGACAGAGCACAAATAGGCCTCGAATTTAATATGGCTTCTATCTGGGAGCTCACAGTATGTAGCTGCTCGAATGTTAATGGCGCTGTCCCCATTGATCTTTGCAATAAATATTTGTAAGATTTGATGTTCGCCTCCCACAAACCTCCGAAGTGAGGTGATCTGGCCGGTATAAATCTGAAATTAATCTTAAGAGGCGTTAAGAAGTTACTTACGAGCGAGAAATGTGCTTCCGATTTGAAAAGATCAAATAATTTGTCGAGCTCTTTCCGTGCTCCTACAAAGTTGCTGCCATTGTCTGATAAAATTTCAACTGGGTTGCCTCTTCTTGCAATAAACCTTTGTAAAGCTATAATAAATGCTTCGGTGGTTAGGCTTGACACGACCTCAATATGAATGGCTTTAACTCTAGTACACACGAATAATGCTATATAACCTTTCACTGGTTTATACGGTCCACGCCCAGAACGATCACGAATCCATATTGGACCTGCATAATCCACCCCCGTGTGCATGAATACTCTACCACTGGTAACCCTGTATTCCGGTAGATTGCCCATTATTTGAGCGTTTTGATGTTTCCGAAGCTTGAAGCATCTAACACATTTTAATATTTGACGTCGCACCATATTCCTACAGTCCACAATCCAATACTTTTGACGAATAATTGAAATTAGAAATGTTTCGAAAAAATGTGATTACAAATGTTTCGAAAAAATGTGATCCTTCGGCAAAATTATTGGATGTTTTGCATCAAATTCACAATCTGACATTGATAACCTTCCGCCAACCCTCATGATTTGATTTTTGTCGATGAATGGGTTGAGCATTATTAGTTTGCTTGCTTTGGGTACACTATTCTTTTCCCGCAATGATATGACTTCGGTTTTGAATATATCGTACTGCGCCCATCTAACACATATGTTTTCAGCAATTGTGATTTCAAATACGTTTGGTGGTATTATTGAAAGGAAATCAACGGCCAAAGATTTTAAAACTTGAACGTTGCGGTTGTTTCTTCTGAATAAAAGTTTGTTGATATGGAAACGGCATACAAAACTTATAGTTCGGTAAATTTTTTGTAACGATGAGTAATACTTGAATAGATGCTCACAAATATTTGAAGTTACTTTAACAGTGCTTGATGCACAAACTAATGACAAATGGTTTGACATTAATTTCACCTTTCGTTGTTCCGGAATATCACTGTTTAAATCCTTTGAACTAATTGGCCAATCCGATTTCTCTAACTGCAAATATTCTGGACCAAACCACCATAATGTATTACTTAATAATTGGCGTGGAGTCAAACCTCGTGACGCATGATCTGCAGGATTTAACTTGGATTCTATGTGATTCCAGTGAACTTTTGGTAATACTTTTCTGATATAAGCTGTACGATTAGCCACGAAGTTCTTCCATCTGCTAGGATGGTCTGCCAACCAAGCCAAAACAATCTGCGAATCGGTCCAGGCATACACATTATTATAAGATAGGTTAAGTGCTCTTTGCAGATACTTGTATAAAATGGGTATCCCAAAACACCTGCGCACAATTCAAGACATGGTAGGGAAGTTTTTTCTAAGGGTGCTACTCGACTTTTTGCGGTAATTCAGCGTACCTCAATATTTCCCGATTAATTCGTTGTTTTCAAGTAAGCTGCTGAACCGTAAGCCTTTTGTGAAGCATCACAAAATATATGCAGCTCCATCGAAACAGGGTGAGCTATTTTCAGACATCGACTAATTTGTAGTGTTTCTAATAATTTTAACGACGACTTAATTTCTGTCCAATGTTCAGCAATATCACATGGAAGTTCTTGATCCCAAGCAATCTTACGTTTCCATACTTCTTGAAATAACATCTTGAATTTGACGGTAATAGGAGCTAGCAGTCCCAGCGGGTCATATACTCTAGATGCTTCAGATAATAAACTTCGTTTAGATAATTTAATATGTTCAAGTAAACTAACCTTAAAACTGAAACAATCTCGAAACGGATTCCAGTGTAAGCCCAATGTCTTATAATATGTCGGATCATCGTCGAGCGAAAACGACTCATCAGTACCTCGATCAATGACTGGTATCGTTTGCAATAAATTTTGATCATTGGATATCCATTTTCTAATATTGAACCCTCCTTCGGCTAGTAACTTTGAAATTTGGCGATAAATTATTGTTGCTGTCTCATAATCTTCACAGCCAGTTAACATATCGTCAACATAAAAGTCCTGTCGAAGTATTGAGGCTGCCTTGGGATACTTTAATTCATAAATGTTTACTAGCTCAATCATGGTGCGAATAGCTAGAAATGGTGCACTGCTGATACCGTATGTTACCGTTTTCAGTCGGTAGTGTTCGAATAGCTTACTGGGATGATCACGCCACAAGATTCGTTGAAAGTCACAATCTACATCTTGTACCTTTACCTGTCGATACATTTTTTCTATATCTGCAGATATAGCGATAGAATGAATTCGAAAGCGCAACAGGATGCTTGTAAGGTCATCTTGTAGAGTAGGACCAGGTAACAAAATTTCATTGATTGACGCAGTTGATGATGACTTACATGACCCATCAAAAACCACCCGCAATTTCGTAGTGGTACTAGAAGCCTTACACACGGCGTGATGGGGTAAATAAAAATGTGGCTTGTTAAATTGTAGTTTATCTTCTGGTATACGTTCCATATGCTCTAGAGCAATATATTCTCCCATAAAATTGCGATACTGCTCGGCGATCTGTGGTTGCTTCGTAAATTTGCGTTCCATCGCCAATAATCGTCGTTCAGCATTGATATAAGATGAGCCTAGGACCTCTGCTGATTCCTTAAATGGAAGACGAACTAAAAAACGACCACTCTCATCTCGTTGTGTTGTGGCTTTAAAGTAATCTTCACAAAGTTGATCTTCCGGTTTAATTTGCCTATCGACAACAATTTCTTCTAACTGCCAAAATTTTTCCGTCAAATTCAACTTATCATGATTTGTCGTTGTTGTTATATGAAACGAATTAACATTTCCGGGTGGATCCGAAGAAATCAGTTTCCCACCGATAACCCATCCAAACAATGTGTGTTGTGCTATTATATTTGGTTGGATAACAATTTGTTCCGGTAGCAAAACATTAAAAAATACATCATTACCGAGTATCATGTCAATAACTCCTGGAATTACAAAACTTGGATCGGCAAGTTTAAGATTGTTGATGACATTCCATCTGGATTTATTAATTTGGCGAGCAGGAATCTGTGATGTTAGTTTTGGCAAAATTAACGCTTCTACATTTATTCGATTTGCATTGGAATAAATCGACGCTATTTGTAATTTCATACATCCTCGTGCTGACGCTGCTGGTTTCGCTGATAGTCCGCTTATTACACAAGAGGCTGGAACACGTTTTAATTTGAGCCGCTGTGCTAAGGACTCGGTGATTAATGTTGATTGGGATCCACTATCCAATAAAACTCTGGCCAATATTATAATCCAATATTAAACACGTTCGATCAGATTCACAATTCTTTGAAAAATGACCTACACGGAAGCAATTCGCACATAATTGATTGGTCAATACAAATTTTCGGCGTGCCAGAGGTTTTAAACCTTTCAACTTGAAGCATCTATACAACGGGTGGTTCTTGTTACACATAGGGCAAGAGATGAACTTAGTTGTCTCATTCGTAGCGGCATGGCTTTTGATGTTTGATTGTCGAGGCTTAACTGTCAGTTGCTGCTTTGTTGATGCACATTCTAATGCATCACATCTCTGACTCAAAAATTGAAGCAAATCAGTTATAGTTGGATTCTTGTTATCGTTCGAATGAATTGCCCATAACTGCTGAGTTTCAGGATCCCATTTTTTTGTCGTAATATACAATAACCAAGGGTCACGGCCCTCCCATTCTTTACCCAATGAGCGAATGCCTCTTATTGCTTGATCGCTCACATCACATAATGCTCTTAAAGATATGCATGATTGATGTACATTTGGCAGATTCATAATTAACTCTATATAATCCTTTATAATATTTTTCTTCCGATCAAATCGGTTCAACAATTTGTCCCATGCTTCGATGTAACCTTCTTCCGTCATTGGCAAATGACGTAATAACCTTGCAGCATCACCTTCTAATAACGTCTTTAAATAGTGGAATTTATTCACATTCGGCATCGATTAGGTCATAAAACGATGGCCATTCTGAATAATTGCCATCAAACGATTGAATTTTGAGCCGTGGTAAGCGTATATCACCATGAATAACCGATCGATCAGGATCAAAAAATGTTCGATTATTGTGAGCGGACCCAGTGGAATGATTATCAAAAATTGGAACAATGCTCGGTGTACGAGTCTTTAACAATTTTTTCAGCATTGCTTGTGTCTCAAAATATGAATCTTCAAATGCATCATTTTCTAATTGTTGGCTATCATTCGACAGTATGGCAATTGTATCATTTATATCATGAAACTCATTCCAAGCCCGTTCAAGTTTCTCCAGTCTCGTTTCGACCTGGTCTTTATTCAACGCCTGATTTTCAGCTGGTTCTGTGGTTCTGTCATCGGCGAATTTTGTAATATTCGTCAACGTTGCTTTTATTGTTCCACGAGTTTGCTTACATTTCGAAATATCTGCCATATTTGGTATAATGCTCGTTCTCGGCGCTTAAATTTCAGCACAATAACCGTTATAATAAACGATACCGGTTAGCTGTTCGTTACCAATAAGGTTCACTGTTTAATTATAAGTCCCTTTTTTAACGACACAAATTGTTTACCACGATTTAGAATTTTAAAATAAATTTACTAATTGCAAAGCTTTGAATTAACACTATTCCAAAAAAATATGTAGTGAAATCTAAAACGGCTATGATAGACTGCAAACACTGTTATTACCACACGAGATTTTTTACACAATATTAATGGAGTGATAAAAATAATAATCACGAATTGAACAGTTTTTAGTCAATGTTAGTAATCGATTCAATTTGTAGTACCGATTTACAACCTCCAATACACTATATACAAATTAACGCTTGATCATGTGGCGAGTTGGTCACGTTACATTCACTGTCCGTTTAAACGGTATGAGGTAAACACTATACAATAATTTTGATCAGATTGTACTTTTTTGCTTCACGGTAATTTCACGGTACACACACAGTTACGATAAACACACTTTACTGTTTTCACGGAATGATTCAATATAGCAAATTGAACATAATCTATTCCATGTTCGAATCAACGGCAACGTTAAATATATAAATTACACAATATTCGTGGATTGATCAACTTGGCGAATTGGTCATATCCCATTTAATGTTCAATCAACGACATAAATTGGTCCACAGTTCAATGCTATTTACGGTTACGTGTGCATTTAACAACATGCACAATGATTCACTATAGCAATTTACACAAATTTTAGTTTCAATGTTAACTCCGCGATTATACATAAATATATCGGCACTATTTCATTAGATAACATTTTCAACTCAGAAGGAGTTTAATTAGAATGTTTTCCACACATAAACACAATTATCGGATATTACAAAAAAATGGCAAATTGTACAGCTTCCAAAATGAGTTTCTACCTAACACTGGTAGAAATTCTTTTGTTGAACAAAAGGGCGAATGTTCAAGAATTTATGTGTTACGATTTTACTCACGTGTGGATTATGGAATCCTCGGCTGATTCCCGGGTTTCGGCACCAAAAAATGAAGCGGCGTACCAAAATAAATTAAATATTTTTGCAGAGTGGTGAACATCAACCAATTTGCTGATTTGAAGAGAACTGTGTTTGATTGTGTTGTTGTCAAGAATACAAAATGTAATAATTTTATTTGACAAAAAATACAATATTTTATGTGTCTTTCAAATAAACAGTTACAATTGACAGTTTGAAAGAGATAAATTAAAATTAACAATATAAAAGAGATAACCTTTAATTAACCCTATGTGCAGATCGATTGGAAAACAAAGTTTTGTATTTACGTTATGACTTAAGTTACATAAGGTTAGGTATTAAGCGTTAGCACTACCAGAAGGTGAATTCAAGTCTCACGAGGTTAGTTTAGACCACATAAGTTACTATACGGTAAATATTTTATTATGTCATTATACTGAAATGAAGTCTATTAAAGTAAAAAAAATAAGCTTCAGTTCAAGTAATTACTATTGTGCCAAATAAAAATGTAATAAAGCTTTTGATCTAATGAAAGCTTGAGAACTTTTTAATTCGGCTTAATAAATATTAATTCTATGTATTTCATGATTCAATAAAAAAATCACAATCTGAAAACTAAAAACCGTGTTTTCTAGTTAATTCAAATCGTTAATTTAAAACGTACGTAACGTATATATATATAGAAACTCCGCGAGACATTGTTGGTCCTTGGACGCAATAATATGTTCTGTAAATGTTCAAAATGATTTGGCAAGAATTTAAGTGCCAACCTGTCTAAAATTTTTTTTTATTTTTCTATGATGAGGACTTCTGCAGTTTGGGTGTAACGAGGAGGTTATTATTGCCTCATCCTTATTTCAATAAAGAAGTTTTTATATACAAGGAGAACAAATAATAAAAATGTTCCGCATATTGACCAAACTTCGGTCATCGCCGTCCAAATTTTACACATACGAAATTGATTTTTTGTTGTTTCGAGTAATTGTTGTTTTTACTTTTTTATTTATTTATTGACATTTAAATTACATATTTTATTTAATTCGTTTAAATTAATTTAATGGTGCTGGATATCGTATATACACATATACGTATATATAGTGGAGATCCATATATTTGGACAATTCAATGAATGACAACAACAAAATATTTCATTCAAATAAATTTGTAAAATAAATAAAACAGAATAAACCTCACCCGCAGGATATGGAATTCTATTTATTTTTTTTAATTTTAATTTTTATTATTAATGAAAACAATTAAATTTATTACATAAATTATGTTTTTATTTTATGTGTACTCATATTATGATGATCCACCACTCGAAAATTATTTGAGTAAGGTTTATGGCTATTATTTTAAAATATACACAGCCACACACACTCGGATTAACTTTATTAATTTTTTATTATGTACATAATCATAAAAATGACCACGACAATCATAATATATGTACGCAACCCAACAATAATAGTCCTGCATAATGAAATTACATATCGTATCAATGATAACACGATGATATGTACATACATGTCGATTGAATTCAATTAAAACTATTTATTGTTATCCAAATAATTTGAGACTTCACTCAAATTATTTAATATAAAACGAATTGATAAACATGGCAAAATGAATAAATAAATAATATTTTATATTTATTCATATCCATATATTTATTTAAATTAATATAAATAAATAAAATACAAATATGGGATATTGGGATATTCATGGAACCATAAAAAAAAAAAGTTATGATGAGTATTTATGTACGTAACTAAATACGTACCTAACCTCAATTTTACTTTAGGGATCCCAATAAATTACAATTTATATTTTGCTTGTCGAAACGTATTTTGGGGCCGATTTCAAAGGGTTCAATAAAATACACTCAAAGCTTCTTTAACTTATTAGTCGTCTGGCAAAAGTAATACATGTTCACATCTATACACCTATAACACAAAATCACTAATTTGATTAGAACGAACAACTAGTTGAAGGACGAACAATTAGTAGAAGGAATGCCATAGTGGAGACAGTGAATCGACAATCACAAATTTTAATTTACTGCGGTCTAGATTCCGCATTAAGTTATTTTTGAATCTCATTTTAGAAAATGGATATCTATATATTTATTTAAGTAATGCACTACGAATATCAAACTATTTTGGTTGGGGCACATTGTGCAAAATACTATAACTAAAATAGGCCAGAATCGGTCAACTATATTAGCAATATATTTCAATAGGAATATTCTATGATCTAGATCATATATGAAAGCCTTTTTCCGCTAGAATATTAAACGAACCGGTTCGCCGATATACGTTTATGCAGGATCTGCAAAGTGTCACACCCTGTATACAATACACCATAGTGCAAATTTACCATCAAGAAATTGATCCGGAATACAGCAAGGTTATTGGAAAACCGCGGTATATATATAAAAAAAACTGCATCATACAACCAAAGCACGAGTTCAAGGTCATTAAGATAAACTATCTCATCCATCACGTTATCAACACAACATCTTAATAAAAAAGTTATGAGAATATCGTTCTTCAGTACCAAATTGTGAAAACATCATTAATTTCTTTTTTATTTTTAGGTGGACCAAAAGTATTTGGAGCAAGTATAATCCTGCAGAAACAAACCAACTTTAAGAAATACGTCATTGTGAAAACGTGCGGTAAGTGCTATGTACTTGTATTGGTCACGAGATATAATATATTTCTCAGTCCATCGGCTATCCGATTTCTCAATACCGCGAAATAATTTTACAATATTTGTACCTTTCGTATAATTCGATTACCCGGTTATCATTGTTTTTTTTTTTCAATATTTACTAATAAAATTAAGTACAAATGACGGATAACGAGAGTAACAATGTAAATGAAACGCTTCCAGAGAATGTGTTTAAAGTGAATATTGCTGAAGAACCTATACCACAATTTTGGCATGATTTACCTGAACTCTGGTTTAAACGAATAACTAATGACGAAAACAAGTTTAATTTCGCGATAGTTCAGCTACCGGTAAACGTGATAGCTTCAGTAGCCAGTAAAGTCAGTTCGTAAACCCCCTGAGTTCATCAAAATTTGAAAATCTTCGAGATGAGGTTATTAAGAGGCGATCAGTTTCAGAACAAGGTAGAATCGAGAATCTTCTTAAGTCAACCGACATGGGTGATTTCACTCCTTCTGACTTCTACCGCCACTTCGAATATAAAATAGAATCTTCTACAGCAGTGAACTCTCAATTATTGAAAACTCTCTGGTTGGGTAGACTATACCTGATTCGATTAGGTGGATTGTAGCAATAAGGGAGCACGATGATATCAACGATTTAATTAAATTAAATCAGATCGTATATTTGAAATTAATCGTCCCAATTACGTCTGTAATACCGTTGAACCGAAACCATCTTGTGCCCCCAAATCAGAGTCGAGTTCACCAGAGATTTCACTAGCGAGCCTATACAAAGAGCTATAGACCAACTTAATGCGAAACTCAATCGTGAATTTAGTGGTTGACATCGTTCAAGGCAACGATCTAACACACGATTCCAACAGCGATCCGCATCACGTAGTAATCCACGTCAACGCAGTGGGGATACTGGCTATGCTGGTACCACTGCAAATTTAGAGAGAACGCTAAAAAATGTCAAGGTTGTTCATTTGGACAAAAACCTTCCACGCATATCAATGGATCATCGGAAAACTAAATCATCCCACAGAGAATGCGGCGACATAGTCTAGTAGATACAAGTACATCTCTATCAGTGAGGACAGTATATCTTAACGTTCCAACGAATTTGGTACCTCGTCTATTTTCTATTGAAGGCCCATATATGGTGAACTTTTAAGCCGGTTTCCAAGCCTCACACAGGAAGCTCAGTATGACCCCCCGGTAAAACATAATATAGTGCACCGAATAATTACAGAAGGCCACTTACCATTTTCGCGACCCAGAAGGTTCGATACCGAAAAACATAAAGTCGCACGAAATGAGTTTGAAGGTTGCACTATTTTCTGCAAAATACCCGTCGCTTCAGACGGCATACATAAGACTGCAATCACCGTTCCTATTGGACTTTCCGAGTTCACTAGGATGCCGTATGGTTTACGAAACGGTGCTTCCAGCGTCTAATATGGAAGAAGTTACAAAAGGCTTGGATTTCGTCTATGTGTATATTGATGACATATTAATATCCCGTATAGATACTACGCGGAACATTCTGTTGCATTAACAACATTATGAAGCGCTGGTGCTTCATCCCACATTCAGCCGAACATCTTGCTCCAATACATAGCCATCTTAGTAATCTTGGTAAGATGAGTAAGAAAAGCCCATGGCCAACGGAGTTTGAAGGCGCTTTTGATTCAACTAAAGTTGCTCTCACTCAAACCACTCTTCTGGCTCAAGCTGGCAACCTCTAGCTTTCTTTGCTAAGCAGTTATCTCCTTCTGAACAAAAATATTCTGCTTTCTACAGAGAACTCAGCGCCATTTATTGTTAGATCAAGAATTTCAGGTGTTTTGTCGAAGGTGGAATATTTCATGGTAATCCTGACCATAAGCTTTTGACTACCGCGATTGCGTCAAAATCGGAGCGTAGCCCACAACAGAGTCGTCAGGTCGACTCGGCCAGAAGAAACACAAGTGGCTACTATTTATAATACAGGAATAGACTGCGACAAGTTGATCAAATTGCAAGATTCGGATGACCAGTTAAAAACCCTTGTCAGAGACTATGCAAAAGCTCAAAATTCAAAACGCAAACTAGAACAAGTTCCTGATTTTGCGTCAAAACTTTCCATTTGGTGCGAAACATCAACCAAACCAAGCACCCACGCCAAACCATATACTCGTATACCTATGGGAAAGAGACGAGCTATTTTTGAGAAGCTTCACGGACTGTCTCATCCAAGGATACGTGCAACACGTAAGTTAATTACGTCAAAATATTTCTGGCCTATAGTTATGAACGTGGATACGGGGTACTGGTCCAAAAGTTTCCTGCGCCAAAAGGCAAAAGTCAACCGACATACACGTTCGGAGCTCGGTCATTGTAATATTCCTACAGTCCGGTTTGAACACATTCACATAGATCTTGTAGGACCATTATCCCAATCTAACGGGAACCTGTACATACTAACGATAATAGACCAATTCACACGATGGCCATATAGAAGCCGTAACACTGACGGAAATAAGAACAAGTACTGTAGTAAGAGCTTTCGTAGACCAGTACCTTTCGAGATTTGGTGTTCCACTTGAATTCACAACTGATCAAGGCGGTGGTCAATTCAAAAGCAATATTTTCAAAGAATTTACGCAATTGTTAGGTTATCACCCGCAGTCAAATGGCATGGTAGAGAGACTACATCGTCATTTAAAAGCTTTACTTTATGGTAGATCGAATATACCCTAAACTGCGTTGATGAACTCTCATTTATTCTCCGTAGAATAAGAAGTTCGATCAAGACTGATCTCGGATGCACTCCTGCCGATCTTGTCTACGGACAACCGCTGAAGGGCCCAGGAGAATTAATAATGCATCCCAATCCCGCGTTATCGACACACCCAACTTCACTGGTCGAGAAATTACGAGAGTCGATGCGTAACGTCGTAAAAATATATATCCCAGAAGACCTAACGGACTGTGACCAAGTTTTCGTCCTGGTGGATAAAGTAAAAACGGAATTAACACCACCATATGAATGGACATTTAAAATTCAGTGAAAATATTTTGTAATGATTATAAAGGTAAACACTTATCAATTGCCATCGACAGACTAAAACCTGCATACGTACGGACGAACTTAAATTAATCCCTCCGTTTAAGCTATCATTAAATACCCGAAATGTTCAATTTAAAGAATCAATATAACTAAATACTTTCAAAACCGATGGTACTACATCTACGGGGTGAGTGATATAGGGTTTTCCAAAGAAAACGCTATACAACAGGCTTAGTAAAGTTAAATTGAGTAATAATGATCTATCGAACCAGCCTGCTCCGTATTCAGTATATAACAAGATGAGAAATTATTATATCGGTTAGCCTTCGCAATAGTGATTTTAACGGCACCTCCATAACCACTACAGCTGAAAACTGGGTGAAGTATTTCCTGCACTCCATTGCTATTCAGTCTAATCACGCACACGTCATTTGCATATGCAAGATGCAACCACCTGATTGGACTTGCAACTAGTAACGATGTGTCCCCTCCCGCTTTTGTTTTTGATGTGACAGATATTTTTTTTAGGGTTTCTTTTTGCATTAAATGAAGATCAATTTCTTTTCACTTTTCCTCATCCTTTTCGCTTTGTGGGGTATGGTTCCATCTGTCCCCAATTTAATTAGTCTTATACATGGTTTATAAATTGGTCAACGATTTCATAGAAGATGGTAGGTATTTCCGAGTGTATTACGATTGTGTAGAATGACAGTGACAATGCTGTGTTAAAGTTGAGAACTCGCTATTTTTGCAATTAACTCGAGTGTTCCGCAGATATCTGTCCCCGATATTCTTTAATCCAAACCAAAATACATGATCTCTGTGGTTATAGGGACACTGAATTTTCGCTTGGAATTGGTTTTCTTTTATATTTCAGAAAACTTAAAATATCATGTCGCTTCTTTAAAATGTTATACAATTTTTTGATATCCTATTTAAAATATTCAGGCACCTGTGGTCGGGGGGCACTCACATGTCACGTAAATCTAAATTGCACGAACATATTTCCCAAGAATACCACCACAGTATCCTTTGATTGTTGTAGAATGCGACTAAATGGTTGGATCGCTGGGTTTTCGACCCGCATCCATAAAAAAACCAAAAGTTTATAAAGTCAACAAAAAGAAAAATGGATACCGCCAAAACAACACCGGACCCCCACTCAAGTACCCGGACGCGAGATTTAGGATCGGAACGTGGAACGAGCAGTCACTTAGAAAACCAGAAGCGTTGGTGGGCCTAATCACGTGCATGAAGGAGTATCGGATGGAACTCGTAGCTCTTCAAGAAACTCGCTGGCCTAAAAGTGGAGGCCATGTGCCCCAGGGCTATACGTTGCTTACAGTGGAGATGACTTCGGAAATCTTGGAACTGGATTTCTTCTTGGATTTCCAAGCAGTCAATAACCGATTGTGTAAGCTTCGCTTGCGCATGAAGTTAGCCAACCTGTCGATAATTTGTGTACATGCGCCCACAGAAGTCAGCCAGCCCCAAGATAAAGACTCATTTTACAATGACTTCTACGATCTGATGGGATCTAGACCCGAACACGATGTTAGAATAGTAATTGGGGATTTTAATGCTAGAGCTGGCAGAAATCAGACCGACTCCGTACTCCCGACAAGAAACTGCGACCGATTATGGTGAGAGAATGATGTATTTTGCAATTGCTCATGATCTTAGAATAGTAATCACATTCTTCCCTCACAACAACATACATCTAGAGACATGGACACATCCTCGCGAAAATTCCCGCAGCCAAATTGACCATGAGTCAGTTTCTAAAGGACGGGCTTGAATTGTGCAGGATGTGAGAACTTATCGGTCAGCAACCAAATACGTATAGGCAGCGATCATCATTTGGTCGCTGCACAGCTACGATGGAAGTTTTCGTACAAGTCTGGGAACACAGCGAAACGCATGGTACGTTTCGACTGTGAAGGTCTGATAGATGAAGATCAAAAGAAACGATATCAGGATCTTGTCAGCGACAACATTGATGAAGCTAATTACCAGTCTGACTGCGTCTGGGAGGTACTGAAAACTTCGTTTGTCAGTGCTGCTCAACAGACTTTAGGTATAGTGAAAGTCAGATCCAAGAATGATTGGTTTAATGACGAGTGTCGTCTTGCAGTTGAACTACAAAGTATAGCCCATAGTAAAATGCAACAAAGTCTCACAATCGCGAGAATAAACAAGGCTGCTCTTGTAAGAAGGGCAGCTTAGCGGATTTGTAGACGGTGGAAGGCCGAGGTTCTGAAAGTACAACAACTCAGCAATGAGCGCAGTTCACGTAATTTCTATAAAGGAATGACTGGACTGCACTTTACTTTCAGGCCTACGTCAACCGCCAATCGTGACCGGGATGGAAACCTCTGTGTCAACATCGACGTAGTACTTGACAAATATGGAGTGAATACTTTACTGACCTGTTTGATGTTCATCATGCGTCACAGACTGTTGTTGAGCCACCTCTAATACAGACTGCGGAGATTTGCACTGAGGAGCCATCCCATGAGGAATATACTAAAGCCATGCAGAGATTGAAACGAAACCGATCACCTGGAGTGGACTGCATTAATTCGGAGCTCTTGATATTCGGAGGGGATACTTTGTGGAACTGTCTTTTCGACCTTATTCGATTAGTATGGCTAACCGAAGTTATGCCTGACGAATGGAAAGTTGCTGCGATATGCCCCATCTTCAAGAAGGGAGACCGCTTGAAGTGTGAGAATTATCGCGGTATAGCTCTCCTTTGCACAGCATACAATTTACTGTCATGAATTGTATTGGATAGAATAACTCCTCTAGCGGAGAGCTTGGTTGGTGACTATCAAGGAGGATTTCGTCCGAATCGATCAGTCACTGATCAGGTCTTTTCGCTGCGAGTGATTCTATCTAAATATTATGAGACATTCATTCCCGTACATCAGGTGTTCCTGGATTTCCGGCAGGCCTATTACTCGATCAATCGAGAGAGTTTGTGGTCTGCTCTGGAATACCTAGGAATGCCAACAAAATTGGTACGACTGTGTAGGAGGACAGTGACGCAGTCTCAATGCGGTGTTAAAGTGGAGAACAGGCTATTGACAATTTTGGCAGTTAACTCGGGTGTTCGGCAGGGGAATGCTCTGTCTCCGATACTCTTTAATCTCATGTTGGAGTACATCTTTCGTAAAACTGAAACACCTCAGCGCAACATCTTATATCGCCAGTCCAATCAGGTACTTGCATATGCAGAATGAAGGAATTACTTGATCCGGTTGTAGAGTTTTCAGCTTCAGTTGGACTCCAGATCAATGAGTTCAAATCCAAATACCTGATTTCTGGTTTTAGGGGCAATTGCACACAATATTTGGGTTGAAGCTTTACACAGCGTTGATCAGGCCCGTTGTTATGTTTGGATGTGAAAGTTGGGCGCAGACGGATGAGTATGAAAGATGGCTCCTAACATTTGAGAGAAGATTCATGCGTGCGATTTATGGCCCTAAACGCGAAATAGATGGTACATACCGAACTCTGTACATATCGAGATCAGAGATCTGATGAAGATCCCCGATATTGTACATGAAGTAAGTTCTCAGTAAGTACGCTGGCTGGGTCACGTTCTGCGTGCTGATCCGGAACGAATTGTGCAGCGATCTCTGAAAGGAGAGCCACCATATGGTAGGCGCAGAGGTCGTTGCAGGCGACGATGGCTCCACGATGTAGAGAATGACCTTGCTCCTTCAGCTTGTCTAGGACAGTATGAAGACCAAGCCCTGGATCGAAATCGTTGGAGCCATATTGTTGACTCAGTAAGGGGCCAGTAATGGCCTTTAAATACTGCTTATTATTATTATTATTTTATTTAAAATATTCGAGTTATTATTATTGACGTATCTACACCGTACAGCCATCGCCGCTTACAACTATCGATTTTTCAAACTTTATTAATCCTAACCTAATCCGTACGTGCGCCTAAAAAAATGACAGGGCAAAAATGTCAAATGCTGCCACGTGAACCGAACAGTATTATGTTGAAAATTGTTTCGCATTTAATTAAAATAATTCTGAAAATTTTAAAAATAAAATCAAAGCATAACGATTTCCCCTGTATATAGTATGGCAATAAAGAAAATTATATTTTCGATTCACCCAGGTGATATAAATTACTTAAATTAACTCCACCATGACATAATTTATTATAACAATTACATATCACAGTTTTTTTTTTTTTTGTTCTAAGCTTTTCATAAAAATGTTGATGAAACATCGAAAATTAAACCAGCTAGAGTAACAAAAAAATTTAATTAATAATAAATTTTAATTTTTCAGCACTAAAACTCGAAACGAATGACGGTGACGACGAGTACGAGAAAAAAAAACTTCTTGCGTTGCAAAATATTCGTAATATAAAAGCCTGTTAATAAAACTTTGCTATCTATAGAGTATTTCGAGAGTGTCTCGTATAACGACATAAGAAACGTGTAGCTATAAAAATTGTATAATTCAATCTAAGCGAAGAATGATTGTATAAAAGCAAGTTCTCTCTCGCTTCTTAATAATTCAATTTTTAAATATTTTATCATAAAAATTTGTAACATAAAATTAAATTATATATAATAAGAAGAGAAACTACAAATCTTAGAACAAAATGCGGTTTTAATCGACAATAAATCCTTCCCTTATTTCATTACTTTCGTTTCCCAACTTTTCTTTTCCGTTTTCCTTATTAAAATGAAAATTCAAATAATGTAATTTTCTTTTTTTGTTTGTGTCTTACTCGAATAATTTTTTTTAACGTAATTTTTAATTTTCATTATTTTTGTCTATTGTCTTAAAAATTATTTTTACCATTTTCTTCTTAAGTTTCTCACATATGATTACTTTGTTCTGTGTTGTATATGTGTACGTATACGAGAAAACGGAAAAGTTCGAATGGAAAACTTTCTGCATGTGCATGTACAAAAGTTTTTTAATTTTTTTGCTTTATACAGAACAGTTTTGTTTTCTTTATTATTATTATTTTTATCATTATTGTTATTATTATTATTATTATTGTTATAAGCAAAGTTAGGTTGTTACATTTAATATCATTAAATATAGTGCGGGAATAAACTATAGAACTAACTATACAGTAAAAAAAATGTATATTTTCTACATTTATGGAAGGTATCGCAATTTAAAAATTACCATTATTAATTGCGTATAACTCGTGTCTAGTATGAATGTATGTACAGGGTGGGCCGAAATAGTATAACAGGGAGGAATAAATTATAATAACTTATATTCTGGAATATGTTGTACGAGTACTGGCGTTGTACAAAATAAAAGCTTTAACTGTTCAAATGCGTTATTAGCCTCATCCGTCAATCCTCGAGCTTAATTCCGTTACGTAACAGATTTGCTGTAGGTGCGGGTGACATCAGAGTATAGTTCGGTATACGTCTTTTGTACACCATATAGGTAGCGGAAACTTCGCAACCCTTTTTCTCCGAGAGTTTTTATTCTAAATATTACGATTCCTTCAGTCAAAATCTTTTCTTAAGATTAGTCGCTAGCCCTGCTTTTGACAAGGGCTTCTGCTCATGGTTTGGGGTGTGTTACACAACCCAAATGGCATGACGCAGTATTTGGTTTTTGTTTAAATAGTTCTTAACATCACTTTCATATTATCTCTCTTTTCCTTCCTTTTTTTTCCAAAAGGTTTCCAAAATTTTCAGAATTGCTGAGTTATTTATTTTTTCCACAAAGTTGGTGGTTTATTTTAAAAGATCATACCAAAAAAAAAAGAAACCAATACCACCCTTTTATAATATACACAGTACTCCTCTTATAGTTAAAATAGTGCATCCTATTCAAGTTAGGGATAATTTTTACAACATACTAGTTTGTACTAAACCACACCCCCTTGAAGTTATCCCAGGATTTCATCCCATGATTTTTAAAAAAATACCTCTGGCAACACTACCGTAAATAATCCATCCCAGACTTTTCAAAAATACATATAAAATTTGTATAGTTTTTTCATCACAGGATTTTTTACATTTTATACTATCCCACACTTTTTCGTATACAAAAAAATATGTATGTATACAGTTAGTACCAAAATACTCATCCCAGACTTTTTTAATATGTAAAATTGATTTGGTGGAAAATAAATTATTATGTGCAAGTCTTTTTAAGGACGGCTAATTTAGCTTTGCGATAAGGTTCAAGACCCTGTTAGTAACCATTACGCCAGCTTTAATAATTTTGTGACCGTTGGAATTTCCACCATATAAATAAATGTAGTGCATTTGCCAACATTTCAAAGTAAAGCTAAATCGAAAAAAAATTCGTATGGCCAAACATTTATAGGGTCGGCTTTTTTCGCATATTGATTGAGTTTGGGACCTTGTTGGCTACCACTGTGCCAGCGTTGATGATGTTTTGCCCGTCAGAATTTACGCAATATAAATAAATGTGGTGCCTTTGCCAACTTTACAAAGTAAAGTAAAATCGAAAAAATCGTATGGCCAAACTTTTATAGGGTCGGCTTTTTTCGCATATCGATTGAGTTTGAGACCTTGTTGGCTACCACTGTGCCAGCGTTGATGATGTTTTGCCCGTCAGAATTTACGCAATATAAATAAATGTGGTGCCTTTGCCAACTTTACAAAGTAAAGCCAAATCGAAAAAAATCGTATGGCCAAACTTTTATAGGGTCGGCTTTTTTCGCATATTGATTGAGTTTGGGACCTTGTTGGCTACCACTGTGCCAGCGTTGATGATGTTTTGGCCGTCAGAATTTACGCAATATAAATAAATGTGGTGCCTTTGCCAACTTTACAAAGTAAAGTAAAATCGAAAAAATCGTATGGCCAAACTTTTATAGGGTCGGCTTTTTTCGCATATCGATTGAGTTTGGGACCTTGTTGACTACCACTGTGCCAGCGTTAATGATGTTTTGCCCGTCAGAATTTACGCAATATAAATAAATGTGGTGCCTTTGCCAACTTTACAAAGTAAAGCCAAATCGAAAAAAATCGTATGGCCAAACTTTTATAGGGTCGGCTTTTTTCGCATATTGATTGAGTTTGGGACCTTGTTGACTACCACTGTGCCAGCGTTGATGATGTTTTGCCTGTCAGAATTTCCGCAATATAAATAAATGTGGTGCCTTTGCCAACTTTACAAAGTAAAGTAAAATCGAAAAAATCGCATGGCCAAACTTTTATAGGGTCGGCTTTTTTCTCATATTGATTGTGTTTGAGACCTTGTTGGCTACCACTGTGCCAGCGTTGATGATGTTTTGCCCGTCAGAATTTACGCAATATAAATAAATGTGGTGCCTTTGCCAACTTTACAAAGTAAAGCAAAATCGAAAAAATCGTATGGCCAAACTTTTATAGGGTCGGCTTTTTTCGCATATTGATTGAGTTTGGGATCTTGTTGGCTACCATTGTGCCAGCGTTGATGATGTTTTGCCCGTCAGAATTTCCGCAATATAAATAAATGTGGTGCCTTTGCCAACTTTACAAAGTAAAGCCAAATCGAAAAAAATCGTATGGCCAAACTTTTATAGGGTCGGCTTTTTTCGCATATTGATTGAGTTTGGGACCTTGTTGACTACCACTGTGCCAGCGTTGATGATGTTTTGCCTGTCAGAATTTCTGCAATATAAATAAATGTGGTGCCTTTGCCAACTTTACAAAGTAAAGTAAAATCGAAAAAATCGCATGGCCAAACTTTTATAGGGTCGGCTTTTTTCTCATATTGATTGTGTTTGAGACCTTGTTGGCTACCACTGTGCCAGCGTTGATGATGTTTTGCCCGTCAGAATTTACGCAATATAAATAAATGTGGTGCCTTTGCCAACTTTACAAAGTAAAGCAAAATCGAAAAAATCGTATGGCCAAACTTTTATAGGGTCGGCTTTTTTCGCATATTGATTGAGTTTGGGATCTTGTTGGCTACCATTGTGTCAGCGTTGATGATGTTTTGCCGTCAGAATTTCCGCAATATAAATAAATGTGGTGCCTTTGCCAACTTTACAAAGTAAAGCCAAATCGAAAAAAATCGTATGGCCAAACTTTTATAGGGTCGGCTTTTTTCGCATATTGATTGAGTTTGAGACCTTGTTGACTACCATTCTGCCAGCGTTGATGATGTTTTGCCCGTCAGAATTTCCGCAATATAAATAAATGTGGTGCCTTTGCCAACTTTACAAAGTAAAGCCAAATCGAAAAAATCGTATGGCCAAACTTTTATAGGGTCGGCTTTTTTCGCATATTGATTGAGTTTGGGACCTTGTTGACTACCACTGTGCCAGCGTTGATGATGTTTTGCCCGTCAGAATTTACGCAATATAAATAAATGTGGTGCCTTTGCCAACTTTACAAAGTAAAGCCAAATCGAAAAAAATCGTATGGCCAAACTTTCATAGGGTCGGCTTTTTTCTCATATTGATTGTGTTTGAGACCTTGTTGGCTACCACTGTGCCAGCGTTGATGATGTTTTGCCCGTCAGAATTTACGCAATATAAATAAATGTGGTGCCTTTGCCAACTTTACAAAGTAAAGCAAAATCGAAAAAATCGTATGGCCAAACTTTTATAGGGTCGGCTTTTTTCGCATATTGATTGAGTTTGGGATCTTGTTGGCTACCATTGTGTCAGCGTTGATGATGTTTTGCCCGTCAGAATTTCCGCAATATAAATAAATGTGGTGCCTTTGCCAACTTTACAAAGTAAAGCCAAATCGAAAAAAATCGTATGGCCAAACTTTTATAGGGTCGGCTTTTTTCTCATATTGATTGTGTTTGAGACCTTGTTGGCTACCACTGTGCCAGCGTTGATGATGTTTTGCCCGTCAGAATTTACGCAATATAAATAAATGTGGTGCCTTTGCCAACTTTACAAAGTAAAGCCAAATCGAAAAAAATCGTATGGCCAAACTTTTATAGGGTCGGCTTTTTTCGCATATTGATTGAGTTTGAGACTTTGTTGACTACCACTGTGCCAGCGTTGATGATGTTTTGCACGTCAGAATTTACGCAATATAAATAAATGTGGTGCCTTTGCCAACCTTACAAAGTAAAGTAAAATCGAAAAAATCGTATGGCCAAACTTTTATAGGGTCGGCTTTTTTCGCATATTGATAATAAGCCGACCCTATAAAAGTTTGGCCATACGATTTTTTCGATTTGGCTTTACTTTGTAAAGTTGGCAAAGGCACCACATTTATTTATATTGCGTAAATTCTGACGGGCAAACCATCATAAACGCTGGCACAGTGGTAGTCAACAAGGTCCCAAACTCAATCAATATGCGAAAAAAGCCGACCCTATAAAAGTTTGGCCATACGAATTTTTTTTCGATTTAGCTTTACTTTGAAATGTTGGCAAATGCACTACATTTATTTATATGGTGGAAATTCCAACGGTCACAAAATTATTAAAGCTGGCGTAATGGGTACTAACAGGGTCTTGAACCTTATCACAAAGATAAATTAGCCGTCCTTAAAAAGACTTGCACATAATAATTTATTTTCCACCAAATCAATTTTACATATTAAAAAAGTCTGGGATGAGTATTTTGGTACTAACTGTATACATACATATTTTTTTGTATACGAAAAAGTGTGGGATAGTATAAAATGTAAAAAATCCTGGGATGAAAAAACTATATAAATTTTATATGTATTTTTAAAAAGTCTGGGATGGATTATTTACGGTAGTGTTGCCAGAGGTATTTTTTTTAAAATCATGGGATGAAATCCTGGGATAACTTCAAGGGGGTCTAAACCACATTCTTGGACGCAAATAACAAGTCTCCATTAGAGTTTAATTTGCTATTCTACGTATATCTCGTTGTACTGGAAATTTCTTTTGGGTCTGTTTTTTCAAAGTTAAATAAGTTTGAACTAAAACAACCGAATTTGTATTTTCCAAACAAGTACTTAATTCTTGCTTAGTTTATTACATGTATCAGCCGTGGGAAATCTAAAAATATACTGGCAATCGATCACCTTTCACTTTCAACGAACAACCCTAACATTTAAAAAAAATACGCAAAATATATTTATTTGTGGGTGGGTCAAGCCTATAAAAAATTATAAAAAAGAACTAAAATACAGTCTATTGTTTAATGACGGATTCATCGAGAAAAATGAGCTAGCTTACGATTTTTTGAATTTTTGTCATCCCCGTCCAATTCTGTAGGTTGGCAAACATAAAAAAAATTGGGAGGGATAAAAAGATGATAATACTTCAGAAAATCGTGATCACGGCTAAAAAGCTTACACTTTAAAAAATTTCTTCTATCATTTTTAACTGTCTCGTGAGTCCTGTCGATCGATTATTATTTTCCTTGCAATCTTTTTAAATATACCGACGTATCATCAAAACTCACTTTACTAGCCGGCAATTAACGAAAGTTTAAATGAGTTCTAGGCTATACCAAACCATATATTTGTTACAATAAATGCATTATCAAAAAAAAAATGTCTACAAAAATAATCCAAAATTCCAATGGAATCAAGTTTGTTGATCTTGTCCGGTCCGAACAAGAAAACACTTACAAATAATAACACGAGGCCATAGTTTTTTAATTGTATATAATTTTTATTGTTAATTATTAATATTATTTATTACAATAATTGTTATTTATTTGTCTAATTAACTATTTATTAATTATATTGTTTCATTAACTATTTATTATGTATATTGTTTCATGAAATTATAATTTCAAAAAATAACAAGTATTCCGCCATTAATTTTGGAATTGCCTCAAGAAAATATGACACGGTTGTATGAATGGTATGGAGATGGACACTGTGTATATAGCACAAAGACTTATAATCGACTGACTTTTTGTTGTATGACGTCGCCTTCGTGTCCAAATATACATGTCGTATATTGGAGAGGGAACAGATGCGCCGGCGGCGGTCGACATTGCACTTATGTTAAGTGTTGCATCACCGAACATTGTTAGTTCGTGGTGATGTTGTTAGATGGCGACATGCTTTACTATAAATGTTTTATAGTAGTGGTTCGGCTATTGGATGTGTGATGGGGTTAGTGAATTCTCAATTCAAATAAGTTGATTTATATTTGAATTTCACTAATTTTTTGTTTGTGGCAGTATCGAATATCGGTGAGTTGAATATTCGAGCTGCTACAGTACCCCCTCTCCAGATGAGAAACCATAGGTTTTGAGACGTTATACGTTGAACCGGACGGTTTTATATCGTTTGCTGGGTGATATTTGATCAGCCGTGTTGAGAATACCGTAGGCCGGTTTCAATCTGTCGATGGAGATTGAGTGGTGTTTGTCTTTGATTGAGACAATGAATTACTTGCGTAAGGGTGCCATTCGTTGGTCTTGTTGCCGTGGGGATAAGATTTTGCATGGTGGTGCGGAGTTGGTCGATGACTGTGTCGGTTGTGGATGGAGACGGTAGAGGATGTTCGATGAAGAACTCACCGGGTAGCTTGATGGTTTGACCGTAAACCATTTCAGCTGGTGAGCACTTCAGATCTTCTTTAACCGTTGCTCGAATACCAAGTAGAACGATTGGTACTTCGGAGCTCCAGTGAATTGTGTTGCCTCGGGCCTTGAGAGCAGCATTGAGCTGGCGGTGGAAGCGTTCAACCATGCCATTGGCTTGTGGGTGGTAAGCCGTTGTACGTATCCGATGTGAGCCGAGGAGTTTCGTTAACTCCGAGAAAAGCTTCGACTCGAATTGGGTTCCTTGATCAGTTGTAATGTCAAGTGGAACGCCAAATCGTGATACGTAGTTTTGTACAAATGTGGTGGCAATGGTTGCTGCAGACATGTCGCTCATGCAGTACGCTTCTGGCCATCGAGTGAAACGATCGACACAGGTGAGTAAGTATGAGTATCCATTGGATGGAGGAAGTGGTCCTACGACATCCAAATGAATGTGCTCAAATCGACCAGGTGGAATTGCGAATTGTCCAAGAGGCGATTTTGTGTGTCGCTGGATTTTTGATTTTTGGCAGGATAAACAGGATTGTGCCCAATGGGTCACGTCTTTGTTTATGCTGGGCCAAAAGTATCGAGCAGTAATCAATTTACGAGTTGCGCGGACACCAGGATGTGAGATACCGTGTAGTGTGTCGAAGATGGTTCGACGTAGTTGCTCTGCGATGTACGGGCGATTTGCACCCGTAGATGTTTCGCAGTAGATTTCGAGGCCAGGTAGTGTGAAAAGCTCCAGTTTCAGTGATGAACTGGCGTGACGTGTGGAACCAGAAAATAATTTCTGAAGTTCTAAGTCTGCTTTTTGCGCTTGTGCGATTTTGTTGCAGTCGAAGTGAGTCTCGACTGTGGCCGTTTCGTTTGCTGTTGTGCGCGAAAGTGTATCCGCGACAACGTTTTCGGTACCTTGAACATGCTGTATGTCCGTGGTAAATTGACTAATATAATCCAAGTGGCGTGCTTGCCTTGGATTGCGTTCAGTTTTAGACTGAATTGCTCGAGTGAGAGGTTTGTGGTCGGTGTAGATTGTAAAGTCCCGACCCTCGACAAAATATCTGAAGTGTTTGATTGCTAGATATATTGCGAGTAATTCCCGATCGAATGCAGAGTATTTCTTTTCGGCATCCGAGAGCTTCTTTGAGAAGAATCCCAGGGGCTCCCAACACTTGTCGTTGTACTGTTGCATGACTGCTCCGACAGCAGTGTTTGATGCATCAGTAGTTATGCTGAGCTTTGAGTCGCTCAGTGGATGAGGCAAGAGTGTTGTGCGTGCCAATTCAGCCTTGAGTGACGTGAATGCGCGTTGACATTCGTCAGGCCAAGAGAAGTTCTTGGCGGTTTTGGGCTTACGTAGTAGTACTGCCAGGTGGCTGTGAATTGGGTTGAGTATTTTAGCGAGGTTTGGTATGAATCGGTGGTAGTAGTTTACCATGCCGATGAATCGCTGAATACTCTTGATTGAGGTTGGAGCTGGGAATTCTTTAATGGCATTGATTCGTTCTTGTGAAGGAAGGATGCCATTAGCGGTGATCTTGTGGCTGAGGAAATCAAGAGTGGATGCGCCGAAGACTCATTTTGAGCTCTTGATGTGAACATCAAACTCGACAAGTCGTTGGAAAAGTGTTTCCAGATGGAGTTTGTGTTGGTCCTCAGTTTGAGATGCCACAAGAATGTCGTCTATGTAGACGAAAACGAAGTCGAGATCTCGAACGACTTGGTTCATGAAGCGCTGAAACGTTTGTGCGGCATTGCGTAATCCAAATGGCATTCGGGTGTATTCGAAGAGGCCAAATGGAGTTGTGATTGCCGTTTTGAAAACGTCTTCAGGTGCCACGGGAATGTGGTGATAACCTCTGATGAGATCAAGTTTGGAGAAAACTTTGCAGCCATGCAAGTGCATGGTGAAGTTTTGAATGTGGGGTATCGCGTAGCGATCCGGTATCGTAACCGTGTTTAAACGCCGATAGTCCCCACATGGCCTCCAGTCTTGATCTTTCTTCTTGACCATGTGTAATGGACAAGAGACGGAAGATGTCGATGTTCGACAAATCTCTAATTCCACCATGTGTTGAAATTCCGCTTGTGCAGCTTTGTGACGCACCGGATCTAGTCTGCGTGGTCTCGACACGGGAAGATGGCCTTCTGTGACGATGTGATGGACCACGTTATGTCGGACTGGCATTTTGTAGTTCGGCTCTGCTGTAAGTAGTGGGTACTTTTTGAGCAGAGTGCCGTAGCCGTTGTCGATGTTAAAATGGATCGGTGTTGGTGTGTTGACACGAACCATTGTGGCGTTTATTGACAGCTTTGTAGCTGGATCAATCAGCCGTTTGTGTTTGACATCGACAAGAAGTCCGAATTTGCTTAGAAAATCGGCGCCAATGATCGGACGGTTCACTGCAGCTAGTATGAAAGCGTGCGTGAAGGTTCGTTTGAGTCCGATATCCACGTTAAGCAACTTTGTGCCGTACGTGTGGATGATTAAACCATTGGCAGCCGATAAGACTAGATCTGAATTTCGATTTGATAATGTATAATTCAATTTGAAATTCATAGCTGGAATAACCGAAAGGTCAGCGCCAGTGTCGACTAGGTAGGTGAGTTTGTTGTGTCTATCGTACACAAACAAACGTGACGTATAGGTTGGTGTCAGGGGAGGTGTGATGCTCTCAACCCGTGACTCCAAAAGTTTTTTTGATGGTCAATGTCCATTTTTACGGCGGCCGCGGACGTCGATGGTTGCGACGTGTTGAAATTGCACGGTGACGTGCATTTTCTGGCGGCTTTTCCAAACTTTTCATGGAACCAGCATTTACCTTGTCGGTATCTGTTGTTGCTGTGACTGCGGGTTCTGTTTCGTGAGGGAGCTCGTCGCCCACGCGAACGGCTTCGACCTCGGAGAAGCCCGTCGAGTCTGGACTCAATTCTCGACAACCTTGATTCGAGTGAGTTTGTTGTTGTTGTTGTGGAACGGGGAGTTCTGTCTCCACTGCGTTCCCTTGATTGCCGGTATGGTACATTGACTTGACTGACGCTTGGTTGGTTGATGTGTATGACATCATACATTTTGTCGGCAATTCTGGCTAACATTTGTGTCGTGGAGGATTCGGGCTGTGCCGCACCAGCGCTATGCGAATCAATTCCGGCATTTTCCGGATCCATAGCGATCTGATTATTGTTTCGGAAAAGTTGTTGTTAGCCAGTGTTTGTATGTGCCGTAAAGCGTCAGATGGTGTGCGGTCGCCCAATTGCTGGCCTGAAAGCAATTGTTCCAGTTGGCGTTTGCTCGATGGTGCTAAGCGTTCTAGCAGTGTCTCTTTAAGTTTGTTGTACTGGTTTGTGGTTGGTGGATTGAGCAAAAAATCGGAGATCACGTCGCACGTTTCTGGTTGTAAGGCTGACAAAATTTGCATGTAGTTTGTTTTGTCAGCTGTGATGCCTTGTAGTCCGAATTGAATTTCGGCGAGCTGAAACCATGTGTTTGCTCTTTGTGGCCAGAACGGTTGAATGGAGATTCGTTGATGTGATGCTGCGATTTGTGGACTAGCGCCTTGAGGCGTGGTGTCCATTTTTTGTGGTTGATCTTTTTCATCATCCGACATTTTGCACAAACCAATAAAACAATAAAAAAATGTAAAGAGAGAAAAAAAAAAAAAAAAAAAAAAATTGAAACAACTATGAATGAGGAATGGTTACCTTGTGATGATTTGTTTGAGGGCCGGGATGTTCCCTTGGTTTAACGCTCGATGCGAGATACCCCCGAATAGAGGAGGCCTCTTGTGTCCTTCCAGGCGATTGGGGGGTCTCGTTAAAATTTATAATAATAAAAAAATTTTAAGTCAAGCGCGGTAAAATTGAAACGGCGAGTTTTGTGTCACCGTTGTGGTTGTGGTTTTGATAAAAACCTGGTTATTATTCATTTTTATTTATTTAACCACAACTGTGATGGCGGGAGGACATGCAGCGAGAAACGACCAGTGGTAAATTTGCGAACGGAAATTGAATCGTGAGGCGATGAAAATTAATATGTAGAATTACTTTTACAAAATTGACTGTTGTCAAAAATTGTTGTCCAAAAAAAAATATGTTGCTCGTTGCAATGTGGAGAACAAAAAAAATATATGTATTACAAATTAGTAACTAGTTAGTTTATTCCACTTGTATATACCATGTACCTGGTACGATCTACGTATTTCAGGCTTCGTAAAATTTTTACTCTAAATAATGCGCCGGATTCCACTGTTAGTTGGTTGATTGTGTTGCTGCGTGTTTTTTTTATATATATATTTGTTGCATATGCGGTAAAAACCGCCGTTCGAGGTCACCACTTGTTGATCTTGTCCGGTCCGAACAAGAAAACACTTACAAATAATAACACGAGGCCAATGTTTAAGTTTTTTAATTGTATATAATTTTTATTGTTAATTATTAATATTATTTATTACAATAATTGTTATTTATTTGTCTAATTAACTATTTATTATGTATATTGTTTCATTAAATTATAATTTCAAAAAATAACAAGTATTCCGCCATTAATTTTGGAATCGCCTCAAGAAAATATGACACGGTTGTATGAATGGTATGGAGATGGACACTGCGTATATAGCACAAAGACTTATAATCGACTGACTTTTTGTTGTATGACGTCGCCTTCGTGTCCAAATATACATGTCGTATATTGGAGATGGAACAGATGCGCCGGCGGCGGTCGACATTGCACTTATGTTAAGTGTTGCATCACCGAACATTGTTAGTTCGTGGTGATGTTGTTAGATGGCGACATGCTTTACTATAAATGTTTTATAGTAGTGGTTCGGCTATTGGATGTGTGATGGGGTTAGTGAATTCTCAATTCAAATAAGTTGATTTATATTTGAATTTCACTAATTTTTTGTTTGTGGCAGTATCGAATATCGGTGAGTTGAATATTCGAGCTGCTACAAGTTATAGAATAGCAAAATTCCAATAAAATTAAATTCGGAGTTAAAATTCCAAATTGGATGAAATTTTTCCAACGAAACGGTATACAGAAAAGCAAATTTTCCGGTTGGAAAATATTGGAAAATATCGACCTTCGAATTCCAACCACTGTTCGAAAGTATACATAAGAGTTCTATTGAGTCCTATTTGTGAACGAAATTTGATGAGCGGATATAAAAAAATGGCGATCTCAGGTCTAAGAAAATGGCATATAAAAGAAGATAATCCCTAGGTTCATTGTTGGTCTGTCAGAAAATTTGTCAAAGTGTTTAATTCGCTTCTTCTTGCAGTACCAGAAAAAATCCAAACGAATTGTATCATGCTTCCAATCTTTTCTAAGCAATTTTTTCATGGAAAATTTTTTCATGGAAAATGGAATTCATTTGTACTGGAATGAGAGGTCTAACGATATGATTGCTACACTTGGCATAATTGCATTTTCGCGCGGAAGGTTCTGTTAATATATGTTTACCTCAATAATATTATTTTTGTAGCATGTTACTTATAATCTAGTGCCTCTGTAGTATACTATTGGAAAACTAACGTTAAGTATCAGTTTATGTGGTGAAACTCGCCAGGAAGACCAAGGTTTTGCAAAAATTCATACGGGAAATTAATTGTATCATTTTAATTTATTAAATCATCAATAGAAAGAAATATTTTACTGTCAGCCTGGAATTATTCCAAAACTAAATTGGTGATGTTATCTACGGATGAATAACTTAATTGGTATTATGAGAACATTATCAGTTGAAGGAATTTCCTTATATATCAAAACCATTTTTACGGATTGAGCAGACAAGACAGTATATATCTTCTTGAGGATGAGTGTCAATGGTATAGTTTAAGCGTCGAATGTGAAGTTTTTCCGTCACTTTTTATAGCTTTTATCTCAACGGAGCTGAGTCCACCGGTTTTCGAGGTATCCAAAAATATTTTTCTATACTGAAAAGAATGCTGAAGAAGAATATGGCAGATGGGATAAGGTTGCTGGAAATATGTTTTCTAATAAGTATGTTATTTGATTCACGACTTAATTTAAATAATTCTTTAATTTCTTCCTATACGACTTAACGATATTTTATAAAAGAACATAGTGATCACCGGCAATGTACACGATCACCACATGGTTCTATACCATGACTACCGTACCTCCATTTATAGATAAAAACTGTCATATTGATAATTGTTGAAGATTTTGGAATAAACTGCGCATACTCTCCGCAAAGGTCAATAGGATGGTAGTATATAGCAACAGCTCGTTCCGTATAATGGTATACGCATGACTCTACAGGATTTTCCCCGCATTACCTATTATTCGGATATGATGAACTCACCTAAGCTGATGATTATACAATATTGTCACAGATTAATGAAGAAAATGTGCAGTTGCCAACGTGTACCAAACGTATGGCCCGTGCTATAATTTACGAACATTAGCTAAATAATTACAAATTGGTCTGAAAGCTCACGTAAAACACCACCCAAAAGTTTACCGCATAAACCTTGTATTGACCAATGTATAGTTCATTCTTTATATTGATTATTTGCATACAATGTGGATCGATCCATGAGTTATAGGAGTTTTTAATTACATATCTTACCAATCGTAATCGGGAAATGAAGTCTTTTTTGCATCTAGACGTCACAGCTTTAAACATTATAAATGCGCCTTCTGCTAAATCATTAAGAGATTCCCCATTTAAAATGATTTGACAATTTTTTTTTATAATGCGAGTACATCAAATTTAAACGATTACAGAGCATACATAGTAAATCTGTGATCATAAATTTGACAATTTATAAAGTCCAATATTTTCGATATTTTTCTTAATGTCTTATGGTTTGAATGAATTTTATCACTAAATTCATTCACTTGATTTGTATAGATTTTTTATTAATTTAAAACCGTGGTCACATTTTGGGTGCTTTGACCAAACTTAATTCATTTGCTGTTGCAAACAATACTGATGTATTATCGAATATTGGAGGAACATTGCATTGATTCCCGATGAAACCTCCAAATATGACGAATTTGAATTAAAATATTTTGAGGTTAAAGCGATTTTTGTTCTAAATTCGTTAACGTCAATTAGTTGAGACAACCCAACACTGATTTACTCAAAAAACTATAGATAATTTATGCGCTCAGCAACTTCAGTTTTTTGAGGGACTCAAGGAAAACACGTTGACTCAAACAAATCAAGATGTTAAATTGCCACGTGTTGTTATCGAACCATTCTCAGGAACTTATAGTACTTATTCTACGAGGAGAGGCCGCCGACCTAATCCGTTACATTCCGATCACTGCTCTTAACTACGAAGAAGCATGGGAAATGCTGGAGGCCAGATACAATAAAAAGAAAGCTGTTGTGAATTTTTTGATTGATAAATTCATGAAACTAAAACAAATGCAGCAATTTAGTGACTCATGAATCATGAACAAGCTTGATGTGCAATTTAAGGAGGCGTGGTAGATAATCTTCCTTCGAAGAATTTTTAAAATTCCTTGTTCATGTTCATTTAGATTCTCTTGTCGAATTTTTGGTCAACGACACAAGTCACTGGCCTCTTTTAATAATGCTGCAGTGACCAAATGACAATTAATGATCTAATCATCATCTCCAATCAATAACACTGACAATCGTTTAACTAAAATTTCAGTTTCGATTAACCCTTACAACAAATTTCACCAAAACCGGATTTTGCCTCAATCAATGCAATTGTATCGTCGGATCCTACTATTAACGTTGCGAACTCGTATCCTTCCGAGGTCATGGCTCTCATAGTTTCGAACCCTTCTATTACCTTAACATCAGTGGCCTTAATCATGGTTTAAGACTGTAGAAGATCTTATCAGAATTATCAGCGTTGTAGAACTCAGCTGCAAAATCTAATTTAATTACAGAAAAATGTGTCCAATCCCTAAACCTGCCGCGTAACGATGCTTGTGTAAATATCAAGGGCTATTTTACCATCCGATAATCTCTCTTTATCTGTGAGAGCTCTTAAAATGAAAAATTTACTACTAAATATACTTCTTGGTAGCGACATTTTTCTGAGATTATTGCGTCCCGAAAAATATCATCTTGATGACGATCTTTTTGCATGAAACACATGTTTTGATTACGTCTGGAAAGCTATCCGTCAAATCTGATCATGATTCCGTTTCTTATTATGGCTCCGTTAAGAATTGCCATGAGGAGTTACATAATACATTCCAGAAATTCTGGTATTGAATTGGGATCATGTTCCTTCGAAGAAGAATCCAGTAGATTTATCGTCACGTGGAATATATCCGGATCAATTGGTTGACGTGAATCGTCTGAACACTGGCCGAAATTATCTGACGATCAGCTTCTAAACGTAACCTTTGAAGATTTGGAAATCATAACGACATACATCTATACCGCTGTCACTTGCTTTATGTCGACTGATTATACGCTGCGCTCGCGGATTTATTCAATAAGTCGTCATCATTCTCTTCAGTCATTAGAACATTAGCTCAGTGTTTTCGCTTTAATGATAAATTTAATAAAACTAAACAATTTTCTTTATATTTGACAGGCTCTCAAATAAAAAAGGCTACAATTTTTGCTGTGCGATGATCCTTAAATGAGAGCTTTTTAGAAAATATTGGTTGAATCACCAAAGATACCGATATACGACGCGAAAGCAAACTTCGATTGTTGTCTCCCTTTATTGATGATTGGGGAACGCTGAGAGTAGGTGGATTGGTTTAACCACTTGCCGTTCATATGACACTCACCCAACATCCGATTCTCGACACCCGCCATCGGTTTACGGAGATAATTGTGAAGGTTTTACAAGTACGATACCGGCATCCGTCGCAACAGCAATTACTCGCCATCATGCGACAAAACTATTACAAAATAGGTGGCAAGAATCTTGCAAAACAAGTATAGCTCGTTCCTGTGTTACCTGCAGTCGTTATCGTCTAATTACGTCACATCAACAGATGGGTAATCTACCGCCGATTCGGATAACTCATTCTAGACCATTTTCCAATGTTGGTGTTGATTTCATGGATCCCGCGAAAGTTAAATCTAAAACCGAAAGAAGTGCTAAGATCTAAAAGGGCCAGAAAGAGGTGTTTGTCTGCCTAGTCATTAATGCCATTCACATATAACTGGTGTCCGACTTGACTATAGTCGGTGCCAAGAGAAAAATCAGTCAACTCTATATAAGGTCTGTGCGTAAGTTTCCGAAGAAGAATTACGATCCTTTCTATCCACCAAGCAAATTGAACGGCGTTAAGTCGATGAAGAGTCACCTCATAGCAAAATTGGAGAAATCGCGCTTTTCGAGGAAGACACCACTGTGTTGTGCCATATAGAGTGACGCCCGGGCATTACATCATGGGTTGTTCTCCAGTTATGATACCAGACGTGCCCTCAGATGAGTCGAAGTCATACATCATACAACGGTTTATGGAAGACCAACATATTTTGACGGGGAAACGTGTATACTTACACATTAAAAACACCCAACCGTGATTTTTGGTCACCACCGAGAAATGCATCCGAGACCCTCGAATAACAAAGCAAGGACGATACTTACTGTGTCAACGAAGGCATTCGCCAAAGATAAGTCATGTGTCACATATGGCGGCCAAAACTATTACAATCAGCAATCGACCAGCTATTGCAACAACACATTATTCAAAACGCAGAGGGACCGTCGAAACGGATATCACCATGATAAAAAAAAGGTTGAAAGTGAGCCGGAGACGTTTCTTTGAATTGGTGAAATTGGAAATATATCCCGAATTTAGTCACAAACACTGAACCATTGCACTATTTCACAGAGAAAGGCGTAGCTCTCCAATGGGATATGGAATAGAAAAATTTGGAACGATGTTGAATTTGTTGTGAATGCTTTACTAGCTGGGCCAGAATCGTTCAAAACAATTTTAAAAGAACTACCTTCTAAATGATGGCAACATTTTGTAGTTGATTATTCACCGCAGTGACGTATAATAGAACAAAAGATGACGATGTGTCACACAAATGAAACGAAATTAATGGTTCAATTATGGTAAAGTATGAATGGGCCGTTTTCATGCGACGTCACAATTTCTCCAAATTTTCAAAGCTGACTCTTTCGATGGGCATAAAAGACACTTGTTTGCTAATGCACATGTATTTGGTCTAAAATAACTGCCTGTACATTGTCATATAATTTAATATTCTGATTAATTTAATTTATTTTCCAACATTTTCCATTTTCTGTATTTTTTATTTCTTTCTTCTGTACCAAATTTGGAAAATATACATATATACATACATATAGAGAGAAAATGCTTGGCTAACGGAATGTAATGAAATGAAAATTATCGACAGAAATAAAATAAAAAGCAAAATTCCAATGGAAGAAAAATCATAATTTAATTTTATTGATTTCCCTTGCAAACAAAATACGAAAAATAAAAATAAGAGGAAAATTTCTGTATCTCTTCGCCATAATATACATACATACATACTCATACATTCATATATAGATGATATACATATTTATTTTTATTTTTCCGTATAATCTTTGAGTTTACCAATAAAGAAAAATTGGAAAAAATAAAAATGATAATTTAATAGCATTTTTTTTTTGTATTTTTTATATTTTCCATCATAATTTTATTTTTTATATGTATTCGCCTAAATGCTGATTATATTTGGTACAAGTAAACCTAATAAATGTAATTTTTGTCATTTTGTTTTTATTTTTTTTGCTTCTTATTGAAATTTCATTTTCTTATTAGATTTCTTCTCTGAATCGTTGTTGTTGTTGCTGTTGTTGTATTTATGGTAGAGCATTATAAATATGTAATATTATTGTTGTTCGGGCTACATATTTGGGTATACCGTATATTGATTTAGTTTATCCATTCCTAAACTAAAATTTCATACGTTTCCCGTCTGACCCTACTTTGGAATGATTTTCAAACGCTTTGCGTTATTGTGGAATATGATTGGGTGACAAAATAATATTTCGTCTGAGGCGTTGAAATCTGACACCTTCATCAAATATCACTGACATAATATAGCTCCAAGCGAGGATTTTATTGGCTCAATTCAACAATTGGTATAATTAGAAAAGTCAAGACATTAATCGTGATTCGTGTAAATTTCGATACCAAATTTTAGTTTATCTTGCCACGCACGTAAATTTTTAATAAATTTTAATACTTCTGAAATTAATATTTTAAATTTTTGAATCATTTACAGTATCGAAAAAATAAATTTTGGAATGTGGAATATATAAATCAATTGGCATGTTGAATTCCTCAGCTGTTGCTGTAATTTAGCATCAGACAATTTCCATCGGCGAGCTAAGTTTATAAAATCTATAATATCAGGCAGTATTTTTATTATGATTTCGCTAGTTCAAAGGATCAGCGAACGCATATGTTGTCTGTTGTGAACTGACCTACATTATGTATTTAGCACACTACATTAGCACATGGACTGCTGAATCAGCAATTGGCGTTTGAAGTTGTTTAATTGATGTTGGTCGGAGAAAGGCTTCAACTCGTGCACAATATTCAAATTAAAAAATCTGGTTGCAGCACTGGATTATCTGATGTTGTATTCAAAACTGGATAGAAATTTTTAATACAAACAAATTCAGCACACATCCAGCCTATCAACTATGACGTAATTTTGAAAATTTATTTATTTTTCTTTCTTATCGAGCGTATCGAGAATTTTTATTAATGGCAGTCATAGACTGGTTGAGGTATAATGATATCTTTAAGGGGGGATATTCGCATTTTTAGTCAGGCGGCAATTAAAACGCTACAATCACATTTCCTTACGTCGATGGTAGCCCAGAATTTCCTCTCCAAAATAAATTAAATTCCGGATAAGTTCAACATCCGCTAGTATACGTAGGGCATTTCAACAATGCGGAAAATATATGAGCTTGCTCGTCAGGACACAACATGCCACATCTCATCAGGCGGGTTATCTAAGAGAGCAACGACCGATAGATGGTCTAATGCCAACTCGTACATAATTATTAGGCAGATACTGGACTAGCCCAGATTCGGCCAGTAGATTATGCATCGACGGCATCATATTAGCATTATGGTCTTGGTGGTTATAACGCAAAGAAACGAGGAAGAAAACTTTGTCTAGTGCAAAGCAGAATAAAATGTATAGAATCTTAGTGAGGTCGGCATCAGGGATATTCAACGCTTCGCGAAAAGCTCAGGATTATTCGATGAGTAGTGAAAAAGAAATTTTATTTGTGGCACAGCTACGGATGAGTTTGTGTTTATGTTAGTCCTTTGGGACAGCCTGTACTCTAAACCTACCCTAATCATGCTTTACTTACTATAGTGGTCAAATACCAACGGATTTACTGGTTAAAGTGAGCGTTCATATTAGGCGTTCCCGTGATCATTTGTGGCATTACTTGCCAAATCCTATTCAGTTGGTTTTTGTGCCATTTTGTTTGTTATTTTACCTTACTGGGGCTGACTTGAGTTCTTCCTTTAACTTTGCTCGTACCCTCAGAGGAATGCTTTAACCTTTCAGCTTATGTAATGCGCCGCATGAAGAAATCTTTTCTATTTGAGACCGTGATTGAATCAATGCATATTTCACCATCAATGCGCCCTCATTTTGGTAACTAGCGTTTTTCAACGTTGGTTTCGGATTGAGCTCATTTTAGTCTATCAACTGTTGTGTCTGATCTCTCTGAATTATTTGCCCTAAATAAAAACAGGAAGCATATAGGGATGGTGCCAAATAATTTTCTCGTGTGTCGCATTTCCCCCGTCCGAAGGCTGTCGCTTCAATCGTATAGGCCTTCCGCAAATGGTTTTAAGTCGCCATTCATATATGTGATACATAAACATAGATCTCTTTGGAGAGCCACCAGTTTCCTCCAGAGAGTTCAGGGCAAAAACCTTAGTTCTTTTTTTTCGTTATTTTGGCATGATGTCCATTTGCTGTGATACTTTGTTGATGATCGGCCATATGTTGTATATGCTGGTTCAGGTGTATAATTAGGGCTTGTTTTTGCTAGTTCAAATTAGGGTATATGTTAAAGATTTATGGTAGATGGGAGCTCCTTAGTTTTTACTTACCCATACTTACAGGAGTATATACTACTATGGTCCCAGAATCTAATTAAAAATGTCTGTATATGTGTCCATGTGTATGTGTGCCTGTGATCTATTTTTGTGTCAGCGAAAACATAAAATCTACTTCAGAAGTTTAATTTGTTTTTTTTTTTTTTAAATAATTCTTCTTTTTTAATTACAATCTAGTCTAAGCCCAATAATCAATTTTATTCAAACTTAAATTACAACATTTTACTGAAATGTAAGGGTTCATCCATCTATATACTCCCTATTTTTGATAATTACATTTTCTAATTTTAGAACTAAAAAACTCCATCTTAAAATTTTAAATTTACATTTCGGATAGCTTAAAACTGTTAACTTGATTTAATTCCAATAAATCCATGGTCAAAATTTTAAAATCTATTTTCTGAATTTTAATTTCGTAAATTAATTTTTAGTAAATTTGATTTTTTTTTTTTGCTTAAAGTAGGTAAATTATAAGATTTCGTATTTATTAATTTTAAAAACTTTAAATTGATAATTAAAATTATTTAAAAATTAACCATGTATTTAGAATATAGCGTCTCAATTAAAATTTATTCATTCTTAGTCTAGAATATATTACTGTAACGCTATAAAATTCGGAATAATTGTTTTAAATTTTGAATTTCGAACATCTGGATATTTTAGTTGAATTTTAGAAATTTCCATTAAAAATTATAAATAACACTCTAAAATGACAATTTCTAAATTGACATTAAATATTTGGAATTTAGAATGGGTCAAATAAACTATTGAAAGAGCTGAGACATTTCTTATTTAATTCTGGAGTTTTTTAATGTTAAGTGTAGAGTTTTCAAAATTGGATTTATTAAATAAAATTAGAACTTTAACGGTTCATTTAAAGTTTTATTGATTTATAATACGGTTTCATGAAAAGTGGTTGCTAAAAAAAATTTATCGAAGTGGAGAAATCAAATCTTGCTAATAATTTTTAAAAATTAATTAAATACGTTAAATTTTAAATCACAAATTTTTAATTTACGATTTGAAATATTGATCCGCATAAGTTACTTAGATTCCGAAACTATAGTGGGTTTTCGAAAGCCTAATTTTTAAACTTTAAAATTGTAAAATACATTTTTATTTAGAAATTTTACCAAATTTGTTTTTTATTTTCAAATAATTTTAATAGAATTTTAGAACTAGTACTTTTAAATTTAACGAAATTTCTCTAAATAGGCAATTTCAAATGGGACGTTCTCGATTTCTAAAGTTCAGTTTTTTCATTTAATTTTAAAATTTAGAAAGGATTTTAATTTAGCATGAAATTTTTATTTTGAGTTTTTTTTATTATTATTTGTTTAATTTCGGAACATTTAAAAACGTTAACTTGTTTTATTTAAAAAATTCTAAATTGTAATTTCGTAATTTTATTCACAACTTTCTTAACAGTTAAAATTATGTACTAATTTAATTAAGTAATTTTGAAGTAACTCAATTACAAATTTGTGTTTTAAATTGACAATTAAACTTGTTTTTATTCGTTTTTGAATATATACTTACTAATTTAAAATTAGATTTTTAAATTTGATTAATTTCTTTTTTAATGTTTTCTATAAAATTATAAAGTTTTAAGTCTGAATATTAATTTTAGAATTGTGTACTTGAACTGTTAAATATAAAGAATTTTACAATTCTAATAAATTTCGGAGTTTTTAGAAGCAAAATATAGACAATTTTTGAAAATATTTACAATATTTCACAATAATATTGGTACACAGAATCGTTAAATTTCGAAATTTGATTGAAGAATGGTTAGAATTGTGTAAGGAAACATTTTTAATTTAAAATTTTCGATTTGAACCAAGAATTCTCAAAATATGCAAATTCAAGTTCAATAACAATGGCGAATTCATCAATATTTAAATCCATAAATTCAATATTAAAAATTCTAAATTAAATTGTTTGTTTTAATTTTAAATGTAAATATTTGGAATTAAAAACTTACATTTGTAATTTTAGATCAGATGTTTATAATTTCTAGGGTTTAACGTAGTTTAAAAGTATAATAAAATTAACATATTTACTACAAAAATTAAGACTCTCAAATTTAATGGTTTATAGATTTAAGAACTATAAACATTGATCTCCTAATTTTTTGAAATAATAGTTTCATATTTAATTTGTAGAATGCCAAATTTTAAATTAAGTTCTATTTTCTGATAATTTAAAAAAAAATTTTTTTTTTAATTTCAAATTTATTTCTAGAACGATAAGGTTTGGTAATCTCTGAAATTTAAGACATAAGGCATTAAAAATTTAGGGGCTTTGAATTTAAGGATTTACATTTTGGAATTTAAAACATATGAATCTTACAAACAAGGATTTTGGAAGATTCTTGGATTTGGAATTTTTCACATACGTAGTTTCAGAAAAATCATGGCTGGTATACTGAATTCCAGCATTCCAAAACTTCATAATTTTAGAATATTTTAAAAAGATAAATCAATTTCAATACAATTTTAAATTATAATTGTTACAATATTTTAAGCACTTAAATTTTAGAAATTTTAATTTAAAATTTTAGCTGTAGCTTAATTTCGGATTTAACAAAAATTATAAAAGTATATTCCAAAATAAATGAATCTATAAAACAATATAAGATTTACATTTTCAATTTAAAAAAATTGTAAAATTGTAAATTTTTATATTTAGAATTTAAATTTTTTTTCGGCCTTTTGGAATATAATTTCGAATTTAACGAAAATCCAGATAAAAAAATTACAATTTTTAAAATTTACAAAGAATTGAAAATTTTAAATTAATTAATTACTTTAGAGCTGTCAATGTCAAATATAAATACAAAAGAAATCTGTCAAAAATAATAAAAGAGCAGAGACCATTTTTCATTCTTAATTTATAGTTTTGTTTTTTTTTTATTAAATTAAAGTTATAAATCAGAAAAAAATTATTGGTTTAAAACGTCAGAGTTTATAATTTTATAGGTTTAAGAATTATCTAATTTCAATTTTTAAAAATATCAGGAAACATATTTATACAAGTTTGTTTTAATTACAAAACCTAGATTTCCAAATTTTACAATTAAACATTGGATGTTATTGAAAATTGTACATTTTGATTTTTGAATTTAAAAATATCTGAAATTTATAATTTTTGATTTGAGAAATTGAATGTTAAATCTCCAATTTGTTAAAATTGTTACTTATCAAATTTAAGAATTGGATAAGAGACATTTAAATTTTTATTTTTATTTAGAATGTTATTTAGAAATTCATTATTGTTATTTAGAATTTGAGGATTTAAAAAAATTGTATTTATAGTTTTAAAATAGTAAACTCTTAATTATTCGAGAAGTTAAACTTTTAAAAATAATAATATGTATTTAAAAAATCGGAATTAAAAATATAAATTTTACATTTATCATTTCAAAATAATTCATTCTAACGTTAGGATTGATTTAAAATTATATTTTGAATTCCTAAAGTTAAATATTCCATTTAAATTTTAAATTTGTGAACCGGAATTTATAAATTTAGTTTTAACATTTTTTGTTCAGTTGTATTATTTTGAATTTGTAAGTTAGAATATTGATTTAAAAATGTCAAGTTAGTTTGTAATTATCCATCTGGCATTTCTAATGTTTTTGTAATTGAGAAATTGAGAAATTACTCGATAAATTTTTAAAATACCAAATTTTAATTAACCTCGAATTTAAAAATTTTAATTTGTAAATTTAAAACAATTTTGAAAGTAATAATTTAAAATTTAAAATTTTTTTGAGTTACAGTATATAAGGATTTTAAACAAGTTTCAATAAAATTTGGGATTTTATTTTTGCTAGTTTTAGATTTAAAATCTTAATCTATTAATTGACGATTTGAAATATAAATTTTGGTATGATTATTCTTTAAAATTGGCTACGGTTAAAATTGGCTGAGCAGTGCTACATATTTCATTTTTCCAGTATTCCAAACCCACATAATTTTGAAATTTAAAATATATTAAGAAGTGAAATAATTAATAAATTTTAAAAATTTAATTAATTTTGGCTTTAAAGAGCCATGCAAAATTTACGTGTTTTATCGAACGAGGTGAAGGATTTATAAATTATTTGTAATAGTGGATTGTGTAATTGAATGCGTAGCCAATGCTACACAGTATACCTAATGTGCTATTATTTAAAAAAAAGACAACAAATGGGGATGCCTTTGAACTATTTCGAATGGTATTTGATTTGTGGATTAACTAGATCTTAACAAATTTCTTTCAATGTATACCGATTTTTTGTGAATAGCTTTTGTTCGACATATCGATACACAGATACAAAAAGGCAAAATCTTATTTAATATATAATATGATTATAACAGATGTCGCACAAAATCCTTCGTGAATACCACACCAATTAATCATCTGATTAATTTATTATGTTTCGTTCGTCTTTCAACTTCCCATATCACCATTATCCTTTCATCCTCATGTTATCTATATGTTTGTATAATACACGCATACAAATTTCATCATTTTATGTCAATAATTATTATTTAAGATTTTTACCAATCAATCATAATCATAATATCATTACACTAAAAACACATAAAATAAAATAAAATGTTGCCTTATAGATGTACATATAAATATATCGTAAAATAATTCGAATATCCTTAGACATGTACGCGCTCGGTACACATCCATTTTAGCACGTCAAACCGTAAAATTCGTCCACCAATAAAAATGCAATAACAATAAATCACACCTATTTTGTACACACATCCAAATATCTATTCCGACACCCAACAATACATTATGTAGGTACATACGAGTATATACGCACAAAAAATAAAAATAAAATTAAAGGACATTGACAATAAAAAGGACATACAAGAGTAATAAAAATAAAAAGTAAGTAACCGGATGCAGGTATTCCTTTTATATATATATATAATTGATGATCTATCCTATAAAACTTTTTGATTATTGGTTTGAAGTAATAAAAAGGAGAAAAAAAAGGACAATTAAGGAACAAATCAAAAAGGATATATAATAGAATATTTTATTATGCAATGTACCCAAAAGTCAAATTTTAAAAATTATATCAATACGGTTTGGGCGCAAAAAAATTAATTCAATTGTTGGAGGGAAGTTGCACATACAAAATTTATGTACGTATATGAATGAAAGGATCGACTCTAACTAAATAAAAGGATGATAAATGACTGTTAATTTCTGCTTCCGAAGTCGTTTTGTGTACAATGTATGACAAAGTATTATTCCGTTCAATTATTTCTGCATCATCAACGCATTATCGTTTAATACATTGTATGCGCATTCAATATATACGTAAGGATATACAAAAAAGGACATTTAGCATGTCCGGTTAATTGTTCTATTCAAGAGATTACATGAGAATTTAGTAATGTAATTCTAAGTTTATTTAGGACAAATTACATTGTTATTACAGCATCCGTTGCATTATTGTTGGGTGATTCTCCGAGGATTTAGAAATAGTGACGGTATTATTTCTTTAGATGGTATTACGCGCCTCAAATTAGTGGGTGTTTGATGCTTGCTTTAAAAGAAAATTTCAAAATTTCGAAAATGCGCTTTCATGATGAGCATCAATCGACGAGTTTCGAAATCTGGTACAAGCATGAAGAAACAACAGAAATCATGAATTTTGAAGCAAACGCGTTTCTTCGACTTGGCTATAGAAGCAAATTGGCAAAATAATTTGGCCTCGAGATGATGATGGCATAGACATACCGACGGACGACCGAACATTTTGTTGTTTTTTTACCTTCAAAACGACGGGAAAAGTGGTTTTATCATGGATAAAGTAAGTGGATGGTAGACCATATTGAGGAAATGACACTCCCAGCTGCCGAATCAAAATTTGGTAAGCTGCACTTGTATCGATGATATTTAATTTTACTGACCATTCACTGGGAAGTTTCTGCCTCTCGAAAGTTCTTAACCAAATTTTCTCTAAATTAAAGTTAAGCTTGAGGTTTCAATGTACATAGTAAGTATTTTATATTACAATACATATCAAAAAAATTCAGTTAGGCATGCAAAGTTTTAAAAATAAAAATAAAGTACATTGGGAAATGATTAGTAATTTAGCCGCCTACAGTAAATTTAACTCGAAATTTAATAATTTTGAATCACTTATGTATATGAAGTGCTTATCTTTGGGCTTACTCCAGATGCTTGATTATCCTGGTTTTATTGGCAGTTAAAATACCAGCTTCGTCCTGATTCGGCACTCTCCGAGTTGCTTCCTGTTTCTTCAGATCTTACAGATGAAGGGGCTGAGCTTGACATCAACTAATTCGATATTTCGTCATTTTCAAAAATTACTTATTACCATCGTTAATTGCTAAAAAATAAAGCGCTCTATTGTTCAGATCGCCATATATAGCGCACTATTGTTCAGATTGCCTCAATCATATTCTGCAGTTCCACTGTTGGAGTAGGGTCATCTTCGACTGTTTCAACAAATTCGGCCAAACAAATTCACATTTTTTGAAATATTTCGTGATTGTTTCTGGTTTAGTTTGTTTTATTGAATACACCATAACGTAAATTGCATCCAATATATTGGTCTGTTTCGTTAAATCAGATGTTTTTGATACTGTATCCATTGCAGACAACAGTTTTTATTGTTGAATTTATAATTTGCAATTATACCGGCATCTAAAGGTTGTAGAGAAACTATAGTATTGGCTGGAAAAAAGATCAATTTTATATTTGAGTGGTTGACACGTTGCATTGTCGAAAAACAGCAAAATGTTTCCATTTTGCTTGATAATTTCGTACACGGAAAAAAAAGTTACCTATTATTAGTAAAAAACTGCTTAAATTTCAGAAAACTGTTTATCTGAATAGAGCCGACACTTTTTTTTCTTCAATTTAGAAACATAGTCTTAGAATACATAATTTTACAATTTATTAATTCAACAGTCATGATGACAAAATCAAAAATTGCGCTAGTGTAATATACAAAAAGTCTGTAAGAATTTAGAAACCTGAGTTTTAATTTTAAAATATAAATTTTCAATTTAGATGACATTTATTAACAATTAGATGAAATTAAAACCGTATACAGATAAATTTCAAGTAGATGTTGATTCAACTTAGAAACATGTGAGTGAAATTTATAAAAATATTAGTGGAATCAACAAACTTGCACGTGATATGCTGAAACATGAAGATACAATTTAGAAACGTGTAGATTTAGTTCACACTAATATAAACGAAATTTAAATTTTCATAATTGGGAATTAGAAACACGTTGATATATATTATAAAACAGTATACAGTATTAATGAACATATAATTATTTTAAGAAATATGAAAACGCAATTTGATAAACCGGAAAATTAATTTTAGTAATTAATAGATCATATTTCGAATATTTAGATCAAATTTTAAAATATTTGGATGCAAATGAGAAACACTATCCGGATATTAATAAACAAATACAAAAAATTTGTCAAATACATAGATGGCATTCAGAAACATCGTTCATCGTGTTTTACTATATTTTATTGTTGGAAGCACTTATTTACTATTCGTGTTTTAAAAACAAACTTTCTCAAAGTGGTTCTAACAATAATATTTATAAATTAAAGAAACTATAATAATATTAATTACGTAAGAAAATGTTCATACATTATACTTGTACTCTTATATATAATATTAATTATTAATCTTTAGCTATTAAAATTATTCGATACTAGCTACGTACTGGAAGCAATATCAAAAGAGGTTAATTATTACTTTCCATTTTATTTACAAATTTACTCTGTGCATTCAATTTCATCCTGTCAATAAGTTACCCATCGATTAATTATTAGTTCCAAATTAAATACAATAAAAATAATTTTAATTTTCAGTTAGTTTTAGTTTCTTTTAATTTATTATCAACTTCATAATATAATATAATACCTTACAGAATCATACCAAGCTGTCACTAATTTTAATGAAAATTAAAAAAATATTATAAGTTTATTTGATTTAATTCTTTTATCAAATTTACAATTTCCCCGTCAACAAAAGGTTCAGTTTCATCAAATTTCGTATAAATTTGAAAGAAAAAATGTTGAATAAAATAAAATATTTTCTTAGATTCTATTGGATAATGCAAATTGAAAGTTAAAAATATTTTGCAGCATATATCAATTGCTTCGAGAGAGCTTTTGAATTTGTATAAAATGCCATCAAAATAAGTCATATAAATTATATTTTCATGCTCTAACATTTTAATTAAAAATGGTTGCAATTTTAAATTACACTTTTCATAAAATTCTTTTTTGGAATTGATCTTAAAATTGATTTCAATAATAGATTCTCCTTCAATGAAGATCGAATTCATAGCATCGCTTATTGTAGGAATCCAAATTGACCCATCTATTTTTCTAACTCGTGCTGATGGTTTTAAAACTGCACACATACATTTTAGTATCTGAATGTACTTTTCATCTGAAAAATAAGAAATCAAAATCCAAATGAAACAAATTGTTAAGAATTAAAATTGAATTTTTTTTTGAAATTTACCTTTGCTTGAGTTAGATACTAGTGCAATTAGATTTTGAAGCGTTTTTTTGGATTTAATGCGGTGCTGTAGAGTTGATTCAATTTTGATTGCAAAGTTTTCAAAATTATTAATGAGGTTTAAATTTTTATTGCCATATAGACGAAAGAAATCAATATCAATCTGAAAAATATTAAGAGTAAATTATATTATTACAAACATCTGAACGTCATTCGAATGGATTCAAAATATGAATAATTAAAATATTCATTTCAAAAATGCTCATTTTTGAAAATTTTGATAGGAATAAAATTAATTAAAATAAATAACAAAATATTCGAAAGATTTTAAAATAAAATTAAATTTGGGCGGATTTTACTCCAGCACTCAATGCCAATAATGGGCCCACGGTGCAATACCCACATTCACGCACGAACATTCATTCAACCCATTCATTCCATTCACACAAGTACAGTATACCACCTGCGCATTGCATAGCTCCATGTCACCCTGTACAGTGACATGGAAGAAGGGTAGGCCCATGAGTTCTACATTCCAACAGCGGGTCATAAATGTTTTCAATTTATTCACCGATCGTAATCGGGAGATGAAAAATTCCTTTCACATTCGAAAGATTTAGTGTATTGAATAAAAATATAATTAATAAGAATAGAAAATGGTGAACAAAAAATATTCTTAATGAGCATAAAACTGCATTGGATTTAGTTTTCGATGCGTCTTTGCTAAATATGTCTTTGAAAACACATGAACATTTTAAATATGTCACAACATTTTAATATGTCTTTGAAAACACATGAACACATAAAAATTGCAAAATATAAAATGTTACCAATCTATAGCCACGAGAATCTGATAAAATTGTCCAATCTTTTAAAAATTTGGATGAATTATTTGAGCAGATTTGAAGTTCTTTATGTCTCCCTGAAAAGGTTGCCTTCCATTCAATTTCGACAGATTCCCAGGGCTCATGCACTTTACGAAGCCAGTCTTTTTTCCTCCAAAATTCATCAAGTTCATCTAAAATAATAAAACATGTTAATAAAAAATCTAAAATTTACAGATTATTTTCAAGTTTACTAAACCATACCAGAAAGCATATCCAAAGAACCAGAAGCATTATTATCAGCTGGTTTGAAAGCTTTGTTTACTAAACCATCACTGCTTGCTACTTTAAGAAGTTTTCTGTTATTTTTAAATTTATTATACAGTCTGCCTTTAGGTGGTCGTCCGGGAATATAATAAAGTTCCTTCGATTCTAATGGAAATATAGCTACAATTTCGTTACTAATCGATACAAAATGTTCTCTACTCATTTGCTGGTCATTAACTAAAAAATCCTCAACAATTCCGTTGATTAATTGAGTTCTACCCCGTTCAACATTTTCATCAAAAACTTTAGCAATTTTTTTGCCCTTTGCAGTAGCTAAATAGTTTTTCAATGTCTAAATGAAAGAAAATCAATAATTACTTTAAAATAGAACACAAAATTTATATAAAACTTACAAATTGTGTTCCAATATCTGAAGTGCTGCATGATGAATTAATTTGTCGCGATTTGTCTGCTAAACAGGAACAAGAAAGTTTGGAATAGCCCTAAATAAAGAAGGAAAAAAAATAAAGAAGGATAATATATCATGTAAATAATATATATATATATATATGTATATATATATATATATATATATATATATATATATATATATATATATATATATATATATATATATATATATATATATACAAAATATATAAATGTATAAAAATGTATATATATATATATATATATATATACATATATACTTTTTAATATAATATAATTACTTTTTCTAAGCAAAACGCTTCTAATTTTGCCCTTAAAATTATTTTTATTTTAAGTTCTGCTATAGTAGGAAACATAAATTCCAAATCCCGCTCGGTTAATAATGATAACTCGTATTCCGTTTTAATATTTGCAGCTGAAATATATTTAGTTTATATTTAAACCATAATATGTACGTATAGAAATATGCACATATAAAAAATGACAATAAAGCCATTTGGATCATCTCGTCATACTTATTACATATTGTACTCATACTATACATACGAAATGAGCACACGGCTCTCATATTGGATGCAGAAAATGTGCGTGTATGTCATTTTATCATATACCTACTTTGAAATTTTAATATGACCTGTTGATCTATATCCCATGAATTTAATATTTGGTCCACAATATTTTCAGTAGAATTTTCATGTGCATTTGATTGGTTTGGTTGCAAAATGTGATAATTTACAATAGAACTGAATGGTTGATATTCTGTATCTATAAATGAGTTTTCTGTAAATATACAAAACTATGATTAGAAATGACATACAATTTAATAAAAATCCATATTACACTTACCATAGCTATCACTCATCTTAATTTGATATATGTATTTTATATACTCTAATAGTCTAGTTAATGATAGAAAAAATTAAAATATATTTCAGTTGTAAATAATAATAAAATTTAAAAATTGTTTTTGCAAACTATTTAGTACAAATCTGGTTTGAAAAACTTGTTACCATTAGGTAATGTGTGTAGCAGCAGAGGTTTTTCAACTAAATGTTGAATTTCTATTATATTAATATTTTCTTGTTCACTTCCTACGTCATATATGTTCAAAAGTTTATTGAATCTTAAAATTTTGAACGGTTTTGTAATAAAAATTATATTGTCACAATTTGTTCCCAACATTATAATATCTTTAATTTGCACTAAACTTTTATTTTTATGGAAGAGGAAATACATCTTTTTGTACATAGTTCCATTCAAAGAAATTCTGTCTACGGAAAAACATGTGTCTTTTGAGTTAGCGAATTTGGAAATAATGTGTGTATGATATGCGTTTTCAGATAGTTTAATTTGGATTTTTTTCACTACTTTTATCGGTTTTGGAAAACCCGTAGATCTGAATAGAAAGTTAGTAAAATTAAAACAACATTTTTTCGCAAGGGAATATTCAATATTTCTTCTTGATGATGTGACATTTGTGTAGGATTTCATTTTTTTATGATTTCCCTCATATCGCATACACCAATAACCTTTAACCGGACCGGAATTTTTAATAACAGTCGGGTAATGAGTAAGGAAATGGTGTTTTGGTTTAAGATTATCACCAAAAATTTGCACATACATTTCGTTGTGAAGTGCGATGTCATTAGAAATAGATAGTATATCAGTATCCGAAAATGATTCATTGAAAAGCTGTTGAATAAGTCGTTGGAGCAAGCCAATATATTTTAAACATGGATCATTTGTGCTTAATTGGTCAAAAACAAAGACGTTTATGTACTTTAAAAGCAAAATTGTTTCAGAAGCAGTTAGGTGTAAATTTTTAGATTTCAGGTGATTTGGTTTAATTGGAGGACCCACAGACCCCTTTTCAATGTCACCATAATCGAAATTTCGGAAACGAAAATTAAATAAATCAAGTGAAATTTGCTTTTTTTCTGTTATCCAAATGTTTAAACAGTTCATTAACCCATATTTCACGATACCCTCTAGAGCATCATGCATGATATCTACACTGTAATTTTCGGTCACATGAAAATTTTTGATTGTATTCAGAATAGAATTTTCTAAAATTCCAGTGTTTTCAAATGGTAAATTATTTAAATCATAGTCGTAATTAAATTTATTACGCATTAGGCTAGTATTTTCTTTACCAAACTTTGAAATATCTGTCTTACTTATTTTACATACTCTGCAAAAGTGGTAATGGGAAAATGATTTGGTGAATCCTAACAAACTATTAAGACCAAGATTATCACCAACAATCACACCTAACACAAAATAAATGGTTTTACACCCCTTGCCAGTTTTTATTTCTACGCCATCGTCCTCCAAATCTTTTATTATTTGAACAAGGTCATAAATAGCCTTTTCATTTCCTACGGTTTTTAAAGATTTTGCTTTTAAAAACATAGCTGGGAATATATGGGCTAAAGCAGATGATTTTTGTGGCAGTGTAGGGAAACTGTAATAAAATGCAGCTAATGACTGCATTCCAGCATGACTGCTTAAAGCAGCCCCCGTTTCAAAATCATCGTAAAACAGATTATATGGAATTACTGTTTTAGTTTCATAATTTTTAATTTTTTGCTTCCACAAATCTCCTTGAATAAAATTACTAAGACATGGTGATTTGTTAGAACTGAGATATTGCATGTGTTCAAGAGTTTCATCTAACACACTAGGAAGTTCAAAAAATTTTTTTATTTGAAATTTAATGGGTAAAATTGTTACTTCAATGATTTTTTCGTCAAAACATGATACACCACTTTTAATTACTTCACAAGTTTGCCGATCTATAATGGTTTTAGTTGGATTAGAAAATACATCCAAATTTATAAGTTGTTTTTCTAAGGAATACTGTGATTTTAGAAATGAAAATGGATTTGAAAAAATAATTTGAAATAATTTTTTCCAGCAAGCTGAACATTGGAGTAAAAATATTTTCGCACAATTCAGTTAAAATGTTTTTTATCAAGGAAAATGTCATGTTATAATATCCGGTCAATGAAGATAGGAATTTTAAAATTGAATTTGAAATTTCTTGCTTTATGGCATTTATATCAAAACTCTGTTTACGGATATTTGTTTTTGAATTTTCATTTTCAGTAAACTTATTGATATTTTGGGGCACTGTTTGTTCAATTTCTTTTACTGTTTCTAAAATGCACGACGCACTTGGTAATTCAAACTGTTGTAGATGATACCGCTGTAAGTGCCTTTTAAAACTATTAATATTATTAAATGTGGAAATACATCCCGTCTGGCACAAGAAATTATCATCCGGCTTTTGCATGTGAACATATTTTAAATGGCGGATGTAACTGTTTACACATGGAAAACTTTTAACACACAAGAAACAACTCATGATTTTCACAAAATCTCACAAACACTTACTTACCAAATAATAAGTATTATTATTTTAATTAGTATTAGAACTTATAATTTTAATTAAATTTTAAAATCAAATCACCACACTTGATAAAAAAAATTTTTCACTTAACGTTGTATACCACACTAACACTATAAAAAAGAGTACCCGTCCAATAATTAAAACAAAGGAAAGATCATATACAGAAATAAAATATAAATACAATAGATCGTATTTTGTAGTAGTTGTTGAAAAGTGTTATCGCAAGGAAATTAATATAAAAAGGCTTACCATATTGCAATATTATAGTTCATGAAATTAACACTGACAAAAATTGTTCAATTTATACGTACATAAAATTATAGTATTATATATAATGTATATAATAATATATAATTTATATAGATATATGAGAAACTAACCTTATTTCATAATATCTTCTAAAACTAAAAACTATTTAATCTTTCTCTTATCAGTATATTTATAACAAATAAACCAGATAAAGAATTTGTTTACCGTTGAATAATAGTGGCTTTGAATAATAGTAATAAATTTATTATTTTTCAATTAAAATTTAGTTTTGAGGAATATGTTAACAAATTTAAGTAATTTTATAACTTCTTAATACACATTTATTATCAAATCGGTTCTAATTACTGTAAAGTTAAGATTAAACAATAAAATTATATATACCATTAATGCCATTCAGAACACAACTTTTGAATTTGCTGAACATGTTGCCAACAGTGGGCGGACTTATATATATATATATATATATATATATATATATATATATATATATATATATATATATATATATATACTTATATATTAATATATAAGTATATATATATATAATATATATATATAATATATATATATATATATATATATATATATATATATATATATATATATATATATATATATATATATATATATAAATATATATATATATATATATATATATATATATATATATATATATATATATATATATATATATATATATATATATAACCTCGTTTAATGAACGTATATTGTGTCCCTGAAAAACCGTTTGTTAGTTGAGGTTTCGTTAAGCGAGGTAAATAATTGTAAGCTCTATTTTTGGGAGGAAAATATTTGTATAGTTCCTAAAATCAATTCCATCTATTCCTGCATCATTTGCCATTGACACGATCATTTCTGTCCTGTCACATTAGTGAGGTCTATTTCTGTAGTACTTTTACAACTTCAGACCAAAGTTTCCTCCATACAACATTTATTGTAGATTTTTCTACGTTTGCCCAAACTAACCCTATATTTTCTATATATTATATATATATTATATATATATATATATATATATATATATATATATATATATATATATATATATATATATATATATATATATATATATATATATATATATATATATATATATATATATATATATATATATATATATGTATATATATGTATGTATATATATTTATATATATATATATATATATGTATATATGTATATGTATATATTTATATACATAGTGAACATTTTCGTTTACCCTCAGAATACTATTGATTTCTCTACGCTGACCCAATAAATAAATAAATAATAATTTTGTAACATTGTAATATAAAATTATATGAAGATGATATGAACGCAAATTGTTTAAAGACATGTACATGCGTATATACTAAGTGACTACTTAAGTTCAATACTTTATACTAATTATGTGTAAGACAAGTTTATATCTTATTTCATATTTTATTATTTATGATTTTAAATGTTGTATTATGTTGGTTAACAAAAAGCATTAGTTTAGCTTATCTTATTTTCATATCTGAGAATGTAAACTTTTGATTTTCATTTTGATTCCATTTGATTTGCCCAAAAAGAATTTAATTCTGGGATCACATGATCTACGAACCATATATTCCTCATCAAAATATCTAATGAAAATTTACAATAACGGCGTATAGATATTTTTATTAAAACTTATAAAAAGTATCACAAACTGTTACAATTCTAATATAGCAAGATTAATGATTTTCAACATAAACTGGGATTAAACTAAGAAGTTTACTATTTCTTAATTTTAGCAACATCGCTTTCTTATATTTGTGATTATATTTATGATAAATTTCAGAAAACAGTGGTATAAATTATAGAAATGCTTGTTTTAGTAATACTTAGAAAAACTTTATATGACATTTATAAATTTGAGAGTAACGTCTAGAAATTGATGGATCGGTTCCAATAATTCTCATGTTTCTCAATTTTAGAAACGGAAGATTTAATTTAAAAATCAATAATTTTCTCAAAATTATAACTAGTTGGTTGGTTTCACAAAAAAGTAATGAATTACAGAAAAAAGTTTATAAAGCAGTCAAAAAATAGTTGATTCTAATATTTAGAATCACGTTTTTCGATTTCAGTATACATTTTTTTTTCCGTGTAGTTAAAATCCCGTAGAATTTGTTCAAAGATCGTAGATGTCGTCCACGTATTTTATTATTTGCCTTTTTTCCGCCGTAACACGCTAAAATAATGCCGTTTCATCTATATAGGTTAGCAATGTTGTTGATCGTAAAATCGCTTGTAATGTCTTTAAGTTTGAAATGCCATGACGCTACAGAATGATATGACATATCTCTGTTTAAAAGAGTCTAACCACCCTGTGAATGCTTTAAAATCAATAACAGAATGGATTTGTTTTTGGTCCACCTATAAAGCCTTTTCTTTTAAAATTGGACCCGAGATAGGAAAATGTTTATCCCTTGTTCTTATCTGTATTGCTTTGTTTTTTACTAACTTTTCAGATTCTTGCGATGACAGATATCATAGTTTAATTTTAATTTAATTGACAGCATACCCACAAAAAAAACAGTCGAAAAACCTACGAAGAAGGCCCGCTATGACCAAAAAATCACAGAAAAATCGAAAGCGCCACTGCGGCAGATTTGGGAGTTATATTGTTAAAAATCGTATATGTACATAAAAGGTCGATGTTGAATCCTCGTGAAGAGATAATTTCTGAACAATTTCATAAAAGATCAAGAGAAGCCACGAAATGATCATTGCGGCAGCAAAACGCGATGTGAACATTTTTGCTTACAATAAAAGATGACTGATGAGTGCGAATTCATGCGAATGTATGTGTGGACCGATGCAGGAAACTTTAATCGAATATTACAAACATTAGAATAAGCTTACCGGATTTGCGTCTTACACACGAATTCGTAAAAGGATGGGGTGGTTTAGAACCAGATTCTGAAAAGGCATAATGGTGTGTTGCCAATCCATGTTGACGATGAACCATTAAACTGCTCTTTTATTAATTATATAACTGATGAATTCGGTGGTTTTTCATTAATTTGACGCGATAGTATCTCTAAGTAAACTGATCAGCGGTTTGCCGAAGAATTTTTGATTTGTAATCATCTTGAGACTTGGTATTGACTAATTATCCATTAGTCATGTCATATGGTCTCACGGAGTCAGGAATAAATCATCTTCTGCCGTCAAACTCAAAGTATCGCCTGTCACATTCAAATGAATACTTCCTTGACAGAAGTTCGCACCAAGTGTGAAATCAAATTTTTCAAATCAATTTTTGCGAACAGTTGACTCCGTAGTCAAATATGAAAATGTGGAATACTGTAAGAATCAATTTCTTCCAAATAAGCGAATGGAAAAATTTGGGGTATATTCAGGATCCATTTTTAAAATCACATGCTAAATGCAAATCTTATTTAGTATAATTAGCATCGACCAAAAGTAAAACTATCAAAACATCTGCCTCTAATCATACAGCTCAATAATATACTTCGGTCTAGTACCTTACCAGTAAATATGTCGCTAAACTTGGGACACACCTCAGTCCAAGAAAATGAAATGTTTTCTTAATTAAACCCGGCTCAATAGTTATGGTCAAGCTTACCATTAATTAACTGTCCACGAGGAATCGTAGGGCTCGAATGGATAAACACTCTTTGGAGTACAGTCAATCAAATTTAGATTCAGATATAGTAAATCTCGGAAAACGATAATACTCAATTTTATAGTCAATTTGGGTTTTACTGAAATTTTGACCCAGAGCAACTTATCAACCAAATTATCGTTTGTTGGACAAAAAACAAAAATAAAAATCCGCTCACAAAGTCACAAACATTAAGAAGCTTTTCTGATACTGAAATTTTTGCTGTCATCGCGGAGAATCGGTTATTCACTAAAACAAGAAAACTGATCGATAAGCCGTTGCCATAAAATTTAAAAGTTGGTATTATGAATGTAATGAATAATAGCATGGGCCCGGAGCTACGTGTTTAGGCTGTACAATAAGTTCGGTGAACAATCTTGTCGAGAAGTATCCCAAAATCTAGTATCAAAAATTTAATTCGGGACATTGGCGTGTTACCAAATTTCGCTTAGGCCATGTTTTGTCTCGTTTCTACAAAAGCGGTCGGCATCTTTGAAAAACGAACACGTTTATGGATTGCCGGCAATCAATTTTCTTGCAGTTTTGATATTTACGCAATTGGATTTAGATGAATGATATTAAAACTAAATCGACGGACAACGACGCCCTTGCTCCTCTAGATATAATTTTTTGCTCTTCTGGAATTTTAATGTTTGTTCCTGCTAGTCAAAGCAGCTTAATGCTGAATAACTTCATTGCGTGGGGACATAGTCATTAAAAATGGAAATGAACTTACAAAAAACAAGAAGCTTCTGTGATACTGAAATTTTTGTTGTCATCGGAATGCTCGTTATCACGACAACTGATCGAGAAGCGGTCGCCATAGGATCTGGAGTCTCAGCCATTCTACGATTATAAAAACCTTGGTAAGTTGGTATTGAATGTAATACGCGCAGCTAAAAATAGCAACTCTGAAGAGATGTCTATAGTTTCGGTCGAATGATGGTACGAGTTGGTTAACCATTCTACATGAACTGTCTAAACTTAGGTCACCGAAATATAGAATCATGCTTTTTGACTGCGGAAGATACCTATCGGAGTACACGATTATTCGCGCTGCAGGACTGGCACATATTCAACACATGATATCAGCAAATTTAGACACATCAGAAGGTTTAGCTATATAAGTGGACAAAAACAAATCCATAATCTGTTAAATTCAATAAACAAACAATATCTCACTTTTTGATCGAAATTGTGTGCGCCTATATGATAAGACTGTGAAAATCTCGAGAGTGGCAAGTTTTTATGGACTATATACTTATTGTTGCATCAACAATCAGTTTCCATCACGCTCATCACGTTCACTACAAAATTAGGTTACAGGACTTACTAGAAACTCATTAAGGACAATTCAGGACTTGGTTAAGGACAGGAAGGAAACGAGGTTACATATAATGATGAACACATTGACTTGTCCCAAAATTAACGCAAGATTTGAATAAAATAGAAAACACAGTTTTTAGTCTTCAGATTGTGATTTTTTTATTGAATCATAAAACTCATATAGGTTAGGGTTATTTATGGAATATCACATCGGCCTCCACAGCTTTGCTATCACATACGCACTCTTTTATCGAAATCCTCCATGAACTTTTTTGCATAAATGTGGCTGAATTCGTTGATGTAGCATTTAATTTCCTCCTGTAATGCACGGGTGCACATTTGACTTCAAATAACCCCATAAAAAGAAACCTAATGTTGAACCACATGTCGTCTATGTCAATATAATTCAACTGAGGCAGAAAGAAGTGTGTTATCATGTCGGGATATCGAGCACCACTAACAGTTACTGCTTGACCAGCCTCATTTTCAAAAAAGTATGGTCCAATGATGCCTTCAGCCCAAAATCCGCACCAAACAGTGACACGCTGTGGATGCATTTGTTTTTCGACAATCAAATGTGGGTTTTCCGTTACCCAAATGCGGAAATTTTGGCGAATAATATTTTGCTCGAAAAATCAGCATCCAGTTGTTGATGCTCAATAATCCATTCAACGAACTCTCTTCGCTGTGCATGGTAATTAGGCTTAAGTTGTTGTGTTATTTGAATTTTGTAAGCATGAAGACACAGGTTTTTAGTGAGTATACGCTGCAGAGAGCTTCTTGAAATTTGCAATTCTTGTCCACGGCGCCGAATTGATGTTCCAGGATTTTCACCAACACTTTCACGCATTGCTTCGATATTGACATTTAAACGGCTTGTTTTTGGACGACCAGTGTGTTTAGCGTCTCCAACTGATCCAGTCTCTTTGAATTTTTCAAATTTTTCACTGCGGCTGCCAAACTTTCATTATTTTTAAGATATTCTTCAATAATGAAAACACGTTGTTCTATCGTGTAACGTTAACCCTAACCTCTCAGCTCTCAATTTTTTTTTTGGGGATTGACAACACTTTACTGCTCAAATGGCGGCAAATTCAAATCTTGTGTTAATTTTGGGACGCACCCTTTACAAAGCTAGTTGCATCACACATGGTCATTGTTCATTGCCAAACATTGTAGACTTCGCAGTGGTGTCAAAACCAATCGAAGTTCAGAGACATATGTGCCGCAGTTTATTGCAGAATACACAAAAATACCACAATTACCATATAGATTTATACCCAGGTATACTTCACGTGATCTGTTCTAGTGATTTATCTCTCAACAGATAGAGAACAGATAAGTTAGCACTCTGCTTCAAATCAGATCAGCCGACAACCAGATAACCAATCAACCTCTTTTCATGACACCAGGAGCATGGTTCAGTACCAAAAGCAACGTATATGCCTAGAACTGATTGAGTATGCTATTCAGCAGAGAAAATGCCATAAAAACCACACGATTTGAAAGCGGTAAACGAGAAAACACTTAGCGGAGGGAACCAAACTAGAATCCACTTTGTCAGACTTGTGTACAAGTGTCATTTTTAGCTTTATTAAGTCTGGTGAGAACAGATAAGCTATCAATTTTTTCACGAAAGTTATTCCATTGCCAGTCCTGTACGTGTAAAATCAGAAATGTTTATTACGCTTCTTCTGGTTAATAATAGAGTGTCCTCTATTAAAAACCGGAAGAAGCGTAATGACTTTTCAAAATCAGTTCAAATTGCTATCATTAGTACAGTTGCGTATGTAATTCAAGATTTGTGATAGACTTTAAATGCGTTTAGGTGGAATCTAGTAGGGAAATTTGAGCCCAAATCCCAATCCGTAAGCTTCCATGCATTTAAGGAATGGTTTAACCGTTAGTTTTAAGATTAATATTAGGAGAGATACGCATGATCAGAGGTGAGATAATCATCTGTTACTCTCCAAATTTAAATTTAGTGAACGTGGTGGACATGTAACACGAACTTATTTCCAAACCTACTTCAAACTGTTTGAAGAGGGCAGTGGTCACTCATAAAAGCGGCACCAATAACATTAGAAATATAGATACACACTCTAGTCTTAAAGAAAGAAGTCGCGCGATTAATCTGTATGCGATACTAGGCCGCAGTCTCTTCAACACAAAAGATGGTGACTTCTAAATTTACATCATCGTGAAGACAGCGCAGGACAATAAATAAAAGCTTTAATATTCTATATAATCTTAAAACAATATTAAGATTCTATATATATGGGCATCAATGATATTCCCCGAAATGTGATTTGATAAAAAAAAATCCTCCCAAGAATTCTATTTTATATATAGACGGACACCACACAATCTGCATATAAATTTAATATCTTATGTGAATTCTAAATATTTAACTAATTTGGAAATAATTGGAAACCAGAGCATACCTTGAAGCGTGCACTTCTGCGAAAAAGATAAATTAATGTGAAACAATTTCCAAGCAATAATCCTACAGACTTGATTTCGCATTTCAATTTTTAGGGATTTTAATTTTGGTTTCGCCGAACTCTAACCCAATTATTTGTTGTAAATTGTTTTTTCACTTCTGGCGAATTTTAACATGCACATTGCGGCCTATTGCGAACGATATCGGATTTATTTGAATAATTGTATATGTTTTATAACTCGTAGGCGAATTTAGATATTAAATTAAATGGGCAGACATGTGCAATTCGAACACTTAATTTAGGATTACATATGTATATATGTATGTATACATAAGCCTGGTGTATACAATGTCAAATAAATTAAATATTTCTCTAATACTTTTCATATTCGATATTATCCCTTTTGGTACACAAACACAACACAAACGTTCACACGTCATAATACCAAAAACGGAAGCAAAAAAAAAAACAAAAAAAGGATAAATCGAAAAATTCATAAATTACATGTGGCTTTAACTGTTGGCATATTAAAAGTCTAATATATATGTGATAATAGCATTTGGTGACATATGCTGTCAATGAGAATGAATTCATCACCTAAAAGCATATTACACATACATATCGCACACATACGTATACGTTATACATATCTACACAAAAAACGGAAATAAATTGTGATTCGATGATGATGATCCTTTTTGTATAGTTGTTGTTGCTTTAGTCTCCATCATCAACAACATCATTTTTACTATCAACATTTTATCATCATCTATATACATGTAAGCTTTAATCATCGCACATAGTATATAGATGTGCGGAAACCGAAAAAGGGAATTCAGGAAAAATATCCTTATATACACATATAAAAGCGGATTGGAAATAAATAAAAAAAAAATCATCATCATTATCATCAACAACAATTTTCTCCTCATCCATCCTTTTCTTAAATCAGTGACATACATCTATATATACGTATTTATTCAGCCCGAAAACTCTTCTAGGAGAAAAACCAACAACAACAACAACAAATATAAATTTTATGGGGATGTTCATCTTATTAATATTATTACGATTATTATTGGGGCTTGAGAATATGATAGATGATTTTGGTACAGCAGCAGCAGCAGCAGTGGCAGCAGGAGCAGCAGGACAAAAAAAAAATTGTTATATCCTCACAAAAAATAAAACGAAAATATTATAAAGAAAGGATTTATAGAATTTAATGAAAGATATGAAAAATAGTTCCAGAGGAAAATCCAAAATAAAAACGAATGAAAATAATTGAAGTGAAAATGAATTGGATTTAAGACAAAAGAATTGTTTTAAGGAAAGCAGAAAAGATTTTTCCTATATATATTCTAAGAGAACAAAAAATACAAGATAAAAAAATTGGGATGAGTGTGTATATGGACCATATACGAATTTGTATACATTTATATAGATTTGAAATGAAATAATATTTTTATTACGATTAGATAATTTATTTGTATTTGACTGTGAGGAGAATATGGATCTAGGACATTTTGTTCGTTGTGACATTTTCCGTATTAGTATTTTGTATTGTATATGAACATATAGTATATATGTATGAACACATATGATAAGCTGATTAGAATTTAAGATAACTTTTAATGCAACGTAATTTGAATGTCCATTCTACTGAAGAGTTGCATTGTTTTTAATACAAATACTTTTATTTCGTATTTTTTTTATGTTATCAAAGCAAGCCCACTTAAAGTTGGCACTAAATAATTGACTGAAAACAACCAAAAGAGACATCTAATGCTACAGATGTAATGCTGGACCAAACAACTTTTAAACGAATTGATAAACTTACTTTATATCTGGATAAAAGTAAACCGGATATCATATCAATTCAAGGAGTTCCAGGATGTGGTAAATCAACGTGGATTCTAAGTTCACCCCGAATTAGGAAAGATAAAGATAAAGTAAAGTGGAGTCTCAGTGTAAGGGTACAGGGATAAATTCTAATGAAATCAAAACCAATTATCGGACTATCTCATCATATCTTTTAAATGATGTTGTGCATGCGTTACCGGATACGTTGGATCTAACATGCACGAAAGCCGATAAAAACAGTTGAAAAGCAAACTGTAGTTACCAGTTTCAAGAGAATTATTGACTATCCATGAGGCACAAGGTCTAACTTCAATAAATGCAATCTGTGTGCGGTTACTTGATACAAAATTGGAACTTTTTGAGACCATACCTCATGCATCAGTGGCATTAACACGACATACATGGAAATTTTGTTACATTGAACTAGTTGAAGGCGACCAACTGTACACGTTTGTGCGCATAGAGCCATTCATGCTACCATACAGAATCTTGCTGCAAAATATTCACCGACCATATATATAAGCCAATCCAAAACTAGCCATTTCGTAAACAAATTTCCCCTTCCAAATTAAAATAATTTCAAATCGATGCTAAATGTACAGCTGGTTGGCAACTGCTACAAATTAAAAATATGCTCAAATTATCCCTCATTATGTCAATTTTAAAATTGAGATTAGCTCTTTTTCAATTTATTTTTTTGCCATATCTTGGCGAAACCGAAATTCCATTGCCGTCAATTTAAAATTTCACCGAGTCGTTAAGCCATTTGCTTGTAGCGTCGAAGTATGTACCCGAAAATTTACGATTTGCCCTTATTTGAATGATCATATTCAAAAATGCCACACTGGTGAAAAGCCGTATCAGTGCTTATAGAATATGTGGAAGACGCACTAGAAAATCATATAAAAATTCATACTGGCAAGAAACCCTATCCATGCGAGTATTGTTCGAAAGCATTTCGACAAAACATTTTAGACCGTAATTGCACTTCAATTGTGCCACGGCTCTATCAACTTCAATTAGGTAGTCGAGGCTCGACACCAAATTGGAATATAACCTATACCCAACAGTAGAACGTTTACATCTTGGACTTCTATCTAGATTTATTCGTTTGTTTGATATCAGCTGAAGCGTTGTATATTGAAGGTAGGTTTAATTAAATTTTTGGTTGTTTCAATAGCTACAAACGAAAATTTATAATCCTCACAGGACGTCGTAAAGAAAGTCGTCTAAAAGAGAAATGCTCTGATTATTGTCAAGAAGATTTGGCCGATGATGATAGTATAATACTAGACTATTTAATCCATGTACCAATTGGAAAATTTAATAGAAAAATTTAAATAATTATAAATCAATTAAATTTAAATCAATTTTCCGTTTTGTGTTGAATCTTATCCCAAACTGTTTAAATGTTTGGTCTGGCTATAGATCCTAAATAAATTTTTCTAAATACTAAATTTACTAGGGTGAATATTACTGAATTTCCTCTATAAGGAAGCATATAGAGGAATTCAAAAGTTTTAAATTTCTATTAGGCATAAACCCCTCTTTCAAAATGAATAAAATAGAAATAGTACATGGACAATGTACTACGTATAAACTAGCAATATGTACTCTCTTTGAAAGTGATTTGGAGACAAGTTCTGATAGTACACGAGGTAGATGACTAAGTTTGTAATCCACTAAGACCAGTAACTACCCTTACCCCCAGGAATAAATTAATCGGGAAGCTTATATTACAATTTCGAATAAAATTATTAATGAGCCAGTAACACTTATCGCCAGAGGTTTGGACTCAAGTTCCGATAGTACCTACACTAGGTAGATGATAGACTATATTCCAAATCCACTTAACCTAAAAACCCCTACCTCAGGAATAAAGTATTCGAGAAGGTTATTTTGCGATTTCAAATAAATTTATTAAAGAGTCGTTATCTCGTTGTGTATACCTTGACTGTTGAATTGAATTAGCTTTATCTCAGAATTAATTTTTATTCGATACATTTTGTCCGATTTCGTCTTTATATTTTAAATTTTACTAAATCTTTAAATAGGAATTATCATTTTTCCAATTGGATTTCATGTTAATAGTAGTCGTGTTTTTTAATTCAAAAAATTTTCTTATTGGAATGAAGTTCTGGATAGAATTTTCTCATTTTTTCAGTTAAAATCCAAATGAATTTAATATTTTATCAATAAATAAGATACATTTAATGTTAAACTACACATTTTAATTCACTATTATCGAAATAAAATCAAATTTAACTTTATTTTTCAATGTTCTGGATAAAACATTGGTTTTTTCAAGTTCGCAATAAATTCATAGTACACGAACTCGAAAAAAAAGGGAAATTTTAAAAGGAAATATTTTAAACAAATATTTTTCATTGTTTTATGCTTGATACCTGTATTATTTCACAATAGAGGTCAAAAAATATTGTTAGAAGTTGAAATTTATTCAAATAAATAGAACTTAAATTAAATATATTGGTTAAACTAAAAAAAAATTCCCAGTATTATTCCCGATGTTCTTATAGAACTTGAAGTTCTGTTAATAAAAAAACGCACCAAGTGTGAAACCAACACTTATATAAAATCTTTGGATTTGTGGTAAATTTCACAGTACTGGCTCACGGGAAGGAACTATAAGTTAACACTATATGTACATACTAAATTGCTCTTATATCGGCAAATACTAAAACCTATATGGACCTATCTCATTTAGCTTTGGGGTTGTGCTAAGAAGATAAAAACATAATACAAACAGTCCAAAATAAAGAACTTCAAAGGAAGAAGAGTCAAACGATGGTTAAATTACGCTTCACTGTAAAGTTTACTATAGGACTTAATAAAAATATAAATGGTTTAGTTTGGAATAGCCTGCTTTTTGGGCAGCTGTCAATTTTGTAGCTTCCATCTTTCGACATCTGACAAGTAAAAACCGCGCCATTACTAAAAATAGTACGATATACGCTTCAACAATGCATTGAAATTGTTAAAATTCACTACACAAATGGTGAAAATTTTGCAGTCACAGTTCGCAAACCTAAGGCACTTTTTGGCCGACGTGAAGCACCTTCTCGGCCGGCAATGGTGAAACTGGTGGCAAAATTTGAGCTGTTGGGACAAGTTAGTAACGTGAAGAACTGAAACCGTGTGCGTCGCTCAAGAACAACTGAGAATTAGACATTCCACAAACGACATTACACCCTATTTTGCATAAAGACTTAGGTCTTAAGGCTTTTAAAGTTCAGTTAACACAAGAACCCAGGCCAGTCGATCACCATAAACGACGTATCTTCGCTGATTGGGTCCTTCAAATGCATCAAAATGATCGCGATTTTCATCGAAAAATCATCTTCAGTGATGAGGCCCATTTTCACCCCGGAGGCTACGTTAATAAGCAGAATTGCCGCATTTGGGGTTCAGGAAATCCAAGAATGATTGTTGAATGGCCCCTCCATCCTCAACGTGTCACTGTTTGGTGCTGTTTTTGGGCTGGCCGTGTAATTGGACCTTACTTTTTCGAAAATGGGACTTTTATAACTTTTACGGTGAATGGATTGCGCTCCCGAACTATGTATGATTAATGATTTTTTATGGCCGGAATTGGAAGATAGTGATGTGGGCGAAACAATCGTAATTTTGCAAGAAATGTTTCCTGACTGTATTATTTCTTGAAGAGGTGATCACAATTAGCCACCGAGATCTTATGATTTAGCACCATTAGACTTTAATAAATATTACGATTGCGAATAAGATAATTGAAGAGCCAGAGGCACCTATAACCAGAGATTTGGACTCCAGTTCCAATAGTACACTAGGTAGAAGACTATATTCCAAACCCACAAACCCTAAAAACCACCCCCTACCCTCAGGAATAAATGAATCGGGAAGCGAATACTCCGATTTCGAGTAACGGGAAGGGAATATTCCGATATCGAGTAATTAAAATTTTTAATGAGCCATTAACACCGCTAGCCAGCGATTTGGATAACAGTGTACAATACGCACTAACACATATAAACATAGGTAGAATCCAATATGATTGCCACCAATTGCTAAGATTGCAGTATTATACGCAATTGCTCCTATGTTTGTTTATTCTGTAGTTGGTAGACCTGGTTTCTTTAATTCAGAGTATTATTCTTCCTATTTTACCCGAAAGTATCGATCAGCAAGGATTTTAAGATCTGGTGCAACTGGTAGATCTCGGTGTAAGTTATATTCCAGTCCTCGATGCCATACCTTGCCAAATGATTGGGCTACATCCAAAAAAATACTAAAGCATATTGTTTTTTTCGAGTGCATCTTAAATTATGATTATAATTCTGTGAACATTTAGATCAAAATGGTGCAATGATTTTCCCTGAAGTCAAATTGGTGAGGAGGAATAAGAAGTCTTCTTTCTTTCTATTATTGGTTTGAGTTTCATGAGCAATAGCTGTTCGAATATTTTTTATTTTGTTTGTAATATTATCATCCGCTGTTTGCCAAAGTATAGTGGTTGAAAAGTATCTTCAAGGTGTGCTGCAATCAAGGCAGCTTTTTGTTTATGACTTTTAGTGTAATCTTTTTGGCCAGTTAGGCTACTTATAGGTAATTGTTAATTGATTTGTTTTTAACTTCCTTGATTAAAACTTTTAATTGTTTACATTTAGTTGATTAAGTAATTTCTTGCTTTGTGGAGCTCGATTCGTCAGCCAAATATTTTAACTTTGACTATCCAGAACGTGCGTATCCCTTTGTATTATCAGCTTGCGTTTTAGCGGTAATTTATATTGCATCTAATAAAAATGAACTCTGATTTTTGAATTTTCAGCATTAACAACATCTCAACAGCATTTCTGTTAGTTTGGTCATCTTTGCAAAACTGGAGTATCTGTAATTGAAATTTAGAATTAAATTGTTCAGTTATGATCATATTGGGGAATATGAGGTTTCTGATTACATGTGAATCAGTAACAATACAGTTCACTATTAATGACAACTCCACCAGGTTCATCAAAATTGCCAGAGATTTGGATATAAGGACGCTAGCCTCCCACAAACTAGAGCATACACCACGGGATCGAATATTCTGCTGGCATCTGACTAATAGAGTTCACTTTGTATCTAATACCCCATGATGTGGAAGATTGTATTTTTGATGAAATTATAGTGGTCATGTACCTGCTCCGCATGCCGCCATAAACACAATAGATAGTATTCTGAACTCCAAGTCTGGTCCACTGTCCAGCAAAAAATAGTGCGAACCACTATCAAATGTCAATCAACTATAGCCAAATTCAGACTTTTTTGTTCTAGTGCCTTGAAAGTACCCCCAAAAGTACTTCAATTGTTGAAATTGGGGTCGGTGAGCTGTAATTGATTCAAAATTTTAAGATCAGGTTCTGAAGGGCTAATCTCATTTGATAAACCGGACACCCTTGGAATAATGAACGCCTCAATTTTTAATTTTGTTATACGTAATGCTATTGTGAGCTCGGCACCAAGGATGAATCTACCATGGGCCTATTAATCAGGCAGTTGAAGCACCTATTACTCCTTTGTATTGCTGCTGATTTGTCGGGTGATGTCATAGCCTCCGAGTTATTGCAAAACAGAATTAAAATTTTGGGATTGGTTAATCTATTCGAAATCTTTTAAAACGCTTGAATTTTCCAATTTTAATTTTTTTTTTAATTTTAATATATTTCCAAGTCCCATGATACGAACTGAAATTTCAAATATTACACATTTCAACTAAGACATGTGAGATAGTATCAGATTTTTAAATTGAATTCGACTATTTCCGCAATTGTTTTTTACGTTAGTCATTCGGTTAGCTCTCTCATTGAAAAAAAATGCAGGTGAGAATAAAATTTAGAGCGTTTTTTATTTCATAATAAAATATTTAAGTTGACGCAAAAAATTATAAACAATCATAAAATTAAATGAAATGGTGATAATTAATTTCTTTTAAAACATATTTAAATTTAAATTAACTTATTAAAATGAAGAATTTAAATTTCAGAATTTGTTAAAAAATAATTTTATTATTAAAAACAACGTCCTATGTTTTTTTCTCTAATTTTGGTTGCAACTATGGAGATTTGACACTACTCTGTTGGATTGTAAGTTTTCTTGAATGTCTGATAATATTAAATCAGCCGATTCAATCTAGGCAGTTAAAAATCGATTTTTAAATACTATATAATTCTGCAATGCCTTAACTTTTATGAGTTATGATTAATCTTTTTTAACATCTAAAAAAAATAATAATGATGATCACTGAACCAATCAAGCCACTACAACTATTATTATATATAAAAAGGTAATTTATAAAATAAAATTTATTAAATGCACAGATTTAAAACTAATAACCGCATATTATAAATGAAATGAAATAAAAAGCAAAGATCGAGACAAGAATGTTGTTTATAATTATAAAAGACGATCGATGATCATACGCATATAGTATTTCAAAATAACAATAAAAAAAAATATCTAAACCATGAATGAATATTGCATGTGAAAACCATCAACCACACATTTATGATCATAGATATCAACAACAACAAAACATTTTATTTTCTGTCGAGATCAGCGGAAAAATAAGTTTAAATAAATAAATAAATTAAACAAAACAAAAAACACGAGACACACAACATATAATTTTATACAATAAATCATTTTGATGTATGATCATGTATGTACATAATATACATATATACGAGGCGAGTGATCGTCGAAGAAACCTAATGGTATTATTGCTGAAAATAAATACGCGCTCGCAACGATGATCATAAAACATGTTTTTTTTTTGTTTTTTTAATTAAATAGCAAACAAAATGTTATTATGAATGTCACACAGCGGTACCATGATGCTGTGGAATTTACAGGTTTCGATAGTTTTTCAAAATATACAACCACAAAAGAATATAGTTGCGTACGCGCAGGTGTATTTTTCGATTAATAGTTTTATCATTTTAAATTAACACATAAAAATCTAGGGCCCGGAATCGATAACCAAAAAGTATTGTTAGTTTATACAACATAAAATACCAAGGATCGAAATACATACATGTTTAGCATTTTAGATAACTTAATTTATAGTTTTTGATTAGAGCAGGTGAATTTCGTAGAACAACTCACAAGAATATAATTTAATTTATGCTTTTTGAAGATCAAGTGAAATGTGAACGATCAAGTATCTATATAAGAAATGGGACAATAGAAGAGAAACGTAATATAAAATATCTAAAACGTCAAGTGGATTTATTATAAATGTGTATCTTTATCTATCTCAGCGTGTGTTTGTGTACGTATATATGTGTATGTATATGTATGAAATCTTAATATATTTTTTTTATGATTTTTGTTTTTTTTATGGTTTCATATTCTTGAAAGAGGTTTAGTTGTTTCTTTAATATTCAAGTAACGTATTGTTTGGGAATATGAAGATGAAAATTTCAGATTGTACAAATTACTGGTGTATATAGTGTTGTTGGTAGAATTTGATGTCTTAAGATCAAGTTTTTCTTGTTGTATGGTTTTGACTGTGTGTTGATTTTTATCAGTGAAAGTATTTTTATTTTATATTATGTCGTGTAATTTGTCCTTCTTGTACAAATTAATGTTATGATTTTTGTTGTTTACGTTAGCACGACAAATATTGTATACAAATTCTGAGGTACAGTTATAGGTATAGTGGTGTTTAAGCACCTTTTAAAATTCATGTGGCATTTGGGCATTCAATATTAAATACGAATTTCGAAAAAGTAAATGAGATACGATGAATTCCAGTAAAAATTCTAAATTGAAAAATTCTAAATTTACTGAATATTTTAGATTGAAAATTCTAAAAATGCAAAGAGTATAGAAAACCCATAATCAGCAAAAATTAATTTCTAATTCTTTCTTATAAAAGTCAGACTTTCAGACTATACCAAATTCTAAAAATTTCAATCTTTAAATTTCAAATAAAAATTTCAATATTCGGATATTTTGCATTCTTAATTCAAAGTACATGTGAATTAAAATTTTTTTTTGATTAATCAGGCACACCGGGAAATTCTTTGAGATTATAGTTTATATCTAAAAATATAGGATTTTCAATAATTCAAATCTGTGAATCTTCATAATAAAAATTGTTTCATACCATAAAAGGAAATAATACCTCATACTATAATCAGTGAATTGGTCACTCCACCCTGTTCGGAGGCTGTTCTACCGGATTTTGAATAATTGATTGCATTCATCAATCAACGAAATTAATAGCAGCGAAAACTTTTTCGAAGGAACTACAGAACCATAAAATCTCCTGAGAGACCCAGAATTCCTTGTAGCAAGGAAGATACACAACAAACTACATCAGGCTATGTTGAGTTAAGTCACCAAATAAATGAACCGGTTATGTGTTTGCAGATCTCTGAAAATGATGCACACTCGAATAGGTTGTGTCTCATTTGCTTGGAACATTTGGAAACTTTCTACAAATTTTACGAAAAGGAGAATGAAACCAAAAAAAATATTTAACAGAAACACGGTATTCTGCGATGGTACTAAAAGAGATATTGGTGAAACATGATCCGGAAATGTGGAACAGCAACATGTTGAAGAGATTCCGGATGAAGATTTACTTATAGCAGAAGTAGTAGAATCTAAACCTGAATCCTATGATATTACGGTTTTCGTTGAAGATGAGCCTGCACATAAAATTGTAAGTCACGAGTTGGGTAGTAGCTCAAAACGCAAGAAAGACGGACACAAAACTAAAATGAACCAAGATTTAAGAGAGAACAATAGTTATATGCAGCATGGCAAGTTACCAAAAATGAAAATCTCAGACGAATGAATTAATCAATCAGGAATACGAAGAGTGAAAGTTTAAACGAAATTCAAAAACAAGCTTAACTATAGAGATTTTCTCCACGGGCGTAATTATCTATATAGAAAACGAGTGGATAAGGGCCTAAGGGTCAGGTCTGAAAATAGAAGGCTAAACCATATTCTTACACCACCTAATACAAATACAAATAAAGCAGCAGAAAATACAAATATATCAAGAAAACCTAAAGGTTGGGATGCAACCTGCTTCACCTTCAATAGTTATTGAAGGGTTCCTACGAATAGTGCGCTGCACGGAATAGCACTCCAAAAATCAAAACCAAGGTAAAGGGAAATAATTACCCTAGAGAAATCAGAAAGTTGCTTTTTGAAAAACGAAGAGTAAGTGGCATCAAACTAAGCTCAACGAAACAAAACTGGACTAAACAATCTAACAAAACACTTAAGAGATGTAATTAAACAACTGAAAAATGAATCTGTCAGTGCATATCTGAGGCAGCCAACAAACGACAAAAGTACGGAATATCCGTGTTAAAAAACTAAATAGGACTATCATACAGACACATACAAAAAAAAAATGAACAAAACCATATTTCAACCGAATACGAGGCAGAATGAAGAAGCGTTCAACGATGAGCCGGTTTAATTTCATGAACAAATTGTCTTAACCTCTCCAGCTGCAGTAAGAAAAGAAATACAAAAATATGTCGATTCAAATCAAGTGTCTTTGACAAAGCATGGCAGTAGGGATTGATATATACAAATTTAAAATGCTTCCACCTAACCAATATACAGAAATACTATATTCGTACCTATATCATAAAAAAATACCACCGTCGCTACATTTGCGGTGCCTCAGCAATAATGGCTGTTGGGAACAGCAATGATACTTCAACAGAAACACTATACAACCAGCCATATCACAAATACATAGTTGGACTGAGAGATGCCGTTTAAATTTAAACGAGACTAAATTTGTGCATATCGATTTCACTAGCAGGTGAATCGAATACAAACAAGTTTATATCAATGACCAAATTATTTCATAGTCGAATACAGCGAAACACTTAGCTAAGCTAAGGTGACAACTATTTTCCAACACTTAGCTAAGCTAAGGTGACAACTGACAGGCCCATAAAAAAAGAAAAAAAAAGTTGCAACTTAAGTACAGAAAAGTGTACTGGTTAATGGCAAGAAACTCCTCCCTATATCCCAAATATAATAAGGTTTTGCTTTAAAAATAATTCTTGAGAACTGATTGGACTTATGGAATACAATTTTGGGGTTGTACTAAACAAAGCAACATATACAAATAATTCAACGTTTTCAAAACAAGGTATTCCATGGCAAAGTATATGCACCATGGTATTATCAAAGATCCATATGACGAGCGTCTTCGCCGTTACCCTACACTTACACAGGAGCCTATATATAGGTATGATCTTCCGGTGAAACACCCAAAAGCACAAAATTGCTAAATGTGAGTTTGAATATATGTTACAGCTATAGGTTTGTGCAGACAAAGTTACTCCAGCGCTGCTTCACCTCTGCACATAGGTTTTAAGCGTGACAGCAATGACTGGGACTACCGCCAATTAAACGCCATGACGATACCAAATCGGTATCCCTTACCTCATATACAGAACTTCTCTTGAGATCTCCGAAACTACACCATGTTCACAAAGATAGGTCACGTGCGAGCGTTTCACCAAATTACGATCGCAGCGGATGACATACAAAGAACAACTCTTATCGTCCCTCTTTGAGTTCACCAGGATGCTGTTCTGTCTTAGAAATGCTGGGCAAACAGTTCATCGTCTGATGGACGAAGTAACGAAAAGAATGGTTTTCGTGTACGTATACATCAATGACCTAGGCAGCAAAACAGAGGATGAGCACCACTAGCAGAATATATTGCTCCATTAAACATGGCCACCATAATGCGAAGCAGCTTTTACTGCCACAAAACTCTTCTTACACATCCTATGGAGCATGGAACACCTCGCATCAACACAGGTGCTTCCGGTGTTGCGGTAGGTTCGGTATTTCCCCTCCCAAACAAAAATATTCTGCTTTCAACCGAGAACTACTTGGCCATATATTGTGCCATCAAGCATTTCCGTTACTTCATCGAATGTATATTCTCCATTAACAACGACCATAAACCATTGACTACGGCGATCGCGTCCAGGTTCGAGCGAAGTCCTCGACAGAGTTGTCAGTTCACTACATTTCGAAATTTACTATACCGATATAAGGTACGTTAAAGACGAAAACAACGTTGTAAACACATTTTCTCGCTCAGATGAAAGGCTCATTGCATTTATTTATCATACAGCAATAGTTTTGTAAAAATTAATATCTCTGCAAGACTCAGATGATGAGCTCAAAACACTCATAACCAATTCTTCTCGCGTAATCGCGAAGCTCAAAATGTAAGCTAGAACTGGTTCTTGACAGTCCCTCAAATCTATTAACTATATGGTGTGAAACATCGACTGGTGTCAACTGAGCATACATTTCCAATGAAATATGCGTTGGAGTATTTTCGAAAAGATTCACGGTTTGTCACAACCAGGTATACGTGACGCAACCCGCAAACTAGATGCATCATAGTTTTGGCCAAGTATGAGCATCGATACAGGAGTTTGGTCTAAGACCTGCGTTCCTTGCCAAAATTCTAAAGTTAACAGACATGCATGTTCTGAACTTGATGTTCACATAGGCCTGGTCGGACCATTACTTCCATCTAAACGTGACAAATTCATACTCACAATAATCAACAGATTTACACGGTGGTCAGAAGCAGTACCTCTGCCTGATATGAGAACATCCACCGTAGTTAGAGGTTTCACAGACCATTTCAATCTTTCGTGTCCCACTCGAAATAACGATTGATCAAGGCAGTCAATACGAAAGCAATCTTTTCAAAGAATTTACGAAACTATTAAATTTATTTACATCGCCATTTAAAAGCATTATATGCTAGATCGAATGCCCTTAATTGGAGTGAAGAACTCTCAACCATCCTCCTTGGAATACGAACAAGAGAACTAGTAATAATAATAAGTTTATAAATGCAATTACTGAGCATGGTCTATATACTGTCTAGGACAATCTGAAGATCTCTGATCTCGATATTGTACAAAATGCATGTACCATCTACGGCGCATTTTGGGCCGTAAATAACAGCAATGACTCTTCTCTCTAATGCGTAAGGAGACATCTCTCGTTCTCATTCGCCAGCCCCAACTTTCACATCCAAACATAACAACGGGCCTGATCAACTCTTTGTAAAGCTTCAGCTTCATGGTACTTGATAGGTGTTTAGATTTTAGTAGTGGCCTTAGAGGATACAACGCACTACTGCCTGCTGCCAGCCGCACTTTAATATCCTTACTCACACTGTTATCGCGAGTGGTAAGAGATCCCATTTGATCCCCCTAACTCCCTCAAACGTATAGTGCCCACAAAATGTAGTGTACCATTGTCCCTATAACCAGACATCATGTATTTCGCAGCCTTAGACTATTAAGACTATTAAGTTTGGCAGTTGTATCCTTTCGATTAAAAACTGGCCACCACACAATAGTAGCATAAGATAATATCGGTAAGGCTAGTGATTTATAAATGAAAAACATCCTAGGTCTTAACCCTCAGGATTTCCGAAAAGCCCTTCTACATTGCCAAAATATGGCAATAACTGTTTGTAGTTTGGAATCAAGATGAAGTTTCCAGAAAAGTTTGCTATCTAAGATAACACCCAGGTGCTTGACTTAGTTACATCTGCGTAATGAAACCAGATTGCTGCAGTTTAACCAGTAATCCGTCAATGTCCAAAATTCACAGCAAAGGAGAAAGCACACCTCCCTGAGAATAGCCTTTGGTAACCTTGATTGAAATTGACACGCCATCTAGTTCAGTCTCTACAGTGCGAGACTTGATCAAGGATTCAATCCATTTGACAATGGTGTGATTAAAACCAAAATTATTACAGGCATTAGTAATCGAGATAAACGAGGAAACTATCAAAAGATTCCGCTATATCGTGGGAAGTACTTACAAGGAACTCCTTATTATTGAAGGATCTTTCAATCCTAGTTACAATTTCATGTAGGGCAGTTTCACACAACTTACCAACTCTTTGTAAGCATGTTGCATGTTACTATGAGTGGGAAGGTATTAAGTGTTTGTCTCAAATCAATCTGTCGACAATTCTCTCTAAAGCTTTAAGAAAAGTTGAAGACAGACTAATAGGTCGAAAAGACTTGGGATCCGTTTAATCGGATTTGCCAGACTACGGAATATAAACGACTCTACTCCTGCTCCAGAAATTTGGAAAAGCGCAAAATGCATAATATATGCCTGGAAAAGGTATATCAAACGGTCCTACAGGATAGGAAAGCCGTGCTGCATTTCAGCCGGGAAAATACCACAAGCCCACCAGCCTTATATGGTGCAAAGGAAAACAGACTCTAGCGCGGAACATCGTGATTCTGAGTATATATCATCTGAGTTGTTAATAGCACAACCAGGGAATTGATCTGTTCAATATCGATTCGACATTAAAAACGTTTCAAATTTTTTTTAAATTAAAATAAAGAATTTTGTAAAATAAAATGAAGAATTTTTAATATTTATAACTTATATGAAATCTCAAAATGTCTGACAAATTTTCAAGATAATCAAGTGTGGATCTAAGAATCACTAAATTTTAAACTTCTACCGTGACTGATACAGCATTTGAAAATCAAATTAAATAAAATCACAAAAATTTCGTGCCCTAGAAATTATTTAAAAAAAAAATTAAAATTTTGTTTTGCACGGTATTGCAAAATGCAAGCTTTGAAAATATGGTTTGTGAACTCAAATTTTTGTTAAAGAATATAAATGGTAAACTGTCACGTCTGGGAAGCCTTCACACATCATAATATACCTTAAGACGAGTATTCAATTCTTAAGATTTCCCAATTATAATAATTTCCTGTCGCCTGGATACCTCTTCTTGTTTGTTATCATCATTCATATTCGATTGCTTTAATCGATAAATGAGCATACAAAATTCCATTAGACTCAGAGAATTTCGAATTTCACTGTATATTCGGTATGAGAATTAACAAGATTTCTTATTAAATTATAATTAAACTTAATTAGTTTTGTATAGACGTAACAAATTATTATTATATTTAACGAACGTGTACTGAAGATGCCTTTTATCTTTAATAATATTTATTATATACGAGTATATATATATATATTTGTTGTTGTAAAGTAAAAATACTTTACGCTAGATAATTATTGTTAACAAAAAAAAAAAAAAGAACTCGTTTTCCATAGTGAATCTGGAACTAATTAAATTAGTTGGCACATTAAAATATTCACACGATCTAAATATTTTTTGTAACGACTCATACACATATACATACGTGCTCACATATCACATGAATTACAGAGCAGGGGGCATTCCGTCCATGCTATGTGAAAATGAATGATTGTAATACAATTGTTCGATTCCACCTGATTTTAAATTTACTGCATCACGATCGTACGTATATAGTAAATTCATTTCGAATCCAACTCCTTCCACCATACACGATCGCGTATTTAAGAACGTTTCTTTCTTATATCCTCATACATTTATATTGATTATATTGCACCTGCAACAAGTAAGAATTTCTGTGTTATAACGTTTATTTTGACTTTACTCTTTCTGCGTTTCTTATATTTTTCTTAAATATCACGTTGAGAAAACAAATTACCATTTTTTTCAGTTTTGTTTAAGAAACATATAACAGAGTCAAGAAGAGATGAGGAAGAATATATGTATGTACATACTTGCATTCTTATTATTATTTTTCTAAGATGAATGAAGTCAAATGCAAAAGCGACGTACAAATTTTGAAAGTAATATAAAAATATAAACAAATTGTTATTGTTGTTATTGCGTTTAAAGGCGAATGAATTCATTAATTTTTATTATAATAAATATGAAAATATTTTAATTATGTGAATTTTAAATTATACTTTGAGTAAAGGTGACTTCATGTTCGTTATAAACTTTAACATGACACTCATCTCCTACAGCGATGCGCGATCCAACTGCGTCGATTATGGCCGTTGATGCATAATAAAAATACGGTGTACATAATATATTCAACGAATTTGCACGGTGACATGGAATTATCATTTGAACATTATGCATCAACGTTTTTTTTATCTAGAACGATGGAACAATAAATAACCGAGCTATAGCTATAGAAGAGCCAGCTATACTTTTTTAGAACAAAGTAATTTTTAATTTATTAATATAACCTAATAAATCAATCTTTATTATGACAGAGAAGTGGTTTTTACTAATTAATTAACAATAATTGTAAACCCAATATACGCAGCGGTCGTTGCAGGCGACGATGGCTCCACGATGTAGAGAACGACTTGGCCTCTTCAGATTGTCTTAGACAGTATGAAGACCATGCTCAGGATCAAATCCGTTGGAGCCAGATTGTTGACTCAGTAAGGGGCCAGTAATGGCCTTTAAAACTGATTATTATTATTATTAAACCCAATATCCTCAAAATACAGATAATATAAATTCTCAATCGTACCTTGGTAGACTCAAAACTCGTTCACCAATAAAATTACCGTTGTGAAGTAATTCCGTCCAATACACTCCCACTTTTCAATTATAATTTTCACATCCAAAATTTATTCGTCAAATATAAAGTAAAACTGTTTAATTCAAAATACTAAAATTTAAGTTTGGGAATTTTCAATTTTCATATGAGTGCAAAATTTAATATTTTAAAAATTAAAATTGTAACATTTGGTTCTAGAATCCAATAGTTTAAATTTGGTTCTTCAAATTGCTATATATGAAACTAAAATAGAAAAGAAATTTTTGCCGGAATAAATATTTAGATAATTTAGAATTTAATAATAAAATTTAAATATTAATTATAATAAATAAATTATTTTAATTTTATATATTTGAAACTTATACTTAATAAAATTAAAATTTTAAACACAATTTAATAATTAAAATTCTAGTTTTGAAAAGCACCAAAGACTAAATAATATACAATTAATTTAAAAAACGTATTATATGAAATTAAACTTAACCTTAAAACATTTTTTTGGTAGTAAATTATCCAGGTCTCAGATAATTATAATTTTAATAATTATGAAAACAAAAATTTAATTTGTGCTTTGGAATATTGTTAACACTTCATAACTTCGAATACATATATTTTAGAAACTAAAAACAACGAAATTATTTGAGATATGTTGCTTAAGATTGAAAATTTAAAAAATAAAAATTATATTTTTAAATTTCAATGATTTTAAATTTAACAACAGAAATTTTGAGAATTTAAATTTAATTTATAATAATTTATTATTGTATTCAATGAACCACCAATTTTAAAATGAAAATGAATCATTCTCTCTAAATTCTAGCAATTTGCCAGCACAAAATATCGGAGATGCCAATTCCAAAAGTTTAATTTCAGGAATAAAAATTCGATGAATTTTGTTATTCTAATATAACCTCAAGTACTCGAAGGCAAAGAAAAAATTAATTAAAATATCTAAATTATAATTAGAAAATTGTTCATCACCCAAATTCTAAATATTTAAAAATTATTATATTCGGCAGAACATCGTGTAATAGTGTTTAAAAAAATATTATTTAAAATTTTATGTTGTAAAAATTTATTTACAGACCCTATGCATTTTAAAACCGTTATTCTCAAAAGTCAATTAATCTGAATTATCAATTCCTGATTAATAGATTCAAAACTCGTTGGCCAAAAAAAATTAAAAGTTGTTTTTATTTATTTACAATTAGACGATCACAAACATCACCGTCAATAAATATAATTTTAAAAAAAAATTAAAGTCATTTAAATTTACATTTATTCTTTGAGATTAAGATTTATATAAACATTTTAAATTATAATTATAAATGTTTAAATTCTAAAGTTTAATTTACAAGGAGTTTTAAATATTTAAAGTCTTACAAATAACTTCTTTTGTTTTTAAAATTTCTCAATTCTTAATTAAATAAATAAATTAAAATTTAATTCCAGGGAAATTTTTTTTTAAACAATTTTTTTTTTATAAATGAATTATCTAAAATGTAAATATAATATTTCCTTTTATTTCTGGAGTAAATAAATCTAAAAATGTTAGAACTTAATTTTAGGATTACGATTTCAAAGTTTTAAAAGTACCAACTAAATTTGTAAACCAAAATTTTTAATATTTTCATGAGAATTTTAATGTTATTTGGGTTTTAAAATAGTAAGAAATTCACAACTTCGATAACATAAATTTTATAATTTGAAATTAATAAAATATTCTTTATATTTATATTTAGATTAAAAATTTAGAATTAAGAAAATTAATTTTAGATCAACAAATAAAGAAACATTGAAAATTTAAATTTAGTTCATTTTATGTTTATTTGAGGCGTCAAAATTTCCCTGAGGATTGTTTTAAAATTGTACTAAAATTTAAGTTCAATATTCAAAATTATAAATATTAACTAATTTAAAATATCACAACGGAAGGTTATTGAATCTAAAATATGAAAAATTGTAAAATATAAATATATATAAATATTCTGAACTCTCAATTTTAAACAGGTAGTTCAAAATTCGTTGACAAAACATAAAATTTGCTAATATGTTAAGATTAAGAATTGCCCAAAAATATTGAATTTAATTAAAATTGTAACTTAAAAATTTTTTAATTGTAAATTTTAATTCTTGTAGCAGAAGTTCCATCTTCAAACTTATCACTTATAACTTGATATCCAAAAATTTTTAATTTCAAATACAAATTACAATTCTCAAATTTATGTTACCAAATTTCAAAGATTTTGCAAATTTGAAGATTTTCGATTTTAAATATAAAATTCACGATTTGAAAAATTTTAAATATTTCAAAATTTTCCAATTACTTTGGTTTTAAAAAAATCATAATTGTAAATTACTTAATTAAATTTTAATTCCAGAAAATTTATTTTAATAAAATTTTGTTATATTTAGTCTAAATTCCCTAAATACAATTACATTCAAACTGCCAATTTTGAAATTAAAACTATTTAACATAATTAATACTGGATTATTATTATTAAAATTAAAATTTTAAAATTAAATTCACAATGAATGATTTTAAATATTTCAATATTATACAACTGGTTTTTTTCCTTTTTAAAAATTCACAATTCTGAATTATTAAATTAAAATTTAATTCCAAAAAAATATTTGTTTAAACATTTGGTTATTTTTTAATCTAAGTTCAAAATCTTGAATACTATTGATTAGTACAGTTAGATATTAATATTTAGATATTTGGATTCAGAAACTAAAAGATCAAGTTAAGAACTTTGTTTCCGAATTGATTAAGATTAAATTTAAGAATTTCGATTATTAAGATTTTAAACAAATAACTAAATTTGTAAATATTGACTTGTTTAATTAAAAATTAGAAATATACCTACTGAAACACCTTATACAGAACTTCTTGCTATATATTTAGATTAAGAATATTGGTCTACGGATTGAGCAAGCTGAAAACAAACAAAAACACGGATTTCAATCAATTTAAAATACTAAAAATCGACTGTTACTTTAGTAATTTACCCGTGGATTGATCTGCAGCCTTCGCACTTAAAAATACAATTGTATATCAACAATAGCAAAAACAATGAAAATTAAAATTTAGTTGATGTTATTTTTAAGTAAGGCGGAAAAATTGTAATTTCACTTATATACATTCTAACGATTCTAGATTCCAAAATGTCATTTCTAGCAAGAAACAAAATTTTAATTAATTTAAATTCTAATTAGATAAGTACGTATAATTATTAAAATTAAATTTTTCAACATTTTAAGTATTGAAATTCTCAGATTTCACAACTTTAGAATTTTTATTCAATGAAGTTTTAAAAATATACGCTAAATTTGTAACATTTAAATAAATATTAAAAAAACTTAATTAAAAATTTCAGAATCACATTTGAAGGTTATTAAATGTTAATTATTAGACCTAAAAATTGTAGAATCAAAATTTTCAAATTTACAAATTTAAAAGGGTACATAAACTGTGGTAATAAAAATTATAAAATTTATGTATTCAAATTTCAGAGATTTTGCTAATTTAAAGGTTTTCAATTTAAAATTTAAAATTTATTATTTGAAAATTTTTAAATATTTTAAATCTTTCCAATTACCTTTTTTCGTTAATAAAAATTCACAATTATAAATTATTAAATTAAATTTTACTTGGGCATCCCGGCAGTCTTTCGAATCAATTTTATCATATTATTGCTTTCGAGTTTTTTGTACTTATCTTCGCATTCTGAAGACAACAATAGAAAATCATACCCTACTGATTGTCAGACTACCGAAGGAGGTGGGAAAGCTTCATTCGAAATAGAACATCATTAAGGAAACACTTCCTAAACAGGTGTGGCCACACGTTTATGGCAAACCAAATCCAGCTGATTTCCTATATCAAGGTATAGAAAAATTGGTCAACAAAAAATTGCTCGAAATAGTTAAGCACCCGTTTTTCAAGGTACCACGATACTTAATTCGAGCAAAGTGCCTGTAGAAGAAACTCAATTAAATCAAGCAGACAATTCAGCATATTGACACTAATTGTAGACAAATATGATATATTCAACATGCAGTTTTCGTATAATAATAACAGTGTTAAAGGCCATTACTGGCCCCTTACTGAATCAACAATCTGGCTCCAACGGTTTCGATCCTGAGCTTGGTCTTCATACTGTCTTAGACAATCTGAAGAGGCCAAGTCGTTCTCTACATCGTGGAGCCATCGTCGCCTGCAACGACCTCTGCGCCTACCATATGGTGGCTCTCCTTTCAGAGATCGCTGCACAATTCGTTCCGGATCAGCACGCAGAACGTGACCGAGCCAGCGTACTCGCTGAGATCTAACTTCATGTGCAATATCGGGGATCTTCATCAGATCTCTGATCTCGAAATTGTACAGAGCTCGGTATGTACCATCTATTTCGCGTTTAGGGCCGTAAATCACATGCATGATTCTTCTCTCAAATGTAAGGAGCCATCTCTCGTACTCATCCGTCAGTTTTCGTATAGCACCAAGAATTTACACGGCTGCCGAAATTTTTGCCGGTATCACTAAATGTAATGGGAAGTCTCAATGTTTAAACTTAACACGATGTTATTGTGGGCAGTGAACTAGACCTGAACAAACTATTTGACTTGCTTTCTTATCTCTTCAGAGAATCGAACACATTTTCAACTCAGCTCAAGCACTGAAGTTTGAAATTCTCTGAGGGAATCAAGTATAAAGTCACTAAAAAAACACCTGAAAAAGACAACTGGCAACTTACTCTCGATAAAGCAGGAACCATCCTGATTCAAATCGAAGGCATTTTAAAATCGAAGCCCTCTATATGTGCCAAATTTCAACCCTAATTCTGAGATAAGAAATGGATAAACACAATCACGGAATATTTCTCTTTTTTTCCAAGAAATTTGATTATCATTCATACCACCAAGTGTTACGTCACTTCGGAGGAATATAGGAAACGACAATATCTGCATAAACTCATCTAAATTGGTAATTTTCAGACATTTTATCATATTTGGATATCAAATTAACACGGTGGAAAAACTGTGGCCTGGTCAGAAAATGTAGAATAAAATAGTTATTCCAATTATTCCATGTAAAATAAAATAATTATCAAGCAGCTACCATGGTCTAGATTTTTCATAAGAAATTCCTGAACTTCCAAATTCATATAAAATTGGAAATTCATAGACAATTTATCAAATTTGGATATCAAAACTCCACGGTAGAAAATTTATAACCAGGCCAGAAAATCAAAATGAAAAACTGTCGAGCCTAAAAATAAAAAAATGATTCCAGCTGTCATCATGGGCTAGATTTTTCATATAAAATTCCTGAACTTCCAAATTCATACAAAATTTGAAATTCTTAGACATTTAGTCATATTTGGATTTCAAATCTCCACGGTAAAAAATTGGTATTCAGGCCAGAAAATCAAAATGTTGAATTGTGTGGCCTAATATAAAAAAATTACTCCAGCTGCCTTCATAGGCTAAATTTTCCATAAGAAATTCCTGAACTTCCAAATTCATATAAAATTGAAAATTCTTAGATATTTTATCATTTTTGGATTTCAAACCTCCACGGTAGAAGACTATATATATCCAGGCCAGAAAATCAACATGAAGAACTGTGGGGCCCAAAATTAATTAATTATTCCAGCTGTCATCATAGGCTAGATTTTCCATAAGAAATTCCAAATTCATATAAAATTGAGATTCTTAGACATTTTGTCATATTTGGATTTCAAATCTCCACGGCAGAAAATTTATATCCAGGCCAGAAAATACCATACAAATTCAGTGTGGCCCAAAAATAAAATAATTATTCCAGCTGTCTAGATTATTCCAGATTAAAAGCCACCAATTAGTTTATTTCAATATTATGATTTTTAATATTTAACATTTTAAAGTGTATTTCGGCAGTTCAGTTTTAAATCGTGCTCCACACACTTATTAATCAATTTACAAATTATTTCTTTATTTTTTGTAAATTCAACAATGAACAACACCAAATTCAAATTTCATATAAAATTTTAAAATCGAATCTGCGGGTATAGCTAATAAAAATCATTATTTAAACTATGTTAACTTACCTTAGTTTCCAGAAAGTATTAGTACAAGATTTCGTTTATTTTTTAGTGTAAAATTATTTAAGATATTAAAATTTTAACTTTTGAATTTTAGGATTCAAAAAACGTTAAATTGAGAACTTTTAATTTGGAAATTGCCTAAAATTTAGCTTTAAATTTGTTTTATTTTAATAAGTTAATTGATGTTTTATAAATATTTCGATAAACTTTTACCTGTATTAAAATTCATGAATTCCAAAAATAAATAATTTGTAAAATATTATTAAAAATCAGAAAACGTAGCTAAACCTATTTATAAATAATAAATTTGTAATTTAACTCTTTGATTACATAAGTTTTAGAGTTTGAACAATAACACTTATTTGCTAAAGTCAATATTAATTAAAATTAAATTAAAATTATTTTGTTGTAGATTCCAAGTTTTTATTTCTAGTAAATTTAGAGTGAATATTAAAATAATTTTAAATTCTATTTAATACGATTTTAAATTTTTAAGAATTCGACAAAACAACAATATATTCCAAAATGTCATTTTTTTAAATTTAATTCGTGAAATTAAACGTTACAGATTATAAAACCCTATTAGAAAGTACGGTCTTACACTTTTTAAAATCAATATTTTCAAAATTTAGATATTCTGACTTCTGAATTGGTAGATTTAAAAATTCTTTGACTATTTCTTCGAGTTTAAGAATTTATTAAAAATGGATCTGAAATCCTAAATTTTAAATCATTAAGAAACTTCTACTACAAAATTATAACTTTCATATCCACAATATCCCGTGAGGAGTTGTTGGGATCTTCCATCGGGCGCGTCCCCAGGTGGCGGATAGGGGAATGCCCTCACCGGCTTGCTGGCGGGTAGGTGGGAAATAAAATACCACCCGTGGACCTAAACCAACTAGGGGTGGTACCCCGATATAACTAACTGCAATGAGTAAAACGAAAGGAATTATTACCCCAGATGGTAAGCCAGACAATCTGGTGAATCCATCCTTCAAGGAGGCCGGTCCCACAGATTCTGGGGGGGACCAACCATTGCGTAATAAGGATGATGAAAATCCATTCCAGAGAAAAGGTATACTAAGATCACCAATTATAAAAACAACACATCAGAAACTTGAAAATCTGTCTAATCCTTTCAACAAAAAGGATCGTAGTGACAGTGAAAGTGAATCATACTCAAAAGTGAAATCTTCCCAAGCGGATGGGATTGAATTAAATGAGACTGTGACTTCTCAGGAGAAAGTAAATGTAGAAATTAGTGCATTGGAGCAGATTGTTGAAGAGCTTAAAAAAGAAATTGCTCAGTTGAAAGTTGATAACCTCAAGCTTTCGTATGAACTTCAGCAACGAAATGAATCAGGCAACGAAATGGAAGTTGAAACTTATCCTCAGTACGTTACTGATGAGGAGGAACTTACGCGTGAAACTGATTGGATCTTGAAGAAAACAAAAAAGAATCATAAGAAAAGAAAAGCGAGCGGCTCACCAGAAGTTAACAGCAGTACTTCAGAGAAGGAAACTAATAACGGGCAACCTCAACCTATAAGGAACAAAATACTAGTAGAAAAATCTGTCCAAAATGAAAAGCCTACAAGAAGGAAAGTTAAACCTCCTCCGGTAATTCTTAGTAACGTAGATGACTTCAACGTAGTGAAAAAAATGCTGAGCGAAAAAACATTAAACATGAAATAAAGCTGCTGAATAATAAGCAACTTAAGATCAGCGTGGATGATGAAAACGATTACAGAAATCTAAGTGAATTGCTTAATAAGACTGACATTGAATGGCATTCTTATAAAAATAAACTCACCAGGCCAATTAGAGTAATGGCAAGAGGACTTCATCCGACTTGTAAGCCCGATGAGATTAAGGAAGAGCTTAGTAATAAAGGGTTCAACATAATTAATGTGGTTAATGTCACGAAGAAAGTGAAAGAAAATGGAAGCCAACTAGTTCCATTACCACTTTTTATGCTTTCTTTTGATAACATGGAGGATAGTAAGAAAATATTTGATATTAGACATATTCTTCATATGAAAGTTAAAATGGAAGCCAAAAGAAGGAACAGAGAAATTCCTCAATGTAAGAGATGCCAACGCTTCGGCCACACAGTGAAATTTTGCAAAAGACAAGCTAATTGTGTCAGATGTGCAGGTAAGCACTTAACGGCTGACTGCACGATTCCGAAAACAAACAAACCCAAGTGCTCAAACTGCCATGAAGAGCACCGAGCCAGCTACCGTGGTTGTTTGGTAGCCAAGGAATTGAAAAAAAAGAGAAATATAAATACGAAGCAAAATCAGAGGGGAAAGCCCGAGTTACTTGCTACCTCAAAAACAGTTAAAGGTTTCACCTATTCTGATGCAGTGAAAACCGCATCTAGTGGCCCTGGTACTGTGGATAGTGTAAAAGAAAATGATAATACGAATATGATAGGCTTCATAGAAAGAATGATGTCCATGATGGATAAAATTACGTCAAGACTAGACAGCTTAGAAAGCAGGTATGCTGTTAAGCATACAAACAACATGCCTTGTACGTCGAATAATGGTAGATAAAAAAATTAGAATTGTTACCTGGAATGCCAATGGTATTCTCAGCAAAAAGCTTGAGCTTGAACTGTTTCTTCATGTCCATAATATAGATATATGTCTCGTATCTGAATCGCACTTAAACAATCAACATAAAATAAGTGTTCGAGGTTATAAAGTATATAACGCAGCGTACCCAAGTAATTACGGTATGGGAGGCAGTGCTGTAATTGTGAAGAATGACATAGATCATTACGAGTTTGGAAAAGTGGAGAACCCAGACATGCAACTTGCAATAGTCACAATCAATTCAGCCAAACAAAAGTTTAATGTGTGTGCATTATATTGTCCGCCCGGACCAAAAATTACAAAAGAAATATACAAAGATGTAATAGCCCAGTTCGGAGATAGGTTTATTCTTGGAGGTGACTACAACGCTAAACACACCGACTGGGGCTCCAGATTAACGCTCACAAGAGGTAGACAACTACGAGAAGCAATTAGAGATCTAGGATGCCGTTATCATTCAACAGGAAAGCCTACGTATTGGCCAACTGATACAAACAAAATTCCTGATTTGCTGGATTTTTTTATAACAAAGAGGATAGCTGAAAATTTCATTAGCATTGATGAAAATTATGACCTCAACTCTGACCACTCTGCAGTTATGCTAACGTTAAGTGAAAAAATTGTCAAAAAACCAAGTAAGCCGACTCTTTGCAATTCATCCACAAATTGGTTGGGCTTTGAGAGAAACTTAGTTGGAAAAATAGACTTATCAGTCCCACTAAATAATATTGAACAGCTAGAGCATGCGGCCGAAGTCTTTATGCTGAATATTCAGAACGCAGCATGGAGCAACTCAAAAGTGGTAGAGCATAGAAACGTTAGTAATAAGTACCCAGCTCATGTCATTGAGATGTTAAGACTGAAACGCAGGGCTAGAAGAAAATGGCAGCAGTCACGTCACCCTGATGATAAGAGAATCCTAAATAATAAAACACAGATTTTGACCAGAGAAATATAAAGGCTAAAAGAGAATTCTTTTGTTAGCTACATGGAAAACTTGTCTACAACTAAAGAATCAAACTACTCGTTATGGAAAGCTACAAGTAATGTGAAAAGACCGGTTTCTCACATGGCACCTATCAGAAAAGCTGATGGCTCATGGGCGAGGAGTGATTTAGAAAAAGCTGAAGAATTCGGGAGTCATCTTGCTGAAATCTTTACGCCTAATAATATAGACTCTGATTTTGTGTTGGAGCAAGTAGAAAACAGTCGTGAAAGTAACATCCCTTAAATTCGAGTAAAGGAGCTTAAGAAAGAAATTAAAAATCTGAAACTGAACAAAGCTCCAGGCTTTGATCTAATAACAGCAGACATATTAAAGAATCTCCCATCCAAAGCTTTAACATATGGTTAAGCTATATAATGAATGCGGCCCTAAAGTTACGTTGCGTCCCAGGCATATGGAAAGTTGCTGAAATTATCATGATAAATAAACCTGGAAAACCTGCGTATGAAGCTAAATCGTACAGACCGATATCGCTGCTTTCCACGATGTCTAAACTTTTTGAAAAACTATTGCTTAATCGAATACAGCCTATAATAGAAAGTTTTAATATTATTCCGAACCATCAATTTGGGTTCCGTGCAAAACATTCTACCATAGAACAGGTTCACCGAATTACTAATGTTATAGAAAAAACACTCGAAGAAAAGAAAATCTGCTCCACAGTTTTTCTCGATGTGGCGCAAGCCTTCGACAAAGTTTGGCATCCAGGTCTCATTCATAAACTTAATGGCTTTTTGCCTAAAGGTTATGTAGAAATCCTGGAATCATATTTATCTGAATGATCGTTTAGAGTGAAAGAAAAGAAATTAATGCAGGAGTACCCCAAGGCAGTATATTGGGCCCAGTTCTATACTTGATTTACACAAGTGATATCCCACAAACAGATAATGTAATGCTTGCAACATTTGCAGATGACACTTCAGTAATGGCGTTTGGCTCAAACATCAATGAAGCTACGGATAAACAACAAACAGCTGTTAATGTGATCTCTAATTGGTGCAATAAATGGAAAATTAAACTAAATGAAGTGAAATCTACCCACGTAAACTTCACAAATAGGAAAATCGAAACCCTTCCTGTTAAAATAAACGACGTTGTAATTTCACATGATAACAAAGCAAAATATCTAGGAATGACACTAGATGCAAAACTTAGATGGAAAGAACATATCAAGATATAAAGGAAAGAGCTCAATTGCAGATACAGAAATATGTATTGGCTAATTGGACGGCGCTCAAAATTATCGATATACAACAAAGTTTTGATTTACAACCAAATTTTAAAACCGTTGTGGACATACGGTATTCAACTATGGGGCTGTGCTAAGCGGTCTAATCTTCAAAGTATCCAAACTTTTCAAAACAAAGTACTACGTAATATACTGAATGCACCTTGGTATGTTCGCAATACTGGTATTCATAGAGACATCAAAATCCCATCAGTGGTGGAGGAAATAAAGAAATTTGCTGCAAAGCATATAGTTCGGCTAAACCAACACGTTAATGTGGAAGCCTCAAGTTTGCTTCACAATCAAAATGTTGTGAGGTGACTTAAATGGACCAACCCGTTAGAGTTGGGTTAAATTTAAAAAATTTTAATTGCGCTGGAAAACTAATTAGTTTTCCAACTGCGTTTAAAATTATTTAGTACTTAATAAGAACTGACACGAAAATTAATAGTTAGCCTATCAAGACTAGTTTTAATACTAACAAGGAAGGAGGTTTTTAGTGGGTGTGAGTCCCACAGTACCCACATTGGGTCTCTTTCAAGATTTTCCCCCTTCCCAAAAAAAAAAAAAAAAAAAAAAAAAAAAAAATATCCACAATATTTGAATTTCAAATATTAAAAATTGTTAAATTCAAAACTATTAAATTTATGTTTTCCAATTTCGGAGATCCTGCAAATTTAAATTATTTTGAATTTTTAGAGAATTTCGCACTTAAAAATACAATTGTATATCAACAATAGCAAAAACAATGAAAATTAAAATTTAGTTGATGTTATTTTTAAGTCAGGCGGAAAAATTGTAATTTCACTTATATACATTCTAATGATTCTAGATTCCAAAAGGTCATTTCTAGCAAGAAACAAAATTTTAATTAATTTAAATTCTAATTAGATAAGTACGTATAATTATTAAAATTAAATTTTTCAACATTTTAAGTATTGAAATTCTCAGATTTCACAACTTTAGAATTTTTATTCAATGAAGTTTTAAAAATATACGCTAAATTTGTAACATTTAAATAAATATTAAAAAAACTTAATTAAAAATTTCAGAATCACATTTGAAGGTTATTAAATGTTAATTATTAGACCTAAAAATTGTAGAATCAAAATTTTCAAATTTACAATTTTAAAAGGGTACATTCTAAATTCATTAACCAATAATAAACTGTGGTAATAAAAATTATAAAATTTATGTATTCAAATTTCAGAGATTTTGCTAATTTAAAGGTTTTCAATTTAAAATTTAAAATTTATTATTTGAAAATTTTTAAATATTTTAAATCTTTCCAATTACCTTTTTTCGTTAATAAAAATTCACAATTATAAATTATTAAATTAAATTTTACTTGGGCATCCCGGCAGTCTTTCGAATCAATTTTATCATATTATTGCTTTCGAGTTTTTTGTACTTATCTTCGCATTCTGAAGACAACAATAGAAAATCATACCCTACTGATTGTCAGACTACCGAAGGAGGTGGAAAAGCTTCATTCGAAATAGAACATCATTAAGGAAACACTTCCTAAACAGGTATGGCCACACGTTTATGGCAAACCAAATCCAGCTGATTTCCCAAGGTATAGAAAAATTGGTCAACAAAAAATTGCTCGAAATAGTTAACCACCCGTTTTGCAAGGTACCACGATACTTAATTCGAGCAAAGCGCCTATCCCACCATGCATTTGAAGAAATAATTTATGTAAAAGAAACTCAATTAGATCAAAGCAGACAATTCAGCATATTGACACTAATTGTAGACGAATATTATATATTCAACATGCAGTTTTCGTATAGCACCAAGAATTTACACGGCTGCCGAAATTTTTGCCGGTATCACTAAATGTAATGGGAAGTCTCAATGTTTAAACTTAACACGATGTTATTGTGGGCAGTGAACTAGACCTGAACAAACTATTTGACTTGCTTTCTTATCTCTTCAGAGAATCGAACACATTTTCAACTCAGCTCAAGCACTGAAGTTTGAAATTCTCTGAGGGAATCAAGTATAAAGTCACTAAAAAAACACCTGAAAAAGACAACTGGCAACTTACTCTCGATAAAGCAGGAACCATCCTGATTCAAATCGAAGGCATTTTAAAATCGAAGCCCTCTATATGTGCCAAATTTCAACCCTAATTCTGAGATAAGAAATGGATAAACACAATCACGGAATATTTCTCTTTTTTTCCAAGAAATTTGATTATCATTCATACCACCAAGTGTTACGTCACTTCGGAGGAATATAGGAAACGACAATATCTGCATAAACTCATCTAAATTGGTAATTTTCAGACATTTTATCATATTTGGATATCAAATTAACACGGTGGAAAAACTGTGGCCTGGTCAGAAAATGTAGAATAAAATAGTTATTCCAATTATTCCATGTAAAATAAAATAATTATCAAGCAGCTACCATGGTCTAGATTTTTCATAAGAAATTCCTGAACTTCCAAATTCATATAAAATTGGAAATTCATAGACAATTTATCAAATTTGGATATCAAAACTCCACGGTAGAAAATTTATAACCAGGCCAGAAAATCAAAATGAAAAACTGTCGAGCCTAAAAATAAAAAAATGATTCCAGCTGTCATCATGGGCTAGATTTTTCATATAAAATTCCTGAACTTCCAAATTCATACAAAATTTGAAATTCTTAGACATTTAGTCATATTTGGATTTCAAATCTCCACGGTAAAAAATTGGTATTCAGGCCAGAAAATCAAAATGTTGAATTGTGTGGCCTAATATAAAAAAATTACTCCAGCTGCCTTCATAGGCTAAATTTTCCATAAGAAATTCCTGAACTTCCAAATTCATATAAAATTGAAAATTCTTAGATATTTTATCATTTTTGGATTTCAAACCTCCACGGTAGAAGACTATATATATCCAGGCCAGAAAATCAACATGAAGAACTGTGGGGCCCAAAATTAATTAATTATTCCAGCTGTCATCATAGGCTAGATTTTCCATAAGAAATTCCAAATTCATATAAAATTGAGATTCTTAGACATTTTGTCATATTTGGATTTCAAATCTCCACGGCAGAAAATTTATATCCAGGCCAGAAAATACCATACAAATTCAGTGTGGCCCAAAAATAAAATAATTATTCCAGCTGTCTAGATTATTCCAGATTAAAAGCCACCAATTAGTTTATTTCAATATTATGATTTTTAATATTTAACATTTTAAAGTGTATTTCGGCAGTTCAGTTTTAAATCGTGCTCCACACACTTATTAATCAATTTACAAATTATTTCTTTATTTTTTGTAAATTCAACAATGAACAACACCAAATTCAAATTTCATATAAAATTTTAAAATCGAATCTGCGGGTATAGCTAATAAAAATCATTATTTAAACTATGTTAACTTACCTTAGTTTCCAGAAAGTATTAGTACAAGATTTCGTTTATTTTTTAGTGTAAAATTATTTAAGATATTAAAATTTTAACTTTTGAATTTTAGGATTCAAAAAACGTTAAATTGAGAACTTTTAATTTGGAAATTGCCTAAAATTTAGCTTTAAATTTGTTTTATTTTAATAAGTTAATTGATGTTTTATAAATATTTCGATAAACTTTTACCTGTATTAAAATTCATGAATTCCAAAAATAAATAATTTGTAAAATATTATTAAAAATCAGAAAATGTAGCTAAACCTATTTATAAATCATAAATTTGTAATTTAACTCTTTGATTACATAAGTTTTAGAGTTTGAACAATAACACTTATTTGCTAAAATCAATATTAATTAAAATTAAATTAAAATTATTTTGTTGTAGATTCCAAGTTTTTATTTCTAGTAAATTTAGAGTGAATATTAAAATAATTTTAAATTCTATTTAATACGATTTTAAATTTTTAAGAATTCGACAAAACAACAATACATTCCAAAATGACATTTTTTTTAAATTTAATTCGTGAAATTAAACGTTACAGATTATAAAACCCTATTAGAAAGTACGGTCTTACACTTTTTAAAATCAATATTTTCAAAATTTAGATATTCTGACTTCTGAATTGGTAGATTTAAAAATTCTTTGACTATTTCTTCGAGTTTAAGAATTTATTAAAAATGGATCTGAAATCCTAAATTTTAAATCATTGAGAAACTTCTACTACAAAATTATAACTTTCATATCCACAATATCCCGTGAGGAGTTGTTGGGATCTCCCATCGGGTGCGTCCCCAGGTGGCGGATAGGGGAATGCCCTCACCGGCTTGCTGGCGGGTAGGTGGGAAATAAAATACCACCCGTGGACCTAAACCAACTAGGGGTGGTACCCCGATATAACTAACTGCAATGAGTAAAACGAAAGGAATTATTACCCCAGATGGTAAGCCAGACAATCTGGTGAATCCATCCTTCAAGGAGGCCGGTCCCACAGATTCTGGGGGGGACCAACCATTGCATAATAAGGATGATGAAAATCCATTCCAGAGAAAAGGTATACTAAGATCACCAATTATAAAAACAACACATCAGAAACTTGAAAATCTGTCTAATCCTTTCAACAAAAAGGATCGTAGTGACAGTGAAAGTGAATCATACTCAAAAGTGAAATCTTCCCAAGCGGATGGGATTGAATTAAATGAGACTGTGACTTCTCAGGAGAAAGTAAATGTAGCACAAAACTCTGCTACAAGCAATAAAATTAGTGCATTGGAGCAGATTGTTGAAGAGCTTAAAAAAGAAATTGCTCAGTTGAAAGTTGATAACCTCAAGCTTTCGTATGAACTTCAGCAACGAAATGAATCAGGCAACCAAATGGAAGTTGAAACTTATCCTCAGTACGTTACTGATGAGGAGGAACTTACGCGTGAAACTGATTGGATCTTGAAGAAAACAAAAAAGAATCATAAGAAAAGAAAAGCGAGCGGCTCACCAGAAGTTAACAGCAGTACTTCAGAGAAGGAAACTAATAACGGGCAACCTCAACCTATAAGGAACAAAATACTAGTAGAAAAATCTGTCCAAAATGACAAGCCTACAAGAAGGAAAGTTAAACCTCCTCCGGTAATTCTTAGTAACGTAGATGACTTCAACGTAGTGAAAAAAATGCTGAGCGAAAAAAACATTAAACATGAAATAAAGCTGCTGAATAATAAGCAACTTAAGATCAACGTGGATGATGAAAACGATTACAGAAATCTAAGTGAATTGCTTAATAAGACTGACATTGAATGGCATTCTTATGAAAATAAACTAGAGTAATGGCAAGAGGACTTCATCCCACTTGTAAGCCCGATGAGATTAAGGAAGAGCTTAGTAATAAAGGGTTCAACATAATTAATGTGGTTAATGTCACGAAGAAAGTGAAAGAAAATGGAAGCCAACTAGTTCCATTACCACTTTTTATGCTTTCTTTTGATAACATGGAGGATAGTAAGAAAATATTTGATATTAGACATATTCTTCATATGAAAGTTAAAATGGAAGTCAAAAGAAGGAACAGAGAAATTCCTCAATGTAAGAGATGCCAACGCTTCGGCCACACAGTGAAATTTTGCAAAAGAGAAGCTAATTGTGTCAGATGTGCAGGTAAGCACTTAACGGCTGACTGCACGATTCCGAAAACAAACAAACCCAAGTGCTCAAACTGCCATGAAGAGCCAGCTACCGTGGTTGTTTGGTAGCCAAGGAATTGAAAAAAAAAGAGAAATATAAATACGAAGCAAAATCAGAGGGGAAAGCCCGAGTTACTTGCTACCTCAAAAACAGTTAAAGGTTTCACCTATTCTGATGCAGTGAAAACCGCATCTAGTGGCCCTGGTACTGTAGATAGTGTGAAAGAAAATGATAATACGAATATGATAGGCTTCATAGAAAGAATGATGTCCATGATGGATAAAATTACGTCAAGACTAGACAGCTTAGAAAGCAGGTATGCTGTTAAGCATACAAACAACATGCCTTGTACGTCGAATAATGGTAGATAAAAAAATTAGAATTGATACCTGGAATGCCAATGGTATTCTCAGCAAAAAGCTTGAGCTTGAACTGTTTCTTCATGTCCATAATATAGATATATGTCTCGTATCTGAATCGCACTTAAACAATCAACATAAAATAAGTGTTCGAGGTTATAAAGTATATAACGCAGCGTACCCAAGTAATTACGGTATGGGAAGCAGTGCTGTAATTGTGAAGAATGACATAGATCATTACGAGTTTGGAAAAGTGGAGAACCCAGACATGCAACTTGCAATAGTCACAATCAATTCAGCCAAACAAAAGTTTAATGTGTGTGCATTATATTGTCCGCCCGGACCAAAAATTACAAAAGAAATATACAAAGATGTAATAGCCCAGTTCGGAGATAGGTTTATTCTTGGAGGTGACTACAACGCTAAACACACCGACTGGGGCTCCAGATTAACGCTCACAAGAGGTAGACAACTACTAGAAGCAATTAGAGATCTAGGATGCCGTTATCATTCAACAGGAAAGCCTACGTATTGGCCAACTGATACAAACAAAATTCCTGATTTGCTGGATTTTTTTATAACAAAGAGGATAGCTGAAAATTTTATTAGCATTGATGAAAATTATGACCTCAACTCTGACCACTCTGCAGTTATGCTAACGTTAAGTGAAAAAATTGTCAAAAAAGCAAGTAAGCCGACTCTTTGCAATTCATCCACAAATTGGTTGGGCTTTGAGAGAAACTTAGTTGGAAAAATAGACTTATCAGTCCCACTAAATAATATTGAACAGCTAGAGCATGCGGCCGAAGTCTTTATGCTGAATATTCAGAACGCAGCATGGAGCAACTCAAAAGTGGTAGAGAAACGTTAGTAATAAGTACCCAGCTCATGTCATTGAGATGTTAAGACTGAAACGCAGAGCTAGAAGAAAATGGCAGCAGTCACGTCACCCTGATGATAAGAGAATCCTAAATAATAAAACACAGATTTTGACCAGAGAAATATAAAGGCTAAAAGAGAATTCTTTTGTTAGCTACATGGAAAACTTGTCTACAACTAAAGAATCAAACTACTCGTTATGGAAAGCTACAAGTAATGTGAAAAGACCGGTTTCTCACATGGCACCTATCAGAAAAGCTGATGGCTCATAGGCGAGGAGTGATTTAGAAAAAGCTGAAGAATTCGGGAGTCATCTTGCTGAAATCTTGACGCCTAATAATATAGACTCTGATTTTGTGTTGGAGCAAGTAGAAAACAGTCGTGAAAGTAACATCCCTCAAATTCGAGTAAAGGAGCTTAAGAAAGAAATTAAAAATCTGAAACTGAACAAAGCTCCAGGCTTTGATCTAATAACAGCAGACATATTAAAGAATCTCCCATCCAAAGCTTTAACATGGTTAAGCTATATAATGAATGCGGCCCTAAAGTTACGTTGCGTCCCAGGCATATGGAAAGTTGCTGAAATTATCATGATAAATAAACCTGGAAAACCTGCGTATGAAGCTAAATCGTACAGACCGATATCGCTGCTTTCCACGATGTCTAAATTTTTTGAAAAACTATTGCTTAATCGAATACAGCCTATAATAGAAAGTTGTAATATTATTCCGAACCATCAATTTGGGTTCCGTGCAAAACATTCTACCATAGAACAGGTTCACCGAATTACTAATGTTATAGAAAAAACACTCGAAGAAAAGAAAATCTGCTCCACAGTTTTTCTCGATGTGGCGCAAGCCTTCGACAAAGTTTGGCATCCAGGTCTCATTCATAAACTTAATGGCTTTTTGCCTAAAGGTTATGTAGAAATCCTGGAATCATATTTATCTGAATGATCGTTTAGAGTGAAAGAAAAGAAATGAATGCAGGAGTACCCCAAGGCAGTATATTGGGCCCAGTTCTATACTTGATTTACACAAGTGATATCCCACAAACAGATAATGTAATGCTTGCAACATTTGCAGATGACACTTCAGTAATGGCGTTTGGCTCAAACATCAATGAAGCTACGGATAAACTACAAACAGCTGTTAATGTGATCTCTAATTGGTGCAATAAATGGAAAATTAAACTAAATGAAGTGAAATCTACCCACGTAAACTTCACAAATAGGAAAATCGAAACCCTTCCTGTTAAAATAAACGACGTTGTAATTTCACATGATAACAAAGCAAAATATCTAGGAATGACACTAGATGCAAAACTTAGATGGAAAGAACATATCAAGATATAAAGGAAAGAGCTCAATTGCAGATACAGAAATATGTATTGGCTAATTGGACGGCGCTCAAAATTATCGATATACAACAAAGTTTTGATTTACAACCAAATTTTAAAACCGTTGTGGACATACGGTATTCAACTATGGGGCTGTGCTAAGCGGTCTAATCTTCAAAGTATCCAAACTTTTCAAAACAAAGTACTACGTAATATACTGAATACACCTTGGTATGTTCGCAATACTGGTATTCATAGAGACATCAAAATCCCATCAGTGGTGGAGGAAATAAAGAAATTTGCTGCAAAGCATATAGTTCGGCTAAACCAACACGTTAATGTGGAAGCCTCAAGTTTGCTTCACAATCAAAATGTTGTGAGGTGACTTAAATGGACCAACCCGTTAGAGTTGGGTTAAATTTAAAAAATTTTAATTGCGCTGGAAAACTAATTAGTTTTCCAACTGCGTTTAAAATTATTTAGTACTTAATAAGAACTGACACGAAAATTAATAGTTAGCCTATCAAGACTAGTTTTAATACTAACAAGGAAGGAGGTTTTTAGTGGGTGTGAGTCCCACAGTACCCACATTGGGTCTCTTTCAAGATTTTCCCCCTTCCCAAAAAAAAAAAAAAAAAAAAAAAAAAAAAAAAATATCCACAATATTTGAATTTCAAATATTAAAAATTGTTAAATTCAAAACTATTAAATTTATGTTTTCCAATTTCGGAGATCCTGCAAATTTAAATTATTTTGAATTTTTAGAGAATTTTCTTAAATTCACAAATTAAAATTTTTCGTTTTTAAAGTTCCACAAATTTATTTTAATACAGGAAAATGTATTTGACAACAATGTTTTAATTGGGAGTTTTATAATCAACGGTTTCATCCGTTCTCCTACAGGTTTAGGAGCAACCTTTTTAAAACTAAAATTAGAATTTAAAGATGATCCTCGAGGCGACACAAAGAGTAGCCAAGAGCAGTAATGGAGACCAAATTTTTCCCCTGGACGAGGAGAATTATTAAAATTAATGATTGGGTTTAACATCAATTGAGATTTAGAAAGTAAACAAAATCGATTAGGAGAAACTGAATTTGGGAACCAGATTGAGACGCGAGAATAAGATTAAACTTTAAAAAATCATGAATACACTACAAATACGGAAAGTAGGATAGTCTGAATTGATACGGATGTGGTAAGATATCAAAAATTGGACGAGCAGGAGGTATTACTCGGGTCCTCAGAGTCAGGAAACATCGCAATTAGGATAAGGCGGTGTAAAATGAAGCAAAAAAAAACATGTTATTAGGATAATTCAAATGTTTTTCTGTCAAATTCAAAGAATTATGTAATTTAATATAATTAACTAACACAATTAAAATAAAAAATGGTTACCTTTGTATCAATTTGGCCCAGTGTGGATGCAAATTGAGTGCAAGCAGTGGAGTAAAATAATTATATATTTTTTATTTGCAATTATTGCATTTAAACCCTCGTGATGTGGATTGATGATTGGTGCACTGGCAATGGAGCCACCCAGAACAGTACACAGACTGAATCCAGTCATCTCGGGATTTGCTTTGGCAACCGTCGCACATTTCTCAAATGCTAATCTGTAGAGAACCGCTATGTTTTCGATCATGACCCTTCTACCAGGATGACTCCTCATCCATAAACGACAGCCTTTATCATATGCTGTCTTAAATGGTCGAAAATAACTAACAATGAGTGGCTTCAATCTCTGAGCGGTATGTGGTGGCAGCAATAACAAGATTATGCCATTGTTACATGCATACGATATAGCATCTAAATTTTTGGCCTAAGGTGAGGCGTCATTTTTGATCAGGCGACCAATGGACATTTTTTACAAAATGTCGAAGGAACTCCATAAAAATTGTATCTGTAATGAAATCTTAATATTTTGCCAAGGGTAAATCATAATAGGTGGTAACATTTAACTGACACCATTAACACATGTGTAACAGTTTTACTCCTTTCTCCGCTTGTAATGGCAGAAACTGATTCTCTTCCTTTTTTCGTCAATACTTTACAGGTCTATGGACATTTTGCATTCCAGTTACATTCATATTTTACATCGAGATTGCCGTACAACTTTTTAACTTCAGCTCCGTCCATATACCCATTGCACGATTAAGTTATAAGCTTTCTAGGTTTTCTGATACTGAGCTCAGTACGATGTTGAAGAAACGAAGTAGTCCAATCCTTTTCGGCCATACCTAACCCTAATCAAAAAGATTTTTATTCCATTTTTCTTACAGAATTGTAAAACGACCTTCCGAAGCCCTTCTAGCGTAATGCCGTAGAGCGATAGCTCCATTTTAATTATGTACCCAACAAATTCCTCTTCTTGTCAATTCTTAAGTACGCGAGTTTTCGATCTCACACAGTTTTGCTAGAAAGAATCACTTGCAAATTTATTTTTCCCCGATAATCGTCGCTGGGTAGCGTTTTTATTAAAGTTAAATGCTGCAGCCGCCTGGCGTATCGATAAGTCCAATTGGCGCCATTTGTTTTTCTTTTATAATTGCGAACCAAAGCTAGAACATTTAAAAATTTAACCTTAAATAAATCTGTGTTTATGACAAATATGGGGCAAAATGATACACCTGTTACTTATTGTATCATTGTGCCCCTCGATGTTGATCATTTTAACCCCGTTGATCACTTTTGCCTTTTTCTTCAAATATTTAATAACTACAATAATTAATCAAATAAACTGTCAGTTGTGGTTACTGTCAGTTGTTTGTTCATTATAAGAATTCTTTCAGTTACATGGTTCCATCTATTAGAATAATATGTAAACCATTAATATTTGTAAAAGTGTGGCTACATTTTTTGGGTGATTGTATCATTTCGTCCCGTGTATTATATTTTGCCCCGCTTTACTACTGCTGTGCTGGGTTGGCAGGAAACACGTTAAAGAGCTGCGTCATAAATAAGAGTTTTAACTAATTTGGTTCGGTCATGGCTGAAAGAAGCTAGGAGGAAGGTTGCCTGACTCTCAAATACAATGTGTATTTGACTTAAAACTATTTGAATTGTTCAATTGAAACATAATTATGTTTTACCACGATTTTATATTTTAAACCTCCTAGTGTGTGTTCCTACAAGCATAGAATTTAATTCACTCGATCGAGCTTGTAATCTTTCGTCCTAAATGTGCATATAAATATAATATTCACGTTAATTGAAATATTAATAAAGCAATAAACGAGCAGGTTTAATGATGATCGAAGGCAAAGATAAATTTCACTTTTCTGAAATGCTTGTTTTTGTACCCTCATTTGGAGGGAAAAGATATAACAACAACAACAACAATGATACCATAAAATTATGCTAATTTCCTTAATTACTGTAATAACAAGCGGTTCCTTGAAATACACCAAAACCTAAAAAAAAAGAAACTTTTTGTAAATGTATACACACACGTATATTCCCCTAAACTACTTTCGGTCGTACCCTCACTACGTACGGACGTATGTATATATCAACTTCACATTATTAAAACGATAATTGGTAATTAAGATTATTATAGTTTGTCTGTCGTTGTTATCTTTATCAAAAGATATAGTCCGGTTGGTTTTTCGTTGGTTGAACGTTCTTTTGTTTTCTTTATACTCGTACTCTTAATTTTTTTTTTTTTATGTGCCAGTGTAATCTTCATATCATTTCTCATTCGTGGCCATTTAATTTAGTTATATGTTTTGTATATACGATAGTGATATTCACAATTTTATCTTAATTTTTTGTTGTTGCGCTTAATACGGTTTTATTAACGTTTAAAACAGGGAAAAGGGTCTATCATTATGTTATATATGCGTGTATGTATGTATATGTATTATCTGGTATCTTGGTTTGATTGTGTCTTATATAGTTGAGAGAACATGAAATTAATATTTACAGTGTTCATTGTTCGGGCACTTTTAATTACATAATTTGGAATTTTGGACGATTTCAGGGTTTTTATGGCTTTCCAAAAAATAAAATGTATTTTCAATTAACTACCACATCGAAAATATGTATAAGCAAAATGAAATATTGGAATATAGAATTGGATACGGTTAAGTGAATCTTCTCTTAAATTAATGAAAATTAGCAATGGTCTTGCAAGAATATATTATTATTATGTTTTATGCGCTAATAATTTATGTCGGTGGAAAATTTGTTTCGTGTTCATCCTTTGCGTTGAGTAATTTGTGCGAATTCATAAATTCATTACAACATAATGGAATAAGTTTTTGTTTCGTTCTGTTAATCTTGTGGTGTTATTTGATGCGCGGCATTGTTCAGTAGGTTTTGTGGTAGTTTCGATTTTGGTTTAATTCGCTGCGGTTGAATTTTTCAAATCAAATTATTGAAAATGGTGAATGCATTTTGTGGACTAAATTTGTCTACCAATTTGTGTATCTTATGTTGGTTAGAACAGAGTTCAACGTACTAATTAGCTGCTCTATAAGGTTAGCGCCACTGATTTAAAGAAAAATGGATTCCCGATCATCTTCGATCGATTCGTTGAAACTGAAGCAGCCACGAGGTTAAGTTGGCTTGAAAATCATTTTGCAAGGTTTGAGAAAATGCAAAAGAAGATTGAAAGGCTAGAGTTAGGTCATAATCAAAGCAGTGCTGATATGTTGGGACTCAATTGTACGGAAAATCGTTCCAATCTGGTGAAGTTGACAAACATTGAATTATATACCTCAGCTTTCCGACACATTGGACCGATTTATTAATGAATTCATTCGAGTCCGTTATAGAGAAATTTAATTATCTTCCCAAAGGTCTCAATGGCGGAAAGGCTGTAAGTATGTTAGCGGCACTGGAGTTGGCTGACGAAAATTATGCCGAAGCATTAATTCTACTGAAAAACCACTACAACATCAAGCTCACATCCAAGAAATTAATGACATTCCAGCCTCCAGAAAATCAGTGAATAGTCGCTGCAAAGACTGATACAGTCAACGCCAATCTTCGTTAGGAAATTATGAACAACGCCAATACGAACGCATTATTGATGAAATAAAATTAGTACAGAAAATGCTCTACCGACCTGGAACGAACTGTAATCGTGTCTCGTCAAAAGATGTTTGACGTTAGAAAATACAAACGCTAATCGATTGCAGTCAATTTTTATATCGTACAGTTGTTCTCAGTCGAGTCAACGATCATCTATAGTATCTACTACGTCAAAGTTTCGAAATACTTCGTTAACCACAACGATCAATAATCAAAATAAGTTGCACTGTGTTGCTTGTGATCAATCTGACCATGTGGTTTATAAACGTCCAAAATTTATTGATCTATCACCTTGAAGCAAGTTTTAGCGCTGCAAAACAAGATCAATTATGTATTAATTGGTATAGCAAGGGCCATCAAATTTTTTTGATCGTGGGAGTATGACGCACACATTGGCTTAAGCTCAACTACACTATACTCTCTTGTAATAATGAATTTCAATCTGAAAACAATGAAATGTCGATCATTTTAGATATGTCTGTCGTGCTAGTTCAAAATTATGCGGGCCGCAATTTGTTAAGTGTCGCTTGTTATTGGATTCAGCATCTCAACTAAATTTCATCATCGAATGTTCGGCAAAATGGTTGCGTGTAACAAAATGCAAATCGAATATCTCGATCAGCAGAATTAACGACATCAGCCCAAATGTGAAACATCAAGTTAACATTCTTATGAAGTCATGTTTGACTGGGATCGGAGCTGGAATTTTCTTTGATTTACTATTCCGCTAAAAATCGTTTTCTAAAGTTAGAATGCAAACGTCTACTGAAAACTCGCTTAATGAAATCATGAAGGTCGGACCGACAATACAAAATGATTTGTTTTCAGTATTAATTCGTTTTCGTTTCAATCGGTTTGCGGTCACGACTGACGTCACTAAAATGTATCACCAAATACATCAAAGACGCCGATTACGGCGCGTGGCACGATAGCCCAAACTAGAGAATTCAAATTTTTCGTCTTAAAACCGTTACATTACAATTTTCGTTCTTTGCATCAAATGGGTTACGAGAATTCATTGAGTCATTCTGTCGGTTCACATGCAATTCGGAACGACTTTTTTGCGTAGAGAATTGCGTAAATGAACATGAAATTGCGAGGAGTTATAGTAAATATTGATTAAATAAAGACGACTAAAGACTCTAGGTGTCTAGTGGAAAACCGAAGTAGATGAGTTTCCGCTCACTGGGAATAATAAATCCTTTTATCGTTTTGGCCAAAATATTTCTGCAACACATGTGGAGGTTGAAAATCGAGTGGAATGTGACATTTCTAAGATTTATTTTCTAAATTTCTAAGATTTACCATTGATCAAAAACGTCAAAACTCCTTGTTTTGTTTTATCGCCAAATTATGATCCATATGACTGTTGCATCTATATGCGTTCAACTATGCAATCAGAAATTTCAAGCAAACTCTGGTGTGCCAAGTTTCGTGTTACTCCAATAAAAACCCGATTCATTGCTACGATTGGAACTCTGGCACCAGTAACACGGATATTAAACGCCCACGGCAATGCCGATGAAGCTAGAACACAATTTAAAATGAAACAAAAGGCAGTATGGCCGACAAGTAAACTGGTTTTAATGTACGCAGCTTTAAAAATTTTACGCGGTGAATGCAACGTTTTAAGATTTCACCTGCAGCTACAAATTTTTAACCTTATAAGGAGCTTAGGCCTAACCTAGATAACAACATTAACTGACGCTGGATGAAAATCCAAAAGAACTTATGAACAAAAGAAACAGGTAACAGGTGTTACTGGCCAAGCATACCGATAACGCAGACTGTAACAGAAACGAACGTGGTAAATAGATAAAGGCTGCGGCTGGGGGCTATTACCTCTCAATAGACGTCCCTCAATAACCAGTCGTCATTTGCTGTCTGGTTAAGTGAGTTTCGACTTTATACAAATTGCTGCCATTACCAGTCGCCAATAGATGGTTATTTGCTCAATGTTAATATTAGTAAAAACAACTTTCCCATATTGACGGTACCACGTTTGCTAGTAGGTTGATTAATTTTATGGATAGCCGCTTACCGCTGGTGGGGGCTTTAACGGTATCAATATTTTACTATACTTACTTGAATGTATTGGGATTTTTTTTTAAGTAAAAAAGTTTAGTAAAAGACACGAAAAATTGTCTAGCACTGATGCAGCACAATTTTCCGTGCGTTTCACTATAAATCGACGAAAATTTAAAATCAAGAATTTTTTTTTATTTAATTTATTTATTAATTAAAAGTTATAGGTATGAAAAGTATAATTTCGACATCAAATTTTAGTCGACTTTGCCAATCGATTTACAAAGTAAAAGACTCGAACAATTGTCTAGCACTGATGCAGACTTTAATGTTGAGGAACTCGAAGGGGAATTTGAACATTTGAATTTGAACAATTAAAGTTTTTACATATAGGCAGAAAATTATGTCTCCACAAGTGCTTTAAAAAGGGTGTCCAATATTCGCAGACATGGGTGGTATCGTTGCATTCCTTGATCCAAACTAATGTGGCTTTAGATGTAGCACTTCGCACTGACAAGCCAACATTTCAAGTTATAAGTGTTTTAATAGGTGCCTTCTGACATGGCATCCTATCTTGAAGAAACTGCTATAACAGAAAAATTGATAACTAGAATTTTAAAATATTACATTCATTTCAGCTTATAAGTATTACTGTAATCTGATAAAATAATTCTAAATATTGAACAAAAAATTTTAGATTTGAAATTTTTCAGTTTTTGGAAACTTTCGTTTGTTAAAATCCCTCGGTGGCTATAAACATTTTTGAAAATTAAGATAACCTTATTTTGGAGCTTTTCGGAAAGCACTAAGAAAAGGCTAACTTAATACTAGATTTTAACAAATGAAAGCTTCCCAAAACAACTTTTTTTTAAAAAGTTTTTATTCAATATTTTAAAAATATTTTACACTGTATACACTGTATACACTGTATAGGACACATTTTACATATAGGAGAGCCCAAATTTGATGCACGTGCCTAGAGCCCGAAAATGTGTTAATGCAGCCCTGATTGTACCTAATGCAAAAATATATAACAATGTCAATGTTTAAAATTGTTAATTAAACATTGTTACATTGTAAATAAAACCAGCCATCAATTTTATACAAAACATTATGATAATAATTGGTCCAATTACCAATAATTATGAAATTGATGGAATTAATTTCTCTTGTCTGCATATCATTGTATTATATATCTGTCAATCATCGTGGTACACATAATAAAAAAATGGTTTTCCATGTACACATAAATGTTTTTTTGCAACAACACCAAGTGCAGTTAACAGGTATAACAGCATAGAAATACACTGATCACGATTTTTCTTAATCAAAATCATTAATCCATGTGAAATTTGTGCAATTGTTCTGTCGTTGTTTTCTTATTTTTTCACAAACAACTAAACCAAACACAATACACAAAAAATGCGCAACACAAAGAATTCAAGAATTTTTATTTTTTTCCACCAGATTGCAAATATTGAATCAAAGGACCACCTGTTGAATGTAAGTCGCGCATCCAAAGAGTAAAACAAAACCAACAACAACAAAAATGTAACATGAAGAATATTCCAAGGAAGAAATAAAAAAATCACTTTGAAATTGAATTTAGTTAAAGAAAAGATGTTACAGAAATTCGCGATTTAAATCAAGAAGAACACTGGAATAACATAACCTTTAGTACGCGAAGATGAAATTAAAATAAAACAACGACACGATGCATAATTTTAAATTTTTCATAGCCGCGAAATATTTTTTTTTTTTATTTCATCTGCATTTTAGATTTCTTCGTCTTCTTCTTCTTTTGGGTTTAGCATCCGTTTTTATCGCGATTTTTCATTTACTATAAAAAAAAACCGAAATAAAATCTTTCTATAGAATACGTGTGTGTTTGTGTTAAATTGTGCAATTTTCAGTCAGATTTTAAATAATTTTTTTTGCGTTGTTGTTTTAAATTTATAATTATATTTAATCCAGAATTACATCTCAAGATGCAAAATAAAATTCTTATGCTTTTATTGTAGAAATATTTATATATACAGTCATGTATGTATGTATGTATGTATATGCACAATTTTTTTTCCGCTTGAATTCGTTGAATTAAATTACATTACAGTATTAATTTTAGATAGCACAAGACAAAAAAAACCGTCTTATATATTTTATTCACTTTGGTTTTTGAATGTTTTGAATAATTTATATATTTTGCATTTTTTAAAGAATTATTTGTGGTATTTTTTGTGCAATTCAAGCACAAAACATAAACACAGTGTTTCTTTTATTTTATATATTCGAGGTATAATGTAAGTGGTTGGATGTGATTTTATGTGCAGTATATACATATGTACATACGTCTGCGCTGAAGACTGCGAACTCATAATGAATTACTAATATCCAGTCAACCTCGAAAAAATTAACAATCGGCCATGACTAACCTGAATGTCACAGTTTAATGTAAGAATAATTAAGTTAATATTCTTTTCGAATATGTATTTATGTGCATATATATGTATAAGTGCCATTGAAAATGGAAATATATGTACATGGTTTTGTAACTTTTATGAATGTTTATTAGTTGCATAATCGTTATAATTTTTTAAAATTGTTATGTATCTGACATGCAATTGAACGTGCTCCACTCATATAACTATTTAAAAATAAAAATATTGTAGCTTTATAAATTTATTAGATGTGATTTGGCTGCTTTAGAATTCCCCTAGAAATTAGAATAGAATCATCTATTGCCTTCGAATAATACTTGGAATAGATTCATCTGATCCGCAAACTGAATACGTTTAGACCAAGGCAGTGAGGACAAATGATCTAAATTTAAAGACCTAAATTTGAATACCGGAAGCCGAATAGAACTGAAAGCTGGACAACTGGCCACGAAGTGAAGGCAGTCATCCTCCTCCTCAAGGCTGTCCTCGCAAATAACATCAAGAGCTAAGCCCATACGATGTGATTGATGTTTAAAACGGCCTTGCCCCGTAAGAATCGCTACCAAGATTCTGACCTGCTTCTTTTTTTTTAAAGATAAAGCATATTTCGTTGACCTGGAATTGGGCTCCTTAATGAAGTGTCTTTTATATAGTCTTTTATATAGCTGAACCACTGGTTCACGACCAATTAAAATTAATTGGGAACCATTGCCTACGATGCCACAATGAGGCGGTAAGAAAGGTTCTTGAAATGTTTGCATTCCTTGACGAGTTTGCAAACAGTCAAAGAATTTCTTAAAAAGTTAAGTACAGCTTTACTATCTGTACACAGTAAAGTATGTTTGTTTTTAACAGCAAAATTCAATTCTCAATAACACTACGTGTTAGCGTTACTAGTTCCACCTGAAAAACAACACAATGCGAACCGAGACTACTGAAAAGGTTAGAGCGAGAACTATTAAAAAAATACACAATGGACTCATCTAATTTGTTGAGAAAATCCTATGAACGAAGTATAAGCCACCGAGAAAAAATTTGAGAAATGGAATTCGGGCAGTAGTCTATCATTAATCATATCGATTTCTGGTAAACATGAAGCATAATTTTTAAAAATTGGTGTAGGTCCCAAGATAGAACCAAAAGCAAGATTTTGTAGATCATTAAGCTTGATTACAGAAGCCTTCAAGTCAACCACTGGCCACCACACAATAGAAGCAGTGATTTAAACATGATATAAAGCATTCTAAGGCTTAAGCCCCAGAATTTCCCAAAAGCATTTCTACATTGCCAACATTTGGCAGTTGCAGGAGATTCTTCCAGGAAAGTTTACTATCCAAAACAACACCAAGGTGCTTGACGTGATTGAATGCTCCCGCAATATCTAGCAAATACCCAAAAAAAATTCCTTATTATTAATGATATTTAAGGATTTTTAAATTCTGGTTACAAGTTTATGTATAGGGCGGCTTCACAGGACTTACCGACTCCTATGTATTTCGCTATGTGCGCCCTGATTATTTGGGGTTCACTTTTATTCGCCATATGGATATGTCCTCAGCCAATCTTCCGTTTTATTTAAATGATTTTGCAGCATTCACATGAATTTTGCACTAAATCTGTCCTAAATAAAAATTTTAGAATATTTTTTGGGAAAATTGATTTGACAATTGACAATTCTAAATAGACGTGTGAAGTTTGACCTAAATCTAAAAAATGTTTGTATGTGTTAGTGAGAATATCATATTTTATTCGTAATGTCATATATATCAAGATGTCATTTAGTCTATCAGCAATTTAGTCTTACGGTGTTAGCTTCCTAGGGTTTAACCAAGAAATTTTGGAATATTTTACGATATGTCTCTATTCGATATGTTTATAAGGTCATACCAAACAAGCATGTTCTAAACCCCCTAACCCCCTACCATTTCCAAAATTAAAGTATTGTACGTTCCAATGACATCTTGGTATATACTTCATTATGGTGTTGGCTTGGTAGGATAGTTCAAAGAAAAATTGGAAAATCATGTATTCATCGTACCAAATTCGTTATATCGAGACATTCTGCTTTGCACACTAACATATATAAAAGGAAATTGTTTTTATTGTTTTTAGGACAGATTTAAGGCAAATTTCACATACGTTTTTGCAGCTCCCTTCAGTCACGTCACTTCTTGATAAATGAAATAATTGATATCATTGTGGTAACACTAATAATTGCAAATTATTGACAGAAGATTATCTTGTCAAAATCAAAATTCAAAAATACCATTGTACTAGAGTGAATATTATATTAGCTGTTTTGAATTGTATTACGATCCGAGTGAAGTTGAGGGAATGGATGAATTTTGCGGTATGGCTGATTTTTCGGTATAGAGGATAACAGACCAATCGAATCCGTTTGAAATAAATACCACACAACCTGTAATATTACCTACATACGATAATATGTTCGTCTTCTACTATGCTTTTTTATAGTTAAATTGTCATTTTATTCATAAATAGGAGTTCCAGGTATTATTGGATGTGATTGCACTCATTTCAAAATAGCATCACCTTCAAAACGGGAGAGACATCTTTATCGTAACAGAAAAGGTTTTTACATCTTAAACGCTATATGCTTGTAAGTTTCAAATTAGGTTCATTGAGTTTTATATTTTGAACAAAATTAAAAATGTATTTATTTTTGGTATATGACGACAGAATGTGCATTACATTTGTTGATGTTCCATCCAGGATCGTTTCATGATTCGTTGATTTTCAATTCAAGTGAACTATAGACACACATCTTCAAAATAGCATTGAAGCCTTATCGAATAATACCATTTAGAATATCAGGAGATTAGTCTAGTGAAAGGCAATTCAACACCAAGCATTCAAAGGCGAGAAATAATTTTAATCGAATGAATCATTCTTGCGTATTGCAAAATCGTGTCCACTGTTTAATGGATAAACTATACATTATAAACCAAATAATAGCTGCACAAATAGCAAATGTGTGTTCCGCACTTCATAATTTCTGCATCATTAAATTTTCTCTGCAAAATCATAATCAGTTTACCACATTTCATTATATGTGAAACTATAAAATAACTACTAGCCGAATCGGTTTTTTCTTTATACGCCAAAGTTTTTAATTATACTTCCATATGCCCAAAACCATCCATTTCCTGGCATATTGCCGAGCCCAAACGGATGTTTCCTTTTATCGTGATCTAAAAATTCCTTCACGGAATAAAAAACATCTTTTTTCCTCTTAGGAAACCCCTTTTTCTGTGATGTTATTATCCTCTCCTCAACTACATTTTCCTCAACTTTAGATAAAATTGTTTGAGGACCAGGTCTGACCCTATAGAAAATTTTGTGCCTAAACGAAAAATTATTTTACTCATGGTATATTAAAATATTTGGATTCTGCGTTTTTTTGACATTTCTTTATTTCTAACTGTGTAAGTGCTTTTTGGCGCAAGTCAGAGATTAACATTATTATTATTATTATTATTATTAAAATTGGCCGGAACCCACAAGGATTTCGCACTCAATGCCACAAAAGCCCATGGTGCAAACCCAGGATTCTATCCCAATTCGCAAACGCGCACTGCTGCCTTCGCAAACTGAACAAGTTTAGACCAAGGCAGAGAGGACAACTGATCTAAATTCAAAGACCTAAAGTTGAATACCCGAACTCGTATAGAGCTGAACGCAGGACAACTGCACACGAAGTGGAGGGAGTCGTCATCCTCCTCAAGGCAGTCCTCGCAAATAACATCATGCGCTAAACGCATACGATGTAGATGATCTTTAAAACGGCCATGTCCCGTAAGAATCGCTACCAAGACTCTTAACTGGCTCTTTTTTAAAGATAAAGCATACTTCGTGGACCTCAAATTGGGCTCCCCAATGAAGTACTTCGCCTTACGAAAACCAAAAGTCGCAAGCCACTGAGACCTTAAGTCTTTCAAAGCGTAATCCTTAATAACTTTCTTCCCGTAGTTGAAAGATATAGGAGTAGCTGGTTCAGGACCAATTAAAGTTGATTGGGAGCCAGCTTTGGCTAAACAATCCGCGATCTCATTGCCTATGATGTCACAATGAGCCGGAACCCACATGACCGTAACTTTATTGTTAGAACAAAGAAGGTTCATGAATTGTTTGCATTCCTTGACGAGTTTAGAAACAGTCAAGGGATTTCTTAAAGAGTTAAGTACAGCTTTACTATCTGTACACAGTAGAATACTTTTGTTTTTAACAGCAAAATTCAAAGCCTCAATAACACTACGTGTCAGCGCTATTAGTTCCGCCTGAAAAACAGTACAATGCGAACCAAGACTATGTAACATTAGCCTTTAAAATATGTTTAAACTATGAAAGAAAAATGGCTGCTGTTAACAAAAAAAAATTCTATGCTGTGATATTATAAAACCGATCCATAGCACTCCCGTCTCAGTCGGTTGAGGTTATATATCTAAATATTTGGTCGTGGGGTGTGTATTCTATCACAGCTGTGCTATGGAAGAAGGAAACTAATTCTCACATATCAACTCATTCAACTCACCTCCAATGGTCGCTTAATTGATTTAATCTCTCATTTAATTAAATAGAAAATAGTTAACAATATATATGTATGTATATATAAAAAAATTTATTAGTTAAATTCAATAGATTAAATTGGAAAACAAACAATTTTCCAACCCCCAATTATAATTTAAAACAGAGGATTATGATGTTAATTTTATAAAATTCAAATTCAACAAAGTTAATAAATTGCTTTAGTTAATTAATTAATTATATAGGATATTAAGATAATCATCATTCAAAAAAAATACTTAATAAATTTACCTGTAACATGTGCAGACTGTGAAAGCGCTTCCAAGGTCATCCTGCTACAAATGATTAATTCAAAGAAAGAAAAAAAAACACTTCACCCACACAAAAAAAATTAATTAAGTAACTTAAGCTTACACACTAGTTTATTAGAAATCACACAAAAACTAAAGAAATAAATTGTAAAATATGCCAAAAAAAAAAAATTTAATTATAAAATTTAGGGGTTGAAGAAAAAAAATTAATGTAGTATATGAAATAACTGGAATTGAACCCGTCGTCCGTTAGCGCAGTGGTTCGTCTCGATTGACTGGAATCGTCTTTAATAGTTTAATCACGTATTACTGATATATACCGAAGATACAAGAGATTAGTTTTATCACGCAAGCTGGTCTCATTCGTTATTTAATCAGCTGACTGATACGGTAATCCAGATCTTTCGCTTAGCGTTCACTTATAATGTTTTACGTTGCTTTATGTTATTTTATGTTTTAAAGTTGCGCTCAAAAACCGCTATTAGTTTTGGCAATATAGCGTATATTTAGACACTGAGGACTATTTCACATGTGGCTATGGTATATTTTTTTTTTATTTTTAGAACTTTTTACGGGTAAGACAATAAATACTGTTCATATAGTATGCACTTCCGTATAACTATTTATTAATTATTATTATTTATGTACTTTTTTATAAATATTAGGCGTATAATCTTTCCGCACATTCACATTAATTGTATTCACATATTATATATACATATTACATGTATATATAGATTCATAGTTTCTGACACTTTTAGTTTGTAAAGTTCAATTTCACCTTAATTTTAATATTATATGTTTTATATTATTTTAGATTTATTTTAACTTTTAAATATTTGTTTTCTTGAGCTCTTATCTCGAGCAATTCCCATCCACTTCCTGACTATTTTTTTTTCGATATCGTTCGATTTTTTTATTTTATTTTCCATTTCCAACGATGTTCAAAACCAACACTCAGCAAAAATCATATAAAAAAAATCTTCCGGTTTTCCTACAACAGTCACAAAAAAAACTGTAACGATCGTATGTCAAAAAAAAAATTACGGTGGACCACATCCCTCAATCGTCTGCTTCAGCAACGAAAGTTGAAGAAGAAAACAAAAATTCATTCACCAGATCAAGATGGAAAGATTCATTGAAAATTACAGTCGCATCACAGTAATTAGTAACATGGGCGAATGTTACAACTACCGCAAAGTCTCAGATCCGTCCAAGGACAGTAGATTCCAAAGCCTGCACTGAGGTTAGAACGAGAGCCATCGGAATAAAAGACAATGGACTCATCTAATTTATTAAGAAAAACATGCGAACTCCACAAATCTCTCGAGGGATAAGCCACCGAGAAAAGATTTGAGAAATGGAATTCGGGTAGTAGTCTGTCGTTAACCATATCGATTTCTGGTAAACATGAAGAATAATTACTAAAAATTTGTCGATGTCCCACGATAGAACCGAAGAGATTCCATGCTCCAATGCACCTCAGCCGATAAGCTGCAGAACAGGCTGTTCCTAGAATAAAGGTGCGTAACTGAGGCCAGGAAAGAATGGATTCCATAGCGAGAAGTGGAGTCGAGGACATAGCCTCCGTTATGGCTCTGCAAGCAAGGTTTTGTAGACCATTAAGCTTGGCTACAGAAGCCCTCAGGTCAACTACTGGCCACCACACAATAGAGGCATACGATAGTAGCGGTAGGACCAGTGATTTATAGATAAAAGAAAGCATCCTAGCGCTTAAGCCCCAGGATTTCCCAAAGGCTCTTCTACATTGCCAAAAAATGGCAGGAGCTTTTTGAAGCTTGTAGTCCAGGTGATTCTTCCAGGAAAGTTTACTATCCAGGATAACACCAAGGTGCTTGACGTGGTCACATTTTGTGATCGTTCTCCCAAAAAGGGAGGGAACAGAAAATTCAAGAGTATTCCTCTTCTTTGTAAAGACAATTAAATCAGTTTTAGAAGGGTTGACGTGAAGACACTTCTCAACACACCATGCCTCCACAATAGTCAAAGCATGTTGAGTTAGGTCGGATAAGACACTGAGATGCTTGCCTGAGACTGTCAGAACAAGATCATCAGCGTAGCTCTGAGCAATGTAGCCAGATTGCTGCAGCTTCACAAGCAATTCGTCAATGACCAAAAGCCACAGCAGAGGTGAGAGCACACCTCCCTGAGGACAGCCTTTGGAGACCTTAACAGAAACTAACACACCATCCAGCTCCGCCTCCACAGTGCGAGACTTAAGCATGGATTCAATCCATAGGATAATGGTGCGATCAATACCAAAATTGGTACAGGCAGTATTGATCGTAGCAAACGAAGTGCTATCGAAAGCTCTGTATGCATTACAGAAAGAGATTAACATACTTAAGAATGAAAATCGAAAGCTCCCACAATATCCAGGAAAGTACCCACAAGAAACTCTTTATTATAAAGGGATTTGTCAATCCTGATTACAAGTTCATGTAGGGCGGTTTCACAGGACTTACCGACTCTATAAGCATGCTGCATGATACTGAGTGGGAATGCGATTAGAAAATGATCTCTAATGAATCTATCGACAATTCCTTCCAGAGCTTTAAGAAAACTTGAGGATAGACTAATAGGCCGAAAGGACTTAGGATCCGTATAATCGGACTTACCAGCTTTCGGGATAAAAACAACTCTACTTCTGCTCCAAGAATTTGGAACAGTGCTAAAAGCAATGCACGCTTGAAAAAGGTGGAGCAAATGATCCTGAATTTGAGGAAAACCCCGCTGAAGTTCAGCAGGAAAGATACCATCAGGACCGCCAGCCTTATAAGATGCAAAGGAAAATAGGCTCCAACGCAAGACATCATGATTGATCAGCTTGTGAGCCAAACTCCAATCGGGACTTGCAACAGACGTCCTAGTGAGATCGGTTGCAACATCATCCGAGTTGACGATATCACAACCAGGAAAATGAGCCGAAAGGAGCAGCTCACCAATTTCCTTGTTGGAGTAAGTAAGCTGTCCGTCCGGTAGACGAAGAGAATCCAGTTTACACGTACTGTTCTTAGCTAAAGCTTTATTGAGTCCAGCGAAAGCAGAAAGACTGTTGATTTCCTCGCAGAAGCTCAACCACGCGGCTTTTTGAGCGGATCTTAGACTTTTTTTATATTCCTTTTGAGCTAACAAGAAGTTATCCCAGTCAATCTGTTGCTTAGACTTTTTTGCTTTGTTCTTCAGTTTCCTAGTAGATTTCCTTAATTTCTTAAGGTCAGAGTTCCAAAACGGTTTGTTCCGAATCTTTTGATTAGTGATAAGGGGACATGATTTTTCAAAGGCTATCGTAATTGCCAATGCAAGTGACGATGCTTGATCCTCAATGTCCTTCCTCGACCGAATAACCCTCGGTGGCGCAAGTAAAGAACCAAGCTCGAGAGAGAAGAGACCCCAATCGGTTAATTTCCGATTGCGGTAAGGTTTAAGAGGTGGTCGTTTAAGGTTGATATTAAACGAAATACACCTGTGATCAGAGGTGAGGATGTCATCCGTCACTCTCCAGTCTAAAATTAAATCAATAATGGACATGGAGCATAAACTAATGTTAATCACCTCCTGCCGGATAGAGTTGACAAAAGTAGGCTCACTTCCAGTATTGAGAATCTCAAGCTCAGAGGAGCTTCTATAATTAAATAGCGAAGAACCCCTGTGATTAATGTTCGTACTACCTCAGATCGAGTGATGAGCATTAGCATCACAACCGATCACCAAAGGGGTACGCTTGTTCTTACACCATGTCACAAGATTAGTGAGTTCCTCAGAGGGAGGAGGTGAAGAAGAGTCATACGGCAAATAAACTGAGGCGATGACCAGTTTAATGCAGGAATTAGCGGATACCAGAGTAATAAGAACAGCCGTAATATCGGCCGAGCTACACTCGTGAATAAGAACTGCATTGATATTATTGCCAATAAAAATGCACGCTCGAGTTTTATTGACAGAATTCTTACAGAAGATTCTGCCATTAAATAAGTTCAATCCAGAGACAGCATTATCAAGAAGATATGGTTCCTGGATTAGACAAATATCTGTATGCATTACAGAAAGAGATTAACATACTTAAGAATGAAAATGGAAAGCTGAAACAAGCACTTCAACCCAAAGAAATACAGGACCAAGCTGCACCAGAATTCTTCACTGATGAAGATGAATTACTAGACGAAACAGACTGGATCCTTAAAAAAAACAGAAAAAAGCGACCTTCTAAAAAAAGAAAATCTGAATCATCCCCAGAAACTGGAGGTTCAAGCCAATCCCCAAAATCAAATGACATGATTGAAATTCATCAAGAAGCTGAGATAGCCCATCCCAAGGATAAGGTTACGCCTCCAATCAACATCAGTCTCTTATGAAATCAATTACTGATAAAGAATACAGAATCGTGTCTCTGAACAATAATACAACGTGAATCAACACAACATTCGTTGACACATATACAGCATCAGCTAGAGTAGTACACTTATGAAGACAAAAATGACCGACCGAAAAAAGTGATGACTATAGAGGTCTTCATCCTACCTGTAAAATAGAGGATATAATAAACGATTTAAAGGACAAGGGGTTGAAAAAAAAATAATTAAAAATATATGAAATGGTTAGCTTAAAGGGGAATTGGCGCGCCATCGAGAATGGAAGTTTTTTGGAATGAACAAGATAAATTGGTGTTAGAATGCCAAACTTAAAAAACACCCGAGCCAGTCCGACATTGGCTCGAGTATTTCGAAGTAGTTCTTTTGTTGGCCAAGTTTCAAAAATACTCGACTTCGTCCGTCACTTTATCACAATCTTTTATGGATCCGACTTAAATAAATCATATCATTGAATGGTGCGGGATACGTTTTTTACAATTCTTTTTTCTGTATCTAGTTTTTCGTGAAATTGAGATGGTTTGGTAGGAAATTCAAGACCATAATGATTTCCTGTGATGATACTTTTATGAAACTGTCGCGATATTAGGACATATTTTTCCTGGGATGGCACAAAATTATAGGATGATAGTTAATCCTGACCTGATAGTTAAAATAAAGAAGTTGTTAAAGTTATGGTGTTTTTCTGTGTTTTTCCTTATAGAACCCGAGATGAAACAATTACCTGTATATGGACTGCATGAACTGCAAAATATGTTTGTTGCTTGGTTGGAACGTCTACAAATATTTAAAATGTTTAAAATTTACTCTTTTGCGTTCGAAATATCTGGTCAGCCTACCTATGTAGAAGTTAGTCTTGCACCTCAAAATGTATTTTTTGCATTGAATTCTTCTCCAATTTTGAAGTTACTTCATATTGCAAATATAATCTTCTTTGTTTAGATTATACCGCGTGCGAGACAATATATCGCTGATATTTTACAGGACTTACAATAATCCAACTTTACTCTATTAACTTTCTCTTGAATTAAAATTCCCTATTGAATATCAAAAATTAGGGATTAACCAAATTTCTAGTTACAGACCTATGTGCTTAAGAAATAATTAAAAATAAATTTTCAACAAAATTATTAAATTATCTATTTCCTTTCGTGACGTCCGCATTAATTATACACGATGATTAAATTTAATAATGATACAAACCATAAACAACTTTCCATTACGTCTAGACATTTCGTCAATATTTCATGAAATCACCGTCAAAATTAACGGTCATAAATTACGAAAAGAAAATTGGATTAACTTATAACGTAAGATTTAATTTATTTAAATAATTTTTAATTACTATAATATCGTTGAAATTTGTTTTTGTTTTTAAAACAAAGCCGGATAAGTAGAAGTATATAGTTCAGGTAATTATTGTATATCCAAATAAATTCTGAGAATCGTTTCAATGTAATTATATTCTAATTACGATCAATTAAAGATCAAAAGAAAACCATTTAAATTTTTTTTTTGTGCGGCAGTTTATATGATCCTCTTGTATAATAAATAAATAAAGTACGCACTAAAAACTCTTGATGGGAATCGTTATATTCTTGAGACATTTTATACATCTTTGTATAGATATAGTTAGGATTTGATTGCTATCTCGCAATTCAATATCTTTAGATCATGTACCCTTTAAACTCCATAGTGTATAGTAAAAGTTAATTGTGTTCTTAACAAAAATTTCACACACTTGATAATTATTTTCATTTCGTTAGAGCGCAACAATACTATCAATAATAAATTTTTATAATCATATAACAACAATAATACTTTTAGTAATAATATAATAGTGATAGTAATAATCATATAATAATATAATTCGGCTTCTTTATCTTAATAAAAATATGAACATATAATATAAACTCTTGAGTATAGTAAACACAAACTAGCAACAACAACTAAACATAAATGTTTCGAGGGAAACAAGAAAATACAATTTTAAAATACACTGTGCGCACAGTTTCTTAGACATGAACCCCTTTTTTAGATTCGTTATGTGTTGTTTCTTGTTTTCTTATTTATTTTTTTTATTATCACAATATAATCCAATTTTAGTTTTTTTTTTTTGGTTGGAATACGCGCACACAAAAAATTTAAAAAAATTATTTCTAATTTCAAACATTAATTTAGCTTACAAGTTTCGCCGCAATTGTGTTAAATGATGTTAAACGAAGTGAATCTGTGATTTAAATATTGTGCGGCTTACTCGTAGCAAATTTATGTAACTTATCATCAATACATATACATACAGACATATATAAATGCGTGAGAAAATACAACATTTTGATTACATCTGTCAAAATACTTGAACTTAAATGTACCTTGAAATGAGTTTTACACTTTAAAAAGTTTCAAGTAATATGTATACATATACGGAAATTAACATAATCGGAACTATTACAAAATATTTATAAATGAGGTGAGATAAGAATTTTTAAGAGAATAGAAAATCTTGGGAATTTCTTTATTTACTAAAACATTACCTGACATGTCAAGGGCACATTCAAACTGTATATACTAATATGACAACGAAACATTATGAACCCTAAATAATAAATATTCGTTATGCTAATTTGGTGACTCGCAATGTATTTGATGTGCGCGGTGGACATTTTTTTTTTTTTTATTTTGGTTTCCCGGATGTTCGAATAATGATGTCACTGTTATTAAAATAATTATTATTTAGATTATATAGAATATTATGTGACACGTATAGGGGTGTTTAAGATAAGCAAAATTAATTTTTTTTTGTGTGTGTAAAATACCCTTACATGTTATGTTATTTATGTCTCATTTGGTCGCATGTAAATATTTTTCAATATAATGAACATGGTAAAGGTATTAACTGATTGAAATGCGAACTAGAAAGTTCAAAATGAAATTTTAAACCCTGAACTGATGTTCGCATACTTTCAAATTCTTATCAAAATTTAGAATTATTTTTTTAAATTCAGAATGAAAAATAAACATTTAATTACTAATTAAAAATTAAGTTACTAATTTAAATAATTACATTACGGTGGGAAACGAATCAACGATGAACTAAAACGATCAGTGATAATGCCTGGAAAAAAACGATTGTGTTACTATTGAAAAACTTAACGCTACAAGCGCTACAAGAATCTCCATCAGGACGACGAGTTGAAAAAAATCGGATTTTTCAAATTTGCTTGCTTCGTCCTAAATACTGTGTGGAACCAGGAAGCAGTGGAACGCATTCAGTGTGTGTTTGAACAATACATCAAAACAAAAATTTTTCTTTTAAACACCTTAATTGGTATGGCTACTACAATCTTAAACATTATTAATTCGTTTAATTCATTAGTAAGATTGATATTAATAAACTTGTGTGGGTTTGCTGCACCAATGTCCAGTTCCCCTGAGGTATGATGATCATTCGGTTAGCTCATATGGTTTGCTTCGTTTGAGCCGCCTTACTTCGTTTGTAGTATCCAATAGTTGTACGGCCTTAACGTTGGTGTGGATGAGAAGTCTCTTTTCATGTTTGATGGCACAACCGCAGATGACGTCATCTATCAGTTGTATTTGTAAATCATTGTGTATTTCCCTGTTAGCCACAAATCGGTAGGCGTTGGTGATCATTCGAAGAAATTTATTTCTGCGTTGGATAATGTCTCTCTTGGAGTTATGAGTACAACTTATACAACTTATGAGTATATAGCTGCGCACCATACATCCATATATGGCTTGAAGATGGTCTGGTAAATTAGTCTTGTGCAATATAGGTTCATTTTGGAATGATGCCCAATTAACCAGTATATTTGACGTTGTTTTAATTGTATCTATATTCAGCTTTTTGTCTCACGTGATGTTTCCAGTTTAGCATTGAGTCTAGATGCAGACCAAGGTATTTGGCAGATTCAGCCTGCGGCACTTGTACTCCATGTAAATGTCACATGGGTTGATTTACGCTCAATAAGCGCGATTTTCCAATCAATCGTCCATTTAGAAACGATGTTCATTGCTCGTTGGTGATTTTTCACTGCCCTTTGTTGAGATTCGTCTATTGCCATAGTAACAGTGTCGTCAGCAAACGTACCGATGAATGTTTTGGTGACGTAGAAAATATTAGATGACGCGTAATTGCCCATCCCTGGTTTTACGTCGATGTTGGATTGAACGTCTTTGGGTTGAAATACTGTTGCTAGGTGATTAAATCGTTTAAATTTTCTGGTGGCTTTCCATAACGAGTAGTCTTTATCCATTTCTGGACCCAGCCCGCTTAAGTAGTTGTCGAAGCAATCTTGTTTAAAGTTTTTGATTAGCCTATTGACTTTGTTATTTATCCGATTGAAGGTTGTTTTGTAAATGGGATTTCTGGTGAGATGCCATATTTTCTATATTTTGATTCTCACTTTTAATTCAACTAGCTCTTCTAACTTTTCTCTGAAGAGATTCCAATCCGTAAATTTATTAGTAAGCGGTTTCGCTATTTTGTTTTTTGATTACTATAGCGCTAACTGACAACAGTACAGGAATGTGATCAGATGTTAAGTCGTTAATCCCATCGGCTCTAGTGTAACTGGATGAACTACCCTTTATGATAAAGAAATCAAGTAGATCTGGTATTTTACCTGGGTCCGTGGGCCAATACATTGGCCCTCCTTGAGACAGATATTCATATTTGTTTTCATGAATGGCATTGAACAGAGCATTTCCTTTTCCAGGAGAAATTATCCTAGAACCCCAAGCTGTATGTTTTATATTGTAGTCCCCTCCAATAATAAATCTTGGGCCTAGTTTATTGAAGACGTTATTAAATTGTAACTTCGTTGGTGTATGCCGTGGAGGACAGTATGCTGCCGCAATATTTAGATCTGCGCCATTATATTGGATTGAGATAACCGTTGCTTACATGTAGCTTTCCCCAATATCCACTTGTTGATTATGTTTGATGTTATTTTTAATTAATACAGCTGAACCACCTCTAGCTCTTTCACTAGGATGGGTTGTCCAGTAGGAGTTGAATCCCTTTATTTTAATAAAACTTTTGCTAGAGAAGTGCGTTTTTGAAATTGTTTGTATTAAGGAAGAAATATTGTTTGTATTAAGGAATATTTCCAGTTCCTGGGCTCGTTGGTTGAACCCATTGGCGTTAAAAGTTACAACGCGTAGGAACGAGTTAATCATTTTTGTGTATGCTGACTTTTTTATTTGGTGGATAGAAATTAATTTCCAGGTTTGCCACCCTTTCTGCTATATGACCAAGTGTCTGTTGAATTTGACTGAGCATTATAATGATTTCAATGTTATTTGACTCGTTATTAACTTCTGGGTGTTTGTTGTTTTGGTTTAATTCATTAACTGATTTGATAATTTGCGCATAAGATAATCCAACTGTGGATGGTGTAATTGTTGTTTGAGGTTTAGCTGCTTTGGTTTGTAATCGATGTACTACGCTTGTTCTATTACTCTGTTGACTTTTAATATTGTTCTGATATACAGGGCATCCTTTATAATTTGCAGTATGTCCTTCTTGATAACAAAGAGCACATGAAGGTTCGCTATCAGCACATTCGACGCATTTGGTTTGACGATAGCAAAAATTCTTGGTATGTCCGAGTTGTTGACAATTTGTGCATTATGGAATGCCCCTTGTTTTGTTAGGTGGCTCAATTTTAACTTTACAGTATTCAAGTTTCTTGATGTTGAATACTTCTTTATAGTTGTCTTTTTGTTTTAAATCGATGTAAAACAATGGAAAGTGTTTCCTGACTTTTACACCATCAATTGTGACCATTTTGAATATATTGGTAACACCTGCGACTTCATGTCCCATTTTTTCTAAGTCTGCTTTAATTTCATCATGACTAATGGATGATGGTAGGCCTCTGATAACTCTATAAGCCTTTTCACTCTTCAGCTGATAGGTGTGATATTCGATATTTTTTAGTTGGTTGTGGGTTCATTTTTTAATTCTTCCAATAGTTTTTTAAAATATGAATTTGTTATTTTTCATTGGAAATCTGAGCGTCCTAGAGCTCCTTTGGACTGAAAATTGTTCCTCGTTAATCATTTGACCGACCGGATTTGGTGTTCCCTGGTTATGATCCAGATTGTCCTCCTCAGAATCCATACAGGCCTATATGCATAGCGCGTGGATTTACCAATGTTGATATTGGTGGACCACCTTAATTTAAATTGACAAAAAACTCATCGACCCAATATTTTTGGCCGGGAGTGTATATTAAATAACTTAAAAAAGCTCACACGTCCGAAATGAACGACTGTTGAAAATGTTTGATACATCAAAATGTGAAATTAATCATTTATGAAACCAAAATAGAATATGTTACAAATGGAGAGATATCGAAATACCAAGATTGCATTTCATTAATATTATGTCCAGAGCTTAGATTATCTTCTAAAATGCAAGAATTGTCCAGGATTAAATTTATTTCGAGAATATTAGAGAAACGCGTTTCTGGAAAAGGACTACGAGACAGATGCAATTTGGAAAAGTATTCAAAACCGTTAGAAGAAATTTTGGATTACTTCATAAAGAAGCTGGAAAATCTGATTGATAATTACCTCTGATTCATCTAGCTTTGTCAAAAATTTTTATAATGAAAACGCAGCGCAGGGTTTTCATTGGAATAATAAGCAAGCAACTATTCATCCATTTGTAATTTACAGAAATGTGAATGGGAAATTGCAGCACTACAGCTTTATTGTTATATCGGATAGTCTAAGTCATGTCACAGTGGCAGTTCATCTATTCATAACTGATGGTGCTGTAACACATTATAAAAATAAAAATGATTTTATGAATATAATTAAACACAAAGAAGATTTCAGAATCGAATGTGAATGGCATTTTCAATGCACAGCTCATGGAAAGGACCCATGCGATGGAGTAGGAGGTACTATCAAGAGAATGGCGTCCAGAGCCGGTCTGACTGATGAATATGATGGCACCATAACAAATGCATCATACTTATTTAAATGGGTTAAAATTTTAAAAACTGATAAGGTTTTTGAGTTTTGTTCCGACATTGAATTTAACACCAGAAAAATCCGACTTGAAAGTAGGTTCGAAAGCAGATTTTATTGGGGTAGAGTGCTTAAATTTAATTTTGGTGGTTTCGAAGGTTCTTCCAATAAATAATTAAAATTAAATATATATTTGAGAGCTTAATGAGATTTTTATAGGGTTAGATACGACGATGGAAAATTCGTTTTAGAAAACTTGACAACACTGCTGGATACTTTGTAATATCAGTAGTATACTAAATTTGTTGTAATTACACAGTTTGGCTCGATAATTCAGGTTAGGCTATAGGTAAGATTCGAGTGGCTGCTATGGCACACTTAGACCGATGACGGTCTATTATGATATCATAGCGTGATATATATTACAGTTTTGGAGATTCGAGAGGCAGTCCATTATGAATCTACCGATATGTCTATAGCTTCTGTACGCTAAAGCCGGACATGAACTTAGGAAGTGGGCCAAAGTCCCTTCCGTCCTCCTCGTCCATACAGCTTCAGCTTAAGTAATTTGATTTTAAACCTAGCCTCCTCGCTATTTTTCGAACAGGCAGTGTCCTGTGAGTATCCCCACGATCACATTTTTGAAATATTCAATCATCTCATTTAGAGAAGAATAACAATCCATGACACCAAAGAAACTGATTTCAGCGACTTGATTGCCACCTAAATTGCAATATCAATCAAGGATATCACATTATGTCTTAACAAAGTCAAAACCTACTCAATCGCTTTCCTCTCCGTTTGGTACAGATTTCACCAAATCTACAAAAAAATATAGATGCCGCGGCTACTTCTGTAATACCAAGCTGTAATACCTCTACCGTTTACTAGGAGAATTACAAATTTTAGACATCTGTAGAAGGTAGGTTTTTTTTTATATACCTTTATGTACATACCATTTTATAAAACCAAAACGATGGACGTGCAGGCACCAATACTCCAACAGCCCAGGAAAAACTCGTTCAATTTAGGATTTCCGAAGAAAAATACTTAACGAACTCAAAGTCCGTATTAGGAGTTGTCCAGTAATGGAATCATATCAACTGCTAATCGAATGTCTGCACTGTACCTTAGTAGTACCACTGATCCAATCAAATTACACATAAATTCTAAAGGCCATTACTGGCCCTTTACTGTGTCAACAATCCAGCTCCAACGGTTCCGATCCTAAATTTTGGTCTTCATACTGTCTTAGACAACCTGAAGAAGCCAAATCGTTTTCTGCACCAAATCCCCTCTGAGGTGTTAAGATTTTAGCAGTGGCCTTATCTGGTGTGCCATTGCCTCTATATCCAGAGATTATGTATTTTGTTTTGGGCTCAATGATCTGAAGTGTTATTGTTTTAACAATTAAAAGAAACATTTACTAGTTTTAGGTTTTATTTGAACTGGATGTGGTGTAATTTGAACTGCGTGTGGACCCAATGATCTAACATTCTAATTCTAATTATGTATAATAGTTTTCAAAATCACAGAAAATATCTATCAATAATAAATCACAACAGTTTTACTGTCAAAATTATCAATTATTATAGTTTATAATTTCATTTATAAAAATCACACACTGCTCGACTTCGACTGTACATTTGTTTAAATGTTCGATACCAAATTTTAGTGAAACTTTCCCAGCACTCAAATTGTAAAACATACTAAATATTATCATTTATCAGTGCTAAACTATTTTTCGTGTATTTTAGTTTGTGAATATCTTGGGAGGTCGACAAAAATTTGATATTCAATACGTTAATGTGACTGGTTTACTGCTAATGGATTTGTTTTTATAAATAATTTTTTCTTGAATTATGAAATTTCTTGGGCGCAAATTGAATAGTGTTAGCATTGTCCACCTTGTCCAATATGACTAGTTTTAGCAAGAATACCTTTCACCTTCGTCCCCTTTAGGATTATAATTCAATAACTAAATGCAATTAGCGGTAGTGGACAGTAGAGTTTATGTTTATAGAATTGTAGTATGAAAAATACTGGGACATAAAATTTAGAGTCCGATCAGATCTGAATCGAATTTTATTAGAAAATATAATTTTATTTGAATCCAAAGAATTTAGAATCGAGAAAATGTTAAATTTTAATCTAGAATAAATTATATAGAATTAGCAAAAAGGTTTACATTGTGAGTTAACAATTTAACCTGAAATTTCCTGAAAATTTGCCTGAAATTTTTAAATTTTATGATCTTAAATTTAATTTTAAAAATTCCCATTGTAAATCTCTGAAATTTTAAAATGTCCAATTTATTGTTTTTAGAAGTTTCTTGAATATGAAATTGGTATTAACATAAAACTTAACTATTAAATTTTCAAAAAAGGTTTATAGAATTGTGTAAAAATAGCCATTTCGAAGTTAAAATAAAGAGTTTTGACACAAACAGTTCGGAGTCTCAGATCTGAGGTTCTTCTAATCTGGAATTTGGAATCAAGAAACTAAATGCTCTTTAGGCCACGTTAGGTGTACAGAAATTTGATGTTTAAATGATAAAATTTCCTAGAAATTCTTAAAATTTAAATCTATTTTAGCTTTAGAATATTTTTTAGTTTATTAAATGTAAAAAAAATTAATTCTAATTTTGAAAAATTTGGAATTCTATAATACATTTTACATGATAAAATTATAAATTTCAAAATTTCGTTTAAAAAAATAGAGAATCTCTTAGAAAAAAATTACTCTTTATAAAATCCAGAATTAATTGGATGTCCAATTTAATATTTATAAAATTGACAAATTGAAAATTGATCAAAATAATTTAAATTATAATCTGTATATCAAAATTTTAATTAAAAATTGAGATATACAGATAATTTTGAGATAATTTTACAAAAATTGTAAAATTCACGTAATTTTTATATTCTTTAAAGTTAAAGTCTAGGTAGTTCAGATATAATTATAAATATCAAAATTAAAATTTTTAATTTTTAATTTGAATTTGGTTCAAGGTTAAATATTTTAATTTAAATTAATAAAAATAATTTTTTGAACAAAACCCATAATAGCAAGATTTAAAAATTTTGAAATTATTTTTTTATTAATTTACATTTTACAGGTTAAAAATTGTAAAAATAAGTTAAATACTAAAGAATTTTAATTCATACACGTACATATTTAAATTTTTGGATTTTGTAAACTTTAAGTTATCTGAAAAAAGATAATTAATTTTCTTTTTAAATTTTGACCCTCAAATACCACCGTTTAAGCCATAATTCTAAAACAACAACCAAAATTTAAAAATAAATGTCATTCTTCAATTTGTTTGGTTTGCCAAATTTACAAAAATATATATCCGCAGTAACCACTTTGTGTCTAAGGTAGGAATTATCTTTAATCAATTTTTTTTAATATTCTAATGTCAAATTTAAAGCAACTTGTCAAATAAAAAATCGAAGTGGATGTTTTGGAAGTCATCCTCTGAACTTGAAATTTGAACATTTAAATTAAATTTAGAATTTTATTTTTAAATTCGTTTCTCGTATTTTGAATATTTTGGATGTACGATTAAATTTTGATAATTTTTTCTACTTTGAAATGCCAAATTTCAATGTTTATCAAATTTGCGGACATTACTAGTACATACATATATTTTTGATCAGCTTATGGGACCCGAGATCAGTTGACGGATTGATTTGGCTCAAAATCGAGGAGTGATTTTATAACGAATGAAATAATTGCCTGTAACTAGACTGCATGGAGGGAAAATATTGTTTGTTGCTTGGTTGGAAGGGGATCACTACATTTACCTGAAAAAAAGAATTCAGAAATTTTAAAATCTAGTATAGTGAACAATTTCAAACCCAGAAAAAAAAATACAGAAAACCAGAATTCAGAAAAAAAAATTCAGAAAAATGTTTCATGATATTTATTATGTATATGTATTATGTACATATGAATACGTATGTATTCGTTATTATAACATAGTATTTCTTGCTAAGCCTTTTGAAAAGGCAATTTTGGACCACATGTCTTTTTGAACGAATTTTTTTAAATTCTTTTTTCTTTCAGAATAAAGTTCCTGCGAATTTTAGGCTCCTCTCCCATATAGATGCATTCTATTCTAGCTTTGACAACGGCTTGCTCGACTGCTAAAACTTTTATAAGTTGATAAAGACTCGTGTGAGCCTTACCAACCACAACTTTTAATCGCCGGTGCCACGCTTCAACAGAATTTTGTGTTCTAGGCAGAGTGTCTGTCATTAAGTCATGCACCGACCAAAATTCTGGCGCATATTTCGGAGTCCCTTCTTTTAGAGTTCCATTGACTGCCCTCTTTTTAGTATTACCTATTAGAAAAATTAGGTTTAACATTGTGGTTATGACGCACAAGTTTAAGAATTTTATAATTTATATTCTTATATTAACCTTAAATTTATTTAAATATACACACCTTCGTTATTTCCATACTTCGAGGATAGTCTTTCAATCTGAATTCGCCTCCATAAGATTTGTCCGAATTGGAAAAAGCAAGCTTTCGACTTGCAAGATGAAACGAATGTCTTTGAAGCAGAAATTGCAGTCTTTTCGAAGTCAGATAATATAAATTTTGGATTTAAAAATATTTCATTTTCACAAGCGACTTTGCAAGTTTCGTAAAATGCTTCGTTGTAACTTGACAAACTCTTCGACGTCATAATAACATAAAGCATTGGTAAAATTGTGTCACCAATTTTGCCATGAATTATAAATAGCTGGTATATAATTTGGGGAACTACTTTGAACGTGCCCTCCATCAACCACATATCGCAATTCTTTTAGGTTACCTACTGTACCCAAAACAATGTTTTTTTGGCCATTAAATTCTTTTTCGAATAAAATAAATAAGTCACCATCCACATATTTTAAATTTTCTGGAATTTTAATATCGAATACTGAAATTGGCCCTGCCACGTTGTTCATGTTTCTTATTCGTCTAATTTTTTGTTTTAGTGCCTCCTTTCGAGGCAAATACGCGCGGCAATTGTCTTTGCACCTTGAAGTTATTGTTGATATAATTTGGGCGGGGTCCTTATTTTATGCAACGTAAATCTCCATGTTTGCAGCGGTTGGTGTGTGTGTGTGAGGGGTCGCTTGAAAACTTTTTTACCACGTGCTTTGCATTCTCTTGAAAGGGGGTTACACGTGCCTTACAAATTAATGATTTTCTATTTTCACATGCCCAGTAATATGTGATTTTGATTTTCTTGTCTAAATGATAAGTAAAACCATCAATTATTATTTTAATACCTCCTTTATTTGTCGCAACGGTGGTAATATCCATTTAAATTTCTGATAAAGGTACTTATGTACGGCGTAGGGAAATGAAATATTTCACAAAATATTTAGAAAAAAGTTGTTCACTTCACAGAATGATATTTGATACTATTCGCAATTTTATCGAAGTTACTGAATTTCACAAAAAGATTTGCACAAATTGACACATACAAATACTGATATCAACGGGATAAATTACGGAAATAAGATTATCGCAAAAATTAACAAATAAAATTCAATTAATAATCATAAAAGAATTAAACAAAACTTGTTTATTTATTTTTAAATCATGAAACCATGATTGATTTTTTGTATGCATAAGTTCACAATGAATACAACACACACACACACCTACACAGCATATGTACGTATGTTTTAAATATTATCTGAAATTGTATTCATTGAACTGCCAGAAAAAATCCGGACAAATTTTCGGATTTTTTCTGGCAGTTTCAAGATTTTGAGTTTCGGGATTTTAAATATCTTAATTTTTTTTTTCTGAATTTTGATTTTCTGTATTTTATTTTTCTAGATAAGGTAGCCAACCCGGTTGGAACGTTTTGAAATAGGTTTTCACCGAAAACGGTAATTCACCGAAAACGAACATTCACCGATATCGACAATTCATCGAAATGAAAAACCTACCGAAAACTACAATTCACTGAAATCGACAATTCACCGAAATTGTCAATCCACCGAAAATGACAGTTCACCGAAAACGGCAATTCACCGAAACACAAAATACTTGGGCACTACTACACCGATTATGATCAATTCGAATTATTTGATGGAAATGGGATTGGAAAATAATTTTTGGATAAAGTTCTGGAATACAGTCGTTTGGAACGGAACTAGGACAAAAATGGAAATGGAATTGTAAAATTAGTTAATATAATGTTCTAGAATATAGTTATCTGGAACTGAGCTAAACCAATCCTTGGCCGATTATGATGAAACTTGACAAATTGAATGAAAATGTGATTGGAAATTTTTTTTTGGATAAAATTTTGGAATGTCGCTATCTGGAACGGAACTAGGTCAATATTTGACCGATTATCATGACAAGATCAATGGAAATGGGATTGTTAAATGATTTTTAGATAAAATTCTGCAATATGGCCAACTGGAACGGAACTAGGTAAATCTTTGACCGATTATCATGAAACTTGACAAGTTGTAAACGGGGTTGGGAAATAGTTTTTGGGATAAACTCTGGATTATGGACAACTTGAACAGAACTAGACCAGTGCTTGACCGAATATGATTAAATGACGTGTGGGATAAAAAGGGCATGTATGTATAATTGTTGAATATGGCCAATTGGAACAAAACTATAGGCTATTTTAGGTTTATATGGATGTTAGCTTCGAATAGTATTCGTATGTGATTTAATATAGAAACGGTATTTTGCTAGAAACATTTGTTCTGGACGGTTAGGTTAGGTTAGGGATTAGATTTTAATCTATACGAAGAATACTCCTGGCTACTGCTTAGATCAAATTTTATGAATCATTTGTAATTTATGTATAAATGCGAATTTATCGAAAATTTTAAGTTAAAATAAAAATAATGAAAATCAGATAATTTTTAAAATTTAATACACAGTTAAATAATTATAGGTATATAAATTTAAGTTAAGAATAGCAAATGACGAAATTCATTCAACTTGTCAAGTTTCATGATAATCTATCAAACATTTACCTAGTTCCGTTCCAGATATCCTTTTCCATTCTCATTTCCATCAGAATCTTTATATTAGTTCCCAACCCATGTCGAATTGTCGTTTCCAGTGAATTGTCGTGGAACCGTAAACTTTTTGTTAAATTGTGTAACTACACATTTGTTATTTGTTAATTTGTGTTTTTTTTTCCTTAATCTCCAATTTAGGAGCATAGGGCGTCTACTAGGCTTTTCCATCTTACTCTGTTGGGGGCTACAGCTTTTATTTCCTCCCATGATTTACCGAGTTGTTTCACTTCAGCTAGCATCGTTCTCCTCCATGTCATGGCTGGTCTTCCGATTTTTCTTTTCCCTTGCGGGTCCAGTCCAATGACGTCCTCGTTATATCACTTGGTGATTTCCGCAGTGTGTGGCCAATCCATCTCCACTTTCGTCTCTTAATTTCTGTCGCAATGTCTGACTGGTTTGTTTTTCTATGCAGGTCGATATTACTTATCACGTTGGGCCAGAAGCATTACAGTAGTCGTCGAAGGCATTTGTTTACGAATACTTGTAGCTTCTTTCTGATTTTTTCTGTGTGTTTCCATGTTTCACACGCATACAGTAGTACCGATTTCACACACGAGTTGAACATTCGTATCTTGGTCTTGCGTGATAGGACGGAGGTATTCCAGACTTTATGTAGCATGTTGAATGTATGTCTGGCCTTATTTATGCGTTTGTTTATGTCTTCCTCTGTCCCACCTGTTTTTGCTACTGTGCATCCAAGGTATACGAATTCGTTTACATCTTCGATTTGTATTTCATTGATGCGGATCGGTGTGGTTATATTCGTGAGGAATCTCATTATCTTGGTTTTCCTGATGTTAATTTTGAGACCAACTTTGTTAGCTAAATCTGATAGCTGTTGTACTTTCTGCTGCATGTCTGAGTGTTTGTGTGTGAGCGGGCATATGTCGTCTGCATAGTCCAGATCATTGAGTCTACCTGTTAATCCCCATTGTATGCCGTTAGGGGATGTAGTGTCTAATTTCCGCATTACACCATCCAGTACGATCAGGAACAGCGTTGGTGAGAGTACGCATCCTTGCCTTACTCCTTGGTTGTTATAGTATGTTTCACTTTGCTTTCCTTTATATTGAACTCGGTTTCCAGCATCCCGATACATTTCTTGTATGAGTTCTATTAATTTCTTTGGGATGCCCATTTCATAAAGTGTCTGCCATATTGCGTTCCTATTTATCGTATCAAATACGCGTTCGAAATCGACGAATAGCAGGTATAGTGGTGAATTCCATTCGTTAGATTGCTCAGTAATGATACGGATTGAGTTGATATGATCAGTGCAACTTCTTCCTGGTCTAAAACCAGCTTGTTCGTTTCTTAATTTAGCATTGATCGTAGGTGAGATTCTGTCAAGGATGATCATTGTGAGTATCTTTATTGTTGTGTTGAGGAGAGAGATACCTCGCCAGTTTTTGCATTCCCTTAGATCACCTTTCTTGGGGATTGTAATGGTCAAACCTTCTCTCCATTTTTGTGGTATTTTGCCAGAATTCCATACTTCTTGAATTATAGGTGTTAGTGCATTTGCAGTTGTAGATGAATTTCCTTTGAATATTTCGGCGGTTATGTTGTCTGTTCCAGCAGCCTTGTTGTTCTTCAGTTTCTCAATGACACTTTTAACTTCCCGCTCCGTTGGTGGATGGGTGTTGCTAGTTTCGTTATTGGTGCCAATTGACGACCAGAGATTTTCGGTGCTGTCGAAGACGTCTTCTTCGAAATATCCTTTCCATCTCTTTAACTGTGCTTCGTCCGTTGTTAAGATTTGACCATTTGCATCTTTTATAGGTGGTATATTTGTAATTTTTCCTGTGACCTTTCTTACACACTGGTGTAGTGCTCGCATATTTTGGATTGCTGCTGCCTCTTCAGCATCCTTGAGAATTGTCTACGATCTTTCCTTGCCATTTTTTTACCTGTCGCGCTATTTCCTCATATTTGTGTTTCACCTCTGATGTTGGTGCATTTGTAACTTAAGTTGACGGCGTTCCTCAATTTTATTCCATGTATCATCACTAATCCAAGGTTTCCGATTGTGTTCTTGGTAGCCGAGTACGTCCGAGGCAGCTTTGATATATGCTTCTTCAATTTGGTTCCATCTTTGTTCTATACTGGTGGCTTCATTTCTATGGAGATTGAGTTGGAGCGTTTCATTGAAGACGTGTCTTGTTTCAATATTTCTCAATCTGTTTGTGTTAAATTTCCTCCTATTTGTCTTTGTATGTTTCACAGCTGCTGGATTTGAAATTGTGCTATTACTAGTTGATGATCACTGTGTACGTCAGCGTCCCTCATTGTTCTGACATCTTGTAGTGAAGTGAGGAATTTTTTGTTGACCATTACGTGGTCTATCTGGTTTTTGGTTCTGCCATCCGGTGATGTCCATGTATATTTATGTATATTTTTGTGTGGAAACCTACTGCCGCCTATGAACAACTGATTTGTGATACAGAAGTCGACGAGTCTTTCACCATTGTTGTTTCGCACAGAATCCAATGCATTTTTACCCATGACAGTTGTGAGGTCGGTGTTGTCTGTTCCAATTTTTGCATTGAAATCTCCTTGTATGATTTTGACGTCATTCCCGTGCGTACTTGCTAATGTGGCTTGTAATTGTTCATAGAACTCATCTTTCGTTGTTTCATCTGCATCTTCGGTTGGGGCATAACACTGAATGATGGTTGTGTTTCTTATTTTCGAATGGAATCTTGCCACAATTATTTTTCTGTTAACTGGTTTCCATTCCATCAGTGCTTTCTTCGCTTTATTTGTTGTTAATATGCCCACGCCATTGTGTGTCGTCTCTACCAGAGAATATCATATAATTGCCATTGCTTGTGTTTATTTCTCCACTGTTTTTCCATCTGACTTCACTGAGGCCTCGATGTGATAACGTTTCATTTCCTTCTCTACTTGTGCTAGTCTTGATGTTTCTGTAAGAGTTCTGATGTTCCAGTTCCCGATATTTGATTTGCCGGTTTGTGTTATTATTTCTTCTAGTATTCGTTTCTGTAATCAGTTTTGTTTCAGATTAATGAATGATTGGTCCATTGAATCCTAGCCAGTTTCCAGGGCTGCTGGATAAGGCATACTGGCATGCCGGGGGGAGATTTCGTTCCATTCCATTAAATACTGCTTTTTCTGTTGATGATGTTCCCAAACTTTTACTAACCCAAGCAATGGTTGCTTGACGTTGATGGTGAAGTTGTCGTTGTCTTATCTTTCTCTGCCACTCGACCCCTGTTAATTTGTGTAGTGACTTTTTTTTGTTATTTGTGGAAAACTTCACACGGTCTTGTTGCTTCCAATTATGTGATTAAAAATTTGACATGTACATATGTATATATAACAACAATAATTCGAAATATTTTATAAATTCCATTTAACCCTAATTCTGAAAATTATAAAATCAATATTTGAATACCAAAAAAAAAAAAAAATAACAATTTTGTTGTACATAATACTAAATATAGGCGCTTCGGTATTACACCTTAAATTAATAATCACATTATCATAATCCCATAATTCCAACGTGTTTTTAATTAATTTAATTTTTTTATAACATGATGACTTTACCATATAGACATAATTTATAGATGTATACCTGTATATAAACAATTGATAAATAATCTTTATCCTGATTAAATCATAACACACATAATAATAGAATAAATATATCCCTTGTTTTGTATGTATGTACGTATGTATGTATGTATATGAGATGTGGGGTACTTTTGATTTATAAAAAAAAAAAATAAGGAATCATTTTTAAAATATTGTTCTTCTCCATGAGATTAGGAAAACAAAAATAAAAAGGATATAAAATATATTGTTTGTCTAAGAAAGGAGGTATATATGTATGTATATGTATGTATGTATGTACGAGTATATTTTAAAAAGGTAAATAATTTTATTAATATTTACTTCTTCTTGCTCGTTGAGTTATTGTTGTAAACATCTCTCAAGAGATAAAATATGCACATAATATATTAAAAATTCCTAACCTGTATGAATTATTATGCTATTGTTTTCGAAATATTTTCACGTTAATTGTAATTTTCAATAAAAAATAAAAATAAAAGGATGTTCTAAGGATTTTAATTAATTAAATTGATTTTTGTTCTTTGCTGTTATATGTACATATGTATATGTTCATAGCTAGAGCTATATACTTCTGATAAAAGATGTATATACGAGTACATACAACGAATATAATCATATACGAGTATATCTTGTGCATCCCGTCTTGTGCTAAGAATGAGGTACTTGTTCTGTTTAATAATTTCTTTTTAATTATTAGAGAATTTTTTCAAGGATAATATATACAAAAACAATAACAGCAACAAATAAAGAACGAATATATTAATAATTAAGGATATACAAATATTTGTATTCTTTTCCGTTTCTTTTTTCGTTTTATAATTTATTATTTATTGATGAATTAATTACGAATTAACATTATTTATATTATAGACAAACAAATTTTATGAAGGTTAGGTTAGGTTTGGTGAGGGTGGCTCCAATGGACTAACATATATAGCAACAAATTGGTCCGTAGTTGTATCACGTTTGAGTTTCCTCCTCCTCAATCGTCGAACCAGCCTGATCTTAATAAGCAGCGTTGAAAGTACTGGACGTCGATCTTACCAAGATCTGTCAGGTCCTTCAGATGCTGTTTTCCCATAAACATCATTCTGTTGTACGCTAGACGAGGACAGGTGCCGAGCAGGTGCGGACTACTATTTCCTCCTCCTTCTACGGTATATGGGCCGTCGAAAAGTTATCAGCTGGCCCGTCACATTTAGCCCTGATTTGCCTGGTTATTGCACACGAGCTGGCGTTAGACCATCTGTCGTTCGTTTCTTCCATATAGCTTAATCCTGAAACAGCAGTTTACAGGAAGTAAGCGGTATCTTGAGATCCAAACTGTTTTGCTGTGCCCTGACGGGAATGCTCATCTTTCTTTACATTCTCTATATGATATTGAATATTGAAGTGCTTTGGCAGCCACGTCAATCGGATATTGAAGTAATCAGCCATCTCATTTAATAAAGAGCAATTCTGGGCTACCTTCGACGTCAGAAAGTGTGATTTTAGTGTTTTAATTTCAGCCTGGCTCGTAGATATTAGATTATACCTCAACCAGTCCATGATTTTCATTATCGCGATAAGTGCCCCACTGAATAGTCCACAGCTAACCTCTATATACCACAGCTAACCTCTATATACCTATCTGAGCCATCCGTGGAGAAGCTTAGCGTCTCATTTTCTTTATAACCATCTCATTCATACAGTCCTCTCTGTCTCATTCATACAGTCCAAACTCAGTTAGGAATCTCATTTCAAAACATGGCGATGGGATATCGTAGTCGGTAGTATCAGAAGTACCCTTGTTGCAGAAAATAGATGTGTGCCCAATCTTGTTACAGATCCACATAGATATGAATTTAAGGCGAATGGGTATTAAAGTGGCAAGTCGCTTGCCCGCGCGATCCAAGGATTGAGATGAAAGATCATTTACAAAGCTTGGATAAGTGTGCTTCTAAGTGCTCCATTTATATACAAGCAGGCAATTCTTTGTAATTTCATCAATAGTTTCAAGTTGGCCATATTTTTTAACGCAGGCCACTAGACGACAACTCCCTACAGTAGTATGGGTTTGACCCCTGAGACTTAGAACCAGTGCTCCATACCCCATCTCTTTCCAATAGCATTCTTACAGGAGTAGAGCGCTATAGTAGATTTCTTTACCCTTTCTAAGATGTTTGGTTTCCAGCTTATTTATTATTGACGGGTCACATTGAGGAAGTTTGTGGTTCCTGGTAAAGAAGACCAGTTCCATTTTTGTGTTCAGTTCACTCAGACAGGCAACCGAGTGCGCACTGCATGCGCTCACTCAGCGTACAAGAATATTTACCTAAGACTGCAAAAGCAACATCATCTGCGTAGGCAACCACCCTGAAGCCCTTCCAGGTTTAGTATCAATTTCAAAGAAGGGGGGATAAACCCCCCACATCTACTCACAAACCTACTGCCAGATGCCCCAGCTTCTAAGTGGCCCCGGTTTTATGTTGCTAAATGCCCCATCTATATCAAAGAAAATTACCATAGCATATTACTAATATTCAAGAGATTGCTCAATAGGGCCAAATTAAGGGTATCGGAGAGCTGTTTCCACCAAACATCCTTTACAGTACGCGTGTTGCAATTTCGACAACTCGTTCGGCTTGATTGAGCCTCTGATGTTAGCTTCTAAATGCTTTCCGAATGATTTTAATAGAAAAGATCTAATCTTGTATAGGCACAATGTAACACAGTTCTATAGGCTGCTTTGGAAGACGACTTCCAGCCAAGGTGGGGTTAAATCAATAGTTATCACTATACTGTTCATTATGCGGATATACCACACGAATAATATCATCAGATCTTGCTGACTTATATGGTTTGAAGCTGTTTATAAGCCACAGGATTTTCCGTCTATTTACTATATAACCTGCGAGGCCTAGCTCCAGGGAACTAGAGCCTTTAGTCCCTTGTTTCGAATCCTCTTAATTCGTACTCGAATCAGCATCTGTGTTCCTCGCCTTCTGGAACAGTCTTCTGCAATTCGAGCGAGTACTGTGAAGTTCGATCGACCTTCATGGTACCCAAAGACCTACTGAGAAGTCATGCACCTAACATAGCTTTGTTAAAAACATCGGATAGCTTGTTTACTAGGAAATCAAGCTCCTGTGTAGATGCAGGTGGATTTGGAACTAATACCGGTAAAGAGTTACCAAGATTGGTTCTAAAGGAATCCTAGTGGGTTTTCTTTCTGTTTCTGAATGATTGTTTACTAGTGAGTTTTGTAACCACTTCATAATGGAGATAACAATGGTCTTAAAAGGACTGGTTTTTGGATACTTTCCAGTCCAATAGCCTCTCCTTAATAAAATCTGAGACAAGTGTAATTAGCACCTATTGCCCGTTTTTAGTAATAAACAGGCTATAAACTGCTTCAAATAGTATGATGTGCATTAAGATCACCGCCTATAATGACTAAGACAGTTAATACATGGCCTAGCCTAATGGATGGTATACTTTGCCTCACGTATCAATTGAAAGCTAGCCACCACTACATCAGCGTAGCGGTAATTTAGTAGTTTTGCCACATTCAACTTATTTTTAGCGTGAATGCAGGAACGAATCTTACTTTCATTTTTCGCATGTAATATTTTTATGGTTGGGAGTTTTGAGTGCCTTAAACAAGATTCTGGTCCAGGAACATCAATGGCCCCAGCTTTCATTTTTTGCAGAATTGAATTAGAGAACGCTTCCTTCCACTACGGTTGTATCGGGCTCCGTCTTTGCTTCACGTTGTTATATAAATTGGCTGATAAAGACACTATTTGTTTACCCTAATCGAAACAGGGTGCATTAAAATCTAAAGGTGATTTATTTTCAATGATAGCAGCTAGCAATCACTCCAGACAATCACTGTGACAAAATCATTTTATTGAAAATATTCAACAATAATGTGAAGAATGCATAGACATGGTTCGATAAAAGACAGAAAAAAAATCCTGTATAAGAATTTACTGACATAACCGAGTGACTGCGAACTTAAGTCTATATTTTGTTTAACAATTTTTAAACTTATAAAATTTTTTGAAGCTCCTACTCTTGAATATATTACATATACAACTGGTCTCGAGAGAGACAAGATCATTCTAAACTCATGCCTATATAAATTTAAGAGATTGGGACTTCTTTGACGCTAAATTGATGGTTAGTTGGTATTAACGTCCTCTCCTTTAGAAATTCCTTTATTAAAAATAAAAAATGATCAGTCATTTCAGATGACTCAAGGATATATTTGGTTCTGCATCTGTTCGTTAATTTGAGTCACGCTGTCATTTGTGAGGGCTATCTTTTTTATGCATAGCCAATTATAGTTTCTGAAGTTGTTGTTAATGTTCGGGTGTATTTTCTTAATGAGCGGCTCAATGGACGACACTAACTACCATAGATGTTCAGTGAATGTGATTTCGCTTGTCTGTGAATGAATGGAAAGAGCCATATAAGAGCTAATATGCAGCAGTTTCTCTTATTTGCTATGTACATGAATCCGCATATTTGTTAACAATTTCAGTTTCTGCTGTTTTTTTCTCAGAGCCGAAGGCAAGCGTGAAAGAATGGGCAGCGTTTGGCAAAATTCTCCAGCTAAGACCACTCTAATGTTCCTTCATCAGTTCTTTTGTCCCTTTTCGTGCTATTCGATGACTTTGTATAGTTCTAACATTGCAAGTTGAGCATATCTCTTGCTTATACAGCTCAGTACAACGTTGAACTCATGTTCCCCTATGACTTCGCTGTGATGTAGATTGGGGCCACTTATCTCTGGAGTACGTGCTACAAGCTGGAGCAATGTCTTGTCGATCATCGCTACTCATTTCAAAAAGTAAATTTTCCTTATGCTTTTCCTGCAGGCTGTTCGGATTACATATCTGAGTTACATATAGGTTACATGTCTGCTTCATAAATTGTCATTTCCCAAGCTGTGGAAAACTGTTTGTTCTTGAACAGTATAAGAGGCGTCATTCTCAGAAAATCGACTTTATTAGGATGAACGATGTACAGATCGCACTTACGCATCGCTTGCCACAGTATTTTGACTTGTTGCCATTTGGAAAAAACTTTTTCAAATACGTATGTCTTGTTGACAGAGTTGGGAAAATGCCTTATTACTCTGCCTGGGCAGTGAAATAGATTCGCTGCCGATTTAGTCGACAATAGTTGGGTGACCGTTCATGGAATTGGCAGTTAACAATTCGCGATACAACCGCATTGCTGATATATCTGCCCAATTGATGGCTTGTGATCGGGCCAAGCCGGGTTTTTTTTTTGCAGTACAAACTCAACCATATTGGTGGCCTTGTTCATATAGTTGCAAACGTATTTTATGTACTTGACTGAATTACACTACTCGCCATAGTTGCCAATTTGGTCACAGCATCTCGAAATTGTATCTACATATATATTCTTCCGAGCATAGCTTCTTTTGATTAATCCGAATGCGTATAAAAGACCGACAGTGAATTGATAGAGAAATCTTTGGCAGTTCATTTGGGAAATAAGAGTATAGCTATTAGGTAAATTTAACTCTGCGCTTTAACTATGGGCTTTTCAATACTAGAAGTTGCTGTGAATTATGTCAGTCAAAAGCCGGACCTATTTATAGAAGACCTAAAATCGTTTACTGTTAACAAAATGCCATTGAAATTTACAGATATAGTTCTGGAATGAATAAATGAATGAATAAAAGCATTTTATAAGTTTGTGCAGTCAGACCGATCGTGAAATTTTGTCAAAAGCTCTAGAAAAATTTGTGTAAATACAGTCGAGCTGCTCGCCATTGCCCAAACAGTAATATGTCACGAAATTTTTTTCGCCTAACCATATGGATGATTACTATTAAGGTAACGATTGATCTGGCGATAAACAAATACCAAAATTTATAAAACTAATTTCCAATTAGAATGGTTTGTGTCTTCTTAGAAACATGATAATCGTATATAATAACACTTGAAATGTCCCAAACATCGCAAAGAAAATCAATTAAAATTATTTGCTGCGCACCAAACATATTATATAGCCGCACATGATTGACATGCGTTTCCTTTTTAATCCAGTAATTAACCACCAACGACACCGAAACGTATATCGTACATACAAAAAATTGAATCGAGATTCCCACAACAAGAGCAGCGTTAAATTAAATTCAATAAAACTGTCACAATTGATCAGACCAAATTATCCTTTTCATGGTTTCATTTTTTTGGTCGTATACCGATATGTGTATGTATGCGTATACTAATCAACTGTATCATTGTCATTTGTTAGTCATTTATCCCATTTTAAATCCTATCGTACACAATTTATAAAGACTAAAAAATAAATTAAAATTCCACAGCGCTTCTCGCTCGCATTTTCAAATTTATTAAAAAAACAAAAAAAAAAAAAATTCGTCTCAAATTACCTCCATTAATCTAATCATCAATCATTTCAATCATTTTTTAATCAATTCAATTTTATACGCGACTTTATATTTGGATACATACATATATACAGCAGAATCAAAGGTATTATACGACTCAAGACAATGGGCTTAGGAGTATGTATAAATATAGATAGAGGTATAGAGGTATAAAAGACTCGAAAAGATACAACAACAACAAATATAAATTGATGGATCAAAATAATTCCAATTTTTTTTTTCGTTTTCTTATTTATTATTGAATGACATCTTAAATCAAAATTTAAATTCTTTTCGATTTTCGTTTTTTTTTTTAAACGAGACTTATCAATTTAGTTGAGGGAATTACGATAAATGATTGATCCCATCCGTGTTTTTGATGTTAGATTTTACTATCTCATCATTTTTGTGATGTATATAATCCCAAACTATATATAGTTTACCGTTCGTCTTAAGCAAATTATCAAAACTTTTGTTTTTAGAATTAATACTCGAGTCAGCTTTCATTTGTGTCTTAATTGCGCTAAGGTAAAATAAAAATCCGAATAACGATTAATAGACATAGCCTCGCGACTTCACAAATATTTGACTTCACGTACATCGCAAGCATCGCTTTTATACAATAAATGATGAAGGTCTGCATGTCAAATACAATTTCCTAAGTGAATCTGAAAAGTATATTTTTGACAAGCAAACATAATAAAAGTACTATGTTGAATAGGCCAAATTGTCCGATGAGGCAAGTTTATATGTGTGGTTATCAAAACTCTTTGCGCGGTCTGTATAACTTTTTGTTACATAATCATTTTCCCCTACGGTTCCTTGTTTCGAGTACAATCTGTAGGCCCCGCGCTTATCCTACCGCCAAACTATATAGTCAATTCTGATTAGCGACCAGAACTCTTGGTTGATCTATCTTTTCTTCAAAGATAGAGCAAACTTTGTGAGCCTCAGATTAGGTTCACAAATGAAGTACCTGGCCACTAGTCATGTAATGGAAGCTAGTCAATTACGCTTAGCCTGCAAAAACCTATAGTTTTTAATAGCTTTCATACCACAATTAAAGGCCAGGGGCACTGCCGGATCAGGTCCAATGAATTTCATTCTTGAGCCTGTTTTAGCTAAAACATCAGCTATCTGAGATTACCTTCTATGCCACAATGAGCCGGAATTCACATAACTCTGACACGATTATTAGAGCAAAGTAATCGTGTCAGAGTTATGGGAGATTGTTTCTCCAAAAAGAGAAGGAGGAGACAGCTCTCCATTATTCCTTCAATCCCTTCTCCAGACACCACATTTCTACAACTTGGAGAGCACCATTCGTTAAGTCTGATAGTACATTAAAGTATTCACCCTGAACCAGAACGACTAAGTCATCAGCATAACTCTGAGCAGTGAAGTCAGATTGAAGTAGTTCCTTCAGTGATGGAAACGAAAGAAGTACTATAAAAGGCACCCGCAACTTCGAGGAAAGTGCCCACAAGAAACTCCTTAATACTAAGTGATCTTTCAATCCTCGTAACAAGTCCATGCGGGGCAGTTTCACATGATCTCCCAACTCTGTAAGCATGTTGAGTGCTACAAATGTTCTTGAATTAGGGGAAACCCATGCTGTAATTCAGCAGGAAAAACACCATCTGGACCACCTGATTTATAAGGTGAGAAGAATAAAACGGATAATTTGTTTACCAGAAATAAAATCAAGATTTCGCAGGACATGAGTGGCTTGTACCCTTGCCATATCATTCTTCCCAAAATGTTCATCAAGCAATACTATTCTAATGCGATCCCAGCTTTTTTTAAATCATCCCAAAATTTGATATCATCATTTTTAAAGATTTAAACAACGTGCTAGCTTACATATTCTTGTCGTACGAAGTAATTGGTGCAATTGGCTTAGAAAGTCTTATGAATATGGCTCCATGCATAAAATTTGAAGTTTAACTAATGGTACTGGAGGACCATGAGTGCCGGAAAAAATTCCAATGTTTATGATTTGGCATGGTGATATATCGTTGAACACAAGCCGTAGGTGGTAATATGTAGAATTGTATAAAGCCCCATACATGTGATATGGATTTTATTTAATGTTTCTCGAGAAGCATGGGTGCCGGAAAATGTTTCTTTTGCTTTCGGATTGGTATGGTAAAACTATTAATTAAAATCCATATCACATGTGTGGGGACATAGACATATGAGCCCATTGCGCCAATCAAGTGGACACAATGCCAAGTCGAAAACATAAGAAACTATTTCCTTTATTCATGGTTCTCGAGAGCTACTAGTTAAACTCCTAGTTTTATGTGTGGAGCCATATTCATATGACATTCTGAGTCAATTGTGCCAACTATTTCGTATACGACTACAATTTAGAAGCTAGCACGTTGTTTTCAAATATTTGCAATGATCATATCAAATTTTGGGATGATTTGCAAAATTCTGGAATGGGAATGAGAATAACATTGCCTGATTATTCATTTTTAATTATTCTTCGGTGGAAGCCTGGGATAATTTCACACACTTAATATTTTAACTTAAAGCATCAAGAGTGCAATGGGCTGATGAAGTCTGACGTCCACCATAAATATTTGACTTGTCCCTCCGCTATGCATTAGACGTCTTTCGTATATGGAAGATATGTAAATCCGGGAGCAATATTCTTGTTTCCCCGGTTTTCTATACATTAGTTTCTCCGCATAACCTTTACCATAAGAACTCTACTTATATGTGTCCACGCCATGAAGCCCATTAACTTACATATTTATCTGGGACCCTATGACTTTTGCCTACTATTTCCTATGGCTATCGTTTTCCTATAGTAGGCAAAGGACCAAAAAGGTAAACAATAGTTAATTTATAATATTGTGTTCCTTTTTCTTCCTTTGCGTACTCTATAGAGTAGAGTCTTATTTATTCTAGGAACGAATTTTATGATAACTAAAGATTTTTTTTTTTTTTTTTTTTTTATATTTATTTATATTACGACGGTCGCTATAAGTCCAGTGGTTTGGTTCTTTGCAGTCTTCTTGTTAGAGATGTAGTCAGCATACAGCGTATGTCCAGATTTTGATGCTGGTGCAGACGTTGTAGGTGTTTTGTTGCATGATGCTTAATTTCATCCGCGACAAGCTCAATCTTGAGATCTCGATGGAGGTTGTCGTTTCGAATGTACCACGGTTCATTAACAATACATCGTAGGATTTTATTTTGAACTGTTTGTATGATTTTGATATTTGTCTTCTTGGCACATCCCCAGAGTTGGCTACCATATGTCCATACAGGCTTCAGAATTTGTTTGTATAACAGCAGTTTGTTATGGATCGCTAGTTCAGATTATCTCCGTAGGAGCCAATGCATTTTTCTAAATTTTATGTTTAGTTCTTCTCTCTTCTTTTTTATGTGTTCCTTCCATCTAAGCTTAGCATCTAAAGTCATACCAAGATATTTGGCAGTGTTTGCATGGGGTACTACTATTGAGTTTATCATTATTGGTATATATGTTTAACTTTTTGATTTGTAAAGTTCACTTGGATTGATTTTGCTTCATTTAATTTAATTCGCCATTTCTTTGTCCAATTACATATCAGGTTAGTAGCCCTCTGTAATTTACTAGTGGAGTCATTGATGTTCTTTGCTGTTGCAAGTATTGCCGTGTCATCGGCAAAAGTCGCCATTGTTTCTTCTGTAATTGGTATATCTCTAGTATATAGGAGATATAGGATTGGCCCAAGAACACTCCCTTGTGGTACTCCGGCTTTTATTCTTTTTAGTTGGGAGTACTCATTCTCATATTTCTTGTTATGTACTTGTTATATCGTAGAATGTTTTTGCCTAAATCCAAACTGATGTGAAGGGATAAGATTCCTTTCTTCGATAATTGGTTTTAGTCTTTTAAGAAGAACTTTTTCAAATAGTTTCGATAATGTTGGTAGCAGAGAAATTGGCCTATATGAAGCTTTATCATGCGGAGGTTTGTTCGGTTTAAATATCATAATTACTTCTACAACTTTCCATTGCCTTGGTACATATCTTAGTCGAAATGCTGCATTAATTATATGCACTATAGTTTCCTCAACGCTTTCTCCGGTAACAGTTTTATTATCTGACCCGTTATAAGATCATATCCTGGAGCCTTATACGCATTCAGATTATTCTTGATTTCCCATTTTAGTTCTTTCAATGTTACAGGTGTAATATTTACTTCATCCGGTTTATTTATTGGTGTAATATTTTCCTCTTCCGTTTGTTTTGGATATGGTTGGAATGTTTCTTCAAGGTGAATTGCAAACAAATCTGCTTTTTGTTTAGCATTTCGAGCCCAATTTTCATTATTTTTAATTGGAGGAATCTGAAGTTTAGGTCTTTTAATATTCTTAGTTGCTTTCCATAATGAATAATCAGTATCTTTTTGACCAGTTAGAGTGCTGAGGTATTTATTAACTGATTGATTTTTAATGTCTTTTATAAGGTATTTTAATTTGTTACACAAATGGTTAAATAAATAATTCTCCAGACACCACATTTCTACAACTTGGAGAGCACCATTCGTTAAGTCTGATAGTACATTAAAGTATTCACCCTGAACCAGAACGACTAAGTCATCAGCATAACTCTGAGCAGTGAAGTCAGATTGAAGTAGTTCCTTCAGTGATGGAAACGAAAGAAGTACTATAAAAGGCACCCGCAACTTCGAGGAAAGTGCCCACAAGAAACTCCTTAATACTAAGTGATCTTTCAATCCTCGTAACAAGTCCATGCGGGGCAGTTTCACATGATCTCCCAACTCTGTAAGCATGTTGAGTGCTACAAATGTTCTTGAATTAGGGGAAACCCATGCTGTAATTCAGCAGGAAAAACACCATCTGGACCACCTGATTTATAAGGTGAGAAGAATAAAACGGATAATTTGTTTACCAGAAATAAAATCAAGATTTCGCAGGACATGAGTGGCTTGTACCCTTGCCATATCATTCTTCCCAAAATGTTCATCAAGCAATACTATTCTAATGCGATCCCAGCTTTTTTTAAATCATCCCAAAATTTGATATCATCATTTTTAAAGATTTAAACAACGTGCTAGCTTACATATTCTTGTCGTACGAAGTAATTGGTGCAATTGGCTTAGAAAGTCTTATGAATATGGCTCCATGCATAAAATTTGAAGTTTAACTAATGGTACTGGAGGACCATGAGTGCCGGAAAAAATTCCAATGTTTATGATTTGGCATGGTGATATATCGTTGAACACAAGCCGTAGGTGGTAATATGTAGAATTGTATAAAGCCCCATACATGTGATATGGATTTTATTTAATGTTTCTCGAGAAGCATGGGTGCCGGAAAATGTTTCTTTTGCTTTCGGATTGGTATGGTAAAACTATTAATTAAAATCCATATCACATGTGTGGGGACATAGACATATGAGCCCATTGCGCCAATCAAGTGGACACAATGCCAAGTCGAAAACATAAGAAACTATTTCCTTTATTCATGGTTCTCGAGAGCTACTAGTTAAACTCCTAGTTTTATGTGTGGAGCCATATTCATATGACATTCTGAGTCAATTGTGCCAACTATTTCGTATACGACTACAATTTAGAAGCTAGCACGTTGTTTTCAAATATTTGCAATGATCATATCAAATTTTGGGATGATTTGCAAAATTCTGGAATGGGAATGAGAATAACATTGCCTGATTATTCATTTTTAATTATTCTTCGGTGGAAGCCTGGGATAATTTCACACACTTAATATTTTAACTTAAAGCATCAAGAGTGCAATGGGCTGATGAAGTCTGACGTCCACCATAAATATTTGACTTGTCCCTCCGCTATGCATTAGACGTCTTTCGTATATGGAAGATATGTAAATCCGGGAGCAATATTCTTGTTTCCCCGGTTTTCTATACATTAGTTTCTCCGCATAACCTTTACCATAAGAACTCTACTTATATGTGTCCACGCCATGAAGCCCATTAACTTACATATTTATCTGGGACCCTATGACTTTTGCCTACTATTTCCTATGGCTATCGTTTTCCTATAGTAGGCAAAGGACCAAAAAGGTAAACAATAGTTAATTTATAATATTGTGTTCCTTTTTCTTCCTTTGCGTACTCTATAGAGTAGAGTCTTATTTATTCTAGGAACGAATTTTATGATAACTAAAGATTTTTTTTTTTTTTTTTTTTTTATATTTATTTATATTACGACGGTCGCTATAAGTCCAGTGGTTTGGTTCTTTGCAGTCTTCTTGTTAGAGATGTAGTCAGCATACAGCGTATGTCCAGATTTTGATGCTGGTGCAGACGTTGTAGGTGTTTTGTTGCATGATGCTTAATTTCATCCGCGACAAGCTCAATCTTGAGATCTCGATGGAGGTTGTCGTTTCGAATGTACCACGGTTCATTAACAATACATCGTAGGATTTTATTTTGAACTGTTTGTATGATTTTGATATTTGTCTTCTTGGCACATCCCCAGAGTTGGCTACCATATGTCCATACAGGCTTCAGAATTTGTTTGTATAACAGCAGTTTGTTATGGATCGCTAGTTCAGATTATCTCCGTAGGAGCCAATGCATTTTTCTAAATTTTATGTTTAGTTCTTCTCTCTTCTTTTTTATGTGTTCCTTCCATCTAAGCTTAGCATCTAAAGTCATACCAAGATATTTGGCAGTGTTTGCATGGGGTACTACTATTGAGTTTATCATTATTGGTATATATGTTTAACTTTTTGATTTGTAAAGTTCACTTGGATTGATTTTGCTTCATTTAATTTAATTCGCCATTTCTTTGTCCAATTACATATCAGGTTAGTAGCCCTCTGTAATTTACTAGTGGAGTCATTGATGTTCTTTGCTGTTGCAAGTATTGCCGTGTCATCGGCAAAAGTCGCCATTGTTTCTTCTGTAATTGGTATATCTCTAGTATATAGGAGATATAGGATTGGCCCAAGAACACTCCCTTGTGGTACTCCGGCTTTTATTCTTTTTAGTTGGGAGTACTCATTCTCATATTTCTTGTTATGTACTTGTTATATCGTAGAATGTTTTTGCCTAAATCCAAACTGATGTGAAGGGATAAGATTCCTTTCTTCGATAATTGGTTTTAGTCTTTTAAGAAGAACTTTTTCAAATAGTTTCGATAATGTTGGTAGCAGAGAAATTGGCCTATATGAAGCTTTATCATGCGGAGGTTTGTTCGGTTTAAATATCATAATTACTTCTACAACTTTCCATTGCCTTGGTACATATCTTAGTCGAAATGCTGCATTAATTATATGCACTATAGTTTCCTCAACGCTTTCTCCGGTAACAGTTTTATTATCTGACCCGTTATAAGATCATATCCTGGAGCCTTATACGCATTCAGATTATTCTTGATTTCCCATTTTAGTTCTTTCAATGTTACAGGTGTAATATTTACTTCATCCGGTTTATTTATTGGTGTAATATTTTCCTCTTCCGTTTGTTTTGGATATGGTTGGAATGTTTCTTCAAGGTGAATTGCAAACAAATCTGCTTTTTGTTTAGCATTTCGAGCCCAATTTTCATTATTTTTAATTGGAGGAATCTGAAGTTTAGGTCTTTTAATATTCTTAGTTGCTTTCCATAATGAATAATCAGTATCTTTTTGACCAGTTAGAGTGCTGAGGTATTTATTAACTGATTGATTTTTAATGTCTTTTATAAGGTATTTTAATTTGTTACACAAATGGTTAAATACTCTTTTATTTTCAGCATTTCGATGTTTTTGCCAATTCTTCCGTGCTCTTCTTTTATTTTTAAGAAGTTCTCTCACTTCCTCTGGATAGCTAGCATTGCGCTTCATTTCCTGCCTATTATTTGGAGTGCTTTCCCACGCAGCATATTGGATATTATGGATGAGCTTATCTAATTCGTCTTCTATTTGGACTGGTCCCTGAATTGGGTTCTGCAGACTAATTCTTTCTGTTAACTGTGTTTGGAAGAGATCCCAATTGGTTTTGAAGCTCGTTAATTTCGGGTTGCTCTCTTTCAAAATAATTGTTTGGCTAAGTATCATAATAACTGGTGAATGATCTGATGATAGACTTTCACTGTTCTCTATATGGATATAATTATCTGAAATCCTTTTTGTAATAAAGAAGTCTATAAGGTCTGGAATCTTACTCCGTATCAGTAGGCCAATAGGTTGGTGTACCGCCTGAGTGAAACTGGCATTTTAATTGTTTGCCTGCTGCGAACAGTTCTTTTCCTTTAGCGGTCGTTAACCGAGATCCCCAATAAGTATTTTTTGCATTATAGTCACCTCCAACTAAAAAGACACTTCCTAGCGTTTTCAGAAGATTAGTATAATCTACTTGTTTGAGATTGTATCTTGGAGGGCAATATATTGCTGAGATACTGCATGTTTTAATATTGCTTAATTGTATTTTGATTGTTGTGACTTGCATGGAAAGGTTCTCAACTTTTGGTTCTTCGTTATGTTTTATATACTCTTTTATGAGGATAGCTGATCCACCTCTGGCTTTGTTCTCAGGATGTAGTGCATAGTAGCAATTATATCCTTTTATTTTGTAGTTTGATTATTAAGCTTTGGTTTATTTTTCTTTCTTGCTATAATGGCTAATTATAAATTTATCTTGCAGAACATTCGGAGTTTGCGTAAAAATCTTGACACATTTTTAACAAATATTAATGCGATTAATTTGGATTTTGATTTAATATTTTTTACTGAGACTTGGATCTCGAGTGGTGAAATGTCTAATTATAGTTTAGATGGTTATTCATTCCATGCTAATTGTAATGACCGTTATAGATCTGGTGGTGTAGCTGTATTTGTTAGATCATCATTAATTTACGATGTTTCCTCAGTAAGTCTTTCATCAGCTGATATTATGAAAATTTATATTCAACTTGGAAATGTGAAAGTTTGTTTCATATTAATATATATAGATTTAATTTTTGTCCTTTTGACACTTTTTTGGAACAATTAACGACTTTCTTACATAATGATAAATCGAAACATAAAATCCTGCTTGGTGATATAAATTTGGACTTGTTGAAGGATTCGCGTACAAAAGATGATTATTTATTATTATGTTCTTCGTTTGGGCTGGAGTCCCTTCTTAACAGCGTAACTAGACCATGTGCAAATACCTGCGTTGATCATTTTTTTTCTGAAACTATTTGTAAACAATTTTCTATAGAACTTAAAAATTTGAATTTATTTGTGACTGATCATACTACTATACATTTAACTTTAAAGTTAGCAAATAAAGCTAAAAGAGGTCGCATGTACGAACCGGTGCATCAAACAAAGATAAATTACAATGGCCTTTCTGAGGCTTTATACTCTAGTGATTGGAGTGAAGTTTTTTCTTCGGTTGATCCCAATATAGCGTATTCATTTTTTATTAATCTTAATAAATTTAAAACAATTGTAAAAATTAAAAGGAGTCACTTTAAGCTCAAGCCTTGGATGAATGACTCGTTATTAAAATTGATAAATCATCGAAATCGTTTATCGAAAAAATTATCAAAAAATCGAAATAATGATGTCCTCAAGAAAAAAGTTGAAAAGCTGAATTCTAAGATTAAAATCTTGATTCCACTCAGGAAAGAACGTTATTTTAAAAATAAGATAGAGGCAGCAACAGATATTAAATCAAAATGGAAAATTGTAAATAATGTATTAAATAACAAAACCAGTATAAATAGTATAACAGCAATAGATATTGGTGAAAATAATATTAAAACTGACCCAAAAGAAATTGCGAACGTATTTAATGACCATTTTATTAATATACCTAATGTGATTATAAATAAAAATCATGAAAATATTATTATTGAAGATGTTGTTAGAAATAACATGGTTTTGTCACGATACAGTAATCTTAATTTTTTCTTTTTTCCAATTAGTGAATCAGAGATACTGTCAGCAGTAAATGAATTGAAATATTCTAATTCTTGTGGAGTTGATGGGGTCTCAAATTCACTGGTAAAAAATGTTATTTTCAGTATTACCCATATTTTAGAATTTATTTTTAATCTATATTTTGAAAAGGGTGTGTTTCCTGAGAAATTAAAAATTGGTATTGTTAAACCATTATATAAAAAGGACTCACGTATTGATCTTAACAATTATCGCCCAATTACTTTACTGAATACATTTTCGAAGATTATTAAATTTAGACTGCTCAATTATTTTGAAAGAATACAATTTTTGGATAAGAGGCAGTTCGGTTTTATAAAACAATCATCGACTGAAAAAGCACTTATTTCATTTCTTACTCCTGTATATCATCATTTAAATGAAAATCTAAAAGTGTCCTCACTTTTTATTGATATTACAAAAGCTTTTGATACAGTCAACCATGCAATATTGTTAGATAAGTTATCACATATAGGTATCAGAGGCTCGGCACTGTCTCTTTTTCAGTCCTATCTTCAAAATCGTGTGCAAACTGTTTGCATTAACAAAATATATAGCGATGAAAAGGTGATTAATGTTGGGGTTCCCCAAGGCACTGTCCCTAGGGCCATTACTTTTTTTGATCTATTGTAATTCGATCTTTGATCTTAAACTGCATGGTAGTCTTGTTGCGTTTGCGGATGGTATGGCGTTTCTATACTCCAGCTCAGATATGAATTCATTAAAATGTGCCGTGAAAGATGACATGAGTTTGCTAAAGAAATGGTGCTACGTACATGATATGGTTCTAAGCTGCAAATCCAAAATTATGTATTTCAATGTGAGTTGTGCCATCCATGATCCTAATCCAATATTTTTTCATTCACTGGCTTGCAATGAGTCTGATTGTAATACTCTTTGTGTACCTATTGAAAACGTAACATCATTCAAATATTTAGGTGTGAGCTTGGATTCCCAACTAAATTTTAAGGATCATATTGCCAACTTAAAAATAAAACGTAGGCAAACATTAAGAACGTTTTTTTACTTGAGAAATATATGTTATTATGCATTGTTTGATTTGCATCTTCAATATGGTATAATATGCTGGGGTGGTATTTACTTGTCAATATCAAACCGTTGATGACTATCCAAAAAGGAGTTTTAAAAATTATGAATTACTTACCAAGGACCACGCCATCTTTGCCTTTGTTCGTGCATTTAAAAATCTTACCTCTACGCTACCTGTACGTTTTCAAAGTTCTAAAAATGTACTATGTGATGAGCGGGCATCGTCTAATTAATTTTCATATTTCTGAGCCGTATATGTTCCGGAACAAAAACAGAATTAAAACTCCGCAACCGTATAAAGAACATTTTAAGAAATTTTTCTCATACACTGCTCCGAAATTATATAGCCAAGTACCGACCGACATTGTGAACGCAAATACAATTACTAAATTTAGTAGATTATTAAAAGATTGGTTATTTACAATTAGCAACATTGAAATTTTATTTGAAACATTAATTTAATTTATCGTGTATGTATAAAACTGTATTGTATGATGTGTCGCTATTTATTACGCAAATGAATCGTTTTGCAAAATAAAAATTTGTTATTTTTTTTTTTTTTATTTGTTATATTTTAAACTATGCTCGTATGTACATATATTAGTTTTAATTTTTTAATTATGTAACCTCTACTACCTTTAAGATTATTTTGTGATCAGTAGGTATAATGATTCGTGGCTCCATGACATTTGTATAAATAAGGAGTACACTAAAATAGTTATTTTCTGTATTTTTATTTATGGTATACAAAATTTTATTATTTAAATAGAAAATTTAATAAAAAAAAAAATAAAAAAAAAAATAAAAATTTTACAGAAAGAAGTTTTGGAGAAATGGGTTACTGTTATAAGCCCATTTGCATTCCAGGTTACAATTCGTAATGTTATTTTATTCATTTCTTTTGTTTATAATTCGATTTTATATAATTTATATTTTGATACACTTGACCAAGGTTTTCTTCTACTCTTTTATTGAAACTAGTTTGTGATTTCATTTCTTCTAGTGTTTTCTGCAGACTCATTTCCTGCGAAATAAGTCTATTGTTAATGTTCTCTAGATTTCTCAGTATGCCCTGTAGAACGAGATCCACTTTTAACTGTTTCTCCTCTGTTTGCTGTACTACTTGTGCATAAGTAACGTTTTCGTTTACTCTCTGGCTTTGTATGTTATGATTAGCAGTTGACGGTTTAGGCTCCGTGGTTCTTTTTATAGTTTGTACATTTATTGATGTACCTGGTTTGCGTGATTTATCTCTCATTTTTTGTAGTTCTACTGCAACTTCACATCCTCTGTAGTTGGCTGGATGCTGGCCATTACAGTTGATACACTTCGGTGTGGTATCTCGGGCGACTGTGCCGTCATTTCCTGCGTGTTTTCCTGCACATTTAACACATCTTGCTTCACGGTGGCAGTACTTTTGTGTATGTTTATAATCTTGGCATTTTTTACATTGTGGTATTAGTCGAGTGACCTTTCTCGGTGTTTCTATTCTAACTCTAAGGTTGAGGATAGCCTTAATATTATAAATATTTTCGATTTTTTCTTGGTTGTCGAAGGTTAGCATAAAAAGTGGGAGACCTCTTCTCATGATTTCAACATTTCCGTCCCTGTTTTCTCTTCTCTCTTTTCTGATGATGTTGACTGCATCGATTATTTTCAGGCCTTTGTTTTGCAGGTCCTCAATAATTTCATCTTTTGAGCAAGTTGGATGGAGACCTCTTGCCATTACTTTAATTGATCGATCATTTTTGTCCTCGTAGGTATACCACTGGTGACCATCAGCATTTAGTTTGTTAGCTAGAGCTTTATAATCTTCAGGCTCTGTTGTATTTATTTTCCAAATTATAACTAAAGATATTAATTTAATAATAGTAACAGTCAAAAGATTGTTCCGCATTTCACTTTGGCAAGATGGTTGTTTGATTATAGTATAGCAACCACAACGAAAAGCTCAATTTAAAAAATTCAAAGAAGTAGAAGCCTTATTTCAGTCAAATCTACGATGTTGTAATTGCATTCCAATACTGCCAGTTAAACAGTTTTTATGAACACCAACAATCCACTAACTACTAAAACAAGGGATTCAACTAATCGAGTACTCTAAGTTTGACGGAAGTAAACGTCAGATTAGTTGGAACTTGCGTCGTTAGGGCTACAAGACTTGTACCCGTTGAATCACAGATACAGTCCTAAAAGTTTATAAATCTTAGTCATAGAGATGTGTGATTTATAGCATAATAGTATGCATCAAGCTGGCTTGTGTACAAAGCAGCTTGAGACTGCTGCTAATCATATGATTGTACGAGTATTTAGAGAAATTTATTTTTGAAGTTTAGATCATTTTTTGAACCATTTTAGAAGTTTAAACCAGCGATCATTAATTCGTATATTAATTTCGAAAATGGGAAGCACTTACATAGTAAAACACACTATGGCCCTACTATGTCAGTGCTTGGCAAGGTCGAGTAAACAATGGTATCGAAATATTATTTTTAAATAAAATTTCATTTGTTTTAATTAATAAAAATTAAAAATGCTCAATACTAATTTCTAGTCCATTTTGCCTAGTGTTTACAGAGTAAAACACACACAAAATGGTCTTGCATCAGTAATAGACAATTTCTCGTGTATTTTACTAGGGGAGTGCTTGGCAAGGTTGATTAAAACTTGGTATCTAAATTAAATTTTTTTATAAAATTCAATTTCCTATAATTTATAAATAATAATAAAAAATATAACTACAAATTCTCGATACTTACTTAGCGCTAGAGTAGTTTACGTTAATAAATTTGCTCGCTTATAAGTGCACGAAGAAAATGGCAAAGCATAATACGTTGTCTTGGGCGATCCAATCAGACATGATCTGTTGGATGTTTTGGCGAGTATATAGTTTGCGACTTAACCCAGTTCCTTTTAAGATTTCTGATGTGTGCTTTTCAAAAGTAATTTTTAGTTGTCATCGACAATATTGTCCTACAGCTTTATCAATCGAAAAATGAGCGGCATTATTTAATATTTTGCTACGTGTCACTAGACCGACAATTGCGAATCAAATGACGCTCAGTCAAAAACTATATCTGTTAGAAAACACAACAGTTAATTCATGTTAACTGCGTATGATGTATATAACCTCGTTTGGGAGTGGCTACCAAAAATTAAACGTATTTTCAAAATTAGGTGTTGCTTAACGACTTTATAAAATGTAGTCAAGCTGAGCATTTAGTTTTTAATAGTTTAGTCGCGTCCTTTGCACAAAACTATTTCTCCTTTGCGCCAGTCCTTTAAGAAAGAAACCACCGGTCATAAATCCCTCTGGCAGACCTCGGATTTCGATTGGATACCAAAAATAATTCATAACCTTTAGCATATAATTCAAATCTTCACAATTCAAATTCTGAATTATATTCGGAAAGTAGGTTTAAACAAATTCAAATCTTATAACGACGATTTATTAACATCCAGAATATGTCAAATTCTATAAACACAATTGATGACGAGCTCGACAAAAATTGCGGTCCGGAAAATCATACTTCACTGGCAAGTAATACTCCACGCGAAAATAGACCAGCGAGGTTATGCTTGGACCCGATTTGATTTCAGACCGAAGATAATGTAGGACCTTGTACGATGGCGTTACAGTTTACGACAAACATAACATAACTGTCGCGGTCCATCGAGTTGGTCCACCTTTCCATTGTGCTATCAACGCAAAATTTTGAGTAGATAGGACTAATTTTTATTTATTTATTCGTCACATACTTTGTAAGAAGAAATTGTGGTTCTCGCTTCTGTAATTAGGCCCATGTAGCATGCGCATATTAAAACAGAAATATGTTACAGAAATATACATATGTGTATGTAGCAACCCACAACGTTTTGTTAAATGTCAACGATCTAAAATATAAATACGTAATAGTTGTATACATATTTAATTTTATCTTGACACCCCCTTCGTTTTAAAATATTTCTAAAAAATCATGTCCCAAAAGCATATAAATTTTTGTTTTTCATTTCATTGGATTTAATTAAAAAAATGTTGATTTTTTTTTTGGTTTTTGCTAATGTTCTAATTGAACAATCCTTCTTAATTTTTTTGATAATTAATCATTCTAAGAAACATAATTTCATTACACACACACATACATACATAAAAATAGTCATACGAATATTCATCAACATTTTTCTATTGTTGTTTAGTTTCTTTGGTAGAAGTGTTTTCATTTAGAGTGTGTGTGTGTGTGTGTGTCATCAACCTAATCGATAATTAATCAATTAATCAAAAAAAATATAAGTATGGAACACTTATATGTGTGTACAACTCCGTCGACGATTGTTAAATTTGAAGTGAACATTCCGTATACACAAATACTGAGAATAAATTAATTCCCTTTTGTAGTCCGGAACTTTCAAAACACACACGCATACACCATATTTAAATTAATTTTGTTAATTAATTTTCAGTAATAAAATTGATTATCAGCAAATAAAAACAATATATAACATCAACAAAAAAAATTCTAACTAACATTAAAAATAATGAAACGTTCAGCACCTTATTCCTGACTCCGCGGCGTTCACCGCATGCACCACCGATTTTACATTATTAATTTTTTTTATTTTGTGTGTTGCGAAAAATAAATTTTCACATTTTTATAATATGTATGTATGTGTGTATATATGTATAAATAATTATCCCTCATTGAACAAAAACATATACTCGTATACACAAGCACAAATTTCCCGCACCTTTAATTTTCTCGTCCTCCGCAAAAATTATTATTTTCATTTATTACCATTATTATATTGCTGTGTTATTGTTTCCGAATTGCTTTTTATTAAATAATAAGCTTGAGAATGAGACATACTGTACAATTCGGGTATATATATACGTACAGTATACTATAAAATACATTTTTATTTAATTTAATATTATTATTCCTGCTAGCATTATTATGATATGATTTGAATGGAGCGCACAAAAATAAAAATTTTATTTATAATTGAATAATAATTTCATTTTTGTGATTATAATTAAATATTTTGGAAAAATGATACAAAAAAGAATGGATGAAAATTAATTAAAAGACGTAAAATTGTAAAATCAGGAAAATATTTTTAACATTTTTAATTGTTGTTGCTCTTCCCATTTTATGCTCTTAAACATAATAACCATCCTAAAGTGTTGGTGCGATGATGATCACGTTCTGTGTATGTATATGTATATAATGTTGACAAATATGATAGATTAGTGTCAGTTCAGCGGATAATTAATTATATTGTTACGTTTTTGCCTTGTCAAATTCAAGGTTCGATCACTGGATTGTGAATAAAACAAACGATGTAAATTCTAGATCACAGTAAATTTATTTATTTCGATTATTTACACTAAATATTAATTTAATTATTTCACTTATTTTACTTAATTATTTAACTTCACAATAATTATTTTACTACACTTTAACAACACTATATTACACTTTAATAACACTTTTTCCTTTTAATTACTATTAGCACTCTCACGGTTAAAACACAACTGATTTTCTCCCAAATGTTTGTCGCGTATTTATACCAAATATTCTAACCATTCTAGAAATGTCCAGAATATTCGATTAGTCTAGATAAGTCTAGACAGCTCTATACTGTTCTACTTTATAACAATTTTACATTAACGATAGTGTCGCTATTCAAACATAGATGTCGCCACGATCGTAACATTACCCCTACCTAATCCTGATTCGTCCCGAACAGGATCCAACTCACTACCCCTGTAGATCGCTAATCGCTCTATATGCACCACCTTCAACTTTCCTCGCTGCCCTTTCTTGATCCGGTAGACCACGTCATTTATTTTGGTGATGATGGTGTACGGCCCTTCCCACGAAGGTTGCAGCTTTGGTGATAAACCCTTCTTCCGTTGTGGGTTGTAAAGCCATACTAACTCTCCTTCTTCGAAACCTTTATTATTTGCTCGTATGTCATATCGAGCCTTCATCCGATCACTTGATACTCGTATCCTCTCTCGTACAAACTGGTGTATCTCGTCGAGTTCTCCTCTCATCTGGTCAACATAATTCTGTCTATCTAAAGCTGATGATAATCGCAGATTATTTCCAAAAAGGATTCTCGCTGGTGTCATTCCCGTTGAGTCATGTACTGCTGATCGCCATCAGGATCATCGGAATATGTCGATCCCAGTTGCGTTGATCATTTTCCACGACCTTTGCTAAATATTTCTCCAACGTCCCGTTGAATCTTTCCACCATACCATCCGACTGTGGATGCAGAGGCGTTGTTCTTGTTTTATTTATACCGAGCAACTGACAGACTTCCTGAAATACAACTGACTCAAAATTTCTTCCTTGGTCTGTGTGAATCTCCATTGGTACTCCAAAACGACTTATCCAATTATTAACAACGGCGTCAGCTATCGTGGTTGCCTCCTGATTGGGTATGGGATACACCTCTGGCCATTTGCTAAAATAGTCCATTATTACTAGCACATATTTGTTACCAACATCTGTAGTCCGGAATGGTCCTGCCACATCCATTGCGATCCTTTCAAATGGCGCTCCAACGTTATATTGCTGCATTGCTCCCCGGCTTTTCCGTGCAGGACCTTTTACCGCCGCACATTGATCACATCTTTGGCACCACTCCACTACAGATTGTCCACATCCTGACCAGTAAAAACGTTGACGTATTTTGGCAAGTGTTTTATTAATTCCCAGATGACCCCCACTTGCCCCTCCGTGATACTCCTTCAATATCTCGGCAATTCTAGACTTAGGCACCACTTTTACCAATTGCTTCATATTACCGTCCGAGCTTTCCCATATTCGTTTTAAGCATCCGTTCTCGATTTGGAGGCTATCCCATTGTGCCCAGTAAGCCTTTACCGTGGGACTCTTATCCGCAATTTCACACCAAGTTGGACGATTTCCTGTCTCCTTAAGTTGCATGATTATTGCCAAATCTGGATCTGCTAACTGCTCGTCCCTAACCGTTTCATCCGTCCATTCCTTATCGGGTAGTATTTGCATAAGCCTGATGTCGATAACGTCTTCCTTTGCTTCTATACGCCCGCAGTGCTTACATTCCACTTGACATGGTCGTCTTGACAATGCATCAGCATTTCCATGTGCACTCCCTTTCCGATGTTCGATCTGGTAATGATAGCTCTGTAGTCGCTCAATCAAACGCGCTACCTGTCCTTCTGGGTTCTTGAACTGCAGTAGCCAACGTAATGCTCCATGGTCCGTTCGTATATGAAATTCTTGGCCATAGAGGTACTTATGAAAATGTTTCACACATTCCACTATAGCCAACAACTCCTTACGAGTTACACAATAGTTACGTTCTGGTTTAGACAACACCTTCGAGTAATAAGCTATTACTCTTTCTTGCCCTTCAATTTCTTGCGACAACACCCCTCCGATGCCATCATTACTTGCATCGGTATCAAGAATAAACTTAACACCAGGTGTAGGGTATGCCAACAACGGTGCCGTACATAATCGCCTTCTCAATTCATTGAATGACTCCTCTTGTTCGTCACTCCATTCAAATGCTCTGTTCTTCCGGGTCAAATCATGTAAGCTCTTTGCTACATTGGCAAATCCTGGCACAAATCGCCTATAATAAGTGCACAATCCGAGGAAGCTCCGTAATTCCCGTAAATTTTTAGGTCTTGGCCAGTCCTTTACCGCTGATATCTTGTCCTCATCGGTGTGGATTCCATTAGTCGTTACCTTGTGCCCCAAAAATTTTACCTCCGTTCTGAATAATGAACACTTCTTCGGATTCAACTTTAAACCGGCTGATTGTAATCGCTTCCATACCTCTGACAAATTTGTTAAGTGTTCTTCGAAATCCTTTCCCATAACAATGATGTCATCCAAATACACGAGGCAAGTCTTCCAGTGCAGTCCCTTTAACACGCGCTCCATAAGTCGTTCAAAAGTTGCCGCGCCATTACATAATCCAAATGGCATCACGTTAAACTGCCATAGCCCATTACCCACACTGAACGCCGTTTTTTCACGATCTTGCTCTTGGACTTCCACCTGCCAATACCCGCTTTGCAGGTCCAATGTTGAAAACATTCTAGCCCCTGACAATGTGTCTAACGTGTCATCGATCCTTGGTAATGGGTAGCTATCCTTTTTCGTTACTGAATTTAGCTTTCGGTAATCGACACAAAAGCGCATTTTCCCATCCTTCCTTTGGACTAATACTACTGGTGAACTCCATGGACTGTTTGATGATTCAATCACTCCAGCTGCCTGCATGTCCGTTACCATTCGATCCACCTCTTCTCGTTTTGCTAAAGGTAACCTTCTCGGTGCTTGGCGTATAGGTGTCTCCGTTCCGGTATCAATTCGATGTTTCACCATGTTGGCCCTTTCATTATTATACGGTGTATTGCAAAATATCGACTTATACTGTTCGAACAGTTGTCGTGCTGAATTTTTCTGGTTCATGGTAAGATCCCCAGTCCATTTCTGCATGAGGTGTTCTACTATTTGCTTTTGTCCTTGTGTATCGGTGTTTCTAATCGGATTTTTCTGCTCACATTTCATTATCGTTGATACCTCTTCACATTTACCAATAACAGTTCCTTTCTTAATTGTTTTTGTCTTTTCCGAGAGATTTAGGGTCCTAATCGGTACCCTACATTCGTTATCTGATTTTACTAACGTCCTCCCTATCATAATTCCTTTGGTTTCGCTTTCTTCTTCACTGGCTTCTACAACCCACAACCTGGGTGGCCCAGAACCTTCCTCCAATCTCCCCCACACAATTGTTTCCGAATTCGGTAGCAGCTTTTCCCGATGTTCTATTATTACCAGCCTAGTAGTTGTTTCCACATCATCCACTCGCAGTGGTAACTCGAAATTATTACAGTCCAATACTCCTCTTCCAACATCCACCACGAAGCCATTCGCCCTCATGAAGTCCATCCCCAAGATGACTTCATCCACTATCTTTGCGACCAGCACTTCGTGTTGGAATTGAGCATTGCCTATATCAATTCTCACAAGCTTCCTGCCCTTTATGTCTGCGCTCTCTCCTGTGGCTGTACGTAATTTCAACTCATTGGCTGGTAGTACTCTTCCCTTTACTAGATCCTCACGGACAAACGGTAGTACTCTTCCCTTTACTAGATCCTCACACTCTTCCCGTCAATACTTCCTTTAATTGTTAAGCTGTCACCGACTCGTCCCAATCTCGAAATAGGGATGGAGGTTATGGGGCAATTGGTTGTGGGAGTCAGCTTCTGCCACTTTAGGCTGACTCGTTGTAGTTTAACGACTCCTTTCGTTCTTGGCCATCTTCCTTGACCAACGTTCGCTCTCTACTTAATACTCGTCGTTGCATAGGAGATCGCGATCTTGTACGTCTCCATTTACCTTCTTTACAGTCTCTCGACATATGACCCATTTTGTCACATGTCCAACATTTAATTTTGCTACCACCCTCTCTGTATCTTGGAACCGACCGCTCGACGTTGGTGCTGCTATCCATTTCTACTCGACGTACCTTAAGCGTCGGTTTTATGATAGCCTGCCCAGTTTCATTTATTAAGGCACACGCGATGGTCTCGGCAAAAGTAGCCTTAGGTGATAACATCACTGCTTTACGTGTTTCCGGATCCCGTATTCCATCGATGAATGCGTCCATCTTAATCCTCTCCATATAATCGGGAGATGTATTCACATGTGCCAAATGCACAAGCCGCTCGACTGCTGCGGAATATTCTTGAAGAGTCTCTCCGATCTTTTGACATCGGCTCTTCAGCTCCATGCGATACATCTCTCGCTTATGGTCACTTCCATACTTTCGATCCAGCGCCTTCATTATTTCGTTATAATTACTACGGTCATACTGCGGAATAGTCTGCAGTGTTTCAGCCGCTTCTCCTTTTAGAGCCACTATTAATGCTGTTCCCCGATTTGCGTCATTCCATCCATTTTGATTAACCGTTGTCTCAAATTGAAATTGATGTTGTACCATCAAATATTGGTGGCTTAAATTTCATTGCTTGAATTGGCTGAGATACTGGCGACGTTGTTCCGTTAACTTTGAGGTAAAGAAGTTCTTTTTCGAAGCCTAGAACTTTCTCTTGTAACTCTTCCACTTGTTCACTCCCATTCATAACTTTCTGCTCCAACCCTTGGATGTCCTTTTGTAATTTTTGTTCAATTTGCTCTACTTCTTCATGTAAATTGATATACATTTCATTGAATTTTCCATCCATTTTGTTATTGATCTCGCCCACCGACTGCTTAATTTCTTTCATTTCCTGATTTGATTGATCAATTTTCTGATTTAATTGATTACTAGATTGTTCCATTCTCATCATAACTGCCATTAACTGCGCCATATCGAAATTTCCAGAAGATACCGACGCTACCTCCACTACCGCCTCTTTACTTTCTCCATTCTCTTCGTCCCCTTCTGCGTGGTCGGAAAATGTCGACTCATCAAAATTATAACTAGTCGGATCATTACCCTCCAGCTCTAATGCTTGAAGTAATCGTTGCCTCAATACATTTTTCTGGCCGACCGTTGACAAACCACGTCGCTCCAACTCTTCCTTTAAATCGGAAATCTTCAATTCGTGTAGAATCATCTTTTAATTCACAATCCCAGCGCTGTCACCAATTGTTACGTTTTTGCCTTGTCAAATTCAAGGTTCGATCACTGGATTGTGAATAAAACAAACGATGTAAATTCTAGATCACAGTAAATTTATTTATTCCGATTATTTACACTAAATATTAATTTAATTATTTCACTTATTTTACTTAATTATTTAACTTCACAATAATTATTTTACTACACTTTAACAACACTATATTACACTTTAATAACACTTTTTCCTTTTAATTACTATTAGCACTCTCACGGTTAAAACACAACTGATTTTCTCCCAAATGTTTGTCGCGTATTTATACCAAATATTCTAACCATTCTAGAAATGTCCAGAATATTCGATTAGTCTAGATAAGTCTAGACACCTCTATACTGTTCTACTTTATAACAATTTTACATTAACGATAGTGTCGCTATTCAAACATAGATGTCGCCACGATCGTAACAATATAAAATTTTTGCTATTCATATATTTTAGCTACTGATATATAGATGGCAGCATATTCATATTCATTTATATTCATTTCATGTATAACGTAAACTGCGAATAATTCTGTTTTTATTATTTTCTATGAATTTTAAAATATGGATTTAAAAATTCAGACACAAACGTGTCTTCAAGGGGGTTAAGTTTCGTGGCTCAGCAAATATCTGAGGATTATCGGGGTACAATTACTCCATGTCAAATGCGAATTTTTTAGAGCCAACTAAACCAACAATTGAGAATAATTTCATTTTCTAAAAAACCACCTGGTCGTATGTAATTTAGAGAGAGCCTGTATACTTCGTAGTGTTGGTACAACACTCGAATTAGTCTTCTCAGATCAATTTACTAAATTAAAGTATTTAATTTGTATATATACTTGGTCTTGTGATGCTCCGAACTTCGTTGAACAATTCTTCGTTGAACAAATTTACCAAAACGTATTATTACATTAACAAGTCATCTGCAACTAGCCATTTTGTTCATCTGCTCAGTGAGCCGTCCAATAAGAAAATGAGCTGGTGTAAGTACATCATTTTCCTCGGCTGTATTAACGCAAAGTGTTCTCGAATTGAGTATCGCTGCGATCTGCGTCATCAACGTGGTACACTCTTCAACAGTAAAACCCGTCTCAACAGTATCTTTGCTGATTTTACCAAATACTACCCATGTGTGGAGCTGCTGCGGTGGATTAAACATATAAATTTATTTTATTTTTATAAGTAAGAAGGAAGAAAACTCATTATTACTGTTTTTTAATAAATTGTAATAGTTCTGTGAATTCATTTTTGCCCCACAAAATTGGTTCCATTGTCACTAAATATGGTGTGACTGCCAGCTATTTCTACGTGAATTGCCTTTGTGATTAAGCAAATAAAAATGCAAGCATAACCCTTTATTGGCTGCTGACCTCTCTTTCGTACCATGGATTTTGTTTAAAGCTATATAGTTGACTAGTAATTAATTCTTCCTTTTGGCTAATCCATTGAGGTTCATTCCACCATAATTTATTGCTAGGTATGCTTAGTTGTTTTAATGGTGCAACTTTTATTTTAGCTGCGATTAATTTTCCACTACTGCTGCTATTCTCATCAACTACTGCCTAAACTACAACCGCATATGCCCTTTCGCTGGCATCACTGAACTCATGCAGAGTGATCTTGGAAATTCTGTTGATATTAATATTTTTCAGCTCACCTTCTAATGTCGACCAGCTCTGTTGTATACATAACTGGGTAGAGTATCATCCCAATCAATATTTTCAGCCCACAAACTTTAAATTAACACTTTGACTCGCATCGTTACTGGTGACAACCATCCCAATGGACCAAATATCTTACTTGCTGTTGACGCCCTTTTTGTATTTGTTGTTTCTTCTGGCAGCTGCGTTGAAGGTAAACTGATCAGCTATTGAATTTCACGTTAGGCCGAGTATGTTTGTGACATCTTCATTTGATATTTCTTTGCGGCTATCAATGCTTTTGTTATTAATTTTCTGGAACACGCTTTGCATAAAACTGTCATTTGATCGCAGCTTTCTTAGATTAAAACCAGATTGTTGCAAACCTTTAATAATATGGTTCATTGTGTTTTGCAATGTCGGTAAATCACTCTCACCGGTCATCAGATCATAGACGTGAATATGATTTTTAATTGCGTTGGCTGCTTTAGGATAAAGCTCTTGAATACCATTCCCTGCTTCGACTATTGACCTGGTGTAGCCACCAAAATGTTGCTGGAGCAGTGCCATAGGTTAATGTTTTCAAATGGTAGGCTCGTACTCGCTCGGACTCATTAAATCACATTTTAATACAAACGCATGCTTTCTAAATCTGATCAAGGTGGCTATCACCGTTGATTGAACTACTGGACCCACCATTAAGATATCGTTTAACGATATTCCAGTCTCAATTTTATGGTTGTACAAGAAGCCTTAATAACGCCATGACTAACTGCATATGCCTCAATGATTCGTATTCTTTCATGAATTGTGTGTACATATTACGAAACTCTACATCTTTTCTAGTAATGCCCTAAACTTGTGAAGTGGTATTGCTGAATTAGAATTGGCGGTCATCTTTAAACATATATTTGAGTAACAGTAATAATTTAACTTTCAGAATTTTCAGTATTTTGTCCGAATCCCCATTAGCCTCATGCAGAAGGGTGTGATGCTTTCTATGAAGTTTTTGGCATCGTGATCGAACCCTATACAGTCATAAACATGTAGCAGCTCGAATATTCGACTCACCGATATTCGATTCTGCCACAAACAAAACAATTAGTGAAATTCAAATATAAACCAACATATTTGAATTAAGCGTTCACTAACCCCATCACATATCCATCTATCCAACCAACACTATCTAATAACCGAACCATTACTATAAAACATTTATAGTAAAACCATCGCCATCTAACAACATCACCACGAACAACAATGTTCGGTGATGCAATAATAATCCACTGCACTTAACATAAGTGCAATGTCGACCGTCGCCGGCGCATCTGTTCCCTCTCCAATATACGACATGTATATTTGGACACGAAGGCGACGTCATACAACAACACATTCAGTAGTCCATTACCAAACGAAGAACAAACAACGAAAGCGAAAACACGTTGAAATAATAAAAATAAAAACTTCATCTCCATTTTGTGGTGGTGCAAATAATAAAAAAAAGGATATAGAAATAAAAATTAATAATATTAAGAGCATCATGAATGTAATGAAAAATAAATAAATAATAAATCAATAAATTATTTGTACACAAAAATAATTAAAATAAAATTTATTTAATAAGATAAATTACAATAATAAATGAATTAAATTAATTAGAAGTCAAAAATAACTTCTAGAGTTTTTTTGTGTTAAACATTTATACGGAACAATATATCCATAAAAACTAAAAACACAATGTGACTTGGGGCTTTCACTAATTTAAATCATTCAAACTGCGACATTTTATTAAAAAGTTCACAAAGGTATATGGGATGGTGGGCCTTATTGCATATGGCACATTGCTCATTCATAGCAGCGGGTGAATGTGTTTGAAATTTCTTCTGTTGCATTTCCTTAGAACATGCCCTAATTAACCCCAAAGCATCAACTCGCTTTCCTATAAATTTTAAAAATCCCTCCATTGAAGGAAAGTCTTGTTCTGTTGTTTCTTGTGCTTATTGTTCTGTGCTCTCGTTGTCTAGTTTGCTGACTAGAATGTGCAATAACCAAGGCTCTCTCTCAGTCTCAGTTGCCTTGGTTCCCAGCGCCTTGAGTCCTCGAAGAACTTTGCTCCATAAATGTTCTGATGAACGCGTTTACTTTGTCTCGGTTTCTATTGTACCGCAGGCATAATTTTTGGATAGCTTTTATTGAATTAGCCTCGGTGATATTGAAATACCTTATGAGTGCCGCGGCTTCTCCTTTTAAAAGACCATTCAAATATTGAAACTTCTGCGTAGGACTCTCAATTTTTGAATGATAGAAATTTACCAAAACGTTTTATTATATTAACAAGTCGCATTTGGTCTAAATTACAATTTTTTTTACTCACTTCATTAATTATTATATTTAAACAGTTCCTCTACTACACTATAGATGTCATTTTATACATAATTTGCAATTACTAATCAAATTCTCATTGATTGTAGGTACTATTACTGAATGTGTATACCTGAATTGTGTTATACATTTATAGAGCTTGTTACTTTGATGCGAGTAGCTTAAAAATAATAATAACCAATGGATACAAAATATAATTCAAGTAAGTAATAACAATTTATAAACTAAATCTAAATTCATTTTAGCAAGTTATTGATCTCCTACGTCACCAGAGCCCTTTTATTTTATCTTGGTAAAATCATAATCTTAATTTAATTTTAAATAATAATTTTCATATCTGATCAAATAAATGTGTACCATTAGATTGCTTATAAAAATACGTTTCATTTGATATGTCACATGTGATAACCCAAATTTTAACCCATCATGCAGCATCTGTAATCCAAGCGATTTTTTATAAAACTTCCTTTTCTCTAATCCATTTCTACATAACTACACGAATTCTTGCAAACAAAATTCCAATTAAATTTTTTTTTTCTATGCAGACTTATGTTGATATGTGAATATGTCGAGTTATCTCGGATAAATTTTACGAATAGAGAATCTCGAACTCAACAGAAATTGTGTGAATATACGATTTTTTTCACTGACGATTTATTAATTTTCGAGAAACTGTATAGGTCCACTAATTTTAAATCCTTTTAAATCTTTGGAAAATTTTACAAATTCTGGGCATTAATTTGAGTAAATCTATTTATTAGAACTTTACGAGTAAAATTAATAATTTTAATTTTGAAAATTATAAATCGTTTGAAATGTCAAATTTCATAATTCTGAAATTAAATTCTCAATTTTAATTTTATTTTAACTAAATGCTTCACGGGTACTATGAGCGCCAATACATTTCATCATTCTCATGTGCAAACTTCCAGTAGTTGCAATGCGATTTTTGGTTGTGAAATACATTGAGAGGAGTAACACGAATCGAATCGAATTACTCTCAAGATGAAAAGGATCAAAGAAAAGAGAACGTTTTGGTTTGATTTTGGTTCAAAAATAGTTTTCAAAGGTCGATTTTACAAATTTACCAAAATTGATAAATGATTGAAAAGCATTAAAAAAAATGAATTCTTATTGATGTAAAATGTAAAAATCCTCCAACAATTATAGATTATCACAAAATTTCAAAATAATAAATATTTTCGAATTTTTAATTTTTTAAATAATTTTTTTTTAATTCTTAATCCGAAACATTATAAATTCTACAACTTTGCATACACTCTCAATTCGAATTCAACAGGTATTTTATTTTAAATTTGAACTACTTTGTAAAAATGATCAAAATACTGAATTTTAAATTTCGATTTTGAATTTTTGAAACCAAATTCAGAATTATTGAATTTTAAAACTTTTTAATTTTTTAGAATTTATGATCTTTAGAATTTTAAATTTTAAAAAATGTTTACAAATTTCACGTATACAATTCGAAATTAAAAATTTCGATTGAGCATTTGAAAATAACAAGAATTTTAAAAATGAAACGAATTGAAAATTTTAAATGTTAACAGAAATTGTGTGAATTTACGAATTTTTAAAATTTTGGAAATTCGAGTAAGGTGCAGAATTTGAATTTTGAAAATTATAAATTGTTTGAAATGTTGAATGTCGTAATTCCGAAATTTAAGGAAACTCTATAAAAAATAATTTTTTATTGAAAATTGTAGTTTGTACAATCAACTAAAAATAAATCCCTGCGGCATTATTCCTAAAAGACACATGGAAATCATTTGTGGACCTGAGATAAAGGATCCAAATACTAGGAGCATTGCAAGAGTAGCTTTTGATCTACTTCATTTTATCGGTGAGCATGGTTTTCTCCATGTCATCCTTGGAATTATCAATAACTGGTACATCTTTGTTTCTTTTGATCAAGTTATTCTTATATATGAGCGTGACCACTGTAACAAGCCCGTCTTGACCAGGATGTAGCTCGACGACATTTTTTAGTATGTCATTTTTGCTAAAATCCCCTATTGAGGTTTGTAAATTCCATCTTGTAATGGTCTGGATGTCTTCTACGCCAGATTGTGGTGTTGATATGAAAAGTTTTCACATTAAAAAATATGCCCATCATCCCTCATGACGGTAAAAATTGGGGTTAGTAGTCAAGAAATTTAGCATGCTTCTATATAAGTTCAATGAGAGTTCCTCGAAAGTTAAAGTATATGAGTTCCATTTACTTTACGAAGTTTTTGTTTAGTTGATTGTACTACGCGTTCCCATAATTTTTCAAAATTATGGGAACGCGTAGTACAACATCGTTGAGCTGTTTGCTTGCACCAACCACAATCACTGAATTTTTTGAAGCAATTCTCTCTTTTCGATATGAACTGTCTGTATGCGGGTAAAACGCATCTGTTGTTAAATCGGTTACATATGAATATTTGGTAACGTAGCCTTTGGGCTTTTTGTCGCAACGGCCTTTCCACAATGTTATTGAAATTGGAACCCCATAGTCCACTCCAATATTTATGCTAGTATACCTTTTCCTTGGACAATATCCCCATTGATTTACCAATTTGATGCAAATTACACAGTTAGGTATTATGTGGCAAATTATACGTCCTTGGCTATTGTGTTCTTAGATAAGTTAACGTTACCACCATATAATGTCTTCATGTACGCTTCTTTAATGAGCAGCTTTGATAATCTGTGATTTGTCGGCTGAATTATTAGATATTTATATATAATCCGACTGTTAACAGGCCTGTTCCATCAATAAGTGGGGTTAGAGTTGTGATTATACTAAACTTTGGTATACCTTTATTGGATTCTGACCCTTTTAACTCGGCTTCACAGGCTCCATATTGTTTGATTTTAATTATTACCTTTAAACATATGTTAAGCTCTCCAAGAGTAAAAATCACTCAATCGTATGCAATACTTGGAGCGAAACGTTGTATCAAAATCCATGTTTTACTGTCGTTGTGAATACTTTTATACATTTTAATTTCATGCTACTACTATAGCTTCTTCCAAAGGTCACAACATTTTGTACTGAGTTACTATACAAACTGTTTAGCAAAGTTGTGGATAATGCTTGCGATTAGCAATGTTATCTGCAAACTTTTGATTTTTTAACCTAAAGGACATTTTTAATTTTGTGTCAAATTTTACAAATTTGAATGTTTATTATCGAAATTTGGAAAATGTTGAAGTTTTCCAAATACAAAAATTTCGACGTATGACTGTTTTGAAAATTCCAATTTCCAGGCAATTAAATGAAATTTTCTTTATTCAGAATTTGAATATGAGAAACTGTTGAATTTCCATTATATTTATCGAAGTTTAAAACTAATGATTCATTATTGTTGTTCTGAGAGCAAACCGAGTCATTATAAATTTCGATGTAATCTGTGGAATTTCAAAATTTCCAAACCCAGTGCCGCTCACACACAGTTGCTGCCAAAATCAATTTTTATTTCAAACTTGCAAACTCGCAGTAAATTTTGAATTTAAAATATATTTTACAAAATTTTTAAATTTTCAAACTTTTAGAGTCTTATGAAGTTTATGATATTTTTATGTTTTAAAAATTCTACGACTTTTAGGATAGCTTCTTAAATTAAAATGTATGATTTTTGCGAATTTATATTTCCCGCAAGCTTTTTGAGATGAAAAAAAATCGTAAAATGGCTCCTATTTAAATGTTGAAAGACACTAACTTGATGCAAACAGTTTATTTGACTTTATTTCAGTACGCACAGAAGAGTAAGTGATTAAGATTTATATAATGCAATATCAACATCAGTGCGAGCACCCACACATAAACACAATGCAAAATTGTTAACAGGAATCATATTTTTAATTTAAACATCTATGGTCAATCGCAGAGTTGGAGTTGAGTCGTCTTTATTGATATAAATCATTGATATAAATCATTGACTATTAATTCATCAAGGTTGCATTGAAAGGTTGATCTGACCCTATATGAATTTAAGTGATTCGTCCCAATCTGAATCTGAAATTCACTCGGAGTATATTTTCGCCTTTGAATACGATTGTTTGACCAACGGTGACGTTTTTTGATTCCATTTTAAACGTCTTTAAAGCTTAAAGATATTCCTTGTGCCATCTAGTCCAGAAATGCTGACAAAGTTGCCATAATTTCAGTATTGGGATTTGATCACTCTTGATCCTAAACCTAAAAACCTAAAAATGTCGAAATCTGAGAAACTCATTTGGATTTGATGATAATATTGTGAAAATACATATGTTGGATTTAACGATCGCTTATATTCGTTTAGCGAACGATCAGAAAAAAATCAGATTGCGATGTTTTTGAGGTTATAAGGTGTTTGGCGACCAAAGCAGCCGATAATTCACGTTTTTCTGGTATTTTACCATCCGATTGCAACGACCAATAAATTTAAGTTTCGGTAAGAAACGGAGGTGGGTTTAAATCGTCGAAGCCAACCAATTAATCATCGACGTAAATACAACTGTTAACAGTAATTGACGCTAAGTGGGTATCTGTTACCTATGTCGGTCGCAATATATGTTGCCGTCTCGTAACTGACAGTATTGAATATTTCATTTCGGAAGACGAGACCCATCATAAACATATGCAATTTTTTTTATTTAATGAAACACTATACAATCATGGGTTGTTTGCATCATTGACTACACACAAACGAGTAGATGATTATAGTTAAGGATGAAGTGCGGTGTGGCAAACAATTATTTGGCAATCTGATTCCGTTTTCAGTAGTATGTGTCATGTGACTTCAGTCATATTTGTCATGCGATTTCTACTCCTCCGTGAATTTGTCCAAGGTTAATTTGGGTTTTATGATCGCTATTGTTTCCCTGGGTGTTGAAGGCTTTCAAATCCACGGAAATGACGGTTCATGCAAATGCGGCCTTACTTACGATTAGTTCCCTTATTTTTTCTGCAAGGAAGTTTTAATGCGCCATTTCTAACGGTGAGTATACATTTGATTTTCTTGAGAAATGTTCCCAATCTGTACAATAATGCGTCTATTTAATTTATTCTCATCTGAAATTAAACTGTTCAGCTCTCCAATATACAAGCCAACCAAAATTTGTGGAATCATGAATTGCATAGATTTTAACAACAACAACAACAAAAGATATTTAAATTAAAAATCAAGAAAATACCATCATCATCTTCAATTCGCAATTTCATATTGAAGGAGTTTGAACGAATTATTTTTTCCCCTTTTGAGTTTTTTGTGTCCCGTTTATATCATTTTTTTGTTGTTGTGAAAATACGAAATACGATAAAATTGAATTAAATTTATTTATTTTTGCCAAGATCGTTTTTCCAATTTCCAATTCGTTCGAAATTTTAAGTACATTTTTTTTATTTTGGTTCGAGTGTTTACGATTAGGTATATAGAACATACATAATTATATGTACGAGTTTAGAAATTGAATGAAAATATAAGGAAGCAAGGCACAAAAAAATCGTTAACTTACTAATAATAAGGTAAATTGGAATTATGGAAATTTTCCAACTATGTATAACAACCAAACCAAAAAAAAATCGTTTCAAGTGGCCTCAATAATCATAATGTCTATTTGGAACCATTTCGTCTCATATACAAAATTGTAATTTAATGATTATATGTTATCGTGTATCTTTATACCTCTTTAATGATGATGATGATCATCATCCTTTTCATCTCAATTTCAAATTTTTATTTATTTTATTTTTATATCAAACGAAATTAAGATAAAATTCCTGTTTATCTTAAATCTTATATTTTTGGACGCAGTGTATTAAGGCAATGCCGCCTGTCAATTAAAGTTTTTATATTTTATAAACACTCTATAATATATACATGAAGGTAGAAATTGGTTAATGGCTACCAAAATAATTATAATATCAATAAAATTAAATCAGAGAGGTAATCCTGTTTTTTTTTTTCGGTACCTATATACAAACATAAATATAAGAACAAGATCTACTTAAGATCAAATTATTCTTATCTAGATCTCGGTATCTTTTATATATGTATACCAAAAACTAATGTCAATCAAATTTAAACTTTTAAGAGTCTATTTTGAGATTAATTAAAACGATTTTTTTATTTTTCAATTTCAGATGGATTTATTTCAATTTTGACGGTTTAATTGATTTCAAAAATTGAAACAGAAGTTATTTCAGGTTTTTGTGGATAATTTTTCTTTTTTTTTTAAGATCGATTCAAATTGAGATTATGTTCTTAAAGTTAAATAATGTTAATTATAATTAGTTCGACCATTGGAAATTTATTTAAAGATTGTTATCAGGGCGTTTTGTTGTACGGGCGCAGTTACGATTTTTTTCAGGTGAAATTATTTTTCTACTTAATACGGTCACCAGCTTATTTATTTTAATATTTACATAATATGTGCATGTTATGCTTACCACTTATTAAATTAGCTATTTACAGATGTGCAATTTTCATCGCCCCAACTTCAAATTTACGATTTATCATATATGATACCAAACAAGCTTAGGTATATTCACATAACAATTTTCGATTTCGATATTAACGCTTTCGTTGGTACAGATGCTAATTTATATTTTAATGAATCTTAATGATGGGTTTTCGACCAAACAATTAAGTCGCTCATGTTTGTTAACTCATATCATGTGCCAATTCGTTCTCTTAAGAAATCAATTGAATTATGTATAATTGGGTCAGCTAAAGTACATGCAACTATAATAATGACTCATTACTAACAATAATCAAGAGAAGACGGGGAGATCGAAAGAAAGACTCCCTTCAATATACTTAAGGAAGGCCAATGTAAATAAATGGTAGCACTGCTTTCTGAACATTCGAATGGAGAACCGGGGTAATATTTTTATTTTAAATTGTAGAAGTTCTGGAAAGAAATAATAAAAGTTATTATACATTCGGAATGAAGAGCACCACAGGAATCATATAGTTGTGATAAAAAGAATCTAATCCACTGTGGCAACTGCAACAATTGGTGAAGAACTGGCCTCTTAAAGGGCTTCAAAGTAAAAAATATAATTAACATTAAGTCAGTTCCACCTTCAATCCAACTTCAAACGATCATCAAGCAGTTTATATAATGTTAAGTACCCTAATCAAATCCATTTATGTATATATCAATATGACTTTCATGATACAAAATATGAATACTCTCCTTCAACATTTAGTCCATAATCAAAATCAAAAATGATTAAACTTAAATTAGCTGTATGGAACGTTAGTATAAGACACTAACACCATATTGAACAAAATATTCAAGCAACAGACATAGTTATATGGGAAAGGGACAAGCAAATGCGAATTTGCAATTTATTTCAAACCACTGCGGGAGTCAAATTTATTAGAGGAGGTGACTGCAATTCTAAACATCTTCAATGGGGGTCAAGATTAGTAACACACAAAGTAAAACAATTGTTTCTGTGTAACCAAAGGAAGTGGCAGACATGATGTAACATCGCGGAGACATATTAATATTGGTGAATGTTAATTAACCATCCCATATAAAACAGGAGATGAAATGGAGGAAGATTTTAAAGAAACCTAACACAAGTTTTAAGAAAAGCTGCAACGGAAACAAGAATTGAAAACATTACCGAATATCCACAAAATTTAAAAATCTGATACATTTAGATAATTCTTAAACCTCAACGAATTTTGGTTTTGAAAATTTTGAATTTTAAAATTTGAATATATATCTGAAGCTGGAACTTTGAATTGGTAAAATTTTGCTACAATCTGTGTAAAGTTACCTTGAGAAGTTCGAATTTGATGAAATTCAGAATTTTTTAAACATTTCCATATACTGAATTCTACTGAAATTTGCATTCACTAATCAGGCATGAGATTTTCAAGTTTTTCTAATTTCAAAGAAATTTTACAAAATTCACTCATTGAATCTGAGAGAATATTTGAATAAATAAATGGTGCGCACAAAAATTCTAGTCGATCTAGGCTAGAACTTAAATAAAAACTAAATCATAAATATACAAAACGCTTTAATAAAGGAACTTGATAGAAGAGTCCAGAATTATCTCACCGGTCTCACAGCAACGGAAGCAACAGATTGCTCTCTGGAGAAAACGAATGTATTGTAGTCTATATTTGCAATACCGAAAAGATAAAAAGAGAGAAAAGTCACATAAACTAAAGTCAGTTCTACAATGCACCAACTGTCAAGAATTCGAGCATTTACAAAACTACTACAAACTTTCAGCTGTGGAAATTTGCATAATACTAGCAAGTGTAAGCAAGATAAAACGATTCCGGACATTAAGAGAATCAACAATTGTGGGAAAATCACACAGCTAACTATAGAGTTGAGGATGTGTGGCGAACAAAGAGTTGAGGAAAAAATTGAATCGAAGAGTTGAGGAAAAAATTGAATCCCAGACAACCCACGGAACAACAAGCTCTCAACCAATTATTAAGAGAGATAGAGAAAGAGAGGGAGAGAATCAGACACTATAAACTTCAACAGCATATTGACGAGCATATTCAAGCAACTTCCATATGATTGAAAAAGGGACAAGCAAATGTAACATATCTGCGGTTTATTCTAACCGCAGCACTCAACTAATCAACTACATGTACATCGAAGACATATGTTAATCTAACAATAATTAATTAACATTAATCTGTCTGCTTAACAAATAAACATACAAACTGGGCACAATTTAAATATATACAGTAACAGGGGAATGTTCATTAGCCATCCAATTAAAAATAGGAGATGAAATTGAAGAAGCTGTTCAAAACCTAACGAAAGTATTAAAAAAACCGGCATCGGGTGCTACACCGAATAACACTCAAGTGTAGGCGCACAAACCAACCTCAGATTATATATACTACATCTTTTAATGTTGAAACGATTTATATAAGCATAAAATGGCAAGTAGAATTATCAACGAAACAAGGTGAGATAGTCAACCACTCTAGCAATCAGTTTTGTTATGTCAGTTTTGTCGAGTAGCGCGACCCAGTATTTCTATCATCAATAAATTAAATAATGTACTGCATAAGAGATTTAAAGAATCTGCGGATTGTCATTATGTGAGAAACAGTGTTGGCGAAAACTTGCAAATCTCTGAGAAATTTTACAAAATTCACTCATTGAATCTGAGAGAATATTTGAATAAATGCTGCGTACAAAAATTCTAGTCGATCTAGACTAGACATTTAAATCAAAACTAAATTCTAAATATAAAAACCGCTTTAATAAAGGAACGTGACAGAAGAGTCCAGAACTATCCTACCGGTCTCCCAGCAACGGGAGGCAACAGAGTACTCTCTGCAGAAAGCGTCAAAAAATTTGACAAGGCCTAATCTTTCATGCCCTCTGATTTGCCTCCCTGCTGTAAATTGTACGAGAAGCGATATAGATAAAGAAGCAACATTTGCTCAGCACCTCAGTAATATATTCACGCAGGCATTCCACATGGTAATATGTGTAAAGCATAGTTAACTGAATGGAGAATGAATGCTAACGTGTGCAAATCGGTGCATTAAAAGCACAGTCCATAAACACAAATGTCCACGAGCAAAGTTAAATAATATCAACCAATAATACCAAACATTCAAACTTAAACCTATATAAATAATAAGCTTTTGTTATATAAAATGGTATTGAAACCAATCTGGACGTACGGTATCCAATTGTGAGCCTCTGCTAACATAATAAAACTTCAAAGAATGCAGTGAAGAATATTGCCGCTTCCTATGTACGCAATATGACCGCCTACTTCGCGATCAATACATATTGGAATTGCATAATCTGTTTTTGGCCCAGTCAAGTTTTGATTTCAGGTTGAAGTATAACCCCTTGGCGTTTTCCATACGTAAAAATTTACAAACAAACAATTTACTATGGGACTTATGTGAAAGTTTTTTGTATTTTTTTTTAATTTGATGTAAATTTGAATAATTCCGTACTCTGAAATGCAGAAAATTCGGAGCACAGGCATGGTAAATGCCAATGGGTTCTTCTTTAACCTGGAATTAAAACTAGACTTGACCAATTAAAGGTTAATAGAAAAATCGTCATGGAAACATTCAAATCACAAGCATGGTAAATTT